>WOAB01000490.1:5623708-7029635 GCA_027886185.1 Rheum nobile | reverse complement strand
GTTGGATTGGAGGTGTTGGTGGTTGTGTGTGTTGGTTATGTGTTGAATGTTGGTTGTGTACTTGATTAAGTGGTTGTGTTAATGATATTGGTTGTGTACCTGAATACGTGGATTTGTGATGAATGTTGATTATGTACTTGACTAAGTGGTTGTGTTGGTAATTTGGTTGTATGTTGATAATTGGTTATGTTGGATGTTGATTGTTATTAGTTGTGGTTGTGGGCCATTGTTGGCCATTGGTTGTGGTTGTTAAATTACGTGTGTTTAGTGGTTGATTGTATCTGGTCAAGGTGGTAATTTCTGTTGGTAGCTAGTGGGTTATGAAGGTCGGTTGCGTTGATTGAGTGTATTGATTGGTTTCCCATCTTGAGGGTGTGGGCCAATACGAGTTGAGTTTGAAGGTATGAGTTGCAGTCGTGGTTGACGAACCGGCGGCACCAGAAGGGTGGTTGGCCTAGACCGTTATTTTGGTTATGATTGTGTTATGTGATGATTATCTCGTTGATGCTTATGTGTTTGTGGATGTGCAAGTTAATTGATTTTGTTGTGTTAGTGCAGTAGTGAGTTCAGTATAATTGGTTAGCTTTGGTCGTAAGTCAGTAGTAAGAGATGTGTATGTGCATAGAGTTGTTGATTGAGGTATTAGTAATAGAGAGAATGATGGATTGGACGTGTCAGTGAAGTTGGATTGGATAGTTTTATTCGTTTATGCTTGTGATGAGTTTGAGGATGGATTGATTGAGGTTAGTATAGTGAAGAGTTGGATAAGGATGTGTAATGAATGGTATGTGATAGTGTGTGTATATGTTTTGACGTGTGATTGGCATTGGTTGGTTGATATGATTAAGTATAGTTATGATATTATATATTGTGTGGCGTGTTGTCGTTGTTGTGAGTTGATTGGTGATATATGTATGTGTTTTGAACTGTTTTGGCTCGGCTAGTCTTGCCATAGTCTTTCGTGAGACTGACCAACTTCGGTTTACGTACCGTGGTTGGCTGGGGTTTCGGGTCCCTCAGTCAATCAGGCTTTTCAGGTTCAGCGCCAGCAAGGAGGTTCCTGATCATCGTCGGTTTTGGAGTCGAGAACTCTACTTTTGGTTTGAGACTTTGACTTGATTGTATGTATCGTTTTGGTTTTGGACCTTGAAGTGGTCGAACTTGTTGTATTGGCTTTTGGCTTTTGGTCTTTGGTTGTTGGTTTCTGGTTTGTAAATTGTAGTACTTTCTGTATGTTAAGTTGATTATGGTTTCAACTTTGGACAGGTTTTACAGGTTTTTCCGCTGTGCTGCTTTTGGTATATATTATGTATGGGATATGTTTTGCAAATTTTTATTTCACCCGCCTTATAGTCCTTCGGGACTATGGCACTGTAGCACCACTGACCTAGGGGTGTTACAGTTTTTCATACTTAATAGAAATATAAATTGAACTATGTTGAAAATTTAACGTGAAGATATAAGAGTTATACAACGATATGAAAATGAGGACTTTTTAATTGATTAATATGTAGTAATTGTATACTATTGTGAATCAAAAACTTTGTATATTATATAGACGATTCTAGATTAAATATAATTGTTAATATATGAAATTATCACTTTAGTACTTTTTGGATTTGAGAAATTGTTTAAATTTTGTGCTAAATAAATAAGGCATGAAATGAAAATAAAACTAATTCATCTTTAAAAGATAGAATTCAATGAACTAGAATGCTAACTTTTAAATATATATATATAGATGGTTGTTTTTCATGCTTAATAGAAATATAAATTGAACTATGTTGAAAATTTAACGTGAAGATATAAGAGTTATACAACGATACGAAAATGAAGACTTTTTAATTGATTAAATGTAGTAATTGTATATAATTCTGAATCAAAAACTTTGTATATTATATAGACGATTATAGATTAAATATAATTGTTAATATATGAAATTGTCACTTTAGTACTTTTTGGATTTGAGAAATTGTTTAAATTTTGTCCTAAATAAATAAGGCATGAAATGAAAATAAAAACTAATTCATCTTTAAAAGTTTGAATTCAATGAACTAGAATGCTAACTTTTAAATACATATATATATATATGGTTGTTTTTCATGCTTAATAGAAATATAAATTGAACTATGTTGAAAATTTAACGTGAAGATATAAGAGTTATACAACGATATGAAAATGAGCACTTTTTAATTGATTAATATATAGTAATTGTATATAATTGTGAATCAAAAACTTTGTATAATATATAGACGATTATAGAGTAAATATAATTGTTAATATATGAAATTGTCACTTTAGTACTTTTGGATTTGAGAAATTGTTTAAATTTTGTGCTAAATAAATAAGGCATGAAATGAAAATAAAAACTAATTCATCTTTAAAAGTTAGCATTCAATGACCTAGAATGCTAACTTTTAAATATATATAGATGGTTGTTTTTCATGCTTAATAGAAATATAAATTGAACTATGTTGAAAATTTAACGTGAAGATATAAGAATTATACAACGATATGAAAATGAGGACTTTTTAATTGATTAATATGTAGTAATTGTATATAATTGTGAATCAAAAACATTGTATATTATATAGACGACTATAGATTAAATATAATTGTTAATATATGAAATTGTCACTTTATTACTTTTTGGATTTGAGAAATTGTTTAAATTTTGTGCTAAATAAATAAGGCATGAAATGAAAATAAAAACTAATTCATCTTTAAAATTTTGCATTCAATGACCTAGAATGCTAACTTTTAAATATATATAGATGGTTGTTTTTCATGCTTAATAGAAATAAAAATTGAACAATGTTGAAAATTTAACGTAAAGATATAAGAGTTATACAACGATATGAAAATGAGGACTTTTTAATTGATTAATATGTAGTAATTGTATATAATTGTGAATCAAAAACTTTGTATATTATATAGACGATTCTAGATTAAATATAATTGTTAATATATGAAATTATCACTTTAGTACTTTTTGGATTTGAGAAATTGTTTAAATTTTGTGCTAAATAAATAAGGCATGAAATGAAAATAAAACTAATTCATCTTTAAAAGATAGAATTCAATGAACTAGAATGCTAACTTTTAAATATATATATATAGATGGTTGTTTTTCATGCTTAATAGAAATATAAATTGAACTATGTTGAAAATTTAACGTGAAGATATAAGAGTTATACAACGATACAAAAATGAAGACTTTTTAATTGATTAAATGTAGTAATTGTATATAATTCTGAATCAAAAACTTTGTATATTATATAGACGATTATAGATTAAATATAATTGTTAATATATGAAATTGTCACTTTAGTACTTTTTGGATTTGAGAAATTGTTTAAATTTTGTCCTAAATAAATAAGGCATGAAATGAAAATAAAAACTAATTCATCTTTAAAAGTTTGAATTCAATGAACTAGAATGCTAACTTTTAAATATATATATATATATATATATATATATATGGTTGTTTTTCATGCTTAATAGAAATATAAATTGAACTATGTTGAAAATTTAACGTGAAGATATAAGAGTTATACAACGATATGAAAATGAGCACTTTTTAATTGATTAATATATAGTAATTGTATATAATTGTGAATCAAAAACTTTTTATAATATATAGACGATTATAGAGTAAATATAATTGTTAATATATGAAATTGTCACTTTAGTACTTTTTGGATTTGAGAAATTGTTTAAATTTTGTGCTAAATAAATAAGGCATGAAATGAAAATAAAAACTAATTCATCTTTAAAAGTTTGAATTCAATGAACTAGAATGCTAACTTTTAAATATATATATATATATATATGGTTGTTTTTCATGCTTAATAGAAATATAAATTGAACAATGTTGAAAATTTAACGTGAAGATATAAGAGTTATACAACGATATGAAAATGAAGACTTATTAATTGATTAATATATAGTAATTATATATAATTGTGAATCAAAAACTTTGTATATTATATAGACGATTATAGATTAAATATAATTGTTAATATATGAAATTGTCACTTTAGTACTTTTTGGATTTGATAAATTGTTTAAATTTTGTACTAAATAAATAATGCATGAAATGAAAATAAAAACTAATTCATCTTTAAAAGTTTGCATTCAATGACCTAGAATGCTAACTTTTAAATATATATAGATGGTTGTTTTTCATGCTTAATAGAAATATAAATTGAACTATGTTGAAAATTTAACGTGAAGATATAAGAGTTATACAACGATATGAAAATGAAGACTTTTTAATTGATTAATATATAGTAATTATATATAATTGTGAATCAAAAACTTTGTATATTATATAGACGATTATAGATTAAATATAATTGTTAATATATGAAATTGTCACTTTAGTACTTTTTGGATTTGAGAAATTGTTTAAATTTTGTACTAAATAAATAATGCATGAAATGAAAATAAAAACTAATTCATCTTTAAAAGTTTGCATTCAATGACCTAGAATGCTAACTTTTAAATATATATAGATGGTTGTTTTTCATGCTTAATAGAAATATAAATTGAACAATGTTGAAAATTTAACGTAAAGATATAAGAGTTATACAACGATATGAAAATGAGAACTTTTTAATTGATTAATATGTAGTAATTGTATATAATTGTGAATCAAAAACTTTGTATATTATATAGACGATTATAGATTAAATATAATTGTTAATATATGAAATTGTCACTTTAGTACTTTTTGGATTTGAGAAATTGTTTAAATTTTGTGCTAAATAAATAAGGCATGAAATGAAAATAAAAACTAATTCATCTTTAAAAGTTTGAATTCAATGAACTAGAATGCTAACTTTTAAATATATATATATAGATGGTTGTTTTTCATGCTTAATAGAAATATAAATTGAACTATGTTGAAAATTTAACGTGAAGATATAAGAGTTATACAACGATACGAAAATGAAGACTTTTTAATTGATTAAATGTAGTAATTGTATATAATTCTGAATCAAAAACTTTGTATATTATATAGACGATTATAGATTAAATATAATTGTTAATATATGAAATTGTCACTTTAGTACTTTTTGGATTTGAGAAATTGTTTAAATTTTGTCCTAAATAAATAAGGCATGAAATGAAAATAAAAACTAATTCATCTTTAAAAGTTTGAATTCAATGAACTAGAATGCTAACTTTTAAATACATATATATATATATGGTTGTTTTTCATGCTTAATAGAAATATAAATTGAACTATGTTGAAAATTTAACGTGAAGATATAAGAGTTATACAACGATATGAAAATGAGCACTTTTTAATTGATTAATATATAGTAATTGTATATAATTGTGAATCAAAAACTTTGTATAATATATAGACGATTATAGAGTAAATATAATTGTTAATATATGAAATTGTCACTTTAGTACTTTTTGGATTTGAGAAATTGTTTAAATTTTGTGCTAAATAAATAAGGCATGAAATGAAAATAAAAACTAATTCATCTTTAAAAGTTAGCATTCAATGACCTAGAATGCTAACTTTTAAATATATATAGATGGTTGTTTTTCATGCTTAATAGAAATATAAATTGAACTATGTTGAAAATTTAACGTGAAGATATAAGAATTATACAACGATATGAAAATGAGGACTTTTTAATTGATTAATATATAGTAATTATATATAATTGTGAATCAAAAACATTGTATATTATATAGACGACTATAGATTAAATATAATTGTTAATATATGAAATTGTCACTTTATTACTTTTTGGATTTGAGAAATTGTTTAAATTTTGTGCTAAATAAATAAGGCATGAAATGAAAATAAAAACTAATTCATCTTTAAAAGTTTGCATTCAATGACCTAGAATGCTAACTTTTAAATATATATAGATGGTTGTTTTTCATGCTTAATAGAAATATAAATTGAACTATGTTGAAAATTTAACGTGAAGATATAAGAATTATACAACGATATGAAAATGAGGACTTTTTAATTGATTAATATATAGTAATTATATATAATTGTGAATCAAAAACATTGTATATTATATAGACGACTATAGATTAAATATAATTGTTAATATATGAAATTGTCACTTTATTACTTTTTGGATTTGAGAAATTGTTTAAATTTTGTGCTAAATAAATAAGGCATGAAATGAAAATAAAAACTAATTCATCTTTAAAAGTTTGCATTCAATGACCTAGAATGCTAACTTTTAAATATATATAGATGGTTGTTTTTCATGCTTAATAGAAATATAAATTGAACAATGTTGAAAATTTAACGTAAAGATATAAGAGTTATACAACGATATGAAAATGAAGACTTTTTAATTGATTAATATGTAGTAATTGTATATAATTGTGAATCAAAAACTTTGTATATTATATAGACGATTCTAGATTAAATATAATTGTTAATATATGAAATTATCACTTTAGTACTTTTTGGATTTGAGAAATTGTTTAAATTTTGTGCTAAATAAATAAGGCATGAAATGAAAATAAAACTAATTCATCTTTAAAAGATAGAATTCAATGAACTAGAATGCTAACTTTTAAATATATATATATAGATGGTTGTTTTTCATGCTTAATAGAAATATAAATTGAACTATGTTGAAAATTTAACGTGAAGATATAAGAGTTATACAACGATACAAAAATGAAGACTTTTTAATTGATTAAATGTAGTAATTGTATATAATTCTGAATCAAAAACTTTGTATATTATATAGACGATTATAGATTAAATATAATTGTTAATATATGAAATTGTCACTTTAGTACTTTTTGGATTTGAGAAATTGTTTAAATTTTGTCCTAAATAAATAAGGCATGAAATGAAAATAAAAACTAATTCATCTTTAAAAGTTTGAATTCAATGAACTAGAATGCTAACTTTTAAATATATATATATATATATATATATGGTTGTTTTTCATGCTTAATAGAAATATAAATTGAACTATGTTGAAAATTTAACGTGAAGATATAAGAGTTATACAACGATATGAAAATGAGCACTTTTTAATTGATTAATATATAGTAATTGTATATAATTGTGAATCAAAAACTTTTTATAATATATAGACGATTATAGAGTAAATATAATTGTTAATATATGAAATTGTCACTTTAGTACTTTTTGGATTTGAGAAATTGTTTAAATTTTGTGCTAAATAAATAAGGCATGAAATGAAAATAAAAACTAATTCATCTTTAAAAGTTTGAATTCAATGAACTAGAATGCTAACTTTTAAATATATATATATATATATATATATATATATATATATGGTTGTTTTTCATGCTTAATAGAAATATAAATTGAACAATGTTGAAAATTTAACGTGAAGATATAAGAGTTATACAACGATATGAAAATGAAGACTTTTTAATTGATTAATATATAGTAATTATATATAATTGTGAATCAAAAACTTTGTATATTATATAGACGATTATAGATTAAATATAATTGTTAATATATGAAATTGTCACTTTAGTACTTTTTGGATTTGATAAATTGTTTAAATTTTGTACTAAATAAATAATGCATGAAATGAAAATAAAAACTAATTCATCTTTAAAAGTTTGCATTCAATGACCTAGAATGCTAACTTTTAAATATATATAGATGGTTGTTTTTCATGCTTAATAGAAATATAAATTGAACTATGTTGAAAATTTAACGTGAAGATATAAGAGTTATACAACGATATGAAAATGAAGACTTTTTAATTGATTAATATATAGTAATTATATATAATTGTGAATCAAAAACTTTGTATATTATATAGACGATTATAGATTAAATATAATTGTTAATATATGAAATTGTCACTTTAGTACTTTTTGGATTTGAGAAATTGTTTAAATTTTGTACTAAATAAATAATGCATGAAATGAAAATAAAAACTAATTCATCTTTAAAAGTTTGCATTCAATGACCTAGAATGCTAACTTTTAAATATATATAGATGGTTGTTTTTCATGCTTAATAGAAATATAAATTGAACAATGTTGAAAATTTAACGTAAAGATATAAGAGTTATACAACGATATGAAAATGAGAACTTTTTAATTGATTAATATGTAGTAATTGTATATAATTGTGAATCAAAAACTTTGTATATTATATAGACGATTATAGATTAAATATAATTGTTAATATATGAAATTGTCACTTTAGTACTTTTTGGATTTGAGAAATTGTTTAAATTTTGTGCTAAATAAATAAGGCATGAAATGAAAATAAAAACTAATTCATCTTTAAAAGTTTGCATTCAATGACCAAGAATGCTAACTTTTAAATATATATAGATGGTTGTTTTTCATGCTTAATAGAAATATAAATTGAACAATGTTGAAAATTTAACGTAAAGATATAAGAGTTATACAACGATATGAAAATGAGAACTTTTTAATTGATTAATATGTAGTAATTGTATATAATTGTGAATCAAAAACTTTTTATATTATATAGACGATTATAGATTAAATATAATTGTTAATATATGAAATTGTCACTTTAGTACTTTTTGGATTTGAGAAATTGTTTAAATTTTGTGCTAAATAAATAAGGCATGAAATGAAAATAAAAACTAATTCATCTTTAAAAGTTTGTATTCAATGACCTAGAATGCTAACTTTTAAATATATATGGATGGTTGTTTTTCATGCTTAATAGAAATATAAATTGAACAATGTTGAAAATTTAACGTAAAGATATAAGAGTTATACAACGATATGAAAATGAGGACTTTTTAATTGATTAATATGTAGTAATTGTATATAATTGTGAATCAAAAACTTTGTATATTATATAGACGATTATAGATTAAATATAATTGTTAATATATGAAATTATCACTTTAGTACTTTTTGAATTTGAGAAATTGTTTAAATTTTGTGCTAAATAAATAGGGCATGAAATAAAAATAAAAACTAATTCATCTTTAAAAGTTTGAATTCAATGAACTAGAATGCTAACTTTTAAATATATATATATATATAGATGGTTGTTTTTCATGCTTAATAGAAATATAAATTGAACTACGTTGAAAATTTAACGTGAAGATATAAGAGTTATAAAACGATACGAAAATGAAGATTTTTTAATTGATTAATATGTAGTAATTGTATATAATTCTGAATCAAAAACTTTGTATATTATATAGACGATTATAGATTAAATATAATTGTTAATATATGAAATTGTCACTTTAGTACTTTTTGGATTTGAGAAATTGTTTAAATTTTGTCCTAAATAAATAAGGCATGAAATGAAAATAAAAACTAATTCATCTTTAAAAGTTTGAATTCAATGAACTAGAATGCTAACTTTAAAATATATATATATATATAGATGGTTGTTTTTCATGCTTAATAGAAATATAAATTAAACTATGTTGAAAATTTAACGTGAAGATATAAGAGTTATACAACGATATGAAAATGAGCACTTTTTAATTGATTAATATATAGTAATTGTATATAATTGTGAATCAAAAACTTTGTATAATATATAGACGATTATAGAGTAAATATAATTGTTAATATATGAAATTGTCACTTTAGTACTTTTTGGATTTGAGAAATTGTTTAAATTTTGTGCTAAATAAATAAGGCATGAAATGAAAATAAAAACTAATTCATCTTTAAAAGTTAGCATTCAATGACCTAGAATGCTAACTTTTAAATATATATAGATGGTTGTTTTTCATGCTTAATAGAAATATAAATTTAACTATGTTGAAAATTTAACGTGAAGATATAAGAATTATACAACGATATGAAAATGAGGACTTTTTAATTGATTAATATATAGTAATTATATATAATTGTGAATCAAAAACTTTGTATATTATATAGACGATTATAGATTAAATATAATTGTTAATATATGAAATTGTCACTTTATTACTTTTTGGATTTGGGAAATTGTTTAAATTTTGTGCTAAATAAATAAGGCATGAAATGAAAATAAAAACTAATTCATCTTTAAAAGTTTGCATTAAATGACCTAGAATGCTAACTTTTAAATATATATAGATGGTTGTTTTTCATGCTTAATAGAAATATAAATTGAACAATGTTGAAAATTTAACGTAAAGATATAAGAGTTATACAACGATACGAAAATGAAGACTTTTTAATTGATTAATATGTAGTAATTGTATATAATTGTGAATCAAAAACTTTGTATATTATATAGACGATTATAGATTAAATATAATTGTTAATATATGAAATTGTGACTTTAGTACTTTTTGGATTTGAGAAATTGTTTAAATTTTGTGCTAAATAAATAAGGCATGAAATGAAAATAAAAACTAATTCATCTTTAAAAGTTTGCATTCAATGACCTAGAATGCTAACTTTTAAATATATATAGATGATTGTTTTTCATGCTTAATAGAAATATAAATTGAACTATGTTGAAAATTTAACGTGAAGATATAAGAGTTATACAACGATATGAAAATGAAGACTTTTTAATTGATTAATATATAGTAATTATATATAATTGTGAATCAAAAACTTTGTATATTATATAGACGATTATAGATTAAATATAATTGTTAATATATGAAATTGTCACTTTAGTACTTTTTGGATTTGAGAAATTGTTTAAATTTTGTGCTAAATAAATAATGCATGAAATGAAAATAAAAACTAATTCATCTTTAAAAGTTTGCATTCAATGACCTAGAATGCTAACTTTTAAATATATATAGATGGTTGTTTTTCATGCTTAATAGAAATATAAATTGAACAATGTTGAAAATTTAACGTAAAGATATAAGAGTTGTACAACGATATGAAAATGAGAACTTTTTAATTGATTAATATGTAGTAATTGTATATAATTGTGAATCAAAAACTTTGTATATTATATAGACGATTATAGATTAAATATAATTGTTAATATATGAAATTGTCACTTTAGTACTTTTTGGATTTGAGAAATTGTTTAAATTTTGTGCTAAATAAATAAGGCATGAAATGAAAATAAAAACTAATTCATCTTTAAAAGTTTGCATTCAATGACCTAGAATGCTAACTTTTAAATATATATAGATGGTTGTTTTTCATGCTTAATAGAAATATAAATTGAACTATGTTGAAAATTTAACGTGAAGATATAAGAGTTATACAACGATATGAAAATGAAGACTTTTTAATTGATTAATATATAGTAATTATATATAATTGTGAATCAAAAACTTTGTATATTATATAGACGATTATAGATAAAATGTAATTGTTAATATATGAAATTATCACTTTAGTACTTTTTGGATTTGAGAAATTGTTTAAATTTTGTGCTAAATAAATAATGCATGAAATGAAAATAAAACTAATTGATCTTTAAAAGTTTTCATTCAATGACCTAGAATGCTAACTTTTAAATATATATAGATGGTTGTTTTTCATGCTTAATAGAAATATAAATTGAACTATGTTGAAAATTTAACGTGAAGATATAAGAGTTATACAACGATATGAAAATGAGTACTTTTTAATTGATTATTATATAGTAATTATATATAATTGTGAATCAAAAACTTTGTATATTATATAGACGATTATAGATTAAATATAATTGTTAATATATGAAATTGTCACTTTAGTACTTTTTGGATTTGAGAAATTGTTTAAATTATGTGCTATATAAATAAGGCATGAAATGAAAATAAAAACTAATTCATCTTTAAAAGTTTGCATTCAATGACCTAGAATTCTAACTTTTAAATATATATAGATGGTTGTTTTTCATGCTTAATAGAAATATTGAAATACCCCAAATAAGTGATAATGGCATAAGTGGTAAATTAATTAAGGTTTTGTTTATAATGGGAGAAAGGGGAATTTGGGGATTTTAATTCCAAAACTTCGGTTATCTCTCTCCCGTGTGAGTCTTCAGCCGAGCAGCCAGCCCTTCTCCTCCGACGAGCTGTTCTTCTCCGGTGCCCAGCCAAGCTGTTTTCTCCGGAGAGCTGGACCGCGCCGCCGTTGTGCCTCCTCCTTCCCTGCAGTCGTGCTGATTCGTTGCTGTGCTGTCGTCCCGGTTGCTGCTGCCTTGCTGTTGTTGTTCGTGCTAGTTGTGCAGCTGCTTCCGGTGGCTTTGGGTGGTGTTTCCGGGGCTGAGTTGTGGTCAACGAAGAGGTAAGAATGGGGTATGGTTTGTACAAATTTTCGGACTGAATATCTTGCTGAATTGTTTTTTATATGTTGGAATTGATGTTGAGTGTTTTGTTCGAATTGATATTGTTATGAGAAGCTGCGTGATCTGTGCAGAAATTCAGTGGATTAGGAGCTGAATTTCGTGAGCTTTGGGGGTTGAATTGTGTGTGTGGATTTGCTGAATTTTTGGAAGGTATGAATTAGGGTTTGAATTTGGGGGTTTTTCTAGTTGTGGTTTGATTTGAATTAACGCCAGGGTTTTGCTCGGATTGTTGTCTTAGGTTCGTTCGAGTGGTTTGGAGACCTCTGGGGTCGTTGTGGTTCGACTTGAGGCAAGAGGATCCTTGCTAACTTTATATATGTTTATAAATTATTTTATGCCTATGTTTTTCAGTAATTCATTTTACCGTTGCTTGAGCTATTTTTTTTATTGGATTAATTGACTATATAATTGCTTGGTTGAAATGTGTGTTGATGTGTGATGATATGTGAGAATATGTGATGATGTGTGATTATTTGTGATTTTGATTGTCGTTTGTGCTAATTGATTGAGTGTCGGTGTGGTGATGGATTGTTGTTGATTGAGAGTCCAAGGGTCAGGTGATGATAGCCTCACCAAACATCGTAGGGTATCGCCTACGTTGTTAAGGGCCAATGTTAATTCAGAGTCAAGGGTCAGGTGATGATAGCCTCACCAAACCGCGTAGGGTATACGCCTACGTCGTTAAGGGCCAAGGATTGGATTGAATTGGAGGTTAGGTTGGAAGTGGGTTAAGTTGTTTGTGTGTTTGAAGTGTTGAGTCATGTCAGTATATGATTATTTTGGATGATTGTGGAGATGACTACTTTACGTTTGAAATGTTTTGGCTAGGCTAGTCTTGCCATAGTCTTTCGTGAGACTGACCAACTTCGGTTTACGTACCGTGGTTGGCTGGGGTTTCGGGTCCCCCAGTCAATCAGGCTTTGCAGGTTTAGCGCCAGCAAGGAGGATCCTGATCACCGTCGGTTTTGAAGTCGAAGGCTCTACTTTTGGTTTTGGAATTTCGATTTGGTTGTATTGGTTTCTGATGGTTTGGTTTGTAAATTGTTGTATTTTCTGAATGTTAAGTTTGTTTGTGGTTTCAAACTCTGAACCAGTTTTACAGGTTTCCGCTGTGTTGCTTTATATATATATATGGGTTATGTTTTGCAATTTTTTTTATTTTACCCGCCTTATAATCCTTTGGATTATGGCACTGTAGCACCACTGGCCTGAGGGTGTTACAGAAGTTGGTATCAGAGCTCTTTTTAAAAATATGTGTTCTTTCAGAGTTTTCAACTTGGGAATTTCTATACGTTGTTGTTGTGAACGATCGTGTGATCAGGAATCCTTGCTGTCAACCGGTAGTAAGTTGTGTTGGTAAGTATCGTTTGTGATGTTTTGTGCTAACGTGTATATATTTTCAGTATGCCTCCGAAAGTGGGTCGTGGTAGAGGTAGAGGTCGTGGACGTGGTAGAGGACGTCCTCGGGCTGATCATCAAGAGGTGGATGTGAACAGTGAAGCTGCTGATAACACTGTGGGAAGTCAGCAGAATCCTGAAGGAATTCCACCAGAGGCTGTCAATGCGGGAATTGACCCAAGGACTCTGACTGCGCTGCAACAGATGGTGACTCAGGCTGTGCAGGCTGCTTTGGCACAGGCATCGCCAGCTCAGGTTGCTCAGCCAGTTCATATTGGGCAGCAAAGGAATGAGCCGCCAATAGTGCAAGCAGGGTTCAGCAGATATATGTAAGCTATGGCCAGAATGAATTCTCCTACTTTTGATGGGTCTGGCGAGCCTGCTGCTGTGTCATTTTGGCTGAACCGGTTTGAGAAGTTGCTGGAGGGTATCAGATGCCCAGAAAATGAGAAAGTGACTATTGTTGTTTATTATTTAATTGATGATGCTAGTGATTGGTGGGATGTCGCCCGACCAACTGACCACGGGGCTACGTGGGAAGAGTTTCGAGCCAAGTTAGAGGACCGATTCTTCCCAGAGGCCCTAAGAGATGCTAAGGTGCATGAGTTTCAATACCCAGAGAATGAAGGGTTGAAAGTGCATCAGTTGGCTGTGAAATTCAACAAGCTGCTGAAGTATGCAACTGCGGTAGTAAGGAATGAAAAGGATAAGATCAAGCACTTCCACCGATGGTTATATCCCGAGATAAGGCCTCTGATGGCAAGGCACAATTGTACTACGCTCGAGCAATTTATCGACGAGTGTCTGACTATGGAAGCAACTATAGATGACTCGAATCAGATTATGGATGCTCGGGCTGGGAAGAGACAGAAGACTCAGTTTACGCCTGGAGGAACTGGACCTCAAAGTAATTTTGATGGGTTCAGAAAACCTTTCTTTACCCCTAAGAGTACTCCTAGCACTGGGCCGACTAAGACACGTCAAGGTGGTGGTTCCCAGATGTCGGTGAATTATCAAAAGTCATGGGGCCAGCCAGGAATGACAAAGAATGTACCACGTTGCTTTAACTGTGGAAATCCCAATCATACGAAGGCAAACTGTACTAGAGCACCTCAGGCTTGTTTAAAATGTGGAAAAGTTGGACATATTAAAGCTTACTGCAGACAAAGGGAAATTTCCACTCAAACTCAAGCTTCCTCTCCTGCTTATCGTCCAGTTCCGAATCAAAACCGTCCAGTACCGTCGCAGACCCAACATAATCCTATGGGCGACAAGGGCAAGGCACTGATGGGTGGAACTTCAACCCCTCGGATTTATGAGATGAGGAGAACTGAGAATGACAACACGCCTGTGACTACAGGTACACTTTTTATTCAGTCTAAACCTGTTCGCTTATTATTTGACTCTGGAGCTACGCATTCTTTTATTGCTGAGAATTGTGTAGATAGACTTGGGTTAGTATGTGATTTGGAATGTGAACCATTTGTTGTGGGATTGCCGAATGGTGATAAGTTAGTTGGTACTCGAGGACTTAAGGATTTACCGATCCTCATAGGTGGTCGGGAATGGATGGTTGATTTGATAGCTATCAGTATGCTGCATTATGATATTATCCTAGGTATGGATTGGCTTTCTCGCCATGGTGCTGTTCTTGATTTTAGGAAGAAGACAATTACTGTAAGAACAGATGAGGGTGTAGCGCATGTGTTTGAAGGGCATGATCCGCGAGACTCTGGTAGGATTATTAGTGCAATGACAGCTGCTAGACTGCTAAGGCGAGGTTGTGCTGGGTATGTGTGTTATGCTTTAGAGGATAGAAAGGATGAAGTAAGGATAGACGACATTCCCGTCGTTTGCGAGTATTCGGATGTGTTTCCGGAGAAACTGGTGGGTTTAGCGCCAAGTCGGGATGTTGATTTTACCATTGAGTTAGAGCCGGGAACTGCTCCAATTTCTCGAGCTCCTTATCGCATGACACCAGTAGAAATGATAGAATTGAGGAAACAGTTAGAAGAACTTGTTGAATCAGGTTTTATTAGACCAAGTGTGTCTCATTGGGGCGCACCTGTATTGTTTGTTAAGAAGAAAGAGGGTTCTCTTCGATTATGTATTGATTACAGGGAATTGAATAAGGTGACGGTTAAGAACAAATATCCGCTTCCTCGTATTGAAGACTTGCTGGATCAATTGTAAGGAGCTACAGTATTCTCCAAGATTGACTTGAGATCAGGGTACCATCAGCTTAGAGTTCGAGAGGATGATGTCTACAAGACTGCTTTCAGAACAAGGTACGGTCACTATGAATTTGTGGTGATGCCTTTTGGTTTGACGAATGCTCCTGTAGTTTTTATGGATTTAATGAACAGATGCTTTAGAGAATACCTGGATCGCTTTGTAGTGGTGTTTATTGATGATATTCTAGTATACTCTCGGAGTATGAAGGACCATGAAACTCATCTTAGAGCAGTGCTTGACATGTTGAGGCGACAGAAGTTGTTTGCCAAGTTGTCGAAATGTGATTTTTGGTTACCTAGTGAAGGTGTAATGGTCGATCCACAGAAAACAGAAGCGGTAGCAAATTGGAGACCACTTCAGAATGTTAAAGAAGTTCGAAGCTTTCTTGGACTGGCAGGCTATTACAGGAGATTTGTGGAAGGCTTTTCTTAGATTGCACGACCATTAACTAATCTACTGCGTAAGATCACGAAGTTTGAATGGGACAGGAAGTGTATGGAGAGTTTTGAAGAGCTCAAGAGACGTTTGACTAGTGCACCAGTGTTAGCCTTACCGCAAGGAACCGAAGGATTTGCCGTTTACAGTGATGCTTCTAAGCAAGGTTTGGGTTGTGTTCTAATGCAGAATGGAAAGGTTATAGCCTATGCTTCTCGTCAACTTAAATCTCATGAAGTCAATTATCCTACCCATGATTTGGAACTTGCCGCCGTAGTCTTTGCTCTCAAGATTTGGCGACATTATTTGTATGGGGTAAGATGTCCAAGTTTCACTGATCATAAGATCCTGAAGTATATATTCACTCAGAAGGAATTGAATTTCAGACATAGACGGTGGCTTGAGTTGATTAAAGATTATGATATAGACATATGTTATCATCCAGGAAAAGCCAATGTAGTGGCGGATGCCTTGAGTAGAAAGTTGACCCTGGAACTTAGGGCTGCTTATTTAACAGCTCAACCAGAGTTACAACAAGAGTTTGTAAGAGATGAAATTGAGATTTGGTGTGAGAAGGAACCGATGATGCTGAATGTGATGGAAATTCAATCGACGCTAGTAGAGTCGATCAAGGAGAAACAACTGCATGATCTTGTGTTGAGTAAACTGTGCAGTGAAGTTGCTCAAGGAAAGGCACCCGGATTTCTCATTCATGAGGATGGGATATTACGATTCCAGAATCGGCTATGTGTGCCAGCTGACAAGGAACTTAAGGAGTTAATCCTTAAGGAAAGTCATTCTTCGGCTTATTCATTACACCCTGGAGCCAGCAAGATGTACAAGGACTTGGGACGAAATTATTGGTGGAGTAATATGAAATAAGAAGTTGCTGAGTATGTGTCGAGGTGTTTGATCTGTCAGCAGGTTAAGATTGAACACCAGAGACCAGCTGGAGAGTTACAATCGCTTCCTATTCTTGAATGGAAGTGGGAAGACATCTCGATGGATTTTGTTGTTGCTCTTCCTAGATCCTGAAAAGGGAATGAGGCAATATGGGTCATTGTGGATCGTTTGACGAAGTCTTCACACTTTATACCTATCAAGATTACTTGGAATCCAGAGAAGTTAGCTGAAATATTCTTGCAGGAGATAGTTAGACTGCACGGTGTTCCCAAGACTATTGTGTCTGACAGAGATGGACGATTCATATCTCGTTTTTGGAAACCCTTGCATGCGGCAATGGGAACGCAACTAAGATTTAGTACCTCTTTTCATCCTCAAACTGACGGTTAGTCTGAAAGGACAATTCAAACTTTGGAAGACATGCTTCGAGCTTGTGCTTTAGAATGGCCAGGAAATTGGGAAGACATGTTGCATTTGATAGAATTTACGTACAATAATAGTTGGCATGCATCGATTAAGATGGCGCCGTATGAAGCTTTGTATGGTCGTCATTGTAGATCGCCCTTGTGTTGGGATGATTTGACTGATGCTGTGTTAGTTGCTCCTGAGCTTCTGCAGAAAACTAAGGACGACATTGAGGTGATTCGTCAGAGGTTGTTGTCAGCTCAGAGTAGACAGAAATCGTATGCGGATGTTCGTAGACGTCCTTTGGAATTCAGTGTGGGAGATCATGTGTTTATTAAAGTTTCGCCGACTAAAGGAGTATTCAGATTTGGGAAACGAGGTAAGTTGAGTCCTAGATATGTTGGACCCTTTGAGATTCTGAAGAGAGTTGGTGTCGTGGCTTACCAAGTTGCATTGCCGCCAAGGATGAGTGGAATGCATGACGTATTTCATGTGTCTCAGCTGAGGAGGTATGTGTATCATCCGACTCATGTTCTGAACTTTGAGGAGATAGAATTTCAATCTGATGGCACGTTTGAGGAATTACCTGTAAGAATCCTAGTGACTGATCAGAAGAAATTGAGGAACAAGGTTATTCCTTTGGTAAAAGTGTTATGGGCTAGGCATGGAACAGAGGAAGAGACTTGGGAATTAGAATCAGTCATGCGAGGCAGTTATCCGCACCTGTTTGATTCGAGTTTCGAGGACGAAACTGTTATAAGGAGGGGAGAATGAAATACCCCAAATAAGTGATAATGACATAAGTGGTAAATTAATTAAGGTTTTGTTTATAATGGGAGAAAAGGGAATTTGGGGATTTTAATTCCAAAACTTGGGTTGTCTCTCTCCCGTGTGAGTCTTCAGCCGAGCAGCCAGCCCTTCTCCTCCGACGAGCTATTCTTCTCCGGTGCCTCGCCGAGCTGTCTTCTCCGGCGAGCTGGACCGCGCCGCCGTTGTGCCTTCTCCTTCCCTACAGTCGTGCTGATTCGTTGCTGTACTATCGTTCCGGTTGCTGCTGCCTTGCTGTTGTTGTTCTTGCTGGTTGTGCAGCTGCTTCCGATGGCTTTGGGTGGTGTTTCCGGGGCTGAGTTGTGGTCAACGAAGAGGTAAGAATGGTGTATGGTTTGTACAAATTTTCGGACTGAATATCTTGCTGAATTTTTTTTTATATGTTCGAATTGATGTTGAGTGTGTTGTTCGAATTGATATTGTTGTGAGAAGCTGCGTGATCTGTGCAGAAATTCAGTGGATTAGGAGCTGAATTTTGTGAGCTTTGGGGGTTGAATTGTGTGTGTGGATTTGCTGAATTTTTGGAAGGTATGAATTAGGGTTTGAATTTGGGGGTTTTTCTAGTTGTGGTTTGATTTGAATTAACGCCAGGGTTTTGCTCGGATTGTTGTCTCAGGTTCGTTCGAGTGGTTTGGAGACCTCTGGGGTCATTGTGGTTCGACTTGAGGCAAGAGGATCCTTGCTAACTTTATATATGTTTATAAATTATTTTATGCCTATGTTATTTCAGTAATTAATTTTACCGTTGCTTGGGCTATTTTTTTTATTGTATTAATTGACTATATAATTGCTTGGTTGAAATGTGTGTTGATGTGTGATGATGTGCGATTATTTGTGATTTTGATTGTCGTTTGTGCTAATTGATTGAGTGTCGGTGTGGTGATGGATTATTGTTGATTGAGAGTCCAAGGGTGAGGTGATGATAGCCTCACCAAACATCGTAGGGTATCGCCTACGTTGTTAAGGGCCAGTGTTAATTCAGAGTAAAGGCTCAGGTGATGATAGCCTCACCAAACCGCATAGGGTATACGCCTACGTCGTTAAGGGCCAAGGATTGGATTGAATTGGAGGTTAAGTTGGAAGTGGGTTAAGTTGTTTGTGTGTTTGAAGTGTTGAGTCATGTCAGTATATGATTATTTTGGATGATTGTGGAGATGACTACTTTACGTTTGAAATGTTTTGGCTAGGCTAGTCTTGCCATAGTCTTTCGTGAGACTGACCAACTTCGGTTTACGTACCGTGGTTGGCTGGGGTTTCGGGTCCCCCAATCAATCAGGCTTTGTAGGTTCAGCGCCAGTAAGGAGGATCCTGATCACCGTCGATTTTGAAGTCGAAGGCTCTACTTTTGGTTTTGGAATTTCGATTTGGTTGTATTGGTTTCTGATGGTTTGGTTTGTAAATTGTTGTATTTTCCGAATGTTAAGTTTGTTTGTGGTTTCAAACTCTGAATAAGTTTTACAGGTTTCCGCTGTGTTGCTTTATATATATATATGGGTTATGTTTTGCAATTTTTTTTATTTTACCCGCCTTATAATCCTTTGGATTATGGCACTGTAGCACCACTGGCCTGGGGGTGTTACAAATATAAATTGAACTATGTTGAAAATTTAACGTGAAGATATAAGAGTTATACAACGATATGAAAATGAGGACCTTTTAATTAATTAATATGTAGTAATTGTATATAATTGTGAATCAAAAATTTTGTATATTATATAGACGATTATAGATTAAATATAATTGTTAATATATGAAATTGTCACTTTAGTACTTTTTGAATTTGAGAAATTGTTTAAATTTTGTGCTAAATAAATAAGGCATGAAATGAAAATAAAAACTAATTCATCTTTAAAAGTTAGCATTCAATGACCTAGAATGCTAACTTTTAACTATATATAGATGGTTGTTTTTCATGCTTAATAGAAATATAAATTGAACTATGTTGAAAATTTAACGTGAAGATATAAGAGTTATACAACGATATGAAAATGAGGACTTTTTAATTGATTAATGTAACACCCCCGGGCCAGTGGTGCTACAGTGCCATAGTCTCGAAGGATTATAAGGCGGGTAAAAGAAAAGAAAAACGCAAAACATAACCCATATATATATATATATACCAAAAGTACCACAGCAGAAGATCATGCCCGGAGTTTAAAACCACAATCAAACTTAACATTCAGTTAAATACAACAATTTACAATACAAAACCTTATACAGCTAACACAACCATTTCCAAGGTTCAAAAACCAACAAACCAAAAAGTCTTCGACTACCAAGAAAATTGTGATCAGGATCTCCCTTGTTGTCGCTGAACCTGCAAAGCCTGATTGATTGGGGGACCCGATACCCCAGCCAACGGCTGAAATACCCCAATAAAGTTAATGATGGCAAATTGGTAAATTAATTAAGGTTTTGCTTAAAAGGTGAGAAATGGAAATTTTGGGGATTTAATCCCTAACCTACTCGGTCTCTCTCTCCTTCCCGTGTTCGATTTCGCTGTGAGCAGCCAGCCAGCTTCCTTCTTCCCCGACTCCCTCCCCTGTGTGCAGTCGTCGTTCTCCTCCGGTAAGCCAACCCCGAAGTCGTCTCCTTCCCCCTCTGTTCGAACAGCTTCCGAACCCAGTGAAGTCGTTGTTGCTGCGACTTGGGTACTGCTGCTGCTGTTCGTGGCTATGCTGGTTCACCGGTGCGTGAAGCCACGGTGGAGCTGCTGAGTCGAGCCACCGAAGAGGCGAGCCGAACCTCTGTTGAACCGCGACGAGCTGCTGCACAGATCCGGATCCGCTGCTGTCCACTGCTGTGTTGTTGCCCCGTCTGCGACGTCTCAGGAGAATGGTAATAACTGTTTGCTCACTCATTATTTTGGTCTGAAATTTGGAGGAGGTAAACTAGACTCGTAGATCTAACTCCTCGAGTTGGAATTATCGCATTTGGAGTCCTGAGCAGGGAGAACGAATTTTTTAAGTCGGAGCCGCTGTTGGTGTTCTGCTGCGTGTTGTTGCAGTTGTGCTGCTGTCCGCTGTGTTGCGCTGGTGTGGTTGCTGAGTTCCGGCGTCGAGAAGCCTCCTCGGTGACTACCGTTGGTTGTCGACAAGGTAAGCTTATGGGTTAATTTCGAATTGATGTTGTGTTGTTCGAATTGATGTTGTGTTGTTCGAATTGATGTTGAATTGTTCTTCGTGGACAGTGGAAGAGGAAAGTGTGTGACCGTATTGTTGAATTTGAGCTTTGGTTGAATTGTGTGGGGTTTGCTTGATTGGAATTGTTAAGGAATGATTTTAGGGTTTGAAATTGGGGGTTTGTTAATAGTGGCTTGGTATGAGTATTTAACGCCAGGGTTTTGCTCGGATTGATTTCGCAGGATCGTTCGAGTTGGATTTGAATCTGGGGTCGTCGTGGTCGCGCTTGAGGCAAGATAAATCTTGCTAACCCTTCGTTTATTTTTATAAAATTACTTTTCATCCTATTTTGTTTAGTAATTGATTTGTTATCCTTGTCTGAGTAAGTTGATTTGGATTATTGGTTGTGGAATTTAATGGTTGGATGTGTGTGTGTGTGTGTGTTGGTAATTGTCTTGTATTGAAGATCGGTTGTGTGCTTGTATTATGATTGATTGTTGATAGATATTGGTTTTGTTACTTGAATAGGTTGAATGTGTGGATTTTGGTTTAGTTGTTTGACATTGGTTGTTTGCTTGGATATTGGGTTCGTGTTGAATGTTGATTGTGTGAATAATTATTGGTCGTGCATTGGATATTGGTTGTGTGCTTTGCCATTGGTTCTGTGTTGGATATTTATTGTTTGTTTGGTTGCTGGTTTGTTGGCGGATATCAATTGTGTGTTTTGTTATTGGTTATGTGCTGGGTTATTGATTTTGTGTTGAACATGGTTGAATGTGTAGGTTGTTGTTGCCTTGTGTTATGATTGATTGGATGTTGGTGTAGTAGTTGATTGTAGCTTGTTGTGGATGATTTGTTGTGTTGACAGATGGAGGTGGTGGGTTGTTGGTGGATTGGTAATGGTTGATTGTGGAGTCGGGGTGAGGGTGTGACCTCATCCGACCACGTGAGGGTGTGACCCCCGTTGGTTAAGGCTAGGCCGGGGTGATTGATAGCCTCACCCGACCACGTGAGGGTGTGACCTTACGTTGGTTAATGGCCATGGTTGGATGGTTGAAAGTCCCATCCGAAAAGTGTGTGTTGATTGTCTCACCCGGGGATGTGGTGGTGGAGATGGAGGTTGGATTGGAGGTGTTGGCGGTTGTGTGTGTTGGTTATGTGTTGAATGTTGGTTGTGTACTTGATTAAGTGGTTGTGTTGGTTATGTGTTGAATGTTGGTTGTGTACTTGATTAAGTGGTTGTGTTGGTGATATTGGTTGTGTACTTGATTAAGTGGTTGTGTGATGATATTGGTTGTGTGCTTGGTTATTGGTTTTGTGTTGGATGTTGATTGTTGGCTAGTTATTGACTTGTTGTCAAATATTGGTTTTTGTAGCTAGTTGTGATGTGAGTTTCTGTTGGTGTGGTTGTTGGTGGAAGTTAGTGGAGTATGAAGGTCGGTTGTGTGGATTGAATGTGCAGGTTGGTTTCCCATCTTGAGGGTATGGGCCAACATGGGTTGAGTTTGAATGTTTGAGTTACAGTCTATGTTAACGAACAGGCGGCACCGGAAGGGTGGCTGGCATGGATCGTTGTTTTGTTATGTTGGTATTATGTGATGATTGTCTCGTTGATGCTTATGTGTTTGTTAATGTGAAGGTTAATTGGATGTGTTAGTGCAGTAGGGAGTTCAGTATAATTGATTAGTCTTGGTTGTAAGTCAGTAGTAAGATATATGCATATGTTTCATAGGGTTGATGATTGAGGTATTAGTATTGGAGAGAAAGTTGGATTGGATCGTTTTATTCGTTTATGCTTGTGATGATGTTGAGGTTGGATTGAAGAGGTTAGTATAGTGTAGAGTTGGATAAGAATGAGTAATTGATTGGTTATGTGGTAGTGGGTGTTTGTGTTTTGACGTGTGATTGGTCTTGGTTGGTTGATATGATTATGATATAGTTATGATATAATATATATATATAATATATATATATATGTATATATATAATATATATATATATGTATATATATAATGTGTGGCATGTTGTTATTTGGCATGAGTTGGTTGTTGTGATAATTCTCTGGTGTTAAACTGTTTTGGCTTGAGGAGTTTTGCCAGTCTTTCGTAAGACTGACCAACTTCGGTTTATGTGCTGCGGTTGGCTGGGGTATCGGGTCCCCCAGTCAATCAGGCTTGCAGGTTTGCAGCAATAAGCGGGTTATGGATCACAGATGTGTCTTCATAGTGAAAGATTTAGTTTTGCATCAGATTTGAAATTTTTGGTATTCGCTTCCGTTGTTTTGGATTTAAATTGTTGCATTAAACTGGTTGACAGGTTTTAGTGTTGTTTTAAATCTTGAGCAGGGATTTTAATATTGATGATTTTATGTATTGGGAGAGTTTTGGATTTCTTTTCTTTTAAAATCGCCTTATAGTCCTTCGGGACTATGGCACTGTAGCACCTCTGGCCCAGGGTGTTACAACCGTGGCACGTAAATTGAAATTGGTCAGTCTCGCGAAAGACTGGCAAGATTAGTCTAGCCAAAACATTTCAAACATATAGTAGTTATCTCCACAATCATCCAATTATAATCATATACTGACATGACTCAACACTTCAAACACACATACAACCTTAACGACGTAGGCGTATACCCTATGCGGTTTGGTGAGGCTATCATCACCTGACCCTTTGACTCTGAATTAACACTGGCCCTTAACAACGTAGGCGATACCCTACGATGTTTGGTGAGGCTATCATCACCTGGCCCTTGGACTCTCAATCAACAACAATCCATCACCACACCGACACTCAATCAATTATCACATACGATAATTAATATCACATAATCACACATTTCAACCAAGAAACTATATAGTCAACAATCCAATTTAAATAGCTCAAGCAACGGTAAATTAATTATGAAATAAACT
This sequence comes from Rheum nobile, assembly GCA_027886185.1. Classification (NCBI taxonomy): domain Eukaryota; kingdom Viridiplantae; phylum Streptophyta; class Magnoliopsida; order Caryophyllales; family Polygonaceae; genus Rheum; species Rheum nobile. Next base: position 7,005,147 of record WOAB01000490.1, on the reverse strand, counting down.
AAACATAAATTAATTTATAAAATATATAAAGTTAGCAAAAATCCTCTTGCCTCAAGTCGAACAACAACGACTCCAGAGATCTCCAAACTACTCGAACGAACCTGAGAAAACAATCCGAGCTAAACCCTGGCGTTAATTCATACCAATCCACAACTAGAAAACCCCCAAATCAAACCCTAGAATCATACCTTCAAAATTTCCAATTAAGCAAACCCCACACAATTCAACCCAAGCTTAAAAATCACGAATTTGCTGCACAGCTCCACCAACTTCAGTCCACACAGCTTCACAACTTCACACACATAAATTCAGCAAAGATTCCTAATCCAGCAAAATTTCGAATTTAACCCATAAGCTTACCTTGTCGATGGCCTGACTTTGCTGCCGAGAAGAGCTCCTCATCGCCGGAGACGACAGCAGCGGCGAGCAGCACGAACAACACAACAACAATAGCAAAGGACAGCAGCAACAACGACGGCTCCACAGCAGGGGAGGAGGAGGCGAACAGCGGAGTGGTGTCCGGGTCGGGCTCGTCGGAGGAGAAGCTGAAATACCCCAAAGGTTATAGAAATGGTAAAATGGTAAATAAATTTTTTTGGACTTCTTAAATCAACAAATGGGTAAATTAAAGGGAGGAAACCCTTGTCTTCATCGAGGAGAGTACCACAGCAGAGCATCTGCCTCTTCCACCCTCTGATTTCCCTTCATCTGCTCGGAGTTCTGCCGGTGAGCTCGACACGACTGTGGCCGCCACTCCTTCCCCGGAACTGGACGCGAAATGCTGCTGTTGCTGGAGGGTGAAGCTGCAAACTGGTGTTGTTCGCTGTCCGCTGCTGTTGTCGCATGTTGCTGCTGGTGGCTGAAGTTGCTGGCGCCGAGAAGCCTCATCCCGACGCAAGAGCAAGGTGGACGACGACGAAGGCGAGCCGTTGCTGCTATCGCGTGGGTTATTGCTGCTATTGTGCGAGCTGTTGCTAAAGGTCGGGGTTCTGCTGATGTTGTCGGAGCTGCTGTGTTCGGCGGGTTGTTGTTGCTGATTCTGGCGACGAAGGGGAGCAAACCCGGTGGCTACGTGGTGGTTGTCATCAAGGTAAGGGTGGGCTCTCTAATCTGATTTTTTTTTGGACTGATTTCTGCTGAACAATTATGGGCAGATTTGAGGAATTTCGGAGTAGTGGACAGCTGTTAATTGTTTGAATGAATTTGTTGATTTGTGCAGTCCAGCGAGCTGAAGTTTTGGGTTGATTTTGTGTGTGGTTGCTGAGATTGGAAATTGGAGGTATAATTTTCAGGGTTTGAATTTGGGGGTTTTGTTAGTAGTGGATTTGTATGAGTAATTAATGCCAGGGATTTGCTCCGATTGATTTCGCAGGTTCGTTCGAGTTGGTTGGAGATCTCTGAGGTCGTGGTTGTCGAGTTTGAGGCAAGATGATTTTTGCTAACCCTTCGTATATTTTTATAAAAGTACTTTTGTTCCTATCTTGATTCAGTAATTAATTTTACTCTTGTTTGAGTATCTGAATTCGGATTATTGCCTGTAGAGTTGCTTGGTTGAATATGTGTGTATGCGTGTGTTAGTATTTGTCTCGTGTTGTGTTTGATTAAATGTTGATGTGGTAGTCAATTGTGACTAATTGTGATTGATGTTGATTAAGTGATGGTTGTTAGTTGATGGTGGAGCCGGGGTGAGGGTGTGACCTCATCCGACCACGTGAGGGTATGACCCCGCGTTGGTAAAGGCTATGGTTGGATGGTGAAAGTCCCATCCGGAAGAGTGTTGATTCAGGGCCTCGGAGGGTGTGACCTCCGGTGGTCGGTGGGCCAGAGTGATGAAAGCCTCACTCAATCACGTAGGGGGAATGCCTATGGTGGTTAGGGCCAGGAACTCGGATGGTATGCGACCCATCCGCCTATCCGGATAGAGAGGAAGAATTGTCTCACCCAGTGATGTGGTGGTGAGACGGAGGAGATATTATGTGTTAAATGTTGGTTGCGTACCTGATTAAGTGGTATTGACAGTTGTATGTGTTGGATTGTGTGTGAATTGACATATGTGTGTGTTGACAGTTGTGTGTGTTAGACTGTGGGTGTTGACATGTGTGTGTGTGTGTGTGTGTGCAGTTGTGTGTGTTGACACTTGTGTGTGTTGGTAGTTGTGTGTTGGATTGTGTGTGTGGACATGTGTTTGTGTTGACACTTGTGTGTGTTGGCAGTTATGTGTTGGATTGTGTGTGTGGGTGGTTGTGTGCTCGGTTATGGGTTGTGTGCTTGATTATTGGTTGTGTGCTTAGTTAATGGTTTTGTTTGCGGTTATTGGTGGGGTGTTTGATTATTGGTTTTGTGTTAGACTTTGGTTGTCGGTTGGTTGTAGTTAGTAGTCATTTGTTGATTGTTGTTAGTGGTGGTTGTGGGCTTTTGTTGTCCATTGGTAGTGGTTGTTGGATCTTGGTGTGAATTTTTTGAGAAGGTTGGATATGTTGATTGATTAGGAAGGTTGGTTTCCCATCTTGAGGGTGTGGGTCAATATGGGTTGGGTTGATGTGTATGGGTTGCGGCCCATGTTAACGAACAGGCGGCACCGGAAGGATGGCTGGCCTGGATCGTTATATTTGTATAAGGTAATGATTGTCTCGTTGGTGCTTATGTGTTCGTTGATGCGAAGGTTGGTTGGTTGTGTTAGTAAGTTGGATTGGATTGTTCTATTCATTTATACTTGTGGTGATGTTGAGGTTGGATTGAGTGATGTTAGTATATTGAAGAGTTGGATATAAGAGGGGTAATGAATGGTTATGTGATAGTGTGTGTTTATGTTTTAATGTGTGGTCGATATTGGTTGTGAAATACCCCAAATAAGTTGATAATGGCAATTTGGTAAATTAATTAAGGTTTTGCTTATAATAGGAGAAAATGGGAATTTGAGGGATTTAATCCCTAATTTTGGTCGGTTTCCCTCTTCCTCGCGTGAACACTCCCGCTGAACAGCCAGCTCCCTTCTCCTTCTCCGGTGAATTCGCTCCCTCTCCGGTGCCAGCCGAGTTGTCTTCTCCGGCAAGCCGACTGGACCGCGCTCCTCCTCCTCCTCCCCTGCAGTCGTGCTGGTTCGTGGTTGCTGCTGTCCTGCGTGCTGTTGTTGCTCTGCTGTTCGGGCTGCTACTGTCCGGTGTTGCTGCTGTCGTCTCCAGCGACGAGGGGCTCTTCTCGGCAGCAAATTCAGGCCATCGACAAGGTAAGCTCGGGTTAAGGGTTAATTCGGTTTGGATGAATTTTTGTGTGTTATTTTGAATTGATGTTGAGTGAGATCGAATTGATGTTGTGGTTCTACGTGGACAGTTGAAGAAAGGTGTGGTTTGCTGAATTTGTTTGATGGGTTGCTAAATTTTTGGGTGGTTGGCTGAATTTGTTTTGAAGGTATGATTTAGGGTTTGATTTGGGGGTTTTTCTAGTTATGGTTGGTATGAATTAACGCCAGGGTTTTGCTCGGATTGATTTCGCAGGACCGATCGAGTTGGATTCGAGTTTCTGAAGTCGTTGTGGTTCGACTTGAGGCAAGGGGATCCTTGCTAACTTTATATATTTTTATAATTGATTTATGCCTAGTTGATTTCCTAATTAATTTTACCGTTGCTTGAGCTATTTTAAATTGGTTTGTTTGACTATATAATTGCTTGGTTGTGATGTGTGATAATGTGTGATGATGTGTGATTGTGTGACATTGATTGTCGTTTGTGTTTGTTGAGTGTCGGTGTGGTGGTTGGATTGTCGTTGATTGGGGGTCGAAGGGTCAGGTGATGATCGTCTCACCAAACCTCGTAGGGAATCGCCTACGTTGTTAAGGGCCAAATATGTTGAATCAGAGTTGGAGGGTCAGGTGATGATCTTCTCACCAAACCTCGTAGGGAGTAGCCTATGTTGTTATGGACCAGGGGTTGGATGGTAAGAGACCGTCCCTATCCGGATAGTTGGTTTTAGGTGATGAGTGTCTCACCGGTGATGGGTTGGAATGGATTGGAGTTATTTGCTTTTGTTGAGTTGAGTTATTTGGTGGGAATGGGTCGATTATTGTGTGACTGTTATATATATTATGTGATTGTAATTGGTTGAGTATTGAAATGATTGTGTATTGTTTGAAACTGTTTTGGCTTGGCTAGTCTTGCCAGTCTTTCGCGAGACTGACCAACTTCGGTTTACGTGCCGCGGTTGGCTGGGGTATCGGGTCCCCCAGTCAATCAGGCTTTGCAGGTTCAGCGTCAGCAAGGAGGATCCTGATCACCGTCGGTTTTGAAGTCGAAGGCTCTACTTTTGGTTTTGGATTTTCGATATGGTTGTATTGGTTTCTGATGGTTTGGTTTGTAAATTGTTGTATTTTCTGAAATGTTAAGTTTGTTTGTGGTTTCAAACTCCGGGCAGGAATTTCCGCTGTGCTGCTGTTGATATATATTATATATTTGGGTTATGTTTTGTATTTTCTTTTCTTTCACCCGCCTTATAATCCTTCAGGATTATGGCACTGTAGCACTACTGGCCCGGGGGTGTTAGAGGAGTTGGTATCAGAGCTCTTTTAAAAAATGTGTTCTTTCAGAGTTTTCAACTTGGGAATTTCTATACGTTGTTGTTGTGAACGATCGTGTGATCAGGAATCCTTGCTGTCAACCTGTAGTGAGTTGCGTTGGTAAGTGTTGTTTGTGATGTTTTGTGCTAATGTTTATATATATTCAGTATGCCTCCGAAAGTGGGTCGTGGTAGAGGTAGAGGTCGTGGGCGTGGTAGAGGACGTCCTAGGGCTGATCCTCAAGAGGTAGATGCAGGCAGTCAAGCTGCTGATAACTCTGCAGGAAGTCAATAGAATCCTGCAAGAATTCCACCAGAGGCTGCCAATGCGGGTATTGACCCAGGAACTTTGGTTGCGCTGCAACAGATGGTGACTCAGGCTGTACAGGCTGCTATGGCACGAGTTCCGCCAACTCAGGTTGCTCAGCCAGATCATATTGGGCAGCAAAGAAATGAACCGCCAGTATTGCAGGCAGGATTTAGCAGATTCATGGAAGTTGTGGCTAGACTGAAGCCTCCAACTTTCGATGGGTCTGGTGAACCTACAGCTGTGACGTTCTGGTTGAACAGATTTGAGAAATTGCTTGAGGGTATCCGATGTCCCGAGAATGAGAAAGTGACAATTACTGCTTATTATCTGATAGACGATGCTAGTGATTGGTGGGATGCCGCTCGACCAACTGACCATGGGGCTACGTGGAAGGAGTTTCGAGCCAAGTTAGAGGACAGATTCTTTCCAGAGGCACTAAGAGACGTTAAGCTGCATGAATTTCAGTATCCAGAGAATAAAGGGCTGAAAGTGCATCAGTTGGTTGTGAAATTCAATAAGCTGCTGAAGTATGCAACTGCTGTAGTAAGGAATGAAAAGGATAAGATCAAGCACTTTCACAGATGGTTATATCCTCAGATAAGGCCTTTGATGGCAAGACACAATTGTACCACCCTCGAGCAATTTATTGACGAGTGCCTGACTATGGAAGCAACTATTGATGACTCTAATCAGGTTATGGATGCTCGGGCTGGAAAGAGACAGAAGAGTCAGTCTGCACCTGGAGGAACTGGACCTCACAGTAATTTTGGTGGGTCTAGAAAACCTTTCTTTATCCCTAAGAGTACCCCTAGCACTGGGTCGACTAAGACATGTCAAGGTGGTGGTTCCCAGATGTCAGTGAATTATCAACAGTCATGGGGCCAGCCAGGGATGACTAGGAATGCACAACGTTGCTTTAACTGTAGGGATCCAACTCATAAGAGGGCAAATTGTACCAAAGCATCTCAGACTTGTTTCAAATGTGGAGGAGTGGGACACATTAGAACCTATTGCAGACAAGGGGAAAATTCCACTCAAACTCAAGCTTCCTCTCCTGCTTATCGTTCAGTTCCGAATCAGAACCGTCCAGTACCGTCGCAGAACCAACAGAATGCTATGGGCAACAAGGGCAAGGCACCGATGGGTGGGACTTCGACACATCGAGTTTATGAGATGAGGAGAGCTGAGGATGACAACACGCCTGTGACTACAGGTACACTTTTTATTCAGTCTGAACCTGTTCGTTTACTATTTGACTCTGGTGCTACGCATTCTTTTATTGCTGAGAATTGCATAGATACACTTGGATTAGCATGTGATTTGGAATGTGAACCTTTTGTTGTGGGATTGTCGAATGGTGATAAGTTAGTAGGTACTCGGGGACTTAAGGATTTTCCGATCATCATAAGTGGTCGTGAATGGATGGTTAATTTGATAGCTATCAAAATGTTGCACTACGATATTATCCTAGGTATGGATTGGCTTTCTCGCCATGGTGTTGTTCTAGATTTCAGGAAGAAGAGAGTTACGGTAAGAACAGATGAGGGTGTAGCACATGTGTTTGAAGGACATGATCCGCGAGACTCTGGTAGAATTATCAGTGCAATGACAACTGCTAGACTGCTGAGACAGGGTTGTGCTGGGTTTGTGTGCTATGCTTTGGAGGAAAGGAAGGATGAAGTAAGGATAGACGACATTCCCGTCGTTTGTGAATATCCGGATGTGTTTCCGGAGAAACTGGTGGATTTAGCGCCAAGTCGTGATGTTGATTTTACCATTGAGTTAGAGCCGGGAACTGCCCCGATTTCTCGAGCTCCTTATCGCATGGCACCAGTAGAAATGATGGAATTGAGGAAACAGTTAGAAGAACTTGTTGAATCAGGCTTTATTAGACCAAGTGTATCTCCTTGGGGTGCACCCGTATTGTTTGTTAAGAAGAAAGATGGTTCTCTTCGATTATGTATTGATTACAGGGAATTGAATAAGGTGATAGTTAAGAACAAATATCCGCTTCCTCGTATTGATGACTTGCTGGATCAATTGCAAGGAGCTACAGTATTCTCCAAGATTGACTTGAGATCAGGGTACCATCAGCTTAGAGTTCGAGAAGATGATATCTACAAGACTGCTTTCAGAACAAGGTACAGTCACTATGAATTTGTGGTGATGCCTTTTGGGTTGACGAATGCTCCTGCAGTTTTTATGGACTTGATGAACAGATGTTTTAGAGAATACCTGGATCGTTTTGTGGTGGTTTTTATTGATGATATTCTAGTATACTCTCGGAGTATGGAGGACCATAAAACTCATCTTAGAGCAGTACTTGACGTGTTGAGGCGACATAAGTTGTTTGCCAAGTTGTCAAAATGTGATTTTTGGTTACCTGAGGTGGCATTTCTCGGCCATGTGATCTCTAGTGAAGGTGTAATGGTCGATCCACAGAAAACAGAAGCAGTAGCAAATTGGAAACCACTTCAGAATGTTAAGGAAGTTCGAAGCTTTCTTGGACTGACAGGTTATTACAGGAGATTTGTGGAAGGCTTTTCTCAGATTGCATGACCATTAACTAATTTGCTGCGCAAGACCACGAAGTTTGACTAGGACAGGAAGTGTTTGGAGAGTTTTGAAGAGCTCAAGAGACGTTTGACTAGCGCACCAGTGTTAGCCTTACCGTAGGGAACTGAAGGATTTGCCGTTTACAGTGATGCTTCTAAGCAAGGTTTGGGTTGTGTTCTAATGCAGAATGGAAGGGTTATAGCCTATGCATCTCGGCAACTTAAATCTCATGAAGTCAGTTATCCTACCCATGATTTGGAACTTGCAGTCGTAGTCTTTGCTCTCAAGATTTGGCGACATTATTTGTATAGGGTAAGATGTCCAATTTTCACTAATCATAAGAGCCTGAAGTATATCTTCACTCAGAAGGAATTGAATTTGAGATAGAGACGGTGGCTAGAGTTGATTAAGGATTATGATATAGACATATGCTATCATCCAGGAAAAGCCAATGTAGTGGCAGATGCCTTGAGTAGAAAGTTGACTCCGGAACATAGGATTGCTTGTTTAACAGTTCAGCCAGAGTTACAATAAGAGTTTGTAAGAGGTGAAATTGAGATTTGGTGTGAGAAGGAACAAATGATGCTGAATGTGATGGAAATTCAATCAACGCTAGTAGAGTCGATCAGGGAGAAACAATCTCAAGACCTTGTGTTGGGTAAGTTGTGCAGTGAAGTTGCTCAAGGAAAGGCACCTGGATTTCTCATTCATGAGGATGGGATATTACGATTCCAGAATCGGTTATGTGTGCCAGCTGACAAGGAACTTAGAGAGTTAATCCTTGGGGAAAGTCATTTTTCAGCGTATTCAATACACCCAGGAGCCAGTAAGATGTATAAGGACTTGAGACGGAATTATTGGTGGAGTAACATGAAGCAAGAAGTTGCTGAGTATGTGTCGAGATGTTTGACATGCCAACAGGTTAAGATTGAACACCAGAGACCAGCTGGAGAGTTACAACCGCTTCCTATTCCTGAATGGAAGTGGGAAGACATCTCGATGGATTTTGTTGTTGCTCTTCCTAGATCCCGAAAAGGGAATGAGGCAATATGGGTTATTGTGGATCGTTTGACGAAGTCTTCACACTTTATACCTATCAAAATTACTTGGAATCCAGAGAAGTTAGCTGAAATATTCTTACAGGAGATAGTTAGACTGCACGGTGTTCCCAAGACTATTGTGTCTGACAGAGATGGATGATTCACATCTCGTTTTTGGAAATCCTTGCATGCGGCAATGGGAACACAACTAAGATTTAGTACCTCTTTTCATCCTCAAACTGACGGTCAGTCTGAAAGGACAATTCAAACTTTGGAAGACATGCTTCGAGCTTGTGCTTTAGAATGGCCAGGGAATTGGGAAGACATGTTGCATTTGATAGAATTTACGTACAATAATAGTTGGCATGCATCGATTAAGATGGCACCTTATGAAGCTTTGTATGGTCGTCGTTGTAGATCGCCAGTGTGTTGGGATGATTTGACTAACGCTGTATTAGTTGCTCCTGAGCTTTTGCAGAAAACTAGGGATGATGTTGAGGTGATTCGTCGGAGGTTGTTGTCAGCTCAGAGCAGACAGAAGTCGTATGCAGATGTTCGTAGACATCCTTTGGAATTCGGTGTGGGAGATCATGTATTTATTAAAGTTTCGCCGACTAAAGGAGTATTCAGATTTGGGAAACGAGGTAAGTTAAGTCCTAGGTATGTTGGTCCCTTTGAGATTCTGAAAAGAGTTGGTGTCGTAGCTTACCAAGTTGCATTGCCGCCAAGGATGAGTGGAATGCATGATGTATTTCATGTGTCTCAGCTGAGGAGATATGTGTATCATCCGACTCATGTTCTGAATTCTGAGGAGATGGAGTTTCAACTTGATGGTACGTTTGAGGAATCACCTATAAAGATTCTAGCGGTTGATCAGAAGAAATTGAGGAACAAGGTTATTCCTTTGGTGAAAGTGTTATGGGCTAGGCATGGAACCGAAGAAGAGACGTGGGAATTAGAGTCGGTTATGCAACGCAGTTATCCGAACTTGTTTGACTCTAGTTTCTGAAATACCCCAAAGTTATAAAAATGGCAAAATGGTAAATAAGATTTTTGGGATTTTATTAAAACAGAAAAGGGAAATTTAGGGGATAAAAATCAGATTTTGGACTTTACTAAATCTGGAAAGGGAGCAAAGGAGGGACCGAAACCCTTGTCTTCGTTCTCACGGATCCGAGCTGTGCTGCGAATCTCCCTCTCCCGTGTTCGATTTTCCTCCGGCGAGCTCGACCCGGACACCACACCGTCGTCCGCCGTTCTCTTCCTCCTTCCCTTGCTGTGGTGCGAGCGACGTCGTTGGACCGCCGCTGCTGAGCTATGCCTTTGTGCCGCCGTCGCTGCTGCTGGTGTTTGCTGCTGAGCCGCCGTCGCTGTTGCTGGGCTGCTGTGGCTGTTGTTGCTGAGTTCCGGCGACGAGCAGAGCTTCTCCGACAAGGCTACGTGGTGGTGTCGACGAGGTAAACCTCCGATTGGGTTGTTGAAGTTCGGATGGCTGGCATATATATGTATATATGTTGACCAAGTTGTTGTTGCTGTTATACATAGGCAGAGGTGGTCTTCTGAGGATTGTTAAATTGGAATAATTAAGGAATTGATTAAGTGGAATTGAAGGGGGGGAGGGGTTTGCTGAGTTGATTATTTTGAAGTAATTGGGCTGAATTGGGTTATATATGATTTGTACAGCAAAGGCATGACTTTGGAGTATTTGAGCTTGGATTAATTTGGGTGTTTTGCTTAATTAATTAAGGAATGATTTTAGGGTTTGAATTTGGGGGTTTGTTAGTAGTGGATTTGTATGAGTAATTAACGCCAGGGATTTGCTCGGATTGATTTTTGCAGGTTCATCCGAGTTGGATTTGAGCTTCTGAGGTCGTGGTTATCGAGTTTGAGGCAAGATGATTCTTGCTAACCCTTCGTATATTTTTATAAAAGTACTTTTGTTCCTATCTTGATTCAATAATTAATTTTACTCTTGTTTGAGTATGTGAATTCGGATTATTGCCTGTAGAGTTGCTTGGTTGAATATGTGTGTGTGCGTGTGTTAGTATTTGTCTCGTATTGTGTTTGATTAAATGTTGATGTGGTAGTCAATTGTGACTAATTGTGATTGATTGTTGATTAACTTGATGGTGAAATTCCGTTATATGATATTAGTTGTGTGTGTTGACACTCGTGTGTGTTGGTAGTTGTGTGTTGGATTGTGTGTGTGGACGTGTGTGTGTGTTGACACTTGTGTGTGTTGGCAGTTATGTGTTGGATTGTGTGTGAATTGACATCTGTGTGTGTTGACAGTTGTGTGTGTTAGACTGTGGGTGTTGACATGTGTGTGTGTGTGCAGTTGTGTATGTTGAAACTCGTGTGTGTTGGTAGTTGTGTGTTAGATTGTGTGTGTGGACGTGTGTATGTGTTGACACTTGTGTGTGTTGGCAGTTATGTGTTGGATTGTGTGTGAATTGACATCTGTGTGTGTTGACAGTTGTGTGTGTTAGACTGTGGGTGTTGACATGTGTGTGTGTGTGCAGTTGTGTGTGTTGACACTTGTGTGTGTTGGTAGTTGTGTGTTGGATTGTGTGTGTGGATGTGTGTGTGTGTTGACACTTGTGTGTGTTGGCAGTTATGTGTTGGATTGTGTGTGTGGATGGTTGTGTGCTCGGTTTTGGGTTGTGTGCTTGATTATTGGTTGTGTGCTTAGTTAATGGTTTTGTTTGCGGATATTGGTGGGGTGTTTGATTATTGGTTTTGTGTTAGACTTTGGTTGTCGGTTGGTTGTAGTTAGTAGTCGTTTGTTGATTGTTGTTAGTGGTGGTTATGGGCTATTGTTGTCCATTGGTAGTGGTTGTTGGATCTTGGTGTGAATTGTTTGAGAAGGTTGGTTATGTTGATTGATTAGGAAGGTTGGTTTCCCATCTTGAGGGTGTGGGTCAATATGGGTTGGGTTGGGTTGAGGTGTATGGGTTGCGGCCCATGTTAACGAACAGGCGGCACCGAAAGGATGGCTGGCCTGGGTCGTTATATTTGTATAAGGTAATGATTGTCTCGTTGGTGCTTATGTGTTCGTTGATGCGAAGGTTGGTTGGTTGTGTTAGTAAGTTGGATTGGATTGTTCTATTCATTTATACTTGTGGTGATGTTGAGGTTGGATTGAATGAAGTTAGCATAGTGTAGAGTTGGATAAGAGTGGGTAATGAATGGTTATGTGATAGTGTGTGTATATGTTTTGATGTGCGGTTGATATTGGTGGAATAATGATATAGTTATGATATATATATGTATATTTATTGTGTGGCATGTTGTCGTTTGGTATTAATTGGTTGTTGTGTTAAATCTCTGGATTTTAAACTGTTTTGGCTTGAGGAATCTTGCCAGTCTTTCGCGAGACTGACCAACTTCGGTTTACGTGCCGCAGTTGGCTGGTGTATCGGGTCCACCAGTCAACTAGTCTTTGCAGGTTAGCAGTAACAAGCAGATTCTGGATCACAGATTGGTCTTCACAGTTAAAGATTTAGTTTGCATCAGATTTGAAAATGTTGTATTCACTTCCGTTGTTTTGGATTTAAATTGATGCATTAAACTGATGACAGGTTTAAGTGTTGTTTCAAACTTGAACAAGAATTTTCAGGTTGATAACTTTTGTGTATTTGGATTAGTTTTGGATTTCTTTCTTTTAAAACCGCCTTATAGTCCTTCGGGACTATGGCACTGTAGCACCTCTGGCCCGGGGTGTTACAGTTTCGAGGACGAAACTATTATAAGGGGGGGAGAATGAAATACCCCAAATAAGTTGATAATGGCAATTTGGTAAATTAATTAAGGTTTTGCTTATAATAGGAGAAAATGGGAATTTGAGGGATTTAATCCCTAATTTTGGTCGGTTGCCCTCTTCCTCGCGTGAACACTCCCTCTGAACAGCTAGCTCCCTTCTCCTTCTCCGGTGAATTCGCTCCCTCTCCGGTGCCAGCGGAGTTGTCTTCTCCGGCGAGCCGATTGGACCGCGCTCCTCCTCCTCCTCCCCTGCAGTCGTGCTGGTTCGTGGTTGCTATTGTCCTGCGTGCCGTCATTGCTCTGCTATTCGGGCTGCTGATGTCCGGTGTTGCTGCTGTCGTCTCCAGCGATGAGAGGCTCTTCTCGGCAGCAAATTCAGGCCATCGACAAGGTAAGCTCAGGTTAAGGGTTAATTCGGTTTGGCTGAATTTTTGTGTGTTATTTCGAATTGATGTTGAGTGAGATTGAATTGATGTTGTGGTTCTACGTGGACAGTTGAAGAAAGGTGTGGTTTGCTGAATTTGTTTGATGGGTTGCTAAATTTTTGGGTGGTTGGCTGAATTTGTTTTGAAGGTATGATTTAGGGTTTGATTTGGGGGTTTTCCTAGTTATGGTTGGTATGAATTAACGCCAGGGTTTTGCTCGGATTGATTTCGCAGGACCGATCGAGTTGGATTCGAGTTTCTGAAGTCGTTGTGGTTCGACTTGAGGCAAGGGGATCCTTGCTAACTTTATATATTTTTATAATTGATTTATGCCTAGTTGATTTCCTAATTAATTTTACCGTTGCTTGAGCTATTTTAAATTGGTTTGTTTGACTATATAATTGCTTGGTTGTGATGTGTGATAATGTGTGATGATGTGTGATTGTGTGTGATTGTGTGACATTGATTGTCGTTTGTGTTTGTTGAGTGTCGGTGTGGTGGTTGGATTGTCGTTGATTGGGGGTCGAAGGGTCAAGTGATGATCGTCTCACCAAACCTCGTAGGGAATCTCCTACGTTGTTAAGGGCCAAATATGTTGAATCAGAGTTGGAGGGTCAGGTGATGATCGTCTCACCAAACCTCATACGGAGTAGCCTATGTTGTTATGGACCAGGGGTTGGATGGTAAGAGACCGTCCCTATCCGGATAGTTGGTTTTAGGTGATGAGTGTCTCACCAGTGATGGGTTGGAATGGATTGGAGTTATTTGCTTTTGTTGAGTTGAGTTATTTGGTGGGAATGGGTCGATTATTGTGTGACTTTTATATATATTATGTGATTGTAATTGGTTGAGTATTGAAATGATTGTGTATTGTTTGAAACTATTTTGGCTTGGCTAGTCTTGCCAGTCTTTCGCGAGACTGACCAACTTCGGTTTACGTGCCGCGGTTGGCTGGGGTATCGGGTCCCCCAGTCAATCAGGCTTTGCAGGTTCAGCGTCAACAAGGAGGATCCTGATCACCGTCGGTTTTGAAGTCGAAGGCTCTACTTTTGGTTTTGGATTTTCGATATGGTTGTATTGGTTTCTGATGGTTTGGTTTGTAAATTGTTGTATTTTCTGAAATGTTAAGTTTGTTTGTGGTTTCAAACTCCGGGCAGGAATTTCCGTTGTGCTGCTTTTGGTATATATTATATATTTGGATTATGTTTTGTATTTTCTTTTCTTTCACCCGCCTTATAATCCTTCAGGATTATGGCACTGTAGCACTACTGGCCCGGGGGTGTTACAGGTTGGTTGATATGTTAGTGATATAATAATGATATATATAGTTATATATATATATGTATATTTATTGTGTGGCATGTTGTCGTTTGGTATTAATTGGTTGTTGTGTTAAATCTCTGGATTTTAAACTGTTTTGGCTTGAGGAGTCTTGCCAGTCTTGATGGAAGACTGACCAACTTCGGTTTACGTGCCGCAATTGGCTGGGGTATCGGGTCCCCCAGTCAATTTGGCTTTGCAGGTTTGCAGCAACAAGCGGGTTCTGGATCACAGATGTGTCTTCACAGTTAAAAATTTAGTTTGCATCAGATTTGAAAATGTTGTATTCGCTTCCGTTGTTTTGGATATAAATTGATGCATTAAACTGCTGACAGGTTTAAGTGTTGTTTCAAACTTGAACATGAATTTTCAGGTTGATAACTTTTGTGTATTTGGAATAGTTTTGGATTTCTTTTCTTTTAAAACCGCCTTATAGTCCTTCGGGACTATGGAACTGTAGCACCTCTGGCCCGGGGTGTTACAGAAGCGACTTCGGCTGGCACAGGAGAGAGATCGGGAGAGAGCTACCGAGCACAGGGGAAGTGATTTTACGAGAGAGACAACCAACCACAAGGGATTTATTCCCCAAATTTCCCATTTCTTCATTTTAAGAAATCCCTAATTAATTTACCATTTTTCCATTACTATTATCTTTGGGGTATTTCAATTAATATGTAGTAATTGTATATAATTGTGAATCAAAAACTTTGTATATTATATAGACGATTATAGATTAAATATAATTATTAATATATGAAATTGTCACTTTAGTACTTTTTGGATTTGAGAAATTGGTTAAATTTTGTGCTAAATAAATAAGGCATGAAATGAAAATAAAAACTAATTCATCTTTAAAAGTTAGCATTGAATGACCTAGAATGCTAACTTTTAAATATATATAGATAGATTGTTGTTTTTCATACTTAATCGAAATATAAATTGAACAATGTTGAAAATTTAACGTGAAGATATAAGAGTTATACAACGATATGAAAATGAGGACTTTTTAATTAATTAATATGTAGTAATTGTATATAATTGTGAAATAAAAACTTGGAATATTATATAGACGATTATAGATTAAATATAATTGTTAATATATGAAATTGTCACTTTAGTACTTTTTGAATTTGAGAAATTGTTTAAATTTTGTGCTAAATAAATAAGGCATGAAATGAAAATAAAAACTAAAAATGAAAATAAAAACTAATTCATCTTTAAAAGTTAGCATTCAATGACCTAGAATACTTGAAATACCCCAAGGATGTTAGTAATGGCATAATGGTAAATTAATTAAGGATTTTACTTAAATGGGAGAAAGGGGAATTTGGGGATTTAATTCCTAAACTTTCGGTTGTCTCTCTCTCTCTCTCATGTGAATTCTTCAGCCGAGAAGCCAGCCCCCTTCTCCGACGAACTCCTTCTCCTATGCCCAGCCGAACTGTTCTTCTCCGGCGAGCCGACTTGGACCGCGCTGCTGCTCTTCCTCCTCCTCCTCCCCTACTGCTGTTGTCCGTGCTGCTGCCTTGCTGTGCTGTTGTGCAGTCCGTGGTTGTGTTCTCCTGGTGTCCGCTGTTGTTGTGCTAGTGTGGCTGCTGAGTTCCGGCGACGAGGAGCCTCCCCGGTGGCTACGTAGTGGTCGACGACGAGGTAAGCCTTTGATCTGTTTCGGTAAGGGGCTTCGGATGGCTGATATTTTTGAGTATATATATATACGTATATGTTGCTGATTTTTTTTGGTGGCCAGAATTGGCTGATTTTGGTATTTTTGTGCAGCAACTTGTGAATTTGAGTTTGGATTGATTATTGTGTGGGGTTTGCTTGATTGGAATTTTGAAGGTATGAATTAGGGTTTGAATTTGGGGGTTTTGTTAGTAGTGGATTGTATGAGTAATTAATGTCAGGGATTTGCTCGGATTGATTTCGCAGGTTCGTTCGAATTGGTTGGAGGTTTCTGAGGTCGTTGTTGTCGAGTTTAAGGCAAGATGATTCTTGCTAACCCTTCGTATATTTTTATAAAAGTACTTTTGTTCCTACCTTGATTCAGTAATTAATTTTACTCCTGTTTGAGTATGTGAATTCGGATTATTGCCTGTAGAGTTGCTTGGTTGAATATGTGTGTGTGCGTGTGTTAGTATTTGTCTCATATTGTGTTTGATTAAATGTTGATGTGGTAGTCAATTGTGACTAATTGTGATTGATTGTTGATTAACTTGATGGTGAAATTCCGTTATATGATATTAGTTATCGTGTGTTGTGTTTGATTGCGGGTTGATCGTGATAGGTGGTGGATGGTTGGTGGATTGGTGATGGTTGGTTATGGAGCCGGGGTGAGGGTGTGACCTCATCTGACCGCGTGAGGGTGTGACCTCCGTTGGTTAAGGCTAGGTTGGATGGTTGAAAGTCCCATCCGGTGGTGGGTGGTTGGTGGATTGGTGATGGTTGGTTATGGAGCCGGGGTGAGGGTGTGACCTCATCCGACCGCGTGAGGGTGTGACCTCCGTTGGTTAAGGCTAGGTTGGATGGTTGAAAGTCCCATCCGGTGGTGGGTTGGATTGGAGGTAGGATCGGAGTTTGGATCGGGTGTTGGATTGTGTGTGTTGCCACTTGTGTGTATTGACAGTTGTGTGTGTTGGATTGTGTGTGAATTGACATTTGTGTGTGTTGACAGTTCTGTGTGTTAGACTATGGGTGTTGACATGTGTGTGTGTGTGCAGTTGTGTGTGTTGACACTTGTGTGTGTTGGTAGTTGTGTGTTGGATTGTGTGTGTTGACGCTTGTGTGTGTGTTGACGCTTGTGTGTGTGTTGACGCTTGTGTGTGTGTTGACGCTTGTGTGTGTTGGCAGTTATGTGTTGGATTGTGTGTGAATTGACATCTGTGTGTTGACAGTTGTGTGTGTTAGACTGTGGGTGTTGACATGTGTGTGTGTGCAGTTATGTGTGTTGACACTTGTGTGTGTTGGTAGTTGTGTGTTGGATTGTGTGTGTGGACGTGTGTGTGTGTTGACACTTGTGTGTGTTGGCAGTTATGTGTTGGATTGTGTGTGTGGGTGGTTGTGTGCTCGGTTTTGGGTTGTGTGCTTGATTATTGGTTGTGTGCTTAGTTAATGGTTTTGTTTGCGGATATTGGTAGGGTGTTTGATTATTGGTTTTGTGTTAGACTTTTGTTGTCGGTTGGTTGTAGTTAGTAGTCGTTTGTTGATTCTTGTTAGTGGTGGTTGTGGGCTATTGTTGTCCATTGGTAGTGGTTGTTGGATCTTGGTGTGAATTGTTGAGAAGGTTGGTTATGTTGATTGATTAGGAAGGTTGGTTTCCCATCTTGAGGGTGTGGGTCATATGGGTTGGGTTGAGGTGTATGGGTAGCGGCTCATGTTAACGAACAGGCGGCATCGGAAGGGTGGCTGGCCTAGGTCGTTATGTTTATATAAGGTGATGATTGTCTTGCTTGTGCTTATGTGTTCGTTGATGCGAAGGTTGGTTGGAATGTGTTAGTACAGTAGTGAGTTCGGTATGTTTGGTTAGCCTTGGTTACGTGTTGGTTGTAATATATGTATATATGTTTCATAGGGTTGATGTTTGAGGTATTAGTAATAGAGAGAAAGTTTGATTGGATTGTTTTATTCATTTATACTCGTGTAAGGTTGAGATTGGCTGAATTGTGGTTAGTCTATTGAAGAGTTGGATAGAAATGGTTAATTAGTGGGTTATGTGGTAGAGTGTGTTTATGTTTTGAGATGTGGTTGGTTTTGGTTGGTTGATGTGATTAAGTATAGTTATGATATATATATATACATATTATGGCGTGTTGTCGTTTGTTGTGAGTTGATTGGTGATATATATATATATATATATATGTGTGTGTGTTTGAAACTGTTTTGGCTTGAGGAGTCTTGCCAGTCTTGATGGAAGACTGACCAACTTCGATTTACGTGCCGCGGTTGGCTGGTGTATCGGGTCCACCAGTCAACTGGTCTTTGCAGGTTAGCAGCAACAAGCGGGTTCTGGATCACAGATTGGTCTTCACAGTTAAAGATTCAGTTTGCATCGGATTTGAAAATGTTGTATTCGTTTCCGTGTTTTGGATATAAATTGATGCATTAAACTGATGACAAGTTTAAGTGTTGTTTCAAACTTGAACAGGAATTTTCAGGTTTATAACTTTATGTTTTGGGAAGAGTTTTGGATTTCTTTTCTTTTAAAAACCGCCTTATAGTCCTTCGGGACTATGGCACTGTAGCACCTCTGGCCCGGGGTGTTACAGGAATTGGTATCAGAGCATTTACGTTCGAAAATGTTTTCAAAAGTTTGACGTGGAAAAAGAGTATTCGCCAAAACTGTGAAGCAATTGTGTGATCAGAAGACCCTTGTTGTTACGTATAGATAAGTTTGTGTTTAATATATTTTATATGTAATGTTTAGTGTTGTTGAATAATTCTGTGATGTGTTCCCTGGTAAGTGGGACGTGTTGGAGATTAATAAGGTAAGTGTGGGTGTGATAGAGGATGAAGTCGTTGGGCTTATCGTCAAGAGGTTGAGGCAGCTAGTCTGGTAGTTGATGATTCGGTATGAAGTTGTTGTGTGCTGCTGTTACTATCAAGAATGAGAAAGACAGATTGAGCACTTTCAGAGATGATTGTATTCAGAGATGAAATCGTGATGGTAATGCATAGCTGTAAATTCTTCAGTATATTGATGAGTGATTGATTATGGAGACTACTATAGATGATTTTGATCAGATTATTGATGTTGAAAGTAGTAAGAAACAGAGAACTAGGTCTGCATCTGAAAAAGGGGGATTTCACGACTATGGGTTCGACTGAGTTGAGAAGTAGAATGCGCAGGTTACTACAGACGGATTGTGGCAGGGTATGTAAGACTTAAGAATTTTGAATGGAACAGGAGATGTCAGGAATGAGTTTCGAAAAACTCAGGAAGTGTTTGATTTGTGCGTCAGTGTTAGTGTTACTGTAGGAAACAGAAGGATTTGTTAATTACAGTGATGTGTCTAAGCAGGATCTGGGTTGCATTCTAATGCAGAATGGGAAGGTTATTGCATATGTTCTTTTGTCAGTTCAAATTGTATAAGAGAGAGTTGAACATGAGATACAGATGGTGGCTAGGATTGGTTAAGGATTGTGATATAGATATTGTTTATCATCCAGAAAAGGCTAATGAGGTAGCTGATGCTTTAAGTAGGAAGTCGACTCTCGAGCATATGGTTGCTTGTCTGATAGTTCAGCCGGGATTGCAACAAGAGTTGATGAAGGGTGAAGTTGAAATTTGTTTGGGAAAGAGCGAACGCAGAATGTGATGGGATGTTGAGTAAGTTATCAATGAGATTGCTCAGGGAAGAGTGTTCAGATTTTTGTTCAGGAAGATGGAGCATTGTGATTTCAGATCGGTTATGTGTGCCAGCTGATAAAGAGATTAGAGAATGGATTCTCAAGGAAGGTCATTCTTCGGCAAGTCCTGTACATTCTGGGTCAGTCATGCGAGGCAGTTATCCAAACTTGTTGATCTTAGTTTCGAGGATGAAACTCTTATAAGGGAGGGAGAATGAAATACCCCAAGGATGTTAGTAATGGCATAATGGTAAATTAATTAAGGATTTTACTTAAATAGGAGAAAGGGGAATTTGGGGATTTAATTCCTAAACTTTCGGCTGTCTCTCTCTCTCTCTCCCGTGTGAATTCTTCAGCCGAGCAGCCAGCTCCCTTCTCCGACGAACTCCTACTCCTGTGCCTAGCCGAGTTGTTCTTTTCCGGCGAGCCGACTTGGACCGCGCTGCTGCTCTTCCTCCTCCTCCTCCCCTGCTGCTGTTGTCCGTGCTGCTGCCTTGCTATGCTGTTGTGCAGTCCGTGGCTGTGTTCTGCTGGTGTCCGTTGTTGTTGTGCTAGTGTGGCTGCTGAGTTCCGGCGACGAGGAGCCTCCCCGGTGGCTATGTAGTGGTCGACGACGAGGTAAGCCTTCGACCTTTTTCGGTAAGGGGCTTCGGATGGCTGATATTTTTGAGTATATATACGTATATGTTGCTGATTTTTTTTGGTGGCCAGAATTGGCTGATTTCGGTATTTTTGTGCAGCAACTTGTGAATTTGAGTTTGGATTGATTATTGTGTGGGGTTTGCTTGATTGGAATTTTGAAGGTATGAATTAGGGTTTGAATTTGGGGGTTTTGTTAGTAGTGGATTGTATGAGTAATTAATGCCAGGGATTTGCTCGGATTGATTTCGCAGGTTCGTTCGAATTGGTTGGAGGTTTCTGATGTCGTTGTTGTCGAGTTTAAGACAAGATGATTTTTGCTAACCCTTCGTATATTTTTATAAAAGTACTTTTGTTCCTATCTTGATTCAGTAATTAATTTTACTCATGTTTGAGTATGTGAATTCGGATTATTGCTTGTAGAGTTGCTTGGTTGAATATGTGTGTGTGCGTGTGTTAGTATTTATCTCGTATTGTGTTTGATTAAATGTTGACGTGGTAGTCAATTATGACTAATTGTGATTGATTGTTGATTAACTTGATGGTGAAATTCCGTTATATGATATTAGTTATCGTGTGTTGTGTTTGATTGCGGGTTGATCGTGATAGGTGGTGGGTGGTTGGTGGATTGGTGATGGTTGGTTATGGAGCCGGGGTAAGGGTGTGACCTCATCCGACCGCGTGAGGGTGTGACCTCCGTTGGTTAAGGCTAGGTTGGATGGTTGAAAGTCTCATCCGGTGGTGGGTGGTTGGTGGATTGGTGATGGTTGGTTATGGAGTCGGGGTGAGGGTGTGACCTCATCCGACCGCGTGAGGGTGTGACCTCCGTTGGTTAAGGCTAGGTTGGATGGTTGAAAGTCCCATCCGGTGGTGGGTTGGATTGGAGGTAGGATCGGAGTTTGGATCGAGTGTTGGATTGTGTGTGTTGCCAATTGTGTGTATTGACAGTTGTGTGTGTTGGATTGTGTGTGAATTGACATCTGTGTGTGTTGACAGTTGTGTGTGTTAGACTGTGGGTGTTGACATGTGTGTGTGTGTGCAGTTGTGTGTGTTGACACTTGTGTGTGTTGGTAGTTGTGTGTTGGATTGTGTGTGTGGACGTGTCTGTGTGTGTGTTGACACTTGTGTGTTGGCAGTTATGTGTTGGATTGTGTGTGAATTGACATCTGTGTGTGTTGACAGTTGTGTGTGTTAGACTGTGGGTGTTGACATGTGTGTGTGTGCAGTTGTGTGTTGACACTTGTGTGTGTTGGTAGTTGTGTGTTGGATTGTGTGTGTGGACGTGTGTGTGTGTTGACACTTGTGTGTGTTGGCAGTTATGTGTTGGATTGTGTGTGTGGGTGGTTGTGTGCTCGGTTTTGGGTTGTGTGCTTGATTATTGGTTGTGTGCTTAGTTAATGGTTTTGTTTGCGGATATTGGTGGGGTGTTTGATTATTGGTTTTGTAACACCCCCAGGTCAGTGGTGCTATAGTGCCATAATCCAGAAGGATTATAAGGCGGGTGAAAGAAAAAATGCGAAAGAAAAAAATGCAAAACATAACCCATATATATAATGTATCAAAAGCGGCACATCGGAAAACCTGCAAAACCTGTCCAAAGTTGAAACCATAATCAACTTAACATACAGAAAGTACTACAATTTACAAACCAGAAACCAACAACCAAAGACCAAAAGCCAATACAACAAGGTCGACCACTTCAAGGTCCAAAACCAAAACGATACATACAATCAAGTCAAAGTCTCAAACCAAAAGTAGAGTTCTCGACTCCAAAACCGACGGTGATCAGGATCCTCGTTGCTGGCGCTAAATCTGCAAAGCCTGATTGACTGGGGGACCCGATACCCCAACCAACCACGGCACGTAAACCGAGGTTGGTCAGTCTCCATAAAAGACTATGGCAAGATTCCTCAAGCCAAAACAGTTCAAAACACATACATATATCACCAACCAACTCACAACAACGACAACACGCCACACAATATATAATATCATAACTATACTTAATCATATCAACCAACCAATGCCAACCACACGTCAAAACATATACACACACTATCACATACCATTCATTATACATCCTTATCCAACTCTTCACTATACTAACCTCAATCAATACATCCTCAAACTCATCACAAGGATAAACGAATAAAACGATCCAATCCAACTTCACTGACACGTCCAATCCATCCTTCTCTCTATTACTAATACCTCAATCAACAACTCTATGCACATACACATCTCTTACTACTGACTTACAACCAAAGCTAACCAATTATACTGAACTCACTACTGCACTAACACAACAAAATCAATTAACCTTCACATCAACGAACACATAAGCATCAACGAAAATAATCATCACATAATACAATCATAACCAAAATAACGATCCAGGCCAGCCACCCTTCTGGTGCCGCCGGTTCGTTAACATAGACTGTAACTCATACACTCAAATTCAAACCATGTGGCCCACACCCTCAAGATGGGAAACCAACCTTCACAACATCCACACAATCGACCTTCATAATCAATCAACATACCCTTTTATCCGAAACTAGCTAATACCAGCATCCACATCAACAGAGATTCACAACTTTGACTAGTTACAATTAACAATATAACACACGAAATTCACAACCACAACCAATGGTCAACAATGACCCAAAACCACAACTAATAACAATCAACGTCCAACATAAACCAATTATCAAACATACAACCAAATTACCAACACAACTACTTAATCAAGTACATAATCAACATTCATCACAAATCCACGTATTCAGGTACACAACCAATATCATTAACACAACCACTTAATAAAGTACACAACCAACATTCAACACATAACCAACACACACAACCACCAACACCTCCAATCCAACCTCCGTCTCCACCACCACATCACCGGGTGAGACAATTAACACACACAACCACCAACACCTCCAATCCAACCTCCGTCTCCACCACCACATCACCGGGTGAGACAATCAACACACACAACCACCAACACCTCCAATCCAACCTCCGTCTCCACCACCACATCACCGGGTGAGACAATCAACACACACTTTCCGGATGGGACTTTCACCATCCAACCCTTGGCCCTTAACGACGTAGGCGTGCACCCTACGCGGTTTGGTGAGACTATCATCACTTGACCCTTCGACCTTCGGGGTTTCATACCCACCGAGGCCCTAAATATAAGGACTTTCACCAACCAACAACATTCCACCACTACACCGACACCAATTCAAACACTTCATACGACAACCAATCAAATATCACATAATCACATACACACACACAATCCAACACACACGCACAAACTCAATCCAACACACGCACACACACACATTCAATCCAACACACACACACACACACACACACATTCAATCCAACACACACACACGATCCAACACATTATCACACCTCATCACACATTATCACACATCTCATCCAAGCCATTATATAGTCAAACAAACCAATTAAAATAATAGCTCAAGCAACGGTAAAATTAAACATAATCAGTTTATAAAAATATATAAGTTAGCAAGGATCCTCTTGCCTCAAGTCGAACCACAACGACCCCAGAGGTCTCCAAACCACTCGAACGAACCTGCGAAATCAATCCGAGCAAATCCCTGGCGTTAATTAACTCATACCAATGCACTACTAACAAACCCCCAAATTTCACCTTATCAACAACCCTAAAATCAAATCCTTAATTAATTAAGCAAACCACCAAATTCCAAACTCCAATCAAAGTTTCAATTCAGCCAAACCCCCACAAAATAACCCAAAGTTTGTTGCACAAATCAACAATTCAGCCCCAAACTCACACATCTCGGTCACATATATACAGATTTAGCAACTCCTATATGTTCATATATAACATCCATTCGAACCCCCAACCAAAACCGATCAAAGGTTTACCTTGTCCCGTCGACAACCACCTTCAGTAGCCACCGGAGATGCTCCTCGACGCCGGAGACGACGGCGGCAACACCAGCAGAAAACACAGCACATCAACAGTGAACACACACAGAAGCAACAATAGCGACCGAGCTTCTCGTCGCCGGAACTCAGCAACGGCGGCGTCTCCTTTCAGCGAACAGCAGCAACACGGGTACGTAGCTCACCGGAGAAGACGACGACGGTCCGGTCCAGGTCGATCTCGCTAGAGGGGACGACCGAGCTGGGCACGGGAGAACAGAGGCAGCTGAACAGGGGAGGAGCGAACCACTGAGCACCGGAGATGGTAGGAGGAGGCGGAGACACGGCTGGGCAGCTGGGAGAGAGAGAGCACCGGCTCACGAGAGAGAGAGGAAACAAAAATGGCAGAGATGAGTTTTTGGTCTGATATTTTGGTTCTCTGCAACCCAAACTTTACCCCAAATCTTCATTCTAATCCCTATCCAAAAAATCAGATGAGTCGGCCTTAAGGGATTTTATCCATTCAAATTCCCCTTTTTTTTATTTAATAAAATCCCAAAAATCTTATTTACCATTTTGCCATTTTTATAGCCTTTGGGGTGTTTCATTCTCCCCCCCTTATAAGAGTTTCGTCCTCGAAACTAAGATCAAACAAGTTCGGATAACTGCCTCGCATAACTGACTCCAGAATATACAGGACTTGCCGAAGAATAATCTTCCTTGAGAATCAACTCTCTAATCTCTTATCAGCTTAACACACATAACCGATTCTGAAATCACAATATTCCATCTTCCTGAACAAGAATTCCTACACTCTTCCCTGGGCAATCTCACTGCATATCTCACTCAACATTCCATCGCATTCAGCTGTACCCGCTCTTTCCCAAACCAATTTCAATTTCATTCATCACCATTCCAGTTGCAATCCGGCAGAACTGTCAGACAAGCAATCATATGCTCGAGAGTCGACTTCCTATACAAAGCATCAGCAATTCACGGTAGCCCTTTTCTGATTGATAACGATATCTTTTCATAATCCTCAATCACTTCTGGCAACCATCTGTATCTCATGTTCAACTCTCTCTTATACAATTTGAACTGACGAAAAGCATACGCAATGACCTTCCCATTCTGCATCAAAACGCAACCCAGACCCTGCTCAAACACATCACCGTAGATGACAAACCTTTCTGTTTCCTGCAGTAAAACTAATACTGACGCACTAAGCAAACACTTCCTGAGTTCTTCAAAACTCTTTCCTGACATCTCCTGTTCCATTCTAAATTCTTAGCCTTACGTACCCAGCCACAATCTGCCCGTAGCAACCTGCGCATTCTACTTCTCAACTCAGCTGAACCTATAGTCGTGAGATCCCACTTTTTCAGATGCAGACCGAGTTCTCTGTTTCTTACTGCTTCCAACATCAATAATCTGATCAGAATCATCTATAGCAGTTTCCATAATCAAACCACTCATCACATACTACTCAAAGATCGCACAGCTGAGCCTCACCATCGAGATTCCATCTCGGAACACAACCATACCTGAAAGTGCTCAATCTGTCATTCTCATTCATGACAATAACAGCAACTCACAACATCTTCATACCAAATCATCACTTACCAGACTCAACCTCTTGACGATAAGCCCAACGGCCTCATCCTCTACTATACTCATACCTTTTAAATCTCTAGCATGTCCCACTTACCAGGGAACGCACCATTAAAATTTACTTAACAACATTAACCATCGCATATGAAATTAATCATCAATACTCAACATATAAACATTAGCATAAAACATCACAAACAAACAATACTTGCTTACCAACACAACTCACTACGGTGGACATCAAGGATTCGTGATCACCCGATCGTTCACAACAACAACGTATAAAAATTCTCAAATTGAAAACTCGGAAAGAACACATTTTTTTTGAAAAGAGCTCTGATACCAACTTTTGTAACACCCCCAGGTCAGTGGTGCTACAGTGCCATAATCCAGAAGGATTATAAGGCGGGTGAAAGAAAAAATGCGAAAGAGAAAAAATGCAAAACATAACCCATATATATATAATGTATCAAAAGCGGCACATCGGAAAACCTGCAAAACCTGTCCAAAGTTGAAACCATAATCAACTTAACATACAGAAAGTACTACAATTTACAAACCAGAAACCAACAACCAAAGACCAAAAGCCAAAAGCCAATACAACAAGTTCGACCACTTCAAGGTCCAAAACCAAAACGATACATACAATCAAGTCAAAGTCTCAAACCAAAAGTAGAGTTCTCGACTCCAAAACCGACGGTGATCAGGATCCTCCTTGCTGGCACTAAATCTGCAAAGCCTGATTGACTGGGGGACCCGATACCCCAGCCAACCACGGCACGTAAACCGAGGTTGGTCAGTCTCCATAAAAGTCTATGGCAAGATTCCTCAAGCCAAAACAGTTCAAAACACATACATATATCACCAACCAACTCACAACAACGACAACACGCCACACAATATATAATATCATAACTATACTTAATCATATCAACCAACTAATGCCAACCACACGTCAAAACATATACACACACTATCACATACCATTCATTACACATCCTTATCCAACTCTTCACTATACTAACCTCAATCAATCCATCTTCAAACTCATCACAAGCATAAACGAATAAAACGATCCAATCCAACTTCACTGACACGTCCAATCCATCCTTCTCTCTATTACTAATACCTCAATCAACAACTCTATGCACATACACATCTCTTACTACTGACTTACAACCAAAGCTAACCAATTATACTGAACTCACTACTACACTAACACAACAAAATCAATTAACCTTCACATCAACGAACACATAAGCATCAACGAAAATAATCATCACATAATACAATCATAACCAAAATAACGATCCAGGCCAGCCACCCTTCTGGTGCCGCCGGTTCGTTAACATAGACTGTAACTCATACACTCAAATTCAAACCATGTGGCCCACACCCTCAAGATGGGAAACCAACCTTCACAACATCCACACAATCGACCTTCATAATCAATCAACATACCCTTTTATCCGAAACTAGCTAATATCAGCATCCACATCAACAGAGATTCACAACTTTGACTAGTTATAATTAACAATATAACACACAAAATTCACAACCACAACCAATGGCCAACAATGACCCACAACCACAACTAATAACAATCAACGTCCAACATAAACCAATTATCAAACATACAACCAAATTACCAACACAACCACTTAATCAAGTACATAATCAACATTCATCACAAATCCATGTATTCAGGTACACAACCAATATCATTAACACAACCACTTAATCAAGTACACAACCAACATTCAACACATAACCAACACACACAACCACCAACACCTCCAATCCAACCTCCGTCTCCACCACCACATCACCGGGTGAGACTATCAACACACACAACCACCAACACCTCCAATCCAACCTCCGTCTCCACCACCACATCACCGGGTGAGACAATCAACACACATTTTCCGGATGGGACTTTCACCATCTAACCCTTGGCCCTTAACGACGTAGGCGTGCACCCTACGCGGTTTGGTGAGACTATCATCACCTGACCCTTCGACCTTCGGGGGTTCATACCCACTGAGGCCCTAAATATAAGGACTTTCACCAACCAACAACATTCCACCACTACACCGACATCAATTCAAACACTTCATACGACAACCAATCAAATATCACATAATCACATACACACACACGCACAAACTCAATCCAACACACGCATACACACGATCCAACACACGCACACACACACACATTCAATCCAACACACACACACGATCCAACACACACACACACATTCAATCCAACACACACACACGATCCAACACATTATCACACCTCATTACACATTATCACACATCTCATCCAAGCCATTATATAGTCAAACAAACCAATTAAAATAATAGCCCAAGCAACGGTAAAATTAAACATAATCAGTTTATAAAAATATATAAGTTAGCAAGGATCCTTTTGCCTCAAGTCGAACCACAACGACCCCAGAGGTCTCCAAACCACTCGAACGAACCTGCGAAATCAATCCGAGCAAATCCCTGGCGTTAATTAACTCATACCAATGCACTACTAACAAACCCCCAAATTTCACCTTATCAACAACCCTAAAATCAAATCCTTAATTAATTAAGCAAACCACCAAATTCCAAACTCTAATCAAAGTTTCAATTCAGCCAAACCCCCAAAAAATAACCCAAAGTTTGCTGCACAAATCAACAATTCAGCCCCAAACTCACACATCTCGGTCACATATATACAGATTTAGCAACTCCTATATGTTCATATATAACATTCATTCGAACCCCCAACCAAAACCGATCAAAGGTTTACCTTGTCCCATCGACAACCACCTTCAGTAGCCACCGGAGATGCTCCTCGACGCCGGAGACGACGGCGGCAACACCAGCAGAAAACACAGCACAGCAACAGCGAACACACACAGCATCAACAACAGCGACCGAGCTTCTCGTCGCCGGAACTCAGCAACGGCGGCATCTCCTTTCAGCGAACAACAGCAACACGGGTACGTAGCTCACCGGAGAAGACGATGGCGGTCCGGTCCAGGTCGATCTCGCTAGAGGGGACGACCGAGCTGGGCACGGGAGAACAGAGGCGGCTGAACAGGGGAGGAGCGAACCACTGAGCACCGGAGACGGTAGGAGGAGGCGGAGACACGGCTGGGCAGCTGGGAGAGAGAGAGCACCGGCTCACGAGAGAGAGAGGAAACAAAAATGGCAGAGATGAGTTTTTGGTCTGATATTTCGGTTCTCTGCAAACCAAACTTTACCCCAAATCTTCATTCTAATCCCTATCCAAAAAATCAGATGAGTCGGCCTTAAGGGATTTTATCCTTTCAAATTCCCCTTTTTTTTTATTTAATAAAATCCCAAAAATCTTATTTACCATTTTGCCATTTTTATAGCCTTTGGGGTATTTCAGGTTTTGTGTTAGACTTTGGTTGTTGGTTGGTTATAGTTAGTAGTCATTTGTTGATTGTTGTTAGTGGTGGTTGTGGGCTATTGTTGTCCATTGGTAGTGGTTGTTGGATCTTGGTGTGAATTGTTGAGAAGGTTGGTTATGTTGATTGATTAGGAAGGTTGGTTTCCCATCTTGAGGGTGTGGGTCATATGGGTTGGGTTGAGGTGTATGGGTAGTGGCTCATGTTAACGAACAGGCGGCATCGGAAGGGTGGCTGGCCTGGGTCGTTATGTTTATATAAGGTGATGATTGTCTTGCTTGTGCTTATGTGTTCGTGGATGCGAAGGTTGGTTGGAATGTGTTAGTACAGCAGTGAGTTCGGTATGTTTGGTTAGCCTTGGTTACGTGTTGGTTGTAATATATGTATATATGTTTCATAGGGTTGATGTTTGAGGTATTAGTAATAGAGAGAAAGTTTGATTGGATTGTTTTATTCATTTATACTCGTGTAAGGTTGAGATTGGCTGAATTGTGGTTAGTCTATTGAAGAGTTGGATAGAAATGGTTAATTAGTGGGTTATGTGGTAGAGTGTGTTTATGTTTTGAGATATAGTTGGTTTTGGTTGGTTGATGTGATTAAGTATAGTTATCATATATATATATATATACATATTGTGGCGTGTTGTCGTTTGTTGTGAGTTGATTGGTGATATATATATATGTGTTTGAAACTGTTTTGGCTTGAGGAGTCTTGCCAGTCTTGATGGAAGACTGACCAACTTCGGTTTACGTGCTACGGTTGGCTGGTGTATCGGGTCCACCAGTCAACTGGTCTTTGCAGGTTAGCAGCAACAAGCGGGTTCTGGATCACAGATTGGTCTTCACAGTTAAAGATTCAGTTTGCATCGGATTTGAAAATGTTATATTCGTTTCCGTGTTTTGGATATAAATTGATGCATTAAACTGATGACAGGTTTAAGTGTTGTTTCAAACTTGAACAGGAATTTTCAGGTTGATAACTTTATGTTTTGGGAAGAGTTTTCGATTTCTTTTCTTTTAAAAACCGCCTTATAGTCCTTCGGGACTATGGCACTGTAGCACCTCTGGCCCGGGGTGTTACAATACTAACTTTTAAATATATATAGATGGTTGTTTTTCATGCTTAATAGAAATATAAATTGAACTATGTTGAAAATTTAACGTTAAGATATAGGAGTTATACAACAATATGAAAATGAGGACTTTTTAATTGATTAATATGTAGTAATTGTATATAATTGTGAATCTGTAACACCTCGGGCCAGAGGTGCTACAGTGCCATAGTCCCGAAGGACTATAAGGCGGGTGAAATAAAAATTTGTGAAACATAACCCATATAAATTATAAATATCAAAAGCAGCACAGCGGAAAAACCTGTACAACCTGTAAAACTTGTCCAGAGTTTGAAACCACAATCAAACTTAACATATCGAAAATACAACACTTTACAAATCAAAAACCAATACAACAAGTTCGACCCATACAAGGTCCAAAACCAAAACGACACGTTCAATCAAGTCAAAGTCTCAAACCAAAAGTAGAGTTCTCGACTCCAAAACCGACGGTGATCAGGATCCTCCTTGCTGGCGCTAAATCTGCAAAGCCTGATTGACTGGGGGACCCGATACCCCAGCCAACCACGGCACGTAAACCGCAGTTGGTCAGTCTCGTGAAAGACTATGGCAATATTCCTCAAGCCAAAACAGTTGAAATCCAAAGATTTATCACAACAATCAGATAATACCAACAATATGCCAATCAATATATATATATAATATATATAATATCATACTGACCAATCAATATAAATCACGCGTCAAAACACAAGCACACCTTATCACATAAATCAACCATTACACATCCTTATACAACTTTACCCTATACTAACCTCTTCAATCCAACCTCAATCTCATCTCAAGCATAAACGAATAGAACGATCCAATCCAACTTACTCTCCATTAGTAATACCTCAATCAACAACTCCAAGCGCATACAAATATCTTACTACTAACTTACAACCAAAGCTAACCAATAATATAGAACTCACTACTGTACTAACACAACAAATTAACCTTCACAAACACATAGGCATCTACGAAATAATCATCACATAATACAATCATAACCAAAATAACGATCCAGGCCAGCCACCCTTCTGGTGCCGCCGGTTCGTCAACCTCGACTGCAACTCATACATCAAACTCAACTCGTATTGGCCCACACCCTCAAGATGGGAAACCAATCTATACCCTCAATCAACACAACCAACCTTCATAATCTACCAGCTACCAACAACCACCACCTTGACCAGTTACAAACAATATACAATCATGTAATATCATCAATTCAACCAATTCAACCAAGTAAGGTACACATAACATTCACATAATATATCCTCCGTCTTCACCACCATCTCCGACCTTCCGACCATCGGGGTTCATACCCACCGAGGGCCCTCACATATAAGGACTTTCACCATTCGCCTCCTGACCATCGGGGTTCACACCCACCGAGGCCCTCACATATAAGGAATTTCACCATTTGCCTCCTGACCATCGGGGTTCACACCCACCGAGGCCCTCACATATAAGGAATTTCACCATTTGCCTCCTGACCATCGGGGTTCACACCCACCGAGGCCCTCACATATAAGGAATTTCACCATTTAACCTTCCGACCATCGGGGGTTCACACCCACCGAGGCCCTCACATATAAGGAATTTCACCATTGAACAACATTCCACCACCACACCGATACCAAGCAAATAAAATCATATACGACAATCAATCAAATATCACATACGGCAAAGGTTAACACATATTCACATACACACACAATCCAACACACACACTCACACTCACACATTCAATCCAACACGCACATACGATCCAGACACACACACACACACCTTCAAGCCAACACACACACACGATCCAACACACACACACACACACATTCAATCCAACACACACATACGGTCCACACACACACACACACACACACACGCACACCTTCAAGCCAACACACACACACGATCCAACACACACACACACATTCAATCCAATACACACACACATGTCAACAGACACTCACACTCAAGCCAACACACACACGTGTCAACAGACACTATCAACAACAACCACAAACACATTTAGTCACAATTGACTACCACGTCAACATTTAATCAATCACGATACCAGACAAATCATAACACACGCACATACCCATATTCAACCAAGCAACGGTAAACTTAATTATGAAATAAACTGGGCATAACACAATTTACAAAAAAATATAAAGTTAGCAAGGATCCTCTTGCCTCAAGTCGAACCGCAACGACCCCAGAGGTCTCCAAACCACTCGAACGAACCTGCGAAATCAATCCGAGCAAATCCCTGACATTATTTACTCATCCAATCCACAACCAAATAAAACCCCAAATCAAACCCTAAATCATACCTTCTAAAATTCAGCCAACCACACACACACAAACTCAATAGCTCACGAAATCCTCTTCAACTGCCCACAAAGAACAATTCAACATCAATTCGGACCACACACAATATCAATTCGAACCACAACATCAATTCGAACATAAACCCTAAAAATTCAGCAAAGCCTCAACCAAATTGAAATTAATCCAACCCATAAGCTCACCTTGTCGACAACTAAGCGGTAGTCACCGAGGAGGGCTCCTCGTCGCTGGAACTACAACAATAACAACAAACCGCAGCTGCACACCCCAATTTGCTGCATAGTTCGATGCTCACAACAACAAAATTCAGCAAGGCATTTCAGAAATTCAGA
This sequence comes from Rheum nobile, assembly GCA_027886185.1. NCBI lineage: Eukaryota > Viridiplantae > Streptophyta > Magnoliopsida > Caryophyllales > Polygonaceae > Rheum > Rheum nobile. Next base: position 6,972,414 of record WOAB01000490.1, on the reverse strand, counting down.
ACCCAAAGAACCCAACAACACCTTACCTCAGACGCCGGAGACGGACCATGACGGAGACGACCACCAGCCGAAGCTCGGCACGACCGCAGCAGCAGCTCGGACAGCAGCTCTCGGCACAATAGTGAACTCGGCTCCACAACAACAGCAAACAGCGAAGCTCCACTACAAGGGAGGACGACGCCGGATACATACGATTAGTATAATGAAGCACTTCTTCCATAGGCGTCCCACAAGGAAAATGTTGCTTACTCACGACCGCTTTGAGTTCACTATTGAGATGGTTAATGAACTTAGAAATAAGATACCCTTCGGGAACTCTAAGTCCGGACCTAAAGACCAAGGTCTTTAGCTTCATGTAGAACTCATCCGGGGTTTTAATCCCTTGTTCAAGTTGTTCCAATCTCTCATGAACCCTCTCGGCATAGTCATCCGGAACAAACCTATCTCTAAGAGCCCGTTTGAGCTCTTGCCATGTGGTCACTTGGGGGTGTCCATGGAACTCTCCCTTCCTCTTTGTCCCCAAGCCACCATTGATAGGCAAATCCCTCAAACATGATTGTAGCTATAGCTACTCGTTGAGCTTCCGAGTAGTTATAGTACTGGAATATTTGATCGGTCTTTTGTTCCCAATCAAGATATACCTCAGGCTCACAATTTAAACCAAAGCATTGTACCTCCAATTTTACTCCATGTGGTCGAGGTTGCTCCAAATTGGCCGGGTATTGGTTGCCATTGCCGCCGGTGCCGTGTGGTTCATAGGGCATGTAGCCGCCCTGTCCTTGGGACGCTCCGCCTCGGCTTGGCGCACTCCTTAGGGGATGGAGCAAGGGTCCTTGAGACCTAGGGATATCATTGGGCTGCATTCTCGATTGCTCTCCAAGCCTTAATCCGGAATCTGCATGGTTAGATCTAAAAGGCATAGTAGTAGGAGCAAAAGGCAATGAAAAATTAGAAGAAGCATATTCTTCCCTTGTAGTGCTCATGTGATGTGCATGCCCTTGGAAGCCCTCGGTCAAGGCATGATTGGTCACTCCCGGAGTTGGCAACGGCCAAGTAGTCATGGGCACCGAAAGTTGATCACCCGGCGGCGCAAGGCCTAGCATGGAGGAGGTGCCGACACTTGCTTGCGGCAAAGACCCTCCTTGGCCTTGGACGGAGGAGACGCCCGGCGTGTTCCTCCATTTCTCCTCCATGGTGCGCATGAATGCAGCATGTTCCTCCCTCATGGTGCTCAAGTGTTGTCGGGCGCGCTCGTCGGATTCCTCTTGAGAAGCTTGAATGGCTTTGAGGAGTGTCTCCATAGTGATTGTCGAGACCTCCTTGGGGTCCTCATTAGCGGCTTGCTTGTATTTGGGATTCACCATCTCCAACCTTCACAAAACAAGCACACGACAGCCAACAAAATCCAAAGAAACTCCAACAAAGGTACGTAACAAGTAAGATTGCCAAATTTGCCTAATTTAAATTAGGCCTCAGAATCCAACAAGTTCTTGGGTTAGGGTGGCTCCTATATGCAAAATGACTCACAAAAATTGAAAATAAAGTGCACCACAATCCTTGTTAAAAGCTTAAGTTAATCCACTACTCAAGCAATACTTGTAAGTACTTGTTTCCTATTACCAATTACTAAGGTTAGCTCAAGCAAAAGGAATTACAACCTCACTTACAAGTGCTTCACAAAGAAAGAGTGTACGTCTTCTTCAAAAAATTTTTTTGTCTTGGCTTGCTCTTTTGTACAATATCAAGCCGAATTTTCTAAAGTTCTTCTCTTTTTTTTTTGACATAAGAAATGCAGAAAATATCAAACAAAGAACTTAGCAAAAACACTTGAGTAACCACTAGCGTACGCACTTCGGATTCGTTCCTCCACAAGAAGGCTCAATTGAAATTAACGTAAGTAATTTACTCAGATTGTTTAGGTGCCAAATAAAGAAAATAAAGACTCAAAGATCCTATAATAAATGAGACGTCTAAGACTTGAATGGGTTTGAAAGTTACACTTTTCAAAAATTCAGCAAATATTAAATGCAATCAATGCACCAATAATTCCTAAATTGGCTGCCTTTCAACTCCTAAAAACGTCTAATTCCTATAGGTAAACCTGACTTCTAGATCTACTCTAGATGCAAGACACAAAACGCAAGCAAAAATCAAGAACAAAAGCAAGAACAACTCTCGGACGTAAGACTCACAATCACAAATGCAAAGGCATGAAAACAAGGAACTTGTAGGACTTCGGCCCTTGAATTTAAAAGAGGAATTTGAGCAAAACTTACGTGCTCTGATACCAAATGTTAAGATCAAAGGATCGTGAAGCCACGGTGCAAGCTTTGCTCGTCGATGGAGGTGGAATTGCCAATTAGGGTTTTCGGATGGACGACGGCGTGACGGAGGCTCGTAGGTGGGATGACGGCGGAGTTGTGGGGGATAGTAGGGACACACGGTCTTCTTATAGAGGGAAGAAGATATGCTTGCAGAAGTGAAAGGGGAGAAGAAGTGTGAGAGATGTACTCACTCGGCACACTTAGAGTTTTTGGACGTAAGAGATTAGAGAGAAAGCAAGAGAGATTTGGCAAAGCAATTTTGTGTATTCTTACGTGAGCTTTTCAGCTTTCAAAGAGCCTATATATAGGCTTACAAAAAAGGCAAGAATGCCTAAGAGAAATATCAAAAGCCATGCATAAAACTAAACCCTAAATTTACTACCGAAATGTCCAATTTAGGTAACTTATTAACTTCAAATGTCAAATTCATCAAGCACATTAAAGATCTTCTCGGCCAAGGCTTGGGCCCATGATGGTGGGCTAAATGAGCCAGCCCAAGGTGGTTGGAGTGCCGATCAAAGTGGTCCAGGTGGCTCGGCGCCCTTCTTTGAAGTTTACTTGCCGCTAGCGCCGTGCTCGCCGATGCCTTGTTGTAGGCAAAGCACCAGGGGAGGTCCGGCGTGGCTTAGGGTGGCTTGGCATGCCAGACCCTTGTGGAGATCTTGGAGAAGCTCCCTAGCTCTAGACCTTGTGATGGCACCGGGAATTGCCTTGTCATCTTGAGTGTTGGCCTTGGAGACACTTGTGCCCGGCGCGGCCGGCGCCTTGGCCTTGTCTTGGCAAATGCCTTGATTTGGCTTGGCTTTGGCTCTCCCATACATGTCTTGGCCATCTCCAACTCCAAGAGTGTCCACCACATGCTCCGTGCTTTGATCCAGCTCCGGGTCCTCCATAGTGCCCATGGAGAGCTCCTCGGCGTCCACGTCCTCGGCGGCGCCTTGGTTGTCCTCGGTGTCTTGGCCTTGATGTGGCAGGGTCACATCATCCTCCCTGTGGGATTCGACCCTTGCTTGCCTTTGCTGCTAGTTTAGGTTTGTTTAGGATTATTTTGTTTAGGCGCCTCGACAACGCCTATCAAATTGGCGCCGTTGCTGGGGAGGCAAGTTTTAATTTTTCTATGTGTTTGTTTGTGTGTCAACTTTTGTGTGGACCTATCTTACGGTCCACACTCGTGCTACTGATTTTTTTTTCTTTCTCTTTTTGATCTTGATACAGGGATGGAGAGATTTCCCCAATTCCGGCAGGAGCCGCGATATGACCCATACTCCTACGTATATACTCCAGGGAGGGGATATCACCCCAATTCGAGTGCAGCAAGGCCAGTTAAGCCCTGCAGAATCTGTCATGATCCGCTGCATCCCACTGATGAGTGCCCAACACTCAGAGACCCCGAAGCTAAAGTGAACGCTGTAAGAGGTTTTGGTCCGCAGAGGCCGAGACATGAACCGTACTCAAACACCTACAACTCAGGGTGGAGGGATCACCCCAATCCGAGATACGGAAATCAGCAACACCCTCCATATGGGCATGACTACCAGGAGTTCTACCCGGGGCCGCAGTCGTTCTATCAGCAGGGTACTCCACAGCAATACTTTCCAACCTACGAGCAGAGCCCACCGGTGTCCAATCCAAATTACTATGTCTCCCAGTCTACTGCGGATTTAGTCCGGAATTTGGAGAATCAGTTGGGGCACAATCCAAATTCCTCCATGTCTACTGAGGATATGTTTCGTTCTCTTACGCAAAGCATGAGCATAATGGAGAATATGGCATTGGCGCAACCACTATCTCACCCAGTGGTGTACCAGCCAGAGTATGTCCAAACCTTGGAGAGTCAGATGGAGCAAATGGTTCAAGCAGTGAGCAAAACGGATGCCATAATGAAACTGCTATCGCACCCAGTAGTGCACCAGAAAGAGGATGCCTTTTCAATGACCCTACTGTGATACCCCGTAATTCTGTAAGGATTATTTTGGGAATTTTTGGAATTTTCCCGAACACCCGTTTAGTACGTCGGATTTAATTCAGAAAGTTGGAGGCATTCTGTAATGTTCTCTGTATCTGTAATATTTTTCTCAGTGAAATAATATACAGTCGACATGTTTTGAAAGTTCATACTCGTTCGTGTACGACTTTTGTTAATGCGGATTAAGATTGGTACAAGTTTATTGCCCAAGAGTTCTTATCTAATGGGCAATAGTACAAGATTCTTTATCCGAAAGTTATTGTCCAAGAGCTAATATCCAAGAGGCAAAAGTACAAGAGTATTAACCAAGGGTTAATACCCAAGCTCCCTCCAAAACCCTAATCTTTGCCTATAAATAGAGAGCATGGGGTGAGTGTAAGGAGGAGGGGAAAGACGCCATTACGCTGTCCATTTCTCGTCTCTCAAAAACGCTCCCAAAGAAAAATGCTCTCTCTCTCGGAAAGCTCTCGTGGATCGTTAGAGGCTCGTTTGGTGTCGTTCTCGGTGGCCAAAGGAGACTTGGAAGGCCCTTAGAAGCCTAGAATCCAAGCAAGGCGAAAGGCGAACCAAATCGAGCGTCGCGAGTAAGATTTCTCGCCCGTTTTTAAGTTTCTGTTCAGCGACGGCGCCCGCCGCCAGGAACGGCGACCGCCGTGAAGATCCCGGCGCCCGCCGTGATGAGCTCGGCGACAGCCGTGTTGGGGACGGCGACCGCCGTGAAGATCTTGGTGCCGCCGTGGTGTGTGGCCAGCCGCCGTGGAGGAAGCCGATGAGCGGCGCCCGCCGTGATGGTGGCGGCGCCCGCCGCATTTAAGGCGGCGCCCGCTGCAATTGTTTGGTGGCCGGCCGTGAAAGGTTGTTGCCCGAGAGTTGTTGCGTTGGCTTCCGAGACCTTCGATCGGGTCTCGTATCCTTCGATTCCTTTCGTCCTTTCGTATATTCGTACTATTGTTTGTCGAATCTAACCTAGGGTTCCTTTTTGGGTCGACTCGAAGGTGTTTATGCTAGTGGAGCTATACGCGTGTCGAGCCCGAAATCCCGTTGTCGTTAGGCTTTTCTGCGGATTGAGGCAAGTGGCGGTTCGCTCTTGCTTAATCATTCCATGTTTCATTAATTATCAATTGTTTAATTGTTAATTAAATTGGAGTGAACTGTTGTTTTGCTTGGGAACTAAGTTCATAAATAAGCGTGATTAAAGTAATGTTATAATAGGTTGTATATCTGTTAGTACGACGCTATTATATGTGATAATTACCGTGATGGTATCGGGTGGTTTAATGTCAATCTTTAATGCTTAATCTCGTGTGTGTTCATAGGAATGCTAATCCAAGTAAGGGTTAGTCGTTTCTTTATAACTTAATGTTCGTAGGAACGCTAATCCAAGTAAGGATTTGTCGTTTCTTTAAATCATAATATTCCTCGGATTAATTCCGAATAATTTAAGGGTCATGACCTATGCTTCTTATCCACATGTAAGGATCTGAAGTGTTTAAGCGCCTTGCAAGCGCCATTGGATGAGCTTAATTGCAGTCATGTGTATTAAGCACTTAGCTAGTGCATTGGGGTGGACGTAACTGTCACCCTGTAAATTAAAGTGTAAGCACTATGGCAGTGCAATCAGGGTGAACGTAAGGTCACCCGGTGTAATAATAACTTCCATGTTCTCGGAATAATATTAAAAGCCTCAACATTGTGTGTGTGTGTGTGTGTGTGTGTGTGTTGTAATTTAATAAGATAAGTGCAGTTAAGCACATAATTAATAAGTTTAAGCACTCTAATAGTGCAATCAGGGTGAACGTAAGGTCACCCGGTGTAATAATAACGCCGTTGTTACTCGGCATAATAATGTTAAGTCCCGCGTGTGTGTTGTGTGTGTTTTAATTTGGGTTGACGTAATGGTCGCCTTAAGATTTAAGCCTTGTTGTCGCTCTTAATAACATTAACGTGTTTCAGTAATGTGTGTTTTGTAATTAAATAAGATATGTGCCCGAGTGCACATGATTAATAAACCTTTGGCGAGTAGTGCAGCTAAGTTATAGTGTAGCTAGGAAAACTCGTCTCGACTTTGATCATAATACGTTCTCTTTTCAATCTGGATTCGCTGTATGCGATGAGGTTGGTGGTGAACTGAAGCATCTCAGTCAACTTTTAAATCATTGGTGTGTGTAACTTTAATGTTCCCTCGGTTGTCATAATTTTCCTTTAAGGCTCATTTCAGTTGGAGTCTTCTCTTCAGTGCATATCTTAATTGTTAAATCATTCCGTGAAAGTGCCGCGTTATATATCGTCCCTTCGAATATTATTCGAGGGACAATGATAGTAAATGGTCACGATCACTCGAACCACTCTGCTTTGTGCCCTTGCTAGTCTATTCAGTAGACTAACCCGCTGTATTTTTGTTATCTGCATCGTCATGGTTGGTGTCGTCCGTCCATTTCGGCACATCAGGAGTTGATGCCCGGAGTTTAAGTAACCTATTGAAGGATAAGAAGCTTGCAGACGAAGATTTAAAAGTCAGTGTTTTAAGCTGTTAAGTGTTTTAAGATTGTTAAAGTGTTATTTCAATGTATCTTCATAATTTAGCCATGTTATAAGTTGGCTCTTTAAAGTCTTCCGCTGTGTAATTTAAAGTCTTCCGCTATTTAATCTTTCAATTAATATGTATTTATGTTATGTATTTAAGCTTAACTGTTCTGGAAAAGCCTGGGGTGACTTTGGACGGTAAAGTCTGAGGTCACTGGCATGAAATATCTCCGGTATAAAATTAGGGGTGTTACACCTATGAAGTACTGAGGAGCTGCTTGTCGCCCCCTTAGCTGAATGGGAACCACAAATTTGTGAGACGGGAGCAGAATACAGTGAGATGTATGCAGAAGAGAACCCGAGACCGCGGGAGGTGTACCTTGACCGTGGTTTACCCAAGGAGTTGGGCCTTACAGACGATATTTTGGACCACGAGGTGCTGTTTGAAGAAGAGTATTTTTTGGGACGGGAGGAATTCAGCGACCACGAGGAGGAGAGCCGCGACCGCGGACTAGCCACTGAAGCAGATGAAGAAATCGACGCTTTTCCGCGACCGCGGAAAAATCCAATCTGAAGAGTTCGAGAGTTTTCCGCGTCCGTGGATGGAATTCCGCGACCGCGGAAAATCCGCTGAAGACGATGCGCTGTTCGAGAATATTCTGCGACCACGGACACCAAACCGCGATCGCGGAAACGACCCTACAACACCCGTTCCTCTCGAAAATGCCCCGGCAGCCCCCGACCCTCTCGCGGCTGCCTATGATGAGTATGTGGGTCCCAACTCCTCTCCACTTGTTTCGCTGCACCCCGTCAAACCCTTCCCTGAGGCATTACAAGATACTCAAAGGTTAAAGAACAACAAAAAACTCTATGAAACCTTCAGTATCTATGAGGCAAGCATCCCTTTGCTCAAACTGGCAAACAGCAACCCTCGCTGCACAAAATTTTTAAGGGTGATGCGCAAGATCAAGAAGAAACCGAAGGGGAAGCACAAAAAGGAAACGGGGATTCAAAAGTCAAAATTCTATAAGCTGGATACGGGGCAGGACAAACATGCAACCCCGGAGATGTTGGGTAGGCCATTTTTGAAGATGGCTAGTGTAATCATTGATGTGAACAACGGTATACCAACCATGAAGTGCAGGAGAATGAGGATCAAGCTCAACGTAGAGAACACAAAGAGGCATCCCCCTGATATAGACCCCAGGACTTCAGTTGTTGTACGCAACCCAAGTTGAGTGGAAGGGCACTAGGTCAAGCCACGACAATAACTAAGACGCTGTCTGGGAGGCAACCCGAGGTATGTAGTTCTTTCCTTGTCTTTTCATTCCATGTCTTTAGTTTTCATTGTTTTATTTTGCATTGTTTCATTTTGCTTTGTTTTTGTTTTTGCTTTAGACTAACCTGCAGGAAGGAGACCCAAAACCAAATTGAAGACGGTGTTACCCACGCACCAACACTGTAAGTCTCCTATTCCCTGCTCGAAAAAAAAAATGATTGAAAAAAAAAATCTACCGAAGGCCGCTGTCCGAGTTCTACTACGAGAGATGGTGCGCATCATGATGCCAAGGAGGAGACATTCGCCCCATGTTTTATTTGGCACCGATGATGGCCCTACAGTCGACAGCTGAGGAGGAGGAACACTAGAGCCCACACCAAGATCATATCTGGGCTCCACTATGTGTTCGTTGAAGGTCGTGCAACCCCGATTCTTTGATATACCACTACACCTTACAGTGGATTCCTTTTGGTTGCACGGTGGAGTTTGTTTGAAGACCGGCGCGACACCAGAGACATGTGCTTTTATTGATATATAGCCAGCAACATCTTCCGCGTCCAAGCCAACTCAACGACGGTTGTGAGTACCTTTCCGCTTTTCCCTGTGCTTCATTCTTTTTGTCTTTCATTACATTGAGGACAATGCAATGTTTAAGCATGGGGGAGTATTCTATACTTGCTATGTCGTTGAGGAGAAAAAAAAGAAAAAGCCAAAAATTTGAAAAAAGGCAAAAATGGAAATCATGGGATACGTCGAAAACCCGAAAGGGCGGCTTAGACAATAAGCATATGGCTTGGACCAGCATTAGACTGGGGTAATGAAATGAGTGGCTTGGTGAAAACCCGAAAGGGCGCCTTGGCAAAATGAGCGAAAATAAGAAGAGTGATTTTTAGGAGTCTTCATTGTTCATGGCGTGGCGACATAAGTGTTGGAGTTATAAGGAGGATTCGGGTAGGTCACTCTGGAGCGATAAGGAGTTAGATGGAGGCTATGACTAGATGATCACATTACTCTATTATGGTGTCCGGGATTAGCTTGGGGGAAGTTCCCTGCTTCCCTTAAAGCTTGGTTGTATGTTGTGCTTATTGTGTTGGTACTTGGTAGTTCATTGTTTAGGTGCAATTCTTAGTTGAGAGAGTTTTGCTGTGCTTCTTGAGGCCTTGGGTATTTCATTTGGAGGAGTAGGTTTCTTTTAGCTTACTCGAGGACGAGCAAGGTCTAAGCATGGGGAAATTTGATACGCTCTACTTTATAGTGCGTAACTAGGGGTTGTTACCGTTATTTTGGGTTCCATTTGGATTAAATTAGAGGATATGTTAGAAGATTTGATGTGACCATGCCACATCAAGGTCAAGACACCGAGGACAACCTAGGCGCCGCCGAGGACATGGCCGCCGAGGAGCTCTCCATGGGCACTATGGAGGACCCGGAGCTAGCTCAAGGCACGGAGCATATGGATGACACACTTGGAGCTGGACCAAGACATGCATGGTAGAGCCAAAGCCAAGCCAAAGGAAGACATTGGCCAAGACAAGGCCAAGGCGCCGGCCGCGCCGGACACAAGTGTCTCCAAGGCCAACACTCAAGATGACAAGGCAATTCCCGACGCCATCACAAGGTCTAGGGCTAGGGAGCTTCTCCAAGAGCTCCACAAGGGTCTGGCATGCCTAGCCACTCTAAGCCACGCCGGGCCTGCCCTGGTGCTTTGCCTACAACAAGGCGTCGGCGAGCACGGCGCTAGCGGCAAGTGAACTTCAAAGAAGGCCGCCGAGCCACCTGGACCACTTGGATCGGCGCTCCAATCACCTTGGGCTGGCCCACTTATCCCACTATCATGGGCCCAAGCCTTGGCCGAGAGGATCATTACTTTGCTTGTTGGTTTTTGCATTTGAATTGACTAAGTTACCTAATTTGGACATTCTTGGTAGTTAATTTAGGGTTTAAGTTTATGCATGGCGTTTGACATTTCCTTAGGCGTTCTTGCCTTTTTTGTAAGCCTATATATAGGCTCTTTGAAAGCTGAAAAGCTCACATAAGAATAAACAAAATTGCTTGAGCATATCTCTCTTTCTTTCTCTCTTCTTTCTTGCGTCAAAACCCTAAGTGTGCCGAGTGAGTCTATCTCTCACACTTCTCCTCCCCTTTCACTTCTGTGTGCAAATCTTCTTCCCTCTATAAGAAGACATTGTGTGCCTACTATCCACCACAACTCCGCCGTCGAACCACCTTCGAGCCTCCGCTACGCCTCCGTCCACCCGAGAAACCCTAGTTGGCGATTCCACCTCCGACGACGAGCAAAGCTTGCACCGTGGCTCCACGATCCTTTGAATCTAACAAGATTGGAGTGAATTGAAGATATGGCGAATTGGTGGTTTTACGTACGTAAACGAAGAGCTTTGGAAGATGGAAGAGAGACCACAAGTGAAGACCAAAGGAAGAATGAAGAAAAGAAGCCATATGGAGCAAATAAGGAGCATCCGCGACCGGAGCAGCCTGCGGACGACGACCGCGGCAAAGTCGAAGACACGGTGCCAGAGTTTTCATTTTCCGCGACTGCGGAAAATGTTCCGCGACCGTGGAAAATGTTCCGCGACTGCGGAAAATCCCTTCGTCGAGGCTGTTCGAGAGCACAATTGATATTTCCGCGACCGCGGAATTCATTCCGCGACCGCAGAAGTGCACGCCAGCGAACAAGTTGTTCTTTCCGAACTTTTACGTTAATTTCCTTTTCAGTTGTTTATTTTTATTTCTTTATTCCGTTTAGGTTATTTTGTTTCCATTTAGATTATGTTTGTGATCTTTGGTTTTAGGTTTGAGATTATTTAAACCTAGTTCCAATAGCCTTCATTCATCATCTAGATCATCACGTTTTAGCATTCAGCAGTTTTCCCTTTGAAGTTTATTTGTTTCCAAGAACTATAAGGAGCTAAGCACCCTTTGCTTAGTCCGACGATTGAAGCCTTCAATTGATATACAGTTGTGAGATTCTAATTCTATTTCTTTTCCTTTGAATGTATTGATTCTCTTGTGCTTCATCCCATTGATTATTATTGATTTCACTTGTTGGACGCAACTAGTTGTTATTGGTAATTGTCTATTGCTAGGGTTTGGTAATTACTGTTTGGGTTACCTAATTCATGTGTAGCAACTGCAATATTCTAAGAACTGTTTGGGACTAGATTATTGTAGGGAGAATTAATTGCATGCAATAGTATGACTGTTTGCTACTCTTGTATGTATCTATCGAAATTCCTGTGCTCATTGCTGCTATTGAATTGACGCGTGAGGTTTTCATAGTTTTTTAATAGTTAGTATTCTCAGGGTCTGTTTGTCCTGTTTATAACTCACGGAAAGGAATAAGAACACTCATAGGAAGGAATTAGAGAGAATCTAGGATCAACCAATCAAATGAATGGTGGATATTTGTTTGGCTAAGTACTTTTCCCAATTTGATTACATCTTTGCTTTGTTTTACTTTACTTTGTTATTTACTTTGAATCAAACCAACCAAAACCCCCCTTTGTTACTTTTGGCATACACTTGTGCACTTAGAAAGATTACTTTCTTCCTCTGGGATTCGACCCTTGCTTGCCTTTGCTACTAGTTTAGGTTTGTTTAGGATTATTTTGTTTAGGCGCCTCGACAATGCCTATCAATCACCAAGAATAAGAGCAGCAACCTCGGAGCAGGTTGGGAGATTATATCTCCGAGCATCAGTGTTTCTTGTACTAACCAGGTGCAACTTAAGATCTGCCACACCTTCATCCTTAAATCGATCTCTGGCCATTCTAAATGCCTTGGCATGGGGGTTGTGTTGATCTATCATCTTTCTCAACTCAGTCACAAGAGAATCATCAACTTTTTTGACTCTAGAGCTGTCATAAGTAAACATCACAATAATATCTTAATAATAAAAATAATATTAAATAATCATCCATATTAACAAAAAAAATATAAATATACGTAATTGACATACCTAATGGAACTGATTCTATTTGAATCCTCGTTCTGAGTATCATATATATAGAGTTGAGAAAAATTTGGTGTTTCACCAGGAAGTGGTAACAAACTCTCTATTCTGTGGAAATTCTGGCCATGCATTCGGTAACAATAAGGTCCACGACCTTTCCTCATGGGTAAGACCTTTCCTCCCAAAGAGGTGAAAGCAAACATCATATTGTAAGCTATAATATTCTCACAAAATTGTTTGCTTTTTGGATGCCTATTTGTCAAAAGATTCTTCAGCAACGGGGGTGCTTGTTGCAGCAATGGCAGCTCAATTTTTCCTTTCATGCAACATAAGGGAGATATATGACATATATCTTCGCTTGAAGGGTCTTGTATATTTAATCTTTCAGCATGCCATAGTAATGCACCACAATGTAGACATTCATACACAGCTTCACCGTGATCGGGGTATTGCACTACAAAATATAGATCAGCGTTAAAGGTCGATAAATCAAGTATTAAAAATAACACACACTGCTAAAAGATGTTTATTTTGACATACATTCAGGACATTATAACATGTTAAACAATCTTAATGTAATACAAAAAAGAATCCTATTATCAGTACATAATAATAAATTTATTGATATTAATCATACAATTACTAATATTTGGTAATGTAGATGAACGCACTCGCAACACAGATGAAGTCGTAGGACCTGAACATTACATGCAAAGGAAATGATATATTATAAACAACGTCGGAAATAATATCATAAATGTATGTATAGCGATATATGAGACCGTAAAAGCTTCACAAGGAATTACCATTAACCGTAATAGATAAGGGTGTAGCTTTGGTACGTACAGAGTTCTGAATATTTCCAAGTACATTTCCTGCACAAATGTTGCTAATTGTAGGGTATACATTATTTTGTAATTTTTATTTACTATGACATATTTTTTGCTTACCTGATTCAATTAGTGGTGTTCCATGCCTCTTATGCCTAATCGTATTCATTCTCAACATCCTCCTGCGTCGAGCTAATTTGTAAAAGGAAAACAATTACAAATATTGTAAGGCAATAAATGACTATTTTATTTTATTGAACAACATCATACCTTGTTCAACTTTTGTTACGTCAATTTGATTGGTAAGACTCCCGTTTTGTAATGGATCTGCAAATAAATAAATATGTCATAGTACAAATAGTGATGTAAGACAAAATATATTATAATACTTAAGAACATGACTTTATAAAACATAAATTTGTTACCATAGTTTTCCTTGTCATTGAGGCTTATAGGTAGAAGCAACGTTTTACCAGTTTGATCAACTATTGGTAAATGTAAATCTGTCGGCGTAACGTTGATGTACACTGTATAAATACATGGATATTAATATTTTTCTTTGTAAACTACAACTTATCCAAGATTAAAACATAACTACTATATTTACTATACTTATAAATTCAATTGAATATTACCATCACTTATATGTGGTACATTAGATGAACATCCTGACAATGTAGATGTTTTTGTTCAATTGAATATTACCATACCTTGCTTGACATTTTGCAGATGTTTTTGTTCTGTAAGCATGTCATTGTGTAATTGAACTGTAAATAAATAGTTATATCATAATGTACTTATTAATGATAGTAACACAACCTTTTTTTTATACTTAATAAAATGTATAGTAAGAACAAAAAAGTGGTACCATAGTTTTCTTTGTCTGGAACAGTAATAGGTAAAAGTGAATTATGAAGGTTTTGATCACTTCTGTAGTGCAAAGTCATCGGAGTAGATGAATTTCTTGTAACTGAACAATAAAGAAATAAATAATAATAGATTTTTTTTCCGAATAAGTAAACAATATAAATACTAATTAATTTTTTTTATAATTCTAAACATATTTAACTTTATTTTAAACATTAATTGTTTTCGACACAATTCAATTAAACATATATTGTATTATTGAACATCAAACACTTATTACAATAAAATGACAAAATCGAATTAAATAGATAATCTACTAAAATAACGATTACTAACCATTTGAAATGTCGGACATTGGGATACGATCATTAACGAAAGAATTGGGAGTACCTCGAAGTCTAGATCCTGCATAATTAGTATAGTAGATTTCTGTTATAATTCTAAACATATTTAACTTTATTTTAAACATTAATTGTTTTCCACACAATTCAATTAAACATTTATTGTATTATTGAACAGCAAACACTTATTACAATAAAATGAAAAAATCGAAGTAAATAGATAATCTACTAAAATAACAATTACTAACCATTTGAAATGTCGGACATTGGGATACGATCATTAACGAAAGAATTGGGAGTACCTCCAAGTCTAGATCCTGCATAATTAGTATAGTAGATTTCTGTTATAATTATAAACATATTTAACTTTATTTTAAACATTAATTGTTTTCGACACAATTCAATTAAACATATATTGTATTATTGAACATCAAGAACTGATTACAATAAAATGAAAAAATCAAAGTAAATAGATAATCTATTAAAATAACCATTACTAACCATTTGAAATGTCGGATATTGGGATTCGATCATTAACGAAAGAATTGGGAGTACCTCCAAGTCTAGATCCTGCATAATTAGTATAGTAGCTTCACGTAAGTATTTATATTTATTAGAAAAAATGTCTTTAAAATAAATGCAAATATTGACCTGATCCATTTGAATTTGTCCGTTGTCGTTTCTCTCTAATAACAGCCAATCTAAACTTTCTGTTATGTCGAGTTAATTTGTCCATAACAAAATCAACCTGACAAACTAACATATAAACATTTAAATAAATCAATCTACATACCAAACATTTATTTTAATCTTATAAAAATACATAAACATGTTTAACTACTTAATTTAAGTATTTAAATATAATTCAATTATAAATATTTCTTTTAGTATTATAAATATATATATATTTGTAAATACTAAAATGGACTTATTGGCCCAAAGGATATTTGTATAAATTGTAAATTATTAATGCAAATTTGAATTGGTTTAATGTGCCAATTTATGTAAAAAGTTATTATTTATATTAAAAATAATTTATCCCTTATCATGTATATCTAATATCACCAAATCTCAATATTATATTATTTTAGTTTTTATTCATACATACAATAGTCAATGGAACTTTTCAGATATATTTTACAAAGAAAATAAATAAAAATACAAACTTAACATTTAATATAATTATTTATTTATATGTGGACTATACCCTAAATACATAGCGTGGTAACAACAAATTTGTTAACCTCGGCCAAGCCCATAACATTAACCTCGTTTGTTTGATAAATGAAGCACATAATCTGATGCAAGTAATTGGGCCAAGCCCATAACATTAATCTCGGACATTTTACAGAGGCCGAAACCCTACCTCACTCCCTCATTTCCATTTCACTTCGGCGTCGCGTTTCGATTTCACTCTCGTTTTCTTTCTCCTTTCAATCTTTCCAGTTCGATCCACATAGTTTCTTTCCTCTTTCAATCTTTCCAGATCTAGGATACTTTGAATTTCATCTTTCTGGAAATATCGTCCAAGCCTTCGTTTTGTTTTTGTTCAAATCTTCCAGATCCAAATTGGTTTTTTCACAAAAAAACCCTATGATCTACATGTTCCAAATCCGGTTTATTATACATCCAAATTAGTTTATCAGAGATCCACAAAAAAATTAGATTATTCTTCAATCTCGTTCAGATCCAGAGGACGACAAAGGACGACAACAGATCTGGATCTGGCTAAAAAAGGGTTAACTAAACCCTAATTATTTCATAGGTCTGGAGCTTCATAAAGGTATTTAACATTTCTCTATTTTATTTTCTTCTCCGGATAATTTATCGTTTTTAAATCATAGTCTGCCTTGTTCTGTGTCCAAAATTTTCAAACAAAAAAATCGGCGATTTTGTATTTCATGTTGTGTTTATATTTTTGTTGATTTATCAGTTTCGTATCTTGTGACTAATTTGTTTTTTTTCATAAAATGGTATGACGACTTCTGGACATTGCTGAGGATGTTTTCATCTCTAATCGTCTGGAGCTTGATCAAGATACCTTGAATAAGGAGGCTATGGGGCTCTCCCTAGAGGCAACGAAGGTAATATGTTCATGTTTTAATCTCAATCTCTAATCGTCTGGCTTGTGAGATAATTTGATGTTTGAAAATTGAAATCATAAATTTCCTTCTGTTAACAAAGTGTACATATTTTGACAAATTTCAGTGATTCGAATGGTTCTGTGATTTCATTGTTTTAAAATTTTCCAAATTTCGGATAGAAATATAGTATAATATCAGGCTCGCATTTCATTCATTTATTTTTTGGTTTTAAGTGCGAAATGGTATCTTAATCTAGATTGTTCTTCATGAAGATTCGTGTTCATCTATATTTGTCTTTGATTATTAATATATGTGGACCAATAAGCAAGATATTTTAATATTAGTACAATATCATAAAACCGGGTTCAATAATTTCATATATGTGGCGCAGTAATTTCATATAACCGGGTTCAATAATTTCATATATGTTGTTAATGGGCTTATTGGCCCAATACTACGACTTCAATATTAAGTTAATGGGCCTGGTGATATACTTGCTTACACGGCATTTGTAACACCCCGGGCTAGAGGTGCTACAGTGTCATAGTCCCGAAAGACTATAAGGCGATTTTAAAAGAAAAGAAATCCAAAACTGTCCCAATACATAAAATCATCAATATTAAAATCCCTGCTCAAGATTTAAAACAACACTAAAACCTGTCAACCAGTTTAATGCAACAATTTAAATCCAAAACAACGGAAGCGAATACCAAAAATTTCAAATCTGATGCAAAACTAAATCTTTCACTGTGAAGACACATCTGTGATCCAGAACCCGCTTGTTGCTGCAAACCTACAAGCCTGATTGACTGGGGGACCCGATACCCCAACCAACCGCGGCACGTAAACCGAAGTTGGTCAGTCTTACGAAAGACTGGCAAAACTCCTCAAGCCAAAACAGTTTAAAATCCAGAGATTTCACAACAACCAATTAATATCAAACA
Organism: Rheum nobile; assembly: GCA_027886185.1. Classification (NCBI taxonomy): domain Eukaryota; kingdom Viridiplantae; phylum Streptophyta; class Magnoliopsida; order Caryophyllales; family Polygonaceae; genus Rheum; species Rheum nobile. The sequence continues at coordinate 6,955,286 of WOAB01000490.1, read as the reverse complement.
ACAACATGCCACACAATATATATATATACATATATATATACTATATCATAATTATATCATTTTCATATCAACCAACCAATACCAATCACACGTCAAAACATATACACACACTATCACATACCATTCATTACTCATCCTTAGGCAATTCTTCACTATTTTAACCTCATTCAATCCAACCTCAACCGCATCACAAGTATAAACGAATAAAACAATCCAATCCAACTTTATTTCTACTGCTACACTTCACTTAACAACACTAAGAAACATATATTACTATTAACACGCAACCCGAGCTAACCAATTATATCGAACTCACTATTGCCAACACACAATCTAACACACACAACCGTCAATACACACAGATGTCAATTCACACATAATCCAACACACACACAACTGTCAATACACACATATGTCAATTCACACACAATCCAACACACACACAACTGTCAATACACACAAATGTCAATTCACACACAATCCAACACACATACAACCGTCAATACACACAAATGTCAATTCACACACAATCCAACACACACACAACTGTCAATACACACAAATGTCAATCACACACAATCCAACACCCGATCCAACCTCCGATCCAAATCACCACCGGATGGGACTTTCAACCATCCAACCATGGCCATTAACCACGTAAGGTCACACCCTCACGTGGTCGGGTAAGGCTTTCAATCACCCCGGCCTAGCCTGAACCAACGGAGGTCACACCCTCGCGTGGTCGGATGAGGTCACACCCTCACCCCGGCTCCATAACCAACCAACCAACACCCATAGCCTGAACCAACGGAGGTCACCCTCGCGTGGTTGGATGAGGTCACACCCTCACCCCGGCTCCATAACCAACCAACACCCATAGCCTGAACCAACGGAGGTCACCCTCGCGTGGTCGGATGAGGTCACACCCTCACCCCGGCTCCATAACCAACCATCCACAATTTACCACACCAACACCCAAGCAAACACAACACAAGGCAACCAACCAACACATTCAACCAGGTTCAACACAAAACCAATAACCCAGCACATAACTAACAACAAAACACACAACCAATATCCGCCAACAAACCAACAATTATTCACACAATCAATCCACAACAAACGATCAACAACAACCAACAACTAACCGACAATCAACGGCAACCAACAGCTACAAACAATGGCCGACAATAACCCACAGTCACAACCAACAATGACAACTAACTACAACCAACAACAACAACCGCATAATGATCCAACATAAATCAATGACAAACCAATGTCTAACAAATAACTAATATCTGACAACAAAACCAATAACCCACAAACAACCAATATCAAACGACTAAACCAATATCCACACATTCAACCATTTCAAATAACAAAACCAATATCTATCAACAACCCACTAATCAAGCACACAACCGACCTTCAACACAAGACCAATATCCAACATGAGACAAATACTAACACACACACACACAGACACAACCAAGTGATTCCACAACCAATAATCCGAATTAACGCACTCAGACAAGGATAAAATTAATTACTGAAACAAGATAGGAGCCAAAGTAATTTTATAAAAATATACGAAGGGTTAGCAAGAATCATCTTGCCTCAAACGCAACCACGACGACCCCAGATTCAAATCCAACTCGAACGATCCTGCGAAATCAATCCGAGCAAAACCCTGGCGTTAAATACTCATACCAAGCCACTATTAACAAACCCCCAATTTCAAACCCTAAAATCATTCCTTAAAAATTCCAATCAAGCAAACCCCACACAATTCAACCAAAGCTCAAATTCAACAATACGGTCACACACTTTCCTCTTCCACTGTCCACGAAGAACAATTCAACATCAATTCGAACAACACAACATCAATTCGAACAACACAACATCAATTCGAAATTAACCCATAAGCTTACCTTGTCGACAACCAACGGTAGTCACCGAGGAGGCTTCTCGACGCCGGAACTCAGCAGCCACACCAGCGCAACACAGCGGACAGCAGCACAACTGCAACAACACGCAGCAGAACACCAACAGCGTCTCCGACTTGAAAAAAAATTCGTTCTCCCTGCTCAGGACTCCAAATGCGATGATTCCAACTCGAGGAGTTAGATCTACGAGTCTAGTTTACCTCCTCAAAATTTCAGACCAAAATAATGAGTCAGCAAACAGTTATTACCATTCTCCTGAGACGTCGCAGACGGGGCAACAGCACAACAGTGGACAGCAGCGGATCCGGATCTGTGCAACAGCTCGTCGCGGTTCAACAGAGGTTCGGCTCGCCTCTTCGGTGGCTCGACTCAGCAGCTCCACCGTGGCTTCACGCACCGGTGAACCAGCATAGCCACGAACAGCAGCAGCAGTACCCAAGTCGCAGCAACAACGACTTCACTGGGTTCGGAAGCTGTTCGAACAGAGGGGGAAGGGGACGACTTCGGGGTTGGCTTACCGGAGGAGAACGACGGCTGCACACAGGGGAGGGAGTCGGGGAAGAAGGAAGCTGGCTGGCTGCTCACAGGGAAATCGAACACGGGAAGGAGAGAGAGACCGAGTGAGGTTAGGGATTAAATCCCCAAAATTTCCATTTCTCCCCTTTTAAGCAAAACCTTAATTAATTTACCAATTTGCCATCATCAACTTTATTGGGGTATTTCAGCATTGGTTCTAATATAAGGCCCATGTTTAAATAAATTGAACGGGTTTAAATTGGGCTAATTGGCCCAGTAAAATATATGTGTGTAGACTTAATATAAATTGGACTAATAAAGCTTTGAAAAAAATGTTCATTAAGTTTCTGATATCTGTTTAAATTTTCTGATCTTTGTGTTGACTGTCATATAAAGTTTAGTAAGCATATTGGATAAATGGGCTAGAAGGCCCAGTTACAACATTTTATAAACATTTACTAATTCGGATAATTGAGATATTCGATTATTGGGCTTTTATACGCGGCTCACTTCATTTGGGCTTATGCCAAACCGATTGACCCTATTTATATTCATTTATATTAAAAAACACAAAAAGATATCTTCGACGATAAAGTAAACCCTATCTCATTTCCTAACTTTCCATTTCCGTCGTTTAGCTTGCTCTCTCTCTGTATCTGTTGTCCAAACTTTATTTCCTTTTCATTGAATCTCCAAATTCATGGAGGATGCTCTCTCTCTCTCTCTCTCTCTCTCTCTCTCTCTCTCTCTCTCTCTCTCTCTCTCTCTCTCTCTCTCTCTCTCTCTCTCTCTCTCTCTCTCTACTTGAGTTTACATGACTAATTCTTGTAAAAACTACTTTGTCTTCGAGGGATAAAACAAAAGCGATTTCCACACAGCTTCGTCTTCATTTAACATACAAAGCAACAAAGGGTTTCAGATCAAAAAAAGAAGATCTTGAAGAAAAAGGTTCGTCTCTCTCTCTCTCTCTCTCTCTCTCTCTCTCTCTCTATATATATATATATATATATATATATATATATATATATATATATATATATATATATATATGCCGACCCATTCCGTTTGCAATCTTCCACCCCTTATACTGAATAATTATGTTTTTCCCTGATTCATTACTGTGTGATATGAATCTAAACAATGATTTCATATGATTGATTGTGTAATTTTACATATATTACTTTATAAAAAACTGTTTTTGTGTGCTCATTTTGTTTTTGTTTAAGTCTAATATATGTTATTTGCATAAAAAATGTTCATTAAGTTTTCTGGGCTTAGTTATTTGATAGGAAGACGACGACTAAAATTATGTTAAAAGCATGTACCTTTCTCTGCAACTCACTTTATATGGGCTTATTGGCCCTTTGACTGTTTGTTTATATAGATTGATTAGACTTATTTAATTGAATGTGCTAATAGGCCCAAATAAAATATTTATAACATTGTATGTGCGTCCAAACAATGAAAAACATATAATATTCCGGCCCAAAATGTATAACCAATCTGTATAGTTAATTTCAATATAACCAAATCTGCTTATGGGCTTTTTGGCCCATTTCATGTTTCGTAATTTAAATATGCCTTATATAATTTTGTAACACCCCCAGGCCAGTGGTGCTACAGTGCCATAATCCAGAAGGATTATAAGGCGGGTAAAAAAAAAAATTTTTTGCATAACATAACTCATATATATAACATATATCAAAAGCAGCACAGCGGAAAACCTGTAAAACTTGTCCAGAGTTTGAAACCATAATCAAACTTAACATACAGAAAGTACTACAATTTACAAACCAGAAACCAACAACCAAAGACCAAAAGCCAATACAACAAGTTCGACCACTTCAAGGTCCAAAACCAAAACGATACATACAATTAAGTCAAAGTCTCAAACCAAAAGTAGAGTTCTCGACTCCAAAACCGACGATGATCAGGAACCTCCTTGCTGGCGCTGAACCTGAAAAGCCTGATTGACTGAGGGACCCGATACCCCAGCCAACCACGGCACGTAAACCGCAGTTGGTCAGTCTCGTAAAAGACAATGGCAAGATTAGCCCGGCCAAAACAGTTTCAAAACCATAGAATTATCATGGCAATCAACAATACCAAACAACAACAGATCATACAATATATACATACAATATATACCATATCATACCGACCAATCAACATAAAACACATGCCTAAACACAAACACACTCTATCACATAATCATCCAATACTCAATCTTATCCAATTCTACACGATACTAATCTCTTTCAATCCATCCTAAAACTCATCACAAGCATAGACGAAAAGAACGATCCAATCCAACTTCCTCTCCATTCCTAATACCTCAATCAACAACCCTAAGCACATACACTTCTTATGACTGACTTACAACCACAACTAATCAATTAGACTGAACTCGCTACTGCACTACACAACAAATTCAATTATCCTTCACATCAACAAACACATAAGCATCAACGAGATAATCATTACATAATACAACATAACAAACCAACGACCCAGGCCAGCCACCCTTCCGGCGCCGCCTGTTCGTTAACCTGGACCGCAGCTCATACGCTCAAATTCAAACCATGTTGGCCCACACCCTCAAGATGGGAAACCATCCTTCACACTCAATCCACACAACCGACCTTCATAATCCACTAGCTGTCACCAACAACCCCACCGACATAAATCCACATCACCATAGCTAAAATAGATAATATTTAACAAGTCAACTAGCCAACAATCAATATCCAACATAAAACCAATAATCAAACACACAGTCAATATCATCACACAACTACTTAATCAAGTACACAACTAATATTCATCACAAAACCACTTAATCAGGTATAAAACCAATATCAACACATAACCAACACACACAACCACCAACACCTCCAATCCAACCTCCGTCTCCACCACCACATCACCGGGTGAGATAATCAACACACACTTTCTGGATGAGACTTTCACCATCCAACCCTTGGTCCTTAACGACGTAGGTGTGCACCCTACGCGGTTTGGTGAGACTATCATCACCTGACCCTTGACTCTGAATTAACACTGGCCCTTAACAACGTAAGCGACACTCGGTCCCTACGATGTTTGGTGAGGCTATCATCACCTGACCCTTGGACTCTCAATCAACAACAATCCAACCACCACACCGACAACCAATCAATTATTACACACGACCTCTATTAACACATTTTCACACATATATATATATATATTCACCCAAGTAACTTTAAAATCAATAATCCAATCAAACCACATCAGTCCATCTACAACACGGGACAATTACTAATGTACCCACACATTCACACACACACAATCCAACACACGCACACACACATTCAATCCAACACACACATGCGATCCACACACACACACACACATTCAATCCAACACACACATACGATCCACACACACACACACACACATTTAATCCAACACACACATACGATCCACACACACACACACACACACATTCAATCCAACACACCCACACGAACCAACACACACACATGTGTCAACAGACACTATCAATAACAATCAATCACATTTAGTCACAATTGACTACCACGTCAACATTTAATCAAATACGATACAAGACAAATCATATCACACGCACATACCCATATTCAACCAAGCAACGGTAAACTTAATTATGAAATAAACTGGGCATAAAACAATTTATAAAAATATAAAGTTAGCAAGAATCCTCTTGCATCAAGTCGAACCACAACGACCTCAGAGATCTCTAGTCAATCCGAACGAACCTGCGAAATCAATCCGAGCAAATCCCTGGCATTAATTACTCATCCAATCCACAACCAAATAAAACCACCAAATTCAAACCCTAAATAATACCTTCGCAAAATTCAGCAATCACACCCACAAAAATCAACCCAATGGCTCACGAAATTGCTCTTCCACAGCCCATGAAGGATAAATCAACATCAATTCGGACCACTATACAACATCAATTCGAACATATACCAAATCAATTCAAACCTTAAAAAAATCAGCAAAGCTTATTCAACCAAATCAACCCCAAGCAAACCCAAATCAACCCACCACCTTACCTCTTCGTTACTCACTCCGTCCTCGCCGGGAAGATGGCTCCCGACGCCGGAACCATGTCGGAGCTCAGTAGAGGCACTCGGACAGCAGCAGCTCAGCAGCGGCTCCATCACGCATCAGCCCACAGCTGCGAACCAGCAACGAACCAACACAGCCATGGCTCAGCAGCGACTCACGACAGCGGCTCAACACCGGATCTGGGTCCTCGTTCACCGGCTCAGCACCCGGACAGCAACAGCGAGCACGGACAGCAGTGAAGCCCCACAACAGCGAACATGGATCGGGCTCGGGCTCGCCGGAGGAGAAGCAACTCGGCTCGACAAGGGGGAGGTCGGTTCGACGGAGAAGGGGACAGGTTCGCTGAGGAGGGACCGAGCACAAGGGGAAGGGAGCTGCTCGATGAGGAAGAAAGAGCGTGAGCTGAGGAGATAAAAATCGGGAGGAAGATATTCGAATTTTAGGGAGTTAGGGATTTAATCCCCCAAATTCCCATTTTTCCCCCTTTTAACAAAACTCATAATTAATTTACCAAAATGCCATTATCCACTTATTTGGGGTATTTCAAATTTAATGGCCTCATAACACTTTTTTATATGCGGCCCAACATGTGTATTATAATGCTATTAAACTCCATATTTTTTTGTTAATGGGCCGGATATTTCAATGTTTACCTGGTCAATAAATATTTGGCCCATTAAATTGTGTACTTCGGAGGATAAGCCCATTCTAATTTTAAACTGACATTAAATTGTTCACTTGGGCCAAATAAGGCCATCTATTTGTTTACCTGGTCCATTAACAAACTTGTAAAATGAAGACATTTCCCGATTCATCTAGATCTGTAAAATCATTTCTCCCTCATTCAACTTTCTGATTCTACTCTGTGTTTTTGTCAAAATGCAAATCAACTCTCTCTCTCTCTCTCTCTCTCTCTCTCTCTCTCTCTCTCTCTCTCTCTCTCTCTCTCTCTCTCTCTCTCTCTCTCTCTCGCCATAGATGCTTTTATAGTTCTAATATTTTTTTTACATTTTGTCTTGGAGGGTTAAACCAAAAGACATTTCGACCACGTCTTCGTCTTCAACTAAAATGCAAAGCCAGGGAGGGTTTTCAGATCCAACAAACATGATATTTATTAAGGAGGTTCGTCTCTCTCTCTCTCTCTCTCTCTCTCTCTCTCTCTCTCTCTCTCTCTCTCTCTCTCTCTCTCTCTCTTTGACTCTTTCTCTCTCTGACTCTCTCTGACCAGATGTATTTGTTACAATGTTTGTCTTGAGTGATAAATCAAAATTGATTTTCAGCAAATGTACGTCTCTATTTGACTGTTTGGTGGAAGGATCAAAATTTTCTGTCAGTTTAAGAAGTAGGTTCGTTTCTACATCTCTCTCTTTTATTCCATGTATCAATGATAATTTTATACATTTAAATAAATGTTGCAATGTATGATTTATACTATTAATCCATGTATATGAAGGAAATATACTATATACAGAACAATAGTATACATAACAGTATAATTTTTATACAACTTATATCTATAATAAATAATGTTTTCATACAGTACGAAACTAATCTGGGTTGCTTTTATTCAGCGTATTCTGTTTCATTGATTATACATAGGTTATTTTAGAAAGATACTGCATGTTTGGTGTAAATATGTTCATTTGTTTGATTCTTTTTGGTTTAAGTATTATATCTCTTTTTTGACCAAATGCAAGTTTGATATATAATTTGAAGTGTATTAAATCAAGCTTAGCTCACTTGAATAGCTTGAATAATTATGTTTAGGGTTTATTTTTGATATCAATTCTAAATGCTATAAACATATATTATAGAAAATATCTAATTTCCATATACAAAAATATTGAGAACAGTAGTAGATATAAAGGTACCTTATTTGTAGAGATTAGATCTGTTGGATTACATCTATCTGAAATAAAAAATTGGTATAGGAATCATACATAAACAGCCATATCATTGAGTGGGTATTAGTTAGTGTAGAGTATGCACAGGGAAGTTGTTAGTTTCATCAACAAAAGGAATAAACTAATTACTTCTCTGTGCATATTCTGCACTGACTTTCAAGTAAGCATGCCTACTCGTAAAATACTGAAAACAACAATAAAGGGAGGAAAAATCCTCAGAGAGTACAATGAAAGACACCCAAAATATCAGCATTGAAATACCCCAAATAAGTTGATAATGGCAAAATGGTAAATTAATTAAGGTTTTTGCTTATAAAGGGGAGAAATGGAAATTTTTGGGATTAAAATCCCTAACTCTCTCAGTTCTCTCTCTCTCACGATCCCTCCCCTTGTGTTCAGCTGAGCTCCCTTCTCCTTCTCCGGTGAGTTCGCTCCTTCTCCTGTGCCAGCCGAAGTCGTTTCTCCTCCGGCGAGCCCGACTCGGACACCACTCCGCTCCTCCTCCTCCCCGGTTGTCCGCTGCTGGCTGCTGTCCACTGTTGTGCTGTTGCCCCATCTGTGACGTCTCAGGATAATGGTAATAACTGTTTGCTCACTCATTATTTGGGTCTGAAATTTTGAGGAGGTAAAATAGACTCGTATATCTAACTCCTCGAGTTGGAATCATTGCATTTGGGGTCCTGAGCAGGGAGAACGAAATTTTCTAAGTTGGAGCTGCTGGGCGAAATTGCTGCTGTTCGTGGCTGCTGCGTGCTGCTGCTTTGCTGATGCTGAAGCTCTGCTGTGTTCCGGCGACGAGGGAACCAATCCGGTAGCAGTGGCTTGGTTGACGACAAGGTAAGGTGCTTCAATCAAATTTTTGTGAAGTTCATAACGTGGCTGAACATGTATATATGTGACCGAGCTGTGTGGGATTTGGACTGAATTCATTGATTTGTTTGCTGAATTTGTAGGATTGAGCAGCAAACTTGATTTTTGGAGTATTTGGAATTGGGTTAATTTTGTGTGTGGGTTGATGAGATTGGAAGTTTAAGGAATGATTTAGGGTTTGAATTGGGGGTTTATTAGTTGTGGATTTGTATGAGTTAATTAACGCCAGGGATTTGCTCGGATTGATTTCGCAGGTTCGTTCGAGTTGACTGGAGATCTCTGAGGTCGTTGTGGTTCAACTTGAGGCAAGAGGATTCTTGCTAACTTTATATTTTTATAAATTGTTTTATGCCCAGTTTATTTCAAAATTAAGTTTACCGTTGCTTGGTTGAATATGGGTATGTGCGTGTGATATGATTTGTCTTCTATCGTATTTGATTAAATGTTGACGTGGTAGTCAATTGTAACTAAATGTGATTGATTGTTGTTGATAGTGCCTGTTGACATGTGTGTGTGTGTTGGATCGTGTGGGTGTGTTGGATTGAATGTGTGTGTGTGGATCGTATGTGTGTGTTGGATTGAATGTGTGTGTGTGTGTGTATGTGTGTGTGTGTGTGTGTGTGTGTGGATCGTATGTGTGTGTTGGATTGAATGTGTGTGTGTGTGTGTGTGTGTGGATCGCATGTGTGTGTTGGATTGAATGTGTGTATGCGTGTGTTGGATTGTGTGTGTGTGAATGTGTGGGTACATTAGTAATTGTCCCGTGTTGTAGATGGACTGATGTGGTTTGATTGGATTATTGATTTTAAAGTTACTTGGGTGAATATATATATATATGTGTGATATTGTGTGATGATGTGTGTGTGAGGATATGTGATAATGTGTGATGATGTGTGTGTGATGATATGTGATAATGTGTGATGAGGTGTGGTTATGTGATTTTGACTGTCGTCGTGTTGTTTGATTGGTTGGTATGGTGATGGATAGTGGGTTTTGGAGGTTGTGAATTGTCTCACCTTGGTGATGTGGGGGTGGAGACGGAGATGCTATGAATTGTCTCACCTTGGTGATGTGGGGGTGGAGACGGAGATGTTGTAAATTGTCTCACCTTGGTGATGTGGGGGTGGAGACGGAGATGTTGTGAATTGTCTCACCTTGGTGATGTGGGGGTGGAGACGGAGATGTTGTGAATTGTCTCACCCGGTGATGTGGTGGTGGAGACAGAGGTTGGATTGGAGGTGTTGGTGGTTGTGTGTGTTGGTTATGTGTTGAATGTTGGTTGTGTACTTGATTAAGTGGTTGTGTTAATGATATTGGTTGTGTACCTGAATACGTGGATTTGTGATGAATGTTAATTATGTACTTGACTAAGTGGTTGTGTTGGTAATTTGGTTGTATGTTGATAATTGGGTTATGTTGGATGTTGATTGTTATTAGTTGTGGTTGTGGGCCATTGTTGGCCATTGGTTGTGGTTGTTAAATTACGTGTGTTTAGTGGTTGATTATATCTGGTCAAGGTGGTAATTTCTGTTGGTATGGTTGTTGGTAGCTAATGGGTTATGAAGGTCGGTTGCGTTGATTGAGTGTTTAGATTGGTTTCCCATCTTGAGGGTGTGAGCCAATACGAGTTGAGTTTGATGTATGAGTTGTAGTCTAGGGTGACGAATCGGCGGCACCAGAAGGGTGGCTGGCCTGGATCGTTATCGTGGTTATGATTGTATTATGTGATGATTATCTCGTTGATGCTTATGTGTTTGTTGATGTGAAGGTTCATTGAATTTGTTGTGTTAAGTGCAGTAGTGAGTTCTGTATTATTGGTTAACTTTGGTTGTAAGTCAGTAATAAGAGATTGTGTATGTGCATGGAGTTGGATTGGAGGTATTAGTATTGAAGAGGAAGTTGGATTGGATCGTTTTATTCGTTTATGCTTGTGATGAGTTTGAGGATGGATTGATTGAGGTTAGTATAGTGAAGAGTTGGATAAGGACGTGTAATGAATGGTATGTGATAGTGGGTGTATATGTTTTGACGTGTGGTTGGCATTGGTTGGTTGATATGATTAAGTATAGTTATGATATTATATATTGTGTGGCGTGTTGTCGTTGTTGTGAGTTGGTTGGTGATATATGTATGTGTTTTGAACTGTTTTGGCTTGAGGAATGTTGCCATAGTCTTTCACGAGACTGACCAACTGCGGTTTACGTGCCGTGGTTGGCTGGGGTATCGGGTCCCCCAGTCAATCAGGCTTTGCAGATTTAGCGCCAGCAAGGAGGATCCTGATCACCGTCGGTTTTGGAGTCGAGAACTCTACTTTTGGTTTGAGACTTTGACTTGATTATATGTATCGTTTTGGTTTTGGACCTTGAAGTGGTCGAACTTGTTGTATTGGCTTTTGGCTTTTTGTCTTTGGTTGTTGGTTTCTGGTTTGTAAATTGTAGTACTTTCTGTATGTTAAGTTGATTATGGTTTCAACTTTGGACAGGTTTTTCCGCTGTGCTGCTTTTGGTATATATTATGTATGGGATATGTTTTGCAAATTTTTATTTCACCCGCCTTATAGTCCTTCGGGACTATGGCACTGTAGCACCTCTGGCCTGGGGTGTTACAGAAGTTGGTATCAGAGCTCTTTTCAAAAAAAAAATGTGTTCTTTCCGAGTTTTCAACTTGAGAATTTTTATACGTTGTTGTTATGAACCATCGGGTGATCAGGAATCCTTGCTGTCAACCGTAGTGAGTTGTGTTGGTAAGTATTGGTTGTTTGTGATGTTTTGTGCTAATGCTTGATATATTTTATATGTGATGTTTAGAGTTGTTAAATTATATTTATGATGTGTTCCCTGGTAAGTGGGACGTATTGGAGATTATTAAGGTATATGTTTGGTAGAAGATGAGGCCGTTGGGCTTATCGTCAAGAAGTTGAGGTTGAGTCTGGTAACTGATGATTCGGTATGAAGTTGTTGTAGGCTATTGTTATTGTTAGGGTTGAGCAGGACAGATTAAGCGCATTCAGATATGGTTGTGTTCTGAGATGAACTTTGATGGTAAAACATAGCTGTAAATCCTTGAGTATTGATGAGTGCTTAATTATAGAGACTGTTATATATGATTTTAATCAGACTATGGATGTTGGAAGTAGTTTGCGACTATGGGTTCGGCTGAGTTGAGAAGTAGAATGCGCAGGTTGCTACAGGTAGACTGTGGCAGGTTACGTAAGGCTAAGAATTTTGAATGGAACCGGAAATGTCAGGAGAGAGTTTCGAAGAACTCAGGAAGTGTTTGATTAGTGCACTAGTGTTAATTTTGCTGCAGGGAACAGAAAGGTTTGTCATCCACAGTGATGTGTCTGAGCAAGGTTTGGGTTGCGTTTTAATGCAGAATGGAAAAGTCATTGCGTATACTTTTCGTCAGCTCAAATTGTATGAGAGAGAATTGATCATGAGATACAGATGGTTGCTAGAATTGACTAAGGATTATGAAAAGATATTGTTTATCAATCAGAAAAGGGCTACTGTGGTAGTTGATGCTTTGAGTAGGAAGTTGACGCTCGAGTATATGGTTGCTTGTCTGACAGTTCTGCCGGATTGCAACTGGAATGGTGATGAATGAAAGTGAAAATGGTTCGGGAAAGAGCGGATACAACTGAATGTGATGGATTGTTGAGTGAAGTATGCAGTCAGATTGCTCAGGGAAGAGTGCAAGAATTCTTGTTTATGAGGATGGAGTATGGTGACTCTAGAATCGGTTATGTGTGTTAACTGATAAAGAGATTTGAGAGTTGATTCTCAAGGAAGGTTATTCTTCGGCAAGTTCTGTATATTCTGGAATCAGTTATGCGAGGCAGTTATCCGCACCTGTTTGATCTGAGTTTCGAGGACGAAACTATTGTAAGGAGGGGAGAATGAAATACCCCAAATAAGTTGATAATGGCAAAATGGTAATTTAATTAAGGTTTTTGCTTATAAAGGGGAGAAATGGAAATTTTTGGGATTAAAATCCCTAACTCTCTCGGTTCTCTCTCTCTCACGATCCCTCCCCTTGTGTTCAGCCGAGCTCCCTTCTCCTTCTCCGGTGAGTTCGCTTCTTCTCCTGTGCCAGCCGAAGTCGTTTCTCCTCCGGCGAGCCCGACTCGGACACCACTCCGCTCCTCCTCCTCCCCGGTTGTCCGCTGCTGGCTGCTGTCCACTGCTGTGCTGTTGCCCCATCTGCGACGTCTCAGGAGAATGGTAATAACTGTTTGCTCACTCATTATTTGGGTCTGCAATTTTGAGGAGGTAAAATAGACTCGTATATCTAACTCCTCGAGTTGGAATCATTGCATTTGGGGTCCTGAGCAGGGAGAAATAAATTTTCTAAGTCAGAGCTGCTGGGCGAAATTGCTGCTGTTCGTGGCTGCTGCGTGTTGATGCTGAAGCTCTGCTGTGTTCCGGCGACGAGGGAACCAATCCGGTAGCAGCGGCTTGGTTGACGACAAGGTAAGGTGTTTCAATCAAATTTTTGTGAAGTTCAGAACGTGGCTGAACATGTATATATGTGACCGAGATGTGTGGGATTTGGACTGAATTCATTGATTTGTTTGCTGAATTTGTAGGATTGAGCAGCAAACTTGATTTTGGAGTATTTGGAATTGGGTTAATTTTGTGTGTGGGTTGCTGAGATTGGAAGTTTAAGGAATGATTTAGGGTTTGAATTGGGGGTTTATTAGTTGTGGATTTGTATGAGTTAATTAACGCCAGGGATTTGCTCGGATTGATTTCGCAGGTTCGTTCGAGTTGACTGGAGATCTCTGAGGTCGTTGTGGTTCGACTTGAGGCAAGAGGATTCTTGCTAACTTTATATTTTTATAAATTGTTTTATGCCCAGTTTATTTCATAATTAAGTTTACCGTTGCTTGGTTGAATATGGGTATGTGCGTGTGATATAATTTGTCTTGTATCGTATTGGATTAAATGTTGACGTGGTAGTCAATTGTGACTAAATGTGATTGATTGGTGTTGATAGTGTCTGTTGACACGTGTGTGTGTGTGTTGGATCGTGTGGGTGTGTTGGATTGAATGTGTGTGTGTGTGTGTGGATCGTATGTGTGTGTTGGATTGAATGTGTGTGTGTGTGTGGATCGTATGTGTGTGTTGGATTGAATGTGTGTGTGTGTGTGTGTGTGTGTGTGTGTGTGTGTGTGTGGATCGTATGTGTGTGTTGGATTGAATGTGTGTATGCGTGTATTGGATTGTGTGTGTGTGAATGTGTGGGTACATTAGTAATTGTCCCGTGTTGTAGATGGACTGATGTGGTTTGATTGGATTATTGATTTTAAAGTTACTTGGGTGAATATATATATATGTGTGTGATATTGTGTGATGATGTGTGTGTGAGGATATGTGATAATGTGTGATGATGCGTGTGTGATGATATGTGATAATGTGTGATGAGGTGTGGTTATGTGATTTTGACTGTCATCGTGTTGTTTGATTGGTTGGTATGGTAATGGATAGTGGGTTTTGGAGGTTGTGAATTGTCTCACCTTGGTGATGTGGGGGTGGAGACGGAGATGTTGTGAATTGTCTCACCTTGGTGATGTGGGGGTGGAGACGGAGATGTTGTAAATTGTCTCACCTTGGTGATGTGGGGGTAGAGACGGAGATGTTGTGAATTGTCTCACCTTGGTGATATGGGGGTGGAGATGGAGATGTTGTGAATTGTCTCACCCGGTGATGTGGTGGTGGAGACGGAGGTTGGATTGGAGGTGTTGGTGGTTGTGTGTGTTGGTTATGTGTTGAATGTTGGTTGTGTACTTGATTAAGTGGTTGTGTTAATGATATTGGTTGTGTACCTGAATATGTGGATTTGTGATGAATGTTGATTATGTACTTGACTAAGTGGTTGTGTTGGTAATTTGGTTGTATGTTGATAATTGGGTTATGTTGGATGTTGATTGTTATTAGTTGTGGTTGTGGACCATTGTTGGCCATTGGTTGTGGTTGTTAAATTACGTGTGTTTAGTGGTTGATTGTATCTGGTCAAGGTGGTAATTTTTGTTGGTATGGTTGTTGGTAGCTAGTGGGTTATGAAGGTCGGTTGCGTTGATTGAGTGTTTAGATTGGTTTCCCATCTTGAGGGTGTGAGCCAATACGAGTTGAGTTTGATGTATGAGTTGTAGTCTAGGGTGACGAATCGGCGGCACCAGAAGGGTGGCTGGCCTGGATCGTTATCATGGTTATGATTGTATTATGTGATGATTATCCCGTTGATGCTTATGTGTTTGTTGATGTGAAGGTTCATTGAATTTGTTGTGTTAAGTGCAGTAATGAGTTCTGTATTATTGGTTAACTTTGGTTGTAAGTCAGTAATAAGAGATTGTGTATGTGCATGGAGTTGGATTGGATCGTTTTATTCGTTTATGCTTGTGATGAGTTTGAGGATGGATTGATTAAGGTTAGTATAGTGAAGAGTTGGATAAGGATGTGTAATGAATGGTATGTGATAGTGGGTGTATATGTTTTGACGTGTGGTTGGCATTGGTTGGTTGATATGATTAAGTATAGTTATGATATTATATATTGTGTGGCGTGTTGTCGTTGTTGTGAGTTGGTTGGTGATATATGTATGTGTTTTGAACTGTTTTGGCTTGAGGAATGTTGCCATAGTCTTTCACGAGACTGACCAACTGCGGTTTACGTGCCGTGGTTGGCTGGGGTATCGGGTCCCCCAGTCAATCAGGCTTTGCAGATTTAGCGCCAGCAAGGAGGATCCTGATCACCGTCGGTTTTGGAGTCGAGAACTCTACTTTTGGTTTGAGACTTTGACTTGATTGTATGTATCGTTTTGGTTTTGGACCTTGAAGTGGTCGAACTTGTTGTATTGGCTTTTGGTCTTTGGTTGTTGGTTTCTGGTTTGTAAATTGTAGTACTTTCTGTATGTTAAGTTGATTATGGTTTCAACTTTGGACAGGTTTTTCTGCTGTGCTGCTTTTGGTATATATTATGTATGGGATATGTTTTGCAAATTTTTTTTTCACCCGCCTTATAGTCCTTCGGGACTATGGCACTGTAGCACCTCTGGCCCGGGTGTTACAGAAGTTGGTATCAGAGCTCTTTTCAAAAAAAAAATTGTGTTCTTTTCGAGTTTTCAACTTGAGAATTTTTATACGTTGTTGTTATGAATCATCGGGTGATCAGGAATCCTTGCTGTCAACCGTAGTGAGTTGTGTTGGTAAGTATTGGTTGTTTGTGATATTTTGTGCTAATGTTTGATATATTTTATATGTGATGTTTAGAGTTGTTAAATTATATTTATGATGTGTTCCCTGGTAAGTGGGACGTATTGGAGATTATTAAGGTATATGTGTGGTAGAAGATGAGGCCATTGGGCTTATCGTCAAGAGGTTGAGGTTGAGTCTGGTAACTGATGATTCGGTATGAAGTTGTTGTAGGCTATTGTTATTGTTAGGGTTGAGCAGGACAGATTAAGCGCATTCAGATATGGTTGTGTTCTGAGACGAACTTTGATGGTAAAACATAGCTGTAAATCCTTGAGTATTGATGAGTGATTAATTATAGAGACTGCTATAGATGATTTTAATCAGACTATGGATGTTGGAAGTAGTTTGCGACTATGGGTTCGGCTGAGTTGAGAAGTAGAATGCGCAGGTTGCTACAGGTAGACTGTGGCAGGTTACGTAAGGCTAAGAATTTTGAATGGAACGAGAAATGTCAGGAGAGAGTTTCGAAGAACTCAGGAAGTGTTTGATTAGTGCACCAGTGTTAATTTTGCTGTAGGGAACAGAAAGGTTTGTCATCCACAGTGATGTGTCTGAGCAAGGTTTGGGTTGCGTTTTAATGCAGAATGGAAAAGTCATTGCGTATGCTTTTCGTCAGCTCAAATTGTATGAGAGAGAATTGATCATGAGATACAGATGGTTGCTAGAATTGACTAAGGATTATGAAAAGATATTGTTTATCAATCAGAAAAGGGCTACTGTGGTAGTTGATGCTTTGAGTAGGAAGTTGACACTCGAGTATATGGTTGCTTGTCTGACAGTTCTGCCGGATTGCAACTGGAATGGTGATGAATGAAAGTGAAAATGGTTCGGGAAAGAGCGGATACAACTGAATGTGATGGAATGTTGAGTGAAGTATGCAGTCAGATTGCTCAGGGAAGAGTGCAAGAATTCTTGTTTATGAGGATGGAGTATGGTGACTCTAGAATCGGTTATGTGTGTTAACTGATAAAGAGATTTGAGAGTTGATTCTCAAGGAAGGTTATTCTTCGGCAAGTTCTGTATATTCTGGAATCAGTTATGCGAGGCAGTTATCCGCACCTGTTTGATCTGAGTTTCGAGGACGAAACTATTGTAAGGAGGGGAGAATGAAATACCCCAAATAAGTTGATAATGGCAAAATGGTAAATTAATTAAGGTTTTTGCTTATAAAGGGGAGAAATGGAAATTTTTGGGATTAAAATCCCTAACTCTCTCGGTTCTCTCTCTCTCACGATCCCTCCCCTTGTGTTCAGCCGAGCTCCCTTCTCCTTCTCCGGTGAGTTCGCTTCTTCTCCTGTGCCAGCCGAAGTCGTTTCTCCTCCGGCGAGCCCGACTCGGACACCACTCCGCTCCTCCTCCTCCCCGGTTGTCCGCTGCTGGCTGATGTCCACTGCTGTGCTGTTGCCCCATCTGTGACGTCTCAGGAGAATGGTAATAACTGTTTGCTCACTCATTATTTGGGTCTGAAATTTTGAGGAGGTAAACTAGACTCGTATATCTAACTCCTCGAGTTGGAATCATTGCATTTGGGGTCCTGAGCAGGGAGAAATAAATTTTCTAAGTCGGAGCTGCTGGGCGAAATTGCTGCTGTTCGTGGCTGCTGCGTGCTGATGCTGAAGCTCTGTTGTGTTCCGGCAACGAGGGAACCAATCCGGTAGCAGTGGCTTGGTTGACGACAAGGTAAGGTGTTTCAATCAAATTTTTGTGAAGTTCAGAACGTGGCTGAACATGTATATATGTGACCGAGCTGTGTGGGATTTGGACTGAATTCATTGATTTGTTTCCTGAATTTGTAGGATTGAGCAGCAAACTTGATTTTTGGAGTATTTGGAATTGGGTTAATTTTGTGTGTGGGTTGCTGAGATTGGAAGTTTAAGGAATGATTTAGGGTTTGAATTGGGGGTTTATTAGTTGTGGATTTGTATGAGTTAATTAACGCCAGGGATTTGCTCGGATTGATTTCGCAGGTTCGTTTGAGTTGACTGGAGATCTCTGAGGTCGTTGTGGTTCGACTTGAGGCAAGAGGATTCTTGCTAACTTTATATTTTTATAAATTGTTTTATGCCTAGTTTATTTCATAATTAAGTTTACCGTTGCTTGGTTGAATATGGGTATGTGCGTGTGATATAATTTGTCTTGTATCGTATTTGATTAAATGTTGGCGTGGTAGTCAATTGTGACTAAATGTGATTGATTGGTGTTGATAGTTTCTGTTGACACGTGTGTGTGTGTGTGTGTGTGTGTGTGTGTGTTGGATCGTGTGGGTGTGTTGGATTGAATGTGTGTGTGTGTGTGTGTGTGGATCGTATGTGTGTGTTGGATTGAATATGTGTGTGTGTGTGTGGATCGTATGTGTGTGTTGGATTGAATGTGTGTGTGTGTGTGTGTGTGTGTGTGGATCGTATGTGTGTGTTGGATTGAATGTGTGTATGCGTGTATTGGATTGTGTGTGTGTGAATGTGTGGGTACATTAGTAATTGTCCCGTGTTGTAGATGGACTGATGTGGTTTGATTGGATTATTGATTTTAAAGTTACTTGGGTGAATATATATATATATATATATATGTGTGATATTGTGTGATGATGTGTGTGTGAGGATATGTGATAATGTGTGATGATGTGTGTGTGATGATATGTGATAATGTATGATGAGGTGTGGTTATGTGATTTTGACTGTCGTCGTGTTGTTTGATTGGTTGGTATGGTGATCGATAGTGGGTTTTGGAGGTTGTGAATTGTCTCACCTTGGTGATGTGGGGGTGGAGACGGAGATGTTGTGAATTGTCTCACCTTGGTGATGTGGGGGTGGAGACGGAGATGTTGTAAATTGTCTCACCTTGGTGATGTGGGGGTGGAGACGGAGATGTTGTGAATTGTCTCACCTTGGTGATATGGGGGTGGAGATGGAGATGTTGTGAATTGTCTCACCCGGTGATGTGGTGGTGGAGACGGAGGTTGGATTGGAGCTGTTGGTGGTTGTGTGTGTTGGTTATGTGTTGAATGTTGGTTGTGTACTTGATTAAGTGGTTGTGTTAATGATATTGGTTGTGTACCTGAATACGTGGATTTGTGATGAATGTTGATTATGTACTTGACTAAGTGGTTGTGTTGGTAATTTGGTTGTATGTTGATAATTGGGTTATGTTGGATGTTGATTGTTATTAGTTGTGGTTGTGGGCCATTGTTGGCCATTGGTTGTGGTTGTTAAATTACGTGTGTTTAGTGGTTGATTGTATCTGGTCAAGGTGGTAATTTCTGTTGGTATGGTTGTTGGTAGCTAGTGGGTTATGAAGGTCGGTTGCGTTGATTGAGTGTTTAGATTGGTTTCCCATCTTGAGGGTGTGAGCCAATACGAGTTGAGTTTGATGTATGAGTTGTAGTCTAGGGTGACGAATCGGCGGCACTAGAAGGGTGGCTGGCCTGGATCGTTATCATGGTTATGATTGTATTATGTGATGATTATCTCGTTGATGCTTATGTGTTTGTTGATGTGAAGGTTCATTGAATTTGTTGTGTTAAGTGCAGTAGTGAGTTCTGTATTATTGGTTAACTTTGGTTGTAAGTCAGTAATAAGAGATTGTGTATGTGCATGGAGTTGGATTGGACGTATTAGTATTGAAGAGGAAGTTGGATTGGATCATTTTATTCGTTTATGCTTGTGATGAGTTTGAGGATGGATTGATTGAGGTTAGTATAGTGAAGAGTTGGATAAGGATGTGTAATGAATGGTATGTGATAGTGGGTGTATATGTTTTGACGTGTGGTTGGCATTGGTTGGTTGATATGATTAAGTATAGTTATGATATTATATATTGTGTGGCGTGTTGTCGTTGTTGTGAGTTGGTTGGTGATATATGTATGTGTTTTGAACTGTTTTGGCTTGAGGAATCTTGCCATAGTCTTTCACGAGACTGACAAACTGCGGTTTACGTGCCGTGGTTAGCTGGGGTATCGGGTCCCCCAGTCAATCAGGATTTGCAGATTTAGCGCCAGCAAGGAGGATCCTGATCACCGTCGGTTTTGGAGTCGAGAACTCTACTTTTGGTTTGAGACTTTGACTTGATTGTATGTATCGTTTTGGTTTTGGACCTTGAAGTGGTCGAACTTGTTGTATTGGCTTTTGGTCTTTGGTTGTTGGTTTATGGTTTGTAAATTGTAGTACTTTCTGTATGTTAAGTTGATTATGGTTTCAACTTTTGACAGGTTTTTCCGCTGTGCTGCTTTTGGTATATATTATGTATGGGATATGTTTTGCAAATTTTTATTTCACCCGCCTTATAGTCCTTCGGGACTATGGCACTGTAGCACCTCTGGCCCGGGGTGTTACAAGCATGTATAATCAATATCAGCATATAATTTATCTCCGTGTGTGTATATTTCTCTTTGTGTGTCTATTTCTCTTTGACATATATGTTGCAATGTATGTTTGAAAGACATTTTTTGTATACATGTATATAGAAATTTGCAAGTATACTGTAGTATATAAGAAATTACATTACCTATTTATATAGCATGCATATGTCGTATAATAAGATATTAACTTTTGCAATTGTTCCTTCTCTCTGATTGCATGTCACCACGCTATGTGTATCTGATCATAACACTAAATATTACATACTGCTTGGTAAGTGGTTGTAACTATTAATTTAGCCTATCATTATGTTTTAATTGGAAGTATGTTTACTGAATTGAAAAAAAATTGCAACTACAGGTTTCAACATCTCGTAGTCTAATTGAAGATGTACTTTCAGGTCATGCTTATTTATCTTTAAAATTAACAGCATAATCTATTACTTTTTTTTAATCTATTATGTGCTTAACATATTTATTTTGTTATAGGAATTCTATGTGGATCTGGATTCCACACTTAAGGCAAGAGATAAACCCTAACCTAAACTATGACATCTAAGGGTATGCCTCCTACTATAATGTTGACTATAGTTAATTGATCATTAACATAAAAAAATTACTGAATTTTGTTCACATGAAATAACAGGTTTTATCATTTCTCCTCCAATTCATACATCTATTACAGTACAGTCATTCAAGATATACAGTAAGGTCATATTCTATGTTTTAATACTTAAGTTGTCATAATTAATGTATTTTATAAATCTTTGACCTAATATACATTATTTATTTTGGTATAGGACTGATGTGTGTGAGTCCAAACTGTGGAATCATAAAAATAATTGGATTGGTATTGCATATGTATGAAAGACATACAGGTACGCCAAGAGTTAGTCGTTTAGATTTCAGTATCATAGAACCTAAATCATATATCTACCTCTGCTCTTGATTTAGTTTTAATACATAACACAATCAAACATTAACTGAACAATAGTATATTAGTTTTATAACTGAACCCTATTGATTTATTGCATGTTTTATTGCATGTTTTCAGTATTATAAATCATATATCTACCTCTACAATTGATTCAGTAACCTGGAACCTAAAACTTATAACTGAACAATAGTATATTAGTTTTATTGCATGTTTTCAGTATCGTAGAACCTAAATCATATAACTGAACCCTATTGATTTAGTTTTAATACTTTACACAATCAAACATTAGAAATCTAACAACACAAAAATATACAATACCTTTTAGTTTCGATGCCTCTTCCAAGTGAACAACTTCTGAGATTTTTGTAATACTCCTAGTATCGAACAACTTGAAAAACTGCACACACAGAACTCCTGTAATCTTTTGGTTCATAGTATATATATAAATACGATTAATTCCGATTTTTCACTTATAGAAGTTATGATTACATTACCCAAAAATAATTAACTACAAATATATCAACTGATTCTACAATCATATATGGAATTTAAATTGTCATACACTGGATAATAAACAGTTTTTATATACAACTTGCCATTTTCTTAAAAATCGAATATTAAACTCCAAATTTTATTGGCCCAGTAAAATATATGTCTAGACTTAGTATAAAAGATCCATATAGTAAGTATGATTTTCATGCAACTCACGATAGAAATATTAAATTGGTTGTATATCATAAGAATATGGATTCTTTATATAGATTTCAACCTAATAAATTTATTACAAAAAATTTGCTAATAGAATAGATAAATTATTAAACATTGGGCCATTACATGTGTGTAGTCTGTCATACTAAGTATAGTAGTCATATTCGATCAATGGGCTTCAAGGCCCAGTTATGACAATTTATAAACATTTATTCATTGGGTTAATTGACAGATTAGATTAATGGGCTTATAGGTGGCTCACCTAATTTGGGCTTATTGGTAGACTTTGTATAAAATATCCATTTGCTAAGTCTGATAAATGGCCTTATAGGTCTCTCTCTCTCTCTCTCTCTCTCTCTCTCTCTCTCTCTCTCTCTCTCTCTCTCTCTCTCTCTCTCTCTCTCTCTCTCTCTCTCTCTCTCTCTCTCTCTCTCTCTCTCTCTCTCTCTAAATTGAATATTTATGTTTAGGGTTTATGTTTGATATAAATTATAAATGCTATAATCATATATTATAGAAAATATCTAAATTCTATATACAAAAATATTCAGAACAAAATATCACATATAAAGGTACCTTATTTCTAGATATTAGATCTGTTGGATTACATCTCTCTGAAATTAAAATTGGTATAGGAATCATACATAAATAGCCATATTATTGAGAGGGTATTAGTTAGTGCAGAGTATGCTTGGAGAAGTTAATAGTTTCATCACCAAAAGGAATAAAGTATAACTTCTCTAAGCATATTCTGCACTGACTTTCAAGTAATCATGCCTACTCGTGAAAGACTGAAAACAGCAAGTGAAAAAAACTAAAACAAATTAACAAAGCAAACTTCAGTAAATAAAAAGTGAAAAAAAAACTTAAACAAACATACTCATATCATTAATAATCATGTAATACCTAAAGTAAACATAACTAAGAGTTAAATGTTTTAAAAAAACGACATAATAAATTGGAAATTATAAATATCTAAAAAGTATAAAATAAACAAAATTCATTCTACCCTAATCTTCATTGCCTTCTTCTGCCTCAAATGATTCTTCATCTTCATCGTCTTCTTGTTCAATATCTTCTTTTTCCTCTTCGTTGTCTTGTTCTTCTTTATCACTTAAATTAATCACTTCATGTCTCCCGTTTAAGTATTGCCAAGGTAGACGATTAAGCTTTGCAAATTCATCCAAAGTACTCCATAGTAAAAGTCTGGATATTTCATTACCCACTTCATAAATACATGAAAGTTGTCACGCTTCAACAAACTTGCTATTAAATTTCAATATATAATCATTTCCTTCACTGTCAATCCATATATTTACATCACTGCTGCGCCATGTGATGTAATTGTGTTCATTATTGTACAATGAATCAATACGTATATAGCGATCATGGCCATATGGTAAAAACATTTGCTCAAGAAGACTTTTTTCCAATTCGGCATGTGTAAGAACAATAATCATAGGATTATAGGATGTAAATGTTGAATGAAATCCTGCGAGTTGAGCTGGACTGAAAAATCCTACCACATTTCTTATTACAACATTCATATGAATGTTTGGGAATAGAATAGGATCCCTCTCATAGATGAATGGAGTATATCTCTTATTCATTTCATCCAAAGCACTTTTGAACCTGCACATGTGTAAAACAAAAAAAAAACAGTTTTTTAACAATCTTAAATTAATAAAAAAACGACAGATAATATTATTAAATTACAAAAAATAGTATAATAATAAATACATTTGTGTTGCATTTGCTAGATCACTCGGCATAGTAACTGAACATTTGATGTAATGTTCATCGTCCGATAAATCAATTGGAAAGGAAAGTCGAATGTAAAAATTGTTTGCGATACTTGGAAGCCTAAAAAAATGGCTTTCCGGTACAATATCTGTAAGAAAAATCACCTCAGTGTCAATTGAGACATCATGTGGAATGGGATGCACCATACTAAATACTATAAAATGATGATCCTGGAGAACTTAAAAATGTTGAACGTGATAGATGGATTACAACATATGGGGTACTTATAGAGTCTTGATTTGTAATTTTGTCCATATTTTGAGATAGTATAAAAATAACAATAGAATAGTTTTATAGGTGATTGCAATATTATCACCTTTATGACCTAAATTTACTTAAACAAAATTCTGCATTCATCACGTAAGGAAATTTCAGATATCATCACATATATGAAAATTATAATGTTTCCATGTAATATAAATACTATATTCTATAAGTATGATATATACATATAGGGAAATTAATCTTAACTACAGCATACTTTGTTAATTTTAAATTATAAACTATTATGCCCTTAACATATTTATTTTCTACAGCATTACATGTGGATCTGGACTCGACATTTAAGGAAAGAGCCCTAAACTAAACTGAAAGATCTAAGGGTATGTCTCTGATAGGTGTCATTTCATACACCTTAACTAGCAAGTATTAGCATTACTTAGAGGAGTTTATGACTAGATTTAGGGTTAAGTCTGTAATCCAGAAGATGTGGAGAGAATTGAAGATATCAAGGGATTTACAGCTTATTTGAAGAAGATGAAGATGGATGAGGATCTGCTGGAGATTAATTGGAGAAGACTACCAACACTTGGTAGTAATGAAGAGCAGAAGAGAAGGAGTGAAGAGTTGAAGGAAGGAGAGGGAAGAAGTTGACGCCCCACGCCAGAAGCCACCGCGACCCGGCGGTGTAACACCCCGGGCCAGAGGTGCTACAGTGTCATAGTCCCGAAGGACTATAAGGCGGTTTTAAAAGAAAAGAAATTCAAAACTCTTCCAATTACATAAAAATCATCAATAATAATCCCTGTTCAAGATTGAATCAATACGTAAACATGTCATCCAGTTTAAATACATCAATTTAGGCAATGGCTATATGCACGCGGTTTCGCGTCTAAATGGATGCGAAATCGTGCGCGTAGCTTAGGCGCACAGTTTTGTGCGCCTAAGTTATGCGCACAGGGGTAAAACAGGCATTTTTGAAAATGCATGTGACAAACCCGTGCGCGTAGCTTACGTGCACAAAAAAAAAGTGCATAACCCATGCGCGTAAGCTAGGCGCACCAAAAAAAAATTCAATTTTTTTTCCCCATAATCATGTAGAGAATTTCAATACGAGTCCGTACATATAAAATGCGTCCAAAACGGACATCGTTTGCCCCTCCAAAAGCCCAAAAAACGAAGTCTTACTACCCATTTTTTTACAATTTGGTGCCCGACATATAGTGCATTGTAGTGAATTTTTTTGGTATTTTTGCATTTTTTAACTATAATTTTGTATAAAATTTTAATACGAGTTGGTACATAGACCTGTCAAAAACTGACCCAACCCGAAAGGACCCGAACGTCACTGGGTCAAGAAGGACCCGAACCCGACTCGACCCGAACGCAAATTCGAGCTCGCGGATCCCCTTTATTTTATATATTTTATTTCAGTTATATTAAATTTTTTAATATACTTTATTAAATAATAATATAATATTAATTATATTATTATAATTATTTTATTAAAGTTAAATAACATAATAATAATCATAAGAAAAGGAAATGTTCGATCTGCCGGGTCAACCCGAACTCGTCCGACCCAAAAATTTTACCAACCCGGTCGACCCGAACTCGACATGACCCGAACCCGATCAACCCGACCCAGTTGACAGGTCTATTCGTACATATAAAAATTCATATAGTTACACTTATGTACTATAGTATTTCAGTAAATTTCGTATAGTTATGCTTATATACTATATTATTTCATTATATTTCATATAGTTACACTTATGTACTATTGTAATTCATTATATTTCATATAGTTATACTTATGTACTATATTATTTCATTAAATCTAGTATACTTAGACTTATATACTATAGTACTTTATTATATTTCATATAGTTACACTTATATACTATAATATTTCATTAAATTTTATATAGTTCCACTTATGTACTATAATATTTCATTAATTCTAGTATACTTAGACTTATATACTATAATATTTCATTATATTTCATATAGTTACACTTATATACTATAGTATTTCATTATATTTCATATAGTTACACATATGTACTATAGTATTTCATTAAATCTAGTATACTTAGACTTATATACTATAGTATTTCATTATATTTCATATGGTTATACTTATATACTATAGTATTTCATTAAATCCAGTATACTTAGACTTATATACTATAGTATTTCATTATATTTTATATAGTTCCACTGATATACTATAATATTTCATTAAATCTAGTATACTTAGACTTATATACTATAGTATTTCATTAAATTTCGTATAGTTACACTTATATACTATAGTATTTCATTATGTTTCATATAGTTACACTTATGTACTATAGTATTTCAATAAATCTAGTATACTTAGACTTATATACTATAGTATTTCATTATATTTCGTATAGTTACACTTATATACTATAGTATTTCATTATATTTCATATAGTTACACTTATGTACTATAGTATTTCATTTTGTTTCATATAGTTATACTTATGTACTATAGTATTTCATTAAATCTAGTATACTTAGACTTATATATATACTATAGTATTTCATTAAGTCTAGTATAGTTACACTTATATACTATAGTATTTCATTATATTTCATATAATTACACTTATGTACTATAGTATTTCATTAAGTCTAGTATACTTAAACTTATATACTATAGTATTTCATTATATTTCATATAGTTACACTTATAAAATACTATAGTACATAAGTGTAACTATATGAAATATAATGAAATACTATAGTATATAAGTCAAAGTATACTAGACTTAATGAAATACTATAGTACATAAGTGTAACTATATGAAATTTAATGAAATACTATAGTATATAAGTGTAACTATATGAAATATAATGAAATAATATAGTATATAAGTCTAAGTATACTAGATTTAATGAAATATTATAGTACATAAGTGGAACTATATGAAATATAATGAAATACTATAGTATATAAGTCTAAGTATACTAGATTTAATGAAATACTATAGTACATAAGTGTAATTATATAAAATATAATGAAATACTATAGTATATAAGTGTAACTATACTAGACAATGAAATACTATAGTACATAAGTGTAACTATATGAAATATAATGAAATACTATAATATATAATGTAACTATATGAAATATAATGAAATACTATAATATATACTATATTATATAAAGTTTTTATTCTCGGGTTTGGGTCAAATCGGGTTCGGGTCGATCGGGTTGGTAAAATTTTCAGGTCGGGCGGATTCGGGTTGACCCGGCGGGTCGAACATGTCATTTTCTTATGATTATTATTATGATTTTTAACTTTAATAAAATAATTATAATATTATAATTAATATTATATTATTATTTAATAAAGTATATTAAAATATTTAATATAACTGAAATAAAATATATAAAATAAAGGGGATCCGTGAGCTCGAATTTGCATTCGGGTCGAGTCGGGTTCGGGTCCTTCTTGACCCAGTGACGTTCGGGTCCTTTCGGGTTGGGTCGGTTTTTGACAGGTCTATGTACGGACTCGTATTAAAATTTTATACAAAATTATAGTTTAAAAATGAAAAAAATACCAAAAATTTTTACTACAATGCGCTATATATCGGGCACTAAATTGTAAAAAAATGGATAGGAAGACTTCGTTTTTTGGGCTTTTGGAGGGGCAAACGATGTCCATTTTGGACGCATTTTATATGTACGGACTCGTATTGAAATTCTCTACATGATTATGCGGAAAAAAAATCTGCAAATTTTTTTTTTTTTTTGGTGCGCCTAGCTTACGTGCATGGGTTATGCACTTTTTTTTTTGTGCGCGTAAGCTACGCGCACGGGTTTGTCACATGCATTTTCAAAAATGCTTGTTTTACCCCTATGCGCATAGCTTAGGCGCACAAAACTGTGCGCCTAAGCTACGCGCACGGTTTCGCGTCCATTTAGACGCGAAACCGCGTACATATAGCCTTTCCGTCAATTTATATCCAAAACACAGAAGCGAATACAACATTTTCAAATCCGATGCAAAACTAAATCTTTAACTGTGAAGACCAATCTGTGATCTAGAACCCGCTTGTTGCTACCAACCTGCAAAGACCAGTTGACTGGTGGACCCGATACACCAGCCAACCGCGATACGTAAACCGAAGCTGGTCAGTCTCGCGAAAGACTGGCAAGCCTCCTCAAGCCAAAACAGTTTCAAACACATATATACATATATCACCAATCAACTCACAACAAACGACAACATGCCACAATATGTATATATATATATATCATAACTATACTTAATCACATCAACCAACCAAAACCAACCACATCTCAAAACATAAACACACTCTACCACATAACCCACTCATTAACCATTTCTATCCAACTCTTCAATAGACTAACCACAATTCAGCCAATCTCAACCTTACACGAGTATAAACGCATAAAACAATCCAATCAGCTTTCGCATCAACAAACAATTAAGCATAAGCAAGACAATCATCACATAATATAAACATAACAAAAATAACGACCCAGGCCAGCCACCCTTCAGGTGCCGCCTGTTCGTTAACATAGACTGCAACTCCTACATTCAAACTCAACCCATGTTGGCCCACACCCTCTAGATGGGAAACCAACCTTCGCAACATCCACTTAACCATCTTCATAAACTCAAAGCACCCCTCTATCCGTAACTAGCTACTACCAGCATCCACATCAACAGAGATTCACAACCTTGACTAGCTACAATCAATAACTATAACACACGTAATTTCACAACCAATGGCCAATGATGACCCACCACCACAACTAATAACAGTCAACATCCAACACAAACCAATTATCAAGCACACAACCAACATTCATCACATAGCCACTTATTCAGGTACACCGCCAACATTTAACACATAATAGATATCACAACAATCAATCAATTATAACCAAATAATAATATAACTCAACACTGCAAACACAAACGACTCCAACACACTTCCAACCTAACCTCCAATCTAACCTCCAATCTAACCTCCGTCTCCACCACCACATCACCAGGTGAGACCATCATCATATACTATCCAATCTCCGATCCAACCTCCAACCCACCACCGGATGGGACTTTCAACCATCCAACCATGACCATTAACCAACGTAAGGTCACACCTTCACGTGGTCGGGTGAGGCTATCAATCACCCCGGCCTAGCCTGAACCAACGAAGGTCACACCCTCGCGTGGTCGGATGAGGTCTGTAACACCCCCAGGCCAGTGGTGCTACAGTGCCATAATCCAGAAGGATTATAAGGCGGGTGAAAAGAAAATTTTCAAAACATAACCCTTATATATATCAAAAGCCGCACAGCGGAAAACCTGTAAAACTTGTCCAGAGTTTGAAACAATAATCAAACTTTAACATACAGAAATACAACAATTCACAAACCAAAACCAAATCAACCATACAAGGTTCAAAATCACAAACATAAAGTCTTCGACTCCAAAACCGACGGTGATCAGGATCCTCCTTGCTGGCGCTAAACCTGAAAAGCCTGATTGACTGAGGGACCCGATACCCCAGCCAACCACGGCACGTAAACCGCAGTTGGTCAATCTCGTGAAAGACTATGGCAAGATTGGCCAAGCCAAAACAGTTGAAATCCAAAGATTTAGCACGATAATCAGACAATACCAAACAACACCAGATCATATTATATATATACTTATATATCATATCTACACTTGACTATCATCACACCAACCAACTAACCAACCACACGTCAAGACACAAACATAACACGCTATCACATAACCGATCAATTATCCATTCTTATCCAATTCTGCACGATACTAACCTCTTTCAATTCAATCTTAAACTCATAATAAGCATAAACGAATAGAACAATCCAATCCAACTTCCTCTCCATTAATAATGCCTCAATCAACAACTCTAAGCGCATACACATATCTTACTACTGACTTACAACCAAAGCTAACCAAATATACAGAACTCACTACTGCACTAACACAACAAATCCAGTTAACCTTCATATCAACAAACACATAGGCATCAACGAAAATAATCATCACATAATACAATCATAACCAAAATAACGATCCAGGCCAGCTACCCTTCTGGTGCCGCCGGTTCGTCAACCACGACTGCAACTCATACCTTCAAACTCAACTCGTATTGGCCACACCCTCAAGATGGAAACCAATCTATACACTCAAACAACACAACCAACATTCATAATCCACCAGCTACCAACAATAACCATACCAACAGAAATTCACAACCTTGACCAGTTACAATCAATCACTATAACACACGAAATTCACAATCACAACCACTATTCAACATACAACCAATATACACACAATCAATAATCAAGTATACCCTCACTATTCAACACACAACCAATAAGGTACACATAACAGTCACATAATCCGACCAATTCAACCAAGTAAGGTACAAATAACAGTCACACAATCCGACCAATTCAACCAAGTAAGGTACAAATAACAGTCACACAATCCGACCAATTCAACCAAGTAACTCAAGTCATCAAACACAAACAACTCAAACACAGCTCCAAACCAATCTCCAATTTAACCTCCAATCCATTCCAACCCTTGGCCCTTAACGACGTAGGCGTATACCTTGTATACCCTGTGCGGTTTGGTGAATATATCATCACCTGGCCCTTCGACCTCCAATTCCATTTCAACCCTTGGCCCTTAACGACGTAGGCGTAAACCCTACGCGGTTTGGTGGAATCCATTCCTACCTTCGACCCTTAACGACGTAGGCGTATACCTTGTATACCCTATGCGGTTTGGTGAAATACCTTTCAAATCCTTGGCCCTTAACGACGTAGGCGTATACCTTGTATACCCTGCGCGGTTGGATGAAATCCATTCCAACCCTTGGCCCATCGACCTCCAATCAACAACAATCCAACCACCACACCGACAACCAATCAATTATTACACACGACCACTATTAACACATTTTCACATACACACACACAATCCAACACACACATACACACATTCAATCCAACACACACACACGATCCAACACACACACACACACATTCAATCCAACACACACACACGATCCCACACACACACACACACACACACACATTCAATCCAACACACACACACGATCCAACACACACACGCACACATTCAACACACACCATTCAATCCAACATACACACACACACATTCAACACACACACCCATTTAATCCAACAACACTATTTACAACAATCAATCATATTTAGTCACAATTGACTACCACGTCCACATTTAATCAATCACGATACCAGACAATTACTATCACGCACACATACCCATATTCAACCAAGCAACGGTAAACTTAATTATGAAATAAATTAAGCATAAATCAATTTATAAAAATATATAAGTTAGCAAGGATCCTCTTGCCTCAAGTCGAACCACAATGACCCCAGAGGTCTCCAAACCACTCGAACGAACCTGCGAAATCAATCCGAGCAAATCCCTGGCGTTAATTAACTCATACCAATGCACTACTAACAAACCCCCAAATTTCACCTTATTAACAACCCTAAAATCAAATCCTTAATTAATTAAGCAAACCACCAAATTCCAAACTCCAATCAAAGTTTCAATTCAGCCAAACCCCCACAAAATAACCCAAAGTTTGCTGCACAAATCAACAATTCAGCCCCAAACTCACACATCTCGGTCACATATATACAGATTTAACAACTCCTATATGTTCATATATAACATCCATTCGAACCCCCAACCAAAACCGATCAAAGGTTTACCTTGTCCCGTCGACAACCACCTTCAGTAGCCACCGGAGATGCTCCTCGACGCCGGAGACGACGGCGGCAACACCAGCAGAAAACATAGCACATCAACAGCGAACACACACAGCAGCAACAACAGCGACCGAGCTTCTCGTCACCGAAACTCAGCAACAGCGGCGTCTCCTTTCAGCGAACAGCAGCAACACGGGTACGTAGCTCACCGGAGAAGACGACGGCGGTCCGGTCCAGGTCGATCTCGCTAGAGGGGACGACCGAGCTGGGCACGGGAGAACAGAGGTGGCTGAACAGGGGAGGAGCGAACCACTGAGCACCGGAGACGGTAAAAGGAGGCGGAGACACGGCTGGGCAGCTGGGAGAGAGAGAGCACCGGCTCACGAGAGAGAGAGGAAACAAAAATGGCAGAGATGAGTTTTTGGTCTGATATTTCGGTTCTCTGCAACCCAAACTTTACCCCAAATCTTCATTCTAATCCCTATCCAAAAAAATCAGATGAGTCGGCCTTAAGGGATTTTATCCTTTCAAATTCCCCTTTTTTTTTATTTAATAAAATCCCAAAAATCTTATTTACCATTTTGCCATTTTTATAGCCTTTGGGGTATTTCAAGGTCACACCCTCACCCCGGCTCCATAACCAACCAACCAACACGCCTAGCCTGAACCAACGGAGGTCACACCCTCGCGTGGTCGGATGAGGTCACACCCTCACCCCGGCTCCATAACCAACCAACCAACACCAATCCACCAACCATCCACCACCTCCATCTGTCAACACAACCAATCATCCACAACTGGCTACAATCAACTACCACACCAACATCCAATCAATCATAACATAAGGCAACAACAACCAACACATTCAACCAGGTTCAACACAAAACCAATAACCCAACACATAACCAATAACAAAACACACAACCGATATCCGCCAACAAACCAACAACCAAACAAACAATAAATATCCAACACAGAACCAAATGACAAAGCACACTACCAATATCCAATGCACGACCAACAATTATTCACACAATCAACATTCAACACGAACCCAATATCCAAGCAAACAACCAATGTCAAACAACTAAACCAATATCCACACATTCAACCATTTCAAATAACAAAACCAATATCTATCAACAAAACCACTAATCAAGCACACAACCGATCTTCAACACAAGACAATTACCAACACACACACACATCCAACCATAAAATTTAACAACCAATAATCCAGATTAACACACTCAGACAAGGTAAAATCAATTACTGAACAAAGATAGAAAGCGAAAGTAATTTTATAAAAATATACGAAAGGTTAGCAAGAATCATCTTGCTTCAAACTCGACAACCACGACCTCAGAGATCTCCAACCAACTCGAACAACCTGAGACAACAATCCGAACAAATCCCTAGCATTAATTAACTCATACCAAGTCACAATTAATAAACCCCCAATTCAAACCCTAAAATCATACCTCAAATCCAAATTCAGCAAAACCCTCACAAATCAACCCAATCACGCACCAACTGCTCCACGATCTGCATCCCACAACGCAATCTGCCAAATACAGATTTCACGACATGCCCACGGCCCTGCAATACATACGAATCTGTCCATGGTTCAGCTCGTATTTAATCGTTCAATTTAGCCATCAATTCAGAAGGTAATCAGCCGAGAGATCTAAAACACGCAACTCTGCCTTACCTCGCTGTCGGCCACGTCTTCGCCGCCGAAACTGGCTCTTGTCGCCAGAAATTGCAGCAGCAGCAACAACCGAACACGGTCAGCAGCAACACAACAACAGAACGCAGCAGCCACGGCTCGGTCTTCAGCAGCAGCGACTCGCGGCTCGCTCAGCAGGGGTTCGAAGGCAGCAGTAGCGACTTGCGGTCTGGCTCACCGGCGGGAAGGAATGGTTGAGCGCGAGGGGGAGGTAGGAGGAGGCGGAAGTCCACTGCGAAGTGCTCACGAAGAAGACAATATTTTTTCCCTTTTCTGATTTTTTCCCCAAAATCTGCCTTTTGATGATTTAAATAGACATAGAATTCTTTTACCATTTAACATATATATTTATCGGGTATTTCATTCTCCCTCCCTTATAAGAGTTTCGTCCTCGAAACTAAGATCACAACAGGTTCGGACATCTGTCTCGCATGACTGACTCCAGTTCCCAAGTCTCTTCTGCCGTTGCATGCTTAGACCATAACACTTTCATCAAAGGAATAACCTTCCTTGAGAATCAACTTTCTAATCTCTTTATCAGCTGGCACACATAACTGATCTGAAATCACAATACTCCATCCTCCTGAACAAAAATTCGGGCACTCTACCCTGAGCAATCTCACTGCATATCTTACTCAACATTCCATCGCATTCAGTTGCGTTCGTTTCTTCTCAAACCAATTTCACTTTCACCCTTCACCAACTCTTGTTGCAATCCCGGCTGAACTGTCAGACAAACAACCATATGCTCGAGAGTCGACTTCCTACTTAAAGCATCAGCAACCTCGGTAGCCCTTTTCTGATTGATAAACAATATCTACATCACAATCCTTAATCAATCCTAGCCACCATCTGTATCTCATGTTCAACTCTCTCTTATACAATTTGAACTGACAAAAAAAACATACGCAATGACCTTCCCATTCTGCATTAGAACACAACCCAAACCTTGCTTAGACACATCGCTGTATATAACAACCCTTATGTTCCCCTGTAGTAAAACCAACACTGACGCACTAATCAAACACTTCCTGAGTTCTTCGAAACTCTTTCCTGACATCTCCCGTCCCATTCAAAATTCTTAGCCTTACGTAACCTGCCACAATTCACCTGTAGTAACCTGTGCATTCTACTTCTCAACTCAACCGAACCCATTGTTGTAAAATCTCACTTCTTTCGGTGTAGACTGAGTCCTATGTTTTCTTACTGCCTCCAACATCAATAGTCTGATTAGAATCATCTATAGCAGCCTCCCTGCTCAAACACTCATCAGTATACTCAAGAATTCACAGTTATGCATCACCATCAAGATTTCATCTCTGAACACAACCATTTATGAAAGTGCTTAATCTGTCTTTCTCATTCTTGACAGTAACAGCAGCACACAACGGCTTCATACCGAATCATCAACTACCAGACTAGCTGCCTCAACCTCTTGACGATAAGCCCAACGACTTCATCCTGTATCACACCCACACTTACCTTATTAATCTCCAACACGTCCCACTTACCAAGGACACATCATAAAATTACTCAACAACACTAAGCATCACATATAAAATATATCAAACACAAACTTACCTATGCGTAGCAACAAGGGTCTCTGCTCACACGATTGCTTCACAGTTTTTGCGAGTGGTCTCATCCACATCAAACTTTTGAAAACCATTTTAGAACGTAAATGCTCTGATACCAATTCCTGTAACACCCCGGGCCAGAGGTGCTACAGTGCCATAGTCCCGAAGGACTATAAGGCGGTTTTAAAAGAAAAGAAATCCAAAACTCTTCCAATTACATAAAAATCATCAATAATAATCCTTGTTCAAGATTGAATCAATACGTAAACCTATCATCCAGTTTAAATACATCAATTTATATCCAAAACACAGAAGCGAATACAACATTTTCAAATCCGATGCAAAACTAAATCTTTAACTGTGAAGACCAATCTGTGATCCAGAACCCGCTTGTTGCTACCAACCTGCAAAGACCGGTTGACTGGTAGACCCGATACACTAGCCAACCGCGGCACGTAAATCGAAGCTGGTCAGTCTCGCGAAAGACTGGCAAGCCTCCTCAAGCCAAAACAGTTTCAAACACATATATACATATATCACCAATCAACTCACAACAAACGACAACACGCCACAATATGTATATATATATATCATAACTATACTTAATCACATCAACCAACCAAAACCAACCACATCTCAAAACATAAACACACTCTACCACATAACCCACTCATTAACCATTTCTATCCAACTCTTCAATAGACTAACCACAATTCAGCCAATCTCAACCTTACACGAGTATAAACGCATAAAACAATCCAATCAGCTTTCGCATCAACAAACACTTAAGCATAAGCAAGACAATCATCACATAATATAAACATAACAAAAATAACGACCCAGGCCAGCCACCCTTCCGGTGCCGCCTGTTCGTTAACATAGACTGCAACTCCTACATTCAAACTCAACCCGTGTTGGCCCACACCCTCTAGATGGGAAACCAACCTTCACAACATCCACTTAACCATCTTCATAAACTCAAAGCACCCCTCTATCCGTAACTAGCTACTACCAGCATCCACATCAACAGAGATTCACAACCTTGACTAGCTACAATCAACAACTATAACACACGTAATTTCACAACCACAACCAATGGCCAATGATGACCCACCACCACAACTAATAACAGTCAGCATCCAACACAAACCAATTATCAAGCACACAACCAACATTCATCACATAGCCACTTATTCAGGTACACCGCCAACATTTAACACATAATAGATATCACAACAATCAATCAATTATAACCAAATTGAAATACCCCAAATAAGTTGATAATGGCAATTTGGTAAATCAATTAAGGTTTTGCTTATAAAAGGAGAAAAAGGGGAATTTGGGGATTTTATTCCTAAGCTTCCAGTTGCCTCTTCCTCGCGTGAACTCCCGCTGAACAGCCCCTCCCTTCTTCTCTGGCAAACTTCTCCTGTGCCAGCCGAGCTGTTCTCCTCCGGCGAACCACCCAGCCGTCGTCCTTCCTCCGGTGAGCTCTATGCTGTCCAGCCGTCGTCCCCTTCGACGAGCTCGTCCGCCGTTCTCCTCCTTCCCCTGTTGTGGTGCGAGCGACGTCGTTGGACCGCCGCTGCTGAGCTGTGCCGTTGTGCCGCCGTCGCTGCTGCTAGTGTTTGCTGTTGAGCCGTCGTCGCTGTTGCTGGGCTGTTGTGGCTGTTGTTGCTGAGTTCCGGCGACAAGGCGAGCCATTGAACGAGGCCACGAGCTGTTGATGTTGTCGCGTGCTGCTACTGCTACTCCGGCAACAAGAAACCCGATTCCGGTGTCGGAGGCTAGCCACTGACGAAGGTAACCGTAGCTGTTGTGTGGTCTTGAATGG
This sequence comes from Rheum nobile, assembly GCA_027886185.1. Lineage (NCBI taxonomy): Eukaryota > Viridiplantae > Streptophyta > Magnoliopsida > Caryophyllales > Polygonaceae > Rheum > Rheum nobile. The sequence goes on along the minus strand of WOAB01000490.1, from coordinate 6,917,705 downwards.
TTGATTTTCTTCTGATTTTGGGTGTTATGTTAGAAATTTTTTGATGTCAATTTTAGGCATAAATGAATTGTTGACAGAATTGGATGATTTGGACAGATTTTGGATGCTTGTACAGTTGAAATTGCAGCTCTGGTTGGGAATTTCGCAAGGATTATGGACAGTTAGCATTCTGATTTCTGTCTTGAAAGATTGGTACGTATTTGGGTTGAATTTTGTGTGTGGTTGCTTAATTAATTTGGAGGTATAATTCTAGGGTTTGAAATTGGGGGTTTATTAGTTGTGACTTGGTATGAGTTATTTAATTCCAAGGGTTTGCTCGGATGTTGTCGCAGGTTCGTTCGGGTTGGTTGGAGATCTCTGAGGTCGTGGTTGTCGAGTTTAAGGCAAGATAAATCTTGCTAACCCTTTGTATATTTTATAAAATTATTTTTGTTCCTATCTTGATTCAGTAATTGATTTAGCCTTGTCTGAGTAAATTAAGTTAGATTATTAGTTGCGAAATTACTTGGTTGAATATGTGTGGTTGTTGACACTTGTGTGTGTGTTGGATTGTGTATGTCGACACCTGTGTGTGTTGGCAGTTGTGTGTTGGATTGTGTGCGTGCTGGTAGTTGTGTGTTGAGATTGCATGTGTGTGTGAATGTATGGGTGTGTTAGTAATTGTCTCGTGTTGTGTTTGACTAAATGTGATATGGTGGTTGGTCGTAACTAAATATGGTTTGATTGTTGTGGATTGATTGTTGTGGATCGATTGGATTATTTGACTATAATTGCTTGGTTGATGATGTGTGATTGTGTGACGTTGATTGTCGTTGTGTTTGATTGAGTGTCGGTGTGGTGGTTGGATTGTCGTTGATTGGGGGTCGAAGGGTCAGGTGATGATCGTCTCACCAAACCTCGTAGGGAAATCGCCTACGTTGTTAAGGACCAAAAATGTTGAATCAGAGTCGGAGGGCCAGGTGATGATCGTCTCACCAAACCTCGTAGGGTGTAGGCTGCGTTGTTAAGGGCTAGGTGTTGGATGGTATGAGACCATCCCTATCCGGATAGTTGGTTTTAGGTGATGAGTGTCTCACCGGTGATGGGTTGGAATGGATTGGAGTTATTTGCTTTTGATGAGTTGAGTTATTTGGTGGAATTGGTCGATTATGGTGATGACTGTTATGTATATCTTTTGGTTGAATTGGTCGGTTATTGTGTTGAGTTATATTATTTATTGGGTTACAATTGGTTGATTGTTGTGATATCTATTATGTGTTAAATGTTGGTTGTGTACCTGAATACGTGGATTTGTGATGAATGTTGATTATGTACTTGATTAAGTGGTTGTGTTGGTAATTTGGTTGTATGTTTGATAATTGGTTTATGTTGGACGTTGATTGTCATTAGTTGTGGTTGTGGGTCATTGTTGGCCATTGGTTGTGGTTGTGAATTTACGTGTGTTATAGTTGTTGATTGTAACTAGTCAAGGTTGTGAATCTCTGTTGATGTGGATGCTGGTAGTAGCTAGTTTCGGATAGAGGGGTACTTTGAGTTTATGGAATGGTTAAGTGGATGTTGTGGAGGTTGATTTCCCATCTTAAGGGTGTGGGCCAACATAGGTTTGGGTCGCGGTTTATGGTAGAACAGGCGGCACCAGGAGGGTGGCTGACCTGGATCGTTATTTTGTTATGTTTATATGTGATGATTATATCGTTGATGCTTATGTGTTTGTTGATGTGAAGGTTAATTGATTTTGTTGTGTTAGTGCAGTAGTGAGTTCAGTATAATTGGTTAGCTTTGGTTGTAAGTCAGTAGTAAGAGATGTGTATGTGCATAGAGTTGTTGATTGAGGTATTAGTAATAGAGAGAAGGATGGATTGGACATGTCAGTGAAGTTGGATTGGATCGTTTTATTCGTTTATGCTTGTGATGAGTTTGAGGATGGATTTATTGCGGTTAGTATAGTGAAGAGTTGGATAAGGATGAGTAATGAATGGTATGTGATAGTGTGTGTATATGTTTTGACGTGTGATTGGTATTGGTTGGTTGATATGATTAAGTATAGTTATGATATTATATATATGTATATATATTGTGTGGCGTGTTGTCGTTGTTGTGAGTTGATTAGTGATATATGTATGTGTTTTGAACTGTTTTGGCTTGAGGAGTTTTTCCAATCTTTCATAAGACTGACCAACTTCGGTTTACGTGCCGCGGTTGGCTGGGGTATCGGGTCCCCTAGTCAATCAGGTTTTGCAGGTTTGCAGCAACAAGCGGGTTCTGGATCACAGATGTGTCTTCACAGTGAAAGATTTAGTTTGGCATCAGATTTGAAAATGTTGTATTCCCCTTTTTTTTGATTTAATAAAATCCCAAAAATCTTATTTACCATTTTGCCATTTTTATAGCCTTTGGGGTATTTCAAGGTCACACCCTCACCCCGACTCCATAACCAACCAACCAATACGCCTAGCCTGAACCAACGGAGGTCACACCCTCGCGTGGTCGGATGAGGTCACACCCTCACCCCGGCTCCATAACCAACCAACCAACACCAATCCACCAACCACCCACCACCTCCATCTGTCAACACAACCAATCATCCACAACTGGCTACAATCAACTACCACACCAACATCCAATCAATCATAACATAAGGCAACAACAACCAACACATTCAACCAGGTTCAACACAAAACCAATAACCCAACACATAACCAATAACAAAACACACAACCGATATCCGCCAACAAACCAACAACCAAACAAACAATAAATATCCAACACAGAACCAAATGACAAAGCACACTACCAATATCCAATGCACGACCAACAATTATTCACACAATCAACTTTCAACACGAACCCAATATCCAAGCAAACAACCAATGTCAAACAACTAAACCAATATCCACACATTCAACCATTTCAAATAACAAAACCAATATCTATCAACAAAACCACTAATCAAGCACACAACCGATCTTCAACACAAGACAATTACCAACACACACACATCCAACCATAAAATTTAACAACCAATAATCCAGATTAACACACTCAGACAAGGTAAAATCAATTACTGAACAAAGATAGAAAGCGAAAGTAATTTTATAAAAATATACGAAAGGTTAGCAAGAATCATCTTGCTTCAAACTCGACAACCACGACCTCAGAGATCTCCAACCAACTCGAACAACCTGAGACAACAATCCGAACAAATCCCTAGCATTAATTAACTCATACCAAATCACAATTAATAAACCCCCAATTCAAACCCTAAAATCATACCTCAAATCCAAATTCAGCAAAACCCTCACAAATCAACCCAATCACGCACCAACTGCTCCACGATCTGCATCCCACAACGCAATCTGCCAAATACAGATTTCACGACATGCCCACGGCCCTGTAATACATACGAATCTGTCCATGGTTTAGCTCGTATTTAATCGTTCAATTTAGCCATCAATTCAGAAGGTAATCAGTCGAGAGATCTAAACCACGCAACTCTGCCTTACCTCGCTGTCGGCCACGTCTTCGCCGCCGGAACTGGCTCTTGTCGCCGGAAATTGCAGCAGCAGCAACAACCGAACACGGTCAGCAGCAACACAACAACAGAACGCAGCAGCCACGGCTCGGTCTTCAGCAGCAGCGACTCGCGGTTTGCTCAGCAGGGGTTCGAAGGCAGCAGTAGCGACTTGCGGTCTAGCTCACCGGCGGGAAGGAATGGCTAAGCGCGAGGGGGGGGTAGGAGGAGGCGGAAGTCCACTACGAAGTGCTCACGAAGAAGACAAGGTTTTTTTCCCTTTTCTGATTTTTCCCCCAAAATCTGCCTTTTGATGATTTAAATAGACATAGAATTCTTTTACCATTTAACATATATATTTATCGGGTATTTCAGGCGGTGGACCTCAGAGAAGAACTGGTCGCGCCAGAGGATAGCCACCGCCCCGCGGTGGGAGTCACCGCCCCGCGGTGGGAGTCACCGCCCCGCGGTGGGAGTCACCGCCCCGCGGTGGGAGTCACCGCCCCGCGGTGGGAGTCACCGCCCCGCGGTGGGAGTCACCGCCCCGCGGTGGGAGTCACCGCCCCGCGGTGGACTTGTTAAGTGCCTCGCGGCCAGCGAAGACATTATTTCCTAATTTGCATTTCTGGATTTCCTATTTTTATTATCTTGTTTCCTTTATTATTTTCTAGGTTTAGCTTATTTTCTCTAGCCTATTTAAGACCTTTTCCAGGTCTTGAGTAAAGACACAACTTTTATCATCGTAGTTTTTCTCAATTAGGGTTTCATTTGCATCTCAATGGAGCACTAATTTCCCCTTGTTCTACTAGACGTTTGAAGTAATACAGTTGATTCGTTTGTGAGATTTCTATTCCTTGTTCTTATTCTTATATGTGTTGGTTTAATTCTCTTGGTTATATTGAGTATTGATTTATTGTTATTCTTCATAGCATGGCCAACTAGGTTGAGTAGTATTTATCAATTGCTAGGATTGCATATAGTGGAATACGAGTGCATATCTAGTAGCATACATGATTAGACATATAGTGGAATACGAGTGTTTAATTGTGAGTGAGAATTATTTGCATGTTGAGTAGTAAGGTTTTCTTCTATTCGCATGTATCATATATCCTTGCATGCATTGCTATTGCTTTATTAGTGGTAAGGTTTTCTTCCATTGATACTGTAGTAAGTACTATCAATAACTTTTTGAATTGGTAGTTAATAACGATCAGGGTGGGAACAACCATAAGAATAGTAAAAGAACTTGGATTTATAAGATTTCAGTGATCGACTTATATCTCTGTATTGTGGATCTCGTTCTAATGGAACTACTTTCCCCAATCATATTCTCAAATCAACCAAAGTTGTTTACTTTACTGTGTTTGATAATCAAAACCCCCATTGTTACTTTGCATGCTTATAAACACATAGATTGATTACTTCCTCCCTGTGGGTTCGACCCTTGCTTGCTTGCTATACATCTATTTAGTAGGTTTGTTAGGACTTTTACTTTGATTAGGCTATTCAACGATATTCAGTATTATGTACTTGACATATAATCCTACTGATTTTCATGAGTGTTCATGAATACATGAAGTGCTATGTCTACTGATTTGTAATTTTGTCCCTATTTTGAGATAGTGTAAAAATAACAATATAATAGTATAACATAGAAAACCAGTAAATCACCTTTATGACCTAAATTTACTTAAACAAAATTTTACATTCATCACGTAAGGAAATTTCTGATATCATCACATATATGAAAATTATAATGTTTTCATGTAATATAAATACTATATTCTGTAAGTATGATATATATATATAGGGAAATTCATCTTAACTACAGCATAATTTGTTAATTTTAAATTATAAACTATTATGCCCTTAACATATTTATTTTCTACAGCATTACATGTGGATCTGGACTCGACACATAAGGAAATAGCCCTAACATAAACTGAAAGATCTAAGGGTATGTCTCGTACACTAATATTAAGACTATGTTTTATTGATCATTAAACTTTAAAATATTACTGATTTTTTATCCACTGAATACATGAACTGTCATGTACTTAACATAGTGTGTGTGCTCATTTGGTTAAATATTCATGTATTCAGTGTATTCATGAGTGTTAGAACTGCAGGATTTGATTACAAATCATGTATTCATGACTGTTCCAACTGAATAAATGAATACACTTCATGTATTCATGTATTCAGTGTTATGTACTTGACATATAATCCTACTAATTTTCATGAGTGTTCATGAATACATGAAGTGCTATGTCTATTGATTTTTTTTTGTTGATCATGTGCACGATATATGAAGTGCATGAATACATGTAGTGCATGAATACATGTAGTGCATGAATACATGCAGTGCATGAAGTGCAGGATTATATAGTGCACATGAAGTGCTATGTGTACTGATTTTCATGAGTGTTCATGAATACATGAAGTGCTATGTCTACTGATTTTTTTTGTTGATCATGTGCACTATATATGAAGTGCATGAATACATGTAGTGCATGAAGTGCAGGATTATATAGTGCACATGAAGTGCTATGTGTACTGATTTTTTATTAACATGTGTTATGTCTACTGATTTTTTCATGTATTCATGAATACACTTATATAAACCCTATACCCTACACCATAGATCATATACCCTACTCTAGACACTAAACCTTAGACACTAAACCCTAGAACCTAAATCATATAACTAAACTCTATTGATTTAGTTTTAATACCTAACACAATCAAACATTAGAAATCGAACAACACAAAAATAAACAATACCTTTTTTGCTTCATTTTGCAAAGGCAATTTAGATAATTTCAGTTTGCTTCATTATGTTAAATAACTTTTTTGACACTTTCTCCTCATTTTGTATAACAGGTTCGAACCTAACAAATAGGCTACACCTTCTCCTTCTTTAATTGAAGATGTACTTCCATGTGGAATTGGATTGGACACTTAATCATCTAAGGGTATGCCTCTTACCAATTTCCATAACTATATTTAATTGATATTTAACATAAAAAAAATTACTGAATTTTATTCACATGAAATAACAGGTTTTAGCATGTATCCTCCAATTAATACAGCTATTACAGTACAAGGATTGAAAATATACAATAAGGTCATATGTTATCTTTTAATACTTAAGTTGTTTTGCCCTAATGAATTGTATAAACCTATTACCTAATCTACATTATTTATTGTGGGTATAGGACAGTTGTGTGTCAGTCCATACTGAATCATCAACAAAAAATGGATTGTTATTGCATATAATTACAGAAGACATACAGGTATGCCAAGAATTAGACGTTTATATTTAAGTTCTTAAAATTAGTCTCATACTTAGTATATTAGTATTATTGCATGTTTTCAGTAATTGGAACATAAATCATAAAACTGAAAAATAGTATATTAGTTTTATTGCATGTTTTCAGTATCGTAGAACCTTATTGCATGTTTTCAGAACCTGGAACCTAAATCATATAACTGAAAAATAGTATATTAGTTTTATTGCATGTTTTCAGTAATTAAGAACCTTATTGCATGTTTTCATAACATGGAACCTAAATCATATAACTGAAAAATAGTATATTAGTTTTATTGCATGTTTTCAGTATCGTAGAACCTTAGTCATATATCCACCCCTGCTTTTGATTTAGTTTTAGTAACAAAATATCATTAAGCAAAAACAAAATAATTAAATTTCAATGATACAAACTGACCAGAAATCTGCAATAGAATCAAAACAATTTGTCTAACTTGGAGGAATTAATAAACATCAGACTTATATGAAAAGGGCCATTCTAAACTTAACAAAAATCTACAAAACGAAATTATGAAATTAAATTTTTATATGTAATTGTTTATTCATCTAGCTTTTCCTCCTTCACTTTCTTGAATATAAGCCTCTTCCTGGTACTTGAGTGCTCCCCACGATTAGCTAAAGGACAATCATCAGCTTTATTAATTTCCTCTTCATCTGATTCACCATTTTCATCATCTTCGTCGATGTTAATATAACGACGCTTACAGGGTGAAACCATTTCATTTGAAGAAACTTTTGACATAACATCATTGTCTAGGGTGTAACACCCGGCCAGAGGTGCTACAGTGCCATAGTCCCGAAGGACTATAAGGCGGTTTCTAAAAGAAAAGAAATCCAAAAATCTTCCAAAAACACAGAATTTATCAACATTAAAATTCTCTGCTCAAGTTTGAATCAATACTTAAACCTGTCATCCAGTTTAAATACATCAATTTAAATCCAAAACACGGAAGCGAATACAACCCTTTCAAATCCGATGCAAAACTAAATCTTTAACTGTGAAGACACATATGTGATCCAGAACCCGCTTGTTGCTGCAAACCTGCAAAGCCAAATTGACTGGGGGACCCGATACCCCAGCCAATCACGGCACGTAAACCGAAGCTGGTCAGTCTTTTGAAAGACTGGCAAGACTCCTCAAGCCAAAACAGTTTAAACCAGAGAATTATCACAACAACCAACTCATGCCAAATAACAACATGCCACACATTATATATATACATATATATATATTAACATAACTATATCATAATCATAGCAACCAACCAAGACCAAATCACACGTCAAAACACAAGCACCCACTACCACATAACCAATCAATTACCCATTCTTATCCAACTCTACACTATACTAACCTCTTCAATCCAACCTCAACATCATCACAAGCATAAACGAATAAAACGATCCAATCCAACTTTTTCTCCAATACTAATACCTCAATCATCAACCCTATAAAACATGCATATATCTTACTACTGACTTACAACCAAGACTAATCAATTATACCGAACTCCCTACTACACTAACACATCCAATTAACCTTCACATTAACAACACATAAGCATCACCACTTACTAGTTACAAATAACAATTGTAACACACGTAATTTCACAACCATAACCAATCGCCAACAATGACCCACAACCACCACTAACAACAATCAACGTTTAACACAAACCAATAACCACACACACAAGCGAAATCATCAACATAACCACTACTTAACTCATCACAGTTATCACAACCATCAACCAATATAATCATATAATATATAACAGTTATCACAACCATCAATCAACAACTAATCAATCAACATCAATCACAATTAGCCAATATTCATAAATAAACCAACACACACAACCACCAACACCTCCAATCCAACCTCCGTCTCCACCACCACATCACCGGGTGAGACAATCAATACACACTTTCCGGATGAGACTTTCACCATCCAACCCTTGATCCTTAACGACGTAGGCGTGCACCCTACGCAGTTTGGTGAGACTATCATCACCTGACCCTTCCGACTCTGATTCAACATTTTTGGCCCTTAACAACGTAGGCGACACTCGGTCTCTACGATGTTTGGTAAGGCTATCATCACCTGACCCTTCGACCCCCAATCAACGACAATCCAACCACCACACTGACACTCAATCAAATAGCACAAACGACAATCAAAATCACATAATCACACATTATCACATATCATCACACATCAACACACATCAACACACATTATCACATATCCTCACACACACATCATCACACAATATCACACACACATATATATATATATATATATATATATATATATATATATATATATATATATATATATATATATATTCACCCAAGTAACTTTAAAACCAATAATCCAATCAAACCACATCAGTCCATCTACAATACGGGACAATTACTAATGTACCCACACATTCACACACACACAATCCAACACACGCACACACACATTCAATCCAACACACACATACGATCCACACACACACACACACACACACACACACACACACACACACACATTCAATCCAACACACACATACGATCCACACACACACACACACACACACACACACACATTCAATCCAACACACACATACGATCCACACACACACACATTCAATCCAACACACACATACGATCCACACACACACACACACACATTCAATCCAACACACCCACACGATCCAACACACACACACACGTGTCAACAGACACTATCAACAACAATCAATCACATTTAGTCACAATTGACTACCACGTCAACATTTAATCAAATACGATACAAGACAAATCATATCACACGCAAATACCCATATTCAACCAAGCAACGGTATACTTAATTATGAAATAAACTGGGCATAAAACAATTTATAAAAATATAAAGTTAGCAAGAATCCTCTTGCCTCAAGTCGAACCACAACGATGACTCCAGAGATCTCCAAACCACTCGAACGAACCTGAGACAACAATCCGAGCAAAACCCTGGCGTTAAATCATACCAAACCACAACTAGAGAAAACCCCCAAATTCAAACCCTAATATCATACCTTCAAAAAATCAGCCAACCACACACACATAAATCAACTCAATAGCTCACGAAATCCTCTTCAACTGCCCACGAAGAATAATTCAACATCATTTCGGACCACCACACAACATCAATTCGAACACATAACACAATATCAATTCGAAATTAACCCATGTAACACCCCGTAATTTTTAAGGGTATTTTGAATTATTTTTAAATTTTTCTTATGCCCGAATTGCTGGACGGATTTAATTCAGTGAGTCTCGGACCTTCTGAAGAGGGATCTAAGCTCTGTAGAATTTTCCGAGCATTATATAATATAGTTGAGGTGTTTTCGGGGTTAAGGTATCGTTAAAGTACGAACATATTTAACCCGGAGTTAAGAAATTTAATCCAAAACTAAGTTTGGATAAGAACTAAACGAAGTCGGCCAGAAACCGCGATCAACCGCGATTGACCGCGATGAACCGCGACTCACCGCGATCGGCCGCGATCGCGGTAATGCCTTTTGCAGAGGCGGTCGTCTTCCTCGCGTGGCGGTTACCGTAGCTCTATTTTTGGGATATTTTTGGGGCAGGCAAGTGGCTCGATACAGCTGGCTTGGCTTGTGTCCCCTTGTCCCCGACTTGTTCCCTTGGTGGAGACTCGGATTTGTGCTATAAAAGGAGGTGAAGACCGAAGCTTAAGCTCTCTTCTTCTTCCTTCTTCTTCCTCCTCTGTTTTCTCCATTAAAACCGAGCTTGTGAGCTTCGTGTGTGGGAGATTTCGAGTGTCTCTTGAGTTGAGAAGGTGCTCTTGAGTGTTGTGTGAAGCTTTGTGGTGTTGGGAGATCGAACCATAGACAAATCGAAGGCAAACAAATCGGTTTGGGTAAGAAATTCTCCATTGTTGTCTCGCGAGCTAGCCACTGTCACAGCACGAAAACCACGACCGACCGCGACCTGCCGCGATCGCGGTATGTGTGTGTCCGAGTTGTGTGTTTTGTGGTTTGGCTTTGGGCTTTGCTCGTTTCCTTTGATTTCTTCTTGTATTCTTTTAGATTCATATATAAGTGTATTGAATCTAACTTAGGGTCTTGTTATGGGCCATTTCTTAGGGATTTAATATCCAAGATCTGCTCCAGTTCCATACCCAGGAACTAGATGTTGCTCTGCTTGGTTCGAGCTTGTCGGATTTAAGGCAAGTGGTTTTTAATTAATTTGAGATAATTAAAATCTGATATTATACTAGGTTGTATATTTTGCTAGAACCGACGCTAGTCTATTCTAGATTTGTGCAGGTGAAGGCCGTAAGGGTCCTTGATATGATTTATTGTGTGTGGCTTAGATTATTAAATCTAGGATGATAGTTGTTCAGGTTGAGCCGTGATGGTTCTCTGTGTGATGTGTTTGCGTGTTTAACTGTTAGTTAGCACGAGTATTCGTAGGAGCGCATGGATCCGGTGTGTTCCATGGGCGTTTCTTTATAACTGTTAAGGGTAATTAAAAAACTCAATGCAATAGTAGAAAGTTTGGACTCTGTGAGGTTCATTCTTTATAAGGGCAATCAAGACCCAATGCGATAGTGAAAGTTTGGACTCTGCGAGGTTCATTCTTTATAAGGGCAATTAAGACCCAATGCGATAGTGAAAGTTTGGACTCTGTGAGGTTCATTCTTTATAAGGGCAATCAAGACCCAATGCGATAGTGAAAGTTTGGACTCTGTGAGGTTCATTCTTTATAAGGGCAATTAAGACCCAATGCGATAGTTAGAGAATTGGATCCTGTGAGGTCCAGTTAAAAGTTTATAACGTGATATGTGTATGTGTGGTCATTTAATACAAATAAGTGCTTGTCGCACCTAATTAATGAACGTTGGCAAGTGGTTTTTAATTAATTTGAGATAATTGAAATCTGATATTATATTAGGTTGTATTTCTGCTAGAATCAACGCTAATATAAAAGATATACTGTAATCATGTGACTTGAGATTGTGATGTGATTTGTGATATGTGGAACTGCTTTGATGTGATTTGTGATGTGTTTGTGTGAATTGTATGCCATGAGCCTTTGCTTAGTCTATTCATTAGACTAACGCTTGTATTTTATTTATCTGTAACGTCATGGGGGTGTCGTCCGTCCGTTTCGGCACATGCAGATATGTTGTTGTTCAGTGAAGGCTAGAACGACTATGATGATGAACGGTGTTTTGTTTTCGACAAGTTGTTTTGTCGCTTTGTATTTAAAAGATTTCCGCTGTGCTATTTTGTATTTCTGATTAATTGGGTCATTTTTGGAATCGTGAAATTCCGCGACCATATGGTTTAATAAAAGTTACGATTTTAGTATTGTAACTGTGTTTTAAGTCAGTTATGACGTCGGAAAAGCCTGGGGTGACTTCGGGGTTTACGTCCGGGGTCATCGGCAGTAACGCTTTCAAATGGGGTTAAATTTGGGGGTGTTACAGAAATGGTATCAGAGCTAAAATGTTTTCCAAGAGCTCTGAATTTTTCAAATAAAAAGTCGTTCATAGTCGTGCCTTCTACAGTCTGACATGGAAGTTGCTTCTGTGTCTAGAAAGACTAAGACTCTCTGTTTGTCACCCGTAGTTGAGGGTGCGTTCTGTTCTCTTCTGAAGGACTCGGAAGGAGTCGAGGTGGTTTTGCCATCTCCAGTTAGACTTGAGTTTTCAGTTCTCTTGTCAGGATTTGAGGTTGTAGAACCTAAGTATTCCAGTTTGGTATTCACCTAGGAACGTTACCAAGTTGATCTATTCCAAGTGACTTTATCATGATAAGTATTATGGAAAAGATATTAATACTTGGGATTTGATCGGTAAACAGATGGTGAATACAAGGAATACTATACGCGCTGGTGCTGGGCCAAGCAATCCAAGGCCAATCATAAGGGACGACCTGAACCGTGTAGGAGAACACGAGTCAATGTCACAGAATAACCCTGGAGGCAATGGCCAAGCTTCGGCCAACGCTCCAATGGTTTTTGATGCAGCAGATGTTGCAGCTATTCGGGAGATAATGATGCAAGTACTCGCCGAGGCTAGGCAACCTGCCATACCACATGCACAAGCTGTGTCAATTCCCCCAATGGTTCCTAGATTTGAGGAGCCAGCTGTTTATGTACACCAAGATGAGGCGGTCAGGAAGAGAGGTGATTATGGTCGAGTGTTGAAGACCATTAACTCTTTGAGACCTGACCATTATGATGGAAAAGGAGAGCCAGTTAGAGCTGCTCATTGGTTTTCCCATATGGAGCGGTTGTTCCGCAACGTGGATTGCACCGAGGCAGAGAAAGTGCAAATAGCCTCTCTTCAGCTGAAGGAAGAAGCCAGTGAATGGTGGGAGAGTACCGGCTTAGCTGATAGCCCGGTATTGACTTGGTCAATGTTTAAGACCAAGATGACGGACCGTTTCTTCTCTCGAGCTATGAGGGGGGAGAAGCATAAAGAGTTTTTATATCCAAAGACAGAAGGATTAAAGGTGACAGAGCTCGCCACTAAGTTCAATCATTTGCTGCAGTATGCAGAACCGCAGATAATCAGTGAGGCTCAGAAGATCTGGTACTTTCATGAATGGATGAGCCCAGATATTAAGCCATGGATGGTGCACCACTCATGCTCTACTCTGGAGCAGTACGTGGATGCGGCCTACAAGTTGGAGGCAACTCTGGAGGAGTCTGCCCGTAAGCGGAAGAAGCAGGTTAAGGAAAAAGGTGGGCAACAGGATTGCCAAGCTGGTTCGTTCAAACGACCGGCATCGCCTACTAAGTTTGAGAAGTCTGGTCGTGCTAAGACCGAGACAACTCATTTTGGCTCTGCCAGGGGCTCAGGTTGGAGCAACAGACCATATCAGTGTTTCAATTGTGGTGCTTTTGGGCACAGGAATTTTGATTGTCAGAGTAAGAAGAGTTTATGCTTTGGCTGTGGAAAGGAAGGTCACATGCAAAAGTTCTGTCGTCAGGGAGAGCAGAAAGGAACGGAGTCGCAGCAAAGGTCTGCTAATCAGAACAACCGGCTTGAGTATAAACCGGTTGAGGCTCCGAGTCCTTCGATGCAGACCACTACACAGAATAAAGGGAAGGCCCCAGTAGCTTCTGGAAGTCAAGGTCAACGCCTTTACGTGATGCGTGAGGCGGATGGATCTGATTTTCCATTTGCTTAAAGCTTTCTACTTTTGTTGTAGGTTGTAGATTTGGGTGTTACCCAGTCTTTTGTTATGGATAATTGTGTTAGTAAGTTTAAGTAAGCAGCAAGGTTGTAAACCTTTTGTTGTAAATATTCTTGCTAATATAAATATTTGGTTGAAGCCAAACAGTTGTGTAGCAAGGGTGTACCTTTGGTACAAGTTTTGTGCTCCAAGTTAGAAACCGAAGAGGTTACTTGGGAGACTGAGACGGGTGTACTTAGATACTTTCCCTACTTGTTGTCGGCCTTGATAATGCAAGTTTCGGGGTCGAAACTTAAAATAAGGGGGTAGTAATGTAACACCCCGTAATTTTTAAGGGTATTTTGAATTATTTTTAAATTTTTCTTATGCCCGAATTGCTGGACGGATTTAATTCAGTGAGTCTCGGACCTTCTGAAGAGGGATCTAAGCTCTGTAGAATTTTCCGAGCATTATATAATACAGTTGAGGTGTTTTCGGGGTTAAGGTATCGTTAAAGTACGAACATATTTAACCCGGAGTTAAGAAATTTAATCCAAAACTAAGTTTGGATAAGAACTAAACGAAGTCGGCCAGAAACCGCGATCAACCGCGATTGACCGCGATGAACCGCGACTCACCGCGATCGGCCGCGATCGCGGTAATGCCTTTTGCAGAGGCGGTCGTCTTCCTCGCATGGCGGTTACCGTAGCTCTGTTTTTGGGATATTTTTGGGGCATGCAAGTGGCTCGATCCAGCTGGCTTGGCTTGTGTCCCCTTGTCCCCGACTTGTTCCCTTGGTGGAGACTCGGATTTGTGCTATAAAAGGAGGTGAAGACCGAAGCTTAAGCTCTCTTCTTCTTCCTTCTTCTTCCTCCTCTGTTTTCCTCTGTTTTCTCCATTAAAACCGAGCTTGTGAGCTTCGTGTATGGGAGATTTTGAGTGTCTCTTGAGTTGAGAAGGTGCTCTTGAGTGTTGTGTGAAGCTTTGTGGTGTTGGGAGATCGAACCATAGACAAATCGAAGGCAAACAAATCGGTTTGGGTAAGAAATTCTCCATTGTTGTCTCGCGAGCTAGCCACTGTCACAGCACGAAAACCGCGACCGACCGCGACCTGCCGCGATCGCGGTATGTGTGTGTCCGAGTTGTGTGTTTTGTGGTTTGGCTTTGGGCTTTGCTCGTTTCCTTTGATTTCTTCTTGTATTCTTTTAGATTCATATATAAGTGTATTGAATCTAACTTAGGGTCTTGTTATGGGCCATTTCTTAGGGATTTAATATCCAAGATCTGCTCCAGTTTCAGACCCAGGAACTAGACGTTGCTCTGCTTGGTTCGAGCTTGTCGGATTTAAGGCAAGTGGTTTTTAATTAATTTGAGATAATTAAAATCTGATATTATACTAGGTTGTATATTTTGCTAGAACCGACGCTAGTCTATTCTAGATTTGTGCAGGTGAAGGCCGTAAGGGTCCTTGATATGATTTATTGTGTGTGGCTTAGATTATTAAATCTAGGATGATAGTTGTTCAGGTTGAGCCGTGATGGTTCTCTGTGTGATGTGTTTGCGTGTTTAACTGTTAGTTAGCACGAGTATTCGTAGGAGTGCTTGGATCCGGTGTGTTCCATGGGCGTTTCTTTATAACTGTTAAGGGTAATTAAAAAACCCAATTCGATAGTAGAAAGTTTGGACTCTGTGAGGTTCATTCTTTATAAGGGCAATCAAGACCCAATGCGATAGTGAAAGTTTGGACTCTGCGAGGTTCATTCTTTATAAGGGCAATTAAGACCCAATGCGATAGTGAAAGTTTGGACTCTGTGAGGTTCATTCTTTATAAGGGCAATCAAGACCCAATGCGATAGTGAAAGTTTGGACTCTGTGAGGTTCATTCTTTATAAGGGCAATTAAGACCCAATGCGATAGTTAGAGAATTGGATCCTGTGAGGTCCAGTTAAAAGTTTATAACGTGATATGTGTGTGTGTGGTCATTTAATACAGATAAGTGCTTGTCGCACCTAATTAATGAACGTTGGCAAGTGGTTTTTAATTAATTTGAGATAATTGAAATCTGATATTATATTAGGTTGTATTTCTGCTAGAATCAACGCTAATATAAAAGATATACTGTAATCATGTGACTTGAGATTGTGATGTGATTTGTGATATGTGGAACTGCTTTGATGTGATTTGTGATGTGTTTGTGTGAATTGTATGCCATGAGCCTTTGCTTAGTCTATTCATTAGACTAACGCTTGTATTTTATTTATCTGTAACGTCATGGGGGTGTCGTCCGTCCGTTTCGGCACATGCAGATATGTTGCTGTTCAGTGAAGGGTAGAACGACTATGATGATGAACGGTGTTTTGTTTTCGACAAGTTGTTTTGTCGCTTTGTATTTAAAAGATTTCCGCTGTGCTATTTTGTATTTCTGATTAATTGGGTCGTTTTTGGAATCGTGAAATTCCGCGACCATGTGGTTTAATAAAAGTTACGATTTTAGTATTGTAACTGTGTTTTAAGTCAGTTATGACGTCGGAAAAGCCTGGGGTGACTTCGGGGTTTACGTCCGGGGTCATCGGCAGTAACGCTTTCAAATGGGGTTAAATTTGGGGGTGTTACAACCCAACCCAAGCTCACCTCGACGACAACCAAGCGGTAGTCACCGAGAAGGACTCCTCGTCGCTGGAACCACAACAACAACACAGAACCGCAGCTGCATAGCTCCAAATTCGGACACACAAAAATTCAGCAAAGGAATTCAGTCCACGCAGGACAACAACAACAAATCAGACCCAAATTCAACAACAACACCAACCAACCTTACCTCTTCGTTAGCCTCGCCGGAAAGAGGGCTCCCGACGCCGGAGACGACAACCACGACGACGGACTGCAGAAGCTCGAACCAGCAGCGGCGCGCGGCTCCACAGCAGCAGCGAACACGGACAGCAACAACCCACACCAGCAGAAACGACAGCACGCGGGCTCGCCAGAGGGGGAAGCTGGGTGAGCACCGGAGAAGGCTCGGATTCGGGAGGAAGGAAGCTAACTTTGGCTGAGGAGGGAGTTGGGCACAGGGAGGAGCTCGCGCACAGGGAGGAGTCGGGAGAGACAACCACGAATTTGGGTTTTAGGGATTTTATCCCCAAAATTTTCCATTTCACCCCTTTTAACAAATCCCATAATTAATTTACCTTTTTGCCATTATCAACTTATTTGGGGTATTTCATAGGGTGCACGATTCCAGATTTTCCTATCAATAAATAAATTAAACAATTATTAAATTTGTAATTAATAATAAATTAAGTCATAAATATCATAATCATAATTCAGCGATATATACCTCAGATTCTTTGGTCGTTTGCTCAAATTTCTCAATGAGAGTTGTATCGTCGGTCATATTCGTCACGGTATATGCAGAAGGTGTAGGAAGTCTGCTAATGTTGAATTGCGAAATAAGAACTCTAAATAACATCTTTTTGTTCAGCAAGACATTTAACTCTTTTGGGATGTTATTTATGTCCTCATCCTGAAAAAAAAATAAGTTCAATAAAAAACAGCAATTAATAAGTAATGCATTAAGATTTATTTTTATATACCTTATCCGTTGATTCGATAATGCTGGAAACAGTTTTCTTCAAGAATTGAGAAATTTCCCTATCAAATATAGTGAACTGAGCGGTACCAGATCCGTCTATAACACTAACTTGAACACTAAATCTGCATATAAAAAAACAACTACAATATCATGTATAAACATTAAAATAACTGAATTTAAATGACAGAATTTTATGAAGAATTTTGTACCTAGGGACTGCATAGTTAACCAAAGTTTCATATTTTTTACACCAAAGCTTTTCCTATTGCGGTTGCACCGTACTTTTACAACGTTTGCAAGAATTATAGTACCATCCGTAGGAATCTTCAATATGATCAATGGTGGCAAGAGTAATAGCTTGCAGAACCTATAGTTTATATTATATATAAATATGTAAGATAGTGTACATAAATTTGAATAATATTTATTAACACATAATAAGCAATTGTACAATTTTAAACTAACCGTTCCTCGATCGTGAAGATGTTCGTAAAGTTCATCTAAAGTTTTTCTATCATTCACGTTTAAGAAAATGTCGGCTTGGGAGTAGGACGACTCGTTTGTCAATTGTACACAACTTTGGCCACCTTTTGAGCATTCTTTTTTTGAGAAACTACAATATAAAGACAAATAGTATAGGATAATTAAAAAATAAATATCACGATATTGGATATTAAATTGCATATTTTATGTAATAATAATAATATTACCTTTTCTTAAATTCAGCAATCTCACATATGCTATCATCATCAAAATAAATCCTTGTGCCATAATAACCATTTGATAAATTAGGTATATTATTCCATTTTCCCAGCTTTCCAAATTGTATAATAACTACGACGAAATTTTGAGCAGAAGCCCCAACAAATGGACGACATGATTTGGCATAATCATCCCATAATGTACAATTGATGACATTATCCCTGCAATATTATACAATATAAAATAATAACTACGAATATAAAACAACAGAATATAAAATTACATATTAAATTTTATTACCATGGAGAATTTCAAAAAGTAAATAAATACCTTGTATCCATCAATTGTATATTGATCCTTTTACCATCTTTTCTGTTCCTGTTAGTAAAGGTAACAATGTTGTCTCCAATTCCAACCAATTGACCAATAACATCTACACAATAATTACTATTATGTGTAAAATAAAATATTAAACGTACTGAAATACTAATTGTTATAATATAACAAATGATAAATTGAAAGATTTACTAACCATACAGATATACTTGATCCAGTGACTCGTCGATGATTTTTTCGAAATCAGCGAATTTGAATCCATGAATAGGAATAGAAATTGATGAACTTCGCTTAATTGTAGTGTTGCGATAAAATATTATCTTGTATTTATGATTAGAGAACTTGAAAGGTATATCATAAAGAGCAACTCCAAAGTTTGAAATCAAATATACACCTCCTTCCTCTAATATTGCAAAATTCACCATAAAAGCTTCTTTAATGACTCCATAGATTTTCTCACCCTTAAGACAATAAGAAATATGTGGTAGTGCTATACAAATATTAGACAAACAATTTTTATATATTAAATACAAATTATTAAAGAACTGAAAATTAATACATTTTCATCCATTAAAATGATTTCAGTTGTACTGTATTGCGTACGATCTTCTTTCTTCGGAACTTTACACAATCTAATTACTCGAACCTTTAGCTCATAATTCCCTCGGGTACCTGTAATATCCTTTATTTCTTGTTGTTGTTTTGACATTGCTACAAAGGTCATACAAAAATTCAATACAAAATACAATTCAGTAGTGGAAAATCAGTTCAGTATTGGAATATCTGTAATTGTACAAAATATTTGTTGTTCAGTATTTGTTGTTCTGTAAATGGAAAATCAATAATGGACAAAGTACATACGAAAATCAGTAATGGAAAATCAGTTCAGTATTTGTTGTTTAGTAAATGCACAAAATACATAGAAAAATCAGTAGTGGAATATCAATTCTGTAATTGCAAAAACTCAGTGGAGATAGGGAGAATTTCCGAACCCCGAGAAGAATGTATATAGCATGATCGTATTATTATGAATTGCAATAACATACCTGTTATCTCAAAGGAAGAATCGATATTGTTTAGGCCTACGCAAGAACTCACAAAGTTTTAGAATGTAATTGAGGAAGATGCTCTCTATTTATAAGGCATAATTTTTATGGATTATAATGGTTGATTTTATTTGATTGTGCACATATTAAACTGTCATAATCGATGCATTTTATTTTGTACATGTATTGTATACATCTTCAAATTGGAAAAAATTTTGCCTTGCAGATTACACATTGCAGAAAAATATATGCACCGGGCCCATATCATTTTCTTACTATGTATGGCCTTGCAGATTAGCATTTTATTTTTTGTTTAAGCAATTCATTAGTCAGTGCAGAGTATGCTCTGAGAAGTTATTAGTTTAATCGCCAAACGGATTAAAATATAATCTCTCGGAGCATATTCTGCACTGACTTTGTATGGATTGCCTTGCAAATTACCATTTCCATTTTGGGTTTAAGCAATAATTATCCATGGATGTAATTTTGGTATGTATGGCTATGTAGTTTTTTTTAGGTCATTTGAAGAAGCAGCTTCATTGTTGTATTCTTTGCATGGATGTAAATTTTGTCATTTTTGTGTTCAATGCACATATTGCAGGTTTGTATACATGTATTATTTTGCAGGTTTGAATTTTTTTCTGTCTGCCCTAATTGCATTAGGGTTATTCAGATTATTTTACAGTTATTCAGACATTTACAGGCTTTGCAAATGTATATTAGCATGAAAAACGTATGGTTTAAATTTAGACATACATATAGTACTGGTTAATAATTTAGGTCCAATTTTAGCCATTTATAGTGTGGATGTTCATATATTTACGATTTTCAAAATATTTGTACGATTTTGTAATATGATTTGCGAAAAAAGTAATTATAAAAATAGAGTAGCAGATCTTATATTATCAATATGGAAAATATAATATTCTACACATATTCTGGAAGATTCAAATTGAAAGATAGAAATGGCAAAAAAACAGAATAAACGGAATTAATGAAACGTGTACAAATTGCTGTAAAGATGCCACGTGGCAGGAAAAAATTGGGTGCATTTTAGGAGTGCCACGTGGCGCAGTCGGGCTTTGCGTTTAGTAGATATATAGTAGATTAGAAAATTTTGGATTTGTAATCTTTGTGATTAACTTGTAATCTTTGTGCTTGATTTGTATTTAAATTAGCAAAAAATAAGTGATAGGTTTAGGATAATAATCTTTAACTAATAATCAGATTTATTTTAAAATTTGAAAAAAAACAAAAAGTGTCATGTGGTTGTTGTAATGAGGGAGTGTCATGTGGCAGTTGTAATGTGGGAGTGTCATGTGGTGTAATTAGGTTCTAGTTTAGTGGATATATAGTAGATTATAAAATTTTGGATTTGTAATCTTTGTGCTTGATTTGTATTTAAATTAGGAAAAAATGAGTGATAGGTTTAGGATAATAATCTTTGATTTATAATATATTTTAAAAAGCAGAAAAATGACATGTGACAGTTTTAATGAGGGAGTGATATGTGTGGTAGTTTTATTGAGGGAGTGTCATGTGCCATAATTAGGTTCTAGTTTAGTAGATATATAATAGATTATGAAATTTTGGATTTGTATATAATTAGAAAATTTTGGATTTGTATATAATTAGGAAATTTTGGATTTTAATCTTTATGATTAATTGTAATCTTTGTTCTTGATTTGTATTTAAATTAGGAAAAAATGAGTGATAGGTTTAGGATAATAATCTTTAATTATTAATTAAACTTATTTAAAAAAATTGAAAAAAGCAAAAAATGACATGTGGCGGTTTTAAAGAGGGAGTGTCATGTGGCGGTTTTAATGAGAGAGTGTCATGTGACGTAATTAGGTTCTTGTTTAGTAGATTCGACATGGTAGGCTCAGGTCTTGCAAATTTGCAAGCAATATGTAGATCAAGCAGACAATCTCCTAGTCCGATGAGTTGTCTCCATCTGTTTATGATTAATTTTTAGATCTTGGCTTTTTCTAAAGTTACACTTATAACAAATTATATATGTGTGTTTAAGAAATTATCAAAGAGGTTATAAGATTCAGCACAACTTTTACAATTTTTTTTTCTTTTTCGTCGCCGTAGAAAGATTTTTTATGGTATTTTATAGTTTTGTATACAATTATTTTCCCAAACCCTATTTATAGTAGACAATTCGGAAATTTATAATGGTAAGTTTATTATGGAATAAACAATTATTACAATTCTAAGTAAGATAATTATAATTATGGATATTCTTGAGCCAATACGTACGCATAAACATTACTTGCAAAAAATTATAATCTACTATATCCATAATAATTTTTTATTCCATAATAAATTTGCCATTATATTTTTTATTTTTTTTGATAAAGTAATAATTCAAGAAACCAGTACAACCAAACCTGGAATCTCGAGAGGCCGAAAAATCGGCGACGGAACACCCGCCAAACCCTACCCAAACATAATAAACAAAGATAAACAAACTATAAAGAACGAGAGAAAAACCAATACAGAGTACAGACACTGACGAAGCAAGCAAACACCAAGGCAAATTATCGAGAAAGTCCTCAAACAGTGGTTGGAAGACACCAACAGGTCGTTTGAAGCAGCCGGAAAGAAGAAACATGACACAATCTGGAGGCAAATCGTCAGCAGCAGCCACCAGGGATCACTCGATCGCTGTCTTGTCTCGATCCGAAACAACAATTCTCAAAATCAGCCTAAGGGAATGTCAGCACCAGCAGTGAGAGTACCTCAGAGTGGTAAGGGAATAGAAATCAGAGGAGATCGAGGATTACTCGAGGGTTGTAAAAAGACCTAGGGGTCATGTCCCAATATTTTAATATTTGTTGGAATAGGAGGTGGCATTACAGCCTAATAAAGCCAATTCAAAAGTCTGATTAAAATACCGAAACTTTAGAATTTTTACCTTGCTTTGTACAAGCTTGCAGGGCAAGCCTCATTAAGAAACCAATGAGGCATCAGGCAAGCTTGCAGGGCAAGCCTTGTTAACTTCAAAGTTTGTTTAAACTTGTACTCAACCTGTAGTCCAAGTTTGACTTGTATTCCATTTTCTCTAATTTTTATTTCCCTTTTATTGTTCTCTACCATAAGGCATTGGAAGCTACTTCCAACGAAAACCAGATGGGGAGACAAGATGGGGATTTTTGTTTTTGTTGTTTGTTCAGATCCAGTTTTCAGATCCAGATGTTGTTCAGATCTAGGGCCGGCGGGTTTCTAGGGCCAGCGAACACTCAACGCGGAACCGGGGTTTGTGGGTTCGGTGGTGGCGGTGTTTGGGTTCGGTGGTGGGGGGCTGGGTTCGCCAGGATCTGGGTTCAGACCAGGATCTTGGTTCAGTCTAAGCCAGGATATGGGTTCAGCAGTGGCGATGTTGTGGGTTCGGTGGTGGGGGGCTAGGTTCGCCAGTCGGAGCGGGCTCGGAGCAGGGGGAACGGAGTCCGGTCGGAAGGCGGAGCATCTGGTGGTGGTGGCGAGTCTCTGTCGCGGGTGCCCGTGAGGCGGGGGGCCGATTAGGCGGGTGTCGGTGAGGCAGTGCCTGTGAGGCGGGCCGGTGAGGCAGGGCTCGTCGGAGGCGGTGGCCAAACGCGTTTTTTCCCTCCCCAGAGGCGGAGCATCTGGTGGTGGTGGCGAGTCTCAGTCGCGGGTGCCGGTTAGGCGGGTGCCGGTTAGGCGGATGCCGGTTAGGCGGTGCCTGTGAGGCGGGCCGGTGAGGCGATGCCTGTGAGGCGGGGGCTCGTCGGAGGCTGTGGCCAAACGCGTTTTTCCCTCCCCAGAGGGGAGCGTTTTTTGGTGAGATTTCAATTTCATTCACGAGGATATGTACAATTGTTGAAAGCTAGTAAAAAATATAATGAAATGGAACGGATATAACCGGTCACAATTCCATCATATACTAATAAATTTGCCATTATATAATATTCATATTAGGGTGCATATTCGGCTAATATGGGAATATTTTGTTTGTTACGTTTTTGGAAGGAATAAATGATACAAAATATTCATATTAGGATACATATCCGGCTAATATGGGAATAGTTTTTATTTTCTTTGATTTTATTTGATTTTTATAAACCAACGAAAAAATGAGAGCTCGACACGTGGCAAATTCAATATTGTGATGCCACATGACAGCCGAAATTTTTGGTTCATTTTGGAGGCGCCACGTGGCGTAGTAGGTATTCTACTCTAGTAAATATATAGTAGATTATAAATAAATAAAGAAATTGGTATAAATAGGCCCACCATAAATTGACAACCACTAAAAGCATATTCACATAAGGTGATGTAACGTTATTTAAATTGACAACCACTAAAAGCATATTCACATAAGGGGATGTAACGTTATTTATACGTCGACACGTTACACTATTATTTTTGCTTTAATACTGTATAATTGATAGGGGTGGGCATGAAAAACCGTCCCAAAAAACCGAGAAACCGACTTTTTGCGGTTAACCGTACCGAACATTTACCGAAAGTTTGGTATAATTAACCGACCGGATACAGTTTTTTGATATGGTTACGGTTAATAATATTTTCACATTTGGTTAACCGACTAATCGAACATATGAATAATATATTTTTAGCAATGGAAAGACTTTATTAACCTAGTCTAGTGGTTGGAGACTCATTTAGATGTTGCATGTGACAAGTGATTAATTAGTTAAATTCTCCATCCTCTCTATACATGCATGGCTTTGGTTTATAAGAGATTAACTCCATTTTAACATATTTACTACGAGATTCTCTTGGAGGCATTCCAAAACTCCCTATCATGCATCTACATATCTCATGTGTAATAAAAACTATGAATAACCAAGTGTTCTTTGTAATGATTGTTAATTACATAGTTATATGGACTTTTCCATCCTTCCGAACATCATCTTATGAAATTGAAGGTTATAAAGTTGTATAAAACTAAGTTGTCTTAATCTATTGTAAAAGTTGCTAAGAAGTGTAGCCTTACACTGACACGTGGAAAAATATCTCTAGAATAGAATGTTTAATGTAATGAAGTAGTAAATTAATGCGCGCTGAAGTCATAATAAATAACTTATCCAATTTGTATGTATAAATATTGTTGAATTACTTGTAATGTCAATTTGGATTATATGTAACCGTTTAGTCATGAATTATTTAGCATGAATTATCTTAAAATTGTCTAACTCATCCGCTTATAGATTCCTCATATTTGCTCTTACCTACTAACGCCACTAATCAAAAAAATTAAGTGAAAAATTACCAGTAAAATAACATCTTAAAGTATTTTCAAAGTCGTTTTCGGTTATTTTTAGTCTTATGGTTAACCGATTAATCGTACCGAAATTTCAGTTAACCGAGTTTAACAGTATGGTTAATGGTATTAGAAAACTACTAACCGAAATCTTGGTTAACCGAAATCTCGGTTAACCGAGATCTCGGTTAACCGAGATCTCGGTTAACTGCCTATGCCCAATCCTAATAATTGATAGTAGATTAATAAATTATACTAAAATGCCCTTCATGATTTACATTGATTTACTAAATGCTCTTCATGATATTATATAACTCTTTACATATCAATAGCAGCAATTAATTTTGTTTATATAACAAAATCTTAATTAAATAAGGATAACATGTGACTAGAGGTGTCAAATGAGTCAAACGGATCGGGTTCGGGTTTAAGCGTATCGGGTCGGGTCATTTACGGGTCGGGTCGATTGCGGGTCAAAATTTGCGGGTCGATTGTGGATCGGGTCGTTACGGGTCAGGTACGGATTCGGGTCGACCCAGCGGGTCGAGAGCGCCTTGTTAAAATTTATAAAATGAATATTCAAATAATATTGTAATTAAAACAAAAAATAATAAATAAAAAAAGTATTATTATATAATATTTTAATAATAACATATATCATAATATTTAATATATAAACACATTTGTATTAATCCAACAGGTCAATGATCCAACCCAAAAAATTTTGAATAAAACAAATCGGATCACTTTTAATCCAATATTTTTCAGGTCGAATCTCAACCCAAAAAACACGAATCGAAACACGTCAAATTTTGACAGCTCTATATCTGAGTAAAACAACAAAAGAGCATACATAACAATCGTTTATGAACAACAACTCTGCACTTTAAATAAATAAAAATGTAAAGAGTAAAGCTCTGACTTCTCTCTAGCCTCTCTCCTCCCCTCGACCCCGACTCGACCGAACCCTAAATCCTCAAATTGAAGGCTCTTCATCCAAATCTCTGTCTAACTCATCTCCCTCTGGTGCTGTCTGAGGCGGGTGGTGGCTTTGGTTCTGTCTTGGCGTATCAGTATGAGTCTCAGACTCATAAATCAGCAAAAGAAGTACCCTCTACTGAGCTCAGGTGCTATTATTCCTTATTCCTCTCTTACAACTCAAATTTCAGTGTTAATTGCTTACATTGATTTGCCTATAAATTGTTCAATGTGCTGCGTTGTTTAAACTCACAAGCTTGCAAGCAATCTGCTCTCTCTATTCAGAATCTCTCAAAATTCTCTCCTGATTTCCAACTCTTTGATTTGATTTATAATCTGTCTGCTAAAATCCTTCTCTTATCCATGGATAAAGGGAAGAAAAAAAATGCTTTTCTCTGAAACTTTGCTCTCTAAAGGCTCTAATGCCTCTCAGAGAGATACAACCAACCTTAGCCCAGCTAAGGAAACAACAAATCCTCCCTTGGGAGATACTACCCCTAAACTCAGAGTCTTGAACTCTACAATCAGCAAATCTAATCTGATTAGCTGGTATTGCCTGCTCTATGCTACCATGTGCTGTAAAATCAATACTTCTATCTACAACTTTGGTATTATACTGAGCCTTCACTACTGTTGTGTGAACTTTGATTATGTCTCTATACATTGTCTATATAAATTTTTCCATTTGGCTTGCCATTGTGGTCTGATATGTCAAGCCTCACACTCTATTACCAAAAGAATGTCAATAAAAAACAAGGTAATTTGTGCCAATTTTAAGGTTCAACTGATTCTAGTTATTATCATTCTAAACTTCAATCTACTCTCCCTTATCTGTTATTATTATGGCCATCCAACTGGTATAGTGATTATTATTTGGTTTTTGAACTACAACCTTCAGCATTGTATATATGATTATACATCTTTTTCACTTAACAATTTAATGCTGCAGAGCTGCTACTTTGGATCCAAATATCTGCTTAGACAGGCTTCTGCTGTTCAGCCCACAAGATTATGCCACAATTCAAACTAAAACCGTCTCTTTAAGTATCTACTTTCTGCACTTTTGTGAAAGGATTTATCTTCTTCTCACAATCTTTTTTACAAGTCTTCATTATATCATCGCTCAAACTCCCCTTGTTAAGAACACTTTCATTTACTATGAGTGTACTATCAAACTCGAACTTTTCAAGGATATAGTCTATTGTTGCACTTTTACAACTAGACCTCTGTGTTTACTGCTACAAAGAAGGCCGAATATTCGGTTTTGAAAAGGTGATTACTCAGCCAAGATTCAGCTGTTCAAAATAAGTGTGAATTGTCCTTGGCTCCTTGCTGCACACTAAGTCTTAACTACACCACTCTCTCTTGATTTATCTAACAAAGAAGCAGTGGCATCTGTTCGGATTGCATAAACATTTTCAGAATTTATCTTCCAACCTATCCATTACACTACCTAAAGGGTAGAAGTGTTTTACATCTAATTGTAATCATACCTACTCTCGGTTTCTAGACGGGGTTGCAGGTCATTATTTGCGGTTGGAGGAGCTGCGCTCCTATGTAACTCTTTCCACCATACCCATTGAGATTACAAGCTTAATCTTATATGAAATTACTACTTCTCTTCTACGAGAACTTATTAAAAGGAACCATATTTTATATAAAGAAATAGAGTTTTAACTACATGGCCTATATAAGGAAAATCGATATTTATCTCATTAAGGTTAGTGATAAATCCAGAACCCACAATCATAGATTCACAGAGTTTTATAACCTTGTCATCCGTTGGCATGCGGTGCTCAAAATACACATAAAATAAGCAAGATCAAAATACTTGCGAAAACTAAAATTTGGTTTTTTATGAAGATTAGTTCTTGGAATTGTAGAGGTATGGGTAAAAAACACTTCTGGCTGGACATAGAAACTTTTTGTAAAATTGAGAGGATTCAAATTTTAGCTCTCTTGGAAGCTAAAACTGATAAAAATCCCAACGAGAACATCGTGAAAAAGCAGGATTTGACAGTTGTGCTTGGTCCCTCGTTGTTGGTCTTGCTGGTGGTATTTGCATTTTATGGAAATCTTACCAACTCTATAACACTACATTAGAAATAATCCACACAGTTGAGAGATTTATAGCTCTAAAATATAAAACCCTGGTTATGGTTACTATCTTTATTTATGCACCTTCTCATTATAGAGATAAAGATACTTTTTGGGAGTCAGTCTTGAACTTCATCTCACAAACTAGCCTCCCTTGTCTCATCATGGTAGACCTAAATGAAATTCAACACAGAAATGAGAAAATTGGTGGCGCTATTCCTTATATCTCTAGATTTGATAGACTCGTAAACTCTTAAAACAATATGGATGTCATTGATCTGCCTACCCAAGGAAGTTTCTTTACATGGAGGAAGAATAGTACATAACTTAATAATATTTATGAGAAATTAGACGCACTCTAGTTAGTGAACCACTTATATAGTGGTACCCTGGCCTATTTACAAAAAACCATGCATTCACCAACTCGGACCATTGTCCAATATCAATCCTATTAGATAACAATCAACAGAGAACTATTCAACCTTTTAAATTAGAAAAAAATGTGGCTAAAAAGAAGAGATTTTGAAAATGTAGTTAAACAACCATTGAGATTAAATGTAGAAGGGTCAAACATGTACAAATTAGTTAAACAAACACAAGCATTAAAAGTAAGTGCCAAAAAATGGAATAAGACTTTTTTGTAACATCTTCAAACAACTTAAAGAAACGGAGGATTCCCTCATTGATATTCAAAAAAGGATCCTAGATGATCCATCTTCACCTCTTATAACAACACAAAATAACCTTATTAGGAAAAAAATAAAACTTCTTGAATATCATAAAACCTATTGGGGACAAAGAGCGAAACTCCATCACATCAAATCATCTGATATTAATACAAAGTATTTCCATAGATTTGTAAACGGAAGAAGAAGTAGAAAAATTATTAAAGAGATCACCAGTATTAATGGGACTCTAATCACGAGTGAAGAAAATATAAGAAAAGAAATCCAAACAGATTACTAGAGATGATATAAAAAAGAAAGTGTCAATTTAACTAATATGCATAAATACCTGGATCCAATTCAAAAGGAAATCTCTGAAGAAGATAATACCTATCTAACACAACTACCTTCCAATCTGGAAATAAAAAATGCAATCTTTAACATTGGTAGTGATAAGTCCTCGGCACTTGATGGTATGACAGCTTGTTTCTATCAGAAATTTTGGCATATCGTGGGTCCTACTGTTATAAAGCAATTAAAAGTTTCTTTATTTCAGGTAAACTACTACTCAAACAAATCAATCACACATTCATAACATGAATACCTAAATGTGATAATCCTAAATCTACAAATGACTTTAGACCAATAAGTTTATGCTCTACATTCTATAAAAGCTATCTCAAAAATTATAACTGATAGACTCAAGAACATATTACCCAATATCATACCCCCCTTATAGGGTACTTTTGTGAAGGATAGAGCTATACAAGATAATATTCTGATTGCACATGAAATCTTCCACTCTTATTGATGAATGTCAATCCCCCTTGACCTCCATCGACGAAGAGGACATGCTCGCCATCAAGAGTGATGGCCTGGTGAGTAGGGCACGAGCTCGTGCCATGGCTCAAGCCATCACCTCACTTGTCAACCGGGCCCGCACAAGCAATGCCACCGGCGAACCACAGCCCCCCTGCATGCTCACTTGCATGGTCATTGAAGACACATTAGTCGGGGCCTCACCAATGCCATGACATGCCATGGCACTGTGGACATCGACGCAGCCGATGCCATGCCTATTCGAGCCTTGGCTCTTATCCTTGTTGTTTTAGTGTTTGCTTTATGTTTTCTTAGACTTGCCTTAGTGGGTGTGAAAGACCATTTGCGTATGGGCTTCAACCTTAGGCCCATTAGTGGCACAAGCTTTGTTGGCTGAAATGTCATAGTACTTAAGCTTCTTTTGTTGTTCATTTGTAACTAGTTGAAGATATTAGAATTGGACATCCAATCTTGGGTTGAAGAATACCTCCCCAAGCCTTCCAATTTATCTATCAAATCAAGCTTTCTCATTCTTTCCTCTTTCTCTCCATCTCACGCATTGCATACTCAAATCACTCTCTCGATCTTGTTCTACGAAGAAACCAACCAAGGAACCTCCTCTAGAGGTCCCCTTGGCCCTTGCTCCTCTCGGCTGACCACTTGCTCCCCTTGGTTGCCCCCTTGTTCATCTCGACAGTCCTCAAGGAGACTCCCTCTTGCTTCCGCCTTCAGCCAGCCCTCAAGGGCCATTCAGTGTCCAAGGAGAAGAAGCCTTGCCTTGCTAGCCACGATCGAGCATCTGCCGTGAAGAAAGGCTCCTCTTGGTGCCTTGATTTACATCAACTGGTATCAGAGCTCAAATGATGAGTTAAGTGTATTTTCTTCTCAATTTGTTTTCTCATTTTATGCTTGTTAAGTTGTATTTGTCATCCCCTCCAAAAATCGCCGCCAAAAACCCAAAAAAAATCCTTCCGTTGTCTTGCCACCGCCGCCCACCACCGCGCCGCCGCCACCCACCACCCTGTCGCCGCCTCCCACCACCCTCCAGCCACCAACCTTGCCTCCATGGTCGACCATCCCTTCATGCTTCCTTATTAGAGTCTTTTTTGAATCCTTATCCCATGCATGTGATTCCTCTATTCTTGGTAAAGGTCAAAAGCACTTTCATTCTTTTATAATTTGGTTTGCTTAGGCTTTTTGGTTTACCTTCAAAACTTTGACTCTTTGGCTGATTTTTTTGGGTTAGAGTGTTTGAAAGCTTCTTTGTGGGCTTCAAAAAGGTGGAAACTAAAGTGGCAAACAAACAATTCTTCATTTCTCTCTTCTAAGGCTTTGTCACACACACAAAAGTGGCATTGCCCTCTCTCCTCCTCACCTTGATGCCGCCCCTCTCAATTCAAGTGTGGTACTCCCTCTCTCTTCAATATAAGGCAAATGGCCACTACATTTCCAAAGGCCCAAAACACAAACACAAAAGAAAAAGCCAAGGGAAAAGAAAGAGGCCCAAGAAAAAGGCAAAAGCCCAACTAAAAAAAAGGAGAGGCATTTCGGTTGGGCCACCAACATTCAAAACGTGGGCTTTCTCATTCTTCCCTCTTTCTCTCCATCTCATGCATTATATACTCAAATCACTCTCTCGATCTTGTTCCACGAAGAAACCAGCCAAGGAACCTCCTCTGGAGGTCCCTTGGCCCTTGCTCCTCTCGGCTGACCACTTGCTCCCCTTGGTTGCCCCATTGTTTCTCGGTAGTCCTCAGGGAGACTCCCTCTTGCTTCCGCCTTCAGCCAACCCTCAAGGAGCCCTTAAGAGCCATTCGTTGTCCAAGGAGAAGAAGCCTTGCCTTGCTAGCCACGATCGAGCATCCGCCGTGAAGAAAGGCTCCTCTTGGTGCCTTGATTCACATCACTTTTAGGAGTAAAAAAGGAAAAGAAGGTTGGATTGCTATCAAATTGGATATGGAAAAAGCTGACGGTAGACTTGACTGGAATTTCATTATTAAAGTACTAGATAAATTTGGATTTAACACAAAAATTATTTGATGGATTGAAGAATTTTTTAAAACAGTCTTTTACTCGGTACTTGTTAATAATGGTCTGACAGACCTTTTCTTTCCTAAAAGAGGTCTTCGCCAATGGGAGTTTGTGTCACCATGCCTCTTTATTCTACTTGCATAAATACTTGCGAGAAATCTCCAAAAAACTATAACATAAACAAAAACCAAATTGGATTTAAACTGGCTAGGGCATGATTAGTGTTCCTTTTCTAGCCTTTGCTGATGATATCATAATATTTGCTAAAGAAAATCATACCTCTTGTTCTAATGTTAAAAGCATTATTGAAGAATATTGTACTTTTTTGGGGCAAAAAGTTAACTACCATAAGTCTGCCTTTCAGGTTACTAATAATGTCTCTAATAATATCAAAGAAACAATACGCCAAACATTAAATATTGTTAATACATCATCACTGGAAAAATACCTAGGTTGTCCCATCATTAATGGGAAAGTTGATAAGAATTCATTCCAAGATATCATTCTTAGCTCCAAAATCCAACTCAAAAAATGAAAAGCTAATTTTCTATCACAAATTGGACGAACTGTATTGATTCAATCAAATTTAGCTACAAAACCTAATTATATTATGCAAAGCTTCATGCTTCCCTCATCCATTCATAATGAGATTGATAAAATCAATAGAAATTTCTTCTGGAACAAAGAAGGAAGATCCACGCCCTTGATTGGATGGGATAAGATTTGTAAACCTAAAAGCCAAGGGGGACTTGGCATTAGGAAAGCTAAAGCAACGAATCAAGCTCTACAAATGAAACTTCTATGGAAAATAGTCAAAATACTAGCTGAACCAGGCAATTTATGGGTTAGAATTATTAATGAGAAATACTTGAAAATTTCAATAATTTATAACTATAAGAAAAAAACTAACTGCTCATGGCAATGGAGTCAACTGGTTGATCTTAGAGATGCATTTTTTAAAGGTATCAGCTGGCTTGTTGGAGATGGGAACCGGATAAAATTTTGGACAAATAATTGGGTTTTTCCTTATAAACTCATAAATGGAATACAAGATCAACACTTAATTGACACCAACACTACGGTGAGTAAATATATTAAGAGTGATAAAACGTGGGGTATTGTTGAACTTGATAAGATATTACCAGAAAATATAGTTGCATCTATTAAGCAAATACCAATCCCCAAAATAATATAAAAGATCGCCTATATTGGAGTAAAAGTAAAAATGGTTGGTTCTCAACCAAATTAGCTTTTGAACTTATTACTGATAATAACAATACCAACTCATCAATCTCTCATGGATTTGGAAACTTAATCTTTCTACTAAAATAAAGAACTTTATTTGGAAAATAGTGAACAATGGACTAGCTACTAAAGTAAGACTTGCAATCAAATGTGTTCCCATCCCTTTGAATTGCGAGTCTTGTGATAATCTTTTTGAAGATCTTACTCATTTTCTAATCTCTTACCCTCACACAAAAGGTGTAATCTATTCTATAAAATGTAACTTAGTAGATACCCTTAGTATTATTGGTACTAACAATAAAAAACCAATTCAAATTATTGATGAAATTTCTCAAAAGATGTCAAAAGCTGAATTTGAAGAACTGACAACCATCTGGTGGAGCATTTGGTTTCAGAGAAACCATAAAAAATTTGGCGATGATACTTCGATACCTATAAAAGACATTTCTCACTTTATAAAAACCCAACTCTAGAATTGGAAGAAAGCATGTAACTTTAGCGAAGAGAGCGATCTACCATATACAAAGAAACCTCTTGTTGTCAGACAGGGTATACTTTGTGCTAAATCGCTGTCTCAAGTCTATTTCCATTGAGGGTGACAACCTGTGTGTTTTGAATGTTCTTGCGGGTTTGTGGTCTTGTCCTTGGGAGATTGAGATGGTGGTTGCGGACATTCGTGTGAAACTGCTTTATTTTTCGGAAGTCGCGTTTCATCATGTCTTTCGGGAAGTGAATCGGGTTGCAGATCGTATTGCATGCGCTTCTCTGTCATTCTCGTCGTGCGGTGGATTTGATGTCTGATCTAGATCTTCTAGCTCTTATCCGCAAGGATATTCTAGGATGATTTTCTAACAAGTGTTAGGACCAGCCTAATTTTTTCCTTTATAAAAAAAATGAAATACAACTCTGCAAGGATAATCATTAATATGATATAAAATATATCAACATTTTTTGAGTTTTACAAGTTTAAGGACGATTGCATCTTTCACTCCATTAGATTCTAATTAGTTGATGAACTTGTACCTTACATGGAGCGTTTTCTATTATATTTTATTTTACTTATAAGTGTATGTTAATTATTTATTACTATTGATATTAGGAAAAATAACTTTAAATAATATAAACAATTAACTATCATACATAATACAAACTTAATTTATTGTAAATTAGTTGCATATTATATATTTATATACTGAAAATAAGTTGGTTCAATTCCGATGGCGAAAGCGATGCCGTGAATTTCGAAAAATTGATCGAGCTTATAACATGACAAAAAAAATAAAAATTTACCCCAACAAGTTTAGAACACGCATATTATCTTTGACCATGCCATTAGTCCGATCAAACTTCTAAAGTTTACACTGTCACTTTAATGAAAATTGTCTCCAAAAAAGAAGATAAAATCATTTTCGGTATATATATATGTAATAGCTTGGTTACCAATTTTTTTTGAATTTCGTATTATTTTTGCTTATAGTTGATCAGATTGATTTATGACTATTTAGGTAAGTAAGTATAACAATATCTTAATCAAATTATATCAAACTATTATTTAAATCAAGTAAAATCATTACATATAATTGTATAAGATCGAAACTCTGTTAAATTATTATTTACGGTTTTAATAGTCAAGTCCATTTTAGTTTTATTTTTTACATCATCTGGTATTTATAATAGAAATGTTATTATCGATTAAGATTTAGGAATTTTAAAAAATATAGTGTTATAAATTATATGTAATAAAAGTATTTAACAATTCAGGTAAGAGAAATTGTATAAATATCTAAATCAACTATAATAGGTTAAAATATAAAAAATAAAATATACTCACGAGATTTTATTACTATAATTTATTAAAAATAGAAAAAAAAAATTATTTGTCATATTTTATAAGAAAATATAAATAAGATTTTATAATCAATAATTACCTTGGTAAATTTTACAATTTTTTTTTGTGTTTCAAAAATAATTTAGATATAATGAATTTTAAAGCATTACTATCTTTAAATAGATAAAAGGATTTCAAAAATAATTTATGTATATTAAGCTTATTTTAGTTGCATAAACTAATTTTCAAAATAATTTGGCAAGACAATTTTACCTTAATTTCTAAAATTGATTAGCTTAAAATAAATAAGTAGAAACACTATATTAGGGCTTGATAAGATATATCATTAGCACTCATTTTTAGTTTTAGAAATGAATTAATATTTTTATATTAAATATATTAATTGTGCATGTAAATGTATTTTGTACTGTAATTAATTATGCTACAAACTTATATCATGTTTCAAATAGTTAGTGTCTAGAACTATAAACATAAACTTAAACTTTTGTACAATTTATTTCTAAACTATAATACATTAAGTTGATCCACAATAAATTAAGAAATAAAATAAAAAATTTGTTTACTTGCACAATATTTTGTAGGTTTAATCTCTTGCAAATAACGAGTGTTATAATTTTTTATGTGACTACACATATATGGAAGGGAAACACTATAAATTTTATCCTGTATGGTAAACACACTTTTACTTATATCATATTTTAATTATGGAACTCGATATATACGCGTGATATAAACTAAATTATATAGTATTATTTTTTAAAAGCTAATAAATGAGAAAAAGAAACAATACAAACACAAGATCTATTAAACATATTTTTTATCATATAAAATAGTTATTTTAAAAAATAATTGATGAAATTTTATAGATGAATTTTTTAAGGATATTTAATGGAAGAAAACATATAAACCA
This sequence comes from Rheum nobile, assembly GCA_027886185.1. Lineage (NCBI taxonomy): Eukaryota > Viridiplantae > Streptophyta > Magnoliopsida > Caryophyllales > Polygonaceae > Rheum > Rheum nobile. Next base: position 6,882,152 of record WOAB01000490.1, on the reverse strand, counting down.
CGATTCCATCGTAGACCATGATTGTATGGGTCAGATAAAATTAATTCATTATAAAAAGTAATATATTATATGATAATGTAATAAAACATATGCATATAATAATGTATTTGCGTGTAGTAGAATTGAAGATTTTTGTAAGAAATAAGTAATGTATTTATTTTTTGTTGTTTATAATAGCATTTTTGGAGATTGAAGAAGGTAAATTTCCAAATTAAATATTTTCATTGATTTATAATATGAGATCTTCTAAGAATTTGAGTCGGGTTAATTCTCCATTTTGATATAAAGCTAGCCAATTAGCCATGTTTATAATTAGCCAATTTCCAAATTAAATATTCTCCATTTTTGTTGTTTATAATAGAATTTTTTGGAGATTGAAGAAGGTAATTTTCCAAATTAAATATTTTCATTGATTTATATTATGAGATCTTCTAAGAATTTGAGTCGGGTTAATTCTCCATTTTGATATAAAGCTAGCCAATTAGCCATGTTTTTAGTCACATTTCAAACTTGATTTTCTTAAAACTTATTACAATTTGAAATTGATGGTTTGATTTCTTTTATAAAGAAAAACGATATAACATGATTAATTATGTGAGTTGATTAACTTGAATGTTCTTGTTTCTCTTATAATATAAATTATGTCCAGATAGATATATAGTTTGAGTGATCCTTAGTCAAATATGTATTTAATGTGATTTTAAATTTTTAAAGAAATATTTACATATAGTAATATTATAGGATAATATTAAAAAAAGATTCAAAGCAAGATTATGTCCATTTTTGGAGAAATACTAAATTTCGAAAGAAAACTAAAAATTTAAAAAAGAAAATAAAACACTATTAATTTAAAAGGATAAAAATATAACTGACTATAAAATTTTACCTATATGGTATACCAAAATGTTAACAAGTAGAAAAAATAAATTTGGATGTGTACTTGTAATAACTCGGAGAGTTGCAATAAACTACAACTCATTAATGCCATCCGTGGAATTTGGAAAATTTCTTGGGAAATATCTCCTATAACTCTATAAGTACGGAAATTCGATCCTTGTTACGTGGTTTGGATTATTTTCAGGTTTATCACTGCTACCGAGAATCCAACAAAGCCACAAATTTCCTGGCTACTTCTAACATCCCTTCCACTCTTCTACGCAATGCCATTATGAAATACCTTTCGCCGCACCATGGGTGTACGCAGCTGCATCGATCTCGTCATCAGGTTTTAGATTACAGCTCTACTGTTTCCTCAGCTTGTAAAACATTTGTAAAAATCATCCGTTGTGATGATTTAGGTATGCCTTTTTGTTTATAAGGATACCTTCTGTTTGCTTGTATAAAAAAATAATGTCATTGGTGATGTGATCCCGCCTCCCATGACGGCCACAAAGGAGGAGCATGCCATGAGCCTTCGCTCAGAGGGCCCAGAGACAAGGTCTAGGTCTGCAGCACAATTGGTATTCACTCCTTGTGGGGAGTGGATAAAGGGGAGAGGTCTCGTGTTCGAGCGCTCCCAACAATCTCTTGGCTAATGGCTTTCATTTAATTTGGAGTAGCCCCCAAGGATGGGTTGGGGTACATGGGCTGCGGCTCATGGAGTGTCTCATGTTGGGCTAGGCCCGTGGCTTGAGCACTCACATAAAAGTGTACTTTTTTGTAATACCCACACCACATTGGGCCGGCCCATCACAGGACTGCAGCCCATACACCCCAACCCATCCTTGGTAGCTCCTCCTAATTAATTAGGAAGCTATTTCCAAGAGGTTGTTGGGAGCGCTCGAACTCTAGACCTCTCCCCTTTATCCACTCCCCACAAGGAGTGAATATCAATTGCGCTGCAGCACAATTGGTGGCAAGAGAGCGCAAGGCTTCTTGTCAAAGCGTGAGGTCTCGAGTTCGAGAGTCACGAACAACCTCCCAGCCATGGGGATTTGGTTGGGGTACATGGGCTGCAGCCCATGGATAGAGAAATGGCTGGCCCAATAAGGTCGGAGCCCCTCTCATTCAAAGTGTACTTTTTTTGTAATACCCACACCACATTGGGCCGGCCCATCACAGGGCTGCAGCCCATACACCCCAACCCATCCTTGGTAGCTCCTCCTAATTAATTAGGAAGCTATTTCCAAGAGGTTGTTCGTGAGGCTCGAACTCGAGACCTCCCGCTTTAACAAGAAGCCTTACGCCCTCTTATTACCAATTGCGCTGCGGCACAATTGGTAACAAGAGGGCGTAAGGCTTCTTGTTAAAGCGGGAGGTCTCGAGTTCGAGCCTCACGAACAACCTCTTGGAAATAGCTTCCTAATTAATTAGGAGGAGCTACCAAGGATGGGTTGGGGTGTATGGGCTGCAGCCCTGGGATGGGCCGGCCCAATGTGGTATGGGTATTACAACTGTAACACCCCCAAAACTTAACCCTTTTGGAAAGGCATTACCGCCAGTGACCCCAGTGTTCCTTACCGAGATCACCCAAGGCTTTACCACTTAAATACGATTTATGAATAATGATCAACGTAATCAATTCCAAAACATAACATTGTCAAGGAAACAAGCGTTACGGGATTACAACCCAATCCCGATTAGGTCAACACAGAGTTTAAATCAAATACAGCGAAAGACTAAGAAAGTACATTACAATCAAAGTTATTGTCCAAAGGATTGCAACCTGATAAAAGCAATAACTAAAACGTTTGAAAACCACCGTTGACTCCATAATCGTTCTAGTCTTCACTACTTCCGATCTGATGTGCCGAATCGGACGGATGACACCAGCCAACCATGCAAGGAAAATATCGGTTGGTTAGTCTAAATGAATAGACTAGCAAGGGTACACAGCAGAATGGTTCGAAGCAGGCGTATTAGGTTAGACTCCTCGTTCCTCGAATAATAATCGAGTACGCTAGTCAACCACCATACTCCTACTGGAATAAACAAGAGATATGCACAAGAGAGGACTATGGAAGACTGAATCTTCATAGAGATCGACTCGAAAAGAGACTCCAAGAGATTGAGTCTTACGGAAATATGACAAATCTGGAATGTTACAGAATCATACAATAATGATTTAAAACTGACTGAGATGCTTCAGTTAACGACCAACCTCACCGCCTTACAGCGAATCCAGATCGGAAAGAAGACGTACTACATTCAAGTCAATACGAGTCTTCCTAGCGGCACTTCTACCTAGCTGCCCTACTCGCTGAGCGTTCATTAATTATGTGCGTCAAGGTAGCACTTATCTGATTATGTTTCAAAACACACATCACATTATAGACTTTTACATGTGTACCCCACCAGTGAGACGACACATCTTAGTATACGTTTCGTTGAGAGTGACGTATACCGAAAGGTTTGTGACACCAGCTAAGTGTCCTGTCTCTACACACATGTGTAAGAGACCGATCATGATCTTAGAATAGTACCAGATGGGGACGAGCCATCCCGATACTAGATTATAAAGAAACGACTGGACAAAGTCCGAGTAACGTTCCTATCTAACAGTGCTAACTAAACAGTTACAGCACAACAACAGTTACCGGATAAATCCACATAAAGGCCCGAAAGGCGATCACAGATAATAGCGTTGTTCTAACAGATATACAACCTATTATATGATTTTCAAAACAGTTTATCAAAACCATTTCCAGACAAACAGAGTATTCATTCCAAATTAATTACTCAGATAAACTACTGATAATTAATGTAAATATGGAACGAATGAGCAAGAGCGAACCGCCACTTGCCTTAATCCGCAAAATAGTCTAAAGACGTCACTGGATTCCGGGCTCGACACGGTATAGTTCCGACAGCACAACAACCTTCGAGTCGACCCATAAAAGGAACCCTAAGTTAGATCCGACATAAACAGTACGAATCTAAACACGGCGAAAGAACACGAAAGGAAAGACGCCACAACGACAACCGACCAAGCCAAAGCCACGAAGGCATTCTGGGCACTGGCGGCGGTCGCCGTTCTTGGCGGCGGTCGCCGTATTCATCACGGCGGTCGCCGTGAAGAACACGACTGACTGAAACGAGAGAAATCTCACCCCAAAACACGAGTGGTTCGGCCTCCCTCGACTTGCTTTGGCTTCTAACCTCCAAGGCTAACCAAAAGCTTCACAAAGGCACTCTGGAAACACACCACAACACCTCCGGCGAGCACAAGAAAACCGACGAAACTCAACTCACTTTGAGGGAGAATTTTGGCAGCGATTCGGGGTTGTAGATGACCCAAAACCCATGCCCAAGCTCCTCTATATATAGGCAAACCCCAAGGAGTACCCAGCAAACCCTAAGACGCGGCAACCGACGCAACGGCGCGCCTCGAACGACACCGGCGACCGACGGGCAATGCCCACTGGACAATCACGGCGGTCGCCGTGATTTTACCTGCGGCGGGCACGCGGCGGGCACGCGGCGGTCGCCGTAAATGCGGCGGTCGCTGTCGCTAGGCCTGTCGCGGCCAGCTAGAAGCTGACACGCTGACTTCTCGGGCCCAACCATGGCGGTCGCCGTTTCTGAACGGCGGTCGCCGTTTCTCCCTTTTCCCGCCCATTCAGCTTTGAACGAGCTTGACGATAAACCGGGATAAAAATTATCGTACGCGAATGACAATTTAAAATCCAAGGCATGCTGTCTGTATATTATTTCACTGAGAAAAATATCACAGATATAGAGCACATTATAGAATGTCTCAAACTCTCTGTATTAAATCCGACGTACACAACGGGTACCCGGGAAAATTCCATAATTCCCAATATAACCTTACAAAATTACGGGGTATCACATCTCCTCCCCCTTACAAGAAGTTTCGACCCCGAAACTTAGGTCGAGAATAACTCGGGAAAACGCCTGAGCATATCTGACTCGGTTTCCCATGTCTCCCAAGTAACTTCTTCGATCCCTGACTTGGACCACAGCACTCGTACCAATGGTACGACCTTGTTGCGCAAACGCTTCTCCCGACGCTCCAAAATGCGCACGGGCAACTCTTCATAAGTACCATTAGCTTGAGTCTCGATGTCCTCGTAACTAAGTACATGAGACTCATCTGGTACATACTTTCTGAGTAAAGATACGTGGAACACGTTATGCACCGGGTGAGCCGATGGCGGCAACGCCAAGCGGTACGCTAGAGATCCCACTATATCCAGAATCTCGAATGGTCCCACGTAGCGAGGGTTAAGCTTCCCACGCTTACCAAATCTGAAAACTCCTTTGGATGGCGATACCTTGACAAAAACATTGTCACCGACCTCGAACTCGACAGTCCTGCGCTTCCGATCTGCGTAGGACTTCTGTCGACTCTGAGCGGTCAACATTCTTTGTCTGATCAAAGCAATGTCTGAAGCCGTCCTTTCGACCAACTCTGGTCCAAGCAGAATTTTGTCGGCATTATCGTCCCAACAAATCGGAGATCTGTATCTGCGACCATACAAAGCTTCAAATGGAGCCATCTTGATTGTAGCATGCCAGCTATTGTTGTACGTGAACTCAATCAGACTCAAGCTGTCCTCCCAGCTAGTCGGACGATCGAGCATACAAGCTCTAAGCATATCCTCTAGAGTCTGGATGGTCCTTTCAGACTGGCCATCTGTCTGGGGATGAAACGCGGTGCTGAACCTCAACTCGGTTCCCATAGCCTTATGAAGCTCCTTCCAGAATCTTGACATGAAACGGCCATCTCGGTCCGATACAATGGTCTTAGGAATGCCATGTAAGCGGACAATCTCCTTCTGGTAAACTTCGGCTAACTTCTGGGTTTCCCATGTGGTCTTGATGGCTATGAAATGAGCACTCTTCGTAAGCCTATCCACAATTACCCAGATAGCATCTCTTTGACTTCAAGTCTTGGGTAGCCCAGTGACGAAGTCCATGGAAATGTCCTCCCATTTCCATTTTGGTACGGGGAGAGGTAGCATCTCACCACCTGGCCTGCGGTGTTCGATCTTGACCTTCTGGCAAGTTAAGCACTTTGCCACAAAGTCTGCTACGTCCCACTTCATGTTTGGCCACCAAAACTTCTTCCTGAGATCCTTGTACATCTTGCTAGAGCCAGGATGCACAGAATAAGCAGATGAATGAGCTTCTCTCATCACCAACTGATGAAGACCTTCTGTGTCAGGCACACAGATCCGATCCTGAAACCAAAGTGATCCATCATCCTGAACCACAAAACTGGGAGCTTTCCAATCCATCACTTCACTTCTTAACTTTACCAAGATGATGTCATCGACTTGTTTTTCTTTGATCTGATCTAGTAGTGTAGCCTGAATTTCCATCATACTCAGGTACCCTCTACGCTGGTCATATAAGACTTCAACGTCGCATGACTCTCGGTTTAGCTTGGTCTGAGCAGTAAGCAACGCAACCACAGTCTCGTGCGTTGTCTTCCGGCTTAGCGCATCAGCTACTACATTAGCCTTGCCCGGATGATACAGCAACTCCATGTCGTAGTCCTTGAGCAGCTCTAGCCAGCGGCGTTGTCTCATATTTATCTCCTTTTGAGTAAATATATACTTGAGACTTTTGTGGTCAGTGAAGACTTGGCATCTTATACCGTAGAGGTAATGTCTCCAAATCTTCAGCGCAAAGACAACCGCTGCTAGCTCAAGATCATGGGTCTGATAGTTTTCCTCGTACGTCTTGAGTTGCCTGGATGCATAAGCAATAACCCTGCCCCTTTGCATCAAAACACAACCAAGACCATACTTTGAGGCATCACTGTAGACCACATACTCGTCGTTCCCCTCTAGAAGTGCTAACACGGGTGTCGAGGTCAACCGTCGCTTCAACTCTTGGAAACTGACCTCGCACTTGTCGTTCCAGACAAACTTCTTGTGAACTTTACGGAGTAGATTGGTCATAGGTAGAGCGATCTTTGAAAATCCCTCCACAAACCGTCTATAATACCCGGTAAGCCCAAGAAAGCTGCGCACCTCTTTTACGTTCTGAGGCTGTGTCCACTTAGCCACCTCTTCAATCTTTTGGGGATCAACCATAACCTCATTTTTATTGATCACGTGGCCTAAGAAAGCCACCTCTTTCATCCAGAATTCACATTTAGACAATTTAGCATAAAGCTGATGTTGTCTAAGGATTGACAAGGCAATCCGCAGATGTTCCTCGTGGACTTCTTCACTCAGAGAGTAGATCAGAATGTCGTCTATGAAGACCACCACGAACTTATCCAAGTACTGGTGAAAACATCGGTTCATCAAGTCCATAAAGACAGCTGGAGCATTTGTAAGCCCAAAAGGCATCACTACGAACTCGTAATGACCATATCTGGTCCTAAACGCAGTTCTAGGAATGTCCTGCTCACGAATCCTGAGTTGGTGATATCCAGATCTCAAGTCGATCTTGGAGAAAACCTTTGCTCCCTGCAATTGGTCCAACAAGTCATCAATCCTAGGCAAAGGATACTTGTTCTTGATCGTCACATTGTTCAACTCTCGGTAGTCGATACAAAGTCGGAACGATCCGTCCTTCTTTTTGACGAATAATACCGGAGCACCCCACGGCGATGCACTCGGCCTGACATGATCTTTGTCAAGAAGATCTTCAAGTTGATTCTTCAACTCTTGCATCTCAGCTGGAGCCATCCGGTACGGTGATTTGGAAATCGGCACCGTACCAGGCTCGAGATCAATTGAAAACTCTACGTCGCGGTTCGGGGGTAATCCAGGAATTTCTTCCGGAAAGACATCCGAAAACTCCCTAACTACAGGAATATCAAGAACCTCAGGTCCATCCTTCGCAGGCGAATCCAAGTAGCAAAGGTACCCGACACATCCTTGTCGTAGTAGCTTAAACGCAGCCATCGCATTGATCAGCTTGCCGTTATCAGCGTCATTTCGACCTTTGAACTTGCACACGAATTGGCCCCCGGATGACACCGTCACCGTTCTTGAACTAAAGTCGATCACCGCCTTGTGACGCGTTAGCCAATCCATACCGAGGATAATGTCGTATGGAGCCATGGCTATACAAATTAAATCTGCTTCGAATTCCTTACCTTGAATGGTAATCGGAAAGTCGGACAGATGCTTGGTTCCCACCAAACGTTCTCCATTAGGAAGATTAACGACAAAAGGGTCGCACGAATCATTGCACACTAAGTCTAACTTGCTAACACAGCTATCCGAAATAAAGGAATGCGTAGCACCAGAATCAAACAGAATGCACACTGAAGTAGAGTGAAGGTATAGAGTACCTTGAGCAATTGGAGCATTGGGTCCATCCGCTTCACGCATCTCATACAAGCGTTGTCCCTGACTTCCAGAAACAGCTGGGGCCTTTCCCCTGTTCTGGGCAGTCGTCTGGACTGAAGGGCTAGGAGTCTCGACAGGCTTAAACCTAGGTCGGTTGCTCTGATGAACTGACCCTTGCTGCGACTCTACCTCCTTCTGCTTTCCCTGCTTGCAGTACTTCTGCAGATGACCGTCACGCCCACACCCAAAGCACGACCTCTTCTCTTTCAGACATTCATTGCTCTTGTGCCCAACAGTACCACAGTTATAACACTTAACTGAACTCCAGGTCTGCCCTGACTGGTGAGTCGATCCTCCTTGCGTCATCTCCGTCTTAGCTCGGCCAGACTTGGCAAAGTTAGACGGTGGCGCAGGGCGCTTAAAACCACCTCCCTGGTTCTGGTTCTGCATCGACTTTTGTCGGTTGCGCCTCTTGGTCGACTCCTCAAGAGTTACTTCCAGCTTATAGGCACAATCAACATACTGCTCCAAGGTAGAGCATGTGTGATGCACCATTAATGGCTTGATATCCGGACTCATCCACTCATGCAAGTATCAGATCTTTTGGGCCTCGCTGGTAATCTCGGCAGTGGTATACTGTAGAAGATGGTTGAAATTAGACGCCAACTCGGTCACTTTCAGACCATCAGTCTTTGGGTACAAAAACTCTTTATGCTTCTCCTCTCTCATAGCACGAGAGAAAAAGCGATCAACCATCTTGGTCTTGAACATCGACCAAGTCAACACTGGGCTCTCAGCCAAACCTGTGCTCTCCCACCACTCACTAGCCTCCTCCTTCAGCTGAAGAGAAGCGATATGGACCTTCTCGGCCTCCGTACACTCCACGTTCCTAAACAGCCTCTCCATATGGGAGAACCAATGAGTCACTACCACTGGCTCCCCTTTCCCGTTATAGCAATCGGGTCTCATGGAAGTGATGGTCTTAAGGGCGTGACCATAGCTGTCTCTCGCCCTGACGGCAGTCTCCTGAATCACAGGGTTTCTGGGTTCCACAACATCAGGAACCGCTGCGTGAGTAGGCACTTCTTGCGCTTGAGGCACACTTGGTCTCAAAACATCTACAATAGCCTGCATCACGATTCCACGAATCGCCTCTACAGCTACGGCGTCAAACAGCGCTGGCGTTTGGGTCTGATCCTGACCTTCACGCCTCTGCTGGATGCGAGACTCTGATTCGTGTTCATCCTGAACACCTCTTCCTGCTGGCCTGGGGTTTTGACTAGTCCCAGCACCGGCTCGAGTCAAATTCCTCGTGCTTCTTGGGTTCACCATCTAGTTACCGATCAAATTCCAAGCATTCAATACATTAATATTATGCAATGTACTTATGCAATATATCAACGTAAATAAATCACTCAGAATAGATCAACTTGGCATTTTATAGATGAACCTTCGAACTCTTACACAAGTTACACATAAGTCTATCATTCGAGCGTTTGGACAACATTGCTCGAAGATATAAGTGTTTCTCAGAGTACTTGCCGCAATACTGAAATATTACACAAAGTACAACTTGTAATACTAAGAAACGAAACTACTACGATAGGCAACGCCACTCCTCCTCAAGGCGTTCCAAAAAGTCTCCCATACGACTGGCTACTCGTGCATGGTCTCTTCGGCCTAGGCTCACCATCGAGCTCTGGTGATGGGTTTCGCACCCTGCTTGACCCTGAAGCACATAGTCCTAGCTCAGTCATGGTAAAGTATGGGTCGTCCATGACTGGTCCTCCTATTCCAGCCCTCCTCTGAGTACTGGCGGTCAACTCATCCCACTTACTCTGTTGTTCTGCAGAGATTACCTCGCTCTGGCGGAGGATCTCCTGCAGCTCGGATTCCGACCTCCATCTTCTTGGAGTAGGGATAGGCTGAGATTCCCTATCACTTCTCCTAATACCGTACTCGGTATACAGTGCCTCCCAATCAGCTTCTGACATGGGTGCGTACTCTGGCATTGGTGACAATTCTGTACCGGGCTCCTGATTCTGCCCTCCAAGGTCCAAATCCAGGTCCTCCTCTGGATCCTCCTCTATGGGATCCTCCTTCTCGGGATCATCCTCGATGGGATCCTCATCCTCGGAATCATCCTCGATGGGATCCACATCCTCGGAATCATCCTCAACCATATCCTCGTCCTCAACAGGATCCACCTCCAGCATCTCCTCTTCCTCGTCCTCGTACTCGATCTCCTCTGGAATTGGTCCCAACAGAAAGTCGTCTTGGTAAACCCCTTGTTCAAACCTCGACAACTCGTCTTCCTGCTCCCATTCCTGTACTCCCTCCACCCTTGGTGGCGGCACAGGTGCAGGTCTAGGGACCATAGCATTCCTGGCTACAAGGACAACTGACTCGGGGAGAACGTGCTTGACGTCTTTGGGTGGGCTACTCGGGCCTCCAACCTCGAAATGTCGCTGAGGTAACGGAAAATCTAGCCTCGGCTGGTCCGACTTGGCGTCTTCCGTCCCCCTACCAACTGAAAAGCAGACACCCATCCTATCGAACAATAAGGAAGAAATTAGTCTTTCTAGACATAGAAGCAAGCTTACTATATCAGATTGTAAAGAAGACACGACTATGAACGGTGTTTTTAAATTCTTTTCAGAATGAAAATTCAGAGCCCATTTTAAAGCATTTTCGAAAACGGATAAATGGTTTATAAAAATTCCAAACCCGTTTTAAAACTTTTGGCTCTGATACCACAATTGTAACACCCCCAAAACTTAACCCTTTTGGAAATGTATTACCGCCAGTGACCCCAGTGTTCCTTACCGAGATCACCCAAGGCTTTACCACTTAAATACGATTTATGAATAATGATCAACGTAATCAATTCCAAAACATAACATTGTCAAGGAAACAAGCGTTACGGGATTACAACCCAATCCCGAATAGGTCAACACAGAGTTTAAATCAAATACAGCGGAAGACTAAGAAAGTACATTACAATCAAAGTTATTGTCCAAAGGATTGCAACCTGATAAAAGCAATAACTAAAACGTTTGAAAACCATCGTTGACTCCATAATCGTTCTAGTCTTCACTACTTCCGATCTGATGTGCCGAATCGGATAGATGACACCAACCAACCATGCAAGGAAAATATCGGTTGGTTAGTCTAAATGAATAGACTAGCAAGGGTACAAAGCAGAATGGTTCGAAGCAGGCGTATTAGGTTAGACTCCTCGTTCCTCGAATAATAATCGAGTACGCTAGTCAACCACCATACTCCTACTGGAATAAACAAGAGATATGCACAAGAGAGGACTATGGAAGACTGAATCTTCACAGAGATCGACTCGAAAAGAGACTCCAAGAGATTGAGTCTTACGGAAATATGACAAATCTGGAATATTACAGAATCATACAACAATGATTTAAAACTGACTGAGATGCTTCAGTCAACGACCAACCTCACCGCCTTACAGCGAATCCAGATCGGAAAGAAGACGTACTACATTCAAGTCAATACGAGTCTTCCTAGCGGCACTATTACCTAGCTGCCCTACCCACTGAGCGTTCATTAATTATGTGCGTCAAGGTAGCACTTATCTGATTATGTTTCAAAACACACATCATATTATAGACTTTTACATGTGTACCCCACCAGTGAGATGACACATCTTAGTATACGTTTCATCGAGAGTGACGTATACCGAAAGGTTTGTCACACCAGCTAAGTGTTCTGTCTCTACACACATGTGTAAGAGACCGATCATGATCTTAGAATAGTACCAGATGGGGACGAGCCATCCCGATACCAGATTATAAAGAAACGACTGGACAGAGTCCGAGTAACGTTCCTATCTAACAGTGCTAACTAAACAGTTACAGCACAACAACAGTTATCGGATAAATCCACATAAAGGCCCGAAAGGCGATCACAGATAATAGCGTTGTTCTAACAGATATACAACCTATTATATGATTTTCAAAACAGTTTATCAAAACCGTTTCCAGACAAACAGAGTATTCATTCCAAATTAATTAATCAGATAAACTACTGATAATTAATGTAAATATGGAACGAATGAGCAAGAGCGAACCGCCACTTGCCTTAATCCGCAGAATAGTCTAAAGACGTCACTGGATTCCGGGCTCGACACGGTATAGTTCCGACAGCACAACAACCTTCAAGTCGACCCATAAAAGGAACCCTAAGTTAGATCCGACATAAACAGTACGAATCTAAACACGGTAAAAGAACACGAAAGGAAAGACGCCACGACGACAACCGACCAAGCCAAAGCCACGAAGGCATTCTAGGCACTGGCGGCGGTCGCCGTTCTTGGCGGCGGTCGCCGTATTCATCACAGCGGTCGCCGTAAAGAACACGGCGGTCGCCGTGAAGAACACGACCGACTGAAACGAGAGAAATCTCACCCCAAAACACAAGCGGTTCGGCCTCCCTCGACTTGCTTTGGCTTCTAACCTCCAAGGCTAACCAAAAGCTTTACAAATGCACTCTGGAAACACACCACAACACCTCCGGCGAGCACAAGAAAACCGACGAAACTCAACTCACTTTGAGGGAGAATTTTGGCAGCGATTCGGGGTTGTAGATGACCCAAAACCCATGCCCAAGCTCCTCTATATATAGGCAAACCCCAAGGAGTACCCAGCAAACCCTAAGACGCGGCAACCGACGCAACGGCGCACCTCGAACGACACCGGCGACCGACGGGCAATGCCCACTGGACAATCACGGCGGTCGCCGTGATTTTGCCTGCGGCGGGCACGCGGCGGTCGCCGTCGCTAGGCCTGTCGCGGCCAGCTAGAAGCTGACACGCTGACTTCTCGGGCCCAACCACGGCGGTCGCCGTTTCTGAACGGCGGTCGCCGTTTCTCCCTTTTCCCGCCCATTCAGCTTTGAACGAGCTTGACAATAAATTGAGATAAAAATTATCGTACGCGAACGACAATTTAAAATCCAAGGCATGTTGTCTGTATATTATTTCACTGAGAAAAATATCACAAATACAGAGCACATTACAGAATGTCTCAAACTCTCTGTATTAAATCCGACGTACACAACGGGTACCCGGGAAAATTCCATAATTCCCAATATAACCTTACAAAATTACGGGGTATCACAGTCCAGGTCCATGACCATCGCCAACGCCGTGCACTCGCTAGTCACTCGCGTCATCGCTAGCCAAGGAAGCCCAGATACCGATCCCAGACCCATCGTCCTCGCCACTATTGTTATCAGAGTATCGAGCCCACCGCTACCGCTTCCGGGTGCACCCACTGCCGAGCCAGTCGACTCATCGTCGCCGTTGCTCCCAGTGTCTGCATCCATGGGCTCGCCGCCACCGGGTTAAACACTTAGCGGTTTATTTGCCTCTATTTTGACATTGCTTTTGAGACATTTTTACTTTTTGGTAATTTGATTGTTTTAAGTAGTTTTCTTTTATAATAGTTTCCATATTTAGGGTGTGTGCCTATTGCATGCTTGCATGGGCTAGCCCGCTAGGCTCGACTCGGCCCATCCGAGTTCTCGCCTCTAGTATTTAAGTTCAACTTTGTTATTGTTTTTACTTACGTTCAATTTTAATCAAGGCTTTAGTAGAGTTTTTATCCTCATACCCTTGATCGGACGTCACCCTCTATCTTCGCATCCCCTTCACCCGCGCCAACGCTACGGCAACCGCTTGAACCCTCAAGCAAAGTCTTCCTTCGCATCTCCCTTCACTCCACGCCGATGCTACGGCAAAGACTTGTCCTTTCAAGTCATCTATCCCCAAATCATCACACCATCACTTCCCAAAACCATCCATTCAATTGCTTTCGCCATCGCATCGCAATCGCCTACCAAATCGCAACCATCGAGCCCACTATCGGATCCACAACCATCGTTGTCGCCGTCACTAGCATCACTTGTGACACTCATCCTCACCATCGCTATCGCCGTCGTCATCGAGCCCAGCCTTGAACCTAGTCGATCGCTCGCCATCGCAGCCGCCATCACCATCGCCGCCGTCGCCACTGTCTTGACATTCATCTTGACATCCATCGTCGCCGCCGCCGATACCACCCAGACACTCACCACCGGGTTCACCATCGGTCACCACCGTGTCTGATAACCTCTAAAGTTACTGTTTACTGTCGCCACCTCTTGTCAACCTTTCGTGCAATACAACAAGGGTTTGCACCCAAGGGTTCCACGACAGGCTTGACAAGGCAAAGCTTGTGACTTCTCGCCCAAGACTAGATCCAAGGTGTCACCTTTGACAAGTGTGCTCATCATCGGAGACAAGAACACATCAACTGGCATTAGAGCCCAACAGTCTTGTAAGTCACGAACTCAAGTTTGCATCTTGTTTACAAAATTTTTCTTGACCACCATCTTTGCTTTCGCATCATTGAGAGAAAAACCAAAAGTTTCCATATTTAGCTTGTCCTTCGGTTTCTACAAGGTAATTCCTTGGCCAATTTTTTTTTCTTGCTCCCTAAGTTTTGGTGTGTTTGGTAACTTTGATATCTTGCATGCTAGAATAGATTGTTTCCTTATTTCTTGCGTTGATAGAGTTTCCTTATTTGCTTGCTTTACTTTTTGGGTTTGTTAGCCGAATTTCCTTATAAGATATCATCAAATCTTATCTTCTTTCTCTCTCCAATCTCTAAGATCACACGCTTGATCATTCTTGTTACTTAGGCCGTTATTTTTTTCCCTTTTATAATCCGATATTTTCGAGCAAAAGATAAGATATTTGGATATTATTAAAAAAAAAAGATAATCCAATCGGATATTTAAAAAAAATCAAAAAAAGAGTTTCCAAGTTAGGGAAAGCCAAAATAAGGCAACCCTAACCCACTCGCTACGGTCTAGGCTCACTTCTCAACCCCTACGCCGTCTAGGTGGACTTCCTAGAAGGTATTGTCTTGCTAGTTTGATTGCTTTGTTTACGTGGTCTAGGGTTTCAATTTGTTCTTGTGTGTTTGATTGACGACTTGCTTCTCACACCATCTCTTGTGACTAGCCTAGCCGCCCTCACGGCAAGCCCATACAAGCCCTACCCTTCGTGAACTTTGTGACTTGATTAGTGTATTCTTGGTTGTTGTTCTTTGTGCTTGTTGTTCGTTTTTACTTCCATGGCTGGCCCTATTGTTATAGGAAGCATGACGGTCAACACATCTAGTGAGGACAACGCAGGCGCCGACAACACCAACCCACAACCCCAACCGATGGGTCCACAACAAGACCCACCACCACAAGATCTTCCCCAACAAGATCCCCTTATAGAGTTGTCTGAGGAGCAAAGAGTAATCCAATCCCTTCGACAACAGGTGGCTCACTTGGAAGCCATGCAAAGAGCAGCACAACTCGTGCCCACTCCAACCCTAGTGATCGATATGGACGCGTCGACTCACCCCAGAGCCACCGACGCCGGTCCAAGTAAAACTCGCGTGGACAAAGGAAAAGTAGTCATGCCTTCGACTTCCAACCTTCAACCACAACTCAATCGAATGCAAAGTGTCATTGAGAGTCGACAAGGTTACATGTCTCACCAAGACCGATACGTGCCCAGAGTCACACCCGCTGGCTTCGACACCGACTCCGACCACGCCGATGACTCTCAAGGTGAGTTTTCCGATCCCTATGATTTTGATGCTAGGTATGCCTCCAGACGCACCCAGTGCCGTGTTCCAGGCTTAGTGCCACGCGAAGGCCGACACTGCAAAGCCGAGTTAGCCACCGCAACGCCGAGAAGACCCAGTCGACGACCCAGTCGCCAGACGCGACGCGACGATGCGGCCCAGAGGACACCTACTACCCAGCCCAGAACCTACGATGTGTGTGACCATCTTCGCCATCAAAGTGCTCGGACGCCACACTATGGGTCCGATGGCTATGGTTCTTCCACACCCACAGTCCAAGACGACTTCGACGAGTTCGACGACGAAGAAATTGAGGACTCAGGTATGGTCAATCCAAACTTTTTTCATCCACCTCTTGGAGATCCTATTGAATTGCAGGATCGCCCATCGGATTGGATTCCCCCTCCGCTCCTCCAAGCCCAAGGAGTCCGTGATCGTGACATTGGCGGCGAGCGCCGCGATGCCATGCCTAGAGACGTTTGCCGAGCCGACCAGGAGGCCCAGCCGTGACGGCGCCGACACGACGACGCCTACGCGCCCAGGGACAGGTTTGCTCTCGGCGATGATCACCTCGTTCGCGAGAGGCGATAACATGCATGCGTTGCACCCCATGGAGTCCGCACCTACGAGAACCCCCTCTTTGCCGCCGCGCCACACCACGCGCCCATGCAAGCCCCTCCACAGCCTCGATACCAACGACACGAAGTCAAGGTGAAAATCGAGCATTTTTTTGGTGAATATAATCCCTCTGTTTTTCTTGAACGGGTGCAGGACACAGAGTACACCCTACGATATTGTCGAGTGCCACCTAAGGACCATGTCGACGCCACGACACTCTACTTCCGAGGCACCGCCCGTGTGTGGTGGCATAGGTTCGTGGATGACTGCGTCTGACGCCGCCTACCACAGGTCACCGAATGGCACCAATTGGTGTATGTTATGACAAAGAAGTATGTGCCTCCAGATTATCGCAACCAAATGCGCATGGAGATAGCCATGGCTCTAAGACTCCCCTAGAGTTCTTCTCCGCATTAGAGGACATGTACTACAAGGCCAACATTAGTGTTGCACCTTCAACATTGAAAACCAAGTTCTTGAGTGGCTTGAACACTCCAATCCATGGCCAACTCGAGATCTTGCCAATCAAATACTTGAACATGTTGACACACACGGCGATGCAAATACATGCCCAACTCAATCGCCGAAAGTCATACACTTGGCAAAGTGGCCAAACAAGGTATTCTTCTAACCCTAGTGATTTACCTTCTACTAATGTGCGTCCCAGTGCTAGTTCCACAGCCGTGTCTAGCCAAGCCGCCAAGGTGAAGCCCTCGACTCCAAGCATAGCGCCGCGCGCCAACGCGCCCAGACAGCCTCTAGTGGGCACAGATCGCGCGCGCGACCTCGAATGCTACAAGTGTGGTGGCCGGGAACACTATATTCCCAATGCTAGAAAGGTGCTCTTCTCCACTGCCGCCGCCGGCTATGAGTCCTTCGAAGAAGAAGAGCCCACTCTCAAGCCCATTGACGAAGGCCACGAGAAAGATGAGGATGCCTACGACTGCGAGCCTGCTTCACTGCATGTGGGCACGCCATTGAGCTTAGTGGCAAGGCGACTCCTCACCGTCAAGGAAGCAAGCCTCAACGACCAACGAGAGAGCTTGTTCCATACAAGGGCACTCGTCCAGACGGCTTCCTTGAGTGTTATTATTGATGGAGGTTCATGTGCAAACATTGTGAATGAGAAGGTCGTGAAGCACTTTAAATTGCCAACGACGCCTCACCCACATCCGTATGCACTCCAGTGGATCTCTTCTAGTCTAGGTAACACAGTATCTCGACAATGCTTAATTTCATTCTCCATAGGTCAATATTGTGATTCTATTTTATGTGATGTCATTGCAATGGACGTCACTCATATTTTGCTTGGACGCCCATGGCAATTCGACAGGCGCGTACAGCACGATGGCTATTTGAACACGATGTGTTCAATTACAACGGGAAGCGCGTCACTTTGCATCCAATGTCTCCCTATGAGATCTTGTAGGACCAGGTTGAGCGAGACCGCCAGAAGGCCATCGAGGCCACCGCTACAAGGCCAAATGAGTCCCCAGAGGCACTCCAGAAGCATAACGCCTCCCATTCTGGCAATTTTTCGTCATCAACTGGCACTGGTCCTCAGAAGCCGAACGCCAAAGGTAGGCCACCCAGTGCACATCTGGATCGTGAAGGCGTCGCTACTGCTGCCGCTAGAACGGCCAAGAAAGGCACTCTAGAGGCTTGGCCAGGTTCTCCACATTCTGGCTTGAGCAAAGGTGTCCATACACACAATGCCTCACCAACATCGCCAAGCGCCTCCCCATCGACCCAGTTGGCCGTTCGATCGCCGCAGACGCCACCTTTGCAAGGCCGCTGTGAGCATCGTCTTCTTTTGGCCAGGCGTAGTGAGCTCACTGCTGCTTTGATTGGGAAAGTTCCTTGTTTTCTGCTTGTGCCAACTCCATGCATCCCAGAGTCATCGCGCGTCGCATCATTGTCACCTGCCGTCGCCGCATTGCTCGCCGCCTTCGACGACGTCTTCCCAGATAAGTTGCCACATGGGCTACCTCCACTGCGAGACATTGAGCACCAGATTGATTTGGTGCCTGGTGCCTCCTTGCCCAATCGCGCCGCTTACCGCGCTGGCCCAGAAGAGACCCAAGAGCTGCAACGCCAGGTGCAAGAGTTGTTGGATCGCGGCTATGTCAGGGAATCTTTAAGCCCTTGTATTGTGCATGTGATCCTTGTGCCCAAGAAAGATGGCACATGGAGAATGTGTGTTGATTGTCGTGCCATAAACCAAATTACTGTGAAGTATAGGTATCCAATCCCACTCCTGGACGACATGCTTGATGAGCTCCATCGCGCCACACTTTTCTCCAAGATTGATTTGAAGAGTGGTTATCACCAAATTTGGATGAAAGAAGGTGATGAGTGGAAGACCACCTTCAAGACCAAGTATGGGCTCTACGAGTGGCTTGTCATGCCTTTTGGGCTCACCAACGCGCCCAATACCTTCATGCGCTTGATGAACCACGTCTTGAGAGCATTTTTGGGCAAGTTTATTGGCATTTATTTCGATGACATACTTGTGTACTCACGCAGCCTTGAGGAGCACGTTGATCACCTACGCCTTGTGCTTGATTGCCTTCGACGTGAGATCTTATTCGCCAACCTTGGCAAGTGTCACTTCTACTCCGACACTACAAATTTCCTTGGCTACGTTGTGAGTAAAGATGGCTTGCGCATCGACGAAGACAAAGTGAAGGCCATCAAGGATTGGCCAATGCCGACGACGCCAACCCATGTGAGGAGTTTCCTTGGCCTCGCCGGGTTCTATAGGCGCTTTATGAGAAACTTCAACTCCATTGCCGCGCCTTTACACGAGCTCACGAAGAAGGGGACCACAGTCACTTGGCTTGCGATTCATGAGGAGGCCTTCTCGGCTTTGAAGCATGCCTTGTGCCACACGCCTTTGCTCCAGCTCCCCGACTTCGCCAAGAATTTTGAGGTGGAGTGTGATGCCTCAGACATAGGCATTGGTGGTGTGCTACACCAAGAGAAGAGGCACATTGCATTTTTCAGTGAGAAGCTCACAAGGGCCACACTAAACTACCCCACCTATGACAAGGAGTTGTATGCCCTAGTACGTGTGCTAAAGACTTGGCAACATTATCTTTGGCC
Source organism: Rheum nobile (assembly GCA_027886185.1). NCBI lineage: Eukaryota > Viridiplantae > Streptophyta > Magnoliopsida > Caryophyllales > Polygonaceae > Rheum > Rheum nobile. The sequence goes on along the minus strand of WOAB01000490.1, from coordinate 6,862,558 downwards.
ATGTGAATTTGTCATCCACAGCGACCACGCTGCCTTGAGCTATTTGAAGAGCGAAGCCCACCCCAATCGACACCATGCTCGTTGGGTGGAGTTCCTTGAGACATTTCCCTATGTCGTGGTCCACAAGAAGGGAAAAGAGAACGTTGTGGCCGACGCTCTCTCTCGCAGGTATATTCTCTTGACTCAGGTGCAAACTAAGATTCTAGGCTTTGCTTTGATTAAGGAATTATATGTTATTGATCCTTTCTTTGCCCCTATATTCGAGCATTGCCTTAGACTACGTGAGTTTGAGTCATATTTTATCTCTGAGGGTTATTTGTACAAGGCTGGCCGCCTATGCATCCCTAAGTCCTCCATTAGGCTCCTTTTGATCCAGGAAGCACACGACACTCGTGGACATTTTGGGATTAGCAAGACCTTGACCGCGCTTAGAGAACACTTCTTCTAGCCTCGTATGACCCACCAGGTGACCTGCTACTGTAGAAGCTGTGTGACTTGCCAAAGCCAAATCTAGCCCACACGGCCTTTACACGCCCTTGCACGTGCCCGCTGCCCGCTGCCCCCTGGGAAGACCTTTCTATGGATTTCATCACGGGTTTGCCCCTCTCTAGATGAGGTAAAGACTCTATTTTTGTGATTGTAGATAGGTTTTCTAAGATGGCACATTTTGTAGCTTATAAGACAACCCATAGTGCTAGTGAGATAGCCGATTTATTCTTTGAGCATGTGGTGCGTCTTCATGGAGTCCCTCGTACCATTGTTAGTGATAGAGATTCTAAGTTTGTTGGTCATTTTTGGAGAACACTTTGGGGTAAGCTATGCACTAAGCTTTTATTTTCCACTAGCTACCACCCCCAGACCGATGGCCAAACTGAGGTCACGAATAGAACCCTAGGAGCCCTCCTTCGCACCATGCTTAAAGCCAACCCTAGGCGTTGGGAGGACTTACTATCTCTTGTCGAGTTTTGTTACAATAGATGCATGCACATGGCGACCAAGTTGACACCGTTCGAAGTGGTCTATGGAAGGAATCCCTTGATGCCACTGGATCTGTCGCCGCACCCACTACGAGACCCAGTGCACATCTCCGCCGCCAATCGCGATGAGCAAGTGCAAGAGCTCCATCGCCGGACACGCGAACAATTGGAGAGGAGGGCCTCGCAATATGCCTCACAAAAGAATTATGGCCGCCGCCGCGTCATTTTCGCACCCAGAGACCTTGTCTGGGTGCATATGCAAAAAGAGAGATTCCCCTCGCGACGCAAGCACAAACTGTCACCACGTGGAGATGGTCCATTCCGTGTGATCAAGGCCATAGGGGACAATGCCTATCAACTCGAGCTTCCCTCGGATTTTGGAGTCCATGCGTCCTTCAACGTCGCGGACTTGACACCATATGTTGAGCCTGAGTTTGATGATGGTGAAGCGGGGACGCTTCACAGCCAAGTGGGGGAGGGTGATGTGATCCCGCCTCCCATGACGACCACACAGAAGGAGCATGCTATGAGCCTTCGCTCAGAGGGCCCAGTGACAAGGTCTAGGTCCAAGGCCATCGCCGACGCCGTGCACTCGCTAGTCACTCGCGTCATCACTAGCCAAGGAAGCCCAAAGACCGATCCCAGACTCATCGTCCTCGCCACCATCGGCATCATAGTATCGAGCCCACCGCTACCGCTTCCGGGTGTACCCACTTCCGAGCCAGTCGACTCATCATCGTTGTCTCTCCCAGTGTCTGCATCCATGGGCCCGCCGCCACCGGGTTAAACACTTAGAGGTTTATTTGCCTTTGTTTTGACATTGTTTTTGAGACATTTCTACTTTTGGTAATTTGCTTGTTTTAGGTAGTTTCCTTTTATAGTAGTTTCCATATTTAGGGTGTGTGCCTATTGCATGCTTGCATGGGCTAGCCCGCTAGGCTCGACTCGGCCTATCCGAGTTCTTGCCTCTAGTATTTAAGTTCAACTTTGTTATTGTTTTTACTTACGTTCAATTTTAATCAAGGCTTTAGTAGAGTGTTTATCCTCCTACCCTTGATCGGACGTCACCCTCTATCTTCGCATCCCCTTCACCCGCACCGACGCTACGGCAACCTCTTGAACCCTCAAGCAAAGTCTTCCTTCGCATCTCCCTTCACTCCGCGTCGACGCTACGGCAAAGACTTGTCCTTTCAAGTCATCTATCCCCAAACCATCACACCATCACTTCCCAAAACCATCCATTCAATCACTTATGCCATCGCCATCGCAATTGCCTACCAAATCGCAACCATCGAGCCTACTATCGAATCCACAACCATCGTTGTCGCTGTCGCTAGCATAACTTATGACACTCGTCCTCACCATCGCTATCGCCGTCGTCATCGAGCCCAGCCTTAAACCCAGTCGATCGCTCGCCATCGCAGCCGCTACCACCATCGCCTTCACCATCGCCGCCGTCGCCACTGTCTTGACACTCATCTTGACATCCATCATTGCCGCCGCCGATACCACCCAAACACTCACCACCGGGTTCACCATCGGCCACCACCGTGTCCGATAACCTCTAAAGTTACTGTTCACTGTCGCCACCTCTTGTCAACCTTTCGTGCAATACAACAAGGGTTTGCACCCAAGGGTTCCACGATAGGCTTGACAAGGCAAAGCTTGTGACTTCTCGCCCAAGACTAGATCCAAGGTGTCACCTTTGACAAGTGTGCTCGTCATCGGAGGCAAGAATACATCAATTGGGTAGGTTGATTCTGTAACATAGTCAACAAGAATAGGTACATTTGCAAAATATCAACACCCAAAGGCGATATCAGCACTTGCAAGCATGTAGTAAGAGGTTAGACCTTCTCTCTCTACCCCCTCTCTCTCTCAATTTCGCCTTTGTTCATTCGTGTTCTGTATATTCCTTGTTCTTTTTTTTTTGTATAAATTTTCTTGCTCTTTGCAACTTAAATCCAAATATGACACTAACTATGAAAATCACTATGAACAACAATACCAAAATTTCATCAGCATGAAATCTATCATTTATTGCAACACTTGGTTTCACAAATTTTTCATGGATATATGTGAGAATCTTTGTTCATCTCCTCAACAGAAACCATTAATTCACACTCATCCTCTCTGCAGTATTAAATCCAAATTCTCCTTCCCCATTATCTTTCTCTATAGATCCCCTCTCATTCATTTCTCTCAACTGCATTTTTCGGTCTAATGTGTTCCATCACTTGCCACCTAACCACAACAACTATAATACGTGTCATGCCCCTACATATCTTTTCACTACTTCTTTCACCCATTCACGCGACATCTGTCCTAATCTTTTTTTTTCTGCCTTTCCCTTATGCCCTTTCTCTCTCACCACTATTAACTGCATCCCTCAAATCTTTTTTGCTCTCTCATAGATCTTGGAATAAGGACTTAACCTACCACTCCATCCTTCTCTCTCTGCAAATCTATATTGCCGTGCTTGGCTCACGTCACAACTCCTCTCAATCTATTTCTCCTATGTTCGTCACTGACCCCCCATTTTCCTCTGTGTATGTTATACTGAAACTACCTATTTCCTCCTATCACAACATTATCTCTCCATATCTCAAAGTTCTTTCCCCTCCGATGTCAATAGATACTCCAAATCCTACCTTTATCAAACATCTCCCTTTTTACTTTCTTTTTTTATTTTTCCCCTACTCCGATACTTCCCCATGCATGCAAAACTTCATTTTCTTCCCCTTTGAGCCCTATTTATTATGCACCCTTTTCCACTTCTACTCCTCACCACCACATCTTCCATACTTCATCATATTCCTTTCTCTCTTGGTCTCTTTCCATGGAAAACTCACCGCCTTCATACTCACATGCACTTGTTAACTTTCCCTACGATCAACCACCTAACGGTATTCCGGAGGTCTCTGCTCCTAGCCTCCACCAAATGGCCTCTGTCTCTAATCCTACTTACACTGCCTCTACCTTTTTGACTTTGGTCAACTCCGAGCAGATAAACTTTGCAGAGATTATGCATGAGCAGCTTCAACAACAACTAAGTTCCCCGAAGGCTCATCTGCATGTCCCGCCCCTTAGTGAAGATCAAATTTTCTACACCACTTATGTGACCCTGGCGGATCAAGTTCCTGCTTTACCTACCACTCTACCCAACCCGCTTCAACTTCCTTCGGTTTAGAACGAGTTGGCTCATCTCACTCACTTCTCTCTGCTCCTCCGTATGGAGAATACTTTCATTGCTACCCCTACCATCACTGGCCACCTCAAAGAAGCTTGGAAGGGTGACAAGGGCGACATTGACGTGCATGAAATTGGCAACCAATGGCTCCTCTTTGTCTTTGCCAACGGGGAGGTCCATGAGTGGGTCTGGCATAATCGGTGATGCGAACAACCCCTAAAGTGTTGTCTGCAACGCAAGATCTTTGATTCCTCAAGCTTGAATTTGATTCCTTCTCTTCCGTAGCCAAAGTGATGGCTTCCTAGGGCTAAAGAGATAACCCACAAATGCATCAAAGAGATGACGAGGAGATCAAAGAGATGATCTTGAAACATCGAAGAGACGATGTATGAATTGCTCAAAGCGACGAGCTACGGGATAGACGATCCGTGGGATCGAAGAGTTGACGTTGGAACTCAAGGGAAGGAGCGTACTCAACTTTACTACTCAAATTCAACGTAACATTAAAAACTAGGGTTTCAGGTCTTAAATAGTCGCTAACAAAGAATAATAAAATAATAAGAATATTCGGAATCGCCGCGTGAGTTTGGCACGGTTAACCGCACGGTTAGCAAACCGTGCAGAATGTATGAAACATAATCATGGAGTGCCGCACGGTTAGCTACACGGTTAGCAAACTGTGCAAACTTGCTGAATTTGTGCTCGACTTTCTTACACGGTTAGCTGTACGGTTAGCAAACCGTGCAGGAGTTCCGAAGTTGTTCTCGACTTTCTTGCTCGGTTAATGGCACGGTTAGCAAACCGTGCCACTGTGGAACTCTTTCGTCGTTCTCTTCTTCATCTGGCCCTCTTCTTGCACCTGACCCTCTTCGGGTTCACTCTCATTGTTCCCTCTTCGTCCTTTGCCGTCATTGAACGGGTCATGGAGCTATCAATCTCCCCTTCTTGGCTGTAAAGCGTCCTCTCTTCGTCCTTGTCGTCAAAAGCAGGAGGCGTAGAAGGAGAAAGAACAGTGATGTTGAACGTAGGAGGCGCACCATAGTCATCTGGTAAATTCAAGCGGTAGGCGTCGGCACCAAGGCTTTGTAGCACCTGAAATGGACCATCACCTCTAGCATCCATCTTGTGGCGTCGCTTGAATGGAAAGAGATCGCGACGCAAATGCAGCCATACCAAGCCTCCGGGCCCAAACTCCATGGTAAGCCGGCTTGCATTGCGTTCCTACAAAAGAGTAGACACCGTAGGGGGTAAATCAACCAAATCCTTAACATGGAAGAAACACGCGAAAGGATCAAGTAAAAAGCAAGGAAGACATCCCTGAATTACTGGAGAGACATCCCGGGACCGGGCTAAGGGCCGCCGGTTCTCGCAGTTGCCGTGAATGTCGGGTTATGGGGGCATCTCAAACGTGAAATACGGGATCACCTTTGTATTAATGATGTCGCGGTAACTCCCACCATCCTCGTTGGCGGTAATAACGCTGCGTGGAACCAAGCCAATAGGCACGTTGTCGTGTTCGTCCATAGAGATGCATATGTATTCGTCCATCTCCTCCTCCTCATCATCATCGTAGGTGTCAAATACCGGGCCGACTGCGTAGGTGTCCTCGTCAAAAGACTCGTAGCCGAAGGTGTTCGACATTGGGTCACCCGTGGTCAACCTGAAGTCACTCATGGCCAGACGATGTTGCGCAAGCTTGGCAGTCAGCGCGGCATGCGAAGCTTGAAGTTGGTCAATTCGCGCACAGATGGAGGCCATGTGTTGGGGGCTGCGGTGGCCCGTAGAGTTCATGTCACTTATGGTCTGACGAAGGTGGGCAAACTCGGCAGCCTGCGCGGCGAGTTGGCGGTCTATGTCTTCACTCAGTGCACGAAGTGCGACAATTCGCTCAGAGACGGAGTCCATCTGTCCGGGGATGCGGTTGCCCGTAGAAGGAAAGTAGCTTGTCGTAGGAACCTCCATCGTACCAATACGAAGCATATAACACAAGGAGTAAGGTGCACCAAGCAAAAGAACAAGTCCAAGCCAAGTCCTTGTCTCAAAAGTGACCCAAGAAATTTTCCGCTGGGCGTACTAATTTTGGTTGCTCGTGAGGAGGGAGAGGCTTGAACGGAAGGCAACAAAGCAAGAACTAGCAAATCAAGTCCCAAACAACACACAAATTTCCAAGTGAAAGTAGATCAAATCAAGTTTCTCAGAATTAATCACAAGAGAGTTGAAAATTTATTTGCCCGTTTCAATGAGAGCTTGTCGTAGGAACCTCCATCGTACCTATACGAAGCATATAACACAAGGAGTAAGGTGCACCAAGCAAAAGAACAAGTCCAAGCCAAGTCCTTGTCTCAAAAGTGACCCAAGAATTTTTTCGCTAGGCGTACTAATTTTGGTTGCTCGTGAGGAGGGAGAGGCTTGAACGAAAGGCAACAAAGCAAGAACTAGCAAATCAAGTCCCAAACAACACACAAATTTCCAAGTGAAAGTAGATCAAATCAAGTTTCTCAGAATTAATCACAAGAGAGTTGAAAATTTATTTGCCCGTTTCAATGAGAGTTGCGTAGAGACATGAAAGAAGAGAAGATGGAGTATGACCGTATGGTGCGTTCTCTGCCTTTTCTTTTGTTTCTGTTGTTTTTGAGGCTTCCGTCTTCCCAAACCTTTTGTTTTGTTTGATGAAAGGTGAGAATAGTATGTTTGTTTTTGTTTATACGATCACACTGTGTTTTTGTTTTTTTTGTTTTGAGATGATGGCAAATCAAGCAAGAAAGAACCACACAAAGTGTAGGAGAAGAAAGAAGAGACAAATCAACTAAGAGGGAATAAAATCTAACAACTAATCCAGCAATTAATCCAAAGATAAAGCAAGACTTGATCAACAAGAAACAAGGAAATCAAAATATGCAAATAAGGAAACAAGATTTGCTAGAGGATATATTTTAGGGCTGATGGAAAAGTAACCAAAACCTAAGGGAAATTAGGGATCAGCCGTGAGAGGGAGGGGGAGTGGCGGACGGAGTGGTGGTGGCGGACGATGGTGGTGGTGGCAATCGGTGGTGGTGGGAAATCCGGTAATGGTGGTGGTAAGAAAAAAATTTCTAGGGTTTGTGAGCGGAAAATTTCAAAGAGTCACAATAAGAGAGAAGAACAAACTTAGCTTGGATAGGCTCTGATACCAATTGATGTGAACAACCCCTAAAGTGTTGTCTGCAACGCAGGATCTTTGATTCCTCAAGCTTGAATTCGATTTCTTCTCTTCCGTAGCCAAAGTGATGGCTTTCCTAGGGCTAAAGAGATAACCCACAAATGCGTCAAAGAGATGACGGGGAGATCAAAGAGATGATCTTGAAACACCGAAGAGACGATGTATGAATTGCTCGAAGCGACGAGCTACGGTATAAACGATCCGTGGGATCGAAGAGTTGACGTTGGAACTCAAGGGAAGGAGTGTACTCAACTTTACTACTCAAATTCAACGTAACATTAAAAACTATGGTTTCAGGTCTTAAATAGTCGCTAACAAAGAATAATAAAATAATAAGAATATTCGGAACTGACGCGTGAGTTTGGCACGGTTAACCGCACGGTTAGCAAACCGTGCAGAATGTACGAAACATAATCCTGGAGTGCCGCACGGTTAGCCGCACGGTTAGCAAACTGTGCAGAATTGCTGAATTTGTGCTCGACTTTCTTGCACAATTAGCAAACCGTGCAGGAGTTCCGAAGTTGTTCTCGACTTTCTTGCTCGGCCAATGGCACGGTTAGCAAACCGTGCCACTGTGGAACTCTTCTGTCATTCTCTTCTTCGTCTGGCCCTCTTCTTGCGTCTGGCCCTCTTCGAGTGCACTCCCATTGTTCCCTCTTCGTCCTTTGCCGTCATTGAGCGGGTCATGGAGCTATCAATCGGCCATACCATGTTCATATCCGCCTTGTTGTGGTTCTTCCTTACTACCCAACTTTTCAACCTCTCAATGAACACATGTTCAGGATCGACATTTGGCTTCGTATCCCGCTGCTCCCGTTTTATCTCTTCAATGCTCCTGCTTTGGAGTACATTCTCCGGGACAACAACATTGGTGTTTTACTGAAGCTTCTAATGTCAAAATTAAAATGAAGTTCGCAAGGGTTTGTGTGAATATGCAAGCCTTTGACTTTAAAAGGTTCCTTCACATTCAACACACGGATGGTTCCACCCTCACGATGATGATTTGGTATGAAGGCTTCTTCCATGGGTGTGGCTGTTGTGCTGACCCAAACCACTCCTTTGATGAGTGCCCTCTCAACAACATTCAGCTTCAAATGGCTGAAGTGAACTTCATTGGCACCCCTGAAGAGGAAGATCAAGCCTAACTTACTCGTCTTTGCCTCCTTGGAAACCAACAGTTTGTCCTCACCTCTTCCATGTAGCCTCCCTCTCGCCCAAATTTCATCACTAGGCCTTCCCATGCTCTCTACAACTAGCAGACATCCGACAAAGGAAAAGGTATTTTGCAAAACCCTAATCTGCCTAGTGCTCTTTTTTCTTCTACTGGCCCTTCCACCTCATTTTTTTCCCAGCACCCTCGGACTTGATATCTATCCTTGCTAACCCTCATGTATTGTCTGCTATTTCTCAACCTTTCTTGAACCAATCCATCCGAGACCAACTCATCACTGCCATAGCTAATATTCCTCTTAGCACCCCTACTTCTAGTTACCATGCTTCCCCATCTTTCCCATCTTCCATGGCCTATCCCCTTCAGGGACACTCCCCTCTTTATCCTTACAGCTTTACCACCCCCAAACCCTGACTCCCCTTACCACTCTACACGTTCCAACACCACTATCAACAGGCGCATGGGTGATATTGAAATCCACTCTCGAGAAGGTAGCTCGAACTCTGGCCCCGACTCCTCTCCCGACAAGCAGCCCGCATCCTCTACTCCTGCCACTGCACCTGTCACAACTAAACCTGTAATAACTAACTCAACCAGAAAGCGCAAGACCCGCGGAAAAGGCAAGATAACTATCATATAATGCGGATCTCACCCATGGGTCTGGTTTCTCTTCCTATTGAACTTGATCATCGACCTATCTCCTTTTTCTCTATCCAGTATCATGTCTGCATGGTCGTTATAATCTACCACTATTGCGACTTCATATTTTCTCTAGGGGACATTTTGTTGTTCTATAACCTTAGGCCCCTGTTTATGTATTGCACTTATAATCTCTTTTCAATCGAGCCTCATGATGTTATCTTATATATATTTTGTATGGGTGACAGTACCTACCGCATGTGGTGTGGTTCTCTTTCCTATGTATGTGTGTAAATTTTCCCACTCTTGGGATCGTATTATGAATGCTGACTTACAGCCACCTTATATTGCCAGTTTACCTACTTTACATAATGTTCTTCAAACTCAGTTCCTAATATTCCACCACTATCTACTGTTTTAAATTTTTTCCTTGCGTTTGTATTTATCATTCCCATGTTCCATTGATTCTTCGTCTCATTACTTTACTATGTTCATGGATTATTTTCCTTTTTCGAATTCACTTTTACACTATTGTTCTTACATACTCTGGAAACAAAATTTTCAAAACGTTTTCCATCATCTGTCTAAACCTCTCTGTTCTACTGATGGCAGGGGTTTGGTTTTTACTAAATGCTGGCAACCCCAATTTTGGGCCTATTTTTGTAGGCTTTATCATTGGGTGTTCCGTTTTCTACATCCTCCTCATTCTCCTGCTTCTTTTTGTTTCATCTTTGATGGGCTACGGCCCATAAAAGTTTTTATGAACCATAAACATGACCATCGCAATGACATATATCATGAAATGCAGCAAACAAATAATTGCTCATTAGCAATTAATTTTGACTTCATACACACCTTTCATCAACTCTTCATGCCAAAACCAGATTATAATGATGTTTATTGTATCATGCTTACATTAGCTACCCATATGCCACAATTAGCTAAATCTTTTGTATCCCGTATACAAATTGGTTATATAACTCCATTATGTTTCCCTATAGTTTATTACCAATACAAAGCACAACCTATGTTACATACTATTTCCCAGCATAATTTGGTATACCTTATTTACGGTGTTATTATGCATTCTCGAAACACTACCAAGCCCCCTACATCTCCCATTACTACAACTAATCAATCACACATAAACCTTAGGATATTTATTGTTTTCATAATACAAAAGTTAATATAAAAATAGGATACTGGAACTCGCGGGGTATTCGTCGCCCACATTTTTGGACGGAAATTGCATTTTTAAAACGACTGAACCAACTTGACATGTTATGCCTGGCCGAGACAAAAACAAATGAGACACTGAGTCTGACTTTTATGCGCAAAATTGGCTTCAAATCTTTAACCATTTCTCTTGCTCAAGGGTCACGTGGTAGACTTTGGCTACTTCGCAATGACTCCCTACAATTGCAACATACCTTAATATTACTTTATGAATCGAATATTATTCTTTTGAAAATACAACTTCCAAACCTCACATTTCTCCTCTTCTTTGTATATGCACCTAGTCGAGAAGAATTCAAGAATGATTACTGGAACAAAATTGGTAGTCTAATTACCCATTACAAACTTCCAATTTTTATAATGGGTAATTTCAATGACATTTTGACTCCCTCTGATAAACTTGGGGGTTCAATACCCAGTCATTCTAGATTTAACAGATTGAACTCATTTTTAAATGACTTTGGATTAATTACTACAAATTTCTCAGGCTTTCCCTTCACATGGCGTAAATCCTCTACTATTTCTGACACCATCTATGAAAGATTAGATCGCGTCCTTCTGCACCCCATTTTTATAGACATCTACTCCTCCACTGTGGTACAACATCATTCTTTTACTACCTCCGACCACTGTCTCATCACCATTACTTTAGACCAATACCAACCTTTTCGCAAATACCCTTTCCGTTTTGAGAATGTCTGGATATCTGATCCTACATACAAACCACTAGTTCAAAAGGTCTGGAAATACAAAAACACTAGCTCGTACATGTTCAAGTTCTATATTAAACAAAAAACTTCTTAAACACTACTCTAAATCATGGGCCAAAATGAAACACCAAAACATTTTCGAACAACTTAAAGCCACAACAAATAAATTACAGGAATTATAAGAAGCTATTCTGAGATCTAACTATTCTCATAACCTTCATACCCAATACCAACGCCATTTACTAAAATATAACAAACTTTTAGAATTTCAGCATACATTCTGGAAACAGCGAGCAAAAATCTTTCACCTTTAAAATGTGGACAAAAATACAAAATATTACCAATCCTTAACCAAAATCTGTATGCATTGACAGAAAATATCGACTTTCCAAACACAAGATGGATGCATTATACAGGATCACCATTTAATTCAACAAGCGATATCGTCTGAATTGCAGCAACGTCTTACTCCTTCCTCCAATCATATGCTATCCGATCAAGATCTCATCATCATCCCTACCCTCATTACCCAGCAAGACAATCTCCAATTATTAGCTATGCCAACTTATGATGAAATCAAAAAAATGGTGTTTGACTTGCCCTCCAACAAAACACCAGGACCTGATCGATGGCTTTCCAGTCGAGTTCTATCAAAACTTTTGGTCCATTGTTAACAAATCACTCACTCCAGCCATACAAGCCTTTTTCCACTCCGGTCAAATGTTAACTGAATGTGCCCATTCATTTATAACTCTTATCCCAAAAAGTGATAACCCTATCACTATCAACCATTACAGACCAATTAGCCTTTGTAACACTATTTATAAAATTATCACCAAAATCATGGCCAACAGATTAAAAACAGTGCTACCTAAGCTCATTAGTCCATTCCAAGGAGCTTTTGTGGAGGGACGATCAATACAGGACAACATCCTCTTAGCTCACGAAATTTTCCATTCTTTCCACATTAAAAAGAAAGGTAAAAAATGATGGATGGCTCTTAAACTGGATATGGAAAAGGCTTACGACAAACTAAATTGGAATTTTATCGAAGTCATTTTGCATAAATTCGGATTTTCTCCGATATGGGTGACTAAACTCATGACTTGTATAACTTCCACTTATTTTTCAGTCCTGGTCAATAACGAGCCTGGTCCTGTATTCAAACCATGCTGTGACATACGCCAAGGTGACCCTATTGCTCCATTTATCTTCATTATCACTATGGAATACCTCTCGCGCATCTTATCCCATGAAGCACAACAACCAAATCGGAAAGTTGGAATTCAACTGACTCGTAATGGAACGTGTATTCCGTTTTTTAACTTCGCTGATGATACCTTTATATTTGCTAACACCACTCAACAAAGTATGCATTACATTCAAGATTTCCTAAACACCTTTAGCCGCATCTCTGGACTATCCATCAACTTTCATAAAAGCTCCTTACAAACATCCTCCAATATTCCTACTCATCAAACCTCCTCTCTTGCATCCATCCTTAACCTCTCAGTAACCAAATCCATGGAAAAATATCTAGACATTCCTATTGTTAGAGGTCGTGTCAAAAAGGAAATTTTTTACAACTACATTCAGAGCCTTAAAAAACAATTATCCAAATGGAAAACTAATTCTTTATCACAAGTTGGTCGCCTTGTCCTTATACAATCAAACCTATGCCCCAAAGTTAATTATCTAATGCAAAGATTTTTACTCCCAAAGTCGGTATGTGATGAAATGGATAAGATTGTTAAGGATTTCTTTTGGAACAAATATCTTCCAAACCACTGCCCCTTTATTTCTTGGACATCCATCTGTCAACCTAAATCAGATGGCGGACTTGGCCTCCACACCACCCAAGAAACAAACAAATCCTTCCAGATGAAGTTATTATGGAAAATACTAACTGAGGCCAACAATCTATGGGTCCGAATTATCACCGAAAAATATCTCACATCCACAAATCTTTTCTCTTACCGCAAGAAAGTTAAACAATCATGGCAGTTTTCACGTATGCTACACCTCCGAGATGAATTTAAAAAAGGGCTTGCATGGGAACTCGGAAATGGTCATACAATCAAATTTTAGTTGGACTCCTGGATCCCAAACTGTGATCTTTTTCCATACTTTCACAACAACACTATACCAAATATCACGCTATCTGCGTTTATTACCCCATCTTGCCAGTGGAATATTCCTTATCTAAAGACTTTATTGCCTCAACACATCATTAACAAAATAACTAATATCCATATCCCAGTAACACCGATGAAAGATCGACTTATCTGGAGATTTAATACTGACGGCAAGTTTACCGTCTCATCCACATACCAACTCAACCACTGTGCCATTTTTAATCCACGACCACAACCTTATTCTTGGATTTGGAAACTTAAGATCCCCCAAAGATTAAAAAATTTATTTGGAAAACAGTCAAAGATGGCCTTCCCACCACGGAACGCCTTAACCGTCATTACTATTCGGTTTATTCGACATGCAACTTTGTCAAACTACAAATGAAGATACTAACCACATATTCTTCACCTGCCCCTTCTGTAACATCCCAGGCCAAGCTACCCCAGCCACCAAGCCGCCCAGCCACCCAATGGTGTTGGCGCCGGTACTTGTGCCGCCTGGTTGTCCAAGGGCCTGCAGCCCACACACCCAACCCTTCCCCCATTTAAATGGGTAGGTTGTTGCCCACGGGGATCGAACCCGGGACCTTTAGATACAAGGGAAATACCTTGCCACGTATATCACCAATTGTGTTACAGCGCAATTGGTGATATAAGTGGCAAGGTATTGCCCTTGTATCTAAAGGTCCTGGGTTCGATCCCCGTGGGCAACAACCTACCCATTTAAATGGGGGAAGGGTTGGGTGTGTGGGCTGCAGGCCCTTGGACAACCAAGCAACACTAGTACCGGCGCCGGTACCATTGGGTGGCTGGGCGGCTTGGTGGCTGGGGTAGCTTGGCCTGGGATGTTACAAAAAAGTACACTTTTTATGTAGGAGGTAGCATCCAAGCCCATTAGGCCCAGCTATTTCCATCCCCATGGGCCGCAGCCCATGTACCCCAACCCCTCTCCCCATGGTTGGGTAGGTTGTTCGTGAGACTCGAACTCGAGACCTCCCGCTTTAACAAGCGGCCTAACGCCCACTTGTTACCAATTGTGCTGCAGCTCAATTGGTAACAAGTGGGCGTTAGGTCGCTTGTTAAAGCGTGAGGTCTCGGGTTCGAGACTCACGAACAACCTCCCAGTCATGGGGATTTGGTTGGGGTACATGGGCTGCGGCTCATGGATAGAGAAATGGTTGGCCCGATAAGGTCGGAGCCCCTCTCATTCAAAGTGTACTTTTATGTAATACCTCGACAGCTTAGCAATCCGGCCCATCACAGGGCTGCAGCCCATACACCCCAACCCTTCCTTGGGGGCTCCACCTATAACAGGCAGCCATTTCCAAGAGGTTGTTGGTGAGTCTCGAACACGAGACCTTGCCCTTTAACAAGCTGCCAAAGCATCACTTGTCACCAATTACACTGCAGCGCAATTGGTGATAAGTGATGCTTTGGCAGCTTGTTAAAGGGTGAGGTCTCGTGTTCGAGACTCACCAACAACCTCTTGAAAATGGCTGCCTGTTATAGGTGGAGCCCCCAAGGAAGGGTTGGGGTGTATGGGCTACAGCCCTGTGATGGGTCGGACTGCTAAGCTGTCGAGGTATTACACCTTCACTCATTTAATGATCTCTAACCTTGAATCAAAACTTCAGTCATCTCTCTCTCTACAATTTAGTTCAGATTTCCAATACAATTTTGATTATTTCAGACAATCCAACGCTAATCCTTTTCCTTTACTATTTCTCTGGTGGTGCATCTGGAATCACCGCAATAATCTCATCTTCCGCCAATCTATTACCTCCCAAAGCATCACTTGTCACCAATTACACTGCAGCGCAATTGGTGACAAGTGATGCTTTGGCAGCTTGTTAAAGGGTAAGGTCTCGTATTCGAGACTCACCAACAACCTCTTGGAAATGGCTGCCTGTTATAGGTGGAGCCCCCAAGGAAGGGTTGGGGTGTATGGGTTGCAGCCCTGTGATGGGCCGGACTGCTAAGCTGTCGAGGTATTACACCTTCACTCATTTAATGATCTCTAACCTTGAATCAAAACTTCAGTCATCTCTCTCTCTACAATTTAGTTCAGATTTCCAATACAATTTTGATTATTTTAGACAGTCCAACGCTAATCCTGTTCCTTTACTATTTCTCTGGTGGTGCATCTGGAATCACTGCAATAATCTCATCTTCCGCCAATCTATTACCTCCCAAAGCATCACTTGTCACCAATTACACTGCAGCGCAATTGGTGACAAGTGATGCTTTGGCAGCTTGTTAAAGGGTGAGGTCTCGTGTTCGAGACTCACCAACAATCTCTTGGAAATGGCTGCCTGTTATAGGTGGAGCCCCCAAGGAAGGGTTGGGGTGTATGGGCTGTAACCCTGTGATGGGCCGGACTGCTAAGCTGTCGAGGTATTACACCTTCACTCATTTAATGATCTCTAACCTTGAATCAAAACTCCAGTCATCTCTCTCTCTACAATTTAGTTCAAATTTCCAATACAATTTTGATTATTTCAGACAGTCCAACGCTAATCCTATTCCTTTACTATTTCTCTGGTGGTGCATCTGGAATCACCGCAATAATCTCATCTTCCGCCAATCTATTACCTCCCAAAGCATCACTTGTCACCAATTACACTACAGCGCAATTGGTGACAAGTGATGCTTGACAGCTTGTTAAAGGGTGAGGTCTCGTGTTCGAGACTCACCAACAACCTCTTGGAAATGGCTGTCTGTTATAGGTGGAGCCTCCAAGGAAGGGTTGGGGTGTATGGGCTGCAACCATGTGATGGGCCGGACTGCTAAGCTGTCGAGGTATTACACCTTCATTCATTTAATGATCTCTAACCTTGAATCAAAACTCCAGTCATCTCTCTCTCTACAATTTAGTTCAGATTTCCAATACAATTTTGATTATTTCAGACAGTCCAACGCTAATCCTGTTCCTTTACTATTTCTCTGGTGGTGCATCTGGAATCACCGCAATAATCTCATCTCCCGCCAATCTATTACCTTCCAAAGCATCACTTGTCACCAATTACACTGCAGCGCAATTGGTGACAAGTGATGCTTTGACAGCTTGTTAAAGGGTGAGGTCTCGTGTTCGAGACTCACCAACAACCTCTTGGAAATGGCTGCCTGTTATAGGTGGAGCCCCCAAGGAAGGATTGGGGTGTATGGGCTGCAACCATGTGATGGGCCGGACTGCTAAGCTGTCGAGGTATTACACCTTCACTCATTTAATGATCTCTAACTTTGAATCAAAACTTCAGTCATCTTTCTCTCTACAATTTAGTTCAGTTTTCCAATACAATTTTGATTATTTCAGACAGTCCAACGCTAATCCTGTTCCTTTACTATTTCTCTAGTGGTGCATCTGGAATTACCGCAATAATCTCATCTTCCGCCAATCTATTACCTCCCAAAATTCCAACCCCTCGGAACAAGCCTGGCGATTTTTTCGAGACTGGACATTATCTAACGAATCCACAGAACCAGTAACCATGAGAAGAAACCGTGAACTAGTTACCAATCGAATTTGGAAGAAACCACCTTCGACATGGATAAAGCTTAATTTTGATGGTTCAAAAAAAAGTGACAGTACTTCACATATTGGATATATTCTCCGAGACTATAATGGGAAAACTTTATTTTTCCATCGGGAACAAATCCCCTTAACTTCTATACTTCGTAGTGAAGCCCTAGCAGCTCTTTCAGGTATTCGGTTTGCTGTTGGGCATAATATTACACAACTAATTATCGAAGAAGATAATTTGTTGGTCATTAATTCTATTCGACGCACATGGAAAATCCCCTGGAAAATCCATTCCATTATTATGGATATTTTTGTTATTCTGTCTTCCTTTTCGTATTTGCAGGTCTTCCACTGCTTTCGAGAAGCTAACCGAGTAGCCGATTTCTTGGCCATACATCCCCTCCCGCAACATGCACTTCAACAATTTCAACGTATTTTATGTCCCACCAATGACCATCATCATACTAATTACTGGTGACAGATATGAGTTCTTATAATTGAATTCTATTTTTAATTCTTTTAAAACTTAATTTATAAAAATCATTTATTCAGATGATTCTTTTACAATCATTTATTTAAGTGGGATCTAATATTTACCTTGTCTAAAAAAAAAAAAAAAACACCCAAAGGCGTTGCCCAATTCAGAGACTTCAACCCTAACCCCCTTGCCAATTGCCAGTCTCACTCTCCCTACACGCGGTATCTGTTTTTCTCTCTTCGCTGCCGCCCTTTGTTCTGCTTCCCCTTCTTTTAGCGGATCATCTACCATATTGGAATTTCTAGGGTTTACTTTTGTTCACTTTCTCTGTGATATTGATTTTGATGTACTCTGCTATCTTCTCGAGTAAATTCTGCGCCGTCGAGGAGACTTTTTCTAATTTGCGGCGAGTTTTTAGATCTGGGTTGATCTTAACGTGTTCTCATGCCATCAGGTCCGGTAGCGATTGAGAGTTGAAGATCAACTTTGCTGTTTGAACTGCGAAGCAGATGAGTTTCGCGAACAATCCTTACTGTGGACAGAGGACGCCTTCAGTCTTAGAGTCGCTCTCCCGATAGTTACGACATATAGGTGTGATTTTGTTCCTTCCTTCGAGTTTATTTTTGATTTTGGCTGAGGTGAAGTGAAATTTCTGCGGGTTACATGTCTGGGATGAAAAATCTAAGGTTATTATTTATTTCTCCAAAATTTAGGGTTCCTGTTCTACGGTTTCGCATTGAGATTGAGTTATTGTTTTGGTTTCTATTGATTCCATTATATTTCGGTTTCTGAATCTTTTATTAATTGAAAATTGAAAACTTGTGTACTTACTACTTAGCTTAGAAAAAAAATCTTGCTGTTAGTCTTTCGTTGGAAACTTTGGGTTTATGAAGTATTGATTGTACTTTTCATGAAAGTAGAGCTCTTGATGTGACTGGACTTGGTAATTTAGAAGAATTTCAGAATAATGTAATTGAGACAGTTGTTTACAATATTGCTTTATTGGTCTGTAAATTTTCTTTTGTTGTATTTGCCTGATTACCATGGTAAACCATATTAACTCTTCATGATGTTGCATGAACAGAGATGGTGGTCTCTGCTCATCTTCTTCAGAAGTGAAACATCACATTCTTTTGTGATAAGCAGCTTCACATTTTCCCACTGACAACTATGATGGCCATGACATTGTCAGCCAATAAGCTGAAGCTCAAAATTATTACAAGGAAGCCAGAACTTAGCACTTGTGAAATAGTGAGAACGCCTCTGTCTAAAGATGCTAAAGGAATTTCTGCATATGGAAGTAGGAAAAGCGATCTCGGCAACCTCAAAAAATGTGGTATCTCAGTTGCAAACGGTGATAAAAAGCAACAACACGTAAAATCTAAAATTGGGATGAAACGTGGCCCTGAAGAGATGGTAGACCTTCATTGCAAGAAAAAGCTTAAGATCGATCGTAGTCTGCACAGGAAGTGTTCTGTGATTTTGAAGAAGCTTATGACACATCAATGCTCTTGGCCTTTTCTTCAACCAGTAGATTCTGTTGCTCTCAAAATTCCAGATTATTTCTCCATAATTTTGAAACCTATGGATTTGGGGACAGTGAAAGCCAAACTACAGAACAGTCTGTACAGTGTTGCGGAAGAATTTGAAGCTGATGTCAGGTTAACATTTTCCAATGCTATGTGTTATAATCCTCCTGACAACAGCATCCACCATATGGCAAAGGAACTAAATGCATTGTTCAGTGACCAGTGGAGATTTGTGGGATCTTTGGCGGATAAGCAGCACATATCTAATGATGGGGAGAAGAAATTACATGATGGGGAAAGA
The DNA here is from genome assembly GCA_027886185.1 of Rheum nobile. NCBI lineage: Eukaryota > Viridiplantae > Streptophyta > Magnoliopsida > Caryophyllales > Polygonaceae > Rheum > Rheum nobile. The sequence goes on along the minus strand of WOAB01000490.1, from coordinate 6,843,473 downwards.
AGCTGTTTCACAATAGCTTTAGCCCATTCTTCATCATTATCTAGAAAGTCTATTGTGCTCATGCAGAATATTGATGGTAAAAGCTCAAAGAATGTGTCAAGTAAGAAGATTCCAAGAGAAGACATCAAATTTGTAGAAGTAAGTGATAACTGTAGTGACTATCTCATTTATATCATGTTTCTTTAGTGGCTTCCCTTCTTTTCTGGAGATTTTGCTGAGAACTTCATTGTTTCTCTTAAACTCCAGAAGCACAATGTTAAGATCAGCAAGGCATCCAAGCTGAGCAGTTGTCAACCAGTTTCTCTATGTGAGGACTTTTAGCCGGTTTCTTCGTTTGCAGATTCTTATGTATATCTGATTGGAAACCACAATGTTGACTTTGATATGTAATATACTCAGGTGCTATAAGTTCTGTGCATGTCGAAAGTGATTCTGCAAATCTTACCCATTTTGATAGTATGCATAAAGGTTCAACTCAATCTACAGATAGGACGAAACCTGAACAGATGAAGGAAGCTTTGACTGGAGAGAAGATGCCACCAAATGATATGAGAGTATTAAAGGTAATATCGCCACCCAATAATCTGATGCAGATTCTTTTTCGGGTGCTGGATTATGTCTCCAATTTTGTGTTCAGTAGATACTTTTTTCCCTGTATTTTTTGGGATATTTTATAGAGTGCACTGAAAATATTCTCTTTCAGAACTTAGTGGATGAGGTGTCTAACAAGTGCAAACCACAGATGAGTAGATCTGATCATGATTCCGATGGTAAGGAGATTTGTCTACTTTCGTGTGGCCTGAAAGTGTGATTAGAAATTATACTTCTACTTTCTTGTTTGGTATGTTTTATATCTTGTTGGGGATATTTGAAGGGGCTGTAAGTTGCCTGGATGAAGAACATGCCAATGCTACCGTGACATCTGTTTCTACACCTATTGCTTCAGAAGGTTTGTGCAAAAAGCGTCCTAGTACATTGTTATTTATTGTTGCTTGTTGGACGAAATTGTCGACGTGGCACTTACTTTTCTTGCTGTCCATTTGATCTAGAATGGAGGTCTGCAATTCATGAAACCCAACTATCTCCTGATAAGGCCTTGCGTGCTGCAATGCTGAAGCAGCGTTTTGCTGACACTATCTTGAAGGCGCAGCAGCAGACGACTCGACGTCCTGTAATATTCTGGTCTCTTGTACCTCATTTGATAGTTTCCTTATGAGAGGTTACTAATGCTTATCTTTACTCATAGGGTGATAAATTTGATCCCGTTAGATTTGATGGAGGGAAAAAGAGATTGGAAAGGAGGCAACAAGAAGGTTAGTTGAAAGTTGTGTATTTCGATGAACTCCCCTTGCACTTTCATAAACTCATCATTTACATGATGATGGCATTTGTGTTACCGGCCTTGGCACACCAAGATGCACTGTATTGAAACGGGTTGTTATGTTGTTTCAAGATGTGTGGTTGTTTAAGTTATGTACCAAATAATGACAAGGTCATCACTTGCTTTTATATTTTTTTACTCTCCACAGAGAAACTCAAGATTGAAGCCCAAATCAAAGCCTCCCAAGATAGACAAGAGTCTGAACGCAAGATGCAGCGCGAGAGGGACAGAGTGGCTGCACGGAAATCTTTAGAGAAGGTCAGTTCGTGGTCTTGGTTCCATGAGTTGCTAAACCTGGACTCCTTTTTGTTATTCAGACTTACTCCTTCCTCTGCCCTTGGTTATCATTCTTGTTTGTCACCCACTGCAGATGCAAAGATCAGTTATATTTGACGACAACATATCGACCCTGACTGAACTAGCACACATAATCGGGGATTTCTCGTTTGCTGGTCCATTGAAAGGCTATGGTGGGATGTATGCAGCTTCGAACCAGTTTGTGAAGGGCAAGCTGAAGAACCCGTTGGAACGCCTGGGCTTGTTTCTCAAAGAGGTGGATGAGCTTGTAGGCGGAGATGATTGTGGCCATGACAGAGATGAAACAACGTTGATAGATTGTGAGGAAGGGGAGTTGATTTCGTGAACTATTGTCACCTTCACCTTGACAGAAGTATTCTGTTACTCGTCCTGCTCTTGCTCTGATATCTTCCAAGTGTGAGAACTCCAGTTATAGAGTTTTTTATTCTATTATTTCCGGGATGAACTGAGTGAGATCTTGCAGGTGAGGAAATAGAAGAAGAGTGTTCCATGCAGTGTAGTGTAGTGTAGTGTATATAAAATTTACACTTTCTGTATGATATAATAGTAACACCAGCTCTATCTGAAATAGAATTGCACTAAGATGTCGAAACTGTTCTTTGCCCGAAACTGAAATCTCCTGTCATGAAATCCTTATCTTATAAATGAGCGTTGTTTGTTGGCGAAACAAACGATTTGGGTTGATGTTGAATTGGATGTATACTTTTGCATTAAGGATCCCTATCTTGCTATCTGCCCTTGTCTTGCTATTCCAAGGCGGTCACAACAATTTCCATTTAATTGGGAAAAGTTGCTTGTTTTTCTGCTCTTCTAGTTTCAATCTTGATCTAACCTAAACTAAGACACAGGGCAGCAGCAGTCGTAGCTTGAATATCTTATAGACCAAAGGAAGTCAACTCAAAAGATAGAAACCAATTAATAAAACATAGTCCAAGCACACATCTCCAGTGATGCAGATGCAGCAGCAGTAGAGGTACCCCCAAATTGCTTTCACAGTCTTGTTCCATTCGTCTTTGACAACCGAAGAAATCTTACATTGGGAACCCACAACAGATCCTAACGCCACCAATATGAGCTTCATCTCCCGCCTTAATGCGCCAACTCTGGTGACATTGTCGTTGTCATCCGGAACCGGAAGCGCAGGCTGCTTCTCAACTGGAGCTCGGTTGTTGGATGTGTTGCTAAAATGTATCGTCAGAGGTGTTGTTTAATCTGCCTTGTCAAACAATCTATAATAGTATCGTCAGAGCTTCTTGCTCTCTACTTCAGTTTGTAATGAAATAGATAAGATTATTAAAAAAAAAATTGGAACAAATTCAACCCTAATTACCACTCCCTTATTAGTTGGAACTCCATTTGCCAACCTAAAACATTTGGGGGATTGGGCCTCCACACCACCCACGAAATAAACAAATCATTTTCACATGAAATTATTATGGAAACTTTTGACTAACACGAACAACTTATGAGTCCGAATTATCACTGAAAAATATCTTACCTCTACAGATCTTTTTTTCTTACCGTAAGAAGGCCAAACAGTCATGGCAATTTTCCCGTCTGCTGCATCTCCGCGATGAATTCAAGAAAGGTCTTGGCTAGAACTCGGAAATGGTAAAACAATAAAATTCTGGTCTGACTCTTGGGTTTCCAATTGTGATATTTTTCCTTATTTTCACAACAACACTGCACCCGATATAACTGTATCCTCATTCATCACCCCATCCCACCAATGGAATTTATCTTATCTACTGACTTTTTTACCTCACCACATCATTGATAAAATTACTAATATACACATCTCGTCAACATCTATGGAAGACCGACTTCTTTGGAAATTTAATTATGACGGTAAATTTACCACTTCTTCCACATATAAATTGAATCACTGCGCCGTCCACAATCCCCAGACACAACCTTACTCTTGGATTTGGAAACTGAAGATCCCTCCAAACATTCAAAACTTTATTTGGAAAGCCGTCATAGATGCACTTCCCACCACGGAACGTCTCAACCGACACTATTACTCCGTTTACTCCACTTGCCAGCTATGCCAAACTGCGGACGGAGATCTTAATCACTTATTCTTCACTTGCCCCTTCACTCAGTCAATGATATCTAACCTTGAATCAAAACTTCATTCATCTTTTTCTCTTCAATTTACATTAGATTTTCAATACAATTTTGAGTACTTCAGGCAATCAAATTCTAATCATATTCCTCTACTATTTCTCTGGTGGTCCATTTGGACTCATCGTAATAACCTTATCTTTCGACAATCTAATACTCTTAACTTCTGTCCCTCAGAACAAGCTTGGCGATTCTTTCAAGACTGGACCCTATCCACTGACTCCATAAAACCAGTAGCCATCAGAAGAAACCATGCATTGACTATAAACCGGACATGGAAAAAACCTCCTCCCAACTGAATAAAACTTAAATTTGATGGCTCTAAGAAAAACGATGACACCTCACATTTTGGATACATCCTCATACATCACACTGAAAAAGCTCTTTCTTTTTACCGGGAACAGATCCCCTCAACTTCTATACTCCATAGTGAGGCATTGGCAGCTCTTTCAGGTATTCAATCTGCTGCTAGGCTCAATATCAAACAACTAATTATCGAAGGCGATAATTTAATGGTTATTAATTCTATCCGAGGCATCTGGAAAATTCCGTGGGACATCCACTCCATTATTATGGATATTTCGTCCTTGCTTTCGTCTTTTACTTCTTTTCAGGTCTTCCACTGCTTCCGCGAGGCTAATCGTGCCACCGATTTCCTGGCAATGCATCCCATCCAGTCTTCTACACTTCAACAGTTTGAACATCTTATTTCCCCCTCCATTGATCATCATCGTGCTCATCCTATACTTAATGATAGATATGAGCTCTTGATACCGAACTCTACCTTTAATTATTTTGGACCTCACTTTGTAAAGATCATATATTCGGTTGATTTAGGGCAGTCATCGTGTTAGATGTGCCCTAATGTTTGCCTATTATAAAAAAAACAATCTATAATAGTACATAAATTTATGCAGAATATATCTTTAGAAGCATGAGCTACCAAATATCCAGGGCCGGCCCAGAGGGGGGGGCAGCATGGGCGACCGCCCAGGGCCCCCAAATTTTTGGGGTCTCAAATTTTTTTTTTAGGTATGTATATATGTGTTAAATATGGGTAATAAAAAGCTAGCATAGTCTAGTGGTCTTAGAGCACACCTTTCTCCAATAGGTCATGGGTTCGATTCCAGAATTTTGCATCTTTGTCTTATTTAAAAAAAAAATAAGAGCTTATATAAGAACCCCTAATTAAATTTTGTTCCGGGCCTTGAAAATGTTAGAACCGACACTGCAAATATCCATATAGGAGGTCACGCCTCGCAATACACATTTTCAAGTAGGGAAACTACAAGTAGAATCTGTTTAATATTCTTGTATTTAAGCTTTCAAATCGATTCACCAAGGGTTTGTTTGATCATAGCAAGCTCCCAAAGCTTGGTATGATCGTCTTGCCCAGTTCCTTCTCTCAAATGGCTACAGGCGTGGAGTTATTGATAAGACTCTCTTCATCCTAGAAGAAGAAGACAAGTTCAAAGACTTGATGAGCAGTGAATTTGAAATGAGTTTAATTGGGGAACTCACATTCTTCCTCGGATTACAAATCACTCAAAAGGAAGATGGTATTCAAATCCACCAACAGAAGTATGTCAGGGAACTACTGAAGAAGTTCAAAATGGATTCATGCAAGCCTCTCTCCACTCCCATATCCACCATTGCCCATCTGGATAAGGACTACTCGAGTCCTCTAGTGGAGGAGAAGCTCTATAGAGGTATGATAGACTCACTCATGTACCTAACCGCAAGTCGACCAGACATTGTCTTTGATGTTGGCTTGTGTGCTAGGTTCCAATCTTGTCCAAGAGAAACCCACTTGGCCGCTGTGAAGAGAATACTCCGATACCTCAAAGGAACTGACGATCTCTGCATTTGGTACCCCAAAGAATGTCCCTTTGAGCTCATGGGTTTCACTGATGCTGATTATGCCAGATACTTGGTGGATAGGAAGAGCACTTCTGGAATGGCACAGTTCCTAGGCCCTTGCCTTGTGTCATGGGGATCAAAGAAACAAGTTTCAGTCTATCTCTCCACCACAGAATCCGAGTACATTACGGCTGCCTCTTGTTGTTCCCAACTTCTCTGGCTAAAGCAACAACTCGCGGACTTTGGTATGTCTTATGGCCCTCTCACTATTCTTTGTGATAACACTAGTGCCATAAACATTTCTAAGAATCCTGTGCATCATACTAGGACCAAGCATATTGACATTAGACATCATTTTCTTAGGGATCATGTTGAGAATGGAAACATCATTATGAAATTTTGTAGAATTGAAGATCAGGTTGCAGATATATTCACCAAGGCATTGAATCGAGTTCCTTTTGAGAACCTTAGATTGGAACTAGGAATGATTCCTATTACTCAGTAGTGTCCTTAGTTCAAGAATTCTTTCCAGTTCCCCTGATTGACTAATTTACGATTTCTTTTACTTGTTGAGTCTTGATGTCCTTGTGTTATATCTTTTGCTACAAACCCTTCTTGTCATAATGGTTTCTTATAAAGGCTTAGATAAATTTTTCTGGTTCGTTTCCTTTTGATCCTCATTATTCTTTAACTCCTCATTGTTCAAATTTCTTTGATGGCCCAAAAAGTCAAAATCTGATCATATTTCTAAACCCAACATTACAAGCTGAAATGATGATTGTGTACTAAGACCTACCCTTGCCTCATTGCTCAATTTAATTCTCTATGATCCATCTCTAAACCCTCTCTGAGAATTATTGTGCAATGCGATAAATAGCCTACCCTGATTCCTAGTATGGGAACGTACTGTTTTTGGTTCCTTTGTTTTAACCCACACTAAAGGTTCCCATACATTCCTCTAGCTCGCTGAAAATGTCGCCAGAAAGGAACCAGAACGTAGCGTCTCTCCAACGGCTCGCTTGGCTCTCCCAAACGCTATTTATGGCATATTGGCAGGGATAAGGCATGTCTCATCAGTGGCAGACCTCCCTCTTCTCTGAAGGGTCAAATTTTGAATTTAAGTTAGCCGTTCCGAAAAGCTGCAACTTTCTTCAATGCTTCGGATTTGCCTTGATCTTCTCAACGGCTGGATTTGCTTCAACGGTCACCTCAGCTCTTGGCCATCCCAGATCTTCAACGCCCTTAAAAAGGTGCTCAGTTGCTCCGAGTTGATCACACAAGCTCTCCATCTCTCTGATCTTCTACCTCTCTTTCTCTTCACACAGCAATCCTCTTAGCTCCTCTCAAATGGCCAACCCTAACCCAATCATTGTTATGGATGAAGAGGAGGCTGCTTTTCTTCAAGCATTTTGCGAAAAGAAGGCTAAAGCCTCCTCCTCCAAGCCTGTTTCTGCCTCCACTTCTCCAAAATCCCTCCCCAAAGAAAACCCCGTGGCGAAACCTGCAGAGAAACCAGAAGAGAAGCTTGAGAAACCACCAAAGGATAAGGAAAAGGTGGAAAAGGAACCAACCATGCCCAAAGAAGAGGAGCAAGCCATCACTTTGGCTTCAGAATCAGTCACAAAATCAATTTCTGAAGGCGGGTCGCATGATTCCTCTCCGGATAAATCCCTTCAAGAGATCCTTAGCCCCGAGCCTTCCCCGATCAGCCTCAAATCCAAAACTTCCAACCCAGGCCCCTCTGTCGCCACAAGAATGCAACAGGGGAAGAGAAGCTCCCAAGCCATTGTTCCCTATGAAACCAAATCCACAAAAAAGGCCAAAACCACCGCCCTCTCTGCCTCCTCTTCCTTCTCCAAAAGGAAGATCCTAAAACCTCTCATTATCGGCAGAGAATTCTGGACCCAGGAGTTAGAAGAAGAGGATGAGGAACTCTATGGAGAAGCTTTGGATGAGTTTCACTCTCTGTTGCAGTTCCAAGGGTGGGACGAGATATTGTGCGAGCATTTCTCTGCTTCCGACGAGGTTGTCCGGATGTTTTACCAATCTATGGAGTTTGTACCCCAGAAGGAGAACTCTCCCTGTCACGACGCCATTCTTATCTGGAAGGGAATCAGCTATCCCTTGTCTGCCAACTTGATCGCGTCTGCTCTAAGGCTCGAGCCAAGGTCTGGGTTTGGCATTCTGCCTCAGAAGAAGGGATGGCCTAAAGGAAAAGGGTTCAAGTCCAAAGGAACAATAGTGAAGAAAATTTATGATGGCGCATCCCCCTCATCTTTGGAGACGAAGGATCTCTCCATCGCAAACCGGCTACTGCATTTCTGGATCACTCGCAACTTGGTTCCCAGGCAAGAGCACAGGAACGAAGTCCTCATCACTGACGCCGTCTACATGGACAAGGTGCTCTCCGGTGTTCAGTTGGATCTTTCCCGTATTGTGCTGGCTCACATGCAATTCTGTGCATCCCATGATTCCCATGCTTTACCCTTCCCTCACATCATCAAGAAGCTACTCTCCAACCTCAATCAGTACCCAGAAGACTCACCCGAGACTGCCTACAGCAAATGTCTTACCATGCACACAGTTCGAAAGCTGAAATCTAAGGAACAACAACCCAACCCTGCTGAAACAGAAGAAATCCCGCCTAAGGAAAATGCGAGTTCCCAGGGCCGTTCTAGTTCCCACCCTCAGCAACCCCCCTCTTCAGGCTCCTCTGCGATCCTCCTTGCGTTGGATCGTATTGAAAAAGCTATCTTGGAAGGCTCGACTGCCAACACGGTCGCCATCCATGATCAAGTAAGAGAGTTGGGGCGTATCAGTTCTGCTGTCGAGAGTCTGGTGAAAGTTCTGCAGAAGGATTGGCAAGGTGCAATCAGTGCTCATCAGGCCGCGGGCCAAAATGTAGGAACCGACGACAAGGATGCAGAAGAGGAGGCCGCTACTACGCCATAGGAACGCTTGTTCTAGGTTCCCAGTGCTGTAACGCCACAGCGAGCTAGTAGTTTTCCTTAGGATCTTACTCCCCTCTTCTATCCCTTTTGTTGTCTTTCTTAAGATTGCTTTTGTTGTCTTCCTTGCTATTTGCTGTTTGTGTTGTCAGTTGTCAGTTGTTATGTTGTGGTATAAGTGTTTTGAACAATGATCAATGAAGCTTTAATGACTATATTTGGAATCGTTCCAATGATCAATTTGTCTTTGCCTTAACGTTCTCATTATGATTTTTTTTGGCTTGATGCAATTGCATATTCACTTAGATATCATGTTCTTAACTTGTACTTAATCTTTTCGATGATGTCAAAAGGGGGGAGAAAAGGATAGGAACCTTGAACTTTGGAGACTACTGAATTAATAGGAACTCTGAACTAGTTCTATTTCTAAAGGGGAATTTGAAATAAACTTGTCCACTTGCTTAGGGGGGTTCGCAACCATTGAATGTTCTATCACTAATCTGTAATGTTGTAAATCCCGTTATCTCAATATGGTCTCATAAGATTCAAAGTCCTATTATGTTGTCAGGTTCCTTGTATTTGTCATCATCAAAAAGGGGGAAATTGTTAGGAAACGGAACTCTAGAACTTAGGTTCCCCTGAGAGTAGAGAAACTGAGGAACGGTAAAGCATGGGAATCCGTGGGAACCAAGAGAGGATCGAGCTGCGAAGAATCCTCTATAAAAGGAAGACTAACCCAAGGGTTATCTTCATGCACTAAAACAAGAACTCACACTCATTAGCAAATATCTAGTGTGAACCTCAAAACAAAGATCATCAAAGCAAACCGAGATCAAGAGGAACCAATCAAGGAAGAAGAGCTGAGTGCTAAGTTCCTGTGACTGTAAGTGATAGTTCCTAGGTGCGAAAGTCTATTTCTTGGATTGATTATTGATTTTGTTAAGTTATCTAGGATTGTCTAACTGTGTGTAAGGCAAAGGAACTGTGTGTTCGTTCCTAGGATAAGTTGTAACCAAAAGAGATAAGAAATCAAGAAGTAGACTTTGAAATCCTTTCGAAAGAAAGGTAGTGGTTTTTATCCTGGATTGCTAGTTGGCAATCAAAGGTTTCCACTATAAGGAACTTGTCATTTGTTTGATTGTTTATCTTCCGCTGCGAAAGGAACTGAGAATCGTTATTCTGAGTTCCTTAAGCTTTTATCTAACAATCACGATCCTACACTAAGATAACACAATCGGGTTTTCTCTCTCCATATCTTCGCGCAATCCGGCTTGATCCTTGGAGCCGAAGTCTTCATCTTTACCGCGTGTGCTTCTTGATTTGTTTCCTTAATTCAACACGCTGGATTTCTTCTTTCCTTTTGCAGCCTTGATCTGGTCCGTTACTTCAGTTCCTTGAGAGATAACAAAGCACTTGACAGGACTTTGTTCCCTCTGAGATCCTTTGTTGCAAAGCTCCCTGGGATAACTTTCTTTGTCCCTGAAACACTTGGTACACATATTACTTGAGTGTTTGTTACCATCAAAACCTAAGGAATTCAACAAGTAATAATAAGATGTTATCTATTTACTTGATAACATAAGGAATTTTATTTTTTGAAAAGATAAGATATTGTATCAACCATAAATATCTCTCTCTAATTAAAAGAAGATTTATTTTATGAGATATATGATATAAGATAAGATAATAAATATATATACATATATTATATATGTCTCTCAAATATATAAAAACACATGCCAATTTAACGTAAGAGACATGAAGAGGCAATTGTCGTGGCTTTTGATTACAAGAACCGAAGCCACAAAAGTTAATCTTGATTGGCCAAGATTCCAACCGAGTGTTTGTTTCTTGTTCGTTCGTTTAGCAAACGAAGGAAGGACGATCTAGTATCGTGCTTGTGTGGACTAAGTAGAGGAGTCACAATTGAGGCTCTATTCTCCAGGGTGATCCCGGAAACAAGTTTTGCATCAAAAGGTATGTTACTCTTTCATATGTGATTCGTATCAGGTTTATGCATGAGATCCTAAGTTAGATGTTAGAAAATGGTTTTATGAAATTCCGCTTAAAGCATCTAAATCCCTACAGGTAGTACAGACTAGAGGTGGCATTCGGGTCGGCTTCGGTTCGGTCCACTTCGGGTTCAGGCTATTTTGGGCCCGTCACTTTTTGGTCTAACTTTTACTCGGGTCGGTTCGGTACGGGTCAAATTGGGATTGTGTCTATTCGGTCTTGTTGGAGTTAACGCAGGTCGGGTTGTGTTCGGTTTGGGTTGATGCGGTTCGGGTTGTTTTCGAGTTTCATCTAACGTGGGTTGAGTGAGTCATATTCGAGTTTCGATTTACCACGGGTCGGTTAGTGTTCGGTTTAGATTAGCGTCGATGGGGTTGTGATCGGGTTCAGTTAGTGTAGGTTGGTTGAGTTTGGGTTTTGGATGTCGCGTGTAGGGTTGAGTTCGGATTTTTTCGTTTAGTATGGGTTGCGTTCGGGTTAACGCACGGTAGCAATCATTGTGAATATAAAGTTTGTCATCTCGGATTAGCCGTTACATCAAAATGTGAACAAAATTTTATACTTGAGTTGTATTTAAGTGAGTTATAGATGTGGTGCTCCAAAAAAAAAGTTTAGTTATATTTAAGTTTTTTTGGGTTTGAGTTATTTCATATTAAGTCATTTCGGGTATGAACCGTTTTGGGTTTGGGCCCATTTCGGTTTTAGGTCATATTGGGTTGGGTCGGATAGGGTTTCGGATTGTGGTTTTCATTAAACTTTCCGGTCTCGGTTCGGGTCATGTGGGTCGGGTCGGTTCAGGCCAATAAGCTCTCAGATCCATACTTCTCCATCTTTCAAATCTAAAAACCCAGAGTAAACGGTCCCGATATGAAGCTGCAGAACTCATAGCCTCAAGTTCTGCCAAAACTCAATTGCATATTTTACGACCACAACCATTCACATTTGCTATGTAGATGGTCAGCGCACAAGCATGAGCTTAAGTTGAACAAACGTGTTAATAGCTGGGGGTAAAACTGAACAAAATGCCGAAGTAAGCAAACAGAAATACCAAGATAATCTTCATAAGCATGAAACTCAACATAAGATTCTGTTCACATCAGCTATGGCAAACAACAGACAGTTACCAGATGCAAAGAAAGTAAGAAATATTGCATTAACCTCTGAAACACAAAGTAACATGAAAGTAAGAGCATCCATTTATAGCATCAACAAGTTCTTCATGAACAGCTCATGTACTTCAGCATAGCGGATTCTTTCTTGAGTTACTACAGCCTGGTGCTCTCACTCTGCAGCATCAACCGCTTTTCCTGATACTGTACACACTACACATCTCAGCAAGTGTAACGGTTCTTGGCACCCCGATCATGCTTCTTTGCGTCATCCTGCAAATTGCATTGCATGCGTACATGAGTCAAACGAGAATATATAACATAACATTCATAGAAAGTTCAATTCATACTGCACACCCCCCTACTCTTGGTCAACCTTATCCATGAGTTATCTATTCACTTCTTATCTGTCGAGCAGATATTGGGGTCTTTTTGAAGAACTGGGAAACAACCTGCATAAAAACTATTGACACACCCTTTCTTACAGGAATCACATCACAAGTATTGTTTTAGCAATTTGGTTAATTTATTGTGCGTCTTCTCCTCATCACTTTCTTTATATTAGTTATACTTTTCTTTCTATTACTCTTGTCCTATAACAAATACAGGGACACTTAATGATTGGACCATTGGAGAAGGTAGTCCATATTTGCAGCGCTAAATGGTTGCTGATGAGTGATGACAAGTTTTATGGTTTTTAAAATTGTAAACATAACATGTAATTGTATATATGTATCATTGTACTCCCAAATATTTTTGCTACTTCAGTTGTTTGTCTTTGTTTTTTATGTATACACGTGTTTCCAAAATAAGTAACAATATGGACATTCAAGCCTGTATTATAAGGACTATAACTTACATGAAAAATAAATCCAATGGTCTCATTGTAATCAAGGAACTTCTTCCATTGATGTCCAATGCTCGTCTGCATTTGATAAGGCAAAGGAAAAAAGTGACGGTAATTAGACAAATATCTTAACAATATACCATTAAATATCAATAAGAAAACACATTCGTACTCATGAGACCTCAAGCAAAGCAGAACGTTTCAAACCCATCTTAAGCTTTCAAAGAATCCATATTCAGATTCTAGTTTATATTTTAATGATCACTATCACTGTACCGCAAACACTTCAGACGCAAGGTTGTATTTGTGGTGTACTATTATCTAGCGAAGATAACCCAATAACCCCAGTCATAGTGGATGATTTACTGACCCGTTTCCTTGTATAGTGCATCATCAACTTCAACAAGAATCATTTCAAGCACAATCCATATATGCTAATAATAGATCCATAAGAATTCAAACAATGAAACAGATAGTAATATACTTGCAACATGGAAGAAGAAAAAAATGCAAATTCATTTTCAATATACCTGAGCAGCTTCATTTGAAGCATTCTTGGTCCACAAGGATACCTTGTCTTGCCTAGCTCTCACATTAACAACTACTCCACAGATCTCATCCCCGTGATCAAATTGCTCTCCAATCATTGCAAGCAACTGTACAAGTTGAAATGGATTAGTAGAGGCCACACACAAATGGTACATAAATGATCAATGGGAAAACATATACCGAGTACAGCCAGCAGGTATCAGATTTGCCCCGTAAAAATGTGACAGTCCACTTCCCTCCGTTAGCACAGATTGGATCTTCCCATTTTGGCTCAATTTTGGACTTGAAACAATAGAAGTCTGCTCCCACGCCTAACTTGCTTGGATGATGAATGTTGTTGTAAATGCTGAAATTACAACTTTGTCAAAATTAGTGCTTGGATGCAGATTGTTTTATGAATACAGAGATTGCAACTTTGTCAAAAACACAAAGGTCATGACAATAGGCCATTTCATTCCACAAGAATGACTTATAAGAGTTATAAAGAGGACATTGTCTAAATGAGAACTTAAAAAAAAAATCAAATGAAGTGAGATTCCTCTGCAATTTGACAATCCAATATTAGCGCAATGATACAGTACATGCTCATCTAAAACAAAGATGAAAAGACATAGGACTATTCGCTAGCAGCAACAAAAACGTCAAAAGACCACAGTATTATGAGCCCAGAATCAGCTCTTGTCACACACGCTCTCTTAATTTTAACACCCACATGACCCCAAAAACCCAGAAGAAACACTACACACATGTGATGCAATATCTTTAAATCAAATTCCAAGAAACAATTACTCATGAAAAATTATCTCGCTACATATTGCAAAACGACCCAGATATTAAACCCAACAATTTCTTGATGTGAAGGGGTAAAAACGTTGAAACACAGCCAGGTTTAGCAAGCGAACACACAATCAAAGATATAACATCAAAACTAGGAACCCCCAATTCTCGAAATCTAGATGAATTGCACCAACAATCTCGCAATTCGAATTTCATTCGAGAGGCCACACATTCAACAATCGCTCCCACGAAAGATCCCTCAAAAACCCTACATTCAGACCATCACTCCACCGGAAATCAATCCCTCGAAACGCCAAACAAGATAGGTTCTTTAAGAGATATAGAAAGATACCCCCAAAACTCCTCGACGGTGTGGAAGGTATAAACAGGGCGCATGGAGCTACCCCAAGAAGCAGCCTTGGATTTAGCCGCGGGGCTGTCAAACCAGAAAGTCCAAGAATGCTCCAGAGGATGAGCGGCGGCTATGGATTTGCTCGGCTGCGCCGCCGATGAGACATCTTCGTCGCCGACGATTTCCCCTTCCTCTGGGCCTTCACCTTCTCCCACGACCAGATCCCTGGGCTCCTCGGCGGTGGTCAGCGTTGATTTCTCCGACTCATCCATGGCTTCTTTGCGATTTTCTCTTTCGCCTTCGTTTCTTGACTCGTTTTCTCCTCCTCCCTCGTTTGGACAGAACGGAAAGCGAAGAGAATCGAAGCCAACACATTTTAGTAGGGAGTCCACGTTGAATTCGGGTCGGGTTTGGTGAAGGTTAAATGGGTCGGATTTGGGCTTGAAGGCCCAAAGCGGTAGCTACACTACACAATTTCCTCGTTTTTTGCCATGCCTCACATTTTGGGCCTTTTGGCCCATTAGTTTTTTAATTCCGTTTTTTAGCCTAGTATTCGTGAGATAAAATAAAATTCGTGAGATTCCCCAAAATCTACTATATATATCTACTAAACGCAAAGACCTACTACGCCACGTGACACTCCTAGAATGCACCCAATTTTTTTATGTCACGTGACATCTTTATAGCAGTTTTGACACGTGTCACTAATTCCGTTTATTTCGATTTTTATCATTTCTATCATTCATTTTGATTCTTCCAGAATGTGTATAATATTATAATTTCCATATTGATAATATATGATCTTCTACTCTATTTTTGTAATTATTTATTTCACAACTCAGATTACAGAATCGTACAAATATTTTAAAAATCGTAAATATATGAACATCTACACTATAAAATATAAATGGCTAAAATTGGACCTAATTTATTAACCAGTACCATATGCAAATTCAGTTTTTCATTCTAATAGACATTTGCAAAGCCTTAAAATGTCTGAATAACCTGCAAAATAATTTGAATAACCCTAATGTTATTAGGGCAGGCATAAAAAAATTCCAACCTGCAAAATAATACATGTATATGAACCTGCAATATGTGCAAAGAACAAAAAAATGAAAAAAATTACATCCATGCAAAGAATACAACAATGAAACTGCTTCTTCAAATGACCTAAAATAAACTGCATAGCCATACGTACAAAAGAAATCATTGGCGGGAAACTGAAACAAATTGCATAATACGTACATGGATAATTATTGCTTAAACCCAAAATGGAAATGATAATCTGCAAGGCAATTCATACAAAGTCAGTGTAGAATATGCTCCGAGAGATTATATTTTAATCCTTTTGGCGATTAAACTAATAATTGCTCAGAGCATACTCTGCACTGACTAATGAATTGCTTAAACCGAAAATAAAATGCTAATCTGCAAGGCCATACATAGTAAGAAAATGATCTGGCGCACGGTGCATATATTTTTCTACATTGTGTAATATGCAAGGCAAGATTTTTTCCAATTTGAAGATGTACACAATAACTGTACAGAATAAAATACATCGATTATGGCAGTTTAAATATGTGCACAATCAAATAAAATCAACCATTATAATCCATAAAAAATATGCCTTATAAATAGAGAGCATCTTCCTCAATCACATTCTAAAATTTTATGAGTTCTTGCACAGGCCTAAACAATACCGATTCTTCCTTGAGATAGCAGGTATGTATTTGCAATTCATAATAATACGATCATGCTATATAGAATCTTCCTGGGGTTCGGAAATTCTCCCCATATTGACTGGGTTTTTGCAATTACAGAATTGATATTCCACTACTGATTTTTCTATGTATTTTGTGCATTTACAGAACTGCAAATAGTGAACTGATTTTCCATTACTGATTTCGTATGTATTTTGTGCAATTACACAAGTGTAAATAGTACACTTATATTAACTTTCATTATTTTTGTTTTACTGAATTTGTATTGAATTTTTGTATGAACTTTGTAGCAATGCCAAAACAACAACAAGAAATAAAGGTTATTACGGGTACCCGAGGGAATTATGAGCTAAATGTTAGAGTAATTCGATTGTTTAAAGTTCCGAAGAAAGAATATCGTACACAATACAGTACAACTGAAATCATTTTAATGGATGAAAAAGTATTAATTTTCAGTTCTTTAATAATTTGTTGAATAGGCCAATGCTGAATAATTTATCTATTCTATTAGCAATTTTTTTGTTATAAATTTTTTAGGTTGAAAGCTATACAAAGAATCCATAAGAAAATCATATAAAACCAAATTAATATTTCTATCGTGAGTTGCATGAAAATCATACTTACTATATGGATCTTTTATACTAAGTCTAGACATATATTTTACTGGGCCAATTGGCCCTAAAAAATTGGGAGTTTAATTGCGATTTTTCTGAAAATGGCAAGTTGTACATAAAAATGGTTTATTATCCAGTGTATGACAATTTAAATTCCATATATGAGTGTAGAATCAGTTGATATATTTGTAGTTAATTATTTTTGGGTAATGTAATCATAACTTCTATAAGTGAAAAATCAAAATTAATAGTATTTATATATATAATATGAACCGGAAGATTGCAGGAGTTCTGTGTGTGCAGTTTTTCAAGTTGTTCGATACTAGGAGTCTTACAAAAATCTCAGAAGTTGTTCACTTGGAAGAGGCATCGAAACTAAAAGGTATTGTATATTTTTGTGTTGTTAGATTTCTAATGTTTGATTGTGTTAGGTATTAAAAGTAATGGGGTGTTTGATTGTGTTAAAACTAATGGAATAGGAGGAATCAAAACTAAAAGGTATTGTTTATGTGGTTCGATTTGTAATGTTTGATTGTGTTTATCTATAATTAAATCATTAGTTTTCAGTTATATGCTTTAGGTTAACTATCTAATGCTATAATACTGACTACTCTATGCAAACATTAATCAGAGCATTTAGTTCTAGGCATACCTTTATGTCTTTCATGATTAACCAATATCAATCCAAAGTTGTAATTTCTGATTCCAATCTGATCTCCCACATGGCATTCCTATACCAACAATAAATCATTTTGATTAATGAATAGATTTATAAAATAAATTAAAATAGTGATCTTAAGTGTAAAGAGATAGAACCATAACCTTTAGTGTAAAGAGATAGAACCATTCCTAGACTATATGATTTAGTTTACTATCAATATTTATTTTATGCAGTTGACTATTTACTATCAATATTAAAAATTGACTACTTACTAAACTACATAAATTGTATGCAGTTGTGTACTATCAATATTTACTTTACAACTATATGATTTAGTTAACAACTGAAGCATTTACTTACAACTTATATAATTTAGTTTACAGCTAAACTACTTACTACATTACAACTAAACTACTTACTACACTAAAAGTTAGTATAGTAGACATACCTTTAGGTCTTTTTTTTGTGTATTTATAATCCAAATTTCTTTTGAGTCCAATCCGAGCTCCCACATTATACCTATAGCAATAACAAATCTGTTAAGTACAGACTAAACAAGTAAATCAGTTAATTACAAAATTAGTCAATTGATGAAACCATGACCTGATTGTATAGATTGAATCACATTAGCAGATGCATCTTGGA
Organism: Rheum nobile; assembly: GCA_027886185.1. Taxonomy (NCBI): domain Eukaryota; kingdom Viridiplantae; phylum Streptophyta; class Magnoliopsida; order Caryophyllales; family Polygonaceae; genus Rheum; species Rheum nobile. The sequence continues at coordinate 6,825,548 of WOAB01000490.1, read as the reverse complement.
GATTATATGTTGCAACCTGTAATGGCACAAGTTTTATGATCAGTAACTACTATACAATGTATTGATCACATGCAATATGACATAGGATAGCAATTGCAAATTTAGTTGTATTAAAAATTGTATTCGAACATATCTAAGCTCTATAAGAAAGGTACCTTTATATGTATTATTGTTCTCTGATTTCAGAAGCAGGTATCATGGATATTTATTTTTTCAAACCTATGAAGGAAAATAATAGGGTTAAATTACTACATGTACCAGATGTCAGTAGAGTAGAATAGAAGTTAAGAACTTGAATGAAAATGTATATTTTGTAGTGTAAAAAAGAGTACCTTAAAATATGATTGTAACACTCAGATTGCTGACTGATTTCCAGTACACTTCTAATTTTGGATTCAGTTATTTCTACTTGCACAAGTGGAAAAACGATTAATTAGAATATGAATTAATAAGCATGAAGCAATAATGTAAAGTAATATGTTGCAGAATATTAACAAATTGAATTTTGCAAAGGAGATATGTTCTACCTTGCAGAATATGAAAGTATTGAACTTTATGAATCCATTAATATTGTATTGATTGTTGTTATTAGGGCCACCTAGAGTGATTATCTGCATTCAGATAGAGGAGAGGAATTGAAAAGGTTAGTTTCGTACTCTATGAAAAAATTATTTATTATATATATAAGTTGCAACTAAATATAAGTATCCAAGCTATTACAATAAGCTAAGATTGATTTAAGACATTTCAAATTCTATATCAAACTTGCATTTGGAGACTAAAAGACATAGAGAAGACGGAGACTAGAAGACATAGAGAGAAAGATTTTATATGAATTTAGATTTAGTTGATGACCGTTCGGTGGTGGAAAGTGATTTTGTTTTAACTCTCAAAGACAAAGAAGTTTAAAAAAAATAGATTTGTAAACTCATACACCAAGATATATATATATATATATATATATAGAGAGAGAGAGAGAGAGAGAGAGAGAGAGAGAGAGAGAGATAGATATATATATATATATGTAGAGAGAGAGAGATATATATATATATATATATATATATAGAGAGAGAGAGAGAGAGAGAGAGAGAGATGGAGAACTTACTTTTGTCCAGTGTGGTTCTCAGAACCATCTTCTTCCAGATCTCCTCATCAACCCCGGTATTTGCTTTGCATGTTAACTTGGGGACAAGAACGCATGTGGATCTGAGGAAGACGACGAAGTTTGTCCTCTATATCTCTTTTTTGGTTTGGTGGGATACATATCTGAAGCGGGGTTGTGGATTATCAAATGAATATTTTTGAGATTCAGTGAAAAGGAAATAAAATGAAGAAGTTTGATAGAGAACAGATAGAAGATAGAGAGAGAGAGAGAGAGAGAGAGAGAGAGAGAGAGAGAGAGAGAGAGAGAGAGAGAGAAATCAGAACGGCATAAATGGAAAGATGCTAATGACTAGGGTTTCCGAAACGAGAGATATTTGTATGTTGTTATTGGACTGAACCGACTTTGAATTTAAGAAGCCCATTTCCCATTTGGAGTTGGGCTTATAATGTTTTTTCGGTGTATGGGCCCAATTAATATAATTTAGGTGATGAATAATACTAAATAGTTTTTAAAATTATTTATACAGATTGGGCCGGAAATAGTGGGCTGGAAATTTATATTGTTTCTAATATTGTAATTGGGCCTAGAAGCCTATTAAATATAACCAGGTTGTAAAAAATGTACTATTTAATCTAAGTAATCTATAATTTGGGCATGAAGCCCAAAATAACGCCATAATAATTTTATAGAATAATTACAGTTATTAATCATTAAATGGGCCAAAAAGCCCATTTAAAAGTGTATACTGCATCTGTAATTATTTGCCGGAAATATAAGTTAGGGCCGCAAAACAATTTTGGCAATTTTGTAATTGGGCCTAAGAGCCCATTAAAGTCTATAAAGCAGTTTTAAGTTTTAATCGGTTCTATAAAATTTTATATATATAAGTATTAATAGTGTTAATGGGCCAAAAAGCCCATTAGACATACTTTAATAATGATGTATTAAGCCCATCAACCCTAAACCCTAAGCTAATCAACCCATTAAGTTTATAACGTTCATTTAAATGTTAATCGGTTAAATTCAAATTTAATGGGCCTTGAAGGCCATTAAATGTTAACAGCGTTAAGGGGAATATATATACTTTTCTAGAAGATTCTTATCGTTTTTTTTAAGTATTACTAAGTATTAATTTAATATGCATATAATAGATTCAGTTTGAGTAGTACATGATTTAATATGAAACACATTATGATATATTTATATTATATAGTTAACAAATACACTACACTTATATTTTAATTATAAGTATTAAATTTTTAATAAGTACAAATATATATAGCTGAGCCGAAGTGAATTTAATAATTATTGTAAATGTTTATAAAAACCAAATTTTAAATCTATATTGCTTTCAATTAATTGGAAGAACGAAGCGCTTAAACTAAAAAAAAATTGACAAAAAAACCCTAAAACATTGCAAGAAATAAAGACATCAAATGCATATAGCACATTTTCCATGAATCTTTTTGGTTACCTTGATGATTTCAAGGAGAGCACCAGAACCTCCTTCTTCAAGGTACAGTCCAAAGGCGAAGTGCAGATCTCCTCATATCCTCATATGCAAAAAATTGAAGTCGTTTTTTCAGAACAAAATGAAGCAGGTGAGAAAAAAAATATCCAGTGAAAGAGAGAGAGAGAGAGAGAACTTACGTTTCTGGAATTTGGAGTTTGCGAGAATCTTCGCCGTGGTTGATTGTAGATCTGAACTCCGGTGGTCGGTAATTGGTTTAGGGTTCAAACTCTAAGACGAAGAAACATATTGGAAAAAAAATACCGATCTGTCTCTCTCGGCTTAACCAAAACCTCCTTCTTGAAATTACATTCCAAAGCCAAAGTCCAAATTTCCTCATATCCTCACATGCAAAAAATTGAAGTCATTTTTTTAGAACGAAATGAAGTAGGTAAGAAAAAATAAAGACACGATTTATATAGACAGAGAGAGAGAGAGAGAGAGAGAGAGAGAGAGAGAGAGAGAGAGAGAGAGAGAGAGAGAGAGAGAGAGAGAGAGAGAGAGAGAGAGAGAGAGAGAGAGAGAGAGAGAGAGAGAGAGGAACTTACGCATGGTGGAATCGAGATCTTCTGTCGATGGTAGACAATCGGCGAAGGTTTCGTCAGGAGAAGGTTGAAAATTGATTTATGTGAAGGTTTAAGAAAGCGGAGTTTGAGGATTCACAAAGAAGGGCACCGACAGAGACAACCCAAATAAATTTCGATCGAGATTTTGGCGAAGGTTGAAGAAGGTGAAGTAATTTAAGATGGCGAAGGTTGGTTTTTTTGTACAGAAATCGCCATGGATATGCAAGTAATAGATGGTGAAAGATTACAGAGAAAGAGAGCGTGAGAGGAGACGAAAACGGCAAGGGTTTCGTCTTACAGCTAATTAGGGTATTAAGCAATCTGGAGCTTGATGCTTCGGGTTGGGCTTATTAGCCCATGAACCAGATGAGCCCAAATTACTTAAGTGTAGCCGATCAACTAGACCTATAATAAGCCCATAAAACAATTATATGCTATCATTACGGCCCATCCACATATAATATTGGCCCATAAGTTTATTTAAAATTAAAATTAAAATTTTAAAAATATTAAAATAAATATTTAGTATTTACATATATTTTCCCTATTTTTCCATAAATATATTAAGTATTTACATATGTCTATATATTTATATTGTATTAAAAATGATGAGTATGTACAATTAATTATTTCATTTCAAATTTCAAATATATAAAAGATTTTTTCAGTGATTGAGTTCTGAATGAAATTACGTTGATTATATTCAATCTATTATGTATACATATTTATTAGTTATTGTGTTATAATGAAATGAATTATATTTTATAATCCGATTAAACCAATTTGGATCTCGAAGATTTAAAAAAAAAAAAAAAAAACAAGACGAAGGCTTTGACGATATTTACAAAAAGAGCAAATTCGAAGTTTGAAAGTGGAAAGAAACATGCGGATCGAACTGGAAAGATTGAAAGAGGCAAGAGTTTTCTTGAAGCTTCAAGAATAAGAGAGAGCGAAACGAAACGACGAAGAAGAGAAATGAAAGTGATGCAGCTCTATGGTTTCGTTCTCTGTAAAATTTGGTCGAGAATGAATTAGAATGGGCTTGGCCCAATTTATTTTAGGGGTCATGGTTTTGTTTGGTGAGATTTGACGAAGAAAACTATGGTACAAGTTTTTTGTTCTTACTATATGTTTTATTAAGTATAAAAATTTATGTGTGTTACTATCATTAATAACTACATTATGATATAACTATTTATTTGTAGTTCAATTGCACAATGTCATGCTTACAGAACAAAATCATATGCAAAATGTCGAACAAGGTATGGTATTATTAAAAGTGATATGAAATGAGTGATTTATTAATATCTAATATTAAATATTTATTTGTATGCTCAAATTAGCTCGACCGAGGAGGAAATTGATAATGAATGTGATAAGGCATAAGCGGAATGGAACACCGCTAATCGAATCAGGATAGAAAAAATATATCATATTTAATTAAAATATTAAATTAATGTAGATTTTGCTTAACCAGTTTTATGTTGTATCATCAAGGGTGACTAGCAAGAAATGTTTGAAGATATTGATTTGCAACAAAGACAATAAGAGATCTATTACTACAACCAATGTAGTATACAAGGATGTTTTTAATAATTTATAGCAATTTTGAACATCCTGCCAGATTTTATGTTTAGCGTTTCATTTTAATGTATTAGATTAACATTTTTATTATGTTTCATTGTTTTAGTAGTATTGATGTAAAGGGTATGGCTATCCCTGTTTTAAAAATTACTTAGCCAATTTAAATTATTAATAAAGTTATGGAGAGAGTTCCGCCTCTCTTTTAATAACGTAAAATTTTATATTTTGAATATTTTTAGTCGATTAGTCATTTTTTATATAGAAACTTATATACTTCTATAACAGTCATTAACTTTATAAACCTCAATGAAAATAAATAAAACATATACTAAACTATAATATTTTTATAAATGTAAGAAAAAATAAACAAATTCCGTGCAAGGCACGGATACTATACTAGTTTAACCTATTTTGCTAGGTATTTCCAAATTATTATTTTTTTATCAAATGTCCATATGTTAATTTTTAACAATTTTGTAAAAAGAAAAAAGAAAAAACCCAAAAAAAGATCGTCTTCTTCGACCGAGCCCTCGACGAGCCCTTCTGCACATTTCGCCAGGCGGCCCTCCGCCCACGCTAGCTCATTGGCTCGCCTCCGCCTCTTACCGCTCGCCTCCACCCTTGATCTCCTACGGTCCTTTGTCATCCATAACTTCTTTCCTGCATCGTACACCTTGCATTTCACCAAACCAAACCAAAACCAAATTAAATTATTGAATTTGTGTCAACTTATTCTATTTTAAGGTATTTCGAATTTAATTGTAGTACCACCTGATAATCGCATCGAACCAGTCAATTGTCCATTCGAATAATGCAATTTTTAAAATAAATATATGGGGATCGATGAGCATCCTTAATAACATATAGATGACGATCGAGTGACTCGCATATGGGGCGGCCGTGGTGAATGAGAACCGGGGCCGTGTCGGCCCAAATCCTGTTCCTGGGACTCGTAATCAACGCCTTTCTCCGCCAGCGCGATCCTCGCCCTCATCCCGAACATGTTCGGCCAGAAATCCAGCAGCACCACGTCCTTCCCCATGAGGGTCGGGTGGAGGGGAGGCGAGCGGGTGAAGGTGGAGGCGAGCGGGTGCGAGCCGGTGAGCGTGGGAGGAGGGCCGCCGGCGAGATGTGAAGAAGGGCGTGATTGAAGAAGACGATCTTTTTTTGGGTCTTTTCTTTTTTTTTTTTACAAAATTGTTAAAAATTAATAAATGGACATTTGGCGAAATAAAAAACTCGAGAATATCGCGTGAAATAAGTTAAACTTTGGGACACTTTGCGAATTTCGCCTTACCTCAGAGATACCAGGCGAAAAAATTATTTTTAATTTATTTATTTTTAATTATCTTTCTAATTTTTTAAGTTTGTTTATTTATTTCATGTGTCAACAGCCGGTCAATACATGATTAACGACCGATTAACAATGACACTTTGAGAGTGTTATCATGCTGATGACACTTTGAAACTGTCAACATGCTGAGTTTGAAGTGTCATATAGAAGTCATGACTAAATATATTTATTTTAGGGTTATTATCTTAATTTCACCTTGTTGAAAAGATAATTTATTTTCTTATTTTAATTAAAATTAATTACTCTAAAATAAAATTTTAATACTTTGATAATATGAATAAGAATAATAGATTTAAAATTGGGAAAATAGGTGGAGTAAAATTGGGAAAATAGGTGGAAAAAATTATGAACTTTTAAGATGAGTAGACGTAAAGTGTTTCGTGTTTATCATTTCATTTTTGTCTTTTGTGTGTGTGTTGGTCACTCGATTTCCAGTCCATCGATCAGGTAATCCATGTTTGGTATTGCAAACCTCAATCTTGGACAAGATGCATGTAACTATGATGATATTGGCCTATGCATCCTTTTTATGTGGATCGTTATTATCAGTAACTCTTATAGTTATTACATTTCAAAACAATATAAGTCTTTTTGGTAAAAAAAAACTTTTATTAAATGAGTCTTTGTTTTTTGGGAAGATCCAATACATGAATGAAGAAAATAAAGTAAATGAAGCTTGACATAGCATTGTATGGGCTCGATTTTTTTTTTGTACATAGTTAAAAATTAGGTGGCCTTCCGGACGAAGGTCCAACCTAAATCATCATTACGGATGATCATAAGAAAATTCTTCAACATAGGGTGCATGCTCCATGTATGTCCTAAGTTAACATTTACAATTTCCGAGTGTAGTAGTTCAACGTCGCAAGAAGTAGATGCTAAAAAATTTGTAGCTTAATTTGCCTCTCATAAATAATGTTGAATCCTGATCTCCTCGAAGTGATAGAGAAAGCATCTTACCTCTCCAATAAGCATCTCAATTTCTCAAGGTGTGTCCCATTTCCCTTGAAGAGCATTTATCACACTCATGTTGTCACCTTCAATAGTAATCATTTTAAATCACAGTCTATAAGCCTCGGTCACTCCAATCCACAAGGCAGTCGCCTCTGCCTTCAAAACAGTTGTAGATCTTATACGGGTCTTATCAAACCAAATTATATTATGATTACTATCCCTAAAAATAATGCCCACATGACACTCTCCATTACTACACCCAGATACGTCGAAGTTGACCTTTATATGATTTTTGGAGGGTTTTGACCACAAGACCATCTGTTCCTTCTTTCGAGTAGTTTTAGTAGGTGTATACTCGCTTTCTGCCAGTTTAAGGAATCAGTAGTCAGTAATAACTAAATTGGAGCGTAATGCATCTACAAAGCAATCTCGGAATATGATTTTATTTCTATGAGTCCAAATTTTCTACCATGTAAAGCAGGCAAGTTCGAAATTGCTCATTTGCGTTCTATTATAAAGGAGGTTGGAAACAAAATCATCTGATACCCAAGTAGGGCTTATTTGTTCCGCGCAGTGAACTACCTACAGCTTGAAGAATCGATCTGGTAAATGCACACCCAAAGAAAAAATGAGTTGAGTCTTCATCATATTCTTTATAGAGGCAACACTAACTCAACACTCTGTTATAGTGTCTATTTAGACGTTCCTTAGTGGGAAGACAGTCAGCACATGATTTCCATAGAAAATGCTTGATTTTTGGTGGAAGTTTTAGTCTCCTACTCCATTCCAGGTCATGTGAATGTCGTGATGGTCGAAAGTTGATGAGTAAGGCTACCGTAGAGCGAACCGAAAACTTACCATTTGTAGCCAGATGCCAAATGAATTTGTCTGGAAAATCAGGAACTGATATTGTTATGTTCTTGATCTTGTCAACCAAATAACTTGGGAAGTTGGGAGTGCAACGTTTAATTTTCTATCACCCACTCCTTATTAGTAGTGATAAAACCTGATACGCATATGTGTGTGTTTTGTAGATTTAGGGTTTCATTGAGAGATTGAGCATCTACCCAGGGGTCATTCCAGAAATCAACATCATTTTTGTTTCCGATTTTCCATCTGATATCCTTTCTAAAGTCTTCACGAAGACTAAGAAGTCTGCTAAACTGCCATGAGTAGTTACCTTTGTTAAGAGTGAACATGTAATCCTCTTTGTAGTACTTTTCCTTTATTACACGAACCCATATATTGTTAGGTTATGTTAATAGTTTCCAGCAACTTCATTTGCAATGATTTGATACAGACCTCAACAGTTCTGAATCCAAGGCCTCCTTATGATGTTGGAGTACAAATACGGTCACAACTTATTAGAGGGTGGAAGTTGGAGGTATCGTTTTTATTCCAAAATAAACGTTTGATTGATTTTATCTATTTGTTCCAAAATTCCTTTTGGAAGTAAAAAGCTTTGCACGAGAAAATTGACTTTTAAAAGAAGATTTGCATTGATTAACACTGAACGACCAACTTGAGATAGGGAATTGGCCTTCCATTTTGAGAGTTATTTTTAAGAGAATCCAGAGCTTCTTGGAGAGTTGAATTATTGACCTTGCCCCTAATGATTGGGATGCCCATATAGTTTTCCATATTCCTGGTCAGAGACACATCAAGGATTGTTATGTGTTGGACTTATCCGAACTTATGTTACTTGAGAATTGTCCCAAGCTCTTGTGATAGTTAATTGTTAAACTTGTTTTATTGGAGAAATCATAGAGGAAATTTTTGATGAATAGTGCAGACTCATTGTTTGCCTCGGCTAGTATAAGAGTGTCATCCGCAAAGGTAAGAAATGGCATAGGCGTTCCATTTTGAACAAGCCAAAAACCACACTTAGCATAAGGACGTACAACTTCTTGTGCAAGCTTGTAAGACCCGAAACTTTAGAAGCGTCATTCCATGCCAATCCGAGGACTTCCAAGGAGGTCATCCATCATGGTAATACTTCCGCCCTAGCACTCTTAACTTTAGAGTTCTTTGTCCTCACTTGAGTCTTGAAAAGGAAGAACTCTTATTTACATGGGTAGCACTCTAATCCTTATAAAGAATTACAAATCTGGGGTGTTACAATCACCCCACTTAAAACCCTTGACGACCTCGTCAAGGCCCAAAGACCGCCCTTTAGGTTGAGCGACTGTCCACCGGACCAAGCCCACTCGTAACCCGAAGTCAGCTTTGATACCATTTGTAGGCCTGGAGCCTTAGAAGCGCCATCCCATGCCAACCTGGGGACTTTCCAAGAAGTCACCCATCATGGTACTACTCTCGCCCTAGCACGCTTAACTTCAGAGTTTTTTATCCTCACTTGAACCCACAAAGAACCCTAAAAAGGAAGAGTTCCTATGATGTGAATCAAGCCTCCAAGAGGAGTCTTTCTTCACGGCTAGGGCTCAATCGTGGCTAGAAAGGCAAGGCTTCTTCTCTCCGGGCTCCAACTAGCTCTTGTTGGCTTCTTGAGGGCTGGATGAAGGCGGAAGAAAAGGGGGATCTCATTGAGGGCAGCCGAGTTGTTCTTGAGGGCAGCCGAGAGGAGCAAGGCCAAGGGAACCTCTAAGGGAGGTTCCTTGGCTGAATTTTCGTGGAGCAAGAACAAGAGAGAGTTTTTTAGTAAGAGATGTGTGTGATTGAGAGAGAGAGAGAGAGAGAGAGAGAGAGAGAGAGAGAGAGAGAGAGAGAGAGAGAGAGAGAGAGAGAGAGAGAGAGAGAGAGAGAGAGAGAGAGAGAGAGAGAGGATAAATGAGAGAGTTAGAGTTGGAAGACAGATTGAATAACTTGGGGAGGTATTACTCAACCCAAATTGGATTCCAATTCAATAATCTTCAACTAAGTTACAAAGGAAGCCAACACTTGGCTTAAATAGACAAAACACTTGGCCAACAAGGCATTGCCAACTAGTGGGATGTGGTCCATTTGCAAATGACCCAACACGCCCAAAAAGGAAATAACAATAATAAAGACAACAAGTTCATAAAGACTACTACTACAAATAGTAAGCTAGGATAAGAACCCCTAAGTGGGTCCAGATAGGCGTGCCATGGGGCGCGGATGTGGATGGCATACGTCACGGCCAATGGCAAGACATGTCATGACGTCGAAAGCATCAAGCCAAGGCATCGGGGTGCCAAGGGCCTAAGAGACAAGGTGCGAGGGCAATGCCGGGGCCTATCACTCTCCCCTTCTTAGCTTCGAAGCGTCCTCGCTTCGAGTGTGTAGGGAGGCCGGGGAGTGGCGAAAGTATGATGGCGCGTCTCCCCTTCTTAAAGGTGAAGGTGGAGTGAGGTAGACCGCCACTAACAAACATATGCACAATCATACAAGAACCGCCGTCGGGAGGCTCCTTGGGCACACCAACATGAGAGGGCTCATGGATGAGCCACATGTGTGGGTCCGGTGCCGACGGCATGCCAAGAAGCGGCACAAGGTCAAGGCAGCATACCGGGGCCGGCGGAGGCGCGAGCATCGTGGTCGGCGGGCATCGGAGTCGACAGGAGCACGGGCACCGGGGCCGGCGGGGGCGCATGCACTGGGGCCAATGGGGGCGCGGGCGACGGGGCAGTCGGTGGCGCAGGCACCGTGGTCGGTGGGGGCGCGAGCATCGGGGCAAGCGGTGGCACATGCATCGGAGCCGATGAGGGTGCGGGCACAGGGGCCGGTAGGGGCGCGGGCACCGGGGTTGGCGAAGGGGTGACAAGAGAGGCTCGACCATAGGTGCTCTTGCAATCTAGAATGGACTCGGGGGAGTATCGCCTAGCCATGAGATAGACGAGCTGAGCCCATGTGTCCACGAGATGCAAACCGTAACTACGACGATTGCCTTGAAGCCAAACCCACCAATCCCAAGCATTATCGGTGAAGCACCTGGTGGCAATGTACACGTGATCATAGTAATCATAGGTGGAATGACGAAACACATACGCCGTGTGGCACGCCCACTCCAAAAATTCCTCCTCGTCTCCGTAGCCGTCAAAGGTGCGGAGGTGCAACCTCGAGCCATGGTGTGGGTGCCGGCTAAGGGCGCCATGATCACCTAGGTAAGACATGATCTCAAACAAGACATCAAGAGCTCAAAGTAATGACTGTAACACCCCCAAAACTTAACCCTTTTGGAAAGGTATTACCGCCAGTGACCCCAGTGTTCCTTACCGAGATCACCCAAGGCTTTACCGTTTAAATACAATTCATGAAATATAATGATACAAAATGATAACCTTATTTATATAAAACATGAGTCCCGGGATTACATCCCAATCCCGAATAGGACAAACACAGAGTTTAAATAAATTACAACGGAAGTCTTAAACAAAGTACAACGGAAGTCTTATAAAAGATATTACAAACAAGGATCTTGACCACAATGGTCATCTCCCAAGGATCTCAACCCGATTAAAAGAAATTATTAACAACGTCGAAAAACCACCGTCGACTCCATAGTCCTTCTAGTCTTCTCATCTACACTCTATCTAATGTGCCGAATCGAACGGATGACACCAGCCCACATGCAGAGAACAAAGTTCGTGGGTTAGTCTACTTGAATAGACTAGCAAGGGTAAAAAGCAGAGTGGTTCGAGTGATCGTAACCGTTTACTATCATTGTCCCTCGAATAATAACCGAAGGGACGATACATAACCCGACACTTTCACGGAATAACAACAAGAGGTATGCACAAGAGAAGATTCTGGAAGACTTAATCTTCACAGAAATCGACTCGAAAAGAGACTCCAAGAGATTGAGTCTTTAAGGAAATATGACAAATCTGGAATGTTTAACAGAATCAAACAACAATGATTTAAAAGCTGATTGAGATGTTTCGGCTCACAACCAACCTCACTGCTTACAGTGAATCTAGACTGGACAGAGAACGTACTACATTCAAGTCTGGATCTTACAGAACCACATAACGATGATTTAGAAACTGACTAAGATGATTCGGTTCACGACCAACCTCACTGCTTACAGCGATTCCAGATCGGAAAGAGAACGTACTATGATCAAAGTCGAGACGAGCTTTCCTAGCTGCACTATTTACTTAGCTGCACTACTCGCCCAACGTTTATTAATTATATGCACTCGGGCACATATCTTATTTAATTATAAAACACACATTACTGAAATATATTAATATTATTAAGCGCGGCACAAAGTTTAAATCACAGGGTGACAATTATGTCCACCCAAATTAATACAACACACAAACACGCACACACGAGGCTTAATATTATTCCGAGAACAACGGAAGTTATTGTTACACAGGGTGATCTTATGTTCACCCAGATTGCACTGCCACAGCGCTTACACTTTAATTTACAGGGTGACAGTTACGTCCACCCCAATTGCACTAGCTAGGTGCTTAATACACATGACTGCTATTAAGCTCATCCACTGGCGCTAGCAAGGCGCTTAAACACTTCAGATCCTTAAAGGTGGATAAGAAGCATAGGTCATGACCCTTAAATTATTATTCAGAAATTATCCCGAGGAATATTATGATTTAAAGAAACGACAAATCCTTACTTGGATTAGCGTTCCCACGCATTTTAAATTATAAAGAAACGACTAATCCTTACTTGGATTAGCGTTCTTACGAACATTAAGTTATAAAGAAACGACTAATCCTTACTTGGATTAACGTTCCCATAAACACTCGTGTTAACTAAACAGTCTAACACAACAATTATTCATATTAAAGCCGTCCAGGCAATCAACTTAAACATAGAGATAATAGAAACATCTAATCCTTACTTGGATTAGTTTTCCTATTAACCCATATGCTATTCTAGCATTAAGATAAATTTCACAACAATACCATCACAGTAATTATCACATATAATAGCGTTGTTCTAACAGATATACAACCTATTATATGATTTTCAAAACAGTTTATAAAACCATTTCCAGACAAACACAATAATCATTCCAAATTAATTACTCAGATAAACAACTGATAATTAATGTAAATATGGAACGATGAGCAAGAGCGAACCGCCACTTGCCTTAGTCCGCAGATCTGGAACAAAGCAGAGACAACGGGATTCCGGGCTCGACACAGGTATAGCTCCAACAGCACAACGACCTTCGAGTCGACCCATAAGGAAACCCCAAGTTAGATTCGACATAAACTAGTACGAATCTAAGGAAAGACAAAAGGAACCGAAAGAAACGACGCCACGACGACAACCCACCAAGCCAAAGCCACGAAGGCATTCTGGGCACTGGCGACGGTCGCCATTTTTGGCAGCAGTCGCCGCATTCATCACGACGGGCGCCGTAAAGAACACGGCGGTCGCCGTGAAGAACTCCGACGACAGAACGAGAGAAAAACTCACCCAAATGATGCGCGTTTCGACCCCTTTTTGCCTTGCCTGGGTTCCAACCTCCAAAGGCAACCAAAAGGCTTCACAAGGGCTTCTGGAAACACCACCAAATGACACCGGCGAAAGCTTCAGAAATCCGGCGAGGGCACCAAACTCCGACGAGAGAGATTTTGAGATTTGAGCTTCTGATTTTGTGTGAAATCCGATCCCCAAGCCTCTCCTTTTATAGCCAGATCACAAGGGAGCATAATGATGGCCTAAATGGAGGCGTGGAGGGGCTAGTTCGGCGTCGTCAGACGCTCGCCGGCGCCCATCGGGCAAAGACCTCCGGACAACAACGACGACGGGCACCGTCATAAATGCGGCGGGCACCGTCATCAATACGGCGGGCGCCGTCATCAATGCGGCGGACGCCGCCATAGGCCTGGCGTTCCCAGCTAGGAGAAGACCCGGCTGCTCCTCGAGCCTTGCGACGGCGGGCGCCGCCATACCCACGGCGGGCGCCGCCACCCTGGCTTCGCCGCCTCCTCAGCTCTTAGACGAGAACGATGTTAACCCGGGAATAAATTATCGTACGCGAACGAGTATTAACATCCAAAGCACGTCGTCTGTATTTTATTTCACTAAGAAAAATATTATAGATACAGAGCACATTACAGAATGCCTCCCACTTTCTGAATTAAATCCGACGTACTAAACGGGTGTTCGGGAAAATTCCCAAAATAATCCTTACAGAATTACGGGGTATCACATCACTTCCCCCTTAAAAGAAGTTTCGACCCCGAAACTTACAGGAAGCCAATGAGGACACTGCCTCGAAACCAATCTTACCACCCAGATCCAACATCCTCAATCACCTCATCCTTGAAATGGATCACAAGAGATATTACTCTTAATTCCTTAGGATATTATTCTGAAAATGATTCATCCTCCTCAATGCTTATGGCACAAACTCGCACATGAGAGATAGCTCCTGATCTCTCCGAACAAAACTCTACAAGTTCATTCCCTTTCCTTAAGAAATCTCGGAAGAACTCAGCGTATGAGATAACGCTTACCACAGTACTCCTTAGATGTATATAGACAATTCTCCTTACTGAATCTTTAATACATCGGAATCATCAACATATCCCATCCTTAACTGCAACCTTTCCTCTCAACATGACCGCTCCACAACTTAATCTTCCTCAAAGAGTTGCATTCGTTCTTATAGATGACATACTCTATGTATGAAGAAGAACCTTAGGAGTGGATTTAGATTTAAACAACAGAGTCGACCTTGGGATTAACCACATAGGGAATGAACATCTAAGTTGTCCACAAAACTCCACCACCATAAGTCCGACAGTCCTTATCCTTACTTGGCATAAGCTGTTCTCGACATTTACGGGGTTTCGTATGAACAACTAATTCGTAACGACAATGCATTCTGAAATTTCCAAAACGAGGAAATACTTCATTATCATTCAAACCTTACATTACTAACAAAAGTTGCACAACCAGATCACGATGCTACGGAGATTATCGACACACGTCGCTACTCCTTAATCTTACAGAAAGACTTAGCACATATATAACTTAATGGATCAGGGTTCTTCTCCGTTGGCTTGGCTCATTACAAAGAGTCGTTGCCCTTGGCCTGAAGACCCCATAGGCGCTTTGCCTTTATTACGAGTCATAGACTGCTCAGGAGTAAATACCACTGGCCTTGGGTTCTGCCCACCTCCAACATTTGACGCCTGATAAGACTGCACTGGTCCCTGACCCTTCAGTCTGCAGTATGTTTTTATGTGGCCTTCTCTTCCACAATTATGACATACTCTCTTGTCCTTTTGGCAATTAAATTTTTTATGCCCAACTTTACCACAGTTGTGGCACTGAATTACTCCGCTGCTCCAACCCGAGCCTCTGGCAGAGTCAGACTGATTTGTCTCGGTCTTAGCACGACCAGACTTTTCAAACTTGGTAGGCGATGCCGGTCGTTTGAATGAACCAACCTGGCGATCCTGTTGCCCACCCTTTCCCTTAACTTGCTTTTCCCGCTTAAGGGCAGACTCCTCCAATGTGACTTCTGTCTTGAAGGCTGCATCCACATATTGTTCTAACGTAGAACAACCATGACGCAACATTAGAGGCTTGATCTCTGGATTCATCCACCCATGGAAGTACCAGATCTTCTGCTCCTCGGTTGACACCTCAGGTCCAGCGTACTGCATCAAGTGATTGAACTTAGCTGCGAGCTCAGTCACCTTTAACCCATCAGTCTGCGGGTACAGAAATGCCTTATGCTTCTCCTCCCTCATGGCTCGGGAAAAGAAACGATCGGTCATCTTGGTTTTGAACATGCTCCAATTCAGCTCGGGATGATCAGCCAGACCGGTGCTCTCCCACCATTCGCTAGCCACATCCTTGAGTTGAAGAGAGGCAATGTGCACTTTCTCAGCCTCAGTGCAATTAATGTTCCGGAGCAACCATTCCATATGCGAGAACTAATATGTCACCCTGACTGGTTCTCCAGTACCGTCATAGCTGTCGGGCCTCATTGAACTCACGGCTTTTAACGCTTGCCCGTAAGTTCCTATGTCCCTAACAACATTGATCTGAGGTACTTGCTCCACTGACTCCTCAACTTCAGGAATAGCCTGAGGAACTGGACCACCTTGTGCTTGTGGTGCAACTGGTCGCATAACATCTGTGATTGCCTACATGACAATTCCTCGAATTGCCTCCACTGCTGCAGCATCAAACAATATCGGAGCGTTGGCATGTGCTTGGCCATTGCCTCCCTGGTTATTGTTAAAGACAGACTCACGTTCTCCTGTTGGGTCTGTAGCATTCCTCGCATTTGGTCTGGGGTCATTACTCGGCCCAGCACCAGCACGGTTAACGTTCCTTGTGTTCACCATCTGTTTACCGATCAAATTCCAAGGATTTTATCACATTAGTATCATTCTGATATACTTATTGTAATAAAATCAACTTAGAATAGATCAACTTGGTAATTTCTATTGATGAACTCTAACCGAGTTACTAGGTTCTACCATCTTAACTCAAAACGAGAGAACTGAGAATTCAAGCCTTATTGGGTATGGCGAAACCACCTTGGCTTCTCCCGGTTCCTCTGAAGAGAACAGAATGCACCCATATCTTACGGGGCAACGGGGAAGGAATTAGTCTTTCTAGATATAGAAACAAGCTTACTATATCAGACCATATAGAAGACAGGACTATGAACGGTGTTTTCAAATTCTTTTCACTTTAAAAATTCAGAGTTCTTTGAAAACACTTTTCAATTAAAACGAGTAAATGGTTTTCAAATACTCAACCCGTTAAAAAAAAACTTTTAGCTCTGATACCACAACTGTAACACCCCCAAAACTTAACCCTTTTGGAAAGGTATTACCGCCAGTGACCCCAGTGTTCCTTACCGAGATCACCCAAGGCTTTACCGTTTAAATAAAATTCATGAAATATAATGATACAAAATGATAACCTTATTTATATAAAACATGAGTCCCGGGATTACATCCCAATCCCGAATAGGACAAACACAGAGTATAAATAAATTACAACGGAAGTCTTAAACAAAGTACAGCGGAAGTCTTATAAAATATATTACAAACAAGGATCTTGACCACAATGGTCATCTCCCAAGGATCTCAACCCGATTAAAAGAAATTATTAACAACGTCGAAAAACCATTGTCGACTCCATAGTCCTTCTAGCCTTCTCATCTACACTCTATCTGATGTGCCGAATCGAACGGATGACACCAGCCCACATGCAGAGAACAAAGTTCGTGGGTTAGTCTACTTGAATAGACTAGCAAGGGTAAAAAGCATAGTGGTTCGAGTGATCGTAACTGTTTACTATCATTGTCCCTCGAATAATAACCGAAGGGACGATACATAACCCGACACTTTCACGGAATAACAACAAGAGGTATGCACAAGAGAAGATTCTGGAAGACTTAATCTTCACAGAAATCGACTCGAAAAGAGACTCCAAGAGATTGAGTCGTTAAGGAAATATGACAAATCTGGAATGTTTAACAGAATCAAACAACAATGATTTAAAAGCTGATTGAGATGTTTCGGCTCACAACCAACCTCACTGCTTACAGTGAATCTAGATTGGACAGAGAACGTACTACATTCAAGTCTGGATCTTACAGAACCACATAACGATGATTTAGAAACTGACTAAGATGCTTCGGTTCACGACCAACCTCACCGCTTACAGCGATTCCAGATCGGAAAGAGAACGTACTATGATCAAAGTCGAGACGAGCTTTCCTAGCTGCACTATTTACTTAGCTGCACTACTCGCCCAACGTTTATTAATTATATGCACTCGGGCACATATCTTATTTAATTATAAAATACACATTACTGAAATATATTAATATTATTAAGCGCGGCATAAAGTTTAAATCACAGGGTGACAATTATGTCCACCCAAATTAATACAACACACAAACACACACACACACACACACACACACACACACACACACACACACACACACACACACACACACACACACACACACACACACACACACACACACACACACACACACACACACACACACACACACACACGAGGCTTAATATTATTCCGAGAACAACGGAAGTTATTGTTACACAGGGTGATCTTATGTTCACCCAGATTGCACTACCACAACGCTTACACTTTAATTTACAGGGTGACAGTTACGTCCACCCCAATTGCACTAGCTAGGTGCTTAATACACAGGACTGCTATTAAGCTCATCCATTGGCGCTAGCAAGGCGCTTAAACACTTCAGATCCTTAAATGTGGATAAGAAGCATAGGTCATGACCCTTAAATTATTATTCGGAAATCATCCCGAGGAATATTACGATTTAAAGAAACGATAAATCCTTACTTGGATTAGCGTTCCCACGAATTTTAAATTTTAAAGAAACGACTAATCCTTACTTGGATTAGCGTTCTTACGAACATTAAGTTATAAAGAAATGACTAATACTTACTTGGATTAACGTTCCCACAAACACTCGTGTTAACTAAACAGTCTAACACAACAATTATTCATATTAAAGCCGTCCAGGCAATCAACTTAAACATAGAGATAATAGAAACAGCTAATCCTTACTTGGATTAGTTTTCCTATTAACCCACATGCTATTCTAGCATTAAGATAAATTTCACAACAATACCATCACAGTAATTATCACATATAATAGCGTTGTTCTAACAGATATACAACCTATTATATGATTTTCAAAACAGTTTATAAAACCATTTCCAGACAAACACAATAATCATTTCAAATTAATTACTCAGATAAACAACTTATAATTAATGTAAATATGGAACGATGAGCAAGAGCGAACCGCCACTTGCCTTAGTCCGCAGATCTGGAACAAAGCAGAGACAACGGGATTCCGGGCTCGACACAGGTATAGCTCCAACAGCACAACGACCTTCGAGTCGACCCATAAGGAAACCCCAAGTTAGATTCGACATAAACTAGTACGAATCTAAGGAAAGACGAAAGGAACCGAAAGAAACGACGCCACGATGACAACCCACCAAGCCAAAGCCACGAAGGCATTCTGGGCACTGGCGGCGATCGTCGCATTCATCACGGCGGGCGCCGTAAAGAACACGGCGGTCGCCGTGAAGAACTCCGACGACATAACGAGAGAAAAACTCACCCAAATGATGCGCGTTTCGACCCCTTTTTGCCTTGCCTGGGTTCCAACCTCCAAAGGCAACCAAAAGGCTTCACAAGGGCTTCTGGAAACACCACCAAACGACACCGGCGAAAGCTTCAGAAATCCGGCGAGAGAGATTTTGAGATTTGAGCTTCTGATTTTGTGTGAAATCTGATCCCCAAGCCTCTCCTTTTATAGCCAGATCACAAGGGAGCATAATGATGGCCTAAATGGAGGCGTGGCGGGGCTAGTTCGGCGTCGTCAAACGCTCGCCGGCGCCCATCGGGCAAAGACCTCCGGACAACAACGACGGCGGGCACCGTCATAAATGCGGCGGGCACCGTCATCAATACGGCGGGCGCCGTCATCAATGCGGCGGGCGCCGCCATAGGCCTGGCGTCCCCAGCTAGTAGAAGACTCGGCTGCTCCTCGAGCCTTGCGACGGCGGGCGCCGCCATACCCACGGCGGGCGCCGCCACCCTGGCTTCGCCGCCTCCTCAACTCTTAGACGAGAGCGATGTTAACCCGGGAATAAATTATCGTATGCGAACGAGTATTAACATCCAAAGCACGTCGTCTGTATTTTATTTCACTGAGAAAAATATTACAGATACAGAGCACATTACAGAATGCCTCCCACTTTCTGAATTAAATCCGACGTACTAAACGGGTGTTCGGGAAAATTCCAAAAATTTCCAAAATAATCCTTACAGAATTACGGGGTATCACAATGACAAGTTAGGCAAAGCACAACTTTTCTAACAAGTTTCTAAATCTCACTCAAAAGATAACAAGAGGGGCCATAATTTGAATCTGATTTGGGTGGTCAACAAGGGGAGCAAAAGAGGAGGTAATTCCCACTTTTAGTGTGTGACAAAGCCCTTACAAGAGAGAAAGAGGGAAATGTTGTTTTGCCACTTTAGTTCCACCTTTTGAAGCCCACAAGGAAGCTTCCAAACACTCTACCCAAGGCAAGTCAACAAAGGAGTCAAGGCTTGGAAGTATCCCAAAATGGCTAAGAAAGACAAGTGGTGGCAAAGGAGAAAAGAAGCCCTTGGACTTTCCTAGGAATAGGCAAGTTACATGCAAGGGATAAGAACTTAGAAGGAGCTCTAGCAATGGAGGTGGGAGAGATGACCGACCATGGTGGGAAAGGTTGGCGGTTGTAGGGTGGTGGGAGGCGGCGGCAGGGTGGTGGGAGGCGGTGGCCGGCGGCGGAGACAAGGCGACAGAGGATTTTTTTTTGGTGTTTTGGACTGAAATTTTGTGGAGATGATGGAAATGGAAAGGGGAGTTGGGAAATGAGTGAAATAAAGAAAAATGAGAGAAAACGATGCACTTAATTGGCCTCTGAGCTCTGATACCAGTTAATGTGAATCAAGCCTCCAAGAGGAGTCTTTCTTCACGGCTAGGGCTCGATCGTGGCTAGCAAGGTAAGGCTTCTTCTCTCCGGGCTCCAACTAGCTCTTGTTGGCTTCTTGAGGGCTGGATGAAGGCGAAAGCAAATGGGGTCTCCTTGAGGGCAACCGAGTTGTTCTTGAGGGCAGCCGAGAGGAGCAAGGCCAAGGGAACCTCTAAGGGAGGTTCCTTGGCTGGATTTTCGTGGATCAAGAACAAGAGAGAGTTTTTGAGCAAGAGATGCGTGTGATTGAGAGAGAGAGAGAGAGGAGAAATGAGAGAGTAGTTGGAAGATATATTGGATAACTTGGGGAGGTATTCCTCAACCCAATTTGGATTCCAATTCAATAACCTTCAACTAAGTTACAAAGGAAGCCAACACTTGTCTTAGATAGACAAAACACTTGGCCAACAAGGCCTTGCCAACTAGTGGGTTGTGGCCCGTTTGCAAATAGCCCAACACGCCCAAAAAGGAAACAACAATAATAAAGACAACAAGTTCATAAAGACTACTACTATAAATATTAAGCTAGGATAAGAACACCTAAGTGGGTCCGGATAGGCGCGTCATGGGTCGCTGATGTGGATGGCATACGTCACAACCAATGGCAAAACAAGTCATGACGTTGAAGGCATCAAGCCAAGGCATCAGGGTGCCAAGGGCCTAAGAGCCAAGGTGCGAGGGCAAGTCTTAACGCGTGCCTTAAATGCGCATACTAGTTTTAATATTCATAGCAATTAGGATACAGTTTTACCACACTACTTTTGGAGAGTCCGTTTCAGGTACAAATAGGAGTTACTATGTAAAATACGAAACACCGTGGACCGTTGGATCGAGCACATCAATGGCTCACATTTAATTAGAGAGAGGGACGCCCGCAGAGACAAGCTTCATTTAGAGGGACAAAATTGTAATAAACAAGGGAAGGAAGTGCTTTTAATTAAAACACAAAAGAACGCTTCAATACCCATAAATTTTCTCCCGTTCGAACTCGCTCTCTTCGGTTGTTTGATTTTGCTACAAGCTCGCTTCAATCTCGATTGAATCTCGCTACAAGCTTGCTCAAACTCGATTAAATCTTGCTTCAGACTCACTCAATGGCAAATGATGAAGAGGCTCAATCAAAAAGCGGTTCGGAAGCAGGTAATCTTTATTCTGTTCTCGAATTCGTTTGTTTTGGGTGATTTAACTTGATTTGTTGTCAATTTTGGGTGTTTGAAGTTCTAGGGTTTACAAGTAGAATTAATTTTGTTTGTCTTGGGTGATTTAAGTTTATTCGTTGTCGATTTTGGGTGTTTGAAGTTCTAGGGTTCACAAGTAGAATAGATTTCTTTTGTTTTGGGAAATTTAAGTTGCTTTGCTGTCTATTTTGGTTGTTTGAAGTGCTATGTTCTCACTTTGTGTGAACAAAGACTTGATTCCGTACATCAAATCAAGTTGATGTTAAAATACATTACAGATCTGACTTCTCTTATCGACTTAAATTATGAAGTTTGGGATTCAGTCGGTTCTTGCTGTAGGAATAAGAGTGTGTGTAAACTCTGCTACTATTTAGAAACTTGATGTTCATATTTTGTACAATGATGTTCATTTATAGTACGTTGGTGTTCATTTATTAGCTAAAGACAATCTTGCATAAGTGTTTTTTTTGTGTGCTCATGATCTACAACAAAATGTTCATGTCTAAAATATTAAAGTTCACAAACTGTAATTAAATGTTCATGTCTAAAAGCATAAAGTTCACAACACTGGAAATTAGAAATATGCATATTGTGTCACATCTAACGTTCATAAGTTATATTATAGGATTCTTATTTAGATAGTTGTTGTTCATTTAGTTGTGATAATATAATGGAGTCTAATCTGACATTGACATATGTTTTATGTAGAAGAAAGCGAATATGAAGAAAGATCTCAAGAGGATATCACTGATGTTGCAGATAAAGGTAGTAGAGGTAGTGACAGTGGAGGTAATGACAAGGAATACAAAGCTGACGAGGGCAATGAGGAATTAGAGATTGATAGCATGGAAGATTTTTCCATTCCTCCACCAAAAAGGGGAAAAAAACAAAAAAAAAGGTCGCCACTAAGAAAAAGTCTCATGCAAAGCAAAAGCAAGTGGTCGTTGAAAAGCCACCACCACAGAGAAAGAGCTGACGATTGTTGTTTGTACTTGATTAAGTGTTTTTTTTGGATTATTGAAGTATTGATTGAAAAACTAGAGAACTATGAGGTATTTTGTATATAAAAGTGGTATTATGGGTTTTTTGTTTGTGAATTGTAGTGGTATAATGGGAGTTGTTGATAATATGACAATTTGCATACTTGTATGTTAAATTTGGCAAAATATTAAAGTGTTAAAAATATGTTTTTGTTGAGGTTCACAATTTTACTATTCAGGTCCACGTATTGAATGAGTAGGTTCATATATTGACTATTCATGTTCACATGTCTAATAACAATGTTAATAAAAACTAGTACAACAACTTTATTCTTACAGGTTTATTTATAGACCGTGCAAGTTCATTTAAAGAGTAGAAATGTTCATATATAATAAGGAATTAAAAACTAAGACACTCCAAAGTTCATATACGAAATATATGTACGGCCCTCTCAAAACGAATCCCAAAATCAAGTGTAAACAACAGAACGACTAAGATCCAGAAAACCAAACAATAACGTATAAACTCAAATGACTATCAAGCCTCATTACAAATGCGAATATCGTGTGTGGTATACTTTTTGCATTTACCGCAACTTCTTTTTGGAACCGGGTTTGCCGCCTCTAAAATCTCCCAAGAACTTCTGATCCACTTGCCTCTGTTGTTATTCTTAGCGTGATTGGGCGGAAAAACAATGACTTTAATAGCGATACTTGTTCCAGCCAATGCCTCTGCGCTTTTCAAATTGACGTTGAGCCACTACGATCATCACCACTATAGCTTGCAAGTTGTTTCGTTATGAGAAAACTGAATGTCATAATACTCATTCAAATTAGGCTCGTCACTTCTAGTGGTGTTAATACTTGCAATGCTATTATTATGAGACAAGTCACAACTACCAGCAACTGAGGTTGATGAACTGACTGAAAATACAGAGAAATTGAAACAAAAATATGTAAAAGCATGGCAGGTTCATAAATAACAAGTCAATGTTCATTATTAATAATAGTATGTTCATAATTTGTGACGTTGTAAAACAAACTGCGCTATCAAACCATTCGATTGAAATGCATTCTACAACAATAATTCTCAATCAGTTTACACAAATTCAACAAAGTTTTGGTCTATTGCAAGCAGAACAACTTAGGTCGACAAATCTCTCACAGTGTTATAAGATTTTGATTTTACAATCTCAAACAATTAACAAAAAATAGCAAAACTTAACATTTGAATGCATAAACTTGAAATTGAGACATCGAATCAACCAAAAATCAATCGTAAATTGAAATACAATCGAAAATCGAAGTGTGCGAACAAAAATCGATACCGATATCCATGGTGGTTGGGAACGACGAACACAAACAAAATAGATGAGATTTGATGTTCAGATGAACAACCAAGCAAGTTTGATTGAAGAAATCGACTTTAAATTTGAAAAATACACTGGAGGATAAATCGCGGTGAAGAATTCACATGTAGAGCTCGGCGCTTTAGTTTTGTGGGAGGGAGTTTGAGGAAGAAGACAATTCTAGGGTGCAAACAAGACAAAAATGCCCTTAATAAAGTTAAAGTCCTAAAACAAACGCGTGCTTTTTGAGCCATTGATCGGGAAGATCAGACGGTACGAAATGCTTCATACAATCCGATGTATTTGATCCCCAATCTACTTTTTGGAATCGGCCTAAAGATTCAAACAGGAAAAATGAAAAAAAAATAAACAAAAAAACTTCCACGGTAAAATAGCTCAGGCGACGGTTATCAACACCAATAGAAAATATGAGATGAATACTCAACGACTATTTTCCATCAAAACTCCATTTTTTCAACGAATTCGCGCTCATCCTCCAAATTTAATCTACTATTTTCAAACACTTGCGCAATTGCTCGAACGTCCATCCAAATCCACCGCTATAAGTTTCAGTTCATCTGGCGAGGACTCACTTTATTTCACCTCCATATCATTGCCCAAGCTGTTATCGCGCCTTTGCGAAACAAAGTCTCTTGGCCCAGGATTCCAATTCCAGGCCCAGATTACCAAATCCGGGCTATTGAGTGATCGGGTGCTGCGTAATCAATTGATCAATTTATACTCTAAATGCCAGGTTTTTGGGTATGCCCGGAACCTGCTCGACGAAATTCCTGAACCAGACTTGATTGCCTGGTCAGCTCTGATTTCTGGGTATGCCCAGAATGGCCTGGGTAAGGAAGCGCTTGTGGCCTTTCACGAGATGCGGTCGCTGGGTCTCATGTGTAACGAGTTTACATTCCCCAGTGTGCTGAAAGCATGCGCTGTTAGGGAGGATCTCAGGTGTGGTAGGCAGATACATGGAGTTGTGGTGGTTAGCGGGTTTGATTCCGATGTATTTGTTGCGAATGCATTGCTTGTTATGTATGCAAAATGTGCGGAGTTTATTGAGTCGAGGAGGTTGTTTGATGAAATCCCTGAGAGAGATGTTGTCTCATGGAATGCTTTGTTTTCTTGTTATTTGAAGGAAGGATTTTGCCAGGAGGCTTTAGCGTTGTTTGATGAGATGATTTCTAGTGGAACAATACCTAACGAGTTTAGTCTGTCAAGTGTGATGAGTGCTGCTTCTGGGATGGGAGATGGTACTCTTGGAAGAAAAATACACGGATACTTGATAAAACTCGGGTACGGGGCGGAGCAGTTCTCTGCTAACGCCCTGGTTGACATGTACACGAAGGTGGGAAATCTCGAAAGTGCTGTCATCGTGTTTCAACAAATGGTGCAGCCTGATATAGTATCTTGGAATGCTATTATTGCAGGTTGTGTACTCCATGAAGACCATGACTTGGCTTTAGAACTCTTTGATGACATGAAAAATTCTGGGGTGAACCCGAACTTGTTCACTCTATCAAGTGTTCTTAAGGCGTGTGCAATGACGCAGCTTCTAGACCTGGGTAGGCAGTTGCATTCTTCCTTGTTGAAAATGGACATGAAGGAAGATCTCTATGCCGGTATTGGTCTGGTTGATATGTACTTCAAGTGCAGCTCCGTCGAGGATGCACAGAAGGTCTTTAGAACAATGCCAGAGAAGGACACAATTGTATGGAATGCAATGATCTCCGGTCACTCCCAAAATGAGAAAGACAAAGAAGCTTTGACAGTGTTCTCTGAAATGCACAAAGAGGGAGTAGAATTTAACCAGACAACCTTATCTACAACACTAAAGTCCTCGGCTATCCTACAAGATAACGTTACTTGTCGACAAATTCATTCCATTGCTATAAAATCAGGCCTTCAGACTGATGATTATGTTACTAACAGCCTGGTTGATGCCTACGGAAAGTGCTACTTCATAGAGGATGCGAGTAAGATTTTCGAGATGTGTCAAACTGAAGATTTAGCATCATTAACTTCTATGATTACAGCATATTCTCAATGTGGACAAGGCGAAGCAGCTCTGAAGCTTTTCCTTAAGGTGCAACAAACTGGGTTGCTGCCTGACCAGTTTCTTTGCAGTTCTCTCCTAAACGCGTGCACAAGTTTGTCAGCGTATGAACTAGGGAAACAGGTCCATGCTAATGTGTTGAAGCTTGGGTACACTTCTGATATTTATGCCGGGAACTCCCTTGTTAATATGTATGCAAAGTGTGGAAGCATTGAGGACGCAACTCATTCATTCTGGATGATGAGGGAGAGAGGAATAGTGTCATGGTCAGCCATGATTGGAGGCCTTGCTCAACATGGCCATGGGAAAGAAGCCATAAAGATGTTTGATCAAATGCTTAAAGCGGGTATTCTCCCAAATCAAGTAACTTTGGTTAGCGTTCTTTGTGCTTGCAACCATGCAGGCTTGATTGATCAAGCCGAGCACTATTTCAATTCAATGCAAGACTTGTTTGGTATAAAACCAACACAAGAGCACTACGCTTGTATGATTGATCTTCTCGGGCGAGCAGGGAAATTAGACGAGGCAATCGAATTGGTAGACACAATGCCACACGAAGCCAACGCATCCATCTGGGGTGCGCTTCTTGCTGCAGCAAGAATCCACAAGAACGTCAACCTTGGCCAGCGAGCAGCTCAGATGCTCTTCACCCTAGAGCCAGAGAAATCCGGGACCCACATCCTGCTAGCCAACATCTATGCATCAGCCGGGATGTGGGAAAGCGTTTCTGAGATGAGGAGACTGATGAAGGAGAGCAAGGTGAAGAAAGAGCCCGGGATGAGCTGGATGGAATTAAAAGACAAGGTCTACACATTTCTTGTAGGAGACCGAACCCATCCTCGAACCAAGGAGATATACGCCAGGCTTGAAGAACTCGGGAGCAGGATGAAAAAGGCGGGATATGTTCCATTGGTAGAGACCGACCTCCATGATGTGGGACAAGACGAAAAGGAAATTCTTCTTTCGCACCATAGCGAAAAGCTTGCTGTTGCATTTGGACTCATAGCTACTCCTCCGGGAGCGCCAATAAGGATCAAGAAGAACCTCCGAATCTGCCTTGACTGCCATTTGGTGTTCAAGTTCATCTGTAAACTTGAGAAGAGGGAGATTATAGTTCGAGACAACAATAGGTATCACCATTTTAGAGATGGTTCTTGCTCTTGTGGAGATTATTGGTGAATCATATGATAATTGAAACTCCTTGACACACTAATTCCTCTGCCATAGTATTTTTATAGTTTCGTTCGAAATTTAGTAACCATTATTTTTATTTGGTTCGGTACATTTCTGGATTGTTTTGGTATACTTTTTGTTAAGAAAGAAACATAATTACATAAATTAGTTTTGTGACAATTTTCTGTTAGTTACACTTACACCCAAAAATTGTGGATCATAGCCAAACCATAAACCCTAAAATTTCCGAACTCAGTTTACCAAATTGCTTGTAATTAAGGTTATTAGAGTCGGTTTCT
Source organism: Rheum nobile (assembly GCA_027886185.1). NCBI lineage: Eukaryota > Viridiplantae > Streptophyta > Magnoliopsida > Caryophyllales > Polygonaceae > Rheum > Rheum nobile. The sequence goes on along the minus strand of WOAB01000490.1, from coordinate 6,797,965 downwards.
GAAATTGGATATGTGAGGAATTTTCAGAATCGTATTGTTAATCGGATTTTACAGGATCCGGTTCCGGTGAGAATCAAATTTCATGAGAGAACTTAGAACGCACGAGAAGTATTCCCGCTCTCGTGCGCGTGTCTGTCCCAGCTAACATGGATGTTCACTGTTTTGTTCGTAGATATTCATCGCAGTATACAACGACGTTCACTGCTTTACACTAAAAAATAGTGAATTTACTAGTGTTTTTATTCTTGTTCTTCTTTTTCCTTTCTAAACTCTCAAATCTTTATAAATATGATCATTTAATGTTCATTAAATAATTATATGATGCAATATTAGTAACCTAATATAAAATCAAGTTTAAAGTAAGTGAAATGTATTTTTTTTCTTGTATGTGATTTGTGATGCACATGTAGGCATAGTTGTTCACATGTATGCTTAAAACAAATGATGGACATCGAAAAAATGCTCACAACCCCTCAGTGAGCACGGATGTTCATTGTTTTGTTCGTAGATGTTCATCACAGTATGGTGAACATCTGGAATGAAAGTGGTGAACATTTATGGATAAAGTCATGAACATCGAAAATTTGTTCACAACCCCTCAGTGAACGCGGATGTTCACTGTTTTGTGCGTAAATGTTCAGCAAAGTATACTAGTATAAAACATCCGGAATGAAAGTGGTGAACATTTATGGACAAAGTGATGAACATCGAAAATATGTTCACAACGAGTGAAAATGTATTTTTCCAAAAAAACGCGAATACGAGAAAACTTCGGGTAAATTTGGGGGAAAATACGGGTAAAATTCGGCTGGAATAGTGAACATCTTGTATGAAAGTGGTGAACATTTATGGGCAAAGTGATGAACATCGAAAATGTGTTCACGGCGAGTGAAAACGTATTTTTCCAAAAATACGCGTATAATACAGGAAAATTCGGGTAAAATTGAGGGAAAATACGGGCAAAATTCGGCTGGAATAGTGAACATCTTGTATGAAAGTTGTGAACATTTATGGAAAAAAGTGATGAACATCAAAAATATGTTCACAACGAGTAAAAACGGATTTTTCCAATAAAACGCGTATAATACGCAAAAAAATCGACAAAAAATCGGCATGGCCGAATTATTCGTCCTCTAATGAAAGTCTAATGTTGGCCATTCTTTCCCTCAAATTCGGCGGCCCACGATTGTTCTCATTTCTCTCCTAATTAATGGTTCTCATTTGATCCAAAACAGATTTTTCCAATAACGCGTATAATACGCGAAAAAATCAGCAAAAATACAGAAAATTCGGCACGGCCGAATTATTTATCTTTTAATGAAAGTCTAATCTTGGTAATTCTTTCCCTCAAATCCGGTGGCCCACAATTGTTCTCATTTATCTCCTAGTTAATGGTTCTCATTTGATCCATTTCTAGATTTTACATTATATTTGAAAGTATATAGTAATAAATTAGAATAAACTTATTTAATCTTTTTTCTTGAAAGGATAATCTAATCTAATCTATCTTCTATCTAACTATATATAAAAGTTAGCATTTTGTCCCCATTAATGCCTTACTTCAATTATGTTTTTGTGTTTGCCCTACAATACAACTCAAAATCTAATTAGAATAGCCATAATATATAATTGGCCCAAGTACATTAACGGACTAATTCAACTCAAAATCTTATTAGAAGACCCATAATATATTGTTGGCCCAAGTACATTAACGGACAATACAACTCTAACATATTATTGGGCCAAGTTAATTAACTGACAATACAACTCAAGATCTAATTACATATTGACCCATAAATTATTGGACCATATAGATTGGCCCAAGTCAAATCTCTTCATTTGCAAATCTCATACACATGCCTGCATAGAGTAATGGCATGTCCTACTCCATCACCCAACAAATTAAATGCCTTTATTGGCTACAGTAGTCTTTCTACAAAATAAATCCCTTCCAAAAAAAGGCCAGCGCATTATTAGAAATTGAAAATGCCAGCTTAATCTACTATATAACTACTAAACGCAAAGACCTGCTATGCCATGTGGCATTCCAAAAATGCATCAATTTTTTTTTTTGCCACGTGCCATCTCTACAACAATTTGTACACGTGTTAGTCATTCCATATATTTTGGTTTTTGCTATTTCTTTCCTTCAATATGAATAAGCCAGAATAATTGTATAATATTATATTTTCCAAATTGGTAATATATGATCATCTACTCTATTTTTGTAATCATTTATTTCGCAAATCATATTACAGATCGTACAAATATTTTGCAAATCGTAAAAAATAATATATCAAAATTATAAATCTTTGTAATTATAAATCTGTGTATAAATTTACCAAGTAATATTCTGACATAAAATTTTTGAATAGAACCAAATCTATAATCATAAATAATTGGCAAAAACAAAAAAATAACATATTGTGCAATCCATGATTTTGACAAACTGAAATAAATTCAAAATCCCGTGCAAAAATTATTGCAAGAGATTAATCAGCTAATAACTCAACATGTAAAAAACTGGAGCATTTCAAATCAGACCACACACCTGCAAAAAATTACAAACTCTAAACATGCATATATATGCTAACACATTGCAAAATAACTTAACCTGCACAATATGAAATCCTGAAAGACAAAACTTGAACCACAAAAAAATCAACCTAAAACTGAAAATAATACAAATAAATGAACCTGCACAATATTAAAGACTGAAAGAATAGATAATAAACCACAAATAAATCAACCTAAATCTGACAATAATACAAATTAATTATACCACAAAAAATACACAAATCTTTTGTTGCCTCAATACAAATTATCCAAATGCTGCCTCAACTCACATATTCTGCAAATCAAGCTGGTACAAACTTGTCCATAAACAGCATATGATAATATTACGAACTAAAAAAAATTGCACAATAAATGGCACAATATCACATGATATCATAGAATATATATATATGTCTGAATACAATGCACCAAGAATCTATATTTCCCAAAAATATAAAACGAACTTGGTAATGAAAACATACCCAAAATATTACAGAATTAAAAAGATGTTCAAAATAAACGGCAGAATATCACATAAAATATATGGCAATGAAAATCTATGTTTTCCAAAAATAAAAAAGGATATATTACTGAAAATATATGGCAAAATAATTCACTCTTCAATGACCCGGTCTGTGTGGCTATATATTTCCAGCCTCTCAGTCAATTTCAATACAAGCAACTAGATAATTCAATACAAACAACACACCGTGTTGAGCTATTTACAAGGTAATTCTACAAACTTTATTGTTTCTCTTTCATTGATTTGCAAAAACACACATCTTTCATAACAATTTAACCCAAAATTTTAGGTCTTTCATCCTTTCAAAACTTGACAATGCAATATTTATTCTGTAAACGACTTTGATTGTACATGCTCTCATCCTTTCATCCTCTTAGGTAATAACAGTACAGACAACAACAACCTCTTATCCTTTCATCCTCTCAGGTAATATCATCAAGACATTATTTAAGCTTTTTAAGTAGATTGCAACAGTTTCTTGCTGCACAAAGTTTCATCGTAAAACTAGGAATTATGTCCCAATTTATTTCGTCCTCTAATAAACAATTTCTTGCTGCACAATATACTATTTTTATTTACAACTAATAAATTTTATGTTCTCTTGTATGATTTAGTTTACAACTGAAGCATTTACTTATAACTAAATAAATTCTGTTTTTATTTATATTAATTAGTTGTAAATCATTTTTTTTTCAAGTCATGGTCAAGGGATCACATGCAGCCAAAAAGTTCAATCCTAGGAATCGAAACTAAAAGGTATTGTTTATTTTTATGTGGTTCGATTTGTAATGTTTGATTGTGTTTATCTACAATTAAATAATTAGTTTTCAGTTATATGCTTTAGGTTAACTATCTAATGCTAAAATACTGACTACTCTATGCAAACATTAATCAGAGCATTTAGTTATAGGCGTACCTTTATTTCTTTCATGATTAACCAATATCAATCCAAAATTGTAATTTCTGATTCCAATCTGATCTCCCACATGGCATTCCTATATCAACAATAAATCATTTTGATTAATTAATAGATTTATAAAATAAATTAAAATAGTGATCTTAAGTATAAAGAGATAGAACCATAACCTTTAGTGTATATCTTTAATCAAAGTAAGAGATGTATGTTGGAGGACAAATGCTCAAACCTGTAATTGTAAATGTTTTAAATTCAGTCATTAGAATACAAGTTAATGAGCACTAAATTATAGTCTTAATTTCAGTAAGGTATACCTTTAGATCTTTCAGTTTAGGCTAGGGTTTAGATCTTGGCTTATTTGTCGAAACCACATGGAATTCCTATAACGAAAGAAAATAAGTTAAGTACACAATAAATATATAAATTAATTTAACATAGTATGATGTTAATTTTAAATATAAATAACCATGACTGGAAGTGTATGTTAAATTAGACAAAGAGATGTATCTTGGATTTCTTATGTTGCAACCTATAATTTGAAATTTATTTAAATCAATAATCACACTACAATTAATTATGCTAAAGATAGGCTAAATAACCTAAATATAATTAATGTAACAGAATTAGCAGAATAAAACACAGAGAAATAAAGTTTTTATATCACTTTTTCAGTTGATTATGTTAGGGAGATACCTGCATAACTTCTTCCTTGAAGGTCATCTTTTTGTATTTGTAACCGTTTCGTTGTGGAAATTGCATTTGGTTGAAACCTCGAAAACAACCCTAAAATAAAACAATCAGATCTGTAAAGTAATAGACATAGAAATATTTTGTTGAAATATAGATATTAACGATAAGTGTTTTAAGATGACCCACATTGCTACCTTACTTCCAGCGCACCCTAAATTTTGGTTTCAGTTCTTTGTACTTGCATAAGTAGAACAATCATTAATTAATATATGAAACAAATGTAACAATCTAATCATATATTGTAAGCTATATAAGAAATGTACCTTTATATAAATGATTGATCTGGATTTTTAGAAGAACATATCAATTTAAATATATATTTCTTCAAACCTATGAAGGAAAATAATAGGGTTAATTTACTACAACTACATGATGTAAATAATGTATAATAGTAGTTACACATTCAATATTATCAACAAACTGAACTTTAACATTCCGAATATTCTACCTTGCAGAATATGTAAATGTTGAACTTAATGAATTCATTTATATTTTTTTTTATCGTTGTTATCAGGGCCACGTGGACTGATTACCTGCATTCAGAGAGAGGAGAGGAATTGCAAAGGTTAGTTTTGTAATGTATGAAATAATGATTCATTATATATATAAGTTGCAAGTAATTCTAACATTAATGTATACTTTTGTTCTGTATATCACATATTTTCTTTATAAATAGGTAAAAATATTATAAAATAATAGCAAAATTTGTTTTAAATGTCTATAATTATCCTTGATATATGATTACATGTGAAAGGCTGGGAAGAGAGAGAGAGAGAGAGAGAGAGAGAGAGAGAGAGAGAGAGAGAGAGAGAGAGAGAGAGAGAGAGAGAGAGAGATACGGAGAGAGAGAGAGAGAATGAGAGACTTGGATCGAGATATTTAAAAAGCAGAGAAACATCGAGATGTTTACAGATCTTAATGAACTTACATTATCTTCTGTTAACCGGTGTATTGGTTTCCATGTGGTTGGATCTATATGTTATTGTGGTGGGCTTGGATCTGTAAACCCTGCAATACAAAGTTTATAAAATTAATATGTTTGTTCTAAGACAAAGTTGAAAGAAATAGATCTATATAGTGACAGAGAGAGAAACATAGATATATTCAGAGAGATTAAAGAACTTACAAAGGACAACCGATTTAAGGTAGAATAAGATCGAACCTTATTAAAATATAAAATAGATATATTAAACAAAGAAAAGTTTAACAAATGAATAACAATTTTCATGTAATTTTTTTTACAGAGATGTGTTTTTTTACACAATAAAAAAATTAAAATAAATTTATGAAGATGGCGATAGAGCTAAAACAGATATGTGTTTTTGAAAACGATTGTATCTATCGTTTAATAGAGAAGTGTTTTTGAAACTTAAGAATTTGAAGTTAGAAAAAAACTTCTACACAATTAAATAAAGGTGTAAGATTTGGATAGATGTACAACTTGCCTTTCTCGGATCTTGATTTCTCCACTACAGTTCTTCATATATCCTCATGAACTGCGTTGGTCGTTTCTACCACATCTCCAACCCATACATTCTTTACCATTATTTTTATTTTATAATAGCCACAGATCTGTCTCCAGATCACCATAAGCTATTCTTCAGAGATGTCCTTATATCCTCACATGCAAAAAAAAAAGGTTTTTAGATATCGTTATTTATCAATAAAAAGAAGCATTAAAAGTAAATAGACAGAAACCGATTGATAGGAGCTTACACATGTAGAAAGGTTTAAGGCAACAGAGTCGGTGAAGCCATGGATCTGGAATTCTCCATGGGAATATTAAGCCATGGATCGATATGGAAAGCAAGATGACAGAGAAGGAGAGCGATGGATATGGAAATCGACATGGAAAGAAAATCATCAAGCCATGGATATGGAATTAGTGAAGACGGCGATGCTTGAGAGAAAAGAGAGCGATGTGTTTGTTTAGGGTAAGTACAAATGTAGTAGGGTTTATGAATTAGAAGCATCTGGATATTGATGCTTTTGATTGGGCCGAAAAAGTAAATCAGAAATGAGCCCAACAAACCTAAAATAAACTTCGTGGGCCTATTATACGCCCAAACAACAAATACAAATAGCACACACAAAATTTGGGCCTTAAAGCCCAAAAGCAAACCATTAAAGCCGAAAGTGAATTAATTAAGTCAATTAATTTTAATAAAGTCTAATAATCGAAAAGATAAGTTTAATGAAGTTCAATAATCGAAAAAAATTCAATTAATAGATTAAGCCCAAGAAGCCCATTAAGCCCATAAATGGGTACAATATTGTTTTAGCCCATTAACTAATATCGTTTTTTATACGATATTAGTTAATGGGCTAAAACATAATACTTAGGACAAAAAGCGCATTTTAAATCTGACTTTATATCTTTCGATTGTTTAACATGCTAATTGGGCCAAAAAGCCCATAATATATAATAATTAGGCCCGTAATTTTTTATTCATAAGCCCGTATATATAAAGTAGTAAAGGCGACCCGGTTTAAATTTATATTTATTTTAATCTGGAACCTTTTATATAATACCTTATATATAGTGGACCCGGTTTAGTTTTAATATCATAATTGACGTCATTATCTTTTATATTCCATTAAACAATATTAACATAGAACAGATGAAGATCTTTCTGGAAAATGATTGAATGTAGTGACGAATTGTTTTCTATCAGAAACCCTAATTCTTCAAAGCAAACAAAGACATAGAAAGTAATAAACACACTTTGCATGTATCTGCAGATAACGTTTCCATCTCAAACCCTAATTCTTCAAAGCAAATGAACGTTTGACTCATTCAAAAGATTTTAGGGTTTGAAACTGAAGTTACCTCCACAGATCCGCGGAGAAAGACATAAACACAGAAAAAAGTTTCAGCGAAGAGAGCGAGAGAGAGAAGGAGACAGAAAAGAAAAACGTTTGACTCATTCGTAAGATTTTAGGGTTTGAAACTGAAGTTACCTCCACAGATCCGCGGAGAAAGACATAAACACAGAAAAAAGTTTCAGCGAAGAGAGCGAGAGAGAGAAGGAGACAGAAAACAAAAACGTTTGACTCATTCGAAAGATTTTAGGGTTTGAAACTGAAGTTACCTCCACAGATCCACAGAGAAAGTCATAAACACAGAAAAACATTTCAGCGAAGAGAGCGGGAGAGAGAAGGAGACAGAAAAGAAAATATCAGATTATTCAGAAAACTAGAGAAAGAAAAAGAGATTAGAGAACTTTCCTTTTCCACCGTGAAGCTCAAAAGAACATTCTTCTTCCAGATGAACTCAAGAACATCTAGATCTCCTCTAAAATTAGTTGTTCCCTTTGCATGTTAACTTGGAGACATCAATAACCGCGGATCTGATAAAGACAACGCCGTTTGACCAGTAGATCTACTTTTTATCGGTGGTGGCATTCAAATCTGATTTTTGTTGGTAGTTTGATGAGAGATTTATTTTGGATCAGTTTTTGGTGGTATAGAGCAGGGACGGAATTTTGGATCTTTTTTTTCGTTGATGTAAGAAGGGGAAAAGGTCGGAAGTGGTATGAAAGATATAATGGCAGAGGAAGCTAAAGAAGGATTGTTTTATTTATGAAAACAATCCACCATTGATGTCGAGCTTCAGTGAAAACGAAAGGAAATGTTCAAGTTTGATTTAGAAAGTGATGAATACAGAGAGATGAGGATAAGCGGCGGAAATGGAAAGAGACAGAATGAGATAGGGTTTCCAATTTCAGCTTAGGTTTTGTTCGTGTTTAGTGGATTAAACTGAGCCAGAGTTGAAGCAAGCCCATTAAGCATATTATGTGTAAAAGCCCAAAGATTTCACAGTAATGATAATTCGGCCCATTATTGCATCTTTTATTCACAAATATTTATTTCATTTCAATAATAATAAAATAATATGTATATATATACTAATTTTATTTTGAATAACTTTAATAAGTAATTATATGTGTTGTATCATTAAGGGTGACTATTAAGAAAGGTTTGAAGATATTGATTTGCGACAAAGACAAGAATATATATAATACTACAATCAATGTAGTATACAAGTTCATTTTTTATAATTTGTAGTAATTTTGAACATCGTGCCAGATTTTATGTTTAGTGTTTCATTTTCATGTATTAGATTAACATTTTTATTATGTTTTATCGTTTTAGTAGTATTGATGTTAGGGGTGTGACTATCCCCGTTTCAAAGACTACTTAGCCAATTTTTATTATTAATAAAGTTATGGAGAGTTCCGCCTCTCTTTATATAATGTAATTTTTTTTATATCTTGAATAGTCGATTCGTTATTTTTTATATAAGAATTCATTTGCTTCTATAACAGTCATTAACTACATATTTCTATATCACTGAAACATATAATAAAATATACTATTTTTACAAATATAAGAAAAAATAAACAGATCCCGTGCAAGGCACGGGTACTACACTAGTTCAAGACTAAATGTCTTTGTCATCCCACCTTCTCTTACCATATAGTAACGCTCTATTCTCCTTTTACAACATTATTTCAGCAAATTATATCACTGGAAAAAAAATGTCCAAAACATTAGTAGGAAATGAAAATACCACATTAAATCAACAATTAATCTCTCAGTCATCCAACCTTCTCTCACCCATTCAGCTCTTTCAAACAATAATTCATGAACGTTGTTTTCCCTTTCCCCATCCTTTCATCTCCTTGAGGAATAATATGGCATAACTCATGCAGCAACCAACAAACACATACAAATACACCCCCACTACCAACCCCTCTAAGTCATGCATAGTTGTAACAACATAGCAAGCAAACAAATCACAAAACATCCAGAAAAGCAAAGAGAAAATTGTAATGGAGTCAGCCAATTGCAAGCAAAATATAAACAATCCCCCTTGCAATGTCTATTTAGAGAAAGAATCATTTAAGGGAATGAAGGGCAAGGCAAAACAAGCATCTGATTTCGTACAGTCTCAACAAAATGAAACATATTTAGGGTTTGTTTGGTAGATGATGTTTATTGTTTATAATATATTTTTTGTTGAAAAGTAGTTTTTAAAATTTGAAATTTATGAGACATTGAAATTTGTACAATGTTGAAAAAAACACTTTTGTATTTATAAAGTGTTTATAAACACTTCACCAAACGGAGCCTTAACCCTTGAGCAATTGTGTGAAGGGGCTGACAACAAAATAAAATCTATGGCCTGTCGAAAATGGGATGCATCAAACACATTAGGAAAATACATCAATACAAAATACATTGTTTTTTATCACAAGGTATGGAAAAAAATGGTTCATATTATCTATTATTTTACTCAGCCTAAATTTTCTCTTATATATTCTCCTTATTTTCTGTGTATCATAGGGAAGTGCTATACACTGTTGTGCTAGGATTGCTATTTCTCATTGCTTTGTATCTATGCTTGAAGAAGAGAATATTTACAGCCTTACAGGCTTTGTTATTCTACCCAACAAAGACAAATTTTATGTTCGAAATGAAGATCCACATATCATCAAACTAGAGGGCACCACTGTGGTTAAAAACTAGAATGTGAAGATATTGCATTTAATGGGTGCAAGTACCTTATTGATAAGTTATCTTCGAACACACCAAATTCAGCTTTGCAAAGAAAATATATCTCCTTCATGTTTACTAACTACACTATCATCTATCAGATGTGATAGGTTGTGTTACTAATGTTGACAAGGTCAATCTCACAAAGACTGGATCTCAATACCTTGATTGCCACATTATAAATGAAAGGTGAATCTACGTCATGTTCTTAACAATGTAAAGCCATAAAATCATGAAAATTGCCCCTACACTCAAACTACTCATTCTCCTTTACCACGCAGAGGAAAAAAGGATAAGAATTACATTGTGGGGTCATTTGTGTAATGACTTCCTTAACAATAATGGTCATTCTGAGTCAATCTACATTGTCATTTTCCAAGACATGAATTTGAGAGAGTTAAGAGGTATTACACAACTATTCCCATTAGTATGTTATGTTATTTTCAAACTGTCCATTGTTCAAATCTTATTCAGCTTCATAACTTCCACCTATTTGCTATTATTAACAGCTTAATTATAGGTTTTAATTGCTTATACATGTGAGGTTTATTTATCAAGCACATCAGCCACAAGCATATTTAACGCTAAAGATGTCGGTCAACTCACAAATTTCAAGAAGCTAATGAAGTAAAGATGTTGAAATGAAATAATTATGTAGCAAAAGCATCACCTCCTTTCTTTACCTCATATTGCATCAATATTTGTTGCATAAAAGCTAACCTTCCCGCCGAGTACAAGGCACCTGAACAAGTTACAAGCAAAGAAGGATCACTCCAACAACTATTGCACATGGGAAATGAGCAAAAAACATCAAAGAAAAAAGTTTTCTCTCTTTTACCAAGTTTTAAGTTCATACACGATGTATAAAACTAAATACTAACTCAAAAGTACACGCTAATAGCAATCTACAATGCTCAACTGCAAAGTTAGGATTGCAAATATTCAGACCACAAACAGATGGTACTATTTCTCATGTGGTATTGGGAACTGTAAAAAAGAAGTAACAAGGGATGGTTGCAATTTATGGTGTAATTCATGTGCCAAAATATTTTAATTCCAACAGACAAGGTATTACTTCAATGCATAGTAAACAAACAAACACTTTGGAAGAAGCTTAACACTTTTTTGTGGTCATTTATAAATAGGTATAGGTTGCATTTGGATATCGAAGACAATATTGCATCAATTGTTGTTACTATATTTGATGAGATAAGTGAAAAACTAGTCAAGAAGAAAGCAAACAAATTGCTTGAAGAAGTAGGAGTAAGTATTATTAAAAAACATAAATCCAACACTAGAAGCAATTTATCCAACCAATTTACTATGTCAATGTTTTAAACTGCCTAGGATGATGCCGATGAGAGTGTACTTCCATAAGAATACTGCAATTGACCAACACTCATTACACACTAGAGTTGAAGACACACACTATGATCATGGTACTTATGAAAGTTTCACTACAAGCAACATACTAGGTTCTATCCTTAGCCAAAAGGTATATTTCCAATCTAATATCAAACTTTCTCTCCCTCCTTGTATAATGAAATATATATGAAATTTCTAAACTATATAAAATTTCTACCTTCAGAGTGGTGATTCTGTTGTGCATGCTCAGGTACTCCAGGATAAAATTGAGAAACGTCCTACTGAGGGGACTATCGAGCTATCACCCAAAGGCAAACCTATGTGAGGAAAAAAAGGCATTATATCTAGTGTGTATTCTGCATACAAATTTGCTACAAAAACTCTTAGGATTTTGTATGATGTACAAATTTGAAGAACAAGACAATCCAAATTCTGAAGTTCCAACACCTTCAAATAGGAGAAAAGCGGTTAGATGGAGTAAATGTAATTCTGTTGGACCAACATTCCACATTTAGGACCTCTACAAATAAGACCTTTGGTTCTTTCCCTTAGTTGCATCAAACATTAATTAGTAATTTGTCATTTCAGCCTCTTGGAATACTTTTTAGTAGACATTAAGATAAGACTGATGTTTGGTCTCATTTGGTATTCAAATTTCACTTCATTATATTTAGCGAATGCATATTTCCTTGAATCCTTGTATGACCCTACTTTAGACTGTTCTCACTGTGTGCACATTTTGATTTCATCATTTACCACCCTTTACAAGTTCCACTTCAGAAGAGTAAAAAAGAGAGGAGCATTTAACACTTAAGGGTACAATGATGAAAAGAAATGAAATTACCCTTCTCTGCTACAAGTCAAAGAACTAAATATTGGTGGCTTAATAAGATTTTGTTTTCTAGGAAATAACAAAAATAGGGGGGAATTTAGAACCATTCAATCAACTATCTTTTCAACCAGTGAGAATCTTTCTTCGAGCATTCAATTTTCAGAAAGCAGACTAAAACTCTTTTTTCCTGCTTCATAAAGTGACACCGACATAGACACAATGAAATTCCTCCAACAATGTTGGATATATCAGATTAATAATTCTTTGTGTTACTTTCAGTGCTAAAATCTTGCAATCCTTCTTCTATACCAGTTAAGAATAAACATAGAGATAGCACTGACACCATTGCTTTACCAGAAAATTCTTTGCCTAGGTGGATATACATCTTGTATGTAGCTAGTGGCACCGACTTAAGTGTCTGGACAATTCTTATGATTAACAAATAAGAGTTATTACCCAATAATCTTTTGTCGGATATAGTCATTGGCAACTGGCAAGTTGTCTAATAGGCAGCATAAAGCAAAATATCATTTCACTTCTTCAGTCCTATGTCATAAAAACATATGTTGCTGAACTAAACATGTTATATCATTTCAAAGTCGTATGGATCCCTCAAATAATTAAGGCTTGGGCCTTACAACAAGATTCAAGGTTTAGCTTTTGGGTTGTCCTTTCACTTAACAGAAGGTTACAAGACTATATATGACTTTAGTTGTGTTTGACACACTTCGATAAGCCTGCACGTTGCAGCCAATTCTTGTATTCCTAGAGTTCTTTATCTCATTAACTGTACGTCCATGTAGCTCAAGCATGAAACAGATCTTGAAATCAACATGCAAAGTTAAGTAAAAAATTTCAGGGTCTAAATGTTCAGACTAATTTCACTGCTAGCAACACACATAAATATGAGTGACAAATAACCACGAACTTATACATGGAGTGAAAAACATAAGTAATATATTTTGATATACAAGATGTATGATAGAATAAATCATAATGCACACTCAACCAAGTAGAACATATATGAAGGGTTGAGTATAACTTAACCACTAAATTGTAATTTCATTGGCCAATGGGCTAACTAAAATATATAATAACATCCCTCACCCATCATAAATTTTGCTGAAAATCTGACAAAGCACACGAGTAAGTTTCAAGGAAGAAAAATGCTTTGCAAATCCAAGATCTGCCATACCATGATAGAAACAACCATCATTTTAGCTGACCAACGGTTTCTCGATAGCACCAAAGTGATTATGACATTCTCAAAAAATGATAAATTGCCTCTTGGAATGACTACTATACTTCTATTGAAACAAAGAAAGATGCGTCATTCAAGAGAAGACTCCAAAAAAATTGAGTCTTATGAGAATTATATGTATTTGTTTGGAAACATTTATAATTATCACACAAGATTTTAAAAACGACTCCTTTGACTATTTGGGTGGGTCCTCAACCAACCTCACCTCATAATGCGAATTCATATTGGAAATGAGACTTACTTTAGTCAGGTTCCTGAGCGGTTTCCACGTTGTACTTCTTGCCCGAAGTATATTAATGCATAAAAACACTTATCTTATTTAATTCCAAAACATGCATTTACGTTAAATCTTTTAATTCATATCAATCTCGATATGAGATATATCATGGGACGAATCCCGAATAACGACACTATCTAAGTGCACCACCACTTATATTCGAATAAGGGTAGATCATGACAAAAAAATATTAGGGAAATAATCCTCCTAATACCAAGTTATAAAGAACAGCTAAACCTCGCGAGGTATATAGCGTTCCTACGAATACTCGTGCTAACTACTCATACAATTCCACACCAAAATACAACTAACACCCTATAATAATAGGGTCAGTCTATATGCAAACGAAACGCCGTCTATATGAAAACTGTTTTGTGCGTTAAGGCTAAACGTACATGCTGGTGCGTTTAGGCTTAACGTACAAGGGACAAAACTGGAATAAAAGTGGAAAAAATATCCAGAATGACACTGTAGCTGTGCGTTAAGCCTTAACGTATGGCACTGTAGCTGTGCGTTAAGGCTTAACGCACATACAAAAAAAAACTTTTTTTTTGCCCCATAATCATGTAGAGAATTTTAATACGAGTCCGTACATATAAAATTCGTCCAAAACGGACATCGTTTGCCCCTCCAAAAGCCCAAAAAACAAAGCCTTCCTATCCATTTTTTTTAAAATTTGGTGCCGGGCATATAGCATAGTGATTTTTTTTGGTTTTTTTTTGCATTTTTCTACTATAATTTTGTATAAATTTTAATACGAGTCCGTACATATAAAATATAATGAAATACTATAGTATATAAGTGTAACTATATGAAATATAATAAAATACTATAGTATATAAGTCTAAGTATACTAGATTTAATGAAATACTATAGTATATAAGCATAACTATATGAAATATAATAAAATAGTATAGTACATAAGTATAACTATATGAAATTTAATGAAATATTATAGTATGTAAGTCTAAGTATATTATATTTAATGAAATACTATAGTATATAAGTCTAAGTATACTAGACTTATATACTATAGTATACTAGATTTAATGAAATACTATAGTATTTCATTAAATCTAGTATACTTAGACTTATATACTATAGTATTTCATTATATTTTATATAGTTACACTTATGTAATATAGTATTTCATATAGTTACACTTATGTACTATAATATTTCATTAAATCTAGTATATTTAGACTTATATACTATAGTATTTTATTATATTTCATATAGTTACACTTATGTACTATAGTATTTCATTACATCTAGTATACTTAGACTTATATACTATAGTATTTTATTAAATTTCATATAATTAAACTTATGTACTATAGTATTTCATTATATTTCATATAGTTACGCTTATATATTATAGTGTTTCATTAAATCTAGTATACTTAGACTTATATACTATACTATTTCATTAAATTTCATATAATTACACTTATATACTATAATATTTCATTAAATTTCATATAGTTACACTTATGTACTATGTATTTCATTATATTTCATATAGTTACACTTATGTACTATAGTATTTCATTAAATCTAGTATACTTAGACTTATATATTATAGTGTTTCATTAAATCTAGTATACTTAGACTTATATACTATAGTATTTCATTAAATTTCATATAGTTACACTTATGTACTATATTATTTCATTAAATTTCATATAGTTACACTTATGTACTATAGTATTTCATTAAATTTCATATAGTTACACTTATGTACTATAGTATTTCATTATTTTTCATATAGTTACGCTTATGTACTATAGTATTCCATTAAATCTAGTATACCTAGACTTATATATTATAGTGTTTCATTAAATTTAGTATACTTAGACTTATATACTATAGTATTTAATTATATTTCATATAGTTACACTTATATACTATAGTATTTCATACCTACCCATTTTTTTATAATTTGGTGCCAGACATATAGCGTAGTGATTTTTTTTGGTTTTTTTTTTTGCATTTTTCTACTATAATTTTGTATAAATTTTAATACGAGTCCGTACATATAAAATATAATGAAATACTATAGTATATAAGTGTAACTATATAAAATATAATAAAATACTATAGTATATAAGTCTAAGTATACTAGATTTAATGAAATACTATAGTATATAAGCATAACTATATGAAATATAATAAAATACTATAGTACATAAGTGTAACTATATGAAATTTAATGAAATATTATAGTATGTAAGTCTAAGTATATTATATTTAATGAAATACTATAGTATATAAGTCTAAGTATACTAGACTTATATACTATAGTATACTAGATTTAATGAAATACTATAGTATTTCATTAAATCTAGTATACTTAGACTTATATACTATAGTATTTTATTATATTTTATATAGTTATACTTATGTAATATAGTATTTCATATAGTTACACTTATGTATTATAATATTTCATTAAATCTAGTATACTTAGACTTATATACTATAGTATTTTATTATATTTCATATAGTTACACTTATGTACTATAGTATTTCATTACATCTAGTATACTTAGACTTATATACTATAGTATTTTATTAAATTTCATATAATTAAACTTATGTACTATAGTATTTCATTATATTTCATATAGTTACGCTTATATATTATAGTGTTTCATTAAATCTAGTATACTTAGACTTATATACTATAATATTTCATTAAATTTCATATAATTACACTTATGTACTATAATATTTCATTAAATTTCATATAGTTACACTTATGTACTATAGTATTTCATTATATTTCATATAGTTACACTTATGTACTATAGTATTTCATTAAATCTAGTATACTTAGACTTATATATTATAGTATTTCATTAAATCTAGTATACTTAGACTTATATACTATAGTATTTCATTAAATTTCATATAGTTACACTTATGTACTATAGTATTTCATTAAATTTCATATAGTTACACTTATGTACTATAGTATTTCATTAAATTTCATATAGTTACACTTATGTACTATAGTATTTCATTATTTTTCATATAGTTACGCTTATGTACTATAGTATTCCATTAAATCTAGTATACCTAGACTTATATATTATAGTGTTTTATTAAATTTAGTATACTTAGACTTATATACTATAGTATTTAATTATATTTCATATAGTTACACTTATATACTATAGTATTTCATTAAATTTCATATAATTACACTTATGTACTATAGTATTTTATAAAATCTAGTATACTTAGACTTATAAACTATAGTATTTCATTATATTTCATATAGTTACACTTATATACTATAGTATTTCATTATATTTCATATAGTCACACTTATGTACTATAGTATTTCATGAAATCTAATATACTTAGACTTATGTACTATAGTATTTCATGAAATCTAGTATACTTAGACTTATAAACTATAGTATTTCATTATATTTCATATAGTCACACTTATGTACTATAATATATCATTGTATTTCATATAGTTACGCTTATGTACTATAGTATTTCATTAAATTTCATATAGTTATACATATGTACTATAGTATTTCATTATATTTCATATAGTTACACTTATGTACTATAATATTTCATTAAATTTCATATAGTTACAGTTATAAACTATAGTATTTTATTATATTTCATATAGTTACACTTATATACTATAGTATTTTATTATATTTCATATAGTTACACTTATGTACTATAATATTTCATGAAATCTAGTATACTTAGACTTATAAACTATAGTATTTCATTATATTTCATATAGTTACACTTATATACTATAGTATTTCATTATATTTCATATAGTCACACTTATGTACTATAGTATTTCATTGTATTTCATATAGTTACGCTTATGTACGTATTTCATTAAATTTCATATAGTTACACATATGTACTATAGTATTTCATTATATTTCATATAGTTACACTTATGTACTATAGTATTTCATTAAATTTCATATAGTTACACTTATAAACTATAGTATTTCATTATATTTCATATAGTTACACTTATATAGTATAGTATTTTATTATATTTCATATAGTTACACTTATGTACTATAGTATTTCATGAAATCTAGTATACTTAGACTTATAAACTATAGTATTTCATTATATTTCATATAGTTACACTTATATACTATAATATTTCATTATATTTCATATAGTCACAGTTATGTACTATAGTATTTCATATAGTTATGCTTATGTAGTATAGTATTTCATTATATTTCATATAGTTGCACTTATGTATTATAGTATTTCATGAAATCTAGTATACTTAGACTTATAAACTATAGTATTTCATTTAATTTCATATAGTTACAGTTATATACTATAGTATTTCATTATATTTCATATAGTCACACTTATGTACTATAGTATTTCATGAAATCTAATATACTTAGACTTATGTACTATAGTATTTCATGAAATCTAGTATACTTAGACTTATAAATTATAGTATTTCATTATATTTCATATAGTCACACTTATGTACTATAATATTTCATTGTATTTCATATAGTTACGCTTATGTACTATAGTATTTCATTAAATTTCATATAGTTACACATATGTACTATAGTATTTCATTATATTTCATATAGTTACACTTATATATTATAGTATTTCATTAAATTTCATATAGTTACACATATGTACTATAGTATTTCATTATATTTCATATAGTTACACTTATGTACTATAGTATTTTATTATATTTCATATAGTTACACTTATGTACTATAGTATTTCATGAAATCTAGTATACTTAGACTTATAAACTATAGTATTTCATTATATTTCATATAGTTACACTTACATACTATAATATTTCATTATATTTCATATAGTCACACTTATGTACTATAGTATGTCATTGTATTTCATATAGTTACGCTTATGTACTATAGTATTCATTATATTTCATATAGTTTCACTTATGTACTATAGTATTTCATGAAATCTAATATACTTAAACTTATAAACTATAGTATTTCATTATATTTCATATAGTTACACTTATATACTATAGTATTTCAATATATTTCATATAGTCACACTTATGTACTATAGTATTTCATGAAATCTAGTATACTTAGACTTATGTACTATAGTATTTCATTATATTTCATATAGTCACACTTATGTACTATAGTATTTCATTATATTTCATATAGTTACGCTTATGTACTATAGTATTTCATTAAATCTAGTATACCTAGACTTATATATTATAGTGTTTCATTAAATTTAGTATACTTAACCCACTCTCCGTCCATTAGATCTGGGCCAATTTGATATCCATCTCCGTCCAACACGTACCACCCTACCCCACTCTTCGAAGCTCTTCCCGAGACATTTCCAACCCCTATAAATAGGGCACCTTTCAATGAGTTTTCGGTATCCAATTTAATCCCAAAAGCTCAAGAACCCTAGCTCCGCGACCGTGTCTGTTCATCGAAGAAATTCGTCGACCATCATCCACCGTTGGAGTCGCCGCTACCACCAAAAGTTGCGTCTGGAAGTTAGCTTCCAAAGCCCCAAGCTCTCACCGCCGATTACCCACCTCCGGTCGCCGCATTAGCCAGAATTTTATATGTCCGTTTTTTGGGCTTTTGGAGGGGCAAACGATGTCCGTTTTGGACGAATTTTATATGTACGGACTCGTATTGAAATTCTCTACATGATTATGGGGCAATTTTTTTTTTTGTATGTGCGTTAAGCCTTAACGCACAACTACAGTTCCATACGTTAAGGCTTAACGCACAGATACAGTGTCATTTTGGGCCTGTCTCCCTTGGCCCATTTCAACCTGTGCGTTATGCCTTAACGCACAGGTGGTACCCCTGAATTTTCCGAAAATGCCTCTTCTGTCCCTTGTGCGTTAAGACATATCGCACCCCACCCGTACGTTAAGGCTTAATGCATATTTTGGTTTGCATTTAGACAATTTTTCGTGTGTATATATCTTTTTCCTAATAATAACATATATATAAGGGTCGTTACTAGCAATATATATAACCTAGTATATAATTCATTTTCCACACCATTATAACACATAAGTTTCCAAACACAAATTAAGAATATTTATTCCAACTCAATTAAAACAATTAATTAATTGTCAATTAGGAAAAATATGGATTAAATTGCAAGAGCGAACCACCACTTGTCTTAATTAGATTCGGCGAAAAATCTAGACCAGAAGATAATCGTTGATTTTCTTTCTGGGAGCCTGATCTCTGCTCCACGATAACTCTAGCAAGGTTTCGAGTCCACACGTGATTCGACTAAGAACAAATACAAGTAAAAGTGGGTCGAAATTAATTATACCGTTCGATCGATCCTGAATCAAATTTGGAATAGGTGGTTTAATGGCTTTATGGAAATGACCCAAATGCATAATAGAAAAGGAGGCTCACCGCCCACTGATTGAAATGGGACCAAATCAAGCCACGAACGAGCTCGACGATGGATAAGGCGGCGATGGCACCAGGCGCGGCGGCGAAGCTTTTTCTGGGTGATGGAACTGGACTGAGGCGGCGAGCTGATGACGCGGCGACGACCAACGCATCTGGACACGTTGTCACGCAGCAGCGAACAGTGGCCGCTCCTCTGTTTTTCGCAGAGCAGGCATGGAGCAATGTTTGGGTGGCTCGACGACGGCTCTAACGGCGACGGAATGGAGCGTCATTGGTGTCTTTTGAAAGCTAGCATTGCAAGGTTGCTCCAACGATGGTTCTCGGCTGCTAGTCTCCTCCACCGACGTCGGAAATCGTCCCCGAAGTGGCAAGGTTACCCACTTTTCTGCGCACAAACGGGACAAGTTCAGAGGTGTTTCGATGTCGTTCGGAGATGGTTCGGGACGATTGAAGAGTCGATTCCCACTATTTAAAGTACAAGGAATAGGATCGTCTGGTCTGATTTTAAAATAGAGGGTACAAAGATGGAGATTTGAGGCTGAACAGAAGCTTGGAGGTTTCAAGCTCCTTCAATGGTGAATCGGGTTTGAGTCCACATATTGAAGCGGAGATGGCCTCTATTTATAGGTGGAGGTTGTCTTGGACCGCAAGGATTTCGCTTATATTGATTTCCATGTTCGAAACGATCCGAATCAAATCAAAATCGAATCAAATCTTCCATTCTTTCATATATGTTTAACCAAAAACACTTACTTTGTTTTCAATGAATCCAGACGTTTTCTAGGATTAACTAACTCGTTCATTACAGGGTTATTGTAGATAGCTTAATGGAGAATATCCGGATTTTACGGATTGGAATAACTCATCCTAACGAGTTTACAATTTGAATTTGAAACTTACCCCCAAATGAACAAAGAACTCCTTCCTCTGATGAACACGAGCAAGTTTAACCAATTTTTTTAAATATTCACGCATTTGACCCGGATAATATGATAATGTCAGGAGTGTCACACAACTTTGGATTAATTTCGATTTTTGTC
Organism: Rheum nobile; assembly: GCA_027886185.1. NCBI lineage: Eukaryota > Viridiplantae > Streptophyta > Magnoliopsida > Caryophyllales > Polygonaceae > Rheum > Rheum nobile. Next base: position 6,776,446 of record WOAB01000490.1, on the reverse strand, counting down.
CAACTTTACAATTCAAAGTATTTACATGCTTAATTAGTTACGAATTTAACAACAAACTTTTAAATCGTAATTTATTTACCGACTTTAATTTATCAAATTAAGAGATGGACAAATATAATTATAAAATAACATATTGTACTCACTTTTATATATCTCCTTAATAATTCTTTTGATAAAAATATATAATAGGAAATAATTTGACCTTAAATTATTTTGTTTAACTTTTATTTCTTTCAAAATAAAATAAACTCCATAAATTCTATTTATTATGAAAGGAAAAATATTTACTTGAACTTATTAAATTTTAGGGATATTACATGTGGATGGATGGAAAAACAAAGTCCGCACACGAAGAAAATATAAGCTTTTCAGTATGCTGCCAAGAAGGAAATGTGAGTTTCAAGAAGTTAAAAGATACACCAGAACCTCTTCATCACCTACTACATTATTACGGCCATGAGGCTACTAACTTCAGACGATAAATCAAAATCTACAACAACATTTTTCCCTTCACATCATTTGGCGGTCGAATTGACGAAAGAATAAATCAAACTCGAGGGCCTTACACTTTCAGAATTGCTGGCCAAAATTCCCATAGATTTGGATCACTTATGCCTGAAGAAGGAAGTCTCCCCACGTATGCTCAATTGTACTTCTATGATACTACAAATGAGGTTAAAAATAGATTAGGATGCATGAATCTGGATACAAACGACCTTGATGAATTAATAGTTCAAAATCTGATTGACATGTTAGATTCGAACAATATTGGAACTAAGGCATTCAGGATGGCAGAGATTGGTCAGACATCAATGATTATTTGGAATTTACACCCAAGCTCATAGGAGAAAGACAACCAAGTAAACGGTAATACAACCTCCCAACTGTATCCGAAGTTCCACACTGATTGTTGGAGAATTTGGCATGTGCATTGCACCTAGATATGTATCATAGGAAATATTATACACTGTAGTGCTATGAGCGCTATTTCTCATTGCTTTGTATCTAAGCTTGAAGAAGGGAATATTTACAGCCTTAAAGGCTTTATTAATATGCCCCACAAAGATAAATTTCGTGTTCGAAATGATGATCCACATATCATCGAACTAGAGGGCAACACGATGGTTAAAAAACTATAATGTGAAGTTGATGGATTTGTACGTACCCATTTCAACTCAATCCTATTATAGATATTGCATTGAATGGGTGCAATTACCTTATTGGTAAGTTATTTTTGAACCCACAAAATTCAGCTTTGCCAAAAAAAAAACATTTCTCCTTCTTGTTTACTAACTGTGCTATGATCTATCAGATGTGGTAGGTTGTGTTTACTAATTTTGACAAGGTCAAGCCTACAAAGACCGAATCTCAATACCTTGATTTCCACATTATAAGTGAACGGTGAATCTACGTCATGTTCTTAACTATGTAAATCCCTAAAGTCATGAAAAATTGATCCTACACTCAAACTACTCATTCTCGTTTACATTGCAGAGAAAAACAGATAAGAATTACATTGTGGGTTCATTTGTGTATTGACTTCCTGAACAAGAATGGTCGTTCTGAGTCGATCTACATTGTCATTTTCCCAGGCATGAATGTGAGCGAGTTCAGAGGTATACACAACTATTTCCATTAGTCTGTTATGTTCTTTTCAAACTGCCCATTGTTCAAATCTTATTCAGCTTCATAACTTCCACCTATTTGCCATTATCAACAACCTAACAATAGGTTTCAATTGCATATACAGGTGATGTTTATTTATCAAGCACATCAGCCACAAGCATATTTAATGCTAAAAGATATCCCGTGAATCACAGATTTTAGGAAGCTAATGAAGTAAAGATGTTTGAATGAAATCATTATCTAGCAAAAGCATCACCTCCTTACTATACATCATATTGCATCAATAATCTTTTGCTGAAATGCTAACCTCCCAGCCAAGTACAAGGCACCTGGACAAATTACAAGCAAAGAAGGATCACTCTTACAACTACTGCACATGGGAAGGGAGCAAAAAGAAAAAAAAGGTTTTCTCTCTCTTTTACCAAGTTTTTAATTCATACAAGATGTATAAAAACTGAATCCTAACTCAAAAGTACATGCTAATAGCAATCTACAACACTCAATTACAAAGTTAGCATTGCAAATATTCTTACCAAAAACAGTTGGTGCTATTTCTAATGCAGTATTGGGAACTGCAAAAATGGAGTAACAAGGGCTGACGACAATTTCTGGTGTGATTCATGTGCCAAATTTTATGAATTCCCATACACAAGGTATTACTTCCAATGCATATTAAACAAAAAAACAAACACATTAGAAGAAGCGTAACCCTTTTTTCCGGTCACTTATACATAGGTATAGGTTGCATTTGGATATCGAAGACGATATTGCATCAAGTGTTGTTACTATATTTGATGATATAGCTAAAAATTGGTCAAGAAGAAATCAAACAAATTGCTTGAAAAAGTAGGATTAAGTATTATTAATAAAAACATAAATCCAACACTAGAAGCAATTTATCCAACCAATTTACTATGTCCATGTTTTAAACAGCCTGGGATGATGTTGATGATAATGCACTGCCACAAGACATACTACAGTTGACCAACACTCATCACACACTAGAGTTGAAGACATACACTTGCTATGATCATGGGACTAATGAATGTTTCACTACAAGCAACATAATATGTTCTATCCCTAGACAAAAGGTATCATTCCAATCTAATATCAAACTTTGTCAGCCTCCTTGTATAAAGAAATATATATGAAATTTCTGAGCTCTATAATTTTTCTACCTTCATAGTGGTGATATTGTTGTGCATGTTGAGGTACTCCAGTATAAAACTAAGAAACGTCCTACTGAGGGGACTACCGAGCTATCACCCAAAGGCAAACCTATTTGAGGGAAAAAAGGCCTTGTATTTAGTGTGTCTTCTATATACAAATCTACTATAAAAACTCTTAGGATTTTGTATGTTGTGCAGGTTTGAAGAAGAAGACAATCCAAATTCTGAAGTTCCAACACCTTCAAAAAGGAGAAAAGCGGCTATCTCATCAAATGAGGAGCAATTGTAATTCAGCTGGACCAACATTCCACATTTAGGACCTCTACAAATAAGACCTTTGGTTCTTTCCCTTAGAATACATTAAGATAATATTGATGTTTGATCTCATTTGGTATTCAAATTTTACTTCATTACGTTTAGCAAATGCATATGTTCTTCAATCCCTATATAACCCTACTTCAGACTTTTCTCATTGAGTGCACATTTTGATTTCATCAGTTACCACCCTTTACAAGATCCACTTCAGAAGAGTAAAAGAAGGGGAGCATTTAAAACTTAAGGATAAAATGATGAAAAGAAATGAAATTACCCTTCTCTGCCACAAGTCAAAGAACTAGATATTGGTGGCTTTAATAAGGTTTTGTTTTCAAGGAAATACTAAAAGTTGGGGGGAGTTTAGAACCATTCAGTCAGATCTCTTTTCAATTAGTGAGAATCTTTCTTCGAGCATTCAATTTTCAAAAAGCAGACTAAAACGCTTTTTTCATGCTTCAGAAAGAGACACCAACATAGACGCAATGACATTCGTTCGACAATGTTGGGTATATCACATTAATAATTCTTTGTGTTACTTTCAGTGCAAAATGCTTGCAGTCCTTCTTCTATACCACTTAAGAATAAACATAGAGCTAGCATCAACACAAGTGCTTTACCAGAAATTTCCTTATCTAGATGGATATGCAACTTGTATTTAGCCAGTGGTGTTAGTTTAAGTGTCCGGATGATTCTTCTGATTAACAAATAAGAGTTATTACCAAATAATGTTTTGTCGGATATAGTCATTGGCGACTGAAAAGTTGTCCGATAATCTGCATAAAGCATAATATCAATTCACTTATTCAGTCCTATATGCCTATACATTATTGAGAGGAATTACTAGTTAATTTATATAATACTCACCCACTCATAATTTCCTTCAACAATTGTTAATTAGAGCCAATCCGTTCTTTATTTACGTTGATATCCACTAATCTCTGAGATGATGTATCAATGGGAAAAGGATGAACTAGAACAACCTGGAAGAGACATACACATTACATGCAACATACAAAATACCCTCATATACAACGGAACTAAAGATGAATCTTAGACCACTAAAGACTTGAGCCATTACAACGACAACATAAAAACATATGTTGTTGAACCAAACACATTACATAATTTCAAAGTCATGTATGAATCCCTCAAATAATTAGTTTACATTTTTCACAATCCAAACGATTCATACTGCTAAGCAAAAAAAATTAGTGTTATGATCTTCAGTCCAAAGGTATTGACCGGTATATGTGCTCCGGAACTGCCCTGCATGCTTTCAATAGTTTCTCCTCCTTTACCTTTGATCATAACAACTTGAAAATGCAAGATTCAAGGTTTAGCTTTTGATTTGTTCTTTCACTTCACAGAAGGTTACAAGACTATATCTACCTTTAGTTGTGTTTGACACAAATCGATAAGCATGCATGTTGCAACCATTTAATTATTGTATTCCTAAAGTTCTTTACCTCATTATTTGTACGTCCATGTAGCTAAAGCATGAAGCATATCTTGAAATCAACATGCAAAGTTAAGACAAAATTTTCAAGGTCTAAAAGTTAAGACAAAGTTAAGACTAATGTCATTGCTAGCAACACAGAAATATGAGTGACGAATAACCACGAACTTATACATGGAGTGAAACGCATAGAGTAACATGTTTTAATATACAAGATGTATAATAGAATAAATCATAATGAACACTGAACCAAGCAGTATGAAGGGTTGAGTATAACGTAACTACTATATTGCAATTTCACTGGCCAATGGGGTAACTAAAATAGATAATAACATCCCTCGCCTAGCATAAAATTTGTTGAAAATCTGACAAAACACGAGTAAGTTGCAAGGAAGAAAAATGCTTTGCAAATCCAAGATATGTCATACCATGATAGAAACAACCATCATTGTAGTTGACCAACTGTTTCTTGATAACATCAAAGTGATTATGGCATTTCCAAAAAATGATAGATTGCCAAAAACTTGTCTAATTCTACGATGAGATTTCCAGATGGACCAACGGAGGCTGATGTATCCGTCTCTTCCACATGCATTAGAAATGTGCACAATATTTGAGATACTTGTTGTTGTTCAATAAAATAATGGGACTTGAGCAACAAAAACATGAACCCATACAAGAAAACTTACTCAGGTAAATGTATTTGTACATTAACACAAACAATAAGAAAATAGTTATTTTCCCCCAAGAATAATACAAGTAATATGACCACAAGATTCAATTAAAAAACATAAATGAAAGAACTGAACAATTAGCATCCTTGATTGATAAAAGAGAATAATGAAGGAAACAAATACAAAAGAAAGATATTAAAACATTGTATTATTAAATAAATGAAGGGAAAACAAAATCCACATATGACAAACCGATTTAATTAAAAAACCACATTTAAAGCATTGGTATTGCCATCATTAAGTGTCATGAAATGTCAAATGACAAGGTTGTTTTCAGATGCAAATAAATACTAACGCCCTAAGTAATTGTGGAATATTAAAGGCTTACCTCATTTACATTTACAGAATAAGACATTGAGACTTTCATCCTACATTCGTAAAGACATATATCTGTAGCACTCACAACAACACACACACTCCAGTAGCAGACATGAATGAGATGAATTCCATAGGAAAGCAAGGTACACTTATCATTCTTTCACTTTCAACACATATATAATTACACAATTACACATAAACTTCAACAATATTATTACATCATGGCACACTATCTCAGATGACTTACCCACTTTTGGAAATTTAGATGTCCTAATACACATTTGGTCACAAACTGTAATGCACGGAGATGGGAAAGTCCACAATTTCTGCGGACTAAAACTGGTGCACCAAGGTGTATCATATTCACATATCATATTAATTCTACATCTCATTATTTCTTCAAATAAGAAGAAAAAATATCACAAACAGATGTGATACTTCATAACCAAGTAACTTTATCAATAACCCTTAAACCTTACTTTAATTTTTAAACATGTTATGATGGCCATGATGTTACCAAAAAAATCCAAAGCTACATGCAACATACAAATCAAGTAGTAAGTATCACTTCTCTCAAACAATCCATTTTAAATTAACAAACATAATGTATACTGAAAATCAAATTCCATACTAGATTTGCAGGTTGTTTGATTCCCCTAAATTCATATGTCGCTTCAGCGATGCACCTATGTGACTGGAAGAAAAAAATGTCTGCATGCAAAAAAATATATCAGCTTTTCAATATGTTGCCAATAAAGAAGGGTGAGTTTGGAGAAGTTAAAAGAAACACCAGAACCTCTTCATCACCTATTATGTGATAATGGCGCTGAGGCTACTAACTTCAGACAAAAAATCAGAATCTACAACCACATTTTGTCCTTTAAATCTTTCGGCGGTCGAATTGACGAAAGAATAAATCAATCCCGAGGGCCTTACACTCTCAAAAATACTTGCCAAAGTTACCATAGATTTGGATCACTTATGTCTGAAGAAGGAAGTCCCCCCCAGGTATGCTCAATTGTACTTCTATGATAATACAAATGTAGTTAATAGCATGCTGGATGGATGAATCTGGATACAAACAACCTTGATGAATCAATAGTTTAAAATTTGATTGACATGTTAGATTCGAACAATGTTGTAACTAGGGCATTCAGGATGGCAAGGGAATATTGGTCAGATGTCAACGATTCTTTTGAATTTACACTCAAGCTCATAGGAGAATTATAACCAAGTAAAAGGCAATACAACCTCCCAACTGTATCCGAAGTTACAACATTGATTGTAGGAGATTTTGGCAATCGCAATGCACGTAGAGATGTATCATAGGGAAATGCTATACATTGTAGAGTTAGGAGCGCTATTTCTCATTGCTTTGTATCTTAGCTTGAAAAAGGGGATATTTACAACCTTAATGGCTTTATTATTCTGCCCAACAAAGATAAATTTTGTTTTCGAAATGACGATCCACGTATCATTGAACTAGAGGGCAACACTGTTATTAAAAAACTACAATGTGAAGTTCATAGAATTCTACCTTGCCCATTTCAACTAATTCCTATTGAAGATATTGCATTGAATTGTGCAAGTACCTTATTGATAAGTTTATTTCGAACCCACCAAATTCAGCTTTGTAAAAAAAAAACATATTTCCTTCATGTTTACTAACTACACTATGATCTATCAGATGTGATAGGTTTTGTTACTAATGTTGACAAGGTCAAGCCCATAAATACCGGATCTCAATACATTGATTTCCACATTATAAATCAACGGTGAATCTACGTCATGTTCTTAACTATGTAAGGCCATAAAATCATGAAAAATTGCGCCTACACTCAAACTTCTCATTCTCTTTTACCATACAGAGGAAAAAGGATAAGAATTACATTATGGGGTCATTTGTGTAATGACTTCCTGAACATGAATGGTCGTTTTGAGTTGATCTACACTGTCATTTTCCCAGGCTTGAATGTGAGAGTCCAGAGGTATTACACAACTATTCCCATTAGTCTGTTATGTTATTTTCAAACCGCTCAATGTTCAAATCTTATTATGCTCTATAACTTCCATCTATTTTCCATTATCAACCGCCTAACTATAGGTTTCAATTGCAAAGAATATCGGAATTGCACCCTCTTTACATGGATTTACAATATCGTTTATTATTTCCTCATGGTGAAGATGGGTTTCATGAAATCATTTCATATAGGTCAAACACGAGAAGAAGGAGAACACAAAGGGGATGTGCTACAATAAGAGAGTTATATTGTTACAAAATTCAACAAACAACCAATGAAGCAACAAAACTGATACAAGGAGAAAGATTATATCAATAATACAAGGTATATGCTTATACTGCTATGGAAGAACAAAGATTACGGTGGATTAAATTCAATCAAAATGAACTGCATGCAAATTTGTATAACATTTGTGATGCGGTTACAAAAGGAGACACTGAAGCAAAGGCAATTGGCAAAAGAATTGCTCTACCGTCAACATTTACTTGCAAACCAATGTACATGATACAGAACGACCAAGATGCAATGGCATTTTGTAGGGCATTTGGGAATCCATCCCTTTTCATTACATTCACTGCTAATTCAAGATGGATAGGGATAGAAGAAATGCTATCAGGAATAGGAGGGCAGAATACTCATGACATACCAGAGAAAATGACTAGAGTTCTAAAGCTCAAGCTAGGACAGGTGATCAAGGACATTACAAAGCATGGAATTTTTGCAAGACAACTGCCGGTATGTTGTGTTCATTCTTAATGTTATATTGTACTTATACTAAATATCATATATCACTTGATCATACCATTTTACCATTTCAAACTTTTGGCCTTTAATTCATACTTTTATTACGCAGTTGTATACAATGGCGGACGGAGGTGAGGCCCGGAGGGGGGGGGGGGGGGGGGGGGGGGGGGGGGGTAGCCTCCATTGGAATTTTAAAAATATATAAAAATTTAAAAAAAATTCAGACATTTTTTTAAATTCTTCAAAATAATTTTTATATAGATTTGTTATGCATAATCTTCAAAAATAAAGATTAAAACACAATTTATCCAAATTTGCGCACAAATCATTCAACAAAAATATAATATTTTAAACACAAATAATTTGAATAAAACACAATTTATCCAAATTATTTGTGTTATTTTTTTTTTAAATTTAGGGTTTATGGATTTGCAAATTTTAAAATAATTTTTTATACTAATTTGTTGAAATTTACAATAATGATGAAATTTGTTTAGATTGTGTAATTTTTGGATCAATTTTGAATAAAACTGAAGAAAACAAGTAAATTACAGTTTGTATATGAATATAACACTCACTACATCACTTAGGTTGTAATTTGACATTATAACACTCACTACATCACTCAGGATTTGATCAATATGAAATGAGCAAAACAATTAAAATTTGAAAAATACATTCTTCACATCCCGGTTATTGCAATAGTACTATTACTAGAAGTTCAAATTTCAGCCCGTCTATCAATATAACATTCACTACATCACCCAGGTTCTTTTTTTGGTCAGATACATCTCCCAGGTTCTAATTTCTAACTGTTTATACATTAATTATTAAAAAAAAAATCTATTTTAACACTATACTAGAATTAGGGAAAATGCATTTAATCAACTTAAACACAATTAAACGCTGAAAAATGCAGTTAATTAAACTGAACAAAAGAAGTAAATTTTAGTTCGTATATCACTATAACATTGACTACATCACTTAGGTTATAGTTTGACATTAGAACTATGACTACATCACTCAGGTTATAAATAATTTCAAACGTGGAAAATAATTAAAATAAAAAAATGCATTGTTCACCTTCTACCTATTGCTTTAGAACAATTACGAGAAGTACAAATTCCAATTCGTATATCAAAATTAAACTCAATACATCACTCATGTACTAATTTCTGATTATTTATATATTATTACAATAAATCTAATTTGACATTTTACTATAATCTGAAAAAATGCCTTTAACAAATTGAAACACAAATAAACTCAGGAAAATTCATTTAATTAAACTGAAGAAAACAAGTAAATTATAGTTTATATATCAATATAACACTCACTACATCACTTGATGTCACTATGGCCCATATGAAGCTCATGACAAGCCTCAATCCATGCCATTTTCAAAGCCCTTGCCTATGCGATCGCTCACCTCGGTGCCGCTCGCCGCAAGTCTTCCTCAGCGCCCAAATTCTAGTAAGGTCACAGACCACTCGAGTCACTTTTCCTTGGACAAGCCAACACCTATGGACCTCCCTGGTCATATGCTAACCTCCCAAGCCAAGAGCGCCGAGGGAAGTGCACCGGCACTCGAGCCTCACCTTACAAGATCCAAAGCCCTCGACATTGCTAGGGAGTTATGGCTCAGGGAGCGCCGAATGAAGTCGAAGTTAGATCAACGACTTTGCTCCTAGTTTGTCCGAGTGGTGAATGAAGGCTATCTCCATTTTGGCTCGTGCCTTTTGTCTAATAAATATGTGGGGACTTTATTATTATGTTATCTAGCTTGTGTCAAATTTCTTGACGTTTTAATAAGTTTTGCTTAGTTAAAGCTTGTGACTCTTAAAAGGTCGGCGTTATGTGAAAGGTCTTGCTCGAAGAGTCTGATTTTGTTGGCTATTTAAGGACACCGTCTTCCTCATTGTTGGACACATTTTTAATCAATAAAAAACCAGAGAAGAAATCAGTTTTATCTTCAAAGAATTTCCAAGAAATTGAATCTTTCTTGAGTGTTGCATCGAGTGTTGATCGAAGTCTCTTGAGTGTGTCATATCTCAAGTTTCTTAGATCTTGTTCTAACCTTGAGTGGTGAGTTATATACACGAGACATTAGGATATTTATTCTTCAAAATATCCAGAAAATTCAACCCAAAAAATTACTCCACTCTTCAAAGGCCGGCGGTATACCCACGAGAGATTAGGATACTTGCCAAAAATCATCTCGACGGAATGATCAATCGAATCCCAAACTTAGAGATGCCAAGCTTCGATAAACTTACCTTGAACTGAGCATCAAGAGGCGTGATCCTTATCAAGTGGTATCAGAGAAACACAAGGTAAGTCGCTCAAACCAAGTTCTTTTGAAGTTGAAACCTTATCGGACTTGTTTTTTTCGTTTCCTTGCGTTGTTTGGCCTTGATCTTTGATCTGAATTGATTCTACCATTGTTCATTGTTTGAACGTGTGAACCAAGGTTGAAGACAACCTTTCACATGGCTTAAACTGGAAATTTTCTCAACTGGTTGTATTTATTAAAAACCCACTCCATTAAACACTTCCATTTACTACAAGTGAGTTAGTACAACCTTTGAGTAGCCGAAACTTTCCCATTTACTATCCTTCTTTTGTAGCATCATATACTGATTTACTGATGCACTTTATGTGTGATGCATGATCAAAATTAAAGATACATAAGATATGGAAAAAGCACCGAAAGTTTGACAAAGAAAATTTGTGATCTTGAAAGTATAAAGTGTGAACTCTTGTAAGCAAAAGTTTCTATCCAAATTGTCAAAGTTGCAATTCAGTTTTGAGACTTAAAAACATTCAGTCTCAAAGAGAAAAATGGGTTAAGACTCAGAAATACTCGATCAAAAACAAAGGAGAGGATCATAGAAACAACAAGTCCAACCAGAAAAAGGCTTCGAGCAAGGGTAGAAAGTTGTTAAGAGTTTCATTTGTGATTTGATTGTTGTAAAAACTGAAGTGCCCAATAGCTTCTTATGTGCCATGTCTTGATTGTTGCATCAGCTTAAAGTGCATGAGTATGTGTTGATTGGATGCTTTCTTGCCTTCCCAAACACAAAAGCCAGCCATACCATAAATTTTGTGTGAGCATTACAATATGATTTTGGGGTAAACTTCAATACTTGGCTTCCTTATGTTGTGAGGATCCATTTTAAGGTAGCTTTCTGTACTGTCAAATTCTTGGTTACTTGGTTCTTGTTGTTTGCTATTCTTGTTTAGGAGAGATGAGTTCTGACCAAGAGGACTGAGGCAAGAGAGTGGCAACTAGTCAACCGAGTGATCAACCAATCACTATGGCTACGCTTCAACAAGCCCTTCAACAAGTCGTGCAAACCATTGAGGAGCAACATATCACTCGACTAAGGGAAGAGGCTACCTTCATGCGCTAGGTAGAAGAAAAGATTGAACAAAGGTTTGAGTTGGGTAAGAACTAATGGCTCCTATAATGGTCAACCACCATCACCTCGCCATAAACAAGAGCTTCCTGGGGTAATGCACTCTAGCTTTACTGAACCCTCCATCCATGATGAGGCTGCCACTTTTCACCCTTACAACCAAGAGCACCTACACCAAGACTTGGAAAGACCTGCCTATGTATAGGCCATATCAAGCCCCAACTACCCCTCTTATGATGCCTAGGCGCGATGTGCAAGGCTTCCCTCCTCCAAGGGATCAACTCCGTGAGAGCCAAAAACCACCTCCCCGAGCGCAACACCACGATCTTAGAGGATACCAAATGGATGAGATGGAGAGGCCTCAAGGGCGTGAGCACCACCATGGTGTAAAGTTGACGGTTCAACCTTATGCCGAAATTTCTAATGTTGAGGCTTATTTGGATTGGGAATCCAAGAATGAGGCCGTGTTTGATTTCAATGGTTACCATGAAGCTCAAAGGGTGTCCATAGCAACAATTCACTTCACGGACTTTGCCTATGCTTGGTGGCAAGAAGAGAAAGAGGAGAAGGCCTATGAAAGGTATCCAACCATCCAAACTTGGCAAGAGCTCAAACAAGTTCTTCGTAAGAGGTTTTTGCCCGATGATTATGGGGGAAGAATTCAAGAAAGGATTTAGAAGCTAAAACAAGGAGCTAGATCACCGAAAGAGTATTATAAAGAGCTCAAAACTCTCATGTTTCGATCCTGATTCCGCTTCCCCGAAAGGTATGTCGTTACACTAACCATGTAGGAATGCAACGCTTTCCTAGAGGTACCCCTACGGAAGAATTTCTCCCTTACACTAACCATGTGTATAGTAACCTCCAAAGGAGGAGAACTCACTCATCTTCCAACCGGGCATGTAATTCCAGCGCTCCTAGATCTTCTACACCACCACCAAGGCGACAAGAACCTTGGAATGAGGCTCCTAGAACTCAACTTCTACACACTAACCATTGTTGCTATGAACCGTCAACTTCTACACCACCACCATGGTGTAAAGTTGACGGTTCAACCTTATGCCGAAACTTCTAATGTTGAGGCTTATTTGGATTGGGAATCCAAGAATGAGGCCGTGTTTGATTTCAATGGTTACCATGAAGCTCAAAGGGTGTCCATAGCAACAATTCACTTCACGGACTTTGCCTATGCTTGGTGGCAAGAAGAGAGGGCCTATGAAGGGTATCCAACCATCCAAACTTGGCAAGAGCTCAAGCAAGTTCTTCGTAAGAGGTTTTTTCCCGATGATTTGGGAAAGAATTCAAGAAAGGATTGAGAAGCTAAAACAAGGAGCTAGATCACCGAAAGAGTATTATAAAGAGCTCAAAACTCTCATGTTTCGATCCTGATTCCGCTTCCCCGAAAGGTATGTCGTTACACTAACCATGTAGGAATGCATCGCTTTCCTAGAGGTACCCCTATGGAAGAATTTCTCCCTTTCACTAACCATGTGTATAGTAACCTCCAAAGGAGGAGAACTCACTCATCTTCCAACCGGGCATGGAATTCCAGCGCTCCTAGATCTTCTACACCACCACCAAGGCGACAAGAACCTTGGAATGAGGCTCCTAGAACTCAGCCAAGAAGAGAAGCCCCTCATACCAACCGACAACCAAAGGGTGACAACACTTCTCGAGCTAGAGATTTGAAGTGTTTCAAGTGCTTAGGCCGGGGACACTTTTCTAAGGATTGCCCTACTAGGAGTTAGATTCTTCTCAACAATCAAGGCGACTATGAATCAGATGATGAGCAAGTGGAAAATGAGGTTCAAGAAGAAGAAGATGAGATGCGTGTGGAGGCAGCCATAGGCGATTGCTTTGTGGTTAAGAGAGCCTTGGTTGCCAATGAAGCTCTTAGTTATCCTAATCAACGTGACACTATTTTTCACACTAAATGTCTCATCCAAGGTAAGGTGTATAGTGTGATTATTGATGGAGGATCTTATTGCAACATCATAGACCAAGAGGTTGTATATCGGGTTAAAATTACTACTATCCCTCATCATCAACCTTATACTCTATGTTGGCTTAATTCTTCTACTCCTTTTACGGTGAAAGAACATGCTGAAATTCAGTTTGACATAGGATGAAGATGAAGTGATTTGTGATGTGTTGCCAATGTGGCTTGCCATCTTTTTCTTGGGAGGCCGTGGCTATTTGATAGGGGAGTGATCCACCAAGGAGTTTCCAATGAATACTCGTTTCATATGAAGGTGAAGAGGATCACACTCCATCCTTTAGCTCCTCATGAGATCATGGACGATCATGTGGCCAAAGAACAAAGAAGACTTCTTAAAGAGAACGAGAAGAATGTCAATGGTAAGAAATTGGCAACTGGGAAAGATAATGCAAAACCTATCCATATGCTTTTAGCTATGGCCAAAGAGGTTGAAAAAGCAATCAAGGGAAGTAGTGTTTGCTTTCTTATCTTTTATAAATATGTTTTGATGACTTCACAAGATCTAGTTGACCTACCTCTTATCATTGCCACTCTCTTGCAGGATTTTCAATATTTGTTTCAAGAAGAGGTGCCAAGTGAATATCCTCTCATCTGAGGCATAGAGCACCAAATTGACTTCAACCCCAATGCTACTTTGCCAAACCGGGTTGCTTATAGAGCCCATCCAGCTGAGACCAAAGAGCTCTAGAAGCAAGTCCAAGAGTTGTTGGACAACGGGTATGTGAGTGAGAGCTTGATCCCTTGTGCGGTGCCCGTGATTCTTATGCCTAAGAAGGATGGCAATTGAAGGATGTGTGTGGATTGTTGAGCCATCAACAACATTACCATCAAATACCGGAATCCCATACCTCTATTTGATGATATGCTTGATGTGCTGCATGGCTCAAGTGTGTTTTCAAAAATTGATTTGAAGAGTGGATATCTCCAATTCGGATGAAGGAGGGAGATGAATGGAAAACCGCCTTCAAGACCAAGTACAGTTTGTATGAATGGTTGGTTATGCCATTTGGTTTAACAAATGCTCCTAGTACCTTCATGTGTCTAATGAATCACGTGTTAAAGTATTTTCTTGGTATGTTTGTAGTTGTTTACTTTGATGATATCTTAGTTTATAGCCACAATTTACAAGAGCATGCTAAACACCTTAGGTTGGTCCTAGAGGTCCTAAGGAAAGAACAATTGTATGCCAACTTTAAGAACTGCCATTTTTGCTCGGATCATGTGGTATTTCTTTGTTTTGTGGTGTGCAAGTGATGTGTTCTTGCCTCTGATGGCGAGCACACTTGTCAAAGGTGACACCTTGGATCTAGTCTTGGGCGAGAAGTCACTCTTGTCCTTGTCAAACCTGCCGTGGAATCCTTGGGTGCAAACCCTTGTTGTCTTGCACGAAAGGTTGACAAGATTGGTGGCGAAGTGAATAGTGCTTTTAGAGGTTATTGGACACGGTGGTGGCCGATAGCGAACCCGGTGGAGGTTGTCCGGGTGGTGTCGGCGGCGGCGACGACAAGTGTCACGATGAGTGTCACGTTGGCGAAGACGACGACGATGTCGATGGCAAAAGCGATGGCGGTGGAGAGCGATCGACTGGGTGAGTGTCTGGGCTCGTTGGCGACGCCGATAGTGATGGCGAGGATGAGTGTCACATCGGTGCTAGCGACGGCGACAACGAATGGGTTGGGTTCGATTGTGGGTGCGATGGGAAGTGATTGGGTGGCGATGGTGTTGCGATGGCGGAAATGATTAGATGAAGGGATAGATGACTTGAAAAGACAAGTCTTTGGCCGTAGCATCGACAGCGGGGTGAAGGGAGATGCGAAGGAAGACTTGGCTTGAGGGTTCAAGCGATGCCGTAGCGTCGACGGCGGAGTGAATGGGGATGCGAAGATAGAGGGTGACGTCCGATCAAGGGTAGGAGGATAAACACTCTACTAAAGCCTTGATTAAATTAAACGTAAACAAAACAATAACAATGTTTGAACTTAAATACTAAAGGCGAGAACTCGGATGGGCCGAGTCGAGCCTAGTGGGCTAGCCCATGCAAGCATGCAAAGGCACACACCCTAAACATAGAAATAACTATAAATAGAAAGTATCTAAAACAAGCATAATACTAAAAATAGTAATGTCTCAAAACAATGCCAAAACAATGGCAAATAAACCTCTAAGTGTCAAAACCCGGTAGCGGCGAAGGCATGGACGCAGATACTGCGAGCGACGGCGACGATGGGTCGACTGGCTCGGCGGTGGGTGCATGATGTGTTCTTGCCTCCGATGACAAGTCGAATTGTCAAGGTGACACCTTTGGATCTAGTCTTGGTTGGGAAGTCACTCAGCACTGACAAATCTGCCGTGGAACGCGGTGTTGGTGATGGTTCGCGAGCAGGAGATCGCGATGGTTGTTGTGATGGAAACGGTGGAAGTGATGAATGGGATGAATAGATAGCGGTGGATGAAGCGATGTGATGAGGGATAGATGACTTGAAAAGACAAGTCTTTGGGTGTCGTAGAGTCGATTGCGGAGGAAAGGAGATGCGAATGAAGACTTGGCTTGAAGAATCAAGCGGTTGTCGTATCGTCGGCGCAGAGGGAATGGGGATGCGAAGATAGAGGGTGACGTCCGATCAAGGGAAGGAGGATAAACACTCTACTTGAAACCTTGATTAAAATTGAACGTAAGAAATAACAATAACAAGGGAGGCTTTAAATAGCCAATGTATCTCGGCCAAGACCTAATGGGTTTGGGCCGAAACGAGCCTAAGGGCTAGCCCATGCAAGCATGCAAAAGGCACAAACCCTAAAAGATAGAAAGACTATAAAAGGAAACTATCTAAAAACACGCAGGAAATACTAAATATAGAAAGTGTATCAAAACTATGAAAACGACGCATTGAATGAGTACAAACACCGCGAGGAACAACGACTAAGGGTCGATGGCTTCACGAGTGGGTGCACGCGGGGCGTTGTTTCATTGCCGATGGTGGAGAGGACGATGAGTCTTGAGTTTTCGTCTGGGCTTTCTCGGCCAGCGACGACGCGTGCGACAAGTGACGCAACGGCGGAGGCGATGGCTTTGGACCTAGACCTTGTTACTGGGCCCTCTGAGCGATGACTCATGGCTTCTTCCTCATCTTGGGCCATCATGGGAGACAGGGTCACATCACCCTCCCCCACTTGGCTGTGAAGCGTCCTGATAGGTGCCATTTCATGCACCTTTACTAGCAACTATTAGCATTATTTGGAGGAGTTTATGATAAGATTTGAGACTAAGTCTGTAATACAGAAGATGTGGGGAGAATTGAAGATATCTAGGGATTTATAGCTTAGATGGAGATGATGAAGATGGACGAGGATCTGCTGGAGATTAATTGGAGAAAACTACCAACACTTGGTAGTAATGAAGAGCAGAAGAGAAGAAGAGCTGAAGAGAGGACTGGGCGAGTGTCACCGCCTCGCGCCAGAGCCACCGTGACCCGGCGGTGGATCTCAGAGAAGGAACTGACGCCCCGCGGTGGATATCACCTCCCCGCGGTAGGCACGTCACGCCTCGCGGCCAGCAGAAGACATTTTTTCCTTTTATGCATTTTCGGACTTTCTTATTTCTAGTATTTTATTTCCCTTGCTTTTTTAATTAGGTTAAACTTATTTCCTAAGCCTATTTAAGACCTCTTTCTAGGTTAAGAGGCAGAGAACTTTTTGACACTTTTACTTTCATCATTATCGTTGTTTTTCTCATTAGGGTTTCATTTACATCTGAATGGAGCACTAATTTCCCCTTGTTCTACTAGACGTTTGAAGCAATACAGTTGAATTGTTTGTGAGATTTCTATCCCTTGTTCCTATTCTTATATGTGTTGGTTTGATTCTCTTGGTTATATTGAATATTGATTCATTGTTATTCTTCATAGCCTGATCAACTAGGTTGAATACTATTTATCCATTGCTAGGGTTTGCATATAGTGGAATACGAGTGCATATCTAGTAGCAAACATAATTGTTGCATATAGTGGAATACGAGTGCGCAATTGTGAGTGAGAATCATTTGCATGTTAAGTAGTAAAGTTTTCTTCTATTTGCATGTATCCTATATCCTTGTGTGCATTGCTATTGCTTTATTAGTTGTAAGGTTTTCTTCCATTGATATTGTAGTAAGTACTATCAACAACTGTCTGAATTGGTAGTTAATCAAGATCAGGGTGAGAACAACTATAAGAATAGATAAAGAACTTGGATTTAATAGATTTCGGTGATCAAATTATATCTCTGTATTGTGGATCTCGTTCTAGTGGAACTTCTTTCCCAATCATATTCTCAAGTCAACTAAACCTGTTCACTTTGCTCTGTTTGATAACCAAAACCCCCCCTTCCTTGTTACTTGTTAATCATAATTGCATACTTTATCAGATCTTCCCTGTGGGTTCGACCCTTACTTGCTTACTATACATCTGTTTAGTAGGTTGTTAGGACTTTTACTTTGACTAGGCCATTCAACAATATTTGCATTGCATATTTCGGCCACGTCAAATTTGGCGTCGTTGCCGGGGCAGTTTTCTGTTTTGTTGTGTGTTTTTGTGATTGATTTTGGTGGAGACCTATCTTATGGTCGACACCCGTAGTATTGACTCTCCTCTAGCTGCTTTTGATCCAGAAATCGATAGATCGTTCCGTGCGAACCTACGCGATCAAGGAGAAGAAGAAGAAGAGGTTGAAACAGTTGAGCCAGTTGACATCCCTCCTGCTGCAATGGCCGAAACTCTGAGAGAGCTTACTGAGCCAAATATTGCCCACAACCCCCCTTGGCTGTCGTCATCCCTGCACTTGATGAAGGGGTGAACTTTGAGCTGAAATCTGGAGTTGTTGCTTATCTCCCGAAATTCCATGGTTTGAGTGGAGAGGACCTAATATCTCATCTGGGTAAATTCCACAATGTCTGCATGACTATGAAGCCAAATAATGTGACGGAGGATCAAATCAAGATGAGAGCCTTTGGTTTTTCTTTGCTAGACTCTGCTAGCGACTGATATTATCACTTGCCGCCAGAGACCATAGATTCCTGGACTAAACTGCACAAGGCGTTTCTTGACAAGTACTTCCCAACAAAGAAGGCGAATGCTTTGAAAAAGGCAATTGCTAACATTGAGCAGTGTGCTGATGAGACGCTATATGACTATCTTGAGCGGTACAAGAGGCTTTGCTCTAGCTGTCCGTTCCACGGATATGCCAAACATGATCTTGTTCTCTACTTACACAATGGTCTGCTAGATCAAGAGAGAAGGATGGTTGATGCTGCATGCGGTGAGAGCATTCTTAATCTGACACCGGACGCAGCCATGGCAAGATTTCAGGAGATGAGTGAGAGTACCAGGAGCTTTGGTAGGACGTACCAGAGAAAAGTAGTCAATGATGTGACTCCTATAGGATCTAGCCCTGTGCTGAATGAGTTAGCTGAGTTGAAGGAGATTGTGAAGAGAATGGCGAACCAAAACACTCCTCAACAAGTCAAAGCATGTGAGATTTGCTATGATCAATTCCACCCTTCTGATGCTTGTCCTCAGCTACAGGAAGAAGGTACTGCTGAAGTGAATGCTGTAGGAGGTTACGGACCCCCTAGACCGCATTTTGATGGACAACCCAACTATAATACGAGAGGGCGAGACCACCCAGGTTTCAGATGGAGCGACCCACAAGGTGGTCAACAGCCCGTACAACAGCAATACCAGCAGAGAGTCCCATACCAACAGAGGCCCCAAGGCCAAAACTCTGGTGCAGCTACTGAAGAGATGCTCAAAACCTTGACTCAGCACTTCGCCACTCATGTGCAGACTACTGAATCAAGCATAAAGAATATGGAGAGGCAGATTGGCCAATTGGCTGATGTTGTGACAAAGATTGACCAGAGAACATCAAATTCCTTGCCGTCTCAGACTATAGTGAATCCGAGGGAAAATGTGAGTGCCATCACCCTCAGAAGTGGTAAGCAACTGGTCGTCCCTCCTATTGCTGAAGAGGAGTGCGAAATTGAGACGGAGAATATCGGTGACCGCCCCGCGGTGGACCCCACCGCGACCCGGCGGCGAATTGGGTCTGAGACCAGTAAAGAAGAGTGCCAGTCACCGCCCCGCGGCGACACTCACCGCGACTCAGCGGTGAGTCGCAGTAATCCCTCCTCACATCTGACGCCCCGCGGCGATGACCACCGCCCCGCGGTGAGACCACCGCGACCCGGCGTCCAACATCCCAACTCCGCTGAAGAGGTCTGTGTTGATAATTATGTTCGTCCAGTTTTTCCCCCTCTCGGTTCTGAGAAGCCACCAACACCTTTTCCCGAGGCGCTAAAGGCTAGAAGGGTCGCCGACGACAGTGATCTTTTCGAGACGTTTCGAAACTGTGAGGTGAACATCCCCCTTCTCAAGCTTATTAAGGCTGTTCCTCGATATGCCAAGTTTTTGAAGGAGCTGTGCACCGTTAAAAGGACACAAAAGATGAAGGTCCAGAAGAAGGTTCCGATTGGTGAACATGTCTCGGTAGTACTTCAAAGGCGTATGCCTGAGAAGTGCAAGGATCCAGGTACGTTCACTATCCCTATTGCTATAGGTGAGCATCGATTTCAGAAAGCCTTGCTAGACTTGGATGCCTCTATTAATGTTTTGCCTTATTCATTGATTGAGGATTTAGGAGTAGGACCTTTGCATGATACCAATATTGTGATTCAACTTGCTGATGGTTCTTGTGTGCCTCCTAAGGGTGTTGTGGAATATATTCTTGTTAAAATTAGCCCCTTAATTTCCCCTGCTGATTTCTTTGTTATGGATATGGACTATGATGAGCAGGTTGCTCCTGTTATGTTAGGACGACCTTTTATGAAAACATCCATGACGAAGATTGATGTGGATAGTGGAACTTTGACTATGGAATTCGATGAAATAATTTTTGAGCATAATATTCATAAGGTCAACTCCATCGAATGGCCTTCCCTTTGCTGCATTAGTGATATTGATGATCCTATTCAGGAAAATGTTAAGACTAGTGTAGTGGAGACCATAGTTGTATACTCTGCTGTTGCTGAACCTTTTGATTTGCCTAAGTATGATGTCTTATTTGATGACATAGGAGATCCTATTCCCTCTAATTTGGGCACTTGCCCCCCTGCACTAACCACACAAAGCTGTAAGCCTTCATCTAGTGTCGTACATCGTGATCAGGTTGAGCCATATCGGCCCCCACATCGCTCTAAGTATGGGGGAGATGCTCCAAAGGCAGTAATCATGGAGTCATTAGCTAAGAGGGAACATGGTCTAAGGTCCAAGCCTTTCCATGGTAAGTTCCAGCAGGAAGAGTTAAGTAAGAGGATTTCGAAAGGATCCTATTCTAGGTGGTGATTGATTTGAAGTACGTCGAGCCAATGGCGTTAATTAAGGCGCTGTCCGGGAGGCAACCCGAGGTAGTTTTCCTTAATTTTTCTTTTCTCTTAGATCAATTTTGTAGTTTCGTTTGCTTTGTTTCGTTCGCCTGTCACTAACATTTCAGGTACGAAAGTAAATGGAGAAGAGACGTGTTTTCCCAGCTTGTTCACCGCCCCGCGACGACGTCCACCGCCCCGCGGGGGAGACCACCGCCCCGCGGGGGAGACCACCGCCCCGCGGCGGAGACCACCGCCCCGCGGGGGAGACCACCGCCCCGCGGCGGAGACCACCGCCCCGCGGGGGAGACCACCGCCCCGCGGCGGAGACCACCGCCCCGCGGGGGAGACCACCGCCCCGCGGCGGAGACCACCGCCCCGCGGCGGAGACCACCGCCCCGCGGGGAGACCACCGCCCCGCAGGGAGACCACCGCCCCGCGGCGAGACCACCGCCCCGCGGGGAGACCACCGCCCCGCGGCGGAGACCACCGCCCCGCGGTGACGACCACCACCCCGCGGTGGAGACCACCGCCCCGCGGCGACGTCCACCGCCCCGCGGTGGAGACCACCGCCCCGCGGCGACGTCCACCGCCCCGCGGCGGAGACCACCGCCCCGCGGCGGAGACCACCGCCCCGCGGCGGAGACCACCGCCCCGCGGCGGAGACCACCGCCCCGCGGCGGAGACCACCGCCCCGCGGCGGAGACCACCGCCCCGCGGCGGAGACCACCGCCCCGCGGCGACGACCACCGCCCCGCGGCGACGACCACCGCCCCGCGGCGACGACCACCGCCCCGCGGCGACGACCACCGCCCCGCGGCGACGACCACCGCCCCGCGGCGACGACCACCGCCCCGCGGGGACGTCCACCGCCCCGCGGGGACGTCCACCGCCCCGCGGGGACGTCCACCGCCCCGCGGGGACGTCCACCGCCCCGCGGGGGAGACCACCGCCCCGCGGGGGAGACCACCGCCCCGCGGGGGACGTCCACCGCCCCGCGGGGACGTCCACCGCCCCGCGGGGACGTCCACCGCCCCGCGGGGGAGACCACCGCCCCGCGGGGGAGACCACCGCCCCGCGGGGGAGACCACCGCCCCGCGGGGGAGACCACCGCCCCGCGGGGGAGACCACCGCCCCGCGGGGGAGACCACCGCCCCGCGGGGGAGACCACCGCCCCGCGGGGGAGACCACCGCCCCGCGGCGACGTCCACCGCCTCTTGGTGGAGACCACCGCCCCGCGGCGACGTCCACCGCCCCGCGGTGGAGACCACCGCCCCGCGGCGACGTCCACCGCCCCGCGGTGGAGACCACCGCCCCGCGGTGGAGACCACCGCCCCGCGGTGGAGACCACCGCCCCGCGGTGGAGACCACCGCCCCGCGGTGGAGACCACCGCCCCGCGGTGGAGACCACCGCCCCGCGGTGGAGACCACCGCCCCGCGGTGGAGACCACCGCCCCGCGGTGGAGACCACCGCCCCGCGGTGGAGACCACCGCCCCGCGGTGGAGACCACCGCCCCGCGGCGACGTCCACCGCCCCGCGGTGGAGACCACCGCCCCGCGGCGACGTCCACCGCCCCGCGGCGACGTCCACCGCCCCGCGGTGGAGACCACCGCCCCGCGGTGGAGACCACCGCCCCGCGGTGGAGACCACCGCCCCGCGGCGACGTCCACCGCCCCGCGGTGGAGACCACCGCCCCGCGGCGACGTCCACCGCCCCGCGGTGGAGACCACCGCCCCGCGGCGACGTCCACCGCCCCGCGGTGGAGACCACCGCCCCGCGGCAACGTCCACGCCCCCGCGGCGACTGTCTGGTATACCCTTCTCAACTCCGAAAAAAAATAAAAATAAATAAAGGGCCCCGAAAAAACCTTAAACGGAGAGAAAAAAAAAAGTGAAAAAAAAATTGAAAAAAGTAACTTTTTTTTACAAAAGGATTTGACGGATTGGGCCCCCTTTTGGGCCAAGTGTCTCTTTGGGCCTTGTACATGACCGGCCCATCAACCCTTCTTCCCTTTCACTTTCCCTAACCTAGCCTCCGCTCTCCAAGCCAAACCCCCCATTTTCCCACACTTCCCTCTCGTTCTTGGTCTGATTCTAGCCTCCAATAACTTTAAACCTTGAGTTCCTTTGCCCAATTTGGAGTCTAGCCTCACAACCGAGCCAAACACAACCCCAACGCCTCGCGTCGCCAGTCACCGCCCCACGGCGACCCCCACCGCGACCCGGCGAGAAGGCCCAGTTATCTCACTGCGACCCGGCGACTCGTTCACCGCCCCGCGGCGAGACTACCAGGCTGTGTGTTTTTCGCTCGTTTGTAAGTCCTCTTTGGTCGCCCTTTGTTTTGAGCATCTCAATTCATTACTTATGGCACCTAGAGGTAGGAAGCAAGTCTCTACGAGGGATGAGAATTAGGTGTATAACGTTGTGAAGGAGAGGAAGGTGTTGGCTACTAAATTCTTTGACAAGCCGACGTTGATTGAGTTTGGTATGTTGGAGTGTGTATCCCTTTGTTTAGCAGAGTGTGGCCTGGGGACCTTCCTGAACAAGTCCGCTGATGCTTACCCCGAGCTATGCTATCAGTTCATTGCCTCTGTTAAGAGGTATTCTGATGGTTCTGCCGACAAGAGGTTGACGAAGATCACGTTCATGTACAATGGTCGTGAGTATGCTTTGTCTGCTGAGGAGATTCGTGGTGCCTTGGGCATTACACAGGAACCGTCTGATGGGTGGTCTGGTGGTCTGATTGAGACGGATATGATGGAGTTTTGGGAGGCTGCCACGCACAGGAAGTTCAAGAAGGGTCAGGAAGTGAATTCGAAGTTGGTGCACCCTTGCTTAAGGTTGATCCATAAGGTGTTGATGAGAGATTTCTTTGGCCATGCTGATGATGGCAAGGTCCCTTTGAAGGATTTCCAGTGGTTTTTGAGCATCTTGTCTATTGTCACGTACACCCCGTGTTGGGCTAGTTTGTTTCTGAGCTCCTTGAAGAGGATTCGAGATGGTGAGCCACATGATATCTGTGGGGGTGGTTTGATCACCCTTCTTTGTGCTGAGATTATTGCCACCGATCGTATTCCTCGGCCTGTTGCTCATGCGGTGTATGACATGGTGCACATGAGAGTGTGCTCGATGCTGAAGCCATTGGGCAGGGATGGTGATTTAGTTTAGTCTTCATATGATGGTCATATTCTGATTCTTCCTCGGGTTTTTACTTATTCCCCTTCATTTGCGGATTGGTGGATTCCCAGTGATGGCAGAATTATGGCTGATGCTACCCCTGCTGCTGCTGCTTCGGGTCCGTTTGGAGAGGGCCCTAGTGCTGGTGTTGATGCTGCTGCTGTTGATTCTGTGGGTGAGGATGCACCTCTGCCTACTCAGTATGATGCACCTTTGTCTTCTTATGGTCCTGCCACACCTTGGCAGGAGTTGTACGCAAGATTTGATGCATTCTCGGTGCAGCAGACTCACTGGAATACCCGAGTAGAGACCGGTCTGCAGACTTGGCAGACCCAGTTCCGTGCTGATATAGATGAGCGTCTGGATGCTATGGATGCTCATATGAGGGACTACTTTGGGAGGTTCCCACCACCACCACCACCATCCGGCCCACAATGAGTTTATTTCTCTTTCCCCTATCTCATTTGCTGTTCTCTTTTCTACATTGAGGACAATGTTCGGTTTAAGTATGGGGGAGGGATTTAGACTGTTCTATCTAGCTAGCTAGTGTACATAGCTTTGTTTTCTGTAATTTTCATTCAAGTATTCCTTTCTAAAAAAAAAAAAACGAAAAAGCCAAAAAGATGTGAAAAAGGCAATTAAAATCCTGGGATGAGCTGAAAACCCGAAAGGGCGGTTTAGGTAAGAAGCAGGTAGTCCGACTGGTATAGACCGGTGCAAAATTGGACTGGAGTGATGCGAGTATTTGTGAGACATCTAGCAAAATGAAATGAATGGCTAGGTGAAAACCCGAGAGGGCGCCTGGGCAAAATGAGCGTAAAGAAAAAAGAGTGATTTTAGGATCATTCTGGAGGCTGGCGTCATAAGAAGAGGAGTCATAAGGAGGACTCGGGTAGGCCACTCTGGAGCGATAAGGAGTTAGATTGGAGTTAGGATTAGAATAATCTTTGCATCACTTGTTTTGGTTGTCTGGAGCTGATTGTTGAGATGTTGTAGTTGCTGGTGTCATATTTTCTTGTACTTCCTGAGACCTTGGTGTTTGATTGAGAGAGTAGGTTTATCATTAGCTTATTCGGGACGAGTAAAGGTCTAAGTATGGGGGAATTTGATAGGTGCCATTTCATGCACCTTTACTAGCAACTATTAGCATTATTTGGAGGAGTTTATGATAAGATTTGAGACTAAGTCTGTAATACAGAAGATGTGGGGAGAATTGAAGATATCTAGGGATTTATAGCTTAGATGGAGATGATGAAGATGGACGAGGATCTGCTGGAGATTAATTGGAGAACACTACCAACACTTGGTAGTAATGAAGAGCAGAAGAGAAGAAGAGCTGAAGAGAGGACTGGGCGAGTGTCACCGCCTCGCGCCAGAGCCACCGTGACCCGGCGGTGGATCTCAGAGAAGGAACTGACGCCCCGCGGTGGATCTCACCGCCCCGCGGTAGGCACGTCACGCCTCGCGGCCAGCAGAAGACATTATTTCCTTTTATGCATTTTCGGACTTTCTTATTTCTAGTATTTTATTTCCCTTGCTTTTTTAATTAGGTTAAACTTATTTCCTAAGCCTATTTAAGACCTCTTTCTAGGTTAAGAGGCAGAGAACTTTTTGACACTTTTACTTTCATCATTATCGTTGTTTTTCTCATTAGGTTTCATTTACATCTGAATGGAGCACTAATTTCCCCTTTTTCTACTAGACGTTTGAAGCAATACAGTTGAATTGTTTGTGAGATTTCTATCCATTGTTCCTATTCTTATATGTGTTGGTTTGATTCTCTTGGTTATATTGAATATTGATTCATTGTTATTCTTCATAGCCGGATCAACTAGGTTGAATACTATTTATCCATTGCTAGGGTTTGCATATAGTGGAATACGAGTGCATATCTAGTAGCAAACATAATTGTTGCATATAGTGGAATACGAGTGCGTAATTATGAGTGAGAATCATTTGCATGTTAAGTAGTAAGGTTTTCTTCTATTTGCATGTATCCTATATCCTTGTGTGTATTGCTATTGCTTTATTAGTGGTAAGGTTTTCTTCCATTGATATTGTAGTAAGTACTATCAACAACTGTCTGAATTGGTAGTTAATCAAGATCAGGGTGGGAACAACTATAAGAATAGATAAAGAACTTGGATTTAATAGATTTCGGTGATCAAATCATATCTCTGTATTGTGGATCTTGTTCTAGTGGAACTTCTTCCCCAATCATATTCTCAAGTCAACTAAACCTGTTCACTTTGCTCTGTTTGATAACCAAAACCCCTCCTTCCTTGTTACTTGTTAATCATAATTGCATACTTCATCAGATCTTCCCTGTGGGTTCGACCCTTACTTGCTTACTATACATCTGTTTAGTAGGTTGTTAGGACTTTTACTTTGACTAGGCCATTCAACGATATTTGCATTGCATATTTCGGCCACGTCACGTCCCCGCTTCACCATCATCAAACTCAGGCTCAACATATGGTGTCAAGTCTGCGACGTTGAAGGACGCGTGGAATCCAAAATCTGGTGGGAGCTCTAGTTGATACGCATTTTCCCCTAAGGCCTTGATCACGCGGAAGGGTCCATCTCCACGTGGTGCCAATTTGTGCTTGCGCCGCGAGGGGAACCTTTCTTTTCGCATATGCACCCATACAAGGTGTCCAGGGAAAAGACGACGCGGCAGCGGCCATAATTCTTCTGCGAGGCATACTGCATGACCCTCCTCTCCAACTGCTCCTTGGTGCGTCGATGAAGCTCTTGCACTTGCTCGGCGCGGTTGGCGGCGGAGACATGCACTGGGTCACATAGTGGTCACGGCGACAGATCTAGTGGTGTCAAGGGGTTCATGCATACACCACTACGAACGGTGTCAACTTGGTTGCCGTGTGCCTGCATCTATTGTAACAAAACTCGACAAGTGATAGTAAGTCCTCCCAACACCTAGGGTTGGCTTTAAGCATCGCGCGAAGGAGGGATCCTAGGGTTCTATTCGTGACCTCCGTTTGGCCATCGGTCTGGGGGTGGTAGCTAGTAGAGAATAAGAGTTTGGTGCCTAGCTTACCCCAAATAGTTCTCCAAAAATGATCAACGAACTTAGAATCCCTATCACTCACTATAGTACGTGGGACTCCATGAAGACGCACCACATGCTCAAAGAATAGATCGGCAATCTCACTAGCACTATGGGTTGTCTTACAAGCAAAAAAATGTGCCATCTTAGAAAACCTATCTACGACCACAAAAATGGAGTCTTTACCTCGTCTAGAGAGGCGCAAACCAGTGATGAAATCCATAGACAAATCTTCCCAGGGGGCACTCGGTATGGGCAAAGGAGTGTAGAGGCCGTGAGGACTATACCTAGCTTTGGCTCTCTGGCAAGTCACACAACTTCTACAAAACCTAGTGACTTGGTGGGTCATCTTAGGCCAAAAGAAGTGTTCTCTAAGCGCGGCCAACGTCTTACTAATCCCAAAATGTCTGCGACTTTCGTGTGCTTCCTGAATCAAAAGGATCCTAATGGAAGACCTAGGGATGAAAAGGCAACTAGCCTTGTATAAATAACCCTCAGAAAAGAAATAGGACTCAAACTCAGGCGATCTCAGGCAATGCTCTAAAATAGGTGCAAAGAAATGATCACTAGCATACAATTCCTTAATCAAAGCAAAACCCAAAACTTTAGTTTGCACATGAGTCAAGAGAACATACCTTCGAGACAATGCGTCTGCGACAATGTTCTCCTTCCCTTTCTTGTGGACCACGACATAAGGAAATGTCTCCAGAAATTCCACCCAACGAGCATGGCGTCGATTGAGGTGGGCTTGGCTCTTCAAATAGCTCAAGGCTGCGTGGTCGCTGTGGATGACAAATTCACGCGGCCAAAGGTAATGTTGCCATGTCTTCAGCACGCGTACTAAGGCATATAACTCTTTGTCGTAGGTGGGGTAATTGAGTGTGGCCCTAGTGAGCTTCTCACTGAAATATGCAATGGGCCTCTTCTCTTGGTGTAGCACACCACTAATGCCTATGTCTAAGGCATCACACTCCACCTTGAATGTCTTCGCGAAGTCGGGGAGCTGGAGTAATGACGCGTTGCACAAGGCCTGCTTCAAGGCCGATAAGGCCTCTTCGTGGGAATCAAGCCAGACAACTGTGCTTCCCTTCTTCGTCAACTCATGTAAAGGCGCGGCAATGGAAGAGAAGTCTCGAACAAAGCGCCTATAAAATCCTGCGAGGCCTAGAAAGCTTCGCACCTGTGTCGGCGTCGTCAGAGTTGGCCACTCTTTGATGGCCGCGATCTTTGCCTCGTTGACGCGTAGACCATCACTACTCACGACATAGCCCAGAAAATTCATGGACGCGGAGCAAAAACTGCACTTGGCCAGATTGGCAAACAGGCTCTCGCGTCGAAGGCATTCAAGCACAAGTCGAAGGTGATCGACATGCTCTTCCAGACTCCGTGAATACACAAGGATGTCATCGAAATAAACGACGACAAACTTGCCAAGGAATGTTCTCAAGACGTGGTTCATCACGCGCATGAAGGTGCTGGGCGCGTTTGTGAGCCCAAATGGCATGACAAGCCACTCGTAGAGCCCGTACTTTGTCTTGAACGTGGTCTTCCACTCATCACCTTCTTTCATCCTGATCTGGTGATAACCACTCTTCAAATCTATCTTGGAGAAAAGTGTGGCGCCATGAAGTTCATCAAGCATATCGTCGAGGCGTGGAATAGGATGCCTATACTTGACGGTGATCTGGTTTATCGCGCGACAATCAACACACATTCTCCATGTGCCATCTTTCTTGGGCACAAGGATCACATGCACAACACAAGGGGAGAGAGATTTCCTTACGTAGCCGCGATCCAACAACTCTTGCACTTGGCGCTGTAGCTCTTTGGTCTCTTCTGGGCCAGCTCTATATGCAGCGTGATTGGGCAAGGAAGCACCTGGTACAAGGTCAATCTGGTACTCAATGCCTCTAAGCGGAGGTAAACCTTGTGGCAACTCATCAAGAAATACATCATCGAACACGGCGAGCAAGGTCGCGATGACTGGCGGCACGGACGCGGTGTTCGATGACTCAGGGATGCATGGAGCTGGCACAAGCAGAAAACATGGAGCTTTGCCAGTCAAACACGCAGTGAGGTCACTGGGCCTGGCTAAAAGCATATAGGATGCCTATACTTGACGATGATCTGGTTTATCGCGCGAAAATCAACACACATTCTCCATGTGCCATCTTTCTTGGGCACAAGGATCACATGCCCATCACAAGGGGAGAGAGATTCCCTTACGTAGCCGCGATCCAACAACTCTTGCACTTGGCGCTGTAGCTCTTTAGTCTCTTCTGGGCCAGCTCTATATGCAGCGCGATTGGGCAAGGAAGCACCTGGTACAAGGTTGATGCGACCCTACCTATGATGACGGCCACCGAGGAGGAAGAGGCCATGTCCGTTCGCAGTGATGGGCCTGTCACAAGGGCTCGTGCCAAGGCCATCTCCAATTCCACACAATCCCTTGTCACTCGCCTAGTCGCAAGCCAAGGTGCCCCGGAGTCGGCGCCTACTCTATGACTTCTCCGCACCATGGAAGGCCACGATCAGATCCAGCCGAGCACATCCAGTTCTGGCTCAAGCACTACTCATGAGGAACCTCTAGAAGGCTAAGCCACGACAGCGCCACACCTTTGCCCCAACGAGCCGCCCCCGGGCCTTCGACGTCGTCTTCACCGCCGCCGCCGAAGCATTGCAAGGCACAAGTGTTGGTTTTAGCTATTTTTGGACTTAGAGGTTTATTATATGTAATTTGAGACATTTTTGAATACTTTCCCATTTTGGCAACTTTCTATTTTAAGTCTTGCTAGTTATGGAACTTACTATGTTTAGTAGGTTTCCATATTTAGGTGTTTTCCCTTTTTAGTACTTTCTATTATTAGCACTTTCCATTATTAGTAAGTTTCTATTTTTGGACGTGTGCCCACTATTGCATAGTGGGCTAGTCCATTTAGTGTCTCGGCCCATCATAGCCGAATGCCTATATAAGGCCCTCTCGACACTTATAATTAGGTTACGCACCAATTTATCCTAAGTCATTGTTGAGAGCCAACGCCTCCATCTTAGGGTTTGCGTCACCAATCTCTAATTCTCACCCCCTTCACCCGCGCCGACGCTATGACAACCCCAAATCGGAGCTCCTCCGATTATATCCTTCTCCACTGTCTCTTCGGCCGTTGCTCGATCCCTTCGAGCCACCTCTACCCTCGAGTCCATCGAGCCTACACATCCATCCGCTACCGACGCTACGGCTCCAACATCGCCAACACCATCGCCTTCACCATCGACATCGGCGTCGCCCTCGCCAGTGTCACCGCCTTCACTGTCGCCTTCGCAAGTGCCAACGCCCTCGCGAGTGTCACAACCTTCGTTGATGCCTTCGCAAGTGCCAACGCCCTCACGAGTGTCACAGCCTTCGCTCTTGCTCTCGCTGGCGCCGCTGTCTTCGCCGCTGCTCTCGGACACTCATCGTGCCCCTAAACCTCTAAAGTTACTGTTCACCTCGTTGTCCCGAAAGCCCTTCGTGCAATACATCAAGGCCGAAGCCAAGGGTTCCACGGCATGCCTTCAAGTTCCGAGCAAAGCGACCCACTACAAGACGAGATCCTCGCCTTCACGACCCTTCGTGCCGGCATCCAGAGATATGGACGCATCAACTGGCATCAGAGCCAAAGGTCTTGTAAGTCGCTTCTAGTTGCTATTGTTCACGAATTTTTTTTCTTTACCATCATCAAGCTTCCGCCATTGTTACAAATTTTCCTTCAAAAAAAATTTCTAGTCCAAATCGGTTTCCAAAGAGATTCTCTTGCCGATCTTACAAAATCACCCTAGCGAAATTTTAGGGATTTAATTGCATGAGATTTGCCGAGATTTACTTGCTGATTTGTTAGTTGATTACGTGATTAATTACTTGCCATATCTTACTAATTGACTAGTCATTAACCACCAAATCTGCATAATATATCTCTCTCTCCTATCACCGAAATTTGTGGTGATTTCTTTCCTAAAATTAAGTTACTTAGCCGATTTTGCATTTCTTTTTTGTCAATCATATCCGAATTAAATCAAAGAGATTTCGGAATTCAAAATTTGAAATTCAAAAAAAAGAAGAAGTCAAAGTCGAATTTAAAAAAAAGAAAGAAAAAAGACAATCGACTTTCAAAAAAAAAAGGAAGCATAGCCAAAATAAGGTAATCTTCTTCCCTATTCGGCTAGACTCATTTCTCAATCCCCCCATTGTCTAGGTTCATGCTAGAAGGTTTGTCTTGTATGTTGAGTGATTAGTTGCATAGGTAATTAAGAAATTTGCCAAGTTGTTTCGTTGATTTCTTGCTTGCTTATCTCAATTATTTTGCTTGCCTTAAGCCGCCCTCACGGCTAAAGACCTTGCCTTCCCTTCGTGAACTATTGTGACTTGTAAGTGCTTGCTTGTCTTTGGTTGTGTTGTTTTTGGTGCCCTTTTACTTCGATGACTGGCCCTATTGTGATAGGTAGCCTCTCGGTTCCCACCGGTGGCTCTGGCAACGGAGATGGCACCCAAGACGTCCAACCAAACCCGACACTTCAACAACAAGAAGATCCCATTCCACAAGACCCTCTCTTGGAGCTCTCGGCTGAGCCACCGTGTGGCCCAACTGGAAAGTGAGAAGGCCGCCAACCTACACGACAAATTGAGATGGTACAACAACAAGCGGCCAATCCAACGGTGGCGGGCCCAAGCATGGCGCGCCTTGACAAAGGCAAGGGCATCATGCCCTCTACCTCTCAGCCTCAACCGCACCTCAATCGCATCCAATCGGTGATAGAAAGCCACCAAGGCCAAGCCGCACCGCAAGGCCAACAAGCGCCCAACGCGCCGTCGCTTGACTACTACCCCGACGACGATGAGGCTCGCGACTACCCCGGTGAGTTTTCTGAACCCTATGTGTTTGATGACAAGTATGCAGCTGACAAGACGGATCGCCGCCGCCAAAGGGCCGCCGAGCTTCAAGCTAGCCAAGCCCACACCGCCGCGCGCGATTCTAGCCACAAGCGCCGAGACCAAAGGCGCCAGAGAAGCACTGCAGACGGCAACATGCCTGTCTACACCACACCAGTCCCATTTCATGTGGAGGATTATTTGGGGCACCAAAGTGCTCGGACGCCGAGATATGGCTCGGAGGGTTACTACTCCTCAACGCCCCTCCTCCATGATGAGTTCGATGAATTTGATGATGAAGAGATGGAAGATTCTGGCATGCTGAACCCAGGCAATTTCCATCCTCCCTTAGGCGATCCAGCCGAGTTGCAAGATCACCCCGAAGGCTGGATCCCGGCCCCATTGCTTCCCCAAGGCGCATCACCGACAATGATGGCCAACAACAGGCGCGATGCGGGTTTTCAAAGGCATGACATGCCATATGATATCCGCCAGACCGTGCCAAGACGAGGCCAACAACGCCAGCAACGCGCCCAGTTTCAAGCCCCTTTGGCCCCGGTAGCCGACTACCGCGACCATGATGATGGACGAAGGCGCCAACTAGGGCACCAGGCGCCTTACCCTGCCCAAGGCCATGCCTATGACCAGTATGACATGCCTCCACCGCGCGCACAGCAACCTCCACCAGTCGTGCCTCCAAGGACCTTTCGCCATGAGTTTAAGGTAAAAATTGAATTCTTTCATGGTGAATACGATCCGGCTATTTTTCTTGAGTGGTTGCAGGCAACAGAATACACATTGAGGTCATGCCAGATTCCAGCGAGCGAGTGGGTGGCTGCCGCCACCATCAACTTTCGAGGCGCCGCTCGCACATGGTGGCATCGACTAGTGGATGACCGAGCTAGGCGACTTTTCTTGCCTATCACCGAGTGGCACCAATTGAAGTACATCATGACACAAAAATACGTGCCCACTGATTATAGAAACAAAATGAGGCTCGACATAGCCATGGCTCGGCAAGGCAAAGAGAACCCCTTGGAATTTTTCTCTCGCCTTGAAGACATGTACCACAAGGCCTCCATTTCTGTGGCACCTTCCACATTGAGGACCAAGTTTCTGAGTGGCCTCAACATTTCTATACGAGACCAACTGGAGGTGCTTCCCATCACCAATCTCAACCAATTGACGCATGCGGCCATGCAATTGCACAAGCAACAAATGCGCAAGCGTCAAGGGCCATTTTCATCTTATGGCACCCAGAGGTATGTTCCTAACTCTAGTTCTTCACCTTCCAATAATATGCGCTCCAGTGCTGCAGGATCGACCGCGCCTACACAAGGCCGGCATGCCAAGGCCCCGGTGCCAAGATCAAGTTCCAAGGCCACCGCGACGCCAAAGCCGAATTCTGCGGGCCCCCAAAGGCCCTCCCAGTAGGAGTGCTACAAGTGTGGTGGTAGGGTCATTACATGCGTGATTGCCCCAACGCCAAACGCGTGCTCTTCTCCACGTCCACGACTGGCTATGAGACGGTGGACGACGAGGAGGAGCCGGCCTTGGAAGGCATTGAAGAAGGCTTGGAAGAGGAAGAAGAGGAGTACACTTGCGAGGCTGCTGGGCTCCATGCAGGGACGCCCTTGAGCCTTGTGACTCGCCGGATCCTCACGGTGAAGGAGGCTACTCTTGGCGATCAACGTGAAAACCTATTTCACACAAGATGCATCGTCAAAACTGCCTCCCTTAGTGTCATTATTGACGGTGGTAGCTGCTGTAATATTATCAATGCCAAGGTCGTCAAGCACTTCAATTTGGAGACGACGCCACACCCGTAGCCCTACGGCCTTCAATGGATTAGCTCCACTTCAGGTAACACTATCTCACGATAGTGCCTAATTCCCTTTTCCATTGGTCAATATAGTGACACCATTTTGTGTGATGTGATTGCTATGGACGTCACCCATCTCTTGCTTGGGCGCCCATGGCAATTCGATCATTGCGTGCTTCACGACGGGTATCTAAACACTTATGTGTTTACCTACCACGGGAAGCGCATGACCCTCTTACCTATGTCTCCCCATGATATTTTGCAGGACCAGGTTGAGAGAGATCGCGAAAAGGCCATCGAAGCCGCTGTGGATCAAGCCAAGGCGCCTCCGATAGGCCCACCGAAGAGACTCGACCCCAATCCTGGCAATTCTGCATTTGGGTCGGGCACTGGCTCCAAGAAGTCAAGTGCCAACGCTGCTGCACCCACTGGCCCTCTGCAAAACCCTAGCGCCGCGCATGCTGCCGCAAAGAAGCCCAAGCAGAGGCCCATAGAGAACTGGCCAGATGATTCCAGATCTGGCTCGAGCACTGGACCCTACAACACCTATGGATACCACCTGAGGTCTGGTGTCCGAGCGAAGTCGCCAGTGGCCAGGAGTTCGCCGCCTACACCGGGTTTGCAAGGCCGCTGTGAGCCGAGACTGCTTCTGGCGAGGCCCAGCGACCTGACGCCGGCACTGAAGGGCCACAGGCCTTGCTTCCTTCTTGTGCCTACCACCAGCACAGAGAGAGCCGAGGAGAAGCCCCTGCCGCCGCCCGTGGCCTCGTTGTTGCTTGAGTTCGCCGATGTGATGCCCGAGGAGTTGCCCCAAGTCTTGCCTCCAGTCCATGGGATAGAGCATCAGATTGACTTGGTTCCTGGAGCTTCCTTGCCCAATAGAGATGCCTACAAAGCTGGCCCAGAAGAAACAAAGGAGCTCCAACACCAGGTCTAGGATTTGCTTGACAAGGGCTACGTCAGAGAGAGTTTGAGCCCTTGTGCTGTGCCCGTGATATTGGTGCCAAAGAAGGATGGCTCCTGGAGGATGTGTGTAGACTGCCACGCCATCAACCAGATCACGGTGAAGTACCGCCACCCGATTCCCCGCTTAGATGACATGTTGGATGAGCTCCATGGCGCTTCGTTGTTCTCCAAGATCGACTTGCGTAGTGGCTATCATCAAATTAGAATGAAGGAAGGGGATGAGTGAAAGACTGCTTTCAAGACCAAGTATGGTCTATATGAGTGGCTTGTGATGCCATTCGGCCTCACCAATGCTCCGAGCACATTCATGCGGTTGATGAACCACGTCTTGAGGGAGTATCTAGGTGAGTTTGTGGTTGTTTATTTTGATGATATTCTTGTGTTTTCTCGTAGCTTGCAGGAACATGTGGAGCATCTTAGAAAGGTGTTCGACACACTTCGACGGGAGAAGCTTTACGCCAACCTCAAGAAGTACAGTTTTGTCTCGGATTCGACCAACTTTTTAGGGTTTGTTGTGTCCAAGGAAGGGCTACGTGTTGACGCCGAGAAGGTCAAGGCGATCAAGGATTGGCCCACCCCTACCACTGCCACCATGGTGAGATCATTTTTAGGGTTGGCCGGGTTCTATCGCCGCTTTGTCAAGGATTTTTCCTCCATTGCCGCGCCTCTCCACGAGTTGACGAAGAAGGGGACCATTGTGGTTTGGCTCCCTAAACACGAGGCGGAATTTGAGGCTTTGAAGGCTGCTTTGTGCCACACACCCTTGCTCCAGCTACCGGACTTCTCCAAGCACTTTGAGATTGAGTGTGATGCTTCTGATGTTGGCATTGGAGGCGTCCTTCACCAGGAGAAGATGCCCATAGCTTTTTTCAGTGAGAAGCTCACAGGTGCAACTCTGAACTACCCTACTTATGATAAAGAATTGTATGCTTTGATCAGGGTACTCAAGACTTGGCAGCACTACCTTTGGCCAAGAGAGTTTGTGATTCACTCGGATCACTCAGCACTGAGCTTCCTCAAGGGGCAAATGACACTCAACAGGCGCCATGCCAGATGGGTGGAGTTTATGGAGACATTTCCCTATGTGGTGGTGCACAAGAAGGGGAAGGAGAATAATGTGGCTGATGCTCTCTCTTGTAGGTACTCTCTTTTAACTCATTTACAAACCAAGGTACTTGGCTTTTCTTTGATTAAAGATTTGTATTTGAGTGATGTTTTCTTCAAGCCTATCTATGAGAAATGCATTGAGAGTCGTGAATTTGAGTCTTACTTTGTGGATGAGGGGTATTTGTACAAGGTAGGAAGGTTGTGTATCCCTAGTTCTTCCATTAGGCACCTCCTCATTCAAGAGGCACATGATGGCCGAGGCCACTTTGGGATTGCTAAGACCTTGGCCGCTTTGAGGGAACATTTCTTTTGGCCATACATGGCTAGACAAGTTAGGAAGTATTGTGGGGGTTGTGTGAGTTGTCAAAGGGGGAAGGCTAGATCGAGTCCCCAAGGTTTATATACACCCCTACCCATTCCTTATCGCCCTTGGGAGGACTTGTCCATGGATTTCATTACGGGTTTGCCTAAGTCTAGGAAAGGCCGTGACTCTATATTTGTGGTTGTGGATAGGTTTTCCAAGATGACCCATTTCATTCCTTGTAGGACCACACATAGTGCTAGTGAGATAGCTGACTTATTCTTTGACTTTGTGGTTCGACTTCATGGAGTTCCTAGGACCATTGTGAGTGATAGAGACTCTAAGTTTGTTGGGCACTTCTGGAGGACACTTTGGGGAAAGCTAGGGACCAAGCTTCTATTTTCCATAAGCTATCACCCCCAGACCGATGGCCAGACTGAGGTCACCAATAGGACCCTAGGAGCCCTCCTCCGCACCATGCTCAAGGCCAACCCCAGACGTTGGGAGATCTTACTTCCATTTGTTGAGTTTGCATATAACAGGTCCAGACACAGTGCTACACGTCTCATTCCATTTGAGGTGGTGTATGGGAGGAACCCTTTGACCCCTATGGATATGTTGCCAAGGCCAATGAAGGCAGGAGAGAATGTCACGACAGCCAACCGAGCAAGCCAAATCCAGGAGCTCCACCGGCGCACCCGTGAGCAATTAGAGAGGCGCTCGGCGCGGTACGCGGCCCAACACAATAAAGGAAGGCGCAAATGCCCCTGGAGACATGGTTTGGGTTCATCTACGCAAGGAACGCTTTCCCGGCCTCCGCAAGCACAAGCTCTCTCCGTGTGGCGATGGTCCTTTTCGGATTGTCAAAGCTTTCGGCGACAATGCATATGAGGTGGAGTTACCCCCAGATTTTGGAGTCCACGGGACATTCAACGTAGCTGACTTGACCCCCTATAGGCACAAGCCTCCCTCCAGGTTGGGGTGCAGGGGCTGTAGCCCTGCTCTGTGATCAGGGCGCCAGCGGTCAGATTATCGATCGAGGCAGACCGTGGGCTGGGCCGCTGGGTCAGAACGCCGAACGAGGCAGACCATGGGAAGGCGGACCCAGGTGGGCTCGAATCACATCATAAAAGTGCACTTTTATGATGTGATTCGAGCCCACCTGGGTCCGCCTTCCCATAGTCTGCCTCGTTCGACGTTCTGACCCAGTGGCCCAGCTCACGGTCTGCCTCGATCGGCGATCTGACCGCTGGCGCCCTGATCACAGAGCAGGGCTGCAGCCCCTGCACCCTAACCTGGAGGAAGGCTTGCGCCTGTTAACCCCCCAGGATGTTGGAGGGGGGAATCGAACC
This sequence comes from Rheum nobile, assembly GCA_027886185.1. Taxonomy (NCBI): domain Eukaryota; kingdom Viridiplantae; phylum Streptophyta; class Magnoliopsida; order Caryophyllales; family Polygonaceae; genus Rheum; species Rheum nobile. The sequence continues at coordinate 6,738,554 of WOAB01000490.1, read as the reverse complement.
CCCGACCCTTTAATATGAGGGCAGTGGAATACCCATCATATCACCAATTGAGCTGCAGCCCAATTGGTGATATGATGGATATTCCACTGCTCTCATATCAAAGGGTCGGGGGTTCGATTCCCCCCTCCAACATCCTGGGGGATTAACAGGCGCAAGCCTCCCTCCAGGTTGGGGTGTAGGGGTTGCAGCCCTGCTCTATGATCAGGGCGCCAGCGGTCAGATCGCCGATCGAGGCAGACCGTGGGCTGGGCCGCTGGGTCAGAACGCCGAATGAAGCAGACCATGGGAAGGCGGACCCAGGTGGGCTCGGATCACATCAAAGGTCAATCTGGTGCTCAATGCCTCTCAGCGGAGGTAAACCTTGTGGCAACTCATCAGGAAATACATCATCGAACGCGGCGAGCAAGGTCGCGATGACTGACGGCACGGACGCGGTGTTCAACGACTCAGGGATGCCTGGAGTTGGCACAATAAGAAAACATGGAGCTTTGCCAGTCAAACATGCAGTGAGGTCACTGGGCCTGGCTAAAAGCACGCGTTGCTCACACTTTCCTTGCAAAGGAGACGTCTTCGGCAACGTCGCGGCAAACTTTGTCGATGGCGAGGCGCTACTCGAATTCTGTAGGGCACTTGGTGTCCCAGCTATGGCGTTGTGCGTCTTCTTATCAGTGCCTGGTGGAGACGACAATTTGCCAGCTTTGGAGGAGTTTGGCCTCTGGACACTCTTTTGACCTAGTAGACGCGGTCTCTATGGCTCTCTGGCGATCGCGTTCAACCTAGTCCTGCAAGATCTCATGGGGAGACATTGGATGCAAAGTGACGCGCTTTCTGTGGTAGTTGAACACATAAGTGTTCAAATAGCCATCATAGAGCACGCGCCTGTCAATTTGCCATGGGCGCCCAAGAAAAATATGGGTGGCGTCCATTGCAATGACATCACATAAAACTGAATCACAGTATTGGCCTATGGAAAATGAAATTAAGCATTGGCGAGATACTGTGTTACCTGGACTAGATGATATCCATTGGAGGGCATAAGGCTGGGGATGAGGCATCGTGGGAAACTTGAAGTGGGTCACGACCTTCTCATTGACAATGTTAGCACATGATCCTCCATCAACAATGACACTCAAGGAAGCCGTCTGGATGAGAGCTCTTGTGTGGAACAAATTCTCCCTTTGGTCGCGTAGGCTTGCTTCCTTGACTGTGAGGAGACGACGCGTCACCGAGCTCAATGGTGTGGTCGCGTGTAGAGAAGCGGGTTCGCAGTCATAAGCGTCTTCATCCTCTTCTGTGTTGCCTTCATCGATCGCGTCAAGTGTGGCCTCCTCGTCATCACATGACTCGTAGCCGGCGGCGGCGGCGGAGAACAACACCTTGCGAGCATTGGGGTAATCTTTCTTGTAGTGGCCTCGTCCACCACACTTGTAGCATTCGAGGTCGCACGCGCGATCTGTGCCCACTGGGGGTTGTTTGGGCACGGTCTGGCGCGGCGCGGTGCTCGGCGTCGAAGGCTTCGCCTTGGTTGCTTGGCTAGACGCGGTTGTGGGAGAGGCACTAGGGCGAGGGTTAGTAGAAGATAAACCACTAGGGTTAGAAGCATACCTGGTTTGGCCACTTTGCCAAGTGTAGGACTTTCGGCGAGTGAGTTGTACATGAATTTGCATCGCCGTGTGAGTGAGGGTGTTCAAATCTTTGATGGGCAAAATCTCGATTTGATCACGGATGTTGGTGTTTAAGCCACTCAAGAATTTCGTCCTCAAAGTCGATGGTGCAATGGAGATGTTGGCTTTGTAATACATGTCTTCAAGATTGGAAAAGAAATCGAGGGGAGAGATCGACCCTTGGCGAGCCATGGCTATCTCTATTCTCATTTGATTCCTATAGTCTGGAGGCATGTATTTCTTGGTCATCACGTACACCAATTGATGCCACTCGGTGACCCATGTCCTATGGCATCGGACGCAGTCATCCTCTAAGCGATGCTACCATACTCGCGCGGCTCCTTGGAAATTAAGTGTCGCAGCGTCGACATGCTCCTCAGGGGGCACTCGACAATATCGAAGTGTGTACTCCGTAGCCTGCACCCATTCAAGAAAAATAGAGGGGTTGTATTCACCATGAAAATGCTCGATTTTTACCTTGACTTGGTGTCGTTGGAATCGAGGCTGGGCAGGTGCTTGGTTGAACGCATTGTTTAGCGCGACGTCGTAGAGAGGGTTCTCAAAGGCGCGCACTCCATGTGGTCTATCGCGCCCAACCTGGCGTCTATCGCGGACAAACTCATCCCTGGGCACATAGGCGTCATCGCATTGATGTCCTTGCGGCTGTGCATTGTAGTTCTCACGGCGAATGTCTCTGGGCATAACATCGCGGCGCTCGCCGCTAATGTCACGAACGCGTTCTCCTTGTGGCTGGAGACGCGGTGGAGGTATCCAATCCAAAGGTCGATCCTGCAATTCAAGTGGATCTCCAAGAGGGGGGTGGAAAAAATTAGGGTTGACCATACCTAAGTCCTCGATCTCTTCGTCGTCATACTAGTCGAAGTCGTCGTGGACATTGGGTGTGATCGACGCGTAGCCATCAGATCCGTAACGCGGCATTCGAACACTCTGGTGTCGAAGGTGATCGCGGACATCATGGCTCCATGGCTGGGTAGTTGGGGTCCTCAAGTTGGTCTCATCGCGTCGCGTATGCCCACTTGGTCGGCGACTGGGTCTCCTTGGCATCGCGTCGACTGGTTCAGCTCGGCGAGGGCGGTCTTTGCGTGGCGCTGAGTCTGGTACACGTCTTTGGGTTCTCCTAGAGGTATATCGATCATCAAAGTTGTATGGTTAAGAATACTCACCTTGAGTGTCTTCGACGTCGCGGTCGTAGTCGGAGCCGTTGTCGAAGCCAGCGGTTGTGGCTCTGAGCACGTAGCGGTCCACTTGGGAAACGAAGCCTTGGCGACTCTCGATGACACTCTACATACGATTGAGTTATGGTTGATGATGAGATGTCGAAGGCATTATTCCTTTGCCTTTGTCGACTCTTGTCTTTGATCGACCCGCGTCGATGGCTCCAGGTTGAGCCGACGCGTCCATGGCACTCAAAGGAGTTGGAGTTGGCACGATGGGTGCCACGCGTTGTTGTGCTCTGAAGGCTGCATTCTCTTGTCGAAGAGCTTGAATCAATTGTTGCTCCTCGGATAACTCAAGGAGTGGTTCGTGTTGTGGGGGGTCGAGATGATGTGTCCTTGTCTCCTGTGACAAGTCGAATTGCCAAAGATGATGACTTTGGATCTAGTCTTGGTTGGGAAGTCACGCAGTGAATCGTCTAGGTGGTGAAGATAAAGGGAACGCGTTGAAGAACGCAATGATGGTCACGGTGGTGAATGCGGTGGAAGTGATTTGATGGATTAATGGTAACGGTGGCGGAAGCGATTGAATGGAGGGATAGATGACTTGATGGAACAAGTCGTTGGTGTCGTAGCGTCTACTGCGGATGAAGGAGATGCGAAGATAGATTTGGCTTGAGAAGATCAAGCGTTGGCCGTAGCGTCGGCGGCGGAGGGAATGAGGATGAGAGGGATATGGGTGACGTCCGATCAAGGGAAGGAGGAATTAACACTCGACTTAAAACGTTGAACTTTAACTTGAACGTAAGGAAATAACAATAACAAAGGAGGTGTGGTAATGGGCTCCACGACTGGTTCACAGGGAGTCGGTGAAGGCGGATCAGCAAGCACGACAGTGGGTGTGGTAAGGGATGCGTCGGATGTCGGCTCGATGGGCAAGGGTGATGCCGCCAACTCGGCTAGAAGGCGGGCCCTCTCATGCCGTAGCTTTTGAATTTCGCATTGCGTTGGTGTCAGTTCAGGGGCGAGGGCAATGGGTCTCCGGTCGACGTCGGAGGCAGTGGGTCGCGCGTCGATGTGGGTGTGATACTGGGTCCGGTCGCGGTCGTGCGTGCGAACCTGTGGTCGGAGCCGAGGGGGGGAATCCAGTCAGGGTCGACGGTGTGGGCTCTATAGTGGGTGCGTCACGGCTGGGACGCGTGGGTGCGTATCCGGGGCGGTGGGATCCAATCCGGGTCCGCGTCATAACGAAGGTCGTTGTAGTACTCAGACCATCCGTCAACATCGTTGCCTTCATAGTCCCATGGGCCGTGGAGCCGGTAGGCCATGGACTGGGTTCGGCAGTGGCTAGGTGTGGGTCATGGATCCGGATGAGGGGTGGGTTCGACCGAGGGGGGGGCTAGGGTTTGTTCGGATTTGGGGAAGGGAAGGATAAGGGAAGATAAAATCTTTTGGTTAAGGAAGATCTTATTTAGTCCTAAAAATAAGGAAAGCAATGGAGTGGCCGAACTAGGGTTTGCTAGGGGCGGCGGCTAGGGTTTGGGCAATGGAAAATGGTTCGTATTTCGGTCTTTTGAGGGGTCAAAAGATGTCCATTTTGGGCAAATTTTATATGCCCGGACTCATATCGAGATGATCTACAAGAATATGGAAGAAAATTTCAGAAAGGACGAATTTTTTTGGACGAAATCTGGGCAGAAGGTTCGTCGGTTTTCTTTGCTTTTGGGGTGGTGGTGGTGTCGGAGAAGAAGGTATGGCAGCGGAAAGGGGGAAAAAAAATTCGTGAACAAGATGTAAACTTGAGTTCGTGACTTACAAGACTGCTAGGCTCTGATACAAGTTGATGTGTCCTTGCCTCTTGTGACAAGTCGAATTGCCAAAGGTGATGACTTTGGATCTAGTCTTGGTTGGGAAGTCACGCAGTGAATCGTCTCAGTGGTGAAGATGAAGGGAACGCGTTGAAGAACGCGATGATGGTCACGGTGGTGAACGCGGTGGAAGCGATTTGATGGAAGAATGGTAATGGTGGCGGAAGCGATTGAATGGAGGGATAGATGACTTGATGGAACAAGTCGTTGGTGTCGTAGCGTCTACTGCGGATGAAGGAGATGCGAAGATAGATTTGGCTTGAGAAGATCAAGCGTTGGCCATAGCGTCGGCGGCAGAGGGAATGTGGATGAGAGGGATATGGGTGACGTTCGATCAAGGGAAGGAGGAATTAACACTCGACTTAAAACGTTGAACTTTAACTTGAACGTAAGGAAATAACAATAACAAAGGAGGCTTTAAATAGCCAATGTATCTCTGCCAAGACCTAATGGGCTTGGGCCGAAACGAGCCTAAGGGCTAGCCCATGCAAGCATGCAAAAAGGCACACACCCTAAAAATAGAAACGCTATAAATAGAACCTATCTAAAATGCTATAAATACTAAATATAGAAAGTGTCTAAAAAGAACGCGTTAAAAGTATTGAATGCGAGAATCTTCCGAAAGAACGCGTGAAATGATGAAGGTGGTTGAGTCGCTTGAAGGAAGACGCGTTGAGGCACGCGATCTTTGGACTTGGATGAAGACGCTTGATGAACATCGCGGTCTTCATACTTGGCTCTTCTGAGCTCACGGTCATCGCGTTCTTCCTCGTCTTGAACCAAGGTGGTCTCCAAGGTCTTGGACGCATGGGGCTCGCCTGAGCCCGGCTTGGGTCAATGCAGGGTCACATCACTCTCTTCCCCTTAGAATCGAAGCGTCCTCGCTTCGAACTGGGTGGGGCCAAGGATGAAGAAACGCTCGTCGGGCTGCAGAAACACGGCGTCAGGCTTGTGTCCGGCTCACAAAACCTCTATGTTGATGAAGGAATTCGCGGGTTCAGGAGCGGGCGCGAGGGATGGGGCAGGCGCGCCAAGGCAGACAATCGCAACCATGTGCACAGCTGCATGTTCGATGGAGCACGGACCTGCATTCATGGGCACGGGTGCAAGCGTCGTCGGACTCAGAGGCGTGGTAACGGGATCCGCAGTCTGGGTCGGACCTGCTGGCGCAGCAACGGATGCAGCCGAGGTCGGACTCGCTGGCACAACAGTCGGGTCCTCATTCGGCGCATATGCAGTCAGTGTCGTCGCGGCAGCGGGCGCCAGTGTGGGTTCGCTGAAGATCAGACCCACAAGCGCGACAATGGGCTCCACGACTGGTTCACATGGAGTCGGTGAAGGCGGATCAGCAAGCACGATAGTGGGTGTGGTAAGGGATGCGTCGGATGTCGGCTCGATGGGCGAGGGTGACGCCGCCAACTCGGCTAGAAGGCGGGCCCTCTCACGCCATAGCTTTCGGATTTCGCATTGCGTTGGTGTCAGTTCAGGGGCGAGGGCAACGGGTCTCCGGTCGACGTCGGAGGCAGTGGGTCGCGTGTCGATGTGGGTGTGATACTGGGTCCGATCGCGGTCGCGGTCATGCGTGCGAACCTGTGGTCGGAGCCGAGGGGGGGAATCCAGTCAGGGTCGACGGTGTGGGCTCTGTAGTGGGTGCGTCGCGGCTGGGACGCGTGGGTGCGTATCCGGGGCGGTGGGATCCAATCTGGGTCCGTGTCATAACGAAGGTCGTTGTAGTACTCGGACCATCCGTCAACATCGTTGCCTTCATAGTCCCATGGGCCGTGGAGCCAGTAGGCCATGGACTGGGTTCGGCAGTGGCTAGGTACGGGTCATGGATCCGGATGGGGGGTGGGTTCGGCCGAGGGGGGGGCTAGGGTTTGTTCGGATTTGGGGAAGGGAAGGATAAGGGAAGATAAAATCTTTTGGTTAAGGAAGATCTTATTTAGTCCTAAAAATAAGGAAAGGATAAGGTGGTTGGGGAAAAGATAAGGAAAGCAATGGAGTGGCCGAACTAGGGTTTGCTAGGGGCGGCGGCTAGGGTTTGGGCAACGGAAAATGATTCGTATTTCGGTCTTTTGAGGGGTCAAAAGATGTCCATTTTGGGCGAATTTTATATGCCCGGACTCATATCGAGATGATCTACAGGAATATGGAAGAAAATTTCAGAAAGGGCGAATTTTTTTGGACGAAATCTGGGCAGAAGGTTCGTCGGTTTTCTTTGCTTTTGGGGTGGTGGTGTCGGAGAAGAAGGTATGGAAGCGGAAAGGGGGAAAAAAAATTTGTGAACAAGATGTAAACTTGAGTTCGTGACTTACAAGACTGCTGGGCTCTGATACAAGTTGATGTGTCCTTGCTTCCTATGACAAGTCGAATTGCCAAAGGTGATGACTTTGGATCTAGTCTTGGTTGGGAAGTCACGCAGTGAATCGTCTCAGTGGTGAAGATGAAGGGAACGCGTTGAAGAACGCAATGATGGTCACGGTGGTGAACGCGGTGGAAGCGATTTGATGGAAGAATGGTAACGGTGGCGGAAGCGATTGAATGGAGGGATAGATGACTTGATGGAACAAGTCGTTGGTGTCGTAGCGTCTACTGCAGATGAAGGAGATGCGAATATAGATTTGGCTTGAGAAGATCAAGCGTTGGCCGTAGCGTCGGCGGCGGAGGGAATGGGGATGAGAGGGATATGGGTGACGTCCGATCAAGGGAAGGAGGAATTAACACTCGACTTAAAACGTTGAACTTTAACTTGAACGTAAGGAAATAACAATAACAAAGGAGGCTTTAAATAGCCAATGTATCTCGGCCAAGACCTAATGGGCTTGGGCCGAAACGAGCCTAAGGGCTAGCCCATGCAAGCATGCAAAAAGGCACGCACCCTAAAAATAGAAACGCTATAAATAGAAACTATCTAAAACGCTATAAATACTAAATATAGAAAGTGTCTAAAAAGAACGCGTTAAAAGTATTGAATGCGAGAATCTTTCGAAAGAACGCGTGAAATGATGAAGGTGGTTGAGTCGCTTGAAGGAAGACGCGTTGAGGCACGCGATCTTTGGACTTGGATGAAGACGCTTGATGAACATCGCGGTCTTCATACTTGGCTCTTCTGAGCTCACGGTCATCTCGTTCTTCCTCGTCTTGAACCAAGGTGGTCTCCAAGGTCTTGGACGCGTGGGGCTCGCCTGAGCCCGACTTGGGTCGATGCAGGGTCGCATCACAAGAGGTGGTTGGTCTTGTTGCACCAACGGCGGTTGTTGGGGGTTGGTGTTGTCAATGTCGCGTTCGTCTTCACTGTGTCCAATCGTCATGGTACCTATAACAAGAAGGCCAGACATGGGAGTAAAAACGAACCAAAAGAAAACAAAGAACAACAACCAAGCAAATCACTAGTCAAGTCACAAAGTTCAGGTAGGTAGGGCTAGTTTGGGCTTGCCGTGAGGGCGGCTTGGCTTGACAAGAGATGGTGTATCAAGCAAGTTGCAATCAAAGAAACAAGAACAAATTGAAACCCTAAAACAAACGTAAACAAAGCAACCTAATAAGCAAGAAAGTACCTTCTAGGAAGCTTGACCTAGACGGTGGAGAGGTAGAGAAGATGAGCTTAGACCGGGGTGAGGGATTAGGGTTGCCTCATTTTGGCATTCCCTAATTTTGGAAATTGTTTTTTTTTTAATATCCGAGATCTTATCTTTTGATCTTTTCAGATTTGCAAAAGGAAACAAAAATAAAATCGGTCTAAGTAACAAGAATATCACAAGTGTGATCTTAGAGATAGGAGAGAGAAGATAAGATTTGATATTATATCTTATAAGGAAATTCGGTTAACTTAACTAAAAAGTAAACTCTAGCAAACAAGGAAACTCTATCTACGCATGAAATAAGGAAACAAAATATATTCTAGCATGCAAGATAACAAATTACCTAACACACCAAAACTTGGGGAACAAGGAAAAAAAATTCCGGCCAAGGTATTACCTTGTAGAAACCGAATAGGTGAGCAAAGATGGAAAATTTATGATTTTTTGCGATATCTCAGTAAAGCAAACGATGGGGGTCAAGAAAAAAAAAATTGTGAACAAGATGTAAACTTGAGTTCGTGACTTACAAGACTGTTGGGCTCTGATGCCAGTTGATGTGTTCTTGCCTCCGATGACAAGTCGAATTGTCAAGGTGACACCTTTGGATCTAGTCTTGGTTGGGAACTCACTCGGCACTGACAAATCTGTCGTAGAACGCGGTGTTGGTGATGGTTCGCGAGCGGGAGATCGCGATGGTTGTTGTGATGGAAACGGTGGAAGTGATGAATGGGATAAATATATAGCGGTGGCGGAAGCGATGTGATGAGGGATAGATGACTTGAAAAGACAAGTCTTTGGGTGTCGTAGCGTCGACTGCGGAGGAAGGGAGATGCGAAGGAAGACTTGGCTTGAAGAATCCAGCAGTTGCCGTAGCGTCGGCGGCGGAGGGAATGGGGATGCGAAGATAGAGGGTGACGTCCGATCAAGGGAAGGAGGATAAACACTCAACTTGAAACCTTGATTAAAATTGAACGTAAGAAATAACAATAACAAAGGAGGCTTTAAATAGCCAATGTATCTCGGCCAAGACCTAATGGGCTTGGGCCGAAACGGGCCTAAGGGCTAGCCCATGCAAGCATGCAAAAGGCACAGACCCTAAAAGATAGAAAGACTATAAAAGGAAACTATCTAAAAACACGCATGAAATACTAAATATAGGAAGTGTATCAAAACTATGAAAACGACGCGTTGAATGAGTACAAACACCGCGAGGAACAACAACTAAGGGTCGATGGCCTCACGAGTGGGTGCACGCGATGTTGTCTCTGAAGAACGTGTTGTTTCATTGCCGATGGTGGAGAGGACGACGAGTCTTGGGTTTTCGTCTGGGCTTCCTTGGCCAGCGACGACGCGTGCGACAAGTGACGCGATGGCGGAGGCGATGGCTTTGGACCTAGACCTTGTTACTGGGCCCTATGAGCGATGGCTCATGGCTTCTTCCTTGTCTTGGGTCATCATGGGAGGCAGGGTCACATCAGTGCACCCAGTGTCGGCTGCGATGGGCTTGATTCTCTGATGCCGATGGTGGCGAGGACGACGAGTCTGGGTTCGGTGTCTGGGCTACCTTGGCCAGCGATGACGCGAGTGACTAGGGAGGCGACGGCGTCGATGATGGCTTTGGACCTGCACCTTTACACTGGGCCCTCTGAGCGAAGGCTCATGGCTTCTTCCTCGTCTGTGGCCGTCATGGGAGGTGGGATCACATCACCTTCTCCCACTTGGCTGTGAAGCATCCCCGCTTCACCATCATCGAACTCAGGCTCAACATATGGTGTCAAGTCCGCTACGTTGAAGGACGCATGGACTCCAAAATCTAGGGGGAGCTCGAGTTGATAGGCATTGTCCCCTATGGCCTTGATCACGTGGAATGGACCATCTCCACATGGTGCCAATTTGTGCTTGCGCCGCGAGGGGAACTTCTCTTTTCGCAAATGCACCCAGACAAGGTCTCCGGGTGCGAAAATAACGCGGCGGCGGCCAATGTTCTTCTGCGAGGCATACTGTGTAGCCCTTCTCTCCAATTGTTCCCTGGTCCGGCGATAGAGCTCTTGCACATGCTCGACGCGATTGGCGGCAGAGACGTGTACTAGGTCTCGGAGTGGGCGTGGTGTCAAATCCAGCGACGTCAATGGGTTCATGCCATACACCACCTCGAACGATGTCAACTTGGTCGCCGTGTGCCTGCATCTCTTGTAACAAATCTCGACAAGTGATCGTAAGTCCTCCCAACGCCTAGGGTTGGCTTTAAGCATTGTGCGAAGGAGGGCTCCTGGGGTTCTATTCGTGACCTCCGTTTGGCCATTGGTCTGTGGATGGTAGCTAGTGGAAAATAGAAGCTCAGTGCCTAGCTTACCCCAAAGTGTTCTCCAAAAATGACCTACAAACTTAGAATCCCTATCACTAACAATGGTACGATGGACTCCATGAAGACGCACCACATGGTCAAAGAATAAATATGCAATCTCACTAGCACTATGGGTGGTCTTACAAGCTATAAAATGTGTCATCTTAGAAAACCTATCTACAACCACAAAAATAGAGTCTTTACCTCGTCTAGAGAGGGGTAAACCCAAGATGAAATCCATAGAAAGGTCTTCCCAGGGGGAACTAGGAATGGGTAAGGGCGTGTAGAGGTCGTGTGCGCTAGATCTGGCTTTGGCCCTTTGGCATGTCACACAGCTTCTACAAAAGCGAGTCACTTGGTGGGTCATACGAGGCCAGAAAAAAGTGTTCTCTTAGGGCAGCCAAGGTCTTACTAATCCCAAAATGTCCACGAGTGTTGTGTGCTTCCTGAATCAAAAGGAGCCTAATGGAGGACCTAGGGATGCAAAGGCGGCCAGCCTTGTACAAATAACCCTTAGAAAGAAAATAAGACTCAAACTCACGTAGTCTAAGGCAATGCTCGAATATAGGTGCAAAGAAAGGATCAATACCATATAATTCCTTAATCAAAGCAAAGCCTAGAATCTTAGTTTGCACATGAGTCAAGAGAACGTACATGCGAGAGAGAGCGTCGGCCACATCGTTCTCTTTTCCCTTCTTGTGGACCACGACATAAGGAAATGTCTCAAGGAACTCCATTCAACGAGCATGGCGTCGGTTGAGGTGGGCTTGGCTCTTCAAATAGCTCAAGGCTGTGTGGTCGCTGTGGATGACAAATTCACGTGGCCAAAGGTAATGTTGCCAAGTCTTTAGCACACATATGAGGGCATACAATTCCTTGTCATAGGTGGGGTAGTTGAGTGTGGCCCCCGTGAGATTCTCACTGAAATACGCAATGGGCCTCTTCTCTTGGTGTAGCACACCACCAATGCCTATGTCTGAGGCATCACACTCCACCTCAAAGTGCTTGGCAAAGTCGGGGAGCTGGAGCAAATGCGCCTTCACAAGGCCCGTTTCAAAGCCGTGAAGGCCTTCTCGTGTGCCTCAAGCCACAAGACTGTTCTTCCCTTATTCGTAAGCTCGTGCAAGGGTGCGTCAATGGAGGAAACATCTCGCACAAAACGCCTATAAAAGCCTATGAGGCCGAGGAAGCTTCACACCTAGGTTGGCGTCGTCGGTGTAGACCAGTCTTTGATGGCCGTGATCTTCTTATCGTCGACGCGTAAGCCATCACTACTCACGATGTAGCCAAGAAAGTTTGTAGACTTGGAGCAAAATCTACACTTGCCAAGGTTGGCGAATAAGCGCTCACGTCGAAGGCAATCAAGCACAAGGCATAGGTGATCGACGTGCTCCTCAAGGCTGCGTGAGTACACAAGTATGTCATCGAAATAAACGACAACAAACTTGCCAAGGAAAGCTCTCAAGACGTGGTTCATCAAGCGCATGAAGGTGCTGGGCGCGTTGGTGAGCCCAAATGGCATGACAAGCCACTCATAGAGCCCCTACTTCGTCTTGAAGGCGGTCTTTCACTCATCACCTTCTTTCATCCGGATTTGGTGATAACCACTCTTCAAATCAATCTTGGAGAAAAGTGTGGCGCCATGGAGCTCGTCAAGCATGTCGTCCAAGCGTGAGATTGGGTGCCTATACTTCACTGTAATCTGGTTTATGGCACGACAATCAACACACATTCTCCATGTGCCATCTTTCTTGGGCACAAGGATCACAAGCACATCGCAAGGGGAAAGTGATTCCCTCATGTAGCCTTGATCCAACAACTCGTGCACCTGGCGCTGCAGCTCTTGGGTCTCTTTTGGGCCAGTTCTATAAGAAGCGCGATTTGGCAAGGAGGCACCATGTCAATTTGGTGCTCAATTCCCCTCAAGGGAGGTAGACCTTGTGGCAACTCGTCGGGGAAGACGTCATCGAAGGCGGCAAGCAATGCAGCGATGGTAGGCGACACAGACGCAACGCTCGATGACTCTGGGATGCACGGAGTTGGAACAAGTAGAAAACATGGAGCTTTGCCAGACATCACAGTAGTGAGCTCACTGGGAGTATGTGGGCCAGTGCTCGAGCCAGAATGGGGAGAACCTGGCCAACTCTCTGGTGTGCCTCTCTTGGCCTTGCTAGCGGTAGCAGCAGCGGCGCCATGACGATCCAAGTGGGAACTGGGTAGCCCACCTGTGGAGTTCGGCTTCTTCTGGGCAGTGCCTGGTGGAGACGAAATTTTGCCAGAATTGGAGGAGTTTTGCCTCTAGAGTGCCTCCGGGGACTCGTTTGGCCTTGTAGCGGCGGCCTCAATGGCCTTTTGGCGATCACGCTCAACCTGGTCCTGCAAGATCTCATGGGGAGACATTGGATGCAAGGTGATGCGCTTCTCGTGGTAATTGAACACATAAGTGTTCAAATAGCCATCATGGAGCAGGCGCCTGTCGAAATGCCATGGGTGCCCAAGCAAAATATGGGTGGCGTCCATTGCAACAACATCACAAAGTATAGAATCACAGTATTGGCCGATTGAAAAAGAAATTAAGCATTGGCGAGACACTGTGTTACCGGGACTAGAAGAAATCCATTGGAGGGCATAGGGTTGGGGATGAGGCGTCGTGGGCAACTTGAAATGTGTCACGACCTTCTCATTTACAATATTCGCACATGATCCTCCATCAACAATAACGCTCAAGGAAGCCGTCTGGATGAGAGCTCTTGTGTGGAACAAGTTCTCACGTTGGTCGCTTAGGCTCACTTCCTTGACTGTGAGTAGACGCCGTGTCACTAAGCTCAATGGTTCGCAGTTGATGAGAATCAAACCCCTCCAAAGGAGTTCTTCTTCCCAAGTGAGGCTAGATCGTGCCTAGGCTGAGTTTCTTCTCCTTCCTTGAGCTTGAGAGGCCTCCAATGGAGCTCAAGGGGTGGTCACGGCTGAGAGGAGGGATGAGCCACCAAGGGAGTCACCGTGGGGAGATGTGGGCTGTAGGGATGCCAAGGGAACCTCTCTTGGAGGTTCCTTGGCCGAGCTTGAGGTGTTGAACGAGAGCTTGAGAGATTGATAGATTGTTGAGAGAAAGGGAGTTGGGAGATTGAAGATTTGGAGTTGATAGAAGATAGTGGCTGCCTAGGGGAGTTAAAACTCTACCATAGGCTTTGGCCACTCTTTAATTCTTCAACTAGGGGAAAAGGAAGGCATTACAAGTGTTTAAATAGTCATGGCATCAAGCCAACAAAGAAAGCTTCTAATGGGCCTTAGTGAGTTGAAGCCCATGTGCAAATGGCTCTTCACACTCACTAAGGCAAGACTAGGCTAATGAAACTAAATGACTAATAATACAAAGAGGATAAAAGCCAGAAGGCTTGGATATAGACGGGCGCATATATGCCTTGGAATCGAAGCATTGTCGATGCTTGAGTGTCGTGGCATTGATGCGCCGACATCTTGGTTGTCATGTACCGGGACTCATCATTCTCCCCTTCTTGGCTTTGAAGCGCCCTCGCTTCGACGAGGTGGGAAGTCTGGGAGATGAAGGAGGTGTGGTGGCACGTCTCCCCTTCTTAAAGGTGAAGGTGGAGTGAGGGAGACCGCCACTAACGCAAGGAAGCATGAGCATATGAGGGCCGTCGGGCGGCTCCTTGGACACAGAAAGTTGGGGGGCCTCATGGACAAGCATGGAAGCCGGCGGGATGGACCTACAACAAAGTAAATCAATAAGAAAACGTGAGTCCATCCTACGGCCCCGGGTGGGAATATGGCCGCTCCTAGGCAGTGAAAGTCATTGTACATTCTGGGGCATGGGACGTGAGGGGGGAATGGGATGCTACAAGGGACATGGAGTCCCTCCCCTTCTTAGAGTAGAGCCGCCCCCATAACAGAGATATAGATGCAGCCCGCACAAGAGTGGTGGATGTGGGAAATGGGACATGAAGATCGGGGTGGCTAGACCTAGAAACCACCAAAAGGAACACCTCACAAACCTTGGACCCCAAGTAAAGATGGTGGAACATCCTAGGCCAAGGGGGATCTAGTGTGTCGGCTAGAAGGAAGTAGCCCTCAACCTCAAAATATTTCTCACCCGGCGGTTGTTCTATCGTAGGCCACAAGGAGGGTGTTCTAGCCGTGACATGGTGTGCGGACATTCCCAAGGGGCCGTAATCAACATGAAAAACCGGGTGCAAGGGCTGCCTAGGTAAGGTGCTATGCATGTCTAGTGTGGGGCCTAAGAGGGAGTAGTCCCTATCCTCAAAAGAATTCCTAAATACCATTGGATAGTGGAGGACTCCAAGGACAACTCTAAGGCAAGGGAAAAGCAACACTAACACATATGATGCACCAATATGAAAAATGGAGAATGTAAGAACACAAGGTCCAAGTTCAAGATGGAAGCCAAGGATGCATGCACAAATGATGCCACTACCCTTCGTAAGCCTAAGTAGATGCCCCATGATATAACAATTAAGGCAATGAGCATAACTAGACATGGAGAGAAGGACATGCATTAAATGAAACTTCTTGGTCATGAATTGTGACATGGAACTATAATGCAAACAAGAGAACAAAGTCCTAGATGCAAAAGAGTTTGTCAACATGCAAAGTGCTCTATCCAAGGAGGTGAGATGAGACTCATGCAATGTTGTTGGATCGTTAGAGTTACGTCTGAGGGAACAAAAGCTTTGTTCCCACAGAAGTTGCATCGGATAAATATAGCAAGAAAGATAATAGAACGAACTCACGATGTATAGTGGAAACCCTGATTAGCAAAACTAGCTTCTCAAGGAAAAACCACTACCTTCAAGCTTCCGCTTGAGAGGATTTTGAAGTGTGTACTTGTCTTATTGATTTTGAAGTATGTACGATGAATCCAAACTCAACCCTCAAAGACTTACACACACCTCACTCATTTTCTTTCTCAATTTTCATTCTCTCTGTTTTTCCCGTCGTCTATATTACAAAGAAATGAATCCACACATCTCTTAAATACAACTCGACTAACCCTAAAAGTAACAAGATAAGATTTATCCAATTAAGATAACAAGAAGATATGATTTGATAGAGAGAATAATATCCCAGCCGTCCATATTAATTAAGGAAAAGATTCCTTCAATTGATATAAAAGGATAAGAGAGAATTCTCTCTCTCCAATTATCTTATCTTAGGAAAGATTTCCTAAGATAACATAATCGGGCTTCTCTCTCCATATCTTCTCAAATCGGCGTGATCCTTGGAGCCGAAGTCTTCAATCCTTGACCGCGTGATTCTTCTGATTTGTTTCCATAATTGGCACGCTGGATTTCTTCTTTCCTTCGCAGCATCGATCTTGTTCGGCGCTTGAGTTCCTTGATAGGTAACAAAGCACATAACCAGAGCTTTGTTCCCCAGCGCTCCTTTGCTGCATTGGTTCCCTGAGACAACTGACTTTGTTCCTGAAACACTTAGTATGCAGATTAGTTGAATGTTTGTCACTATCAAAACCTAAGGAATTCAACAAATTCCCCCTTTTTGATGGTGACAAACATCCTTGACAATAAAGCATATACATACGAGATAAAGACAGTTGTATGGGGAAAGGTTCCCCACACAAGATCATAATAGTTCCCCCTCAACTCAGCAACATATGAAACCATGTATTGTTCCCCCTCAACCGAAGCTGCCTGTCATTTTCCCCCTTTTGTCATCATCAAAAACACAGTAGAGAGTTAGAGAGGAAAAGTCACATCCAGACGAACATCATTCCCAATCGCATTAGATTGAAACGCACAAACACAGACAGCATGTTAAGACAACAGCAAAATAGGCAAGGATAACATTCATGATTAACATGCCAGTCAATGTCCACACACGAATCAGAGACAAAGAAGTTCGAAAAGAGAGGGATAGATGTGCTAGGGAACCAAGGAGGGGTTGGTTGGCCAGAGAAATACAAATTAAGTACCACTGGGGCCACCAGCTAGAGCTGAAGTATGATTAGCAATGGAGTTCATCTTTTGTTCCCACTCAAAGTTTTTGCATCCTTATTGACGTCATCATCCATCATAGGCTCAGCTAATAGAGAGTCTTTGATTCCTTCTTTTCCCTTCTTTGTGTATATTCTGATGTCCCCCCTTTTTTTTTTTTTTTTTTGGAACATCACAACCTTCAGCTTGCCTTCTTTCACCAGGGATTCATTTTGAGCCTACTACGCGCATCATTAGCTTTTAAGCACGAACCCTCCTTAGGCAATTGTAAGCCGGCATCACACACCATACCTATCAAACCCTATCCACAGACCACAGTGGCAACAATTCGTATTCTCGACTTTCCAGAAAAATAGAAGAGTGTGATGCGGGGGTAAAGTTACCAGAAAGGGTACAAAGAACATCACACAAAAGCATATATGAAAATTTTGCAATAATGTGTAATCATGAATGAGAGGCTCCCAGATGTGGATGATTAGAGGGGCTCATAGGAAGCATCAAACATGATAGCTAAGGTAAGCTGTAGAGTCAACAATCATTTGGGCTTATAATGAGGGATCAATGCATCAAGTTGACTCTTTTGGGCCGAAAGAAATCTGAGTCATGTATAAACAAGATAGCATAGAGAATCATGCATGGAATTTTGCATATAAGTGAGGTATTAGCATGAGTCTAAGCAAGTCGTTCAACTAATGATCAAGAGAAGAGATGCAGACTAAGACATGATGATTAACCCTTCACACTTTACCATGTAAATTAGCCAATCATCGAGGGAACACAGCAAGTAGACAGTCAGTTTAGAGAAATCATACCTAGTTCCATACGAAACTGTTCGAATGGTTCCCTGTTTAGTGCCTTGGTGAAGATATCGGTGATTTGATCCTTAGTTCCACAGAAGTCCATTGTCACCAACCCTTTCTCCACACAATCACGTAAGAAGTGATGTCTTATCTCGATGTGCTTGGTACGTGAGCGTTGTACCAGATTCTTGGAGATATTTATGGCGCTGGTATTGTCACAGAGAATGGGAGTAGAGTTAAGAAGAATACCATAGTCGCTGAGTTGTTGTTTGAGCCATAGGAGTTGAGTGCAACAAGCAGCAGCGGCTATGTATTCAGCTTCTACAGTGGAGAGAGCTACGGAGTCTTGCTTCTTTGACCCCCAGGAAACCAAGCACGGCCCAAGGAATTGAGCCATTCCAGATGTAGATTTTCTGTCCACCTTGTTCCCTGCGAAGTCAGCATTTGTGTATCCGACAAGATCAAGGCTTTCTCCCCTTGGATACCACAGACAGAGATCATCTGTTCCCTTCAAGTATCTCAGAATCCTCTTTACTGCTTTGAGATGTGTTTCTTTGGGATCGGCCTGAAAGCGAGCACAAAGACATACACTGTACATAATGTCAGGTCTACTAGCAGTGAGATAGAGAAGCGAACCTATTATTCCTCGGTAGAGAGATGGATCAATTCCTTGCTCATGTTCGTCTTTTCCAATTGGATTGTTTGGAGATATGGGAGTAGTGAAGGGTTTTGCATCATTCATACCAAACTTTTTGACACACTCCCTGAGATACTTCTGTTGGTGCACCTTGGTTCCCTCATCCCCTTGAGAGACTTGAAGACCTAAGAAGAACTTGAGTTCTCCAACCATGCTCATCTCGAATTCACTGGCCATCAACTTTGAGAATTTCTGAACCAGTTTGTCATCTGTAGAACCAAAGATGATATCGTCCACATAAACCTGAACCACCAGAATATGCTTCCCTTCCTTCAGCAGGAACAAAGTCTTATTGACCTTTCCTCGAACGTATCCATGCATCAAAAGGAACTGTGAGAGCCTTTCATACCAGGCCCTCGGGGCTTGCTTGAGACCGTACAAGGCTTTGTCTAGAATGTAGACGTGATCAGGTTGAGTGGTGTCCTCAAAGCCGGGTGTTTGCTCCACAAGACTTCCTCCTTGAGAACACCATTTAAGAAGGCGGTCTTGACATCCATCTGTTGCAGCTTGAACCCATGAAAAGAAGAATACGCAATTAGGAGTCTTATTGCTTCTAACCTGGCAACTGGAGCAAAAGTCTCATCATAGTCGATGCCCTCCTGCTGATTGTAACCTTTCACCACCAGCCGAGCTTTGTTCCTTGTGACCTGACCTTGATCATCCAACTTGTTCCTGAACACCCATTTGGTTCCAATCACTGTTCTGTTCCTTGGGCGAGGAACTAACCGCCAAACCTTGTTTCTCTCGAACTGATGGAGTTCTTCTTGCATGGCGTTTATCCAATCAGCATCCTTCAATGCTTCTCCTATAGTTTTGGGTTCTTGCAACGAAAGAAAAGCATTGAAGGCAAAAAAATTTTGTAGGGAGGAACGAGTGCTTTGAGGTGCTCCCTTCCTATAGTCTGTGACGATTAGTTTGACTGGATGAGCCCACTTTTGCTGGTAGTATGGAACTTGTAGATTGTTGATGTCGAACACATCCGAATCAGCGTTGCCATCACTTGAGCCTTCACCACCAGTATCATCATTAGGATTGACACCCTCCGTTCCTTCAGCAGAAGGGCAGTCCTCAGAGGGCTCCGCTGTACCGTGATTTGGGCTCTGTTCCCCCTGAGGTGCCTGAGAAGTATCTGGCGGGTTAGTGTGTTCTTCATTGTCACCAGAGCCAGCGGAGTTGGGAGTTCTTGGTGTTGAGGGATCATTCTGAGTTTCTTGATCTTGAGAAGTACCCCCATTGACACTGCTATCAACAAGCTGAAAGAAATCATCTTCGAAAGACTCGATGTTGCCTGATTGTTCCTGCACATTGTTACCAACCATAACAGTTTCATCAAATACAACATGAACGCTTTCCTCTACCTTTCTGGTTCTCTTGTTGAAAACTTTGTAGGCCTTGCTTTGCTGAGAATATCCTACAAAAGTTCCTTCATCACTTCTGGGATCAAACTTCCCAAGAGAATCTTTCCCGTTGTTGTGGACGAAGCACTTGCAACCGAATGTACGCAAATGAGACACATTAGGTGTTCTTCCCTTCAGAAGCTCATAGGCAGTTTTGTTCAGAAGAGGACGAATGGTTGCCCTGTTCAGAACGTAGCACGCAGCATTCAAGGCTTCGGCCCATAAACTCCTAGGAAGACCGCTTGAGATGAGAAGAGTGCGTGTCATGTCTTCCAGAGTCATGTTCTTCCTTTCCACAACACCGTTTTGCTGTGGGGTCCTGGGAGCAGAGAAGTTATGGTTGATGCCTCTGTTCCTACAGAGGGAAAGGAACTGAGAGTTCTCGAATTCGGTTCCGTGATCAGTGCGAATAGACCCCAAGGAATGACCAGTGCTTCTTTCGGCTGCCTTAAGCCAGGATTCAAACTCAGCGAACACTTCATCCTTTGTTGAGATAAAAATAGTCCATGTGTACCTGGAATAGTCATCAACAATAACAAAGACATATACATTCCCCCCACGGCTCTTTGTGCGCATACGCCCACAAAGATCCATGTGGACTAATTCCAGAGGATGAGTTGTACTTACGTCCCTTTTTGACTTGAAGGAAGACCTGACTTGTTTTCCTTTGATGCATGCGTCACACACGTCACTTCTCATTGCTTCAACCTTTGGAAGGCCGTTCACTAATTCATGTCTATGAAGCTTGGAGAGGAGTTGAAGGCTAGCATGTCTAAAGCGTTTGTGCCACAGGTCTGTCGTCTCAGCAATAGACGACAAGCATAGATCCTTGTCAGGGATGAAAGCAGGGTCGACCTTGTAAACGTTGTTGTCACAGATCCCTTTGAGTAAGATTTTTCTTGTGCTTAGACACTCAACATGACAGTCATTAGTGGTAAAGACTACCCTATTTTTCTTGTTTTGACATAGTTGAGCCACACTAAACAGATCAAACTTGAGATTATTTACTAGATTTACGTTATCCACAGTGATGTGTTTAGAGAGTCTCACTTTACCGATACCACAAACCTCACCCTTACTTTTGTTCCCAAAAGTTATTGATGCCCCTGAGGCTGGCTGGAGAGAAGTGAACCATTCACTGTTCCCTGTCATGTGACTTGAGCATGCACTGTCAAGGTGCCAAGAACCTTTCCTTGCTTCCTCTTCGAGTTTATGAGAACCACCTTCTGATACGTTGTGACCTTTTGAGCTCATCAAACAGACCTCCTTAGAGGGAGGAGACACTTCAACATCTGAGCTGCAGTCTCCCCACTTCGCAACCCACGCTTGTTCCTCGTTGAAGACCTGAGAGGAACCTGCGGCTTTGTTGAGGCAATTTTTTGCGAAGTGTCCGTTGTCATAACAGTGAGAGCAGAGAACCTCCTTCATGTCATTGTGAACCATGACCGAACCCTTAAGCCCTTTGCTTCGAGACCATATCTTCTTCATGGCTTGAGTGATGAGAGCCACATCTACATCACTTTCACGAGAGTCTCTGTCCAAGGCTTTTCCTGATGACATCTTTCCTGCAGAATCTATAACTAAGACAAACAATCTAGAGCACCAGGCTCTGATACCAATTGTTGGATCGTTAGAGTTACATCTGAGGGAACAAAAGCTTTGTTCCCACAGAAGTTGCATCGGATAAATATAGCAAGAAAGATAATAGAACGAACTCACGATGTATAGTGGAAACCCTGATTAGCAAAACTAGCTTCTCAAGGAAAAACCACTACCTTCAAGCTTCCGCTTGAGAGGATTTTGAAGTGTGTACTTGTCTTATTGATTTCTTGTTTGATTACACTTGTAGCATGGACTCCAAAACACTAGACCTCTCTACTAGATTCGAAGATCACTCCTACAACGATGAATCCAAACTCAACCCTCAAAGACTTACACACACCTCACTCCTTTTCTTTCTCAATTTTTGTTCTCTCTGTTTTCCCCGTCGTCTATATTACAAAGAAATGAATCCACACATCTCTTAAATACAACTCGACTAACCCTAAAAGTAACAAGATAAGATTTATCCAATTAAGATAACAAGAAGATATGATTTGATAGAGAGAATAATATCCCAGCCGTCCATATTAATTACGGAAAAGATTCATTCAATTGATATAAACGGATAAGAGAGAATTCTCTCTCTCCAATTATCTTATCTTAGGAAAGATTTCCTAAGATAACATAATCGGGCTTCTCTCTCCATATCTTCTCAAATCGGCGTGATCCTTGGAGCCGAAGTCTTCAATCCTTGACCGCGTGATTCTTCTGATTTGTTTCCATAATTGGCACGCTGGATTTCTTCTTTCCTTCGCAGCATCGATCTTGTTCGGCGCTTGAGTTCCTTGATAGGTAACAAAGCACATAACCAGAGCTTTGTTCCCCAGCGCTACTTTGCTGCGTTGGTTCCCTGAGACAACTGACTTTGTTCCTGAAACACTTTGTACGCAGATTAGTTGAATGTTTGTCACTATCAAAACCTAAGGAATTCAACAAATGTGCCACTCAATAAGATACGAAAGGAAAGAGATAAGGGGGCCTCAACTTGGGTAGGAGGCGGCAAGGGCCACAATGGCGCCAGCCAAGATGGTGGCAAGGCGCAGTCCGCCGGCGGTTGTGCAGCCATGGGGCGTCGGCCGCCATGGTGGTGGGTCAATGGTAAGCCGCCAAGAGGCAACAAGGGTTCGCTCTCGACAATGGGTGGCGGCCAACCAAGTTGTGGCCGAGTCAATGGCGCGTCCATCCGAGCGGGCAAGGGCACCGAGGTCCAAGCTTGTGCTGGTGCCGATGCTGAAGGGGGTGCATGCACCATGGCCGGGGAGAGCGGGGGCATCGGGGGTGGTGGAGACGCGGGCTTCCTGTCCGACGGCGGTGCGACCATTGTTGGCACGAGCACCGGGGTTGGTCTGGGTTGTAACACCCCTAAATTTCCTCTTGAAAGTATTACTGCCAGTGACCTCGGATTCCTCATCCCGAAGTCACCCCAGGCTTTTCCAGTTGATATAAATCATCAAACAACAATTATGATACAAAATATCATAACCTTCGATTAAAAACCATAGTCGCGGAATTTCAACACAATTCCAAATACGACCAAATACATCAGAAATACAGCGGAAGTCTTTATAATACAGAGTAGTCTTAATACAAGACCTTTTTAACACAGCAGAAGTCTTTGAAATAACAACAGGGTCTTGATCGCAATGATCACCCGCCAAGGATCCTTAACCTGGATAAAACTCTTCAAAACACCGTTTGCCTTCATAGTCGTTCTAGCCTTTTTGGACCTGTAACCTATCTGATGTGCCGAAACGAACGGATGACACCAGCCAACAATGCAAATAACAAGTGCGGTTGGTTAGTCTAAATGAATAGACCATGCAAGGGCACAAAGCAGAGTGGTTCGAAGTAGTCGTATTAGGTTAGACTCATTGTCCTCGAATCAAAACTGATAATGATAGTCAACCACCATACTCTACTGAAACATATGAAAAGGCATGAACAAGAGAAGATTCTAAAGACCAAGTCTTACAGCAATCAACCCAAAGAAGATTCCAACGAAATGAATCTTATCGGAAATATGACAAATGTTGGGAAACTTAAATAATCATAGAATCACAGTATCGCATACGAGCGATTTAAAAGTTAAGACGAGCTTTCCTAGCTGCACTATCGCCTAGCTGCACTACTCGCCGAAGGTATATTAATTATGTGCGTCAAGAGCACTTAACTTATTAAAACAAAACACACAACACTCTTATACCTTAAGAAGTTCAGAAGAACTCTGCGTATGAGATAACGCTTACCACTATACTCTTTTAAGATTCAAGAACAATCACAATATCTTATTCTTACGTTCCTCGAAACGTATCACATAAGATCTTACTCCTATTTCCTCAAAGAGAGTGATATCTTAAGCCTTATAGATGACATACTCGCAAGATGTCAATCCTTGACAATTCCCAAGAGTCCTAATTCTTTATCCTCTGGAAATTCCACTTATCGAGTCCAACGACTCGTACTGTCTTTAAACAAACTTATTTCTAACTTAAAATCCTTATATTCCGTACACAATCTACTATCCACCCAGGACTTAATCGCATCATTTCCTTATTAACCTCAAACGAATCTCAAATAGATCTCCCCAAAGGATACCTATGATTTCGTACACTTGACTTTCTTAAAAGCTTTAACCATTGGTCCTACATGGGTCATACTTTACTTATGATCCTGACCATCCTAACTCCGAATTTCACAGTCTTACTCAAGACCACAATAGGGAAAACGAGATCCTGAAGAATTATTCCCTTAATCAATTGTTCCTTCACAACACTTTATCCACACTAATGCTTACAACATGATTAAGAGCAGCTACAAAGCTTTAAACCTTAGGGTGACAATTATGTTCACCCAAATTAATACAACTACCAAAGCTTATTAATTATGTGTTTAACCACACTTATCTTATTAAATTACAACACACACACACACGTTATAAGCTTTTAAATATATGTTCCACCAAGCAGGACATATATCGAAGGAATGAACCTCGCAGAGTCCAAGCCTCCATATCTATTGAAGGAATGAATCTCGCAGA
This sequence comes from Rheum nobile, assembly GCA_027886185.1. Taxonomy (NCBI): domain Eukaryota; kingdom Viridiplantae; phylum Streptophyta; class Magnoliopsida; order Caryophyllales; family Polygonaceae; genus Rheum; species Rheum nobile. The sequence continues at coordinate 6,714,399 of WOAB01000490.1, read as the reverse complement.
GTCCAAGCCTCTACATCTATCGAAGGAATGAACCTCGCAGAGTCCAAGCCTCTATATCTATCGAAGAAATGAACCTCGCAGAGTCCAAGCCTCTATATCTATCGAAGGAATGAACCTCGCAGAGTCCAAGCCACTATATCTATCGAAGGAATGAACCTCGCAGAGTCCAAGCCTCTATATCCCTAGGGTCTTGATCGCCCTTTTCACCAAGTTATAAAGAAACGAATGGACCTCACAGAGTCCAGACGTTCCTACGAATACTCGTGCTAACTAATAGTTCAACATAGTAATATTATAACTACTAGTGCTAACTAAACAGTTCAAGCACAACCATATTATAACTACTAGTGCTAACTTAACAGTTCAAGCACAACAAAAGTATAATTCACATTAAAGCCATCCTGTCAATCAACTTAAACACATATATAATAGAAACGACTAATCCTTACTTGGACTTAGCTTCCCTACGAATACTCGTGCTATTCTAGCATTAAGTCAATATTAAATTCACAACAATACCATCACGGTAATTAACACACAGTACTCGAGCTAATTAAACAGTTCACTTTAATTGCCCTAGCCCAAATCCGAATAGCAGAATATTCCCGAATCTGCATTCAATATGGTTTTGGCCATAACTTTAGTTATACAACTCGGAATCCAATTCCGCGAAGTTCCAGACGCTCGTATGAAAGTCTACTATTTACTGAGCTTAACCCCAACTTTATCAAAATTACAGAACTGGCCCGATATTTCCGGCAGTGCACGAACAAGTCCTTCAGGCAACATATGTCTATAATAGCGTTGATCTAGCAGATATACAACCTATTATAACATCATATTCTTTTCATCAAATTATTTATCAAAACTGTTCCCAACATAAACACTAAATCATTCCAAATTAATTAACAACTAACAATTGATAATTAAGGAAAGTATGGAAGGATGAGCAAGAGCGAACCGCCACTTGCCTTAGATCCGACGAAAGCTTAGCAAGGCTTGGAGACAACGATGGGTTTCCGGGCTCGACGCAGGGACATATCTGAGACCACAGATTCCTCCGGATCGACCCAAAATGAAACCCTAAGTTAGATTCGATATCTACATATACGAATCTAAAAGAATACGAAAGGAATCGAAGGAACAAAGTCCTGATCGAGACCACAAAGCCCAAGCCACACCACGACTGCCCAGCCATACTGCGGGTGCGGTGGCATCTGGCCGTGGGTGCGGTGGCGTTTCAGTGGTGAGACGATCTCAACGACTCACCGGGGAAGATGACAGGGCGACGTATCGGGGCTCGGTTCGTGGTGGCTCCAACTTCTGGACATCTAACACCACCTTGAGAGCACCACCGACACCAACCAATCTCTGGCAACAACACCGGCGAGAGCTTCAAAACTCCGACGAAATTCAAGCTTTTCGGCGAAGGCCTTGGGAGAGAGAGAGCCGAGAGAGAGAGAGAGCCGTCAGGGAGAGAGAGAAAAAATGAGAGAGAGGGATTATATATAGCCTAGATATTTTATATAAAATATCTCAACAAATATCTCACAGATATCTCAACAAATATCTCACAAATATCTCATAAATATCTCACAAATATCTCACAAATATCTTGCGTAAATATCTTACACAAATATCATGCGTAAATATCTAAGCCCTGAAATTACATCGAATGTAATTTATTCCACTTAGAGATTATTACGGAGAGCAAGGATTTTACCGAAAATCCAACTCCACTGAAAGCGAAAAATTTATCGAACGAAGGATGGGAAAATTACCCAAATACCCTTACTAAAAATGAGGGATATTACATTACTACCCCCTTAAGAAAAGTGTCGACCCCGAAACTTGCAATTAAACTAATGAGGATTCCGCCTCACTAACAAACTTACTATCTGAACTTAATATCCTTAACCAGGACATCATCGACACACGTTGTCGCTCCTGTACCAGCGTGAACCATATCTCTTGTGTTCACCATCAGCTGATGAACTCTAACCAAGTTACTAGGTTCTACAACCTCAAATCATAACGAGGGAACTAAGAATTCAAACCTTACTGGAGATGGCGAAACCACCTCGGCTTCTTCCGAGTCCTTCAGAAAGAACTGAATGCACCCATATTCTACGGGTGACGAGAAGAGAGTTTAGTCTTTATAAATATGGAAGGGAACTTCCATATCAGACTAAAGAAAAAGGCACGACTATGAACGGTAAAAATTTTCATTTGAAAATTCGGAGCCTTTGAAAACATTTCTCAGTTCAAATGAGTAAACGGTTTATAAAAAAATTCGTTCCCAGAAAATGTTTTAAAACCCACCCGTTCAAAAAAATTCCGGCTCTGATACCAAATCTGTAACACCCCCAAATTTCCTCTTGAAAGTATTACTTCCAGTGACCTCGGATTCCTCATCCCGAAGTCACCCCAGGCTTTTCCAGTTGATATAAATCATCAAACAATAATTATGATACAAAATATCATAACCTTCGATTAAAAACCATAGTCGCGGAATTTCAACACAATTCCAAATACGACCAAATACATCAGAAATACAGCAGAAGTCTTTATAATACAGAGTAGTCTTAATACAAGACCTTTTTAACACAGCGGAAGTCTTTGAAATAACAAGAGGGTCTTGATCGCATAGATCACCCGCCAAGGATACTTAACCTGGATACAACTCTTCAAAACACCGTTTGCCTTCATAGTCGTTCTAGCCTTTTTGGACCTGCAATCTATCTGATGTGCCAAAACGAACGGATGACACCAGCCAACAATGCAGATAACAAGTGCGGTTGGTTAGTCTAAATGAATAGACCATGCAAGGGCACAAAACATAGTGGTTCGAAGTAGTCGTATTAGGTTAGACTCATCGTCCTCGAATCAAAACTGATAACGATAGTCAACCACCATACTCTACTGAAACATATGAAAAGGCATGAACAAGAGAAGATTCTGAAGACCAAGTCTTACAGCAATCAACCCAAAGAAGATTCCAACGAAATGAATCTTATCGGAAATATGACAAATGTTGGGAAACTTAAATAATCATAGAATCACAGTATCGCATACGAGCGATTTAAAAGTTAAGACGAGCTTTCCTAGTTACACTATCGCCTAGCTGCACTACTCGCCGAAGGTATATTAATTATGTGCGTCAAGAGCACTTAACTTATTAAAACAAAACACACAACACTCTTATACCTTAAGAAGTTTGGAAGAACTCTGCGTATGAGATAACGCTTACCACTATACACTTTTAAGATTCAAGAACAATCACAATATCTTATTCTTACGTTCCTCGAAACGTATCACATAAGATCTTACTCCTATTTCCTCAAAGAGAGTGATACCTTAAGCCTTATAGATGACATACTCGCAAGATGTCAATCCTTGACAATTCCCAAGAGTCCTAACTCTTTATCCTCTGGAAATTCCACTTATCGAGTCCAACGACTCGTACTGTCTTTAAACAAACTTATTTCTAACTTAAAATCCTTATATTCCGTACATAATCTACTATCCACCCAGGACTTAATCGCATCATTTCCTTATTAACCTCAAACGAATCTCAAATAGATCTCCCCAAAGGATACCTATGATTTCGTACACTTGGCTTTCTCAAAAGTTTAACCATTGGTCCTACATGGGTCATACTTTACTTATGATCCTGACCATCCTAACTCCGGATTTCACAGTCTTACTCAAGACCACAATAGGGAAAATGAGATCCTGAAGAATTATTCCCTTAATCAATTGTTCCTTTACAACACTTTATCCACACTAATGCTTACAACATGATTAAGAGAAGCTACAAAGCTTTAAACCTTAGGATGACAATTATGTTCACCCAAATTAATACAACTACCAAAGCTTATTAATTATGTGCTTAACCGTACTTATCTTATTAAATTACAACACATACACACGTTATAAGCTTTTAAATATATGTTCCACCAAGCAGGACATATATCGAAGGAATGAACCTCGCAGAGTCCAAGCCTCCATATCTATTGAAGGAATGAACCTCGCAGAGTCCAAGCCTCTACATCTATCGAAGAAATGAACCTCGCAGAGTCCAAGCCTCTATATCTATCGAAGGAATGAACCTCGCAGAGTCCAAGCCTCTATATCTATCGAAGGAATGAACCTCGCAGAGTCCAAGCCTCTATATCTATCGAAGGAATGAACCTCGCAGAGTCCAAGCCTCTATATCCCTAGGGTCTTGATCGCCCTTTTCACCAAGTTATAAAGAAGCGAATGGACCTCACAGAGTCCAGGCGTTCCTACGAATACTCGTGCTAACTAACAGTTCAACACAGTAATATTATAACTACTAGTGCTAACTAAACAGTTCAAGCACAACCATATTATAACTACTAGTGTTAACTAAACAGTTCAAGCACAACAATAGTATAATTCACATTAAATCCATCCTGTCAATCAACTTAAACACAAATATAATAGAAACGACTAATCCTTACCTGAACTTAGCTTCCCTATGAATACTCGTGCTATTCTAGGATTAAGTCAACATTAAATTCACAACAATACCATCACGGTAATTAACACACAGTACTCGAGCTAATTAAACAGTTCACTTTAGTTGCCCTAGCCCAAATCCGAACAGCAGAATATTCTCGAATCTGCATTCAATATGGTTTTGTCCATAACTTTAGTTATACAACTCGGAATCCAATTCCGCGAAGTTCCAGACGCTCGTATGAAAGTCTACTATTTACTGAGCTTTACCCCAACTTTATCAAAATTACAGAACTGGCCCGGTATTTCCGGCAGTGCACGAACAAGTCCTTCAGGCAACATATGTCTATAATAGCGTTGATCTAGCAGATATACAACCTATTATAACATCATATTCTTTTCATCAAATTATTTATCAAAACTGTTCCCAACATAAACACTAAATCATTCCAAATTAATTAACAACTAACAATTGATAATTAGGGAAAGTGTGGAAGGATGAGCAAGAGCGAACCGCCACTTGCCTTAGATCCGACGAAAGCTTAGCAAGGCTTGGAGACAACGATGGGTTTCCGGGCTCGACGCAGGGACATATCTGAGACCACAGATTCCTCCGGATTGACCCAAAATGAAACCCTAAGTTAGATTCGATATCTACATACACGAATCTAAAAGAATACGAAAGGAATCGAAGGAACAAAGTCCTGATCGAGACCACAAAGCCCAAGCCATACCACGACTGCCCAGCCATACCGCGGGTGCGGTGGCATCTGGCCGCGGGTGCGGTGGCGTTTCAGTGGTGAGACGATCTCAACGACTCACCGGGGAAGATGACGGGGTGACGTATCGGGGCTCGGTTCGTGGTGGCTCCAACTTCTGGACATCTAACACCACCTTGAGAGCACCACCGACACCAACCAATCTTTGGCGACAACACCGGAGAGAGCTTCGAAACTCTGGTGAAATTCAAGCTTTCCGACAAAGGCCTTGGGAGAGAGAGAGCCGAGAGAGAGAGAGAGCTCAAAGAGAGAGAGAGCCGTCTGGGAGAAAGAGAAAAAAATGAGAGAGAGGGCTTATATATAGCCTAGATATTTTATATAAAATATCTCAACAAATATCTCACAAATATCTCAACAAATATCTCACAAATATCTCATAAATATCTCACAAATATCTCACCAATATCTTGCGTAAATATCTTACACAAATATCTTGCGTAAATATCTTACACAAATATCTTGCGTAAATATCTAAGCCCTGAAATTACATCGAATGTAATTTATTCCACTCAGAGAATTATTACAGAGAGCAAGGATTTTACCGAAAATCCAACTCCACTGAAAGCGAAAAATTTATCGAACGAAGGATGGGAAAATTACCCAAATACCCTTACTAAAAATGAGGGATATTACATGGGCACCGAGGCCGGCGCTTGTGCATGCGCCGGTGACGACGGGGGCACAAGTACCGGGGCCGGAACTATTGCCGACATAGGTGGCCGCGGTGGCGCGGGCGGAGACATCGACGTCGGCGCGGCTCCCGATGCCGGCTGGAGCGCGAACACAGGGGCGGATTTGGCCACCTCCGTCGTGCGCCCGGCCTCCGTCGCAAGCTGCTCCTCGGTGGCCACGACCTTGTCCGAACGGTGATCCACGTCATTGGTGATGGCCTCGTTAGGGCTGCCCGCGGCGATGGTAAAGGCCGAAAAAGGTTGCTCCAATGAAGCTGTGGGTGTTGCGGCCACGTGGAGTGAGGCAACCCATTGGAGCTCAAGAGAGGCCACCCGGGCAGCCTTGGCCTCCTGTTCCCGGTGGATGTCGGCTATAACGGCGCACGAGGCGGTGAATTCAGCTGCGGCGGCTTCCACCTCTTGGCGGATCCGAGCTACCTCGACCGCGTAGGCGGCAGCCTCCTCGCGGCGAGCGTCGTCGTGGCTGTTGGCGCGGCCAGGCAGCAGCCAGCCCGCGTCTTGGTCGTTGGTGCAGCGGTCGGCGCGGGGAGGTGGCAACCAATCCGAGTCACGGGGGTCTAGCTGGCACCGGGGCTGGCCGTGGGTGCGATCGGAGCTGCCCAAGGGCCGTCGGTCGTGTTGGTGTCGGCTAGTGTGGCCATTGCTGCGGAGGCTAGCGCGGGGATGTGGCAGCCAATGTGGGTCACGACGGTCAAGCGGCTGCCGGGGTTGGCCCCAGGCACGGTCATATGCCCGTGGGTACTCATTCGCCCAAGCCTCGTCGTCATGGCTCCCATGATACCCTCCAAACGAGTCATCCTCTTTATAACCGCCAAAGGACCCCAGGTCGAACTCGGAGAAAGTAGGATCATAGTGGCCAAAGACCGTGTGGGCGGCTGCGGGTCTAGGGGCGGTGCTGAAATAAGGATCTCCATACAACGGCATCGGATCACGAGCATGGCTAGGTCGGCACCGGCTCGGCAACGGCTGCGTGTGGTAAGGCCAATAAGGCTCTTCCATGGGACTTCACCTAACACAAGCAATAGGCCAAGCAAGTAAAAAGTCCAAGGCAATCAAAGCAATGCATACTTAAGGACAAAGCAATAGGCAACAATGAATGCTCAAGGAAAAGGTCAAGCTATGCCTAGGACAAGCAATGGGCAATTCACCTAAGGCACGCAACAAGTAAACACACAAGCTGAAGACAACAAACACAAGCAACGGGGGTCTAGGAAAATGCGTGTGACTTGAGTACCAAGGCGGACCACAACACTTCGAACCTCAGCCCAATGGAAGACCTTAGGCTAGTTCAAGGGAATGCCGAAAAAGGCCAAAGGTGACAAGTGTGAGCAAGAGGGCAATCGACCACTCTATGGGCTCAAGTGTAGGTGGGAAATTTTGGCAAGTCTCCTAGAAGAAGATGGAGAGATGGGCTTAGTGGCCCATGGCACCTAGTGAGGGTGAGAGAACCCACCAAGTAAGTGGCCCAACCGAACAAAGGAAAATAATAGTGGGCCTTGTCTTGAAAGAACTTTCTTTGTTTTGGTGTTGTAAATATATATATATAATTTTTTTTGAACACCGATTTTTTTATTTTTTTTTTGTAATTTGGACCTTTGCCTTTTGTTGGTCTCTTTTGAATGGGCTTTTGTTAAACAAGACAAGAGCAAATTCCACTAGGAAGTTTATGAAAAGAGAGGGATGTGGGCCACCGAATTTGTGTATGAGAAGCCACTAGGGCTGGCACCATGGGTGTTAGAAGACAAGTCCCCTTTTTGGGTGTGGGACAAGATGAAGAAGAGGGAAAATAAGTTTGGAGGTTTGCCACTAATAGCCCCCCTTTTTGGAATCCCACAAGAAGTAGCTTTCAATCACTCTATCCCACACAAGTCAGCCCAAGGTCAAGTTTGGCGCTTACTTAAACTACCTTAGATATCCAAAAAGAGCTAGAAAGAAAGCAAAGTGGTCCTTTACCTAAAATACATCAAGTCACATGCTACACTTAAGCTTTCAAACAAGGAGCAAGCAAGGGCAAGGGTGACGTGGATGGCTATGGGGGAAGGTGGTGGTGGCTGTAGGGTGGTGGTGGTGGCAGCAAGGTGGCAGACGCGGTGGTCTGGTCGCCGGAGGTGGTGGTTCGGTCGCCGGAAAGTGATTTTTTTTGCGTTTTTGGGGCTGTTTTTGGAAGGGTTTGGGTGGGATGAACAAGGAACGAAAATAAACACTTAAACTAGCATGGAGACAAGAAAAAGGGCATGGAAACAAGAAAAAACTGAGCATGAAAAACAGAAAACAAAGACATGAAAAACAAGAAAAATTGAAGCTAACAAGAGAGAGTCTAGGCCTAGAACATGCTCAACATGAAAACACAAGGAATTTCGTGCAAGGCTATGAAACTAAGCATGAAAAACTGAATTTGAACAACTCATACAAGACATGAAAAGCAAGAAAAAAATTAAAGCTAACAAGAGAGATTCTATGCCTTGAACATGCACAACATGAAAACAACAAGGGATTTCGTGTAAGCTATGAAACTAAGCATGAAAAATCTGAACTTGAAGAAGGAGAAAGGGAACTTAGCTTGGCTTTGGCTCTTGATACCAATTGATTAGAATCAAACTCCCAAAGGAGTTCTTCTTCCCAAGAGAAGCTCGATCGTGCCTAGCTAGGGCTTCTTCTCCCTCCTTCTTGGCTCCAAGGTAGCTCCAAGGTGTTCTTGATGGAAGATGGACGAAGAGAGCTTGAGAACTTGAGGTCTTGGTCTCGGTTGGGCCGAGACAAAGGAGGGCCAAGGAATCCTCTTGGAGAGAGGATTCTTGGTTTGGATCTTGAGCTTTGGAAGCTAGAACAAGTGTTTGTTTGTTTGATGGATTTGAATGAGATGAAGAGAGATTGAATGTTGAGGTTTTGAGTTGATAGAAGATAGTGGCTGCCTAAGGGAGTTAAGACTCTACCTTAGGCTTTGGCCTCTCTTTAATTCTTCAACTAGGGGAAAAGGAAGGCATTACAAGTGTTTAAATAGTCATGGCATCAAGCCAACAAAGAAAGCTTCTAATGGGCCTTAGTGAGTTGAAGCCCATGTGCAAATGGCTCTTCACACTCACTAAGGCAAGACTAGGCTAATGAAACTAAATGACTAATAATACAAAGAGGATAAAATCCATAAGGCTTGGATATAGACGGGCACATAGATGCCTTGGAATCGAAGCATTGCCGATGCTTCAGTGTCGTGGCATTGATGTGCCGGCATCTTGGTTGTCATGTACCGGGACTCATCAGCAGTCGTAGGCGTCTTCCTCTTCTTCGTGGCCTTCATCGATAGGCTCGAGAGTGGGCTCCTCATCGTCTCAAGACTCGTAGCCAGCGGCGGCCGTGGAGAAGAGCACTCGGCGAGCATTGGTGTAGTCCTTCTTAAAGTGTCCCCGTCCACCACACTTGTAGCATTCGATGTCACGCGCGCGATCTGTGCCCACTAGAGGCTGTCTGGGTGCATTCTGGCGCGGCGCTGCGCCTGGCGTCGAGGGCTTCGGCTTGGCGGCTTGGCTAGACGCGGCTGTGGAGGAAGCACTAGGGAACACATTAGTAGAAGGCAAACTAATAGGGTTAGAAGAATACCTGGTTTGGCCACTTTGCCAAGTGTAAGACTTTCGGCGGTTGAGTTATGCATGGATTTGCATCGCTGTATGCGTCAAAGTGTTCAAGTCCTTTATGGGCAAGATCTCGAGTTGATCACGGATGGGCGTGTTCAAGCCACTCAAGAACTTGGTTCTCAAAGTTCATAGGGCAACGCTGATGTTGGCCTTGTAATACATGTCCTCTAGCTTGGAGAAGAACTCGAGTGGAGTTTGTGAGCCTTGGCGAGCCATGGCTATCTCCATTCTCATTTGATTGCGGTAATCTGAAGGCACGTATTTCTTGGTCATCACGTACACCAATTGGTGCTATTCGGTGATGAGAGGGAGGCGGCGTCAGACGCTATCATCAATAAACTATGCCACCACACACGGGCGGCGCCTCAAAAGTGAAGTGTCGCAGTGTCGACATGGTCCTCAGGTGGCACTCGACAATAGCGAAGAGTGTACTCCGTAGCATGCACCCATTCAAGAAAAAACAAAGGGATTGTATTCACCAAATAAGTGCTCGATTTTTACCTTGACTTCATGCCGTTGGTATCGAGGCTGGACAGGGGCTGGCATAGGCACGTTGTGTGGCGCGGCGGCGTAGAGAGGTGATGTGTTCTTGCCTCCGATGACAAGCCAATTGTCAAAGGCGACACCTTTGGATCTAGTCTTGGGCGAGAAGTCACTCCTTCCTTGTCAAACCTGCCATGGATACCTTGGGTGCAAACCCGCGTTGTCTTGCACGAAAGGTTGACAAGATGGTGGCGAAGCGAACCCGGTGGAGGTGGTCTGGATGGTCGCGGTGTCGGCGAGGCTGAGTGTCACGATGAGTGTCACAACATCGAAGAAGACGTCGATGGCGAACGCGATGGAATTGGTGGCGATTGTGGGTGTGATGGAAGCGATTGATGGGGCGAATGGATAGCGATGGCGGAAGCGATTTGATGAAGGATAGATGACTTGAAAAGACAAGTCTTTGGTGTCGTAGCGTCGACTGCGGATGAAGGGAGATGCGAAGAAAGACTTGGCTTGAAGGTTCAAGCAATTGCCGTAGCGTCGGCGGCAGAGTGAATGGAGATGCGAAGATAGAGGGTGACGTCCGATCAAGGGAAGGAGGATAAACACTCTACTTGAAACCTTGATTAAAATTGAACGTACTAAAACCAATAACTGAGTTTTACTTAAATACTAGGGCGAGATATCGGATGGGCCGAGTCAAACCTAGTGGGCTAGCCAATGCAAGCATGCAAAAGGCGCAAACCCTAAAATAGAAATGACTATAAAAGGAAACTATCTAAAATAAGGAATAATACCAAAAATAGAAAGTGTCTCAAAACTATGCCAAAATAAAGGAAATAAACCTCTAAGTGTCAAAACGACGCGGCGAAGGCATGGATGCAAACACCGCGAGGAACGGCGACGAAGGGTCGATGGCCTCGCGAGTGGGTGCATGCGATGCCGGCTGCGATGATCGCAATGTTTCGATGCCGATGGTGGCGAGGATGACGAGTCTTGGGTTGGCGTCTGGACTTCCTTGGCCAGCGACGACGCGTGCGACAAGTGACGCAAAGGCGGCGGCGATGGCTTTGGACCTAGACCTTGTCATTGGGCCCTCTGAGCGTAGGCTCATGGCTTCTTCCTCGTCTTGGGACGTCATGGGAGGCAGGGTCACATCACCCTCCCCCACTTGGCTGTGAAGCATCCCCGCTTCACCATCATCAAACTCAGGCTCCACATATGGTGTCAAGTCCGCGACGTTGAAGGATGCGTTGACTCCAAAATCTGGGGGAAGCTCGAGTTGATAGGCATTGTCCCCAATGGCCTTTATCACGCGGAATGGACCATCTCCACGCGGTGGCAATTTGTGCTTGCGCCGCGAGGGGAACCATTCTTTTCACAAGTGCACCCAGACGAGGTCCCCGGGTGCAAAAACGATGCGGCGTCGGCCATTGTTCTTCTGGGAGGCATACTGCGCGGCCCTTCTCTCCAATTGGTCCCTGGTCCATCGATGGAGCTCTTGTACTTGCTCGGCGCGATTGGCGGCGGAGACATGCACTGGGTCTCGTAGTGGTCGCGGCGACAAATAAAGCGGCGTCAATGGGTTCATGCCATACACCACTTCGAAAGGTGTCAACTTGGTCTCCGTGTGCCTGCATCTATTGTAACAAAACTCTACAAGTGAAAGTAAGTCCTCCCAACGCCTAGGGTTGGCTTTTAGCATCGTGCGAAGGTTGGCTCCTAGGGTTCGATTTGTGACCTCCGTTTGGCCATCGGTCTGGGGGTGGTAGCTAGTGGAAAATAGGAGTTTGGTTCCTAGCTTACCCCAAAGAGTTCTCGAAAAATGACCCACGAACTTAGAATCGCTATCACTCACTATGGTACGTGGGACTCCATGAAGACGCACCACATGCTCAAAGAATAGATCGGCAACCTCACTAGCACTATGGGTTGTCTTACAAGCAATAAAATGTGTCATCTTAGAAAATCTATCTACGACCACAAAAATAGAGTCTTTACCTCGTTTAGGGAGGGGCAAACCCGTGATGAAATCCATTGACAAATCTTCCCAGGGGGCACTAGGAATGGGCAATGGTATATAGAGGCCGTGTGGGCTTGACCTAGCTTTGGCTCTTTGGCATGTCACACAACTTCTATAAAACCTAGTTACTTGGTGGGTCATCTTAGGCCAAAAGAAATGTTCTCTTAGGGAGGCCAAGGTCTTACTAATCCCAAAGTGTCCACGACTTTCGTGTGCTTCTTGAATCAAAAGGATCTTAATGGAAGACCTAGGGATGCAAAGGCGACTAGCCTTGTATAAATAACCCTGAGAAAGGAAATATGACTCAAACTCTCAAAATCTTAGGCAATGCTCGACTATAGGTGCAAAGAATGGATCACTAGCATACAATTCTTTAATCAAAGCAAAACCCAAAACTTTAGTTTGCACATGAGTCAAGAGAACATGCCTCGAGACAATGCGTCGGCGACAATGTTCTCCTTTCCCTTCTTGTGGACCACGACATAAGGAAATGTCTCAAGAAATTCCACCCAATGAGCATGGTATCGATTGAGGTGGGCTTGGCTCTTCAAATAGCTCAAGGCTGCGTGGTCGCTGTGGATGACAAATTCACGCGGCCAAAGGTAATATTGCCACATCTTTAGCACGCGTATTATGTTAGGATTTGAACGTAGTAACGACAAGAAAACAAGACAAAGAACACAAGAATTGTTAAACCAGTTCGTCAAGAATGACTACGTCTGGGGGGCACTACCAAGCCAGGATACTTTTTCTCTCTTTGAATGTGATAAACGACGACTTCGACTTCGACTTAAGATTACAATTGATCAACTAGGGTTTAAATAGCAAGACACGGATTAACCTAATGGGCCCAAAAAACACAACACGTGAGAATTGGCCCAGCGCCCACCGCGGGGCGGCAGCTCCTACCGCGGGGCGGCGTCCCCCACCGCGGGATTCCACCGTGAGGCGCCAATCCCACCGCGACCCGGCGGTAACTCCCAGTTAACCTCTCTTGCAAAACCGGCGTTTGCCGCGGGGCGTCCAATTCCACCGCGACCCGACGACAACTCTCAGTTGCCTTCTCTGCAATCCCTAGCTTCAGGCTCCACAAACCCAACAATCTCCCACCTAGAGACTGACTCCAATCATAATTGTCCTCCTCATCAATCCATAGCTGGTAGTAGTGCCAAGCCTTCAACTCAGTTACCAAGGCCAGTTGAAGCCATGCAAAGCTTCAACTTCTCTAAGGTCACAACCTTAGTCAGCATGTCTGCAGGATTCTCAGTTCCACGAATCTTCATCAACTGCAAGACCTTGCGAGTCTTTCGCGTCACAACCAGCCTTGCTTTGTAACGCTTCCTTCTATTCGCCTCCTCCTTGAATCTGTAAGCCCACTTGTTATGCAATGCCTTCTTGCCTGCTGGAAGCTCAACTAACTCCCAGGTTCCGTTGGTCATCAACGAATCCATCTCATCATCCATGGCGAGCTTCCACTTGCTCACATCTTCTCCACGAGATGCCTCTGCATAACACTCTGGCTCACCACCATCAGTCAACAATAGATAGTAGTTTGACGGCGAATATCTATCAAGCGATCCACGCACTCTGGTGAACCTTCGCAGCGGAATCACTGGGGTACTCGGCTCCTCCTCAGTCACGGCCTCCTGGTCAACTCAGACCGCCTTGCTCCCACCCGAGTTTGAGATGTCTAACTCCACAATCTCAGGTTCAGAACTAGCTGTTTCTAATGCACCCAGACTATCCTTGTACATCACCTGCTCATTAAACACGATGTCTCGACTTCGAATAACCTTCCTGCTCTGCTCATCCCAGAACCGGTATCCGAAATCATCACCACCATATCTGATGAACGTGCACTTGACATACTTTGCATCCAACTTGCTTCTCTCAACAGGAGCAATGTGAACATATGAAACACATCCAAATATCCGAAGGAAAGACAAATTTACCTCTTTGCCACTCTAAGCTTCCTCTGGTATCCCATTCTCCAAGGGAGTTGATGGCCCTCGGTTGATCAAGAATGCAACAGTGTTTACTGCATCCGCCCAGAACATCTTTGGAAGCCCACACTTCAGCCTCATGCTCCTAGCACGCTCATTCAGGGTCCTGTTTATACGCTCATCGACGCCGTTCTCCTGAGGGGTTCCTTTCAAGGTCTTCTCCATGCGAATTCCATTCTCAGCACAAAAGTCCTTGAACTCGCGAAGCTCATACTCCCCACCATTATCAGATCTCAAGCACTTCACCTTAAGACATGTCTCAGTCTCTACTAGAGCCTTCCACTTTCTGAAGGAATCAAACGCATCAGATTTTTGCTTCAGAAAATAGACCCATACCTTTCTTGTAGCATCGTCAATGAAGGTCATGTAGTATGACTCTCCACCCAGAGATGTCACAGGTGCTGGTCCCCACAAGTCACTGTGGATCAACTCCAACTTTTGCTTCTTCAAGGTTCTGCCTCCTCTCGCAAAGCTCACTCTTTTCTGCTTCCCGAGCACACAGTCCTCACACAGCCCGATCTCAACGGACTTAAGACCTGGCAGCAAGCCCTTCGAGCATAGCACCTGCATCCCTTTCTGACTCATGTGGCCCAGACGATAGTGCCACAAATCTGCATCACAGTTCACTCCTGCAATAATAATGCTATCATGGACGTTGCTCATCATGTACCGCGTCCCCTCCTTCTTTCCACGAGCTACCACCATAGCTCCCTTGGTTATCTTCCAGCTATTACAACCGAAGGTTACTTCATAGCCCTCGTCATCCAACTGGCCAATGGAAAGCAAGTTTCTCTTCAAACCAGGAATATGCCTCACTCCATGCAACTGCAGCACAGATCCGTTCGGCGCTCTGATTCTGACATCACCCTTCCCTATGATTTTCAAAGCCTCATCATCAGCAAGATAGACCTTTCCAAAATCTCCAGAGGTGTAACGATCCAAGATATCAGCACTGCTGCAAGAATGAAACGAAGCTCCAGAATCTAATACCTAAGACTCCAATGGACTGCTCGCGCTCAGAATAGATGCATCTGTAGTGGTTCCTGTCATTGAATCGCTCAGAGTCAACGCGTCTGCAATATCCTCACTGGCTGAATTCGCTGACTTGTTCTTCAACGGTGCTTTACATTCACTCTTGTAATGACCGTTCTCATCACAATTCCAACACTTGATCTTGCTCTTGTCCTTGGGCTTATCCTTCCCTCTAGACTTTGATCTACCACGATTCGACTTCTTAGAGTCTGACCTACCCCTGCTATCCGTATTCAAGGCTGATCTAGAGGTAGAACCCGACGCCTTCCTGCGAATTTCTTCGCTGATAATCAGATCCCTCACTTCATCAAACTTGATCTTTGCCTTCCCCGCCGAAGCACTAACAGCAGTAGCTGTCCCGCTCCAACTCTCTGGTAAAGAAGACAACAAGATTAGGGCTTGTACCTCATCGTCGAAATCAATCTCCACTGAACTCAGTTGGGCGATCGTCATGTTGAACTCGTTCAAGTGACTGGCGACCGCTGTACTATCCGTCATCCACAGATTGAACAACCTTCGCATCAGGTGAACCTTGTTCACCGCAGAGGGTTTCTCATACATCGCAAAAAGAATTTCCAGCATCCCCTTCGTCGTCTCTGCCTTGACCGTGTGATGTGCCACGTTCCTGGACAGCGATAGGCGGACCACGCTCATCGCTTTCCTGTCCAGCAACTTCCACTCATCTTCCTTCATGTCTTCCGGCTTCTCACCCAGCGGCAAATACAAATCTTTACCATACAGGTAATCCTCGATCTGCATCTTCCAGAATCCGAAATCCGTGCCATCGAACTTCTCCACTGGGGACTTTCCGCTTCCCATCGTTACTTCCAGAACTAGCTCTGATACCAGTTGTTAGGATTTGAACGTAGTAACGACAAGAAAACAAGACAAAGAACACAAGAATTGTTAACCCAGTTCGTCAAGAATGACTACGTCTGGGGGGGCACTACCAAGCCAGGATACTTTTTCTCTCTTTGAATGTGATAAATGACGACTTCGACTTAAGATTACAATTGATCAACTAGGGTTTAAATAGCAAGACACGGATTAACCTAATGGGCCCAAAAAACACAACACGTGAGAATTGGCCCAGCGCCCACCGTGGGGTGGCAGATCCTACCGCGGGGCGGCGTCCCCCACCGCGGGGCGGTGACTCCCACCGCGGGCTTCCACCGCGAGGCGCCAATCCTACTGTGACCCGGCGGTAACTCCCAGTTAACCTCTCTTGCAAAACCGGCGTCTGCCGCGGGGCGTCCAGTTCCACCGCGACCCGGCGACAACTCTTAGTTGCCTTCTCTGCAATCCCTAGCTTCAGGCTCCACAAACCCAACATATTAGGGCATATAATTCTTTATCGTAGGTGGGGTAATTGAGTATGGCCCCCATGAGCTTCTCACTGAAATATGCAATGGGCCTCTTCTCTTGGTGCAACACACCACCAATGCCTATGTCTGAGGCATCACATTCCACCTCAAAGTGCTTGTCGAAGTCGGGAAGCTGGAGCAAAGGTGCTTGGCACAAGGCCCTTTTCAACGCCGAGAAGGCGACTTCGTGGGCCTCAAGCCACAAGACAGTTCTTCCCTTCTTCGTCAACTCATGCAAAGGTGCGGCAATGGAGGAGAAGTCTCGAACAAAGCGCCTATAAAAACCTACGAGGCCGAGAAAGCTTCGCACCTGTGTCGGCATCGTCGGCATCAGCCACTCTTTGATGGCTGCAATCTTCTCTTCGTCGACGCGTAGACCATCACTACTCACGACATAGCCCAGAAAATTTGTGGATGCGGAGCAAAATGAGCATTTGGCCAGATTGGCGAATAGGCTCTCGCGTCGAAGGCACTCCAGCACTTGGCGAAGGTGATCGACATGCTCCTCCAGGCTCCGTGAATACACAAGGATGTCATCAAAATAAACGATGACAAAATTGCCAAGGAAGGTTCTCAAGACGTGGTTCATCACGCGCATGAAGGTGCTGGGCGCGTTTGTGAGCCCAAATGGCATGACAAGCCACTCGTAGAGCCCATACTTCGTCTTGAACGCGGTCTTCCACTCATCACCTTCTTTCATCCTGATTTGGTGATAACCACTCTTCAAATCTATCTTGGAGAAAAGTGTGGCGCCATGAAGTTCATCAAGCATATCGTCGAGGCTTGGAATAGGATGCCTATACTTGACGGTGATCTGGTTTGTAGTGCGGCAATCAACACACATTCTCCATGTGCCATCCTTCTTGGGCACAAGGATCACGGGCACAGTGCAAGGGGAGAGAGATTCCCTTACGTAGCCGCGATCCAACAACTCCTGCACTTGGCGTTGGAGCTCTTTGGTCTCCTCCGGGCCAGCTCTATACGCAGCGTGATTGGGCAAGGAAGCACCGGGCACAAGGTCAATCTGGTGCTCAATGCCTCTCAGTAGAGGTAATCCTTATGGCAACTCATCTGGAAAGACATCGTCGAAAGCAGCGAGCAAGGTCGCGATGGCTGGCGGCATAGATGCGGTATTCGACGATGCAGGGATGCATGGGGTTGGCACAAGCAGAAAACATGGTGCCTTGCTAGTCAAACACGCAGTGAGGTCACTGGGCCTGGCCAAAAGCAAGCGTCGCTCACATTTTCCTTGCAAAGGAGGCGTTTGTGGCAACGGATCGGCAAACTTTGTCGACGGCGAGGCGCTGGTCGATTGCTGTTGGGCACTAGGCATATGTGGACCATTGGTCGCGCCAGAATTGGAAAAACCTGGCCAAGCCTCTAGAGTTCCTTTCTTGGCCTTCCCAGCGGCACTAGCAGCGGCGCCATGACGATCCAGTTGGCACTTGGTGTCCCAGCGGTGGCGTTGCTCTGATACCAGTTGATGTATTCTTGCCTCCGATGACAAGCCAATTGTCAAAGGCGACACCTTTGGATCTAGTCTTGGGCGAGAAGTCACTCCTTCCTTGTCAAACCTGCCGTGGAATCCTTGGGTGCGAACCCGCGTTGTCTTGCACGAAAAGTTGACAAGATGGTGGCGAAGCGGAACCAGTGGAGGTGGTCTGGATGGTCGCGGTGTCGGCGAGGCTGAGTGTCACAACAACGAAGACGACGAGTGCCACTCGTTGTTGTGCTTGCAAGTTTGCAACTTGTTGTCGTAGAGCTTGTATCAATTGTTGCTCTTCAGACAACTCCATGAGTGGATCTTGTTGTTGAAGATCTTGGGGGGGGGGGGTTGGTCTTGTTGTAGACCCAATGACTAGGGTTGTGGGTTGGTGTTGTCGGCTCCTGCGTTCTCTTCACTAGATCCGATTGTCATGCTACCTATAACAATAGGGACAGACATAGGAGTAAAAATGAACCAAAGGACACAAAGAACAATAACCAATAAATCACTAATCAAGTCACAAAGTTCACGTAGGAAATGGCTTGTATTTGCTTGCCGTGAGGGCGGCTAGGCTTGTCACAAGAGATGGTGTATCAAGCAAGTCGTCAATCAAACACACAAGAACAAAGTGAAACCCTAGATCAGACGTAAACAAAGCAACCAAATTAGCAAGACAATACCTTCTAGGAAGCTTGACCTAGACGGCGGAGAGAGAGAGATGAGCCTAGACCGGAGCGAGTGGGTTAGGGTTGCCTTACTTTGGCTTTCCCTAACTTGGAAACTTTTATTTATTTTTTAATATCCGCTTGGATTATCTTTTTTTTGTTTTTATATAATATCCGAGATCTCATCTTTTGATCTTTCGGATTAGGCAAAAGGAAACAAAATAAAAACGGTCTAAGTAACAAGAATATCACAAGCGTGATCTTAGAGATAGGAGAGAGAAGATAAGATTTGATGATATCTTATATATGGAAATTCGGCTAACAACCTAAATAGCAAAGCAAGCAAATATGGAAAACTCTATCAACACAAGAAACAAGGAAACAAATTATTCTAGCATGCATAATATCAAAGTTACCAAACACACCAAAACTTAGGGAGCAAGGAAAAATTTTCGGCCAAGGAATTACCTTGTAGAAACCGAATGGACAAGTTATATATGGAAACTTTTGGTTTTTCTTGTGAATGATGATGATGCGAAAGAAGAGATGGTGGTCAAGAAAAAAATTTGTGAACAAAATGCAAACTTGAGTTCGTGACTTACAAGACTGCTGGGCTCTGATGCCAGTTGATGTGTTCTTGCCTCCGATGGCGAGCACACTTGTCAAAGGTGACACCTTGGATCTAGTCTTGGGCGAGAAGTCACTCTTGTCCTTGTCAAACCTGCCGTGGAATCCTTGGGTGTAAACCCTTGTTGTCTTGCACGAAAGGTTGACAAGATTGGTGGCGAAGTGAACAGTGCTTTTAGAGGTTATCAGACACGGTGGTGGCTGATAGCGAACCAGGTGGAGGTTGTCTCGGTGGTGTCGGCGGCGGCGATGACAAGTGTCACGATGAGTGTCACGTTGGCGAAGACGACGACGATGGAGAAGGCGATGGCGGTGGCGAGCGATCGACTGGGTGAGTGTCTGGGCTCGTTGGCGACGGCGATAACGATGGAGAGGGTGAGTGTCACAGCGGTGCTAGCGACGGCGACATTGAAGGGGTTGGGTTCGATTGTGGGTGCGATGGACGCAGACACTGCGAGCGACGGCGACGATGGGTCGACTGGCTCGGCGGTGGGTGCACCCAGTGCCGGCTGCGATGGGCTTGATTCTCCGATGCCGATGGTGGCGAGGACAACGAGTCTGGGTTCGGTGTCTGGGCTACCTTGGCTAGCGATGACGCGAGTGACAAGGGAGGCGACGGCGTCGGCGATGGCTTTGGACCTGGACCTTGTCGCTGGGCCCTCTGAGCAAAGGCTCATGGCTTATTCATCGTCTGTGGCCGTCATAGGAGGTGGGATCACATCAGCAAGGTAGGGCTAAAGGTGGATGAAGAGAAGGTGAAGGCGATAAAAGAATGGGCAATACCCACCTCCATGAATGAAGTTAGAAGTTTCCTAGGGCTAGCTGGATTCTACCGAATATTTGTGAAGGACTTTAGCATAATTGCTTCTCTACTCACCGAGCTAACTAAGAAGAATGTGCCATTTCAGTGGAGTGCCAATCAAGAAGAAATATTTGCCACTCTTAAAAGCAATCTCACTAATGCTATCTCCTAGTCTTGCCCGACTTTACTAAAACTTTTGAGATTGAATGTGATGCATCCAGGATTGGGCTTAGAGGAGTTTTGATGCAAGAGGGTCGTCCCATTGCCTTCTTTAGTGAAAAACTGAGTGGAGCTGAACTCAATTACCCCATGTACGATAAGGAGTTGCTTGCCATTGTTCGTGTTTTCAAGACTTGGCAACATTACCTTTGATCACGTGAGTTTGTGATTCACTCGGATCACGAGGCCTTAAAGTTCCTCAAGGGCCAATGCAAGCTCAACAAGAGGCATGCAAAGTGGGTGGAGTTTTTAGAGGGTTTCCCCTATGTGATAACGCACAAAAAGGGCAAAGACAATGTTGTGGCATATTCACTATCTCGGAGGTATAGCTTAATCTTCACAATTGATGGTAGAATGCTAGGGTTTGCTCTCATGAAAGATTTGTATGCTTGTGATGCTGATTTTTGTGAAATTTTTGAAGCATGTAGATCTAAGGCTATAAGGGAACAATACTACTTGCATGATGAATATCTTTTTAGAGGAACTAGACTGTACATCCCTAGTAGTTCTATTCGTAGGTTGCTTGTGCAAGAGGCACATGGTGGGGGTCTTATGGGACATTTTAGGGCATTTAAAGCTATCCATACTCTCAAGGAACACTTCTTTTGGCCTCGCATGCATAGGGACATAGAAAATTTTGTGCTTCATGTGTGACTTGTTTGCGAGCCAAATCTAAGCTTAACCCCCATGGACTTTACACTCCTCTCCCCATTCCTAGTGTACCGTGTGAAGACATATCTATGGACTTTGTTTTGGGGTTACCTAGGTCTAAGAGAGGGAGAGACTCCATTTCTGTACTTGTGGATCGGTTTTCTAAGATGGCTCACTTCATTGCTTGCCATAAAATCGGTGATGCTTCGCATGTTGCTAATCTCTTCTTTGATGAAGTTGTGCGCCTACATGGTGTACCTAAGTTTATTGTCTCCGATCATGATGTTAAGTTTCTTAGCTACTTTTGGAAGACTTTGCGGGCTAAGCTAGGTACGAAGCTCCTCTTCTCCACTACCTACCACTCTCAAACCAATGGGAAAACTGAGGTAGTGAATCGAACCCTTGGAGCTTTACTTCGTTCTTTGCTTAAGACTAACTTGCACAGGTGGGAAGCGTACCTTGCATTCATTGAGTTTGCCTACAACCGGTCCATTCATTCAACCTAAGAAGGACTCCATTTGAGGTTGTTTATGAGCACAATCCCACCACTCCTCTTGATCTTGTGCCATATGCCATTTCGTATTGTGAGAGCAAAGAAGGCGCATAACAAGCTGCAACGATCAAGAAACTTCATGAGGACACAAGGCTAAAACATTAAAGAAGGACTTTCATACGTGAGGCATGCCAACAAGGGAAGAAAGGAGGTCATTTTTTAGCCCGAAGATCTTGTATGGGTGCACTTAAGGAAGGAGGGCTTTCCTTCTCTACCCAACTCCAAGCTCAAGCATCGTGGTGATGGGCCATTCCAAATGTTGGACCACATGAAAAACAAATGCTTATAAGATCGAGCATCACAACACTTATGGAGTCCATGATGTATTCAATGTGGCCGACATGGCGCCATTCTTGGTGGACAACGAGGATGACTACCTAGGGCAAGATTCGAGGATCGAGGTCAAATTCCTTTCAAGAAAGGGAGGATGATGTGACTATGTCCCATCATGAAGCTCATGCCATGCCTCAATCCATTCTATCTTCAAAGCCCTCGCTATGTCATCGCTCACCCCGGTGCCGCTCGCTGCGAGCCCTCCTCGGCGCACAAATTCTAGCAAGGCCACAGACCACTCGAGCCACTTTCCCTTAGACAAGACAATGCCTATAGACCTCTCTAGTCATACGCCAACCTCCCAAGCCAAGAGCGCCGAGGGAAATGCATCGGCGCTCGAGCCTCACCTTACAAGATGCAAATCCCTCGACGTCGCTAGGGTTTCTACAACAAATCCAGGCCATGACCGACCTCCAGGTGTGCTCACTCGAGACCAAGCATCGACTCCAAACCAAGCTCATGGAGGGACTTATGGCTTAGGGAGCGCCAAGTGAAGTCGAAGTTGGATTGACGACTTTGCTTATGGTTCGTCCGATTGGTGAATGAAGGTTATCTCAATTTTGGCTTGTTCCATTTGCCTAATAATTGTGTGGGGACTTTATTATTATGTTATTTAGTATGTGTCAAAATTTTGTGCGTCTCATACTAAAAACACCTATGATTTACTATTACTAGAACAAGGCACAACTTTGAGCGAAAGTTTTGACTTTCAATTTTTTTCAATTTCTTTCCATATATGAATCATCTTATATTGTCAAAATCTCGGACAAGAAGAAAAGAGCTAAGAGTTTGGGCGACAAACAAGACTAATAACACCTACGATTTACCATTTACGAAACAAGGCACAACTTTGAGCGAAACTGATGAGTTTTTTATTTTGTCAATTTCATTATGTGATTCATCTTATATTGTCAATATATTGGGGGGGGGGGGGGGGGGGAGAGCTAAGAGTTTGGGCGACAAACAACACTAAAACACCTACGATTTACCATTTACGACACAAGGCACAACTTTGAGCGAAAGTTATGAGTTTAAATATTTGTCAATTTCTTTTCGTGAATCTTCTTATATTGTCAAAATATTAACGTGAAAAAAATAGCTAAGAGTTTGGGCGACAAACATTACTAAAAATACCTGTGATTTACCATTTCCGAAACATGGCACAACTTTGAGTGAAGTATATGACTTTCAAATTTTATCAATTTCTTTTCGTGAAACCTCTTAAATTGTCAAAATATTAGTGGGAAACAAAGAGCTAAAAGTTTCGGCGGCAAACAACACTAAAAATACATACGATATACCTTTTACGACACAAGGAACAACTTTAGGCGAAAGATATGACTTTCAAACAAAGAGCTAAGAGTTTCGTCTTATATTTTCAAAATATCGCCGGGAAATAAAGAGCTAAGAGTTCCGGCAACAAACAAGACTAAAAACACCTACGATTTACCATTTACGAAACAAGGCACAACTTTGAGCGAATGTTAAGACTTTAAAATTTTGTCATTTTTTTTATGTGAATCATCTTATATTGTCATAATATAGGTGGGAAATAAAGAGCTAAGAGTTTTGGCGACAAACCAGACTAAAAACACCTATGACTTACCAGTTACGACATAAGACACAACTTTGAGCGAACGTTACGACTTTCAAATTTTATCAATTTTTTTCTGTGAATAATCTTATATTTTCAAAATATTGGAGGGACAAAAAGGGCTAAGAGTTTGGGCGACAAACAACAATAAAAACACCTACAATTTATATTTTACGACACAAGGCACAACTTTGAGCGAAAGTAATGAGTTTTAAACTTTGTCAATTTCTTTTCGTAAATCATCTTATATTGTAAAAATATTGGCAGATAACAAAGAGCAAAGAGTTTGGGCGACAAACAACACAACAAACACCGACGATTTACCTTTTCAACAGAAGGCACAACTTTGAGCGAAAGTTATTACTTATAAATTTTGTTAATTTCTTTCCGCGAATCATCTTGTATTGTCAAATTATCGGACGGGAAATACAGAGCTAAGAGATTCGGCGACAAACAAGACTTAGAACACCTACGATTTACCATTTACGAAACAAAGCACAACTTTGAGCGAAAGTTATGACTTTCAAATTTTGTCAATTTCTTTCCGTGAATCATATTTTATTGTCAAAATATTGGGGGGAAAAAGAGTTGAAATTTTGGGCAACAAACAACACTAAAAACACTTACGATTTACCATTTACGACACAAGGCACAACTTTGAGGGAAAATTATGGCTTTCAAATTTTGTCAATTTCTTTCCGTGAATCATCTTATATTGTCAAAATATTAGGGTAAAACAATGAGCTATGAGTTTGGGTGACAAACAAGACTAAAAACACCTTTGAGCAAAAGAATGAAAGTCATAATTTTCGCTCAAGGAACAACTTAGCGCAAAAGTTATGAAATTTAAATTTTGTCAATTTCTCCGAGAACCATCTTATATTGTCAAAATATTGGGGAGGGGGGAGAGTTAAGAGTTTTGGCAGCAAGAAACACCAAAAACACCTAAGATTTACATTTTATGACACAAGGCACAACTTTGAGTAAAAGTTTTGAGTTTTAAATTTTTCCAATTTCTTTTCGTTAATTATCTTAAATTGTCATAATATTTGTGGAAAACAAACAGCTAAGAGTTTGGGCGACAAACAACACTAAAAACACCTACGAAAAACCTTTTACGACTCAAGGCACAACTTTGAGCGAAAGTTAAGAGTTTAAATTTTTGTCAATTTCTTTTCATGAATCTTCTTATATCGTCAAAATATTGGCGTGAAAAAAGTGCTAAGAGTTTGGGCGACAAACATTACTAAAAACACCTACGATTTACCATTTCCGAAACATGACACAACTTTGAGCGAAAGTTATGACTTTCAAATTTTCTCAATTTCTTTCCGTGAAACATCTTAAGTTGTCATAATATTAGTGGGAAACAAAGAGCTAAGAGTTTCGCGGACAAACAACACCAAAAACACATACGATCTACCTTTTACGACACAAGGAACAACTTTGAGCGAAAGTTATGACTTTCAAATTTTGTCGAATTCTTTTTGTGAATCATTTTATAATTTCAAAATAGCACCGGGAAATAAAGAGCTAAGAGTTCCGGCGACAAACAAGACTAATATTGGGGGGGTGGCAAAGAGCTGAGAGTTTGGGCAACAAACAACACTAAAAACACCTACGATTTACCATTTATGACCAAAGGCATAACTTTGAGCGACATTTATGACTTTCAAATTTTGCAAATATCTTTCTGTTAATCCTCTTATATTGTCAAACTATTGTGGGTAAAGAACAAGCTAAGAGGTTTGGTGACAAACAACACTAATAACATCTACGATTTACCATTTACGACACAAGGCACAACTTTGAGGAAAATGTATGAGTTTTAGATTTTTTCAATTTCTTTCTGTGAATCATCTTATATTGTCAAAATATTTGGGGGGGGGGGGTGAAAGACTAGAGAGTTTGGGCGGCAAAAAAAACTAAAAAGTCCTATGAACTACCTTTTACAACATAAGACACAACTTTAAGCGATAGTTATGAGATTTAAATTTTGTCAATTTCTTTCAGTGAATCATTGATATGCGATATATTATATAGCGCATCTAGTGGTTATTAGCATGATTTAGGTGATGTTTGGATATTATTTGATGGTAATTCTGTAATCCGGAAGAGAAGACTAGAAGTGAAGAAATCATGGGATTTACAGAGGTTTGAAGTTCATTGAAGAGTGGAAGAACAGTGTACTGAATTCAATTGGTTCGTTCTCTTTACTCAGATGTCCAAATGGAGTGATTCCAATTCGAGGATTAGATCTTGAAGTCTACTACAAGTCCTCAAAATATGAACGCAATCCGAGTTGGGAATCAAAAGTTATGGCATTTTTACGGAAGTGTCGCAGAAGCTGCTGGAGCCTCTGGAGATCCACCGCACCCCGCGGTGGGTGTTGCCGCACCTGCGATGACGACGCGCTGAAGACTTTTCTCGGCTTATTTCCGAGATCTTTTGTCTGTTTTTATTTTATTTCTGAAACTTTGTTTCCAAGTTTGTTATTTCCTTTTATTTATTTCTGGATTATTTGCCCTAGTATTTAAGGTTATTTCTAAGACTTTGTTTAGATGAACCCTAGTTTCCACCGTTCTTAGTTTTTCTCTCATAAACCCTATGAAGAACTAAGCTTCCATTGTTGCACTTGACATTGTAAAGCCTTCAATTGATTGGTTGTGAGTTTTCTACTCTTGTTCGTTTTCCTATCTAGTTGTATTAATTCTCTTGCGCTTGAATATTTATTGAATCTTATTGGTTTATCTAGACTGATCACCTAGGTTTATTGATATTATCCATATAGCTAGGACTTGTGATTCCGGGTTCGGGTTGCATATCTAGTAGCAAACACGATTTACATAAGCGGGTTGCGAGTGTTCATCGTGAGAGAGAGTTAATTGCATGCTTATAGTAACGGGTTGTTTCTATTGCATGTATCTTATTGAATCCTTGGTTGAATGCTATTGCTTTGTTGAGTCTTGAAGGTTTTCAGGTTTGATTTAGTAATAAGTACTATTAGGGCTGGTAAAACTAATAGTTACATATGATCGGGATAAGAACAACTAAAGGAAAGATAAGAACTTGAGATTGATAGAATTCAGTGATCAACCATATCTCTTGTTGTGTGGATCTTTGTCAGGTGTGACGCTTTTCCCAATCATATTCACAACTTTTGCCTGCGAATCTGTTTACTTGTCTACTTGTTATTTGGTTACGAAAATCATACAAACCCCCCCTAGTTCCTAGTTGGTGACTTGCAATTACTTGAATTGATAATCTGATTCTTTGTGGGATTCGACCCTTACTTGCCCAAACTGCTTGTTTAGGTTTGTTAGGATTATTTTGTGTAGGTGTCACGACAACGCCTATCAAATTGGCACCGTTGCCAGGGAATCAAAATTTCTGTTTTTGTGGTTTTGTTTGTTACCAACTTTCGTGTGGACCTATCTTACGGTCCACACTCGTGCTACTGATTTCTTTTTCTTTGTTATAGATATGGAGTTCTGGGGAGAGCCGCGATATGACCCATACTCCTACGCATACACTCCAGGGTGGAGAGATTACCCCAATTCGAGTTATGGGTACCAGCAATACCCTCCATATGGTCATGACTACCAGGAGTTCTACCCGGAGCCACAATCGTTCTACCAGCAGGGTACTCCATGGCAGTACAATCCGGCCTATGAGCATAGCCCGCCAGTGTCCAATCCAAGTTCCTCCATGTCAACTGAAGATATGCTCCAAGCTCTGACTAAACATTTCAACACTAGTGTTGAAACTAGGGAGTCAAGCATCAAGAATCTAGAGAAGCAGATGAGACAAATGGATGAGGCTATCACAAGGATCGATGCAAGGACTTCGGGGAATCTACCATCTCAAACGGTAGTTAACCCGAGAGCAAATGTTAGTGTCGTGACGCTCAGAAGTGGTAAGCAGCTGAACGTCGCTCCTAGTGCTGAAGAGGACGACACAGAAGACGAGAACTCTCTGTCGAGTTCATCGCACCCGCGGCAAGAAGACCGCCCCCGCGGTGGGACTACAGAAGAGCAACTGAGCTCTCAGTCGAGATCACCGTACCCCGCGCCACTCTCGCCGCACCCAGCGGCCACACCACCGCACCCCGCGGTGAGTCACCGCATTCGCGGTGACAGAGCCCCAGAATTCCGAGACTTTTCTGTCGGGACGACCGCACCCATGGTGGATTCTGACCGCACCCGTGGTGGACCTTCTGGAGTTGTGAAAGAGCCCTACGTCGACACCTATGTTCGTCCGTACTTTCTCCCTCTCGGTTCTGAGAAGCCTCCTGTACCCTTCCCTGAGGCTCTGAAGGACACCCAAAAGGTGGAGAACGACAAAGGTTTATTTGACACCTTCAGTAGCTGCAAGGCGAACGTTCCTTTGGTCACACTGGCAAACAGCGTCCCTCGCTTCACAGAAGTTTTAAGGGAGCTGGGCATATAAAAAAGAAACCAAAGGGGAAGTACAAGAAGGAGGCCTTGATTCAAGTGGCGGATTTTTACATGCTGGATACGAGGCATGATAAGCATGCAGCCCCTGAGATGTTGGGTAGACCGTTCCTAAAGATGGCAAGTGTATTCATTGATATGAACAGCGGTCCACCCATCATGAAGTGCGGGAGGATGGGGGTCAAGCTCGACATGGAATATACAAAGAGGCATCCCCCTGATATAGATCCCAGGAGTTCAGTTGCTGTGAGCAACCCGAGTTGAGGTTGTCTGAGTAGGATGTCGAGCCACGACAATAACTAAGGCGCTGTCCGGGAGGAAATCCGAGGTATGTTTTTCTTTCTTTGTTTTTCATTCTTTGTTTTTGCATTTGTTTTTAGTGTGTTCTTGCTTTGTTTTTGTTTTTCTTTGTTTCCGACTAACCTGCAGGGAGGAGACCCTATGCGAATTGAAGAAGGTGTTTCCCACACCATTGTAAGTCTTCTTTTGCCCTGCACTGGAAAAAAATCCCCGAAAAAACCTTAAACGGGGATCAACAAGAAAAAAAAAACGAAAAAAAAAATCCAAAAAAACCTTAAACGGATTTTAAAAACAAAAAAAAAACAAAAAAGAGTTCTACCGTAGGCCAGCTGTCCGAAGTTCCCCATGGAGAAGGTGCGCATCATGTTGTCAAGGAGGAGACATTCACCCCACACATTATTTGGCAACGATGATGGCCCTACAGTCGACAGTTGAAGAGGAGGAATACCAGGGCCCACACCACGAACACATCTAGGCCCATTTTTTGTGTTCATTGAAGGCCGTGCAGCCCCGAATTCTTTGATATACCACTATTCACCAAAGTGGTTTCCTCTTGGTTGCACGGTAGGAGAAGATTATTGATTAAGAAGATCCCGCGTAACACCAGAGACCTGAGCGTTCATTGTTTTACCGCCAGCAACAACGTACGTCTCCAAGCCAACTCAGCAGCATCTGTGAGTTATCTTTTGCTCTTCCATGTGCTTCTATTTTTTTGTCTTTCATTACATTGAGGACAATGCAATGTTTAAGTATGGGGGAGGTTCTATACTTGCTAAGTCGTTGAGAAGAAGAAAAAAATGAAAAGAGCCAAAAATTTGAAAAGAGGCTAAAATAGAAATCCTGAGATAGGTCGAAAACCCGAAAGGGCGGCCTAGGTAATAAGTAGGTGGCTTGGACCAGCATTAGGCTGGGGTAATAATTGGTCAAGAGTGATGTGAGTATATGTGAACCCATCTATTGAAAAATGAAATGAGTGGCTTGGTGAAAACCCGAAAGGGCGCCTTGGCAAAATGAGTGAAAAGAATAAGAGTGATTTTTAGGATTCCTCATTTTTCCTAGCGTGGCGACATAAGAAGGGGAGTTATAAGGAGGATTCGGGTAGGCCACCATGGAGGAATAAGGTGATTAGATGGAGTTCGGTTTGGATTAGTCTTACATTGCTTGTATTGGAACTTATTGTTGATGTGTTATAACTACTAGTGTCATGTTTTCTTGTACTTCCTGAGGCCTTGGAGCATGATTGATGGAGTGAGTTCAGTTTTTAGCTTACTCGGGACGAGTAAAGGTCTAAGTATGGGGGAATTTGATATGCGATATATTGTATAGCGCATCTAGTGGTTATTAGCATGATTTAGGTGATGTTTGGATATTATTTGATGGTAATTCTGTAATCCGAAAGAGAAGACTATAAGTGAAGAAATCATGGGATTTACAGAGGTTTGAAGTGCATTGAAGAGTGGAAGAACAGTGTGCTGAATTCAATTGGTTCGTTCTCTTTACTCAGATGTCCAAATTGAGTGATTCCAATTCGAGGACTTAGATCTTGAAGTCTACGTCAAGTCCTAAAAATATGAACGCAATCCGAGTTGGGAATCAACAGTTATGGCGTTTTTACGGAAGTGTCACAGAAGCTGCTGGAGCCTCTGGAATACACCGCACCCCGCTGTGGGTGTTGCCGCACCTGCGGTGACGACGCGCTGAAAACTTTTCTCGGCTTATTTCCGAGATCTTTTATCTGTTTTTATTTTATTTTTGAAACTTTGTTTTCAAGTTTGTTATTTCCTTTTATTTATTTCTGGATTATTTGCCCTAGTATTTAAGGTTATTTCTAAGACTTTGTTTAGATGAACCCTAGTTTCCACCGTTCTTAGTTTTTCTCTCATAAACCCTATGAAGAACTAAGCTTCCATTGTTGCACTTGACGTTGTGAAGCCTTCAATTGATTGGTTGTGAGTTTTCTACTCTTGTTCGTTTTCCTATCTAGTTGTATTAATTCTCTTGCGCTTGAATGTTTATTGAATCTTATTGGTTTATCTAGACTGATCACCTAGGTTTATTGATATTATCCATATAGCTAGGACTTGTGATTCCGGGTTCGGATTGCATATCTAGTAGCAAACACGATTTACATAAGCGGGTTGCGAGTGTTCATCGTGAGAGAGAGTTAATTGCATGCTTATAGTAACGGGTTGTTTCTATTGCATGTATCTTGTTGAATCCTTGGTTGAATACTATTGCTTTGTTGAGTCTTGAAGGTTTTCGGATTTGATTTAGTAATAAGTACTATTAGGGCTGGTAGAACTAATAGTTACATATGATCGGGATAAGAACAACTAAAGGAAAGATAAGAACTTGAGATTGATAAAATTCAGTGATCAACCATATCTCTTGTTGTGTGGATCTTTGTCAGGTGTGACGATTTTCCCAATCATATTCACAACCTTTGTCTGTGAATCTGTTTACTTGTCTACTTGTTATTTGGTTACGGAAATCATACAAACCCCCCCTAGTTCCTAGTTGGTGACTTGCAATTACTTGAATTGATAATCTGATTCTCTGTGGGATTCGACCCTTACTTGCCCAAACTACTTGTTTAGGTTTGTTAGGATTATTTTGTTTAGGTGTCACGACAACGTCTATCAATCATCTTAAATCGTCATAATATTGGTGGGAAACAAAGAGCTAAGAGTGTGGGTGACAAACAACACTAAAAACACCTACGGAATACCTTTTACGACACAAGGCAAAACTTTGAGCGAAATTATGAGTTTTAAATTTTGTCAATTTCTTTTTGTGATACATCTTATATTGTCAAAATATTTCCGGGAAATAAAGAGCTAAGAGTTTGGGCGACAAAAACAACTAAAAACATCTACGAATCACCATTTCCGAAATAAGGCACAACTTTGAGCGAAATTTTTGTCAATTTCTTTTTGTGAATCGTCTTATATTTTCAAAATATTGCTAAAAACACCTACGAAACAAAGCACAACTTTGAGCGAAAGTTATGACATTCAAATTTTGTCAATTTCTTTCCGTGAATCATCTTATGTTGTCAAAATATCGGACGGGAAAAATGAGCTAAGAGTTTCGGCAACAAACAAGACAAAAACACCTACAATTTACTATTTACGAAACAAGGCACAACTTTGAGCGAAAGTGATGAATTTTATATTTTGTCAATTTTATTCCGTGAATCATCTTTTATTGTCATAATATTGGGGGGGGGGGGGGACAGTTAAGAGTTTGGGCAACAAACAACACTAAAAACACCTACGATTTACAGTTTACGACACAAGGCACAACTTTGAACGAAAATTATGACTTTCAAATTTTGTCAATTTCTTTCCGTGAATCATCTCATATTGTCAAAATTTGGGGTGAAACAACGAACTATGAGTTTGGGTGACAAACAAGAAGAAAAAAACCTTTGAGCAGGGCACAACTTTGAGCAAAAGATTGAAAGTCATAACTTTCGCTCAAGGCACAACTTTGCACAAAAGTTATGAAAATTAAAATTTTGTCAATTTCTACATGAACCATTTTATATTGTCAAAATATTGGGGGGGGGGGGGGGAGTTAAGAGTTTGGGTGGCAAAAAACACCTAAGATTTAAATTTTACAATACAAGGCACAACTTTGAGCAAAAGTTTTGAGTTTTAAATTTTTCCAATTTATTTTTGTTAATCATCTTAAATTGTCATAATATTGGTGGAAAACAAACAGCTAAGAGTTTGGGAGACAAACAACACTAAAAACACCTACGAAATACGTTTTACGAAACAAGGCACAACTGTAACACCCCCAAATATATAACCTTGAAGGCGTTACTGCTAGTGACCTCAGACGCTTTGTCCGATGTCACCCAAGGCTTTACCAGTTGATTTAAATCATCAAACAACAATTATGATACAAAATATCATAACCTTTGATTAAAATCATTATTTCGGGATTACATCCATAATCCGAAATACAACCAAAATACAAAATCAGGTTCATTACAGCGGAAGTCTTTACACAAAACATATTTAACATAGCGAAAGTCTTTTAAATAACCAACAAAGGGTCTTATTCCGTGATTCATCTTATATTGTAAAAATATTGGGGGGTAAAAAGATCTAAGAGTTTGGGTGACAAACAACACTCAAAACACCTACGATTTACCATTTACGACACAAGGCACAACATTGAGCGAAATTAATGAGTTTAAATATTTGTCAATTTCTTGAATCTTCATATATTGTTAAAATATTGGCGTGAAAAAAAGAGCTAAGAGTTTGGACGACAAGTATTATTAAAAACACCTACAATTTACCATTTACGAAACAAAGCACAACTTTGAGTGAAAGTTATAACTTTCAAATTTTGTCAATTTCTTTCTGTGAATCATCTTTTATTGTCATAATATTGGGGGGGGGGGGGTGTTAAGATTTTGGGCAACAAACAACACTAAAAACACATACGATTTTCAATTTATGACATAAGGCACAACTCTGAACGAAAGTTATGACTTTCAAATTTTGTCAATTTCTTTCCGTGAATCATCTTATATTGTCAAAATATTGGGGTGAAACAACGAGCTATGAGTTTGGGTGACAAACAAGATGAAAAACACCTTTGAGCAGTGCACAACTTTGAGCAAAAGATTAAAAGTCATAACTTTCGCTCAAGGCACAACTTTGCGCAAAAGTTATGAAATTTAAATTTTGTCAATTTCTACGTGAACCATCTTATATTGTCAAAATATTGGGGGGGGGGGGGGGGGAAGAGTTAAGAGTTTGGGTGGCAGAAAACACCAAAAACACCTAAGATTTAAATTTTACAACACAAGGCACAACTTTTGAGCAAAAGTTTTGAGTTTTAAATTTTTCCAATTTCTTTCTGTTAATCGTCTTAAATTGTCATAATATTGGTGGAAAACAAACAGCTACGAGTTTGGGAGACAAACAACACTAAAAACACCAACGAAATACGTTTTACGACACAAGACACAACTTTGAGCGAAAGTTATGAGTTTAAAATTTTGTCAATTTGTTTTCATGAATCTTCTTATATTGTCAAAATATTGGCGGGAAATTAAAGAGCTAAGTGTTTGGGCGACAAACATTACTAAAAACACCAACGAATTACCATTTTCGAAACATGGCACAACTTTGAGGGAAATTTCTGACTTTCAAATTTTGTCAATTTCTTTCCGTGAAACATCTAAAGTTGTCATTATATTAGTGGGAAACAAAGAGCTAATAGTTTCGGCAAAAAACAACACTAAAAACACATACGAAATACCTTTTATGGACAAAATATAAAATTCCATGAATCATCTTATATTGTCTCCCAAACTCGTAGTTGTTTGTTTTCCACCAATATTATGACAAATTAAGATGATTAACAGAAAGAAATTGGAAAAATTTAAAACTCAAAACTTTTGCCCAAAGTTGTGCCTTGTGTTGTAAAATTTAAATCTTACGAAACAAAGCACAACTTTGAGTGAAAGTTATGACTTTCAAATTTTGTCAATTTCTTTCTGTGAATCATCTTTTATTGTCATAATATTGGGGGGGAAAAGTGTTAAGAGTTTGGGCAACAAACAACACTAAAAACACATACGATTTTCAATTTATGACATAAGGCACAATTCTGAACGAAAGTTATGACTTTCAAATTTTGACAATTTCTTTCCATGAATCATCTTTTATTGTCATAATATTGGGGGGGAAAGTCATAACTCCCCCCCCCCCAATATTATGACAATAAAAGATGATTCACGGAAAGAAATTGACAAAATTTGAAAGTGATAACTTTCACTCAAAGTTGTGCTTTGTTTCGTAAATGGTAAATCGTAGGTGTTTTTAATAATACTTGTCGCCCAAACTCTTAGGTCTTTTTTTCACGCCAATATTTTGACAATATAAGAAGATTCAGGAAAAGAAATTGACAAATGTTTAAATATTTGTCAATTTCTTTTCCTGAATCTTCTTATATTATCAAAATATTGGCGTGAAAAAAAGAGATAAGAGTTTGGGCGACAAGTATTATTAAAAACACCTACGATTTACCATTTACGAAACAAAGCACAACTTTGAGGGAAAGTTATGACTTCAAATTTTGTCAATTTCTTTCCATGAATCATCTTTTATTGTCATAATATTGGGGGTGAAAATTGTTAAGAGTTTGGGCAACAAACAACACTAAAAACACATACGATTTTCAATTTACGACACAAGGCACAACTATGAAGGAAAGTTATAACTTTCAAATTTTGTCAATTTCTTTCCGTGAATCATCTTATATTGTCAAAATATTGGGGTGAAACAACGAGCAAGAGTTTGGGTGACAAACAAGACGAAAAACACCTTTGAGCAGCGCACAACTTTGAGCAAAAGATTGAAAGTCATAACTTTCGCTCAAGGCACAACTTTGCGCAAAAGTTGTGAAATTTAAATTTTGTCAATTTCTACGTGAACCATTTTATATTTTCAAAATATTGGGGGGGGGGTGAAGTGATAAGCACTACTTTGTTGGGCTTAACCAAGAGTCATTAGAGGTTTTATTGGTGCCAGTCGGGTAGATTTAGACACATTCATGTGTATGGCGTTTGGGGGCGAAGTTGGTGTTTTTGGAGGTGTTTGAGCCGTTTTGGAGATCATAGTAGACACTCCGGAGGAAGCCACCAGAAGTAGACACCAAGGAGCTGAAGAGACGAAGACTTCGGAGGAAGTACCTTAAACGTGGAGCAACTGTCTAATGAATCTCTCTATGATTATTATGAGCGCTTCAAGAAACTGGTGAAGAGTTGTCCCTACCATGGTTACGAAAAACATGATCTAATTCTCTATTTACATGGAGGACTCCATGAAGATGATCGTCGGATGGTGAATTCTTCATGTGGTGGGAATATTCTGAAGAGGACTTACGAAGAAGCTCTAGAGATATTTGCTACTCTGGCTGATGACTCTAGACAGTACAGTGGGAGAGGTTCCCAAAGCTTGGTAGTTGCTAGTTCTCAGTCAAAGATTGATCAGGCTGATTTTGATGTGCTGAGAGAGGAGGTGAGACGCCTGAAGCTGAAAGGTACGCCTCAGTAGGCTAAGGCATGTGAGATATGTCATGACGACTTGCATCCTACTGATTCATGTCCTACTCTACAAGAGGAAGTGAATCATGTAGGAGGATATCAGTAGAGGCCCAGGCATGACCCTTATTCTAATACATACAATCCTGGTTTGAGGGATCATCCAAACTTCAGATGGAGAGACCTAGAGAAAAATCAACCACAGGGTAATCCTCAACAGCCTAGGCAGCCATTTGTGCCACAACCTCAAGGGCAGAGCTCAAATCCTTCGTCGTCTATGGAGGACATGATGAAGATGCTGATGCAGAGCCATGTAAACCTCAATGAAAATGTTGCTAAGTTGTCTAAGAGCCAATTGCAATTCCAAGCAAATACACAAGCTAGCATTCAGAACTTGGAAAGGCAGGTGGGTCAGATGTCTCAAGTGGTGAATAAACTTGAAGCGAAAGACTCGGGTAAGCTTCCTTCTCAAACTGAGGCAAACCCGAACATTCGTAATGTCAGTGCTGTAACTTTGAGGAGTGGAAAAAGGCACGAAGGAAGCAATACTGAAGCAGCTGAAGAAGACAGTTCGGATCTGGAGGAAATAAAAGACGGCGACCGCCGCCTAAATCACGGTGACCGCCGCCCAGGTGATCCCAAATTCGATGTTTCCGAAGAGAATGACGGCGATCGCCGCATAAATGGCAGCGACCGCCGCGATTACGGCGACCGTCGTCCAGAGAACGGCGACCGCCGTGACGGTGATCCAATTCTCGAACTTTCAGACGATGTCAGCGGCGACCGCCGCCTCCCTGTAGCCGATGCTGAGGCTGAGAAGGAGTCCGAAACTCCGATTTTTCCTGATTGGAAGCCTGTTCCGCCATTCCCATCTGCTTTGAAGCGTACCAAGCCACTTGTGCAGGACAAGGACATGTTTGAGATGTTCAGAAATGTTGAGGTAAAAATTCTTCTCCTTAATTTGATCAAGTT
The DNA here is from genome assembly GCA_027886185.1 of Rheum nobile. Classification (NCBI taxonomy): domain Eukaryota; kingdom Viridiplantae; phylum Streptophyta; class Magnoliopsida; order Caryophyllales; family Polygonaceae; genus Rheum; species Rheum nobile. The sequence goes on along the minus strand of WOAB01000490.1, from coordinate 6,678,178 downwards.
TGTCCCTCGTTATGCTAAGTTCTTGAAGCAGATGTGCATAACAAAGAGAAATCATGATAGGAACAACAAGAAGAAGGTAAAGGTAAGCGAACATGTTTCTGCTGTGTTTCAGAAGAGCTTACCAAAGAAGTGTGGCGATCCAGGTATGTTCACCATTCCAATCACTAATGTTCTACCTTCATCTCTTTGTGAATCCTTACAATTAGGACCCATGCATGCGACCAATATTTCCATTCAGTTAGCTGATCGATCTAGTGTGCGTCCTATAGGGATAGTGGAGGATATTTTGGTTATGGTTGGTGATCTCACTTTCCCTGCTGACTTCTTTGTGCTTAATATGGAACATGATAAGCATGCAGCCCCTATTCTGTTAGGGAGACCTTTTCTGAAAACTGCCAACACTAAGATCAATGTGAGCACTGGTGCTTTAACCATGGAATTTGATGGCCAAACTATTAATTACAATATCTATGAAGCCATTAAATACCCTTCTGATGATGATTCTTTGTGTGCAATTGATGTACTTGAGCCTGTGGTGCAAGATATTTTTGATGAGGACCACCTAGATGACACGCAATCTCTCATTGTTGATTCTAACTTGGTTTCTGCTTCATTTACTAACTCGCAGGAAGTCATCACTGAGTTGGCCGCTGACTATAAGCCTCCTCTTGAGATACCAGGCAAATCGCCTTTACTGCTAACTCCGAGTGAGAAGCTCGTTCCATCTGTGATGCAGGTCCCTGAAGTTGAGGTTAAACACCCCCCTGATCGATCTAAGTATGGGGGAGACGCGACTAAGAAGGTCAAGATGGAGGGGCCGCTGAAGAAGAAGAAGAATGGTCTAAGGTTCAAACCTTTTCATAATTGGTTCAGGAAGGAGGTATGGATTAAGAAGGTTCCTAAAGAGCCTGACGATATGGATTGAGGATGTTCGAGTAGTATGTCGAGCCAACGACATTAACTAAGGCGCTGATTGGGAGGCAACCCGATGTTAGGTAGTTTATTTTCCTTCCCTTAGTCATTTTCTTTCGTTTTTTCGTTTAGTTTTTCCTTTCTGTGTCGAACTAACCTACATGAAGCGTTTCAAAGTGAAGAAGGAGTTCACGGCGCCCGCCGCCTAGCTTACGGCGTCCGCCGTAATCACCTCCCTCGTTCACTTTGCTTGCGGCAAATGACGGCGACCGCCGTTTAATTACGGCGATCGCCGCCATTCTCAGGTTCGTTTTCTTATCAAAAAAAAAAAAACCCGAAAAAAAAACCTTAAACAGGGAGGAAAAAAAAACAAACAAAAAAAAAAGTTTTACCGGGTTGTGCAGATTTCCCACGAGAGGTGCACATCATGTTGCTAACAGAGGAATACATTCACCCTACATTCATTTGGCAACGATGATGGCCCTGCAGTCGATAGCTGGTGAGGAGATACACCAGGGCCCAACCACGATGACATCTGGGTCCATTTTTGAAGGCCATGCAACCCCGTTCCCTTGATCGACCATTCATTCACCACAGTGGTTCATTATGGTTGCATGGTAGGAGCTGATGGAGTTGAAGGCCGTACAGCCCTGCTTTCCTACATAACCACCACACCCCATGGTGGATCCCTATGGTTGCACGGTAGATGAAGATTATGGCGTTGATGCCGACACCCGTGACATGGACATTTATTGAGAAGACCGCCAGCGACACCTTCCGTGTCCAAGCCAACTCGGCAACGTTGTGAGTTAATTTTTTGCTTTTCCCTGTGCTTTATTCTTTTCGTCTTTCATTACATTGAGGACAATGCAATGTTTAAGCATGGGGGAGAGTTCTATACTTGCCACGTCGTTGAGGAAAAGAAAAAAAATGAAAAAGAGCCAAAAATTTGATAAAAGGCTGAAATTGAAATCCTGGGATAGGCCGAAAACCCGAAAGGGCGGCCTAGGTAATAAGCAGGTGGCTTGGACCAGCATTAGGCTGGGATAATATGTGGTCAAGAGTGACGTGAGTTTATGTGAGCACATCTATTGAAAAATGAAATGAGTGGCTTGGTGAAAACCCGAAAGGGCGCCTTGGCAAAATGAGCGAAAAGAAGAAGAGTGATTTTAGGATTTCTCATTATTCTTGGCGAGGCGTCATAAGAAGAGGAGACAAAGAAGGATTGTCGGGTAGGTCACTCTGGGAGACATAAGGAGCAATAGATGAAGGCTAGGATTAGAGGTTACTCACGTTATTGGATGTCCGGGTTTAGCTTGGGGGAAGTACTCTGCTTGCCCCTTAAGCTTGTTGAGTTGTTGATGTGTTGTAAATGAGAGTGGTGCCAGGAGCTTGGCATGGGTTAGGTGACTCTTAGTTGGAGGATATGCTTCCTGAGACCTTGGATGCTACATTGGAGGAGTAGGCTCTTTATTAGTTTACTCGTGGACGAGCAAAGGTCTAAGCATGGGGGAGTTTGATAAGCACTACTTTGTAGGGCTTAACCAAGAGTCATTAGAGGTTTTATTGGTGCCATTCGGGTAGATTTAGACACATTCATGTGTATGGCGTTTGGGGGCGAAGTTGGTGTTTGAGCCGTTTTGGAGATCATAGTAGACACTACCGGAGGAAGCCACCAGAAGTAGACGCCAAGGAGCTAAAGAGACAAAGACTTCGGAGGAAGTACCTTACGACTGTAACACCCCGGGCCAGAGGTGCTACAGTGCCATAGTCCCGAAGGACTATAAGGCGGGTGAAATAAAAATTTGCAAACATATCCCATACATAATATATACCAAAAGCAGCACAGTGGAAAAACCTGTGAAACCTGTCCAAAGTTGAAACCATAATCAACTTAACATACAGAAAGTACAACCATTTACAAACCAAAACCAACAACCAAAAACCAAACCAATACAACAAGTTCGACCACTTCAAGGTTCAAAACCAAAACGACACACACAACCAAGTCAAAGTCCAAACCAAAAGAGTAAAGCCTTCGACTCCAAACCGACGGTAATCAGGATCCTCCTTGCTGGCGCTAAAACTGCAAACCCTGATTGACTGGGGGACCCGATACCCCAGCTAACCACGGCACGTAAACCGAGGTTGGTCAGTCTCACGAAAGACTATGGCAAGACTAGCCGAGCCAAAACAGTTCAAAACACATACATATATCACCAATCAACTCACAACACCAACAACACGCCACACAATATATAATATCATAACTATACTTAATCATATCAACCAACCAATGCCAACCACACGTCAAAACATATACACACACTATCACATACCATTCATTACACATCCTTATCCAACTCTTCACTATACTAACCTCAATCAATCTATCCTCAAGCTCATCACAAGCATAAACGAATAAAACGATCCAATCCAACTTCACTGACACGTCCAATCCATCCTTCGCTCTATTACTAATACCTCAATCAACAACTCTATGCACATATACATCTCTTACTACTGACTTACAACCAAAGCTAACCAATAAGACTGAACTCACTACTGCACTACACAACAAATTCAATTAACCTGCACATCCACAAACACATAAGCATCAACGAGATAATCATCACATATAAACATAAAGAAAATAACGATCCAAGCCAGCCACCCTTCTGGTGCCGCCTGTTCGTTAACATAGACTGTAACTCATACACTCAAATTCAACCCTTGTTGGCCCACACCCTCAAGATGGGAAACCAACCTCCATACTTAATCAACATAACCATCTTCCTGCAACTAGTTACCACCAACAATCATACCAACAGATATTCATATCACAACTAACTACAATAACCAACATTTGACAACAAGTCAAACTAGCCAACAATCAATATCTAACATAAAACCAATAACTAAACACACAGTCAATATTTACCAACACAACCACTAAATCAAACGACAACAATCATCATCACGAAACCACTTTAATCAGGTACGCAACCAACATCCAACACAAAACCACTTAATCAGGTATGCAACCAACATTCAATACATAATCAACACACAACCGCCAACCCTCCAATCCAACCTCCGTCTCCACCACCACATCATCGGGTGAGACAATCAACACACACAACCATCAACACCTCCAATCCAACCTCCGTCTCCACCACCACATCACCGGGTGAGACAATCAACACACACTTTCTGGATGGGACTTTCACCATCCAACCCTTGGCCCTTAACGACGTAGGCGTGCACCCTATGCGGTTTGGTGAGACTATCATCACCTGACCCTTCGACCTTCGGGGGTTCATACCCATCGAGGCCCTAAATATAAGGACTTTCACCATTCGCCTCCTGACCATCGGGGTTCACACCCACCGAGGCCCTCACATATAAGGAATTTCACCATTTGCCTCCTGACCATCGGGGTTCACACCCACTGAGGCCCTCACCTATAAGGAATTTCACCATCGAACAACATTCCACCACCACACCGATACCAATCAAATAAAATCATATACGACAATCAATCAAATATCACATACGGCAAAGGCTAACACATATTCACATACACACACAATCCAACACACACACTCACACATTCAATCCAACACACACATACGATCCACCACACACACACACATTCAATCCAATACACATACACGTGTCAACAGACACTCACACTCAAGCCAACACACACACACGTGTCAACAAACACTATCAACAACAATCACAAACACATAATCACACCTTAACACACCTCATCACACATCATCCAACCATTATATAGTCAAACAAACCAATTAAAATAATAGCTCAAGCAACGGTAAAATTAAACATAATCAGTTTATAAAAATATATAAGTTAGCAAGGATCCTCTTGCCTCAAGTCGAACCGCAACGACGACTCCAGAGATCTCCAAACCACGCGAACGAACCTTCCAAAAATCAGCACTACACATTCACCAAAATCAACCCCAAGCTCACGAAATTGGCTCTTCAACTGCCCACAAAGAATATTTCAACATCAATTCGAACCACAACATCAATTCGAACATAAACCCTAAAAATTCAGCAAAGCCTCAACCAAATTGAAATTAATCCAACCCATAAGCTCACCTTGTCGACAACTAAGCGGTAGTCACCGGGAAGAGGCTCCTCGTCGCTGGAACCACAACAACAACAATGAACAGCAGCTGCACAACCCCAAAACACCACAATTTGCTGCACAAATTCAGCAAAGAAATGGAGTCCGGAAATCTAACAGACCAACACCCCCTTTCTTACCTCGTCGGCGACCACAATCTCAGCCCCGGGAACACCACATCTCGCCACCGGAAAGTTGCAGTACGACCGGACAGCAAAAGCTCGAACCAGCAGCGACGAGCTCCACAGTAGCAGCTACGAACAACACGCAGCAGGGAGGAGGAGGAACAGCGGCGGCGCTGTCCAAGTCGGCACGCCGGAGACGAGCTGGTTGAGCACAAGAGAAGGTCGGATCGCCGGGGAAATGGCTGGGCACAAGAGGGAGAGACCACGTACAAGGGATGAGTTCGGGAAGGAGACAACCGATTATATTGAGGGATTTAGGGATTTAATTCCCAAAATTCTATTTCTCCCACTTAAGTAATATTCCATAATTAATTTACCCTTATGCCATTCTCCTTATATAATTTGGGGTATTTCAACGGCGCCCGCCGCAGAAGCCACGGCGACCGCCGCCAAAACCCTCCCAACAATGATGGCTACGACTTGGCCACGACGCCCGCCGTGGAAATGCGACGCCCGTCGCCATTACGGCGCCCGCCGTGGAGGTTGCAGCGCCCGCCGCCGCTGTTCAGAAGTCCGCCGAGCCGTTTCCTTATTTGCTTTATTTTGCATTATTTTATTACGATTTATTATTTCGTTTTAGGTTAATTCAGACTTTGTTTCCTTTAGTATTTAAGGGTAGAGAAAGGCTTGTTTGCCTATCAGCTAATCTCTCTCTAAACCCTAATTTCTTCTACGTATTTGTTATGAAGAACTAAGTCCCCTAGGCTTAGTCAGACGCTGAAGCTTTCGTTTTGATTCAGTTGTGAGACTCTCATTCTTAATCTATTGTATGGTTTTTATCTATTCTCTTGCTTGATTGCTTATGATTGATATTGATAATCTCTATCTTGGACGCAACTAGGGTTTGTCGTTATTGATCTATTGCTAGATTTAGATTGTTACTGGTTGAGCATATCTATTTCAGAGTAGCAACTGCATCGTACTAGTATCTGGTTGTGCTAGTCTTATGCAGAAGAGAACTGATTTATATTCTAGGATAAAAGCTGGTTGTTTTATGCTAGAATTATATCCAACTATATTCCTATCCGTAAGGCTGCTGTTAAACTGAATCTTGATAGTTTCAGGGTTGTTTAATTAGTTAGTGCTAATAGTTTCTGGTTGTGCTATTAGTTATATCTGAAAAGGAATTGAAATTTCCATTGCATGAGATTTTGAATGAGTATCTAGGATCAACTTGTCATACGAATAGTGGATGTTGTTTGACTAAGTATTTTTCCCATCACTGATTTCACAACTCTTTAGCTTGTTTACCTTTTGCATGTTTAGAACTTACAAAACTCACAAAACCCCCCTTTGGTTACTTTGGATTGACATATAAATTACATATAACGATAGACTATGTCTCCCTGTGGACTCGACCTTTACTTACCTAGGACTACGGTTTAAGGTTTGTTTGGATATTTTGCATAACAGTAATTAGCACGACAAATTTCTTGTTACCAGGAAGAGTTAAGAGTTTGGGTGGCAGAAAACACCAAAAACACCTAAGATTTAAATTTTACAACACAAGGCACGACTTTGGGCAAAAGTTTTGAGTTTTAAATTTTTCCAATTTCTTTCTGTTAATCATCTTAAATTGTCATAATATTGGTGGAAAACAAACAGCTACAAGTTTGGGAGACAAACAACACTAAAAACACCTACGAAATACGTTTTACGACACAAGGCACAACTTTGAGCGAAAGTTATGAGTTTAAAATTTTGTGAATTTGTTTTCATGAATCTTCTTATATTGTCAAAATATTGGTGGGAAAAAAAAGAGCTAAGTGTTTGGGCGACAAACATTACTAAAAACACCTACTAATTGCCATTTTCGAAACATGGCACAACTTTGAGTGAAAGTTACGTCTTTCAAATTTTGTCAATTTCTTTCCGTGAAACATCTAAAGTTGTCATTATATTAGTGGGAAACAAAGAGCTAAGAGTTTCGGCGAAAAACAACATTAAAATATTATTGGAAAATAAAGAGCTAAGAGTTTGGGCGAGAAAAACAAATAAAAACACCTACGAATCACCATTTTCGAAACAAGGCACAGATTTGAGCGAAATTTATGACTTTCAATATTTGTCATTTTCCATTTGTGAATCATCTTATATTTTCAAAATATCGATAAGAAACAAAGAGATCAGTGTTTCGGCGACAAACAAGGCTAAAAACACCTATGATTTAACATTTACGAAACAAAGTACAACTTTGAGCGAACGTTATGACATTCAAATTTTGTCAATTTCTTTTCCTGAATCATCTTTAATTGTCATAATATTGGGGGAAAAAAGAGTTAAGAGTTTGGGCAACAAACAACACTAAAAACACCTACGATTTACAATTTACGATACAAGGCACAACTTTGAGTGAAAGTGATGAATTTTATATTTTGTCAATTTTATTCCGTGATTCATCTTATATTGTAAAAATATTGGGGGGGTAAAAAGAGCTAAGAGTTTGGGTGACAAACAACACTTAAAACACCTACGATTTACCATTTACGACACAAGGCACAACATTGAGCGAAATTTATGAGTTTAAATATTTTTCAATTTCTTTTCCTGAATCTTCTTATATTGTCAAAATATTGGCGTGAAAAAAAGAGCTAAGAGTTTTGGCGACAAGTATTATTAAAAACACCTAAGATTTACCATTTATAAAACAAAGCACAACTTTGAGTGAAAGTTATGACTTTCAAATTTTGTCAATTTCTTTCCGTGAATCATCTTTTATTTTCATAATATTGGGGGGGAGGGGGGAGTGTTAAGAGTTTGGGCAACAAACAACACTAAAAATGCATACGATTTTCAATTTACGACACAAGGCACAACTCTGAACGAAAGTTATGACTTTCAAATTTTGTCAATTTCTTTCCGTGAATTATCTTATATTGTCAAAATATTGGGGTGAAACAACGAGCTATGAGTTTGGGTGACAAACAAGACGGAAAACAACTTTGAGCAGCGCACAACTTTGAGCAAAAGATTGAAAGTCATAAGTTTCGCTCAAGGCACAACTTTGCGCAAAAGTTATGAAATTTAAATTTTGTCAATTTCTACGTGAACCATCTTATATTGTCAAAATATTGGGGGGGGGGGAGAGTTAAGAGTTTGGGTGGCAGAAAACACCAAAAACACCTAAGATTTAAATTTTACAACACAAGGCACAACTTTGAGCAAAAGTTTTGAGTTTTAAAATTTTCCAATTTATTTATGTTAATCATCTTAAATTGTCATAATATTGGTGGAAAACAAACAGCTACGAGTTTGGGAGACAAACAACAATAAAAATACCTACGAAATACGTTTTACGACACAAGGCACAACTTTGAGCGAAAGTTATGAGTTTAAAATTTTGTTAATTTGTTTTCATGAATCTTCTTATATTGTCAAATATTGGCAGGAAAAAAAAGAGCTAAGTGTTTGGGCGACAAACATTACTAAAAACACCTACGAATTACCATTTTCGAAACATGGCACAACTTTGAGGGAAAGTTATGACTTTCAAATTTTGTCAATTTCTTTCCGTGAAACATCTAAAGTTGTCATTATATTAGTGGGAAACAAAGAGCTTAGAGTTTCGGCGAAAAACAACATTAAAAACACATACGAAATACCTTTTATGACACAAGGCATAACTTTGAGTGAAATTATGAGTTTAAACATTTGTCAATTTCTTTTTGTGAATCATCTTATATTGTCAAAATATTACTGGGAAATAAAGAGCTAAGAGTTGGGGCGACAAAAACAAAAAAAAACACCTACGAATCACCATTTCTGAAACAAGGCACAACTTTGAGCGAAATTTATGACTTTCAAATTTTGTCAATTTCTCTTTGTGAATCATGTTATATTTTCAAAATATCGATAAGAAACAAAGAGATAAGTGTTTCGGCGACAAACAAGGCTAAAAACACCTACGATTTAACATTTACGAAACAAAAAACAACTTTGAGCGAAAGTTATGACATTCAAATTTTGTCAATTTCTTTTCGTGAATCATCTTTAATTGTCATAATATTGGGGGGAAAAAGAGTTAAGAGTTTGGGCAACAAACAACACTAAAAATACCTACGATTTACAATGTACGACACAATGCACAACTTTGAGTGAAAGTGATGAATTTTATATTTTGTCAATTTTATTTTGTGATTCATCTTATATTGTAAAAAAATTGGGGGGGTAAAAAGAGCTAAGAGTTTGGGTGACAAACAACACTTAAAACACCTACGATTTACCATTTACGACACAAGACACAACATTGAGCGAAATTTATGAGTTTAAATATTTGTCAATTTCTTTTCCTGAATCTTCTTATATTGTCAAAATATTGGCGTGAAAAAAAGAGCTAAGAGTTTGGGCAACAAACAACACTAAAAACACATACGATTTTTCAATTTACGACACAAGGCACAACTCTGAACGAAAGTTATGACTTTCAAATTTTGTCAATTTCTTTCTGTGAATCATCTTATATTGTCAAAATATTGGGGTGAAACAACGAGCTATGAGTTTGGGCAACAAACAACACTAAAAACACACACGATTTTCAATTTACGACATAAGGCACAACTCTTAACGAAAGTTATGACTTTAAAATTTTGTCAATTTATTTCCGTGAATCATCTTATATTGTCAAAATATTGGGGTGAAACAACGAGCTATGAGTTTGGGTGACAAACAAGACGAAAAACACCTTTGAGCAGTGCACAACTTTGAGCAAAAGATTAAAAGTCATAACTTTCGCTCAAGGCACAACTTTGCGCAAAAATTATGAAATTAAAATTTTGTCAATTTCTAAGTGAACCATTTTATATTGTCAAAATATTGGGGGGGGGGGAGAGTTTTGAGTTTACAACACAAGGCACAACTTTGGGCAAAAGTTTTGAGTTTTAAATTTTTCCAATTTCTTTCTGTTAATCATCTTAATTTGTCATAATATTGGTGGAAAACAAACAACTACGAGTTTGGGAGACAAACAACACTAAAAACACCTACGAAATACGTTTTACGACACAAGGCACAACTTTGAGCGAAAGTTATGAGTTTAAAATTTTGTCAATTTGTTTTCATGGATCTTCTTATATTGTCAAAATATTGGCGGGAAAAAAAAGAGCTATATGTTTGGGTGACAAACATTACTAAAAACACCTACGAATTACCATTTTCGAAACATGGCACAACTTTGAGGGAAAGTTATGACTTTCAAATTTTGTCAATTTCTTTCCGTGAAACATCTAAAGTTGTCATTATATTAGTGGGAAACAAAGAGCTAAGAGTTTCGGCGAAAAACAACACTAAAAACACATACGAAATACCTTTTATGACACAAGGCAAAACTTTGAGCGAAATTATGAGTTTAAAAATTTGTCAATTTCTTTTTGTGAATCATCTTATATTGTCAAAATATTACTGGGAAACAAAGAGCTAAGAGTTTGGGCGACAAAAACAACTAAAAACACCTACGAATCACCATTTTCGAAACAAGGCACAACTTTGAGCGAAATTTATGACTTTCAAATTTTGTCAATTTCTTTTTGTGAATCATCTTATATTTTCAAAATATCGATAAGAAACAAAGAGATAAGTGTTTCGGCGACAAACAAGGCTAAAAACACCTACGATTTAACATTTACGAAACAAAGCACAACTTTGAGGGAAAGTTATGACATTCATAATTTGTCAATTTCTTTTCGTGAATCATTTTAATTGTCATAATATTGGGGGGGGAAAGGGTTAAGAGTTTGGGCAACAAACAACACTAAAAACACCTACGATTTACAATTTACGACACAAGACACAACTTTGAGCGAAAGTGATGAATTTAAAATTTTGTCCATTTTATTCCGTGATTCATCTTATATTGTAAAAATATTGGGGGGTAAAAAGTGCTAAGAGTTTGGGTGACAAACAACACTCAAAACACTTACGATTTACCATTTACGACACAAGGCACAACATTGAGCGAAATTAATGAGTTTAAATATTTGTCAATTTCTTTTCCTGAATCTTCTTATATTGTCAAAATATTGGCGTGAAAAAAATTGCTAAGAGTTTGGGCGACAAGTATTATTAAAAACACCTACGGTTTATCATTTACGAAACAAAGCACAACTTTGAGTGAAAGTTATGACTTTCAATTTTTTTCAATTTCTTTTCGTGAATCATCTTTTATTGTCATATTATTGGGGGGGGGGGGAGTGTTAAGAGTTTTGGCAACAAACAACACTAAAAACACATACGATTTTCAATTTACGACACAAGGCACAATTCTGAACGAAAGTTATGACTTTCAAATTTTGTCAATTTCTTTCCGTGAATCATCTTATATTGTCAAAATATTGGGGTGAAACAACGAGCTATGAGTTTGGGTGACAAAGAAGACGAAAAACACCTTTGAGCAGCACACAACTTTAAGCAAAAGATTGAAAGTCATAACTTTCGCTCAAGGCACAACTTTGCGCAAAAGTTATGAAATTTAAATTTTTTCAATTTCTATGTGAACCATTTTATATTGTCAAAATATTGGGGGGGGGGGGGGGGGGCAAGAGTTAAGAGTTTGGGTGGCAGAAAACACCAAAAACACCTAAGATTTAAATTTTACAACACAAGGCACAACTTTGGGCAAAAGTCTGGAGTTTTAAATTTTTCCAATTTGTTTTTGTTAATCATCTTAAATTGTCATAATATTGGTGGAAAACAAACAGCTACGAGTTTGGGAGATAAACAACACTAAAAACACCTACGAAATACGTTTTACGACACAAGGCACAACTTTGAGCGAAAGTTTTGAGTTTAAAATTTTGTCAATTTGTTTTCATGAATCTTCTTATACTGTCAAAATTATGGCGGGAAAAAAAGAGCCAAGTGTTTGGGCGACATACATTACTAAAAACACCTACGAATTACCATTTTCAAAACATCGCACAACTTTGAGGGAAAGTTATGACTTTCAAATTTTGTCAATTTCTTTCCGTGAAACATCTAAAGTTGTCATTATATTAGTGGGAAACAAAGAGCTAAGAGTTTCGGCGAAAAACAACACTAAAAACACATACGAAATACCTTTTATGACACAAGGCAAAACTTTGAGCGAAATTATGAGTTTAAAAATTTGTCAATTTCTTTTTGTGAATCATCTTATATTGTCAAAATATTACTGGGAAACAAAGAGCTAAGAGTTTGGGCGACAAAAACAACTAAAAACACCTACGAATCACCATTTTCGAAACAAGGCACAACTTTGAGCGAAATTTATGACTTTCAAATTTTGTCAATTTCTTTTTGTGAATCATCTTATATTTTCAAAATATCGATAAGAAACAAAGAGATAAGTGTTTCGGCGACAAACAAGGCTAAAAACACCTACGATTTAACATTTACGAAACAAAGCACAACTTTGAGGGAAAGTTATGACATTCATAATTTGTCAATTTCTTTTCGTGAATCATTTTAATTGTCATAATATTGGGGGGGAAAGGGTTAAGAGTTTGGGCAACAAACAACACTAAAAACACCTACGATTTACAATTTACGACACAAGACACAACTTTGAGCGAAAGTGATGAATTTAAAATTTTGTCCATTTTATTCCGTGATTCATCTTATATTGTAAAAATATTGGGGGGTAAAAAGTGCTAAGAGTTTGGGTGACAAACAACACTCAAAACACTTACGATTTACCATTTACGACACAAGGCACAACATTGAGCGAAATTAATGAGTTTAAATATTTGTCAATTTCTTTTCCTGAATCTTCTTATATTGTCAAAATATTGGCGTGAAAAAAATTGCTAAGAGTTTGGGCGACAAGTATTATTAAAAACACCTACGGTTTATCATTTACGAAACAAAGCACAACTTTGAGTGAAAGTTATGACTTTCAATTTTTTTCAATTTCTTTTCGTGAATCATCTTTTATTGTCATATTATTGGGGGGGGGGAGTGTTAAGAGTTTTGGCAACAAACAACACTAAAAACACATACGATTTTCAATTTACGACACAAGGCACAATTCTGAACGAAAGTTATGACTTTCAAATTTTGTCAATTTCTTTCCGTGAATCATCTTATATTGTCAAAATATTGGGGTGAAACAACGAGCTATGAGTTTGGGTGACAAAGAAGACGAAAAACACCTTTGAGCAGCACACAACTTTAAGCAAAAGATTGAAAGTCTTAACTTTCGCTCAAGGCACAACTTTGCGCAAAAGTTATGAAATTTAAATTTTTTCAATATCTATGTGAACCATTTTATATTGTCAAAATATTGGGGGGGGGGGGCAAGAGTTAAGAGTTTGGGTGGCAGAAAACACCAAAAACACCTAAGATTTAAATTTTACAACACAAGGCACAACTTTGGGCAAAAGTTTGGAGTTTTAAATTTTTCCAATTTGTTTTTGTTAATCATCTTAAATTGTCATAATATTGGTGGAAAACAAACAGCTACGAGTTTGGGAGATAAACAACACTAAAAACACCTACGAAATACGTTTTACGACACAAGGCACAACTTTGAGCGAAAGTTTTGAGTTTAAAATTTTGTCAATTTGTTTTCATGAATCTTCTTATACTGTCAAAATATTGGCGGGAAAAAAAGAGCCAAGTGTTTGGGCGACATACATTACTAAAAACACCTACGAATTACCATTTTCAAAACATGGCACAACTTTGAGGGAAAGTTATGACTTTCAAATTTTGTCAATTTCTTTCCGTGAAACATCTAAAGTTGTCATTATATTAGTGGGAAACAAAGAGCTAAGAGTTTCGGCGAAAAACAACACTAAAAACACATACGAAATACCTTTTATGACACAAGGCAAAACTTTGAGCGAAATTATGAGTTTAAAAATTTGTCAATTTTTTTTTGTGAATCATCTTATATTGTCAAAATATTACTGGGAAATATAGAGCTAAGAGTTTGGGCGACAAAAACAAATAAAAACACCTACGAATCACCATTTCCGAAACAAGGCACAACTTTGAGTGAAATTTATGACTTTCAAATTTTGTCAATTTCTCTTTGTGAATCATCTTATATTTTCAAAATATCGATAAGATACAAAGAGATAAGTGTTTTGGCGACAAACAAGGCTAAAAACACCTACGATTTAACATTTACGAAACAAAGCACAACTTTGAGCGAAAGTTATGACATTCAAATTTTGTCAATTTCTTTTCGTGAATCATCTATAATTGTCATAATATTGGGGGGGGGGGGGAGAGTTAAGAGTTTGGACAACAAACAACACTAAAAACACCTACGATTTATAATTTACGACACAAGGCACAACTTTGAGTGAAAGTGATGAATTTTATATTTTGTCAATTTTATTCTGTGATTCATCTTATATTGTAAAAATATTGGGGGGTAAAAAGAGCTAAGAGTTTGGGTGACAAACTACATTTAAAACACCTACGATTTACCATTTACGACACAAGGCACAACATTGAGCGAAATTTATGAGTTTAAATATTTGTCAATTTATTTTCCTGAATCTTCTTATATTGTCAAAATATTGGCGTGAAAAAAAGAGCTAAGAGTTTGGGCGACAAATATTATTAAAAACACCTACGATTTACCATTTACGAAACAAAGCACAACTTTGAGTGAAAGTTATAACTTTCAAATTTTGTGGGGGGGGGGGGGGGGAAGAGTTAAGAGTTTGGGCAACAAACAACACTAAAAACACATACGATTTTCAATTTACGACACAAGGCACAAATCTGAACGTAAGTTATGACTTTTTAACTTTGTCAATTTCTTTCCGTAAATCATCTTATATTGTCAAAATATTGGGGTGAAACAACGAGCTATGAGTTTGGGTGACAAACAAGACGAAAAACACCTTTGAGCAGCGCACAACTTTGAGCAAAAGATTGAAAGTCATAAGTTTCGCTCAAGGCACAACTTTGCGCAAAAGTTATGAAATTTAAATTCTGTCAATTTCTACGTGAACCATTTTATATTGTCAAAATATTGGGTGGGGGGGGGGGGAGAGAGTTAAGAGTTTGGGTGGCAGAAAACACCAAAAACACCTAAGATTTAAATTTTACAACACAAGGCACAACTTTGAGCAAAAGTTTTGAGTTTTAAATTTTTCCAATTTCTTTTTGTTAATCATCTTAAATTGTCATAATATTGGTGGAAAACAAACAGCTACGAGTTTGGGAGATAAACAACACTAAAAACACCTACAAAATACGTTTTACGACACAAGGCACAACTTTGAGCGAAAGTTATGAGTTTAAAATTTTGTTAATTTGTTTTCATGAATCTTCTTATATTGTCAAAATATTGGCGGGAAAAAAAACAGCTAAGTGTTTGGGAGAAATTATTAGTTTAAAAACTTGTCAATTTCTTTTTTTGAATCATCTTATATTGTCAAAAGATTACTGGGAAATAAAGAGCTAAGAGTTTGGGTGACAAAAACAACTAAAAACACCTACGAATCACCATTTCCGAAACAAGGCACAACTTTGAGCGAAATTTATGACTTTCAAATTTTGTCAATATCTTTTTGTGAATCATCTTATATTGTCAAAATATCGATAAGAAACAAAGAGATAAGTGTTTCGGCGACAAACAAGGCTAAAAACACCTATGATTTAACATTTACGAAACAAAGCACAACTTTGAGCGAAAGTTATGACATTCATATTTTGTCAATTTCTTTTCGTGAATCATTTTAATTGTCATAATAATGGGGGGGAAAAGAGTTAAGAGTTTGGGAAACAAACAACACTAAAAATACCTACGATTTACAATTTACGACACAAGGCACAACTTTGAGCGAAAGTGATGAATTTTATATTTTGTCAATTTTATTCCGTGATTCATCTTATATTGTAAAAATATTGGGGGGTAAAAATGTAACACCCCCGGGCCAGTGGTGCTACAGTGCCATAATCCCGAAGGATTATAAGGCGGGTGAAATAAAAATTTAAGCAAAACCTAACCCATATATAATATATACGAAAAACGGCACAGCGAAAAACAACCTGCCCGGAGTTTGAAACCACAATCAAACCTAAGATACAAAAAATACAACACTTTACAACCCAAGGACCAACAACCAGAAATCAAAAACCAATACAACAAGTTCGACCACTTCATGGTCCAAAACCAAAACGACACATACAACCAAGTCAAAGTCCAAAAACCAAAAGAGTAGCCTTCGACTCCAAAACCGACGATGATCAGAATCCTCCTTGCTGGCGCTAAACCTGAAAAGCCTGATTGACTGAGGGACCCGATACCCCAGCCAACCACGGCACGTAAACCGCAGTTGGTCAGTCTCGTGAAAGACTATGGCAAGATTAGCCAAGCCAAAACAGTTCAAACAACATACAATCATATAAGATATATATAACGTCACAAAATCCAGCCAAAACAACCAAGAGAGTACTCAACTCTCAAACGCAAATAACTCCAACATAACTCCAACATAATCCATTCTAACCCAATCAACGATAATCCAAACACCAGACCCATGCTCAATCAAACAAACCAACTACCACACCGACACTCAACAACAATCACATATAACCATCAATAATACACAATCACACCTTAAACCAACTATCCAACCACACGTCAAAACACAAACATAACACGCTATCACATAACCGATCAATTATCCATTCTTATCCAATTCTGCACGATATTAACCTCTTTCAATCCAACCTCAAACTCATCAGTACTCAAGCATAAACGAATAGAAAGATCCAATCCAACTTCCTCTCCAATACTAATACCTCAAACAACAACTCTATGCACATACACATATCTTACTACTGACTTACAACCAAAGCTAACCGATAATACAGAACTCACTACTGTACTAACACAACGAATTCAATTAACCTGCACATCCACAACACATAAGCATCAACGAGATAATTATCACATAACACAATCATAACTTAAATAACGGTCCAGGTCAGCCACCCTTCTGGTGCCGCCGGTTCGTCAACCACGACTGCAACTCATACCTTCAAACTCAACTCGTATTGGCCCACACCCTCAAGATGGAAACCAATCTATACACTCAAACAACACAACCAACATTCATAATCCATCAACTACCAACAATAACCATACCAACATAAATTCACAACCTTGACCAGTTACAATCAACAACTATAACACACGTAAATTCACCACCACAACCAATGGCCAACAATGACCCACAACCACAACTAATAACAATCAACGTCCAACATAAACCAATTATCAAACATACAACCAAATTACCAACATAACCACTTAATCAAGTACACAACCAACATTCAACACATAACCAACACACACAACCACCAACACCTCCAATCCAACCTCCGTCTCCACCACCACATCACCGGGTGAGACAATCCACAATACCTCCGTCTACATCACCACATCACCGGGTGAGACAATCAACACACACTTTCCGGATGGGACTTTCACCATCCAACCCTTGGCCCTTAACGACGTAGGCGTGCACCCTACGCGGTTTGGTGAGACTATCATCACCTGACCCTTCGACCTTCGAGGGTTCATACCCACCGAGGCCCTCACATATAAGGAATTTCACCATCGAACAACATTCCACCACCACACCGATACCAATCAAATAAAATCATATACGACAATCAATCAAATATCACATACGGCAAAGGTTAACACATATTCACATACACACACAATCCAACACACACACTCACACATTCAATCCAATACACATACATGTGTCAACAGACACTCACACTCAAGCCAACACACACACACATGTGTCAACAGACACTATCAACAACAATCACAAACACATAATCACACCTCATCACACATCAACACATTTCACCACATATTAACACATTATCACACACCAACACATATTATCACACATCACAACCAAGCAATTATAGTCAATTCTAACCAATTTAAAATAGCTCAAGCAACCATAATTTAATTATGACATAAGCTAAGCATAAATCAATTATAAAAATATATAAGTTAGGCAAGGATCCTCTTGCCTCAAGTCGAACCGCAACGACCCCAGAGGTCTCCAAACCACTCGAACGAACCTGCGAAATCAATCCGAGCAAATCCCTGGCGTTAATTCATACCAAACCACAACTAGAGAAAACCCCCAAATCAAATCCCTAAATTCATACCTTCAAATTCCCAATTCAACAACAACACCCAAAATTATTCCTCTCCAACAGCTGGCGTCTGCACACAAACAACCCAAGTGGCCAAATACAATTTACAACATGCCCTCAGCCCTGTACACATCTGAATTCAGTCTAAAGTTCAGCTGGCATTTATTCATTCAATTTAGCCATAAAATTCCATAATCACATCAGCCGTGAAACCTCAACCAAGCAACACGGCCTTACCTCGATGTCGACCGCGCCTACGCCGCTGGGAAGACCTCCTCGTCGTCGGAGAAGACGACAACAACGAGGGCGGCACAACAGCAACACTAGCAGCAGCGACGACGGCCTTCTCTGCAACAGGTCGCAGCTCCTCGCTCAGCAGCTCCGGCAAGCAACAATGGCGAACGAAGCAGCCACGAACAGCAACAGCTCAGCAAACGGCGGCGACAGTAGCTCGACCCAGCACGGACAGCGCGCAGCCAAGGGGGGAGGAGGAAGAGCAGCGGCGGGTTGGTCTGGTCGGCTCGCCGGAGGGACGACTCTCTGGGCACAGGAGAGAGCCGGATCGGGAGGAAGGTGATGCAGAACGGACAGCGGGAGGTGATACGAGAGAGAGAGAGAGACCGAACCAAATTAGGGATTTTATCCCCAATTTCCCAATTTCCCACCTTTTAAGTAACCCCATAATTAATTTACCAAAACGCCATTATCCACTTATTTGGGGTATTTCAAAAAAGAGATATGAGTTTGGGTGACAAACAACACTCAAAACACCTACGATTTACCATTTACGACAAAATGCACAACATTGAGCGAAATTAATGAGTTTAAATATTTGTCAATTTCTTGAATCTTCATATATTGTTAAAATATTGGCGTGAAAAAAAGAGCTAAGAGTGTGGGCGACAAGTATTATTAAAAACACCTACGATTTACCATTTACGAAACAAAGCACAACTTTGAGTGAAAGTTATGACTTTCAAATTTTGTCAATTTCTTTCTGTGAATCATCTTTTATTGTCATAATATTCGGGGGGAAAAGTGTTAAGAGTTTGGGCAACAAACAACACTAAAAACACATATGATTTTCAATTTACGACAAAAGGCACAACTCTGAACGAAAGTTATGACTTTCAAATTTTGTCAATTTCTTTCCGTGAATCATCTTATATTGTCAAAATATTGGGGTGAAACAACGAGCTATTAGTTTGGGTGACAAACAAGACGAAAAACACCTTTGAGCAGTGCACAACTTTGAGCAAAAGATTAAAAGTCATAACTTTCGCTCAAGGCACAACTTTGCGCAAAAGTTATGAAATTTAAATTTTGTCAATTTCTACGTGAACCATCTTATATTGTCAAAATATTGGGGGGGGGGGAGAGTTAAGAGTTTGGGTGGCAGAAAACACCAAAAACACCTAAGATTTAAATTTTACAACACAAGGCCTTGTTTCGGAAATGGTGATTTGTAGGTGCTTTTAGTTGTTTTTCTCGCCCAAACTCCTAGCTCTTTATTTCCCAGTAATATTTTGACAATAAAAGATGATTCACAAAAAGAAATTGACAAGTTTTTAAACTCATAATTTCGCTCAAAGTTTTGCCTTGTGTCACAAAAGGTATTTCGTATGTGTTTTTAGTGTTGTTTTTCGCCGAAACTCTTAGCTCTTTGTTTCCCACTAATATAATGACAACTTTAGATGTTTCACGGAAAGAAATTGACAAAATTTGAAAGTCATAACTTTCCCTCAAAGTTGTGCCATGTTTCGAAAATGGTAATTCGTAGGTGTTTTTAGTAATGTTTGTCGCCCAAACACATAGCTCTTTTTTTTCCGCCGATATTTTGACAATATAAGAAGATTCATGAAAACAAATTGACAAAATTTTAAACTCATAACTTTCGCTCAAAGTTGTGCCTTGTGTCGTAAAACGTATTTCGTAGGTGTTTTTAGTGTTGTTTGTCTCCCAAACTCGTAGTTGTTTGGGAGACACAAGGCACAACTTTGAGCGAAAGTGATGAATTTTATATTTTGTCCATTTTATTCCGTGATTCATCTTATATTGTAAAAATATTGAGGGGTAAAAAGAGCTAAGAGTTTGGTTGACAAACAACACTCAAAACACTTACGATTTACCATTTACGACACAAAGTCATTGAGCGAAATTAATGAGTTTAAATATTTCTCAATTTGTTGAATCTTCTTATATTGTCAAAATATTGGCGTGAAAAAAAGAGCTAAGAGTTTGGGCGACAAGTATTATTAAAAACACCTACGATTTACCATTTACGAAACAAAGCACAACTTTGAGTGAAAGTTATGACTTTCAAATTTTGTCAATTTCTTTCTGTGAATCATCTTTTATTGTCATAATATTGGGGGGGAAAAGTGTTAAGAGTTTGGGCAACAAACAACACTAAAAACACATACTATTTTCAATTTACGACATAAGGCACAATTCTGAACGAAAGTTATGACTTTCAAATTTTGTCAATTTCTTTCCATGAATCATCTTATATTGTCAAAATATTGGGGTGAAACAACGAGCTATGAGTTGGGGTGACAAACAAGACGAAAAACACCTTTGAGCAGTGCACAACTTTGAGCAAAAGATTAAAAGTCATAACTTTCGCTCAAGGCACAACTTTGCGCAAAAGATATAAAATTTAAATTTTGTCAATTTCTACGTGAACCATCTTATATTGTCAAAATATTGGGGGGGGGGGAGAGTTAAGAGTTTGGGTGGCAGAAAACACCAAAAACACCTAAGATTTAAATTTTACAACACAAGGCACAACTTTGAGCAAAAGTTTTGAGTTTTAAATTTTTCCATATTCTTTCTGTTAATCATCTTAAATTGTCATAATATTGGTGGAAAACAAACAGCTACGAGTTTGGGAGACAAACAACACTAAAAACACCTACGAAATACGTTTTACGACACAAGGCACAACTTTGAGCGAAAGTTATGAGTTTAAAAGTTTCTCAATTTGTTTTCATGAATCTTCTTATATTGTCAAAATATTGGCGGGAAAAAAAGAGCTAAGTGTTTGGGCGACAAACATTACTAAAAACACCTACGAATTACCATTTTCGAAACATGGCACAACTTTGAGGGAAAGTTATGACTTTCAAATTTTGTCAATTTCTTTCCGTGAAACATCTAAAGTTGTCATTATATTAGTGGGAAACAAAGAGCTAAGAGTTTCGGCGAAAAACAATACTAAAAACACATACGAAATACCTTTAATGACACAAGGCAGAACTTTTAGCGAAATTATGACTTTAAAAATTTGTCAATTTCTTTTTGTGAATCATCTTATATTGTCAAAATATTACTGGGAAATAAAGAGCTTAGAGTTTAGGCGACAAAAACAACTAAAAACACCTATGAATCACCATTTCCGAAACAAGGCACAACTTTGATAGAAATTTATGACTTTCAAATTTTGTCAAATTCTTTTTGTGAATCATCTTATATTTTCAAAATATCGATAAGAAACAAAGAGATAAGTGTTTCGGCGACAAACATGGCTAAAAACACCTACGATTTAACATTTATGAAACAAAGCACAACTTTGAGCGAAAGTTATGACATTCATATTTTGTCAATTTATTTTCGTGAATCATTTTAATTGTCATAATATTGGGGGGGGGGGAGAGAGTTAAGAGTTTGGGAACAAACAACACTAAAAACACCTACGATTTACAATTTACACACAAGTTTGAGCGAAAGTGATGAATTTTATATTTTGTCAATTTTATTCCGTGATTCATCTTATATTGTAAAAATATTGGGGGGTAAAAAGAGCTAAGAGTTTGGGTGACCAACAACACTTAAAAGACCTACGATTTACCATTTACGACACAAGGCACAACATTGAGCGAAATTTATGAGTTTAAATATTTGTCAATTTCTTTTCCTGAATCTTCTTATATTGTCAAAATATTGGCGTGAAAAAAAGAGCTAAGAGTTTGGGCGACAAGTATTATTAAAAACACCTACGATTTACCATTTACGAAACAAAGCACAACTTTGAGGGAAAGTTATGACTTTCAAATTTTGTCAATTTCTTTCCGTGAATCATCTTTTATTGTCATAATATTGGGGGTGAAAAGTGTTAAGAGTTTGGGCAACAAACAACACTAAAAACACATACGATTTTCAATTTACGACACAAGGCACAACTATGAAGGAAAGTTATAACTTTCAAATTTTGTCAATTTCTTTCCGTGAATCATCTTATATTGTCAAAATATAAGTAGGCTAAGGCCTGTGAGATCTGTCATGACGACTTGCATCCTACTGATTCATGTCCTACTCTACAAGAGGAAGTGAATCATGTAGAAGGATATCGGTAGAGGCCTAGGCATGACCCTTATTCTAATACATACAATCCTGGTTGGAGGGATCATCCAAACTTCAGATGGAGAGACCCAGAGAAAAATCAACCACAGGGTAATCCTCAACAGCCTAGGCAACCATTTGTGCCACAACCTCAAGGGCAGAGCTCAAATCCTTCGTCGTCTATGGAGGACATGATGAAGATGCTGATGCAGAGCCATGTAAACCTCAATGAAAATGTTGCTAAGTTGTCTAAGAGCAAATTGCAATTCCAAGCAAATACACAAGCTAGCATTCAGAACTTGGAAAGGCAGGTGGGTCAGATGTCTCAAGTGGTGAATAAACTTGAAGCGAAAGACTCGGGTAAGCTTCCTTCTCAAACTGAGGCAAACCCGAACATTCGTAATGTCAGTGCTGTAACTTTGAGGAGTGGAAAAAGGCGCGAAGGAAGCAATACTGAAGCAGCTGAAGAAGACAGTTCGGATCTGGAGGAAATAAAAGACGGCGACCGCCACCTAAATCACGGCGACCGCCGCCCAGGTGATCCCACATTCGATGTTTCCGAAGAGAATGACGGCGACCGCTGCATAAATGGCAGCGACCGCCGTGATTACGGCGACCGTCGTCCAGAGAACGGCGACCGCCGTGACGGTGATCCAATTCTCGAACTTTTGGACGATGTCAGCGGCGACCGCCGCCAACCTTACGGCGACCTCCACCTCCCTGTAGCCGATGCTGAGGCTGAGAAGGAGTCTGAAACTCTGATTTTTCCTGATTGGAAGCATGTTCCGCCATTCCCATCTGCTTTGAAGCGTACCAAGCCACTTGTGCAGGACAAGGACATGTTTGAGATGTTCAGAAACATTGAGGTAAAAATTCTTCTCCTTAATTTGATCAAGTCTGTCCCTCGTTATGCTAAGTTCTTGAAGCAGATGTGCATAACAAAGAGAAATCATGATAGGAACAACAAGAAGAAGGTAAAGGTAAGCGAACATGTTTCTGCTGTGTTTCAGAAGCGCTTACCAAAGAAGTGTGGCGATCCAGGTATGTTCACCATTCCAATCACTATTGGAGGTACCAAGTTCAATAAAGCTATGTTAGATTTGGGTGCTTCCATTAATGTTCTATCTTCATCTCTTTGTGAATCCTTACAATTAGGACCCATGCATGCGACCAATATTTCCATTCAGTTAGCTGATCGATCTAGTGTGCGTCCTATAGGGATAGTGGAGGATATTTTGGTTATGGTTGGTGATCTCACTTTCCCTGCTGACTTCTTTGTGCTTAATATGGAACATGATAAGCATGCAGCCCCTATTCTGTTAGGGAGACCTTTTTCTGAAAACTGCCAACACTAAGATCAATGTGAGCACTGGTGCTTTAACCATGGAATTTGATGGCCAAACTATTAATTACAATATCTATGAAGCAATGAAATACCCTTCTAATGATCATTCTTTGTGTGCAATTGATGTACTTGAGCCTGTGGTGCAAGATATTTTTGATGAGGACCACCTAGATGACACGCAATCTCTCATTGTTGATTCTAACTTGGTTTCTGCTTCATTTACTAACTCGCAGGAAGTCATCACTGAGTTGGCCGCTGACTATAAGCCTCCTCTGGAGATACCAGGCAAATCGCCTTTACTGCTAACTCCGAGCGAGAAGCTCGTTCCATCTGTGATGCAGGTCCCTGAAGTTGAGGTTAAACACCCCCCTTATCGATCTAAGTATGGGGGAGACGCGACTAAGAAGGTCAAGATGGAGGGGCCGCTGAAGAAGAAGAAGAATGGTCTAAGGTTCAAACATTTCCATAATTGGTTCAGGAAGGAGGTATGGATTAAGAAGGTTCCTAAAGAGCCTGACGATATGGATTGAGGATGTTCGAGTAGTATGTCGAGCCAACGACATTAACTAAGGCGCTGATCGGGAGGCAACCCGATGTTAGGTAGTTTATTTTCCTTCCCTTAGTCATTTTCTTTCGTTTTTTCCTTTAGTTTTTCCTTTCTGTGTCGAACTAACCTGCAGGAAGCGTTTCAAAGTGAAGGAGTTCACGGCGCCCGCCGCCTAGCTTACGGCGTCCTCCATAATCACCTCCCTCGTTCACTTTGCTTGCAGCAAATGACGGCGACCGCCGTTTAATTACGGCGATCGCCGCCATTCTCATGTTCGTTTTCTTATCTAAAAAAAAAAAAACCCCGAAAAAAAAAACCTTAAACGGGGAGAAAAAAAAAAACAAAAAAAAAAAAAAGTTTTACCGGGCTGTGCAGATTTCCCACGAGAGGTGCGCATCATGTTGCTAACAGAGGAATACATTCACCCTACATTCATTTGTCAACGATGATGGCCCTGCAGTCGACATCTGGTGAGAAGATACACCAGGGCCCAACCATGATGACATCTGGGTCCATTTTTGAAGGCCATGCAACCCCGTTCCCTTGATCGACCACTCATTCACCACAGTGGTTCATTATGGTTGCATGGTAGGAGCTGATGGAGTTGAAGGCCGTGCAGCCCTGCTTTCCTACATAACCACCACACCCCACGGTGGATCCCTATGGTTGCACAGTAGATGAAGATTATGGCGTTGATGCCGACACCCGTGACATGGACGTTTATTGAGAAGACCGCCAGCGACACCTTCCGTGTCCAAGCCAGCTCGGCAACGTTGTGAGTTAATTTTTTGCTTTTCCCTGTGCTTTATTCTTTTTGTCTTTCATTACATTGAGGACAATGCAATGTTTAAGCATGGGGGAGAGTTCTATACTTGCCACGTCGTTGAGGAAAAGAAAAAAATGAAAAAGAGCCAAAAATTTGATAAAAGGCTGAAATTGAAATCCTGGGATAGGCCGAAAACCCGAAAGGACGGCCTAGGTAATAAGCAGGTGGCTTGGACCAGCATTAGGCTGGGGTAATATATGGTCAAGAGTGACGTGAGTTTATGTGAGCACATCTATTGAAAAATGAAATGAGTGGCTTGGTGAAAACTCGAAAGGGCGCCTTGGCAAAATGAGCGAAAAGAAGAAGAGTGATTTTAGGATTTCTCATTATTTTTGACGAGGCGTCATAAGAAGAGGAGACAAAGAAGGATTGTCGGGTAGGTCACTCTGGGAGACATAAGGAGCAATAGATGAAGGCTAGGATTAGAGGTTATTCACGCTATTGGATGTCCGGGTTTAGCTTGGGGGAAGTACTCTGCTTGCCCCTTAAGCTTGTTGAATTGTTGATGTGTTGTAAATGAGAGTGGTGCCATGAGCTTGGCATGGGTTAGGTGACTCTTAGTTGGAGGATATGCTTCCTGAGACCTTGGATGCTACATTGGAGGATTAGGTTCTTTATTAGTTTACTCGTGGACGAGCAAAGGTCTAAGCAAGGGGGAGTTTGATAAGCACTACTTTGTAGGGCTTAACCAAGAGTCATTAGAGGTTTTATTGGTGCCATTCGGGTAGATTTAGACACATTCATATGTATGGCGTTTGGGGGCGAAGTTTGTGTTTTTGGACGTGTTTGAGCCGTTTTGGAGATCATAGTAGACACTATCGGAGGAAGCCACCAGAAGTAGACGCCAAGGAGCTGAAGAGACGAAGACTTCGGAGGAAGTACCTTATGGCGCCCGCCGCAGAAGCCACGGCGACCGCCGCCTAAACCCTCCCAACAATGATGGCTACGACTTGGCCACGACGCCCGCCGTGGAAATGCAGCGCCCGCCGCCATTACGGCGCCCGCCATGGAGGTTGCAGCGCCCGCCGCCGCTGTTCAGAAGTCTGCCGAGCCGTTTCCTTATTTGCTTTATTTTGCATTATTTTATTACGATTTATTATTTCGTTTTAGGTTAATTCAGACTTTGTTTCCTTTAGTATTTAAGCGTAGAGAAAGGCTTGTTTGCCTATCAACTAATCTCTCTCTAAACCCTAATTTCATTTTACGTATTTGTTATGAAGAACTAAGTCCCCTTGGCTTAGTCAGACGCTGAAGCTTTCGTTTTGATTCAGTTGTGAGACTCTCGTTCTTAATCTATTGCATGGTTTTTATCTATTCTCTTGCTTGATTGCTTATGATTGATAAGAAACTAAGAGATCACTGGTTGAGCATATCTATTTCAGAGTAGCAACTGCATCGTACTAGTATCTGGTTGTGCTAGTCTTATGCAGAAGAGAACTGATTTACATTCTAGGATAAAAGCTGGTTATTTTATGCTAGAATTGTATCCAACTATATTCCTATCCGTAAGGCCGCTGTTAAACTGAATCTTTATAGTTTCAGGGTTGTTTAATTAGTTAGTGCTAATAGTATCTGGTTGTGCTATTAGTTATATCTGAAAAGGAATTGGAATTTCCATTGCATGAGATTTTGAATGAGTATCTAGGATCAACTTTTCATACGAATAGTGGATGTTGTTTGACTAAGTGCTTTTCCCATCACTGATTTCACAACTCTTTAGCTTGTTTACCTTTTGCACGTTTAGAACTTACAAAACTCACAAAACCCCCCTTTGGTTACTTTGGATTGACATATAAATTACATATAACGATAGACTCTGTCTCCGTGTACACTCGACCTTTACTTACCTAGGACTACGGTTTAAGGTTTGTTTGGATATTTTGCATAGCAGTAATTAGCACGACAAATTTCCTGTTACCAGGAAGAGTTAAGAGTTTGGGTGGCAGAAAACACCAAAAACACTTAAGATTTAAATTTTACAACACAAGGCACGACTTTGGGCAAAAGTTTTGAGTTTTAAATTTTTCCAATTTCTTTCTGTTAATCATCTTAAATTGTCATAATATTGGTGGAAAACAAACAGCTACAAGTTTGGGAGACAAACAACACTAAAAACACCTACGAAATACGTTTTACGACACAAGGCACAACTTTGAGCGAAAGTTATGAGTTTAAAATTTTGTCAATTTGTTTTCATGAATCTTCTTATATTGTCAAAATATTGGTGGGAAAAAAAAGAGCTAAGTGTTTGGGCGACAAACATTACTAAAAACACCTACTAATTACCATTTTCGAAACATGGCACAACTTTGAGTGAAAGTTACGTCTTTCAAATTTTGTCAATTTCTTCCTGTGAAACATCTAAAGTTGTCATTATATTAGTGGGAAACAAAGAGCTAAGAGTTTCGGCGAAAAATAACATTAAAAACACATACGAAATACCTTTTATGACACAAGGCAGAACTTTGAGCGAAATTATGAGTTTAAAAATTTGTCAATTTGTTTTTGTGAATCATCTTATATTGTCAAAATATTACTGGGAAATAAAGAGCTAAGAGTTTGGGAGACAAAAACAAATAAAAACACCTACGAATCACCATTTCCGAAACAAGGCACAAATTTGAGCGAAATTTATGACTTTCAAATTTTGTCATTTTCCATTTGTGAATCATCTTATATTTTCAAAATATCGATAAGAAACTAAGAGATCAGTGTTTCGGCGACAAACAAGGCTAAAAACAGCTATGATTTAACATTTACGAAACAAAGTACAACTTTGAGCGAACGTTATGACATTCAAATTTTGTCAATTTCTTTTCCTGAATCATCTTTAATTGTCATAATATTGGGGGGAAAAAGAGTTAAGAGTTTGGGCAACAAAAAACACTAAAAACACCTACGATTTACAATTTACGATACAATGCACAACTTTGAGTGAAAGTGATGAATTTTATATTTTGTCAATTTTATTCCGTGATTCATCTTATATATTGTAAAAATATTGGGGGGGTAAAAAGAGCTAAGAGTTTGGGTGACAAACAACACTTAAAACACCTACGATTTACCATTTACGACACAAGACACAACATTGAGCGAAATTTTTGAGTTTAAATATTTGTCAATTTCTTTTCCTGAATCTTCTTATATTGTCAAAATATTGGCGTGAAAAAAAGAGCTAAGAGTTTGGGCGACAAGTATTATTAAAAACACCTACAATTTCTTTACGTGAATCATCTTTTAATTGTCATAATATTGGGGGGGAAAAGGGTTAAGAGTTTGGGCAACAAACAACACTAAAAACACCTACGATTTACAATTTACGACACAAGGCACAACTTTGAGCGAAAGTGATGAATTTTATATTTTGTCCATTTTATTCCGTGATTCATCTTATATTGTAATAATATTGGGGGGTAAAAAGTTCTAAGAGTTTGGGTGACAAACAACACTCAAAACACTTACGATTTACCATTTACGACACAAGGCACAACTTTGAGCGAAATTAATGAGTTTAACTATTTGTCAATTTCTTTTCCTGAATCTTCTTATATTGTCAAAAAAATGGCGTGACAAAAAGAGCTAAGAGTTTGGGTGACAAGTATTATTAAAAACACCTACGGTTTATCATTTACGAAACAAAGCACAACTTTGAGTGAAAGTTATGACTTTCAAATTTTTCAATTTCTTTTCGTGAATCATCTTTTATTGTCATATTATTGGGGGGGGGGGGAAGTATTAAGAGTTTTGGCAACAAACAACACTAAAACACATACAATTTTTTCAAAACACATACGATTTTCAATTTACGACACAAGGCACAACTCTGAACGAAAGTTATGACTTTCAAATTTTGTCAATTTCTTTCCGTGAATCATCTTATATTGTCAAAATATTGGGGTGAAACAACGAGCTATGAGTTTGGGTGACAAAGAAGACGAAAAACACCTTTGAGCAGCGCACAACTTTAAGCAAAAGATTGAAAGTCATAACTTTCAGTCAAGGCACAACTTTGCGCAAAAGTTATGAAATTTAAATTTTGTCAATTTCTATGTGAACCATTTTATATTGTCAAAATATTGGGGGGGGGGGGGGAAGAGTTAAGAGTTTGGGTGGCAAAAAACACCAAAAACACCTAAGATTTAAATTTTACAACACAAGGCACAACTTTGGGCAAAAGTTTTGACTTTTAAATTTTTCCAATTTGTTTTTGTTAATCATCTTAAATTGTCATAATATTGGTGGAAAACAAACAGCTACGAGTTTGGGAGATAAACAACACTAAAAACACCTACGAAATACGTTTTACGACACAAGGCACAACTTTGAGCGAAAGTTATGAGTTTAAAATTTTGTCAATTTGTTTTCATGAATCTTCTTATACTGTCAAAATATTGGCGGGAAAAAAAGAGCTAAGTGTTTGGGCAACATACATTACTAAAAACACCTACGAATTACCATTTTCAAAACATGGCACAACTTTGAGGGAAAGTTATGACTTTCAAATTTTGTCAATTTCTTTCCGTGAAACATCTAAAGTTGTCATTATATTAGTGGGAAACAAAGAGCTAAGAGTTTCGGCGAAAAACAACATTACAAACACATACAAAATACCTTTTATGACACAAAGCAGAACTTTGAGCGAAATTATGAGTTTAAAAATTTGTCAATTTCTTTTTGTGAATCATCTTATATTGTCAAAATATTACTGGGAAATATAGAGCTAAGAGTTTCGGCGACAAAAACAAATAAAAACACCTACGAATCACCATTTCCGAAACAAGGCACAACTTTGAGCGAAATTTATGACTTTCAAATTTTGTCAATTTCTCTTTGTGAATCATCTTATATTTTCAAAATATCGATAAGATACAAAGAGATAAGTGTTTCGGCGACAAACAAGGCTAAAAACACCTACGATTTAACATTTACGAAACAAAGCACAACTTTGAGCGAAAGTTATGACATTCAAATTTTGTCAATTTCTTTTCGTGAATCATCTTTAATTGTCATAATATTGGGGGGGGGGGAAAGAGTTAAGAGTTTGGACAACAAACAACACTAAAAACACCTACGATTTACAATTTACGACACAAGGCACAACTTTGAGTGAAAGTGATGAATTTTATATTTTGTCAATTTTATTCTGTGATTCATCTTATATTGTAAAACTATTGGGGGGTAAAAAGAGCTAAGAGTTTGGGTGACAAACTACACTTAAAACACCTACGATTTACCATTTACGACACAAGGCACAACATTGAGCGAAATTTATGAGTTTAAATATTTGTCAATTTCTTTTCCTGAATCTTCTTATATTGTCAAAATATTGGCGTGAAAAAAAGATCTAAGA
Organism: Rheum nobile; assembly: GCA_027886185.1. Taxonomy (NCBI): domain Eukaryota; kingdom Viridiplantae; phylum Streptophyta; class Magnoliopsida; order Caryophyllales; family Polygonaceae; genus Rheum; species Rheum nobile. The sequence continues at coordinate 6,647,386 of WOAB01000490.1, read as the reverse complement.
GTTTGGGCGACAAATATTATTAAAAACACCTACGATTTACCATTTACGAAACAAAGCACAACTTTGAGTGAAAGTTATAACTTTCAAATTTTGTCAATTTCTTTCCGTGAATCATCTTTTATTTTCATAATATTGGGGGGCGGGGGGGAAGAGTTAAGAGTTTGGGCAACAAACAACACTAAAAACACATACGATTTTCAATTTATGACACAAGGCACAAATCTGAACGAAAGTTATGACTTTTTAACTTTGTCAATTTCTTTCCGTAAATCATCTTATATTGTCAAAATATTGGGGTGAAACAACGAGCTATGACTTTGGGTGACAAACAAGACGAAAAACACCTTTGAGCTGCGCACAACTTTGAGCAAAAGATTGAAAGTCATAAGTTTCGCTCAAGGCACAACTTTGCGCAAAAGTTATGAAATTTAAATTTTGTCAATTTCTACGTGAACCATTTTATATTGTCAAAATATTGGGGGGGGGGGAGAGTTAAGAGTTTGGGTGGCAGAAAACACCAAAAACACCTAAGATTTAAATTTTACAACACAAGGCACAACTTTGAGCAAAAGTTTTGAGTTTTAAATTTTTCCAATTTATTTATGTTAATCATCTTAAATTGTCATAATATTGGTGGAAAACAAACAGCTACGAGTTTGGGAGACAAACAACACTAAAAATACCTACAAAATACGTTTTACGACACAAGGCACAACTTTGAGCGAAAGTTATGAGTTTAAAATTTTGTTAATTTGTTTTCATGAATCTTCTTATATTGTCAAAATATTGGCAGGAAAAAAAAGAGCTAAGTGTTTGGGTGACAAACATTACTAAAAACACATACGAATTACCATTTTCGAAACATGGCACAACTTTGAGGGAAAGTTATGACTTTCAAATTTTGTCAATTTCTTTCCGTGAAACATCTAAAGTTGTCATTATATTAGTGGGAAACAAAGAGCTTAGAGTTTCGGCGAAAAACAACATTAAAAACAGATTCGAAATACCTTTGATGACACAAGGCAGAACTTTGAGCGAAATTATGAGTTTAAACATTTGTCAATTTCTTTTTGTGAATCATCTTATATTGTCAAAATATTACTGAGAAATAAAGAGCTAAGAGTTTGGGCGACAAAAACAAATAAAAACACCTACGAATCACCATTTCCGAAACAAGGAACAACTTTGAGCGAAAGTTATGACTTTCAAATTTTGTCAATTTCTCTTTGTGAATCATGTTATATTTTCAAAATATCGATAAGAAACTAAGAGATCAGTGTTTCGGCGACAAACAAGGCTAAAAACACCTACGATTTAACATTTACGAAACAAAGCACAACTTTGAGCGAAAGTTATGACATTCAAATTTTGTCAATTTCTTTTCGTGAATCATCTTTAATTGTCATAATATTGGGGGGAAAAAGAGTTAAGAGTTTGGGCAACAAACAACACTAAAAATACCTACGATTTACAATGTACGACACAAGGCACAACTTTGAGTGAAAGTGATGAATTTTATACTTTGTCAATTTTATTTTGTGATTCATCTTATATTGTAAAAAAATTGGGGGGGTAAAAAGAGCTAAGAGTTTGGGTGACAAACAACACTTAAAAAATCTACGATTTACCATTTACGACACAAGACACAACATTGAGCGAAATTTATGAGTTTAAATATTTGTCAATTTCTTTTCCTGAATCTTCTTATATTGTCAAAATATTGGCGTGAAAAAAAGAGCTAAGAGTTTGGGCGACAAGTATTATTAAAAACACCTACGATTTTCCATTTACGAAACAAAGCACAACTTTGAGTGAAAGTTATGACTTTCAAATTTTGTCAATTTCTTTCCGTGAATCATCTTTTATTTTCATAATATTGGGGTGGGGGGGGGGGGGGGGGGAGTGTTAAGAGTTTGGGCAACAAACAACACTAAAAACACAAACGATTTTCAATTTACGACACAAGGCACAACTCTGAACAAAAGTTATGACTTTCAAATTTTGTCAATTTCTTTTCATGAATCATCTTATATTGTCAAAATATTGGGGTGAAACAACGAGCTATGAGTTTGGGCAACAAACAACACTAAAAACACCTACGAATCACCATTTCCGAAACAAGGCACAACTTTGAGCGAAATTTATTACTTTCAAATTTTGTCAATTTCTTTTTGTGAATCATCTTATATTTTCAAAATATCGATAAGAAACAAAGAGATAAGTGTTTCGGTGACAAACAAGGTTAAAAACACCTACGATTTAACATTTACGAAACAAAGCACAACTTTGAGCGAAAGTTATGACATTCATATTTTGTCAATTTCTTTTTGTGAATCATTTTAATTGTCATAATATTGGGGGGGGAAAGAGTTAAGAGTTTGGGCAACAAACAACACTAAAAACACCTACGATTTACAATTTACGACACAAGGCACAACTTTGAGCGAAAGTGATGAATTTTATATTTTGTCAATTGTATTCCGTGATTCATCTTATATTGTAAAAATATTGGGGGTAAAAAGAGCTAAGTGTTTGGGTGACAAACAACACTTAAAAGACCTACGAAATACGTTTTACGACATAAGGCACAACTTTGAGCGAAAGTTATGAGTTTAAAATTTTGTCAATTTGTTTTCATGAATCTTCTTATATTGTCAAAATATTGGCGTGAAAAAAAGAGCTAAGAGTTTGGGCGATAAGTATTATTAAAAACAACTACGATTTTCCATTTACGAAACAAAGCACAACTTTGAGTGAAAGTTATGACTTTCAAATTTTGTCAATTTCTTTCCGTGAATCATCTTTTATTGTCATAATATTGGGGTGGGGTGGGGGGGGGGGGAAGTGTTAAGAGTTTGGGCAACAAACAACACTAAAAACACATACGATTTTCAATTTACGACACAAGGCACAACTCTGAACAAAAGTTATGACTTTCAAATTTTGTCAATTTCTTTTCGTGAATCATCTTATATTGACAAAATATTGGGGTGAAACAACGAGCTATGAGTTTGGGCAACAAAGAATACTAAAAACACCTACGAATCACCATTTCCGAAACAAGGCACAACTTTGAGCGGAATTTATGACTTTCAAATTTTGTCAATTTCTTTTTGTGAATCATCTTATATTTTCAAAATATCGATAAGAAACAAAGAGATAAGTGTTTCGGCGACAAACAAGGCTAAAAACACCTACGAATTAACATTTACGAAACAAAGCACAACTTTGAGCGAAAGTTATGACATTTAAATTTTGTGAATTTCCATTCGTGAATCATCTTTAATTGTCATAATATTGGGGGGGGGGAAGAGTTAAGAGTTTGGGCAACAAACAACACTAAAAACACCTACGATTTACAATTTACGACACAAGGCACAACTTTGAGCGAAAGTGATGAATTTTATATTTTGTCCATTTTATTTCGTGATTCATCTTATATTGTAAAAATATTGGGGGGTAAAAAGAACTAAGAGTTTGGGTGACAAACAACACTCAAAACACTTACGATTTACCATTTACGACACAAGGCATAACATTGAGCGAAATTAATGAGTTTAAATATTTCTCAATTTGTTGAATCTTCTTATATTGTCAAAATATTGGCGTGAAAAAAAGACCTAAGAGTTTGGGCGACAAGTATTATTAAAAACACCTACGATTTACCATTTACAAAACAAAGCACAACTTTGAGTGAAAGTTATCACTTTCAAATTTTGTCAATTTATTTCCGTGAATCATCTTTTATTGTCATAATATAGGGGGGGGAAGTGTTAAGAGTTTTGGCAACAAACAACACTAAAAACACATACGATTTTCAATTTACGACACAAGGCACAACCCTGAACGAAAGTTATGACTTTCAAATTTTGTCAATTTATTTCCGTGAATCATCTTATATTGTCAAAATATTGGGGTGAAACAACGAGCTATGAGTTTGGGTGACAAACAAGACGAAAAACACCTTTGAGCAGCGCACAACTTTGAGCAAAAGATTGAAAGTCATAACTTTCGCTCAAGGCACAACTTTGCACAAAAGTTAAGAAATTTATTTTTTGTCAATTGCTACGTGAACCATTTTATATTGTCAAAATATTGGGGGGGGGGGGGGAAGAGTTAAGAGTTTGGGTGGCAGAAAACACCTAAGATTTAAATTTTACAACACAAGGCACAACTTTGGTCAAAAGTTTTGAGTTATAAAATTTTCCAATTTGTTTCTGTTAATCATCTAAAATTGTCATAATATTGGTGGCAAACAAACAGCTACGAGTTTGGGAGATAAACAACACTAAAAACACCTACGAAATACGTTTTACGACACAAGGCACAACTTTGAGCGAAAGTTATGAGTTTAAAATTTTGTCAATTTGTTTTCATGAATCTTCTTATATTGTCAAAATATTGGCGGGAAAAAAAAGAGCTAAGTGTTTCGGTGACAAACATTACTAAAAACACCTACGAATTACCATTTTCGAAACATGGCACAACTTTGAGGGAAAGTTATGACTTTCAAATTTTGTCAATTTCTTTCCGTGAAACATCTAAAGTTGTCATTATATTAGTGGCAAAACAAAGAGCTAAGAGTTTCGGCAAAAAACAACATTAAAAACACATACGAACTACCTTTTATGACACAAGGCAGAACTTTGAGCGAAATTATGAGTTTAAAAATTTGTCAATTTCTTTTTGTAAATCATCTTATATTGTCAAAATATTACTGGGAAATAAAGAGTTAAGAATTTGGGCGACAAAAACAAATAAAAACACCTACGAATCACCATTTCCGAAACAAGGCACAACTTTGAGCGAAATTTATGACTTTCAAATTTTGTCAATTTCTCTTTGTGAATCATCTTATATTTTCAAAATATCGATAAGAAACAAAGAGATAAGTGTTTCGGCGACAAACAAGGCTAAAAACACCTACGATTTAACATTTACGAAACAAAGCACAACTTTGAGCGAAAGTTATGACATTCAAATTTTGTCAATTTCTTTTCGTGAATCATCTTTAATTGTCATAATATTGGGGGGGGGAGAGTTTAGAGTTTGGGCAACAAACAACACTAAAAACACTTACGATTTATAATTTACGACACAAGGCACAACTTTGAGTGAAAGTGATGAAATTTTTATTTTGTCAATTTTATTCTGTGATTCATCTTATATTGTAAAAATATTAGGGGGTAAAAAGAGCTAAGAGTTTGGATGACAAACAACACTTAAAACACCTACGATTTACCATTTACGACACAAGGCACAACATTTTGAGCGAAATTTATGAGTTTAAATATTTGTCAATTTCTTTTCCTGAATCTTCTTATATTGTCAAAATATTGGCGTGCAAAAAAGAGCTAAGAGTTTGGGCGACAAGTATTATTAAAAACACCTATGATTTACCATTTACGAAACAAAGCACAACTTTGAGTGAAAGTTATGACTTTCAAATTTTGTCAATTTCTTTCCGTGAATCATCTTTTATTTTCATAATATTGGGGGGGGGGGGGGGGGGGGAAGAGTTAAGAGTTTGGGCAACAAACAACACTAAAAACACATACGATTTTCAATTTACGACACAAGGCACAAATCTGAACGAAAGTTATGACTTTCAAACTTTGTCAATTTCTTTCCGTGAATCATCTTATATTGTCAAAATATTGGGTTGAAACAACGAGCTATGAGTTTGGGTGACAAAAAAGACGAAAAACACCTTTGAGCAGCGCACAACTTTGAGCAAAAGATTGAAAGTCATAAGTTTCGCTCAAGGCACAACTTTGCGCAAAAGTTTTGAAATTCAATTTTTTTCAATTTCTACGTGAACCATTTTATATTGTCAATTTCTACGTGAACCATTTTATATTGTCAAAATATTCGGTAGCAAACAACACCAAAAACACATACGATATACCTTTTACGACACAAGGAACAACTTTTAGAAAAAGTTATGACTTTCAAATTTTGTCGAATTCTTTTTGTGAAATCATCTTATATTTTCACAATATCGCCGGGAAATAAAGAGCTAAAAGTTCCGGCCACAAACAAGACTAATATTGGGTGGGGGGGAGGGGTGGCAAAGAGCTGAGAGTTTGGACAACAAACAACACTAAAAATACCTACGATTTACCATTTACGACCCAAGGCACAACCTTGAGCGACATTTATGACTTTAAAATTTTGTCAATATCTTTCCCTGAATCATCTTATATTGTGAAAATATTGTGGGTAAAGAACAAGCTAAGAGTTTTAGTGACAAACAACACTAATAACATCTATGATTTACCATTTACGACACAAGGCACAACTTTGAGACACAATTATGAGTTTTATTTTTTTTCAATTTTATTATGTGAATCATCTTATATTGTCAAAATATTTGTGGGGGGGGGGGGGGGGGGGGGGGGTGAAAGACTTAAGAGTTTGGACGGAAAAAAACACTAAAAACTCCTACGAACTACCTTTTACAACATAAGACACAACTTTAAGCGATAGTTTTGAGATTTAAATTTTGTCAATTTCTTTCAGTGAATCATCTTAAATTGTCATAATATTGGTGGGAAACAAAGAGCTAAGAGTGTGGGTGACAAACAACACTAAAAACACCTACGATTTACCATTTACGACCCAAGGCACAACTTTGAGTGACATTTATGACTTTCAAATTTTGTCAATATCTTTCCGTGATCATCTTATATTGTCAAAGTATTGTGGGTAAAGAACAAGCTAAGAGTTTTGGTGACAAACAACACTAATAACTTCTACGATTTAGCATTTACGACACAAGGCACAAGTTTGAGGAAAATGTATGAGTTTTAAATTTTTTCAATTTCTTCCTGTGAATCATCTTATATTGTCAAAATATTTTTTTTTGGGGGGGGGGGGGGGGGAGGGTGAAGGACTTAAGAGTTTGGGCGGCAAAAAACACTAAAAACTCCTACGAACTACCTTTTAAAACATAAGACACAACTTTAAGCGATAGTTATGAGATTTAAATTTTGTCAATTTCTCACAGTGAATCATCTTAAATTGTCATGATATTGGTGGGAAACAAAGAGCTAAGAGTGTGGGGGGGGGGGGTGAAAGACTTAAGAGTTTGGACGGCAAAAAACACAAAAAACTCCTACGAACTACCTTTTACAACATAAGACACAACTTTAAGCGATAGTTTTGAGATTTAAATTTTGTCAATTTCTTTCAGTGAATCATCTTAAATTGTCATAATATTGGTGGGAAACAAAGAGCTAAGAGTGTGGGTGACAAACAACACTAAAAACACCTACGATTTACCATTTACGACCCAAGGCACAACTTTGAGTGACATTTATGACTTTCAAATTTTGTCAATATCTTTCCGTGATCATCTTATATTGTCAAAGTACTGTGGGTAAAGAACAAGCTAAGAGTTTTGGTGACAAACAACACTAATAACTTCTACGATTTAGCATTTACGACACAAGGCACAAGTTTGAGGAAAATGTATGAGTTATAAATTTTTTCAATTTCTTCCTGTGAATCATCTTATATTGTCAAAATATTTTTGGGTGGGGGAGGGTGAAGGACTTAAGTGTTTGGGCGGCAAAAAACACTAAAAACTCCTACGAACTACCTTTTACAACATAAGACACAACTTTAAGCGATAGTTATGAGATTTAAATTTTGTCAATTTCTCTCAGTGAATCATCTTAAATTGTCATGATATTGGTGGGAAACAAAGAGCTAAGAGTGTGGGTGACAAACAACACTAACAACACCTACGATTTACCATTTATGACCCAAGGCACAACTTTGAGCGCCATTTATGACTTTCAAATTTTGTCAATATCTTTATGTGAATCATCTTATATTGTCAAAATATTGACGTGAATAAAAGAGATAAGAGTTCGGGCGACAAATATTACTAAAAACATCTACAGTTTACCATTTACGAAACAAAGCACAACTTTGAGCAAAAGTTATGACTTTCAAATGTTGTCGATTTCCTTCCGTGAATCATCTTTTATGGTCATAATATTGGGGGGAAAAGAGTTAAGAGTTTGGGCAACAAACAACACTAAAAACACCTACGATTTACATTTTACGACACAAGGCACAACTTTGAACGAAAGTTATGACTTTCAAATTTTGTCAATTTCTTTCCGTGAAACATCTTAAGTTGTCATAATATGAGTAGGAAACAAAGTGCTAAGAGTTTCGGTGGCAAACAACACCAAAAACACATACGATATACCTTTTACGACACAAGGAACAACTTTGAGCAAAAGTTATGACTTTCAAATTTTGTCGAATTCTTTTTGTGAAATCATCTTATATTTTCACAATATCGCCGGGAAATAAAGAGCTAAAAGTTCCGGCCACAAACAAGACTAATATTGGGTGGGGGGGAGGGGTGGCAAAGAGCTGAGAGTTTGGACAACAAACAACACTAAAAACACCTACGATTTACCATTTACGACCCAAGGCACAACCTTGAGCGACATTTATGACTTTAAAATTTTGTCAATATCTTTCCCTGAATCATCTTATATTGTGAAAATATTGTGGGTAAAGAACAAGCTAAGAGTTTTAGTGACAAACAACACTAATAACATCTATGATTTACCATTTACGACACAAGGCACAACTTTGAGACACAATTATGAGTTTTATTTTTTTTCAATTTTATTATGTGAATCATCTTATATTGTCAAAATATTTGGGGGGGGGGTGAAAGACTTAAGAGTTTGGACGGCAAAAAACACAAAAAACTCCTACGAACTACCTTTTACAACATAAGACACAACTTTAAGCGATAGTTTTGAGATTTAAATTTTGTCAATTTCTTTCAGTGAATCATCTTAAATTGTCATAATATTGGTGGGAAACAAAGAGCTAAGAGTGTGGGTGACAAACAACACTAAAAACACCTACGATTTACCATTTACGACCCAAGGCACAACTTTGAGTGACATTTATGACTTTCAAATTTTGTCAATATCTTTCCGTGATCATCTTATATTGTCAAAGTATTGTGGGTAAAGAACAAGCTAAGAGTTTTGGTGACAAACAACACTAATAACTTCTACGATTTAGCATTTACGACACAAGGCACAAGTTTGAGGAAAATGTATGAGTTTTAAATTTTTTCAATTTCTTCCTGTGAATCATCTTATATTGTCAAAATATTTTTTTTGGGGGGGGGGGGGGGGGGTGAAGGACTTAAGAGTTTGGGCGGCAAAAAACACTAAAAACTCCTACGAACTACCTTTTAAAACATAAGACACAACTTTAAGCGATAGTTATGAGATTTAAATTTTGTCAATTTCTCACAGTGAATCATCTTAAATTGTCATGATATTGGTGGGAAACAAAGAGCTAAGAGTGTGGGTGACAAACAACACTAAAAACACCTACGATTTAACATTTACGACCCAAGGCACAACTTTGAGCGACATTTATGACTTTCAAATTTTGTCAATATCTTTATGTGAATCATCTTATATTGTCAAAATATTGTGGGTAAAGAACAAGCTAAAAGTTTTGGTGGCAAATAACACTAATAACATCTACCATTTATCATTTACGACACAAGGCACAACTTTGAGGAAAATGTATGAGTTTTAAATTTTTTCAATTTCTTTCTGTGAATCATCTTATATTGTGAAAATATTTGGGGGGGGGGGGAGGGTAAAAGACTTAAGAGTTTGGGCGGAATAAAACACTAAAAACTCCTACGAACTACCTTTTACAACATAAGACAAAACTTTAAGCGATACTTATGAGATTTAAATTTTGTCAATTTCTTTCAGTGAATCATCTTAAATTGTCATAATATTGGTTGGAAACAAAGAGCTAAGAGTGTGGGTGACAAACAACACTAAAGACACCTACGAAATACCTTTTACGACACAAGGCAGAACTTTGAGCGAAATCATGAGTTTAAAATTTTGTCAATTTCTTTTTGTGAATCATCTTATATTGTCAAAATATTGCCGGGAAATAAAGAGCTACGAGTTTGGGCGACAAAAACAACTAAAAACACCTATGAATCACCATTTCCGAAACAAGGCACAACTTTGAGCGAAATTTATGACTTTCAAATTTTGTCAATTTCTTTTTGTAAATCATCTTATATTTTCAAAATATCGCTAAGAAATAAAGAGATAAGAGTTTCGGCAACAAAGAAGGGTAAAAACACCTATGATTTAACATTTACGAAACAAAGCACAACTTTGAGCGAAAGTTATGACATTCAAAATTTGTCAATTTCTTTCCATGAATCATCTTATGTTGTCCAAATATCGGACGGGAAAAATGAGCTAAGAGTTTCGAAAACAAACAAGACTAAAAACACATACGATTTACTATTTACGAAACAAGGCACAACTTTGAGGGAAAGTGATGAATTTTATATTTTGTCAATTTTATTCCGTGATTCTTCTTATATTGTAAAAATATTGGGGGGTAAAAAGAGCTAAGAGTTTGGGTGACAAACAACACTCAAAAACCTACGATTTATCATTTACGACACAATGCACAACATTGAGCGAAAATTATGAGTTAAAAAATTTATCAATTTCTTTTCGTGAATCTTCTTATATTGTCAAAATATTGACGTGAATAAAAGAGATAAGAGTTTGGGCGACAAATATTACTAAAACATCTACAGTTTACCATTTATGAAACAAAGCACAACTTTGAGCAAAAGTTATGACTTTCAAATGTTGTCGATTTCCTTCCGTGAATCATCTTTTATGGTCATAATATTGGGGGGAAAAGAGTTAAGAGTTTGGGCAACAAACAACACTAAAAACACCTACGATTTACATTTTACGACACAAGGCACAACTTTGAACGAAAGTTATGACTTTCAAATTTTGTCAATTTCTTTCCGTGAAACATCTTAAGTTGTCATAATATGAGTAGGAAACAAAGTGCTAAGAGTTTCGGTGGCAAACAACACCAAAAACACATACGATATACCTTTTACGACACAAGGAACAACTTTGAGCAAAAGTTATGACTTTCAAATTTTGTCGAATTCTTTTTGTGAAATCATCTTATATTTTCACAATATCGCCGGGAAATAAAGAGCTAAAAGTTCCGGCCACAAACAAGACTAATATTGGGTGGGGGGGAGGGGTGGCAAAGAGCTGAGAGTTTGGACAACAAACAACACTAAAAACACCTACGATTTACCATTTACGACCCAAGGCACAACCTTGAGCGACATTTATGACTTTAAAATTTTGTCAATATCTTTCCCTGAATCATCTTATATTGTGAAAATATTGTGGGTAAAGAACAAGCTAAGAGTTTTAGTGACAAACAACACTAATAACATCTATGATTTACCATTTACGACACAAGGCACAACTTTGAGACACAATTATGAGTTTTATTTTTTTTCAATTTTATTATGTGAATCATCTTATATTGTCAAAATATTTGGGGGGGGGGGGGGGGGTGAAAGACTTAAGAGTTTGGACGGCAAAAAACACAAAAAACTCCTACGAACTACCTTTTACAACATAAGATACAACTTTAAGCGATAGTTTTGAGATTTAAATTTTGTCAATTTCTTTCAGTGAATCATCTTAAATTGTCATAATATTGGTGGGAAACAAAGAGCTAAGAGTGTGGGTGACAAACAACACTAAAAACACCTACGATTTACCATTTACGACCCAAGGCACAACTTTGAGTGACATTTATGACTTTCAAATTTTGTCAATATCTTTCCGTGATCATCTTATATTGTCAAAGTATTGTGGGTAAAGAACAAGCTAAGAGTTTTGGTGACAAACAACACTAATAACTTCTACGATTTAGCATTTACGACACAAGGCACAAGTTTGAGGAAAATGTATGAGTTTTAAATTTTTTCAATTTCTTCCTGTGAATCATCTTATATTGTCAAAATATTTTTTTTTGGGGGGGGGGGGGGGGGGGGAAGGACTTAAGAGTTTGGGCGGCAAAAAACACTAAAAACTCCTACGAACTACCTTTTAAAACATAAGACACAACTTTAAGCGATAGTTATGAGATTTAAATTTTGTCAATTTCTCACAGTGAATCATCTTAAATTGTCATGATATTGGTGGGAAACAAAGAGCTAAGAGTGTGGGTGACAAACAACACTAAAAACACCTACGATTTAACATTTACGACCCAAGGCACAACTTTGAGCGACATTTATGACTTTCAAATTTTGTCAATATCTTTATGTGAATCATCTTATATTGTCAAAATATTGTGGGTAAAGAACAAGCTAAAAGTTTTGGTGGCAAATAACACTAATAACATCTACCATTTATCATTTACGACACAAGGCACAACTTTGAGGAAAATGTATGAGTTTTAAATTTTTTCAATTTCTTTCTGTGAATCATCTTATATTGTGAAAATATTTGGGGGGGGGGGGAGGGTAAAAGACTTAAGAGTTTGGGCGGAATAAAACACTAAAAACTCCTACGAACTACCTTTTACAACATAAGACAAAACTTTAAGCGATACTTATGAGATTTAAATTTTGTCAATTTCTTTCAGTGAATCATCTTAAATTGTCATAATATTGGTTGGAAACAAAGAGCTAAGAGTGTGGGTGACAAACAACACTAAAGACACCTACGAAATACCTTTTACGACACAAGGCAGAACTTTGAGCGAAATCATGAGTTTAAAATTTTGTCAATTTCTTTTTGTGAATCATCTTATATTGTCAAAATATTGCCGGGAAATAAAGAGCTACGAGTTTGGGCGACAAAAACAACTAAAAACACCTATGAATCACCATTTCCGAAACAAGGCACAACTTTGAGCGAAATTTATGACTTTCAAATTTTGTCAATTTCTTTTTGTAAATCATCTTATATTTTCAAAATATCGCTAAGAAATAAAGAGATAAGAGTTTCGGCAACAAAGAAGGGTAAAAACACCTATGATTTAACATTTACGAAACAAAGCACAACTTTGAGCGAAAGTTATGACATTCAAAATTTGTCAATTTCTTTCCATGAATCATCTTATGTTGTCCAAATATCGGACGGGAAAAATGAGCTAAGAGTTTCGAAAACAAACAAGACTAAAAACACATACGATTTACTATTTACGAAACAAGGCACAACTTTGAGGGAAAGTGATGAATTTTATATTTTGTCAATTTTATTCCGTGATTCTTCTTATATTGTAAAAATATTGGGGGGTAAAAAGAGCTAAGAGTTTGGGTGACAAACAACACTCAAAAACCTACGATTTATCATTTACGACACAATGCACAACATTGAGCGAAAATTATGAGTTAAAAAATTTATCAATTTCTTTTCGTGAATCTTCTTATATTGTCAAAATATTGACGTGAATAAAAGAGATAAGAGTTTGGGCGACAAATATTACTAAAAACATCTACAGTTTACCATTTATGAAACAAAGCACAACTTTGAGCAAAAGTTATGACTTTCAAATGTTGTCGATTTCCTTCCGTGAATCATCTTTTATGGTCATAATATTGGGGGGAAAAGAGTTAAGAGTTTGGGCAACAAACAACACTAAAAACACCTACGATTTACATTTTACGACACAAGGCACAACTTTGAACGAAAGTTATGACTTTCAAATTTTGTCAATTTCTTTCCGTGAAACATCTTAAGTTGTCATAATATGAGTAGGAAACAAAGTGCTAAGAGTTTCGGTGGCAAACAACACCAAAAACACATACGATATACCTTTTACGACACAAGGAACAACTTTGAGCAAAAGTTATGACTTTCAAATTTTGTCGAATTCTTTTTGTGAAATCATCTTATATTTTCACAATATCGCCGGGAAATAAAGAGCTAAAAGTTCCGGCCACAAACAAGACTAATATTGGGTGGGGGGGAGGGGTGGCAAAGAGCTGAGAGTTTGGACAACAAACAACACTAAAAACACCTACGATTTACCATTTACGACCCAAGGCACAACCTTGAGCGACATTTATGACTTTAAAATTTTGTCAATATCTTTCCCTGAATCATCTTATATTGTGAAAATATTGTGGGTAAAGAACAAGCTAAGAGTTTTAGTGACAAACAACACTAATAACATCTATGATTTACCATTTACGACACAAGGCACAACTTTGAGACACAATTATGAGTTTTATTTTTTTTCAATTTTATTATGTGAATCATCTTATATTGTCAAAATATTTGGGGGGGGGGGTGAAAGACTTAAGAGTTTGGACGGCAAAAAACACAAAAAACTCCTACGAACTACCTTTTACAACATAAGACACAACTTTAAGCGATAGTTTTGAGATTTAAATTTTGTCAATTTCTTTCAGTGAATCATCTTAAATTGTCATAATATTGGTGGGAAACAAAGAGCTAAGAGTGTGGGTGACAAACAACACTAAAAACACCTACGATTTACCATTTACGACCCAAGGCACAACTTTGAGTGACATTTATGACTTTCAAATTTTGTCAATATCTTTCCGTGATCATCTTATATTGTCAAAGTATTGTGGGTAAAGAACAAGCTAAGAGTTTTGGTGACAAACAACACTAATAACTTCTACGATTTAGCATTTACGACACAAGGCACAAGTTTGAGGAAAATGTATGAGTTTTAAATTTTTTCAATTTCTTCCTGTGAATCATCTTATATTGTCAAAATATTTTTTTTTGGGGGGGGGGGGGAGGGTGAAGGACTTAAGAGTTTGGGCGGCAAAAAACACTAAAAACTCCTACGAACTACCTTTTAAAACATAAGACACAACTTTAAGCGATAGTTATGAGATTTAAATTTTGTCAATTTCTCACAGTGAATCATCTTAAATTGTCATGATATTGGTGGGAAACAAAGAGCTAAGAGTGTGGGTGACAAACAACACTAAAAACACCTACGATTTAACATTTACGACCCAAGGCACAACTTTGAGCGACATTTATGACTTTCAAATTTTGTCAATATCTTTATGTGAATCATCTTATATTGTCAAAATATTGTGGGTAAAGAACAAGCTAAAAGTTTTGGTGGCAAATAACACTAATAACATCTACCATTTATCATTTACGACACAAGGCACAACTTTGAGGAAAATGTATGAGTTTTAAATTTTTTCAATTTCTTTCTGTGAATCATCTTATATTGTGAAAATATTTGGGGGGGGGGGGAGGGTAAAAGACTTAAGAGTTTGGGCGGAATAAAACACTAAAAACTCCTACGAACTACCTTTTACAACATAAGACAAAACTTTAAGCGATACTTATGAGATTTAAATTTTGTCAATTTCTTTCAGTGAATCATCTTAAATTGTCATAATATTGGTTGGAAACAAAGAGCTAAGAGTGTGGGTGACAAACAACACTAAAGACACCTACGAAATACCTTTTACGACACAAGGCAGAACTTTGAGCGAAATCATGAGTTTAAAATTTTGTCAATTTCTTTTTGTGAATCATCTTATATTGTCAAAATATTGCCGGGAAATAAAGAGCTACGAGTTTGGGCGACAAAAACAACTAAAAACACCTATGAATCACCATTTCCGAAACAAGGCACAACTTTGAGCGAAATTTATGACTTTCAAATTTTGTCAATTTCTTTTTGTAAATCATCTTATATTTTCAAAATATCGCTAAGGAATAAAGAGATAAGAGTTTCGGCAACAAAGAAGGGTAAAAACACCTATGATTTAACATTTACGAAACAAAGCACAACTTTGAGCGAAAGTTATGACATTCAAAATTTGTCAATTTCTTTCCATGAATCATCTTATGTTGTCCAAATATCGGACGGGAAAAATGAGCTAAGAGTTTCGAAAACAAACAAGACTAAAAACACATACGATTTACTATTTACGAAACAAGGCACAACTTTGAGGGAAAGTGATGAATTTTATATTTTGTCAATTTTATTCCGTGATTCTTCTTATATTGTAAAAATATTGGGGGGTAAAAAGAGCTAAGAGTTTGGGTGACAAACAACACTCAAAAACCTACGATTTATCATTTACGACACAATGCACAACATTGAGCGAAAATTATGAGTTAAAAAATTTATCAATTTCTTTTCGTGAATCTTCTTATATTGTCAAAATATTGACGTGAATAAAAGAGATAAGAGTTTGGGCGACAAATATTACTAAAAACATCTACAGTTTACCATTTATGAAACAAAGCACAACTTTGAGCAAAAGTTATGACTTTCAAATGTTGTCGATTTCCTTCCGTGAATCATCTTTTATGGTCATAATATTGGGGGGAAAAGAGTTAAGAGTTTGGGCAACAAACAACACTAAAAACACCTACGATTTACATTTTACGACACAAGGCACAACTTTGAACGAAAGTTATGACTTTCAAATTTTGTCAATTTCTTTCCGTGAAACATCTTAAGTTGTCATAATATGAGTAGGAAACAAAGTGCTAAGAGTTTCGGTGGCAAACAACACCAAAAACACATACGATATACCTTTTACGACACAAGGAACAACTTTGAGCAAAAGTTATGACTTTCAAATTTTGTCGAATTCTTTTTGTGAAATCATCTTATATTTTCACAATATCGCCGGGAAATGAAGAGCTAAAAGTTCCGGCCACAAACAAGACTAATATTGGGTGGGGGGGAGGGGTGGCAAAGAGCTGAGAGTTTGGACAACAAACAACACTAAAAACACCTACGATTTACCATTTACGACCCAAGGCACAACCTTGAGCGACATTTATGACTTTAAAATTTTGTCAATATCTTTCCCTGAATCATCTTATATTGTGAAAATATTGTGGGTAAAGAACAAGCTAAGAGTTTTAGTGACAAACAACACTAATAACATCTATGATTTACCATTTACGACACAAGGCACAACTTTGAGACACAATTATGAGTTTTATTTTTTTTCAATTTTATTATGTGAATCATCTTATATTGTCAAAATATTTGGGGGGGGGGGTGAAAGACTTAAGAGTTTGGACGGCAAAAAACCCAAAAAACTCCTACGAACTACCTTTTACAACATAAGACACAACTTTAAGCGATAGTTTTGAGATTTAAATTTTGTCAATTTCTTTCAGTGAATCATCTTAAATTGTCATAATATTGGTGGGAAACAAAGAGCTAAGAGTGTGGGTGACAAACAACACTAAAAACACCTACGATTTACCATTTACGACCCAAGGCACAACTTTGAGTGACATTTATGACTTTCAAATTTTGTCAATATCTTTCCGTGATCATCTTATATTGTCAAAGTATTGTGGGTAAAGAACAAGCTAAGAGTTTTGGTGACAAACAACACTAATAACTTCTACGATTTAGCATTTACGACACAAGGCACAAGTTTGAGGAAAATGTATGAGTTTTAAATTTTTTCAATTTCTTCCTGTGAATCATCTTATATTGTCAAAATATTTTTTTTTTGGGGGGGGGGGGGGGGGGGGTGAAGGACTTAAGAGTTTGGGCGGCAAAAAACACTAAAAACTCCTACGAACTACCTTTTAAAACATAAGACACAACTTTAAGCGATAGTTATGAGATTTAAATTTTGTCAATTTCTCACAGTGAATCATCTTAAATTGTCATGATATTGGTGGGAAACAAAGAGCTAAGAGTGTGGGTGACAAACAACACTAAAAACACCTACGATTTAACATTTACGACCCAAGGCACAACTTTGAGCGACATTTATGACTTTCAAATTTTGTCAATATCTTTATGTGAATCATCTTATATTGTCAAAATATTGTGGGTAAAGAACAAGCTAAAAGTTTTGGTGGCAAATAACACTAATAACATCTACCATTTATCATTTACGACACAAGGCACAACTTTGAGGAAAATGTATGAGTTTTAAATTTTTTCAATTTCTTTCTGTGAATCATCTTATATTGTGAAAATATTTGGGGGGGGGGGGAGGGTAAAAGACTTAAGAGTTTGGGCGGAATAAAACACTAAAAACTCCTACGAACTACCTTTTACAACATAAGACAAAACTTTAAGCGATACTTATGAGATTTAAATTTTGTCAATTTCTTTCAGTGAATCATCTTAAATTGTCATAATATTGGTTGGAAACAAAGAGCTAAGAGTGTGGGTGACAAACAACACTAAAGACACCTACGAAATACCTTTTACGACACAAGGCAGAACTTTGAGCGAAATCATGAGTTTAAAATTTTGTCAATTTCTTTTTGTGAATCATCTTATATTGTCAAAATATTGCCGGGAAATAAAGAGCTACGAGTTTGGGCGACAAAAACAACTAAAAACACCTATGAATCACCATTTCCGAAACAAGGCACAACTTTGAGCGAAATTTATGACTTTCAAATTTTGTCAATTTCTTTTTGTAAATCATCTTATATTTTCAAAATATCGCTAAGAAATAAAGAGATAAGAGTTTCGGCAACAAAGAAGGGTAAAAACACCTATGATTTAACATTTACGAAACAAAGCACAACTTTGAGCGAAAGTTATGACATTCAAAATTTGTCAATTTCTTTCCATGAATCATCTTATGTTGTCCAAATATCGGACGGGAAAAATGAGCTAAGAGTTTCGAAAACAAACAAGACTAAAAACACATACGATTTACTATTTACGAAACAAGGCACAACTTTGAGGGAAAGTGATGAATTTTATATTTTGTCAATTTTATTCCGTGATTCTTCTTATATTGTAAAAATATTGGGGGGTAAAAAGAGCTAAGAGTTTGGGTGACAAACAACACTCAAAAACCTACGATTTACCATTTACGACACAATGCACAACATTGAGCGAAAATTATGAGTTAAAAAATTTATCAATTTCTTTTCGTGAATCTTCTTATATTGTCAAAATATTGACGTGAATAAAAGAGATAAGAGTTTGGGCGACAAATATTACTAAAAACATCTACAGTTTACCATTTACGAAACAAAGCACAACTTTGAGCAAAAGTTATGACTTTCAAATGTTGTCGATTTCCTTCCGTGAATCATCTTTTATGGTCATAATATTGGGGGGAAAAGAGTTAAGAGTTTGGGCAACAAACAACACTAAAAACACCTACGATTTACATTTTACGACACAAGGCACAACTTTGAACGAAAGTTATGACTTTCAAATTTTGTCAATTTCTTTCCGTGAAACATCTTAAGTTGTCATAATATGAGTAGGAAACAAAGTGCTAAGAGTTTCGGTGGCAAACAACACCAAAAACACATACGATATACCTTTTACGACACAAGGAACAACTTTGAGCAAAAGTTATGACTTTCAAATTTTGTCGAATTCTTTTTGTGAAATCATCTTATATTTTCACAATATCGCCGGGAAATAAAGAGCTAAAAGTTCCGGCCACAAACAAGACTAATATAGGGTGGGGGGGAGGGGTGGCAAAGAGCTGAGAGTTTGGACAACAAACAACACTAAAAACACCTACGATTTACCATTTACGACCCAAGGCACAACCTTGAGCGACATTTATGACTTTAAAATTTTGTCAATATCTTTCCGTGACTCATCTTATATTGTGAAAATATTGTGGGTAAAGAACAAGCTAAGAGTTTTAGTGACAAACAACACTAATAACATCTATGATTTACCATTTACGACACAAGGCACAACTTTGAGAAACAATTATGAGTTTTATTTTTTTTCAATTTTATTCTGTGAATCATCTTATATTGTCAAAATATTTGTGGGGGGGGGGAGGGGGGGTGAAAGACTTAAGAGTTTGGACGGCAAAAAACACTAAAAACTCCTACGAACTACCTTTTACAACATAAGACACAACTTTAAGCGATAGTTTTGAGATTTAAATTTTGTCAATTTCTTTCAGTGAATCATCTTAAATTGTCATAATATTGGTGGGAAACAAAGAGCTAAGAGTGTGGGTGACAAACAACACTAAAAACACCTACGATTTACCATTTACGACACAAGGCACAACTTTGAGCGACATTTATGACTTTCAAATTTTGTCAATATATTTCCGTGATCATCTTATATTGTCAAAATATTGTGGTTAAAGAAGAAGATAAGAGTTTTGGTGACAAACAACAATAATAACATCTACCATTTACCATTTACGACACAAGGCACAACTTTGAGAAAAATGTATGAGTTTTAAATTTTTTCAATTTCTTCCTGTGAATCATCTTATATTGTCAAAATATTTTTGGGTGGGGGAGGGTGAAGGACTTAAGTGTTTGGGCGGCAAAAAACACTAAAAACTCCTACGAACTACCTTTTACAACATAAGACACAACTTTAAGCGATAGTTATGAGATTTAAATTTTGTCAATTTCTCTCAGTGAATCATCTTAAATTGTCATGATATTGGTGGGAAACAAAGAGCTAAGAGTGTGGGTGACAAACAACACTAACAACACCTATGATTTACCATTTATGACCCAAGGCACAACTTTGAGCGCCATTTATGACTTTCAAATTTTGTCAATATCTTTATGTGAATCATCTTATATTGTCAAAATATTGACGTGAATAAAAGAGATAAGAGTTCGGGCGACAAATATTACTAAAAACATCTACAGTTTACCATTTACGAAACAAAGCACAACTTTGAGCAAAAGTTATGACTTTCAAATGTTGTCGATTTCCTTCCGTGAATCATCTTTTATGGTCATAATATTGGGGGGAAAAGAGTTAAGAGTTTGGGCAACAAACAACACTAAAAACACCTACGATTTACATTTTACGACACAAGGCACAACTTTGAACGAAAGTTATGACTTTCAAATTTTGTCAATTTCTTTCCGTGAAACATCTTAAGTTGTCATAATATGAGTAGGAAACAAAGTGCTAAGAGTTTCGGTGGCAAACAACACCAAAAACACATACGATATACCTTTTACGACACAAGGAACAACTTTGAGCAAAAGTTATGACTTTCAAATTTTGTCGAATTCTTTTTGTGAAATCATCTTATATTTTCACAATATCGCCGGGAAATAAAGAGCTAAAAGTTCCGGCCACAAACAAGACTAATATTGGGTGGGGGGCAGGGGTGGCAAAGAGCTGAGAGTTTGGACAACAAACAACACTAAAAACACCTACGATTTACCATTTACGACCCAAGGCACAACCTTGAGCGACATTTATGACTTTAAAATTTTGTCAATATCTTTCCGTGACTCATCTTATATTGTGAAAATATTGTGGGTAAAGAACAAGCTAAGAGTTTTAGTGACAAACAACACTAATAACATCTATGATTTACCATTTACGACACAAGGCACAACTTTGAGGAACAATTATGAGTTTTATTTTTTTTCAATTTTATTCTGTGAATCATCTTATATTGTCAAAATATTTGTGGGGGGGGGGAGGGGGGGTGAAAGACTTAAGAGTTTGGACGGCAAAAAAACACTAAAAACTCCTACGAACTACCTTTTACAACATAAGACACAACTTTAAGCGATAGTTTTGAGATTTAAATTTTGTCAATTTCTTTCAGTGAATCATCTTAAATTGTCATAATATTGGTGGGAAACAAAGAGCTAAGAGTGTGGGTGACAAACAACACTAAAAACACCTACGATTTACCATTTACGACACAAGGCACAACTTTGAGCGACATTTATGACTTTCAAATTTTGTCAATATATTTCCGTGATCATCTTATATTGTCAAAATATTGTGGTTAAAGAAGAAGATAAGAGTTTTGGTGACAAACAACAATAATAACATCTACCATTTACCATTTACGACACAAGGCACAACTTTGAGAAAAATGTATGAGTTTTAAATTTTTTCAATTTCTTCCTGTGAATCATCTTATATTGTCAAAATATTTTTGGGTGGGGGAGGGTGAAGGACTTAAGTGTTTGGGCGGCAAAAAACACTAAAAACTCCTACGAACTACCTTTTACAACATAAGACACAACTTTAAGCGATAGTTATGAGATTTAAATTTTGTCAATTTCTCTCAGTGAATCATCTTAAATTGTCATGATATTGGTGGGAAACAAAGAGCTAAGAGTGTGGGTGACAAACAACACTAACAACACCTATGATTTACCATTTATGACCCAAGGCACAACTTTGAGCGCCATTTATGACTTTCAAATTTTGTCAATATCTTTATGTGAATCATCTTATATTGTCAAAATATTGACGTGAATAAAAGAGATAAGAGTTCGGGCGACAAATATTACTAAAAACATCTACAGTTTACCATTTACGAAACAAAGCACAACTTTGAGCAAAAGTTATGACTTTCAAATGTTGTCGATTTCCTTCCGTGAATCATCTTTTATGGTCATAATATTGGGGGGAAAAGAGTTAAGAGTTTGGGCAACAAACAACACTAAAAACACCTACGATTTACATTTTACGACACAAGGCACAACTTTGAACGAAAGTTATGACTTTCAAATTTTGTCAATTTCTTTCCGTGAAACATCTTAAGTTGTCATAATATGAGTAGGAAACAAAGTGCTAAGAGTTTCGGTGGCAAACAACACCAAAAACACATACGATATACCTTTTACGACACAAGGAACAACTTTGAGCAAAAGTTATGACTTTCAAATTTTGTCGAATTCTTTTTGTGAAATCATCTTATATTTTCACAATATCGCCGGGAAATAAAGAGCTAAAAGTTCCGGCCACAAACAAGACTAATATTGGGTGGGGGGGAGGGGTGGCAAAGAGCTGAGAGTTTGGACAACAAACAACACTAAAAACACCTACGATTTACCATTTACGACCCAAGGCACAACCTTGAGCGACATTTATGACTTTAAAATTTTGTCAATATCTTTCCGTGACTCATCTTATATTGTGAAAATATTGTGGGTAAAGAACAAGCTAAGAGTTTTAGTGACAAACAACACTAATAACATCTATGATTTACCATTTACGACACAAGGCACAACTTTGAGAAACAATTATGAGTTTTATTTTTTTTCAATTTTATTCTGTGAATCATCTTATATTGTCAAAATATTTGTGGGGGGGGGGAGGGGGGGTGAAAGACTTAAGAGTTTGGACGGCAAAAAACACTAAAAACTCCTACGAACTACCTTTTACAACATAAGACACAACTTTAAGCGATAGTTTTGAGATTTAAATTTTGTCAATTTCTTTCAGTGAATCATCTTAAATTGTCATAATATTGGTGGGAAACAAAGAGCTAAGAGTGTGGGTGACAAACAACACTAAAAACACCTACGATTTACCATTTACGACACAAGGCACAACTTTGAGCGACATTTATGACTTTCAAATTTTGTCAATATATTTCCGTGATCATCTTATATTGTCAAAATATTGTGGTTAAAGAAGAAGATAAGAGTTTACACTAAACCATTTACAAAACAAAGAACAAATTTGAGCGAAAGTTATGACTTTCAAATTTTATCAATTTCTTTATGTGAATCATCTTATAATGTCAAAATATCGGACGGGAAAAAAGAGCTAAGAGTTTGGGCAACAAACAAGACTAAAAACACCTACGATTTACTATTTACGAAACGCATCACAACTTTGAGCGAAAGTTATGAGTTTTAAATCAGGTCAATTTCATTTTGTGAATCATCTTATATTGTCAAAATATTGGAGGCGAAATAAAGCAAAGAGTTTGGGCGACAAACAACACTAAAACACCTATGATTTACCATTTACAACACAAGGCACAACTTTGAGCGAAAGTTATGAGTTTAAAACATTTTGTCAATTTCTTTTCGTGAATCTTCTTATATTGTCAAAATATTGGCGTGAAAAAAAGAGCTAAGAGTTCGGGCAACAAACATCACTAAAAAAACATACGGTTTACCATTTCCGAAACATGGCACAACTTTGAGCGAAAGTTATGACTTTCAAATTTTACCAATTTATTTTCGTGAATCATCTTATATTGTCATAATATTGGTGGGAAACAAAAATCTAAGAGCTTCAGCGACAAACAACACTAAGAACACCTACGATATACCTTTTACGACACAAGGAACAACTTTGAGCGAAAGTTATGACTTTCAAATTTTTTCCATTTTTTTGTGAATCATTTAATATTTTCAAAATATCGCCGGGAATTGAAGAACTAAGAGTTCCGGCGACAAACAAGACTAAAAACACCTACGATTTACCATTTACGAAACAAAGCACAACTTTGAGCGAATGATATGACTTTCAAATTTTTTCAATTTCTTTATGTGAATCATCTTAAATTGTCAAAATATCGGTGGTAAATAAAGAGCTAAGAGTTTTGGCGACAAACAACACTAAAAACACCTATGATTTACTAGTTAAACAAGGCACAACTTTGAGCGAAAGTTATGACTTTTAAATTTTGTCAAAGTTTTTCTGTGAATAATCTTATATTGTCAAAATATTGGAGGGAAAGGGCTAAGAGTTTGGGCGACAAACAACACTAAAAACACCTACAATTTACATTTTACGACACAAGGCACAACTTTGAGCGAAAGTAATGAGTTTTAAACTTTGTCAATTTTTCGGCGACACAAAAGACTAAAAACACCTACGATTTACCATTTACAAAATAAGGCACAAGTTTGAGCGAAAGTTATGACTTTCAAATTTTGTCAATTTCTTTCCGTGAATCATATTATATTGTCAAAATATTGGGGGGGAGATTTAAGAGTTTGGGTAACAAACGATACTAAAAACAGTTACGATATACCTTTTACGACACAAGGAACAACTTTAAGCGAAAGTTATGACTTTCAAATTTTGTCAATTTCTTTTTGTGAATCAGCTTATATTTTCTTAATATCGCCGGGAAATAAAGAGCTAAAAGTTCCGACGACAAACAAGAATAAAAACACCTACGATTTACCATTTACGAAACAAGGCACAACTTTGAGCAAATGATATGACTTTCAAATTTTGTCAAATTCTTTTTGTGAATCATCTTATATTGTGAAAATATCGGTGGGAAATAAAGAGCTAAGAGTTCCGTCGACAAACCAGACTAAAAACACCTACAATTTACCAATTACGACACAAGACACAACTATGAGCGAAAGTTATGACTTTCAAATTTTGTCAATTTTTTCTTTGAATAATCTTATATTGTCAAAATATTGGAGGGACAAAAAGGGATAAGAGTTTGAGCGACAAACAACACTAAAAACACCTACAATTTACATTTTATGACACAAGGCACAACTTTGAGCGAAAGTAATGAGTTTTAAATTTTGTAAATTTTCTTTCGTAAATCATCTTACATTGTAAAAATATTGGTGGATAACAAAGAGCTAAGAGTTTCGGCGACAAACAAGACTAAAAACACCGACGATTTACCTTTTACAATAGAAGGCACAACTTTGAGCAAATGTTATGAGTTATAAATTTTGTCAATTTCTTTCCGTGAATCGTCTTATATTGTAAAAATATTGGTGGGGAAAAAGAGCTAATAGTTTGGGCAACAAACAACACTAAAAACACCTACGATTTACCATTTACGACACAAGGCACAACTTTGACCGAAAGTTATAACTTTCAAATTTTGTCAATTTATTTCCGTCAATCATCTTATATTGTAAAAATATTAGGCTGAGACAACGAGCTAAGAGTTCGGGTGAAAAACAACAATAAAAATATTCAAGCATGACCATGAAAACTTAGATATTTAACAATGTAATCATCAAAGAATGCGAATAATCGTCAAAGGGACTGAATAGTTCATCCACGCTAGACCTCACTAAGGATAAAAAAATAAGAATCACTCACGCTCACGTGTTTAGGGTAAGTGTTTCGCTCAAGTCTTAACTTTGAAAACTCATCTACCATAAGCTTGCATCAACGTCCTAAATCTCCACCACTAGGTACCTTGTACATGACATAAATCAAAAGGACTTTTATTGGGTTGTAATGGGGTCAAGGTAAAAAGAATGGTATGGATACAATTTGGCCATGTGGTGCTAAATCCGGGGAAGAGGAACTAACCAAGACAACACCAATTTTAGAAGATTTCACGTACCATTCTTTTCAACTAAACACCCTTATTCTTTTCATTCTTTCATTTTTTCTCTATTTTTTTAATTTTTCATTGCTTTTTGTCCTCCTCTTTTTTCAAAACCTAAAACAATTTGAACAACCACACACCACACATGTAAACTCCACCGATCTTGACTTGCAACCATAAAAACAAACAAAATCAATCATCCAAATTCCCGGTGGTAAAAGACTAATAGTTAGGCTCGGGATGATTTTGTGGTGCTTCTAAAGAAAAAGGCTAATAAGGCTCAAATTGGCTTCAAACATAGGAATAACATGCAAGGGTCGTAACGAAAATAATAGGCTAATCAAAATAATGCCTCAATCAATTTTATATCATGCACAAGAGTCATAAGCGTGGTCTCAAAAAAAGTTATAACACAAGTTCTAGAGTTAAAGCAATCAAAGTAAAAATCACACACATGAAAAGAAAAAGAGGGCTCAATTATGTATAGTCCTAAGGCTCAAAGCTCACAAGGTTATGTCTAGAAGTTCAGCCCTAAATAGTCTCAATAATTGACTACATACATACGTTAACTCAAACATCAAAAAATATGAAAATTCTCATCAACATGCTTAAAATCAATTAGAATATTAACAACCAAAGTATGTCAAGGGAAATATTGCAGGACAAGATAAACAGAGTAAAGTATGGGATTCTCAAACACCTAAAATCCAATGCATGATACATGAAAGGTAATGGAAAAAAACACAGAAAACAAAAAGAAAATAACACAAAAAATCATTAACATCCAAAATTTATCGACTCTTCAACTCATGGGGCTTGTCTCTGGTTGAGCAGGGAATTGAGATGTTTGAATTTCTTGGTGTATACACCTTTCCCCACCGTAATATGATTACTTGACTTATTATTGAACACAAGCTTTGGAATATGAACTAGTATATCAACTCCTTCTATCTCTTCAAATCAATTTACAGATCTGGTTTTCATACTTGCCATGTAAACCATATGGTTTGTTGGTGATTTTAGTGAAATCATTGCCATTTAGTGTGATTGAGATTCATACAACACTATGATAACTCATTTCGTTATAACACAAGTTCGGGTGTGTGGAGTACACACTTATGTAAGCGACTTGAGTTTTAGAGAGAAACAAAAGGATATGTTACATGTAAGGGTTGAGTTCCCTTGAAACAACTTTGTAAAAGCTGAAGTTCCCTTGAAACAGCTGAAACAATTTATTACTTATCAGGCATTAGCGAGTAGCATCAATGAAGAAGAGCAGGCTCACCTTCGAGATCAGCTTGATACCATTGATATTGATAAAAAAATAGAGTTATCAGTCTAGAAGAAATGAGCGACACAGGTATGCTGTAAATGTAGAAATGTTCACACTTGACCGAGAATTGTAGTTTCTATCCTTGTCTTCCAAAATAATTGAATTTTGTACAGGATCTCGCTTCTCATTAAAGATCTCCCCTAGAAGCTTAAAATTCATGTGTTCAGGAGTTTATGTGGAAAGGTTTTTCGATTTGATTTGAATCTATGTTTGTTAGGATTTGAACGTAGTAACGACAAGAAAACAAGACAAAGAACACAAGAATTGTTAACCCAATTCGTCAAGAATGACTACGTCTGGGGGCACTACCAAGCCAGAATATTTTTTCTCTCTTTGAATGTGATAACAATGACGACGACGACTCAAAGATTACAATTGATCAACTAGGGTTATATAACAAACACGGATTAAATCTAATGGGCCCAAAAACTCAACACGCGAGAAACGGCCCAGCGCCCACCGCGGGGCGGCGGCTCCCACCGCGGGGCGGTGACTTCCACCGCGGGGAGGCGACTCCCACCGCGGGGCTTCCACCGCGGGGCGCCAATCCCACCGCGACCCGACGGTAACTCTCAGTTGTTCATCCATTGTAAAACCGACGCCCACCGCGGGGCGTCCAGTCTCACCGCGACCCGGCGGCTCCTCTCAGTTGCCTTCTCTGCCTTTACGCGTACATCCTTACGCTTCAGGCTCCATAACCCAACAACGTTTTCTCTAGAAACATCCAAATTATTGTTTGTGAAATGAACTAGAAGAGCTCAACCTTTTTGCAAATTTTTTCTTGAAGTGAAATCGCATTTAGTAAAGAGTACAAGCAAGCTGCTCTTTTCTGCCAAAGACTTAATTTTTGTTATCAAATTCTTATGGCTTTTATTCACTTATTTTGATCAAATTGATAGCAATACAGCTGGCTTGGTAGATTTAACTAAATTTGGTGTCTGCAACTCTACACGTGCAGCAGCTGGACGAGTGTGACTTGGTGAAATGGCAGCAATTGTCGCAAGCTACTTTCAACAAGTTTGATGTTGATAGAGACGGGTTTATTATTCTAGATGAGATCAAATTGGTGAGTGTTTTGTCTGGCAATTTCAATGTGGGATTTCAACCCTACACTATTAACACTATAATCTTTATTACACAGTTCTATTTGGCATTTGCAGCACACATGCATGAAGGATTCAGTAGATCCACTCCTTGAAGAGGCTGACATGGATAAAGATGGGAGGATTAGTCTATTTGAACTCCGGAGACTCTTGAGAACAACTAGTATGGAGTCTTTGCGGCCTAGGAACAACAAGTATGGACAAAGATGGGAGGATAAGGCTTTTGTTTTATTATGTGGTGCCATTAGATATTAGGGTGATTTAGCATGTGCTTCTATGTCATATCAAGAACAACTCACTTTGTTATGTGCTTATGTGTCATCTTCAACTGATGAAGTGTTTATGCTATTAGATATTAAGGTTTGTTTTCTTAACCACAAGGAGGATGGAAGGGACCATCTTCATCATCCCTTTGCTGGAAGCATGCCGCGATTAGGAAGGTAAAAATTCTCTTTTACTTTTTCCCCTTCTTTCAAAGCTATAGTAAAAATTCTTTTTTACTTTTTTCCTTTCCGGACCGCGATTTTCGAATCGCGGTCCAGAGAGGAAAAAAACCGGGGTCCCAGTCCTAATTCTTGAACACCAAGGCTCTCAAGAATTAAACAACTAACCCCAATTGCAAGTGCAAAGGTAAGATCAACAACGACAAGTGTTTGTGCCTTGCTTAGTAATTGATTGGATTTATGTATAGGAATAAAAAATTGAAAATACTCAATTCAAGTATCATGAATCAAGTATTCTTGTATAAAACTTGAGAATCAAACCCCCAACAACCGTTTCTCATCTGTCACTTTCCAAAGGAATAGCGGGCGGCAACAATGGCGACCTTGGAAGATGTTCCTTTTGTGGATCTGATGACTGAGCTCCTCCATCATATGAAGTGCGCTAACAAGCCTGACAAACACCTCATTCTCATAGATAAGATTCCCGTCTCCGTCTCTCGCTTGTTGACCAACTACCAATATGTTGCCTTTATGGTTGTTCTTGTACATGTTGATTTGGTTTCAATTCTCTTGGTAAATGCGAATTTTCTAATGTTTGGCTGTTGAGAACTGAAAATGTTGTGGAATTGTCATATATTTTTGAGGAACTTGAGCTGATGATTCTGGTGTATCCTTGTTCATTTGTTAGTTTACCTTCACATCGTTTTTAATCCTCTAAGAGAACAAAAAAGTTTTGAGTTTTCTCAGATTTAGCTCATTTAGGCTTCTTATTCCTCCATATGAGGCTCTAATTCTGCACTTAATCTGAGTCACTCAATTGTTCGTCTTCCCTCCTCCTTGTACCTCAATTTTGTTTTCGTTTGTTTTATCTAATAACATGTACTGTTTAAACTTTTCGCTTTTGTTTCTTTGTTTTTTTTTTTGTTTTTTTTTGACAACGCAGGAACCCATCACTTGCGGGGTGGTAAACCTGCAGGCCCGGGACCTAACCGACAAAGACTCCGAACCAGATAAACCGGCTTGCATCGACCGGCTCGATGTTTCTTTGGCTTATTTGATTTTACTCTTTCGGAATATTTCGGATTTCTTATATGGTGCTTGCTGGATTGGTTTGTGGATAAGTCAGTACCATGTGATTTACGTATATATTGAATTTGGTGGTTTCTTCTTGTAGCTTTTCTTACTTTGGCATGGTTTTATTCAGTGTCATGTTGATGTTAGAGTATGTACAATGGTTGGTTTTTAACAAAAAATTTTAGCTAATTTTTGAACTTTCTCTCTCTGTCACATCATCTAAAAAATTATTTTTCCTTTTTTTCATACTTATAACTTTTCAACCCAAATTTGTTCACTCTATAAATTTTATGAAAAACATAGCAAAATGGGTGTCTATGGATAGATAAAAATCAATTATGAGTATTGGATATATTTTTTAAAACAAACAAAATTAAATTTGAGTTGAAAATGACTAAAATAGTTATAAAATCCAACTTTTCAGCTTAAATGAGTTTTTTAGCAGTTTTTTAGTAAGAAACCATAGAGAAAGTTTTTTTAACAAAAGTACACTATAGCTAAAAAACTTACTATATTTTAATGCTAAAAACCCACCATTGTGGGTGTTCTTAGAGGTTTTTAATGGCTGATGCTATTCGCACTACGTTTTTTGCCTTTTCGCACTACGTTTTACTACGTCAGATGTTGGCGTACGCCAAATACGAGCGTAGTAGGCTAAAAACGTATAAATACGTGGAAATTTAAAAAATATATATATAAAGGAGCTACGCCAGAATCTTGTGTACTTGGGGGAATTTTTGAAATTGGCCTTCTATGCCAGAATCTGGCGTACGCAAGATTCTGGCACAGCCAAAAAAAAAATATTTGCCCCATAATCATGTAGAGAATTTTAATACGAGTCCGTACATATAAAATTCGTCCAAAACGGACATTGTTTGCCCCTCCAAAAGCCCAAAATACGATGGCTGCCCCCATGGTCCTATTTGGGCCTATTTTGGCCCAATTTCTCGTATTTCAGGTTTTCACCCGTTTCTTCTATAATCCTTCCTATTGGACCTATTGGAAGGATTATAGAAAAAATGGGTAAAAAACTAAAATACGAGAAATTGGGCCCAAATAGGCCCAGTAGGAAGGATTGTAGAAGAAACGGGTAAAAAACTGAAAAAACGAAAAATTGGGCCCAAATAGGCCCAATAGTAAGGATTATAGAAGAAACGGGTAAAAAACTAAAATACGAGAAATTGGTCCCAAATAGGCCCAGTAGGAAGGATTGTAGAAGAAACGGATGAAAAAGTGCAAAAATGAAAAATTGGGCCCAAATAGGCCCAATAGGAAGGATTATTGAAGAAACGGGTGAAATACGAGAAATTAGGCTCAAATATGCCCAGTTTTTAATTATATTTCATATAGTTACACTTATATACTATAGTATTTCATTAAATTTCATATAGTTCCACTTATGTACTATAGTATTTCATTAAATCTAGTACACTTAGACTTATATACTATAGTATTTTATTAAATCTCATATAGTTACACTTATGAACTATAGTATTTCATTATATTTCATATAGTTACACTTATATACTATAGTATTTCATTAAATCTAGTATACTTAGACTTATACCCCATCGTATTTCATTAAATTTCATATAGTTACACTTATGTACTATAATATTTCATTAAATCTAGTATACTTAGACTTATACACCGTAGTATTTCATTAAATTTCATATAGTTACACTTATGTACTATAGTATTTCATTAAATCTAATACACTTAGACTTATATACTATAGTATTCTATTAAAATTCCATATAGTTACACTTATGTACTATAGTATTTCATTATATTTCATATAGTTACACTTATATACTATAGTATTTCATTAAATCTAGTATACTTAGACTTATACACCGTAGTATTTCATTAAATTTTATATAGTTACACTTATGTACTATAGTATTTCATTAAATCTAGTACACTTAGACTTATATAATATAGTATTCTATTAAATTTCATATAGTTACACTTATGAACTATAGTATTTCATTATATTTCATATAGTTACACCTATATACTATAGTATTTCATTAAATCTAATATACATAGACTTATACCCCATAGTATTTCATTAAATTTCCTATAGTTACACTTATATAATATAGTATTTCATTAAATCTAGTATACTTAGATTTATACCCTATCGTATTTCATTAAATTTCATATAATTACACTTATGTACTATAGTATTTCATTATATTTCATATAGTTACACGTATATACTATAGTATTTCATTAAATCTAGTATACTTAGACTTATACCCCATAGTATTTCATTAATTTTCCTATAGTTACACTTATATACTATAGTATTTCATTAAATCTAATATACTTAGACTTATACCCCATCGTATTTCATTAAATTTCATATAGTTACACTTATGTACTATAGTATTTCATTAAATCTAGTACACTTAGACTTATATACTATAGTATTCTATTAAATTTCATATAGTTACACTTATGTACTATAGTATTTCATTAAATTTCATATAATTACACTTATGTACTATAGTATTTCATTAAATCTAGTAAACTTAGACTTATATACTATAGTATTTTATTAAATCTCATATAGTTACACTTATATACTATAGTATTTCATTAAATCTAGTATACTTAGACTTATATACTATAGTATTTCATTATATTTTCTATAGTTAAACTTATATACTATAGTATTTCATTAAATCTAGTATACTTAGACTTATATCCCATAGTATTTCATTAAATTTCATATAGTTATACTTATGTACTATAATATTTCATTAAATCTAGTATAATTAGACTTATATAATATAGTATTTCATTATATTTCATATAGTTACACTTATGTACTATAGTATTTCATTAAATCTAGTATACTTAGACTTATATTCTATAGTATTCTATTAAATTTCATATAGTTACACTTATGTACTATAGTATTTCATTATATTTCATATAGTTACACGTATATACTATAGTTATACTTAGACTTATACCCCATGGTATTTCATTAAATTTCATATAGTTACACTTATGTACTATAATATTTCATTAAATCTAGTATACTTAGACTTGTATACTATAGTATTTCATTAAATCTAGTATACTTAGACTTATACCCCATAGAATTTTATTAAATTTCATATAGTTACACTTATGTACTATAATATTTCATTAAATCTAGTATACTTAGACTTATACACCATAGTATTTCATTAAATTTCATATAGTTCCACTTATGTACTATAATAGAATACTATAGTATATAAGTCTAATTGTACTAGATTTAATGAAATATTATAGTACATAAGTGGAACTATATGAAATTTAATGAAATACTACGGTGTATAAGTCTAAGTATACTAGATTTAATGAAATACTATAGTATATAAGTGTAACTATATGAAATATAATGAAATACTATGGGGTATAAGTCTAAGTATACTAGATTTAATGAAATACTATAGTATATAAGTGTAACTATATGAAATTTAATGAAATACTATATTATATAAGTCTAAGTATACTAGATTTAATGAAATACTATAGTATATAAGTCTAAGTGTACTAGATTTAATGAAATACTATAGTACATAAGTGGAACTATATGAAATTTAATGAAATACTACGGTGTATAAGTCTAAGTATACTAGAATTAATGAAATACTATAGTATATAAGTGTAACTATATGAAATATAATGAAATACTATGGGGTATAAGTCTAAGTATACTAGATTTAATGAAATACTATATTATATAAGTATAACTATAGGAAATTTAATGAAATACTATAGTATATAAGTCTAAGTATACTAGATTTAATGAAATACTATATTATATAAGTGTAACTATATGAGATTTAATAAAATACTATAGTATATAAGTCTAAGTGTACTAGATTTAATGAAATACTATAGTACATAAGTGGAACTATATGAAATTTAATGAAATACTATAGTATATAAGTGTAACTATAGGAAATATAATGAAATACTATAGTACATAAGTGTAATTATATGAAAGATAATGAAGTACTATAGTATATAAGTATAACTATATGAAATATAATGAAATACTATAGTATATAAGTGTAACTATATGAAATTTAATAAAATACTATAGTATATAAGTCTAAGTATGAAATACTATAGTACATAAGTGTAACTATATGAAATATAATGAAATACTATAGTATATAAGTGTAACTATATGAAATATAATGAAATACTATATCATATAAGTGTAACTATATGAAATATAATTAAAAACTGGGCATATTTGAGCCTAATTTCTCGTATTTCACCCGTTTCTTCAATGATCCTTCTTATTAGGCCTATTTGGGCCCAATTTTTCATTTTTTGCACTTTTTCATCCGTTTCTTGTACAATCCTTCCTACTGGGCCTATTTGGGCCCAATTTCTCGTATTTTAGTTTTTCACCCGTTTCTTCTATAATCCTTCCTATTGGGCCTATTTGGGCCCAATTTTTTGTTTTTTCAGTTTTTCACCCGTTTCTTCTACAATTATTCCTACTGGGCCTATTTGGGCCCAATTTCTCGTATTTCACTTTTTTACCCATTTTTTCTATAATCCTTCCAATAGGTCCAATAGGAAGGATTATAGAAGAAACTGGTGAAAACCTGAAATACGAGAAATTGGGCCAAAATAGGACAATGGGGGCAGCCATCGTATTTTGGGCTTTTAGAGGGGCAAACGATGTCCATTTTGGACGAATTTTATATATACGGACTCGTATTGAAATTCTCTACATGATTATGGGGCAAACAATTTTTTTTTTGCTGCGCCAGAATCTTGCGTATGCCAGATTTTGGCGCAGAAGGCCAATTTCAAAAATTCCCCCAAGTCCCCATAAAGGAGCTACGCTAGAATCTTACGTACGCAAGATTCTGGCGTAGCTCCTTTATATATATATATTTTTTTTAAATTCCCACGTATTTATACGTTTTTAGTCTACTACGCTCGTATTTGGAGTACGCCAACATCTGGCGTAGTAAAACGTAGTGCTAAAAGGCAAAAAACGTAGTGCGAATAGGCGGCTCGTTTTTAATGTCTCACACTTTGTCCTTATGGCCTTGTAGGTTGATGTGGCACATATGATTGGACATATGGCTGCCACATTTAGCATGTCAAAGGTTGCATTGACAATTCACCCATACCATCAAGAGTGGTGAGTCGGCATTCAGTGTGTTGGTCAAGGTTCTTGTTGGGCGAAACGTTTCCAGCTAGAGTATATTAGTCCCTTCTTCCGATCATTGGTGGTTACGAATGATTGGTAAGAGAAGTTAGTTGAATTGTACATGATTGGTAAGAGAAGGAAAATGTATATTGTACAATGATATTGTACTTACGAATGGAGAAAGAAATCACTAGATGATTCGTGAAAGCTAGTCTTGTGCATTAGTTATTTCATTCAAGAATGCAAAGCCTATAAAATAAGTTAGTTGAATTGTACATGCTTCTGTAGCAAAATTGGTGGCAGACTAGTGGATTACTAGAAGAGTGTCTCAAGTTTCACAACCACTGGATCTTGATAAGGGTCTGAAAATGAGTTTGTAGATAAACTAACTCGTACTTATTTGAAGAAATAATAAAATTTACATTACCCAGAAACATGAAGAACACGTAAACCGTTCTGGAGTTGGACGAGGTAGACGGGTTTCGTCTCTCTGCTTATTGTGTGACCTAAGAGGACATTGTTAAATAAAGAGTAATCTAAAGAAGAAAATTTTGTCAATTTTAGAGTATCATTTGCAATAAAAATGAAGGTATATATATATATATAGGATGCGGATCTGGTGAGAACACTTCTTATAATGAGAATTGTCTTAAAATACAAACTAATGCACAAGTCTATGCAACAAGGTGTATAAGGGAGATAAAGTGTACAATGCACTTGCAATCTCATGCACACATATTTGGGTGCACCACTGTGCACTACATTAGTGCACAATGGGTCTCCCCCGTAGACCCACCGGAGCTCCAGCGTTGACCACCACTGACCAGCATTGACCACCGTTGACCAGCGTTGATCGGCCGTTCACCGGCGTTGTCGGCATTGACCGATCGTTGACTGACCAATATTGATCGGCGTTGACCGGTGTTGGCCGGCATTGACCGGTCAATGCACTTGCTTGTGCACTATTTTGGATGTGCACCATGTTGGAAATAATTGTGCACCATTTAAATAAAATACAAGTGTACAATTAAATAAAATACAAGTCCACCATGTCATAAATAAATGTGCACCACGTTACAAGTAATTGTACACCACAATTCATGTGTTTGTGCACTGAGAAGGTTCATGTGTTTGTGCACTCCATTGTATTTAAAAAAATACAAGTGGGACTACTCAATAAAAACCGGGTGCACAATTCAACATATTATGGTGCACTTTTTGACAAACTTTGGTGCACAAACATTGTGCACTGCTATTGTACTTAGAAAAAAACAAGTTCATTACTCAATAAAATTCTGGTGCACAGCTTCACACATTTTGGTGCACTTTTCAACACACTTTGGTGCACAAATTCGTACAACTTGATGCACAAGATTAATTCGCATTTTAAGAGAAGTTCTCATTTTAAGAACAGTTCTCACTAGATCCATTTACTATATATATATATACCATTTCTCTACATACTCTTTCTTCTCTTTCTGCCTTCCCAGTCTAGGATGTTCTTTGATCTTTCAATTTATGGGATCAAAGAGAATTTGTTTGGAACTAAACATTAAAATACATTTGTAAGTATAAATATTTATTTCTAAGAAAGGTGTTCAGCATCAAAAGGAGTTTTGACAAATAATATCATGCTAAAACAAAAGTCTCTAAATAAAGTACAAATTCAAAATTTAAATTATTACATAAAACCCAAAGAACTAAAAATACCTTTTGTAAAAAATGACATTATAAATAAAAATAACATATATTGAGTTGTCAAAAAAGGAGAAGTTCTGCAAAAAATAAATTTCCAAAGGCTAATTATAGATATTGTGCAAATTATAACACGTTTATGTGGTACTTACTGGAGGTTAAAAAACTATGAACTCTTTTAAAAATAAGACAAATTTATGTGTATCAGTGTGATCGACTATGATTTGTATTTTATTGGGATCGTATTGTAGGTGATAAATTTGTCACCAATTAGGTGAAAGCAATTCGTCACCAAGTTGATGACAAAAATTTGTCACCAAGTTGATGACAAAAACTCGTCACCAACTAGCGAAAGTGCCACATTCGAAAGTGCCACATTCGAAAGTGCAACCAACTAGTGGTGGTGACACTTTGACGAGAATTGTATCAAAACGAGGATTGTCATCGAAACAAAATCTATTATCGAAACGAAATCTATTATCAAAGCGATATCTGTCATCGAACGAAATATGTCGTCAAAGCAAAATCTGTCATCGAAACGAAACCTGTCATCGAAGCGAAATCTGTCATCAAAGAAAAATTTATCATCAAAACAAAATTTGTCATCAAAGCAAAATCTGTCATCAGAAACTCTCATATAGTAAAAGACCATGTGAAACTCTCATCTAGTAATTTTTGTACACTACAACAATAGTCGGATAATTCATAAAGGTAGAGTGAGATAGCCTTTTTTTGGTACATTGGGTTGTCTGCTACAAGTTTTACAAATTTGATTTTGAAATATTGTTCCTAAAAATATATGCACAACAAATAGAAGGAATTCCAGGTCCCATGCTTTATGGATTGCATATTACATCAGTTCTAGACATCGAAACTATATGGTACGAATAGAATGTTCTGTCAAACCATTGCCAAACAGAGGAATTTGACCCTATCATATTTTGGTACATATTAGTTGTCTGATTGTCTTTTGGTAATTTGTACTAGGTAGGGTGATTTTTTAGAGCTTGATGTAATATGTTCTTTTGGTGTACGCTTACATGGGCTTGTTTTGATGAGATAACAAATTTTCTTTGTCATTTATGCAAGTCCTTTTGAATGATGTCAAATTTCATGATTTGTCATGTTACACTAACTATATGTATGTGAAGAGAAAAAAAAATTATTAGATCCATGATCCTAGGTAGCCAAGATGTTGTTCTGGAGTCTCACATTCGTGTGCGCTTCTTCCCTTGATTGTCATGTTATATGTAGGATATATAGTACATCCATATTGCTTTCCATTATCATGAAGAGGCATTGTTCTCATCTTGACATCTAAATAGATACAAATTCTAACTAGAGAAAGTTCAATTCTCTTATATTGCTTTATACTAGTTGTGATGACAATTTTACTAGTGGTGAAGAGGGTTTATTAGTGATGATGATAGTTTAACTAGTAGTGATGAATGACACAAGAAATGTCACCAACTAGTCTCGATGACACTTCGATCGTGCCACCGACTAGTCTCAATGACACTTTTGACACCGACTATTCTCGATGACACTTCAAAGATGACACTTCAAACGTGCCATCGACTAGTCTCGATGACACTTTCAAAGTGCCACTGACTAGTCCAGATGACAATTTCAAAGTGCCACCAATTACTAGTCTCGATGACACTTTAAAAGTGTCACCAATTACTAGTCTTGATGATATTTTGAAAGTGCACTAATTAGTGGTGATGAAAGTTCAAAAACTGCCACCAACTAGTGGTGGTAAAATTTCAACTAGAATTGTCATCAAAACGATAATTGTCATCAATTAGTTGTGATGACAATTTGTGTAATCAACTAGTTGTAATGACATTTTGTGACATTAACTAGTTGCGATGACAATTTGTTTCATTAACTAGTTGTAATAACAGTTTGTGTTGTGATGACAATTTGTATTTATGATGACAATTTGTGTTTGAGATGATAGTTTGTATTTGTGAAGACAGAAACTACAATCAAGATGACGACGTCATCAAAAAATAGTAAGCGCCTAAAAAAAATCGAGCGGTCAACGACCGTTGACCAGACAATGGTCAAAGGTGCTAGTTGAGTTGACTTATAGTGATATCATCATTACCCTTTGAGAGGTCGTTTGTCTGATTTCATCTCTCTTAAAGGGTCATTTCTGTAATTCACTCTATTATGAATACAAATATTTTCTCCGATCCTTAGGATTTTTTACCCCTTAAGGGGGTCAAATAGCAAGTTTGGACTCCTAATTAAATAAATTAGCTCATTGATCCTCTAAGCCTTTAAAAACCCCTAAACTCTAAATCCTAAACCCTACACCCTAAACCCTAAACTTTAATCCCTAAACCCTTAAAAAAACACTTCCACCCTCTTTTGGGTCATATATATAATAATAGGGGATCATATTTACAATTTTAAAAAAAATGGACCTAAATTTGTTATTTTTTTCCTAAAGGGATCTTCATACCCAATTTTCTCTATTTTCTCTTGTTGTGTCTTAACTATCCAGGACGGGCTTGGTCTAGGCCCATTACGTAGTTCAGTAATTAGCTCTATACTACGTATTTGTTTATTATTTTCGTCATTTGCAAAATGAAACGACGGGAGGACAAGACTAGTCCGAGCTGAATTAGGGCAGCTGAAGGTCTTTTCTGGGATTCAGAAGATCAACGAAGGTGTTTATTAATATCTTCAACTTTTCTTATTTGTTCGATTCAATACTTGTTGTTTCAATTTGAATCGGCTATCTTCTAGTAGGATATTCATTCAATTGATTTCTCCTCTTTACGTAATTTGTGTGCGAAGATTTGTCGTTGTTTGTGTTTCCGGCTCTGTGATGGATTTGGATTTGGATCGGGAAGCTCTTCAAGCTCAATCTCACGCGGCGGAATCCCCTGGAAGTTCTTTTGTTGAAATGGGAGACCACCATGGAAGGATTGAAGAGCGTATACGCCTACTGGAATCCGTGGTCGCTAGAGCTCGATTCCGTCCGCCATTGCAATCATCTTCTTCTTCTACAACCCCAATTTCAAGCTCGACTATCAGTATCAGTCAATCTGATGTCGTCGGTAACGTTCCCAAACCCCAACCCCTTGTTGGAAGTATCAAGCCTGGTAAAATCGACGGGGGTACTCATTTGGTCGCTGAAGCTTTGGCAATGGATCCTACTTGTGAACAGACCTTGCCTACCACCTCTGCTTCTACCTCCACCATTCAACGCAGGCCGGGGGGTTCGATTTACGACTGTAATATCTGCTTCTCATTGTCTAAGGATCCTGTTTTAACTTGCTGTGGTCACTTGTTCTGCTGGCCTTGCTTTTATTGCTTGCCCAGCACTGATTCTTATGCTTCTAAGGAGTGCCCTGTTTGTCAGGGCGAGGTTTTGGAAACCGACATTACCCCTATCTATGGTGCTAGTTCATCCCATGATTCCCTTGCCCCTGCCTCCTCAAGCTCCAATAGCCCACATCCTGTCAAAATCCCCCCTAGACCGCACGCTCGTAGGATCGACAGCGTGCGTCAGCGTCTTGGTTATCCCCCTCTTCCTCCTAACCAAAGGGCCGCCCAGATACTTGTTCACCCTGCCTTCGCCCCTCGTTCTACTCCCACTCCCAGTGTCAGTCTAAGCCAGCCTCCTAATTTCTCCAGATTGATGTCTCAAGCTGGAGGTCCACTCGGAGTCGGGGAGACTTTAGCTGAACATTTTGAATTCCTTGTCAATAGGCAGCAGCTGCCAAGGACTCAAACACAGCCACCGCCGTTTCACCCTGGCAGTGATATGGGTACTGGAGATTCCCTTTTTCCCAGCTTTATTCCTCTTGTAGAGACGAATGCCATGGCTTCCCTCTATCCTTTGCCTCCTCAGAGCCAGACTGGAACGTCTTTTGCCAATGCACATTCAGGGAATGCAGTGACTGATGGGATTAACTACAGTAACGAAACTGCAATTAGTGGCTCATCAACTTCAAGTAGAAGAGCTAGCAATGACATTGGGTTAACCCTTCGCAGCCGGAGGAGGAGAAGGAGAAGGAGAAGAGATTAGGTCGGCACAGATGAGAAAGCGTTTGTCACAGTTTCAAGTCTCCTTTTTAACAGTTACACAAATAGAGTACATTCAACTTCTTGATCCTGCAAGTCCTTCAACTGTAGAGGTGAAATATGTGAGTATCACATCCTATATACAAGAGATATGCATAATGCACTCTTATTAGCTTTTCTTTTCTTGTCTTCATAGTTTATATCCTAATAGCCTCTCTGTACATAGTAATGAAAGGCAGTATGTCTACAAGATTTTTTTTGTTTCTCTTTGGAAAGATGATGCAAGCAATAAGCAAGGAAGTTAACTAAATTACCTTTTGTGGTAATGTGTGCTGTGTAATTCTACACCTCTGCCATTAAGCTTGTCAGTGAAACAATCATTTTTTTAATGGCTTCGACATCCATGAATTATTTTTCTATTTATATAGTTGCTAGTGCCAAGTCAAATGGAATGTAGTAAAGCTCGAATGGTAACCATAGTTTACATTTTTCAGTTTCGAAGTATTTTTATTTTTCTATAGTTATTAATCTAATTACTTTAAAACGTGTCATATTTTAGTTGTCATTTTAAATTGACAAAACTGATAACAAATATTTGAAAACCTGAAAAAGGAGTTCTCAGAAATCTGCTTTTAGTTTTGAAAAGAAAAATGAGAAAACAAAAAACTCACAGGTTATCAAACAAGCCGTAAGGTGTGCACACTAGTTAAGTCTTGTTTGGTAAAATTTATTGGTCAATGCCTGACACCACACAAGACAGCATATGATGTGTGTAAAGATAAACATTCACATTTAAACAGACGTGAATCCCATTGCTAGTGCTTCCAGTTTAGCTCTCAAGCTTCTTCTTATTATTAGACAACATTGAAGCATGTATTTTATTGTTGATTCAACTTTTAACCACAAAACTACCTTTGTAGGAGAATAACTACTTTAAACCTGATCAAGTCAATATCATCCTATAATAATCTAGCCACATCAAGATCGACTCTTTGCACGGATAGATGCAAGATATGTAGCACCAATTAAACTCCCTTCTGTATCACTTCTACGTTGCTCCACTAGATGAGAAGAAGAAGAGCAAGCCTGTTTCTGTACCTTACAACCTCTCAATATGCACAAATGAGATATATATATATATATCATTCCATGTTGCCTTCTCTATTTATTTACTTTTTGGTTAAAGAGGGGTGACAACCTGTGAAAGTCCGTGGGTCCAATGACTGGGGGTCGTGCGGACACGAGCACATAGGCGCAGATAGGCCCAGTACATAAGCCCAATGAGGTTTCATCCTAAAATTAATTGGCAATAGGAGGAGTAGTCCATCAAGCTTATATACTAGGCAAGTTATGTCCCAACATTCGATGTGGAACGTTTATATTCCAACACAACCTTATAGATTCATAAATAAAAAAGTGTATGAGCTACACAACAATCAGGCGGGTTTAGCCCTTCCCCTAGAGTCCATGGAAAGAAGCGACAAAATACAACCCGGAGGTTCGTACAAAAGATGTAAACCATGGCGGAATTGGATAGCTAAGCAAGGGAGTCCGGGACAAAGTTCACTTCCTTAAGACATGGCGGAATTGGATAGTCTAATTCCTAAGGAGAAAGCCTCGACATTGCTCAATGAGGCTACATTGGGGGTGACACGGCTCAACTAAATTCTCGGTCAGTCTGACTACATGTTGTGAGTCTGTTTCAACAAAAACCTTCCTCAATCCGTGGTCCCAAGCATATTCCTGCCCTCCAAGAATCCCCAGAGCTCGGCTGCGGGTACAATGCATTGTCCATTATTGTGAAGAAATCCACCAATCCATTGCCAATTACTATCCCTAAGAACTCATGCCATTGTGGCTAATTTATCGACATTGATGGCTCCGTCGGAGATAATCTTGACCCAATAATGGTCAGGAATAACCCAAGCAATCTGTTTAATAGATTTATGGACAATATTCAGCCTTTGGTCTCTAGAGTTCCAAGCATCAGCATACTCCTTGCACCTACCAAGGATGAATTTTGTTGCATCCCTAATCACTATCTGATTCCCAAACACCACTTCGTTCCTCCATCGCCAAGCCCACCAACATGTCATGGCAAACATAGCAACCCAATACCCAACCTCAGTGATCACATTCTTTGACAGAATGTTCGATCGAAACCAACTCGCAAATGACGCCTCGAAGAAGTGATTACAGGAAAATAATGGATTAAGAGAGCGCTACATACCTCGAATCGCATGGCAATCTCTGAGTAAGTGCTCAAGCGATTCAATGTCACCATGACAAATGTTGCATTCTGCATCAATAGTAAGGTGATGCCTTTCTTCTCTCATCACTAGTAAGGATTGCACCTCTTACAACAAGCCAAGTGAAGGATCGCACTCGCTCGGGAGCTTTAAGCTTCCAAGTTCTGATGAAGACCTATCAATGTTGCACACATGGTTTTTCTCGTTGATCAACTCATATCTTGATGCCACTGAGTAGTTTCCATTGGCATTACCATGCCAACAAAGGGAATCTGATCTGCATGGATCGTCTGAGACAACAAGAGCTGGAAGTTTCATGAGAGTTAATGTCTTCAAGAATGGAGTAAGCATGTTCCAATTCCATCCTTGTCCTCTTTCCTAATAGGTGAACACAAGATCATCCTTCATTGATGGTGGAATATCAACGGTATCTCTTCTTGTAGGGGAGTGTCAACAAGCCATTTATCAACCCAGAATCGAATAGCTCGCCTATTCCCTAGGTTCTGTCGGGTACCCTTGGTTATAACTTTCTACACTATAGTGATGCGACCCTGTCCTCCATGACGGCCATAGAAGAAGAAGCCATGACCGTGAGCTCAGAAGATCCAAGTACGAAGACCGCGATCTTCCTCTCACTACTCGTATCGAGCATAGAGACCGCGACCTTCGTCATACTTCTCGCATCTGGAATAGAGACCGCGATCTCCTTCAAGCGTCTCCATTCAAGTCCACAGATCGCGTGCCTTAACGCGTCTTCCTTCAAGCGACTCAATGTTGAACGCGATCTCCTTCAAGCGACTCAATCTCCTTCAATTCTGATCGCGTTCTATCTGAAGATTCTCGCATTCAATGTTGAACGCGTTCTTTGAATATCTTTGTAAATGTTTGAACATTATTTATTTCCAGTGTTTTCTTTTGGGGTGTGTGTTCCACGCGTGTTGCGTGGGCCAGCCCATTAAGCAAGACTCGGCCCATCCGAGTCTAGCTATAAAAGGCCAAATCAGCCTTCTGTTTTAGGTTACGTCTAATTTTGAATCAAAGCTTAAGTTTGAGAGCATATCGCCTCCTTCCTTTGATTGGACGTCAAACACCTCTCTATCTTCTCATCTTCTTCACTCCGCCGCCGACGCTACGGCCTCCACTCGATCTTCACCGAGTTTATCCAACCCCGCTGCCGATGCTACGGCCTCCACTCGATCTTCATCGAGTTTATCCAACCCCGTTGCCGACGCTACGACCCATCACTCGATCTCTTTCGAGTCTATCTCCTCCGCTGCCGACACTACGGCTTCACCCTCCATCTCGAACCATCATCCAAACACCGTGTTCCATCTCTTCAACCTCAGATCCAACGCGTGCGACTTCCCACCAAGATCATAGATCCGGCAATCACAAGCAGGAATACATCAACTGGCATCAGAGCCTTTAATCTTGTAAGTCGCTTGTCAAGATTGTCATTTGTTCACGAAATTTTTTTCTTTACATCATCCTTGCTTCTGCCATTGTTACTCGAAATTTTCTTCTTCACATGCTAGTCCTTTCGGTTTCTACAAGAGAATCTCTTGGCCGATAAATTGCTTGATCTCCTCGCAAAATTTGTGTGATTTGCTCGCGTGAAATCTTCTGAAATTAACTGCTTAATTTGCTTAATTGATTCCGTGAATTTTGCATGCCATAAATGTCATATCTTCTTGTTGATTGACCGTCATAAATCTGAATCAATCTTCTCTCTCCAATCACGCGATCTTCGCGATTTCTTTCCATATTAGTTACTTAGCCGATTTTATTTTGTTTCATTTAATTTTTATCCGATCTTCAATCACAAGTCAAAACAAGATCTCGGATTTGAATTTCAAATTCAAAAAAAAGAAGTCAAAGTTGCATTTCAAAAAAAAAAACGCGACTATTTAAAAAAAAATAGAAGAAGAAGTAGAGCCAAAATAAGGCAACCTTCTTTCCCCCTCTCGGCTAAGCTCATCTT
Organism: Rheum nobile; assembly: GCA_027886185.1. NCBI lineage: Eukaryota > Viridiplantae > Streptophyta > Magnoliopsida > Caryophyllales > Polygonaceae > Rheum > Rheum nobile. Next base: position 6,602,388 of record WOAB01000490.1, on the reverse strand, counting down.
CTTCATCTCTCCACCGTCTAGGTTAACACCTTGAAGGTTGGTTCTTGTGTGTTTGTGTTGTTTACGTAATAGGTTAAGACTTTATTCAATTGGTTTCGTTTGGTTTTGTGCCTGCATATCACACTTGTTTTGTGTTTTGCCTTAAGCCGCCCTCACGGCCAAAAGAACGCGCCCTCCTACGTGAACAATTGTTACTTGCTCGTTGCTTGCTTGATCTTTGGTTGTGTTGTCTTTTGTTCGTTTTTACTCTCGATGTCTGGTTACATTGTCTTAGGAACTGAGAACGCGTCAAATCCACCATTGGTGCTACCACAAGACCACCACAATGAAGATCCACTTTTGGAGCTCTCGAATGCACAACGCGAGATACGGGAGTTACGACGCCAAGTTGCTCAATTCCAAGCATTACAGCGCGTCACATCCGTGGTGACCGCGCCAACATAGATGATCAACATGGATGCCGCAGGAGCACCGCGACAAACAAACGCTGGTCCAAGCCAACACCGCGTGGATAAGGGCAAAGGGTTAATGCCTTCGATCTCCAACCCCCAACCGAGTCAATGGCTTCAATCAGTCATAGAGAGTCGCCAAGGATACGTGTCGCACCGCGATAATTCCTCCCTGCGTGCACATCCTAAAGACTACAACACCAGCTCCGACCGCGATAATAATCCTGAAGGTGAGTTTTCTGAACCATACAATTTTGATGACAGGTATGCATCTCGACGCACACAGCGCCGCGTTCAAGGCTTAGCACCACGCGAAGGCCGTTTACGTGAAGACGGGTTAGCCGCTGCGACGCCGTAAAGACCCAGTCGCCGTCCCAGTGGGCACAAGCGACGCGATGATGCCACTATGAGGATGCCAACAACCCAACCACGAGGCTCTGATGTGCGTGACCACCTACGACATCAAAGTGCTCGGACGCCACGCTACGGGTCCGATGGCTACGCGTCAATCACACCCAGAGTCCAAGACGACTTCGACGAGTTCGACGACGAGGAAGTTGAAGACTCAGGTATGATACATTTTGGCTATTCATAGAGATCCACTTGAATTGCAGGACAACCCTTCGGATTGGATTCATCCACCGCGTTTCCAAGTACAAAGAGATCGCGATCATGGCATTGGCGGCGAGCACCGCGATGTCATGCCTAGATATGTTCGCCGAGCCGATCACGAAACCCAGCCGCGACAGCGTCGACACAATGACGCCTACGCGTCCAAGGAAGATTTTGCTCGTGGCGAACCACAACAAGCACGCGAGAGGCGACGCCATGCACGCGTTGAAGACCCTGGCGTCCGCGTCTATGAGAAACCTCTCTACGACGTCGCGCCACACAACATGCCATTGCAAGCCCCTGCCCAACCTCGATACCAAAGACACGAAGTCAAGGTAAAAATCGAGCATTTTTATGGTGAATACAATCCCTCTGTTTTTCTTGAATGGGTGCAGGCAACCGAGTACACCCTTCGATATTGTCGAGTGCCACCTGAGGAACATGTCGACGCCGCGACACTTCACTTCAGAGGAGCTGCCCGCGTGTGGTGGCACAGATTCGAGGATGACTGCGTCCGACGCCGCCGAACCCAGGTCACAGAATGGCACCAACTCGTGTACGTGATGACCAAGAAATATGTGCCCCCAGATTACAAAAATCAGATGAGAATGGAAATAGCCATGGCTCGCCAAGGCTCACAAACTCCCCTCGATTTCTTCTCCAAGCTAGAGGACATGTATTACAAGGCCAACATCAGTGTGGAATCGACTTTGAGGACCAAGTTCTTGAGTGGCCTGAACGCGCCAATCCGCGATCAAATTGAGATCTTGCCAATCAAAGACCTCAATACATTGACTCACACGGCGATGTAGGTCCACCACCAGCTCAATCGCCGCAAACAATCATCATGGCACTCTCAAAAGCCAACAAAGGTATGAATCTAACCATGGTCATTCCTTTGCCACTGATGTGCGCGTGCTAGTCACAGGAACCAGCGCGTCCAGCCAAGACAAACATGGCAAGAACGCGTTGCCTACCTCCACTGCAGCTGACGCGATCACCATAAAGGGCTCCTCATAGAGCACTGAGCATGCGCGTGACCTTGAATGTTTCAAGTGTGGAGGGCGATGCCACTACCAAAGTGATTGTCCGAATAACAGAAAGGTCCTCTTCTCCAACACTGCAGCCGGATATGCATCCTATGACGAGGAAGAGGCACCGCGTGAGGACATTGAAGAAGGACACACAGAAGACAGCGAGGACCGCGAGGACGCTTATGTGTGTGAGGCTGTCGCGATGCATGCCGGAACACCACTCAGCCTTATCACGCGTCGCATTCTAACCGCCAAAGAGGCAACTGTAGTCAACCAGCGCGAGAACTTATTTCACACGCGTTGCCTGGTCAAGACGGCATCCCTGACTGTAATCATCGATGGAGGCAGCTGTTGCAACATCATCAATGAGAAGGTGGTCAACCATCTCAGCCTGCCGACAATGCCTCACCCACAACCTTATGACCTACAATGGCTATCTGCAAGCTCAGGTAACACTGTCTCGCGGCAGTGTCTTATTCCCTTTTCCATTGGTCAATATAATGACAAAATTTTATGTGATGTGATTGCAATGGACGCCACCCATCTCTTGCTTGGGCGTCCATGGCAGTTCGATCGTCGCGTACTTCACGATGGGTATCTAAACACCTATGTGTTTACCTACCACGGGAAGCGCGTGACTCTCTTACCAATGACTTCCCATGAGATTTTATAGGATCAGGTCGAGCGTGATCGAGACAAGACATTGGATGCGGCAAAGACCGCGTCAACACCAACACGACCCAACTTAGATCCTGGAGATTCTTCCTTGAGGCAAAAACTCGTCCCACACCACGACGCGCCCAAGGATAGCACACGTTGCAGAGACAAGGGGAGTACCGCGCCTCCGAACACTGTGTTGCTGGGCAGTTGTGCGCACCATGTGCTTCTCGCCCGACCCAGGGACTTCATCGCCCGTTTGAACGGCAAGGTGCCAACTCCAAGCATGCACTGTTCCCACATCGCCGCGCCTTTGCCACAAGCTTTCCCCGTATTGCAAGCGGAGTTCACCGCGGATTTGCCAGGGGCACCACCAAACACACTACCACCCTTGCATAGCATTCAACACACAATCAACTGGGTGTCTGGTGCCTATCCGCCATACCACGGCCACCGATGATTCGTGTTCGACACCGGAGACCTCATGTGGGTGCACTTGCACGAGTATGTCGAGCACAACATCAACGATGGTGAAGCGGGGACGCTTCACAGCCAAGTGGGGGAGGGTGATGCAACCCTGCCCTCCATGATGGCCATAGAAGAATAAGCCATGACTGTGAGCTCAGAAGAGCCAAGTACGAAGACCGCGATCTTCCTCTCACTACTCGCATCGAGCATAGAGACCGCAACCTTCGTCATACTTCTCGCATCTGGAACAGAGACCGCAATCTCCTTCAAGCATCTCCATCCAAGTCCACAGATCGCGTGCCTTAATGCGTCTTCCTTCAAGCGACTCAATGTTGAACGCGATCTCCTTCAAGCGACTCAATCTCCTTCAATTATGATCTCGCATTCAATGTTGAACGCATTCTTTGAATATCTTTGTAAATGTTTGAACATTATTTATTTCTAGTGTTTTCTTTTGGGGTATGTGTTCCACTCGTGTCGCGTGGGCCAGCCCATTAAGCAAGACTCGGCCCATCCGAGTCCCACTATAAAAGGCCAACTCACCATTCTGTTTTAGGTTACGTCTAATTTTGAATCAAAGCTTAAGTTTGAGAGCATATCGCCTCATTCCTTTGATTGGACGTCAAACACCTCTCTATCTTCTCATCTCCTTCACTCCGCCGCCGACGCTACGGCCTCCACTCGATCTTCATCGAGTTTATCCAACCCCGCTGCCGACGCTACGGCCTCCACTCGATCTTCATCGAGTTTATCCAACCCCACTGCCGATGCTACGGCCCATCACTCATCTCTTTCGAGTCTATCTCCTCCGCTGCCGACGCTACGGCTTCGCCCTCCATCTCGAACCATCATCCAAACACCGCGTTCCATCTCTTCAACCTCAGATCCGACGCGTGCGACTTCCCACCAAGATCATAGATCCGGCAATCACAAGCAGGAACGCATCATATAGTTTGCATGCTCCTCCAAACATGAGAAGGTGTTGCCATATTGGCAGCAAATTGTCGAATGTATTTGGATTGGGAGATGTTACACCAAAAGTTGTTGTTGTCATTGAGGAATCAAAGCTTCTTAATAATTGCAAGGTTGAGGTTGCTCATTGATCTAATTCCAAGACCCCCCAATCTTTTGGATTTGCACACTTCGCTCCACGAGACCAGGTGAATTTTCAAGTGATCACTATTGTTGCCCCATATGAAATTCTGGCAGGCTTGGTCAATGTCATTGAAAATTGAGGTCGGTAGACAAACAAAGGCCAAGGAGTAGACGCAGATAAAGGAGAGGACTGATTTGGTGACGTAACCCTCCTCGCAAAGCTAAGGAATTGTGTCTTTCAGCCTACAAGTCTATTGCTAATTTTCTTAAGTAATGCCTGAAAGGTCTCCTTAGAGATTCTCTTATGTAGAGCATGCACACCCAAATAACTACCTAGGTCCTTAGTAACCTCGAAGTCGCATGTCCTTCGAAGCTCAGTAGATACCTCCCTGGAAACATTTTTGGAAACAAGAAGTTTTGATTTGGTAACATTATCCTCTGACCTGAAACTTTGTAGACATTTTTGGATAGTGAGCAATTGCAACACATACACTTTAGCTGCAAGCACGATGTCATCTGCAACAAATATGTGGAAAATATATGGCCCCTGTCTTGACAACCGAATAGGTTTCCATCTCCCAATTTGCACCTCACTATGAATCATATGGCTAAGCCTTTTAATGCACATCACAAAAATGTAAGGCAATATCGAGTCCCCTTGGCGGATATCACGCGAAGCGGTAAAGCTCTCGGTCATATCCCCATTCCAGAGAAGCTTCATGGAGGTGGATGTAACAAATTCTTCAACCCATCTCACCCATTTTTCAGAAAATCCAGCAACCCTGATGATGTGACCCTGCTCCCCATGACGGCCATAGAAGAAGAAGCCATGACCGTGAGCTCAGAAGAGCCAAGTATGAAGACCGCGATCTTCCTTCCACTACTCGCATCGAGCATAGAGACCGCGATCTTCGTCATGTTTCTCGCATCTGGTACAGAGACCGCGATCTCCTTCAAGCGTCTCCAGCCAAGCCCAGAGATCGCGTTCTATCTGAAGATTCTCGCATTCAATGTTGAATGCGTTCTTTGAATATCTTTGTAAATGTTTGAACATTATTTATTTCCAGTGTTTTCTTTTGGGGTGTGTGTTCCACGCGTATCGCATGGGCCAGCCCATTAAGCAAGACTCGGCCCATCCGAGTCTCGCTATAAAATGCCAACTCAGCCTTCTATTTTAGGTTACGTTCATTTTTAATCAAAGCCTGAGTATTGAGCGCCATTTGCCTCCTCCCCTTTGATTGAACGTCAAACACCCCTCTTACTTCTCATCTCCATTCCTCCGCTGCCGACGCTACGGCAACCACTCGATCTTCATCGAGTTTATCCAACTTCGCCGCCGACGCTACGGCCAACACCCGATCTCCTTCGAGTCGATCTCCTCTCGATCCGTCTTCTAAACGATGCGTTCTACCCTATCAACCTCAAACAAGATGCGTGCGACTTCCCACCAAGATCTGAGATCCTCTACCATAAGCAGGAACACATCAACTGGCATCAAAGCCTTTGATCTTGTAAGTCGCTTGTCAAGTTTTCATTTGTTCACAATTTTTTTCTCTCCCCCATCATCATTGCTTCCGCCATAGTTACTCAATTTTTTTCTTCAAACACATGCTTATCCTTTCGGTTCCTACAAGAGCATCTCTTGACCGATCATTGCTTGATTCCCTCGCGAGATTTGTGTGATTTGTGCGCATAAAATCTGCTGGAATTAATTGCTTAATTTGCTTAATTGATTAGGTGAATTTTGCATGCCATAAATGTCATATCTTTTTGTTGATTGACCGCCATAAATCTGCATCAATTTTCTCTCTCCTATCGCATCAATCTCGCGATTTCTTTCTCCATTTAGTTACTTAGCCGATTTTTATTTTGTTTCATTTAATTCTTATCCGATCTTCAATCAAAACAAGATCTCGGATTTGAATTTCAAATTCAAATTCAAAAAAAGTCAAGTCGCATTTCAAAAAAAAAAAAAAAACGCGACTATTTTTTTTTTAAAAAAAGAAGAAGTAAAGCCAAAATAAGGCAATCTTCTTTCCCCCTCTCGGCTAGGCTCATCTTCTTCATCTCTCCACCGTCTAGGTTAACACCTTGAAGGTTGGTTCTTGTGTGTTTGTGTTGTTTATGTAAGAGGTTAAGACTTTATTCAATTGGTTTCGTTTGGTTTTGTGTCTGCATATCACACTTGTTTTGTGTTTTGCCTTAAGCCGCCCTCACGGCCAAAAGAACGCGCCCTTCTATGTGAACAATTGTTACTTGCTCGTTGCTTGCTTGATCTTTGGTTGTGTTGTCTTTGTTCGTTTTTACTCGCGATGTCTGGTTACATTGTCTGAGGAACTGAGAACGCGACAAACCCACCCTTGGTGCCACGACAAGATCAACAAAATAAAGCCCCTAGTCTGGAGCTCTCCGCGCCACAACGCGAAATACAGGAGTTACGGCGCCAACTTGCTCAACTCCACGCCATACAGGAGTTACGTCGCCAAGTTGTTCAACGCGATGAACCACCCTCCACGCCGCGAGATAATAGATCGCGCCACAACGCGCGACAAGCTACTCCACCGTGACGCCCAAGTGGACACCCATGGCGTGAAGAACATCGCGTGAGGACACCTGCCACAACACCCATCACGTACGACGTCCGTGACCACCTTGGCCACTAGAGTGCGCGCACACCGCGCTATGACTCCTATGGCTATGGCTACACGACGCCAACGATCCATCATGCCTTTGAGGAGTTCGACGATGAGAAATTTGAGGACTCAAGTATGACCAATTCCGGCTCTTATCACCCCTATCTTGGTGATCCTTTTGAGTTGCAGGATCGGCCCGCGGACTGGATTCCGCCACCGCGGCTCAAGGTCCAATCCCACCAGTCATTCCAGGCCAACATGGAACATGACACACGCGGCCAGCACCGCGAAGAAAGGACGCGTGACTATCGTCAACGCGGTGAGGGAGATGCCCAGCCACGACAGCGACGCCGCGCCGATTCCAACGCGTACCAACCAGCTATGATCGCGCACCGCTACCAACGCCATGAAGTAGAGGTGCCCCACCAGCTCAACCGCCGCACGCACTCATCTTGGCAACATCAAGGCCAACGCATGTATGATCCTAACACTAGTCCCTCCCTTACTACTGATGTGCGTATTCCAGTCTCAGGATCCACCGCGTACAACCAAGGCAAGGACGCCAAAATCGCGACTCCCACTTCCATGGCGTCTCGCACGACCGTGCCAAAAGCCCCATCCCAGAGCACTGACCCCGCACATGATAGTGAATGCATCAAGTGTCGAGGACGCGGTCACTACCAAAGGGATTGTCCAAAAAAGAAGCAGGTCCTATTCTCCATTGTTGCCGCGGCAGATGAGTCTTCCGAGGATGAGACCATGCTTGAGTCAATTAAAGGATCCACCGACGACACCAAGGAGACCGTCACGTGTGAAGCTACCACGCTCCATGCAGGCACACCACTGAGTCTCGTCACGCGGCGCATTCTCAACGTCACGGAAGGCAATCTTGTCGACCAGCGCGAGACTCGCGTCCACACGCGTTGCTTGGTTAACTCCACGTCGATAAGTGACATCATCCATGGTGGCAGCTGCTTAAAGATCAACCATGAGAAGGTCGTCAACCCTCTTAGCCTGCCAACCACACTTTATCCACAACCATATGACCTACAATGGATATCTTCAAGCTCAAGTAACACTGTCTCACGACAGTGTCTTATACCCTTTTCCATTGGTTGCTACCATGACACCATTTTCTGTGATATGATTGCAATGGACGCCACCCATCTCCTGCTTGGGCGTCCATGACAGTCCGATCGTCGCGTACTTCACAATGGGTATCTAAACACCTATGTGTTTACCTATCACGTGAAGCGCGTGACTTTCTTACCTATGTCTCTCCATGAGATTTTACACGCGTAGATGGAGCGAGATCGCCACAAAGCTTTGCCATCGACCACGAACGCGGCCACAACACCGCGATCCTACCCCATATCTGGCGCGTCTTTAACTACCCCAAATCCTGGCGATCAAAGGACGCGTCCTCCATCAGTCCACCACAGCGCTTCCCATAACGACGCGCCCAAGGAGAGCACGCGTTGCAGTGAAAATGGGAGTATCGCGCCTATGCCACCAACTTTCGCCGCGTTGTAACCGGAGTTCACCGCGGATTTGCCAGAGGCACCACCAAACAGACTACCACCCTTGTGTAGCATGCAACACAAAATCATATGGGTGTATGGTTCCTATCCGCCATACCACGGCCGCCAAAGATTCGTGTTCGACACCGGAGATCTCGCGTGGGTGCAATTGCACGGGCATGTCGCGCACAAGATCAATGATGGTGAAGCGGGGACGCTTCACAGCCAAGTGGGGGAGGGTGATGCGACCCTGCTCCCCATGACGGCCATAGAAGAAGAAGCCATGACCGTGAGCTCAGAAGAGCCAAGTACGAAGACCGCGATCTTTCTCCTACTACTCGCATCGAGCATAGAGATCGCGATCTTCGTCATGTTTCTCGCATCTGGTACAGAGACCACGATCTCCTTCAAGCGTCTCCAGCCAAGCCCAGAGATCACGTTCTATCTGAAGATTCTCGCATTCAATGTTGAACGCGTTCTTTGAATATCTTTGTAAATGTTTGAACATTATTTATTTCCAGTGTTTTCTTTCGGGGTGTGTGTTCCACGCGTGTCGCATGGGCCAGCCCATTAAGCAAGACTCGGCCCATCCGAGTCTCACTATAAAAGGCCAACTCAGCCTTCTGTTTTAGGTTACGTTCATTTTTAATCAAAGCCTGAGTATTGAGCGCCATTTGCCTCCTCCCCTTTGATCGAACGTCAAATACCCCTCTTACTTCTCATCTCCATTCCTCCGTTGCCGACGCTACGGAAACCACTCGATCTTCATCGAGTTTATCCAACTCCGCCGCCGACGCTATGGCCAACACTCGATCTCCTTCGAGTCGATCTCCTCTCGATCCGTCTTCTAAACGACGCGTTCCACCCTACCAACCTCAAACAAGACGCATGCGACTTCCCACCAAGATCTGAGATCCTCCACCATAAGCAGGAATGCATCACCTGAGGGTATCCACAATGAAATCCCATCAAAGGTAGTCATAGGTCTTCTTAAGACTGGTTTTCAATATCATCCACCCTTTCCGACCCTTCTTTTTTCTCATTGAATGGACAATTTACTACATGATCACGATGTTGTCAACAATGACTCTCCTCGGGAGGAAACTCACTTGCGTGGGCCTGATAAGGGATGCAAGTAAGGGCCTCAATCTGTTGACGAGAATTTTTGTGATAGTCTTTTATAAGACATTACACATCTTATTGGCCTGAATCGATTCACTGTCTCAAGTTTAGTAATCTTAGCGATAGGACGATTGATGTTGAATTATGGCATAGTGACACATTCAAAGAATTGGTGGATTGAGGCAAGGGCATATCTATCAACAGTATTCCAGCAATGGTGGTAAAAAGGGGCTTGAAAACCATCCTCACCTAGCACTTTAAAAATGCTCATTTGTCTTAATGCAGTACTGATTTCCAAATCCCTTATAGGACTATCCATCTATCGTGACTATCGTCACTCATCATCAAGAATATAAGGGAAGCTCAAATGATCACAATGCTAGGGGGTGATCTCAGATGAGGGCAGTGTGTATAGATTCTTAAAGAAGTTAAGAGTGAGGGATTCCATACATTTACATTCTCTAATAAGTGTCCCATAATCATCTCGAGGGCTGCAATTTTGTTACGTCTTCTCTGATCACCATTGAGATGCGGTAATAAGAAGTGCTTCTATCCCTTTCACTCAACCAGTTCTCTCTGGATTTATGTCTCCAATAGGGTTCCTCTTGATCCAAGACTCTGCTTATTTTAGAGTGCAGTTCCGTTTGCGAGAGAAAGGAGGGGGTCACCCTGGAAGCTAAAGCAAGTCGGACCCCTGCAAGCCTAGCAAAAAGTCTATTTTCTGTAACGCGGGTGTTACCAAATACCCTCTTGTTCTAGTCAAGGATTTTCGGTTTGAGGGTTGCTAGAGCATCATTGGTGTGAAGCTGAGTTTCCTAGGATTTGTTTACGAACTCTTGGAAATTAGGATGGGAGGTCAAGGCCGCTTCATATCGAAAAGGGTGGCGACAACTGTTGTTGACAAACTTTGGGTCTAGCATTAGCAAAGTATGAGCATGATCTGAGGCATAAATCGTGAGATGGTGAACTTTAGCATATGGCCATTGCAAAGAAGTAGAAGGATTCATGAGCAAGCGGTCTAGGCGTTTGGAGATTCTATCAACATTCTGAACCGTTCTAGACCATGTGAAAGTTGGTCCATTGAACCCCACATTGATTAGACCCAAGTGGTTGATCCATCCTTCAAACACGTGGGAGTCCGGCAACAAAGAACTTAGTCCTCCTTTTCTTTCTCAATCATGGAGAATACAGTTATGTCGCCTTCTCTAATGATTGAACTTCAACCAAATAGTAAAATAATACAGTACTCCGTTGTCACACATAATTTTTGCACTCTTACAAGTCCCATGGTTAACAAATGCATAAACGTACAAGACTAAACAATATATGAAACACTTCATAGAAGTAAATTTTTTAGGGGCAAAGAGGCATAAAATGAGTCTAAAAATAAGAGTACTTTATATTTCACGTCTTTTTTTTAATATTTTTGGTCCATAAGAGACATTTAAGCCAATACAACAAGGGAGATGAAATCGAACTCGTGACTTCATGGTCACATAGTGTCATACTTTCCAGCTAAAGTAAGAAGACTTAACTTATATTTCACGTGTTTAAAACCCATTTCTATGCGCAACGTGAATCTAAGTTTCGCAAGTTATATGTTAAAGAGTCACGAAGTGATTTATAAGCACAATATGAATAGGAGACAAAGTGATGTATAAAATATTTTCATAATTATATCTTAAAAAATATTAGTATAATACAATAGTCTTCACTCTTCATTTAAAAAAATTAAAATTATTTTTCTCATAGATGTCACTAGGTTCAACTAGTTCACACAAATTTTGAATTAAAAACCCTAGACTTTGATAATTGTAATTGAATATCATAAGCCCATTATCGCGCAACTCCACCAACTGCATAGCCTCATGATTTGTACACGTTATACACCATTTTTTGTACATAAAAAAAAACTTTCTTTAGTAGATGGAGAAGAAAGAGTAAAGAAAACTAGAGAAGCGGCTCAAGCAGTTTGAAGGTCGATTCAATCGATCAGAAATGAAGTTGACTTCCTAACCCTCACCACTACAATTTAAAGTTTCGCTGTTTGGTTGTTCCATTTCGAACTTAGATCGGAGATTTTTCGCTTGCTGCAAGATGGAGATTTGGAAGCTGAAGTTGAAGATTTCTCTTCTGCTTTTGGCAATTCTCATCTCTTTTGCTACGATTGGTGCTGGGCAGCAACAGCTTCAAAAGTCTTATCACACGGAGCGTATATCAGGTTTCTATTCTCAGCTTTTGGTTATCTTTGATGCTTATTCTTATTTAGAGGTCTATGCTTCTTCAGGCGAATTGCACCCTGTGTTTGGAATGGTTGGATTTTTAAGGTATTCAGGGTTTTGGCCGGATCTTTGTAGTTTCTGTGCTGATCTACGATATGTTTAATATGGTTGGGCATTTCTGATTAGATCTATTTGGTTAGATGATTTGGCGTTTGCCACCTCAAAGATTACTCTTTGTTACGCCATGGGCGTTTGCTTCTCATGATTCGCACCTGGGTTTTGACGGGGACGAGGGGCCCGAATTCATGATAGTTTGAGCCGGCCTTTTTTGCAATGTCATAATCTGTGCTAATAGTAATAATAACAGTGTTTTTATTTGGAATGAAATGAAGATATTTTGTTTTTTATTATGGATTGTTCTCTTGGTTAAAACATTATGCTCATCAGCTTCCAGCAATAGAAAGATGTTTGTAGGAACACGATAGTCATAGGAGGGAGGAAAAAGACGTGCAACACCATCTGAATACATGTTTCAACTGAATACATGTTTCAAACATTTCTATTGTTTGGCTTTTTTCTAGTATGATCTATTATTCGCCTATACGGAATGTCAAACTTTGATCACTTTATAGGTTATACAGCGAGTTCTGTTCTATGACTTTTACTGGTTTCACACCCATGCAGAGAAGGGTTTCAATTTTTGAGTAGTTTATGGCCTTTCACTTCTCATGTAAACTGATTTTGTCTCTGAGTTTGTTACCGAGGAAGAAGATAATGAAACCTAATAAGGGGAAATGATAAAGGGAAGCTGTTCTCACTTTTAGACCTTACCTTTGAGGAACACCTTACAAGATGAGTAATTAATGAGAAATAAGATGGGCTACTTCAAACTTGAAACCTATGTTTGGCAGTGAATTGGAACCTCCTACGTGTTTGCACAACAAGTGTAGCCACAACAAGTAGTATTTTAATCCTATTGGTGTATGCTCACATAGTCTGAAACTGATTCACATGTGGAGTGGTAACTCTTTGAAGTGTATGTGCTTATCCATAATGATAAGTAGTCTTTCCTTATTAGAACCAACCCGCAAGCATCCCAAATAATTGATAACTGAAGTAGTGAACAAAGAACTCATGCTCTTTCATTGGGGAAAATAGCATTACAAACCCCTAATATTTCTTGCTTTGAGCTTTTACTCAAAACTGCTTCTTATCTCACTACCACTAGACATAGGGAACGACATTAGACGGAGGACTGCTTTTTCTTTCTCAGAGTTCTTACAAAGTGGAAAGTGGAAACTGTGAGCCTTTCAAGTATTTTTCTTTAGGTACTTGACAACTTTTTTTTTCCTGTTGCAGGGAGTGCTGGTGATGTCCTCGAAGATAATCCTGTTGGAAGGTTGAAGGTTTTTGTTTATGAACTTCCAAGCAAATACAACAAAAAGATATTGCAGAAAGATCCTAGGTGTCTTACCCACATGTTTGCTGCTGAGATATATATGCACCGTTTCCTGTTATCTAGTCCTGTAAGAACACTTAATCCTGAAGAAGCTGATTGGTTCTACACTCCAGTGTACACCACTTGTGACTTAACACCAAATGGCCTGCCCTTGCCATTCAAATCCCCACGAATGATGAGAAGTGCAATACAGCTCATCTCATCAAATTGGCCCTATTGGAATCGGACAGAAGGAGCGGATCACTTTTTTGTGGCACCTCATGACTTTGGAGCTTGCTTTCATTACCAAGTAAGCTTTTAACTGATACTTCTCATCTTAACCTATTGCCTTCTCATAAATTAAGGACAATGCTGGAATGCTAAAATTATGGGACATTCAGTCCAAACCAGTCGAGAGTTAGGAAAAACTTCATCTCGAATTTGAAAAAGAAAATGATATCTGAATCAGATTTGTTGTGGTTTTACCTGGCTGGTTTTCACTTTTACCCGTTCCCTGTCTTTGTTTCTATTGTATTTTTTTTTCTTTGGACTTGACGCTTGCTTGCGTCCAACCTAAAAGTGAATATAGTCAATGTTTTTCTTTTTTCCTTCAGAAGACAAAACCTTATATTGAGGAAAACCATAAAAACAATGGTTTTGGTTAATTTTTCTTTCCTTCTAAGTTACTGCTCCATTTGTTAAGTTCAGGAAAACTTTCAATTTAACTACAACCCCTTTAATATCGAAAAAATAGCAACAATTTATCTGGTCCATGTTTGGTTTGTTTATTCCACTCTGATTCGTACCAGCTTTCTGGCCTGAAAAGATCGTAAACTCCCTTGACTATGTTACTAAAAAATCATGTTGTTTCTTACTGAAATCCTTATGAACTTTTCCAGGAAGAGAAAGCAATTGAGAGAGGAATTCTTCCCTTGCTTCAACGTGCCACTGTAGTACAAACATTTGGCCAAAGGAACCATGTATGCTTAAAGGAAGGATCAATTACTATTCCTCCTTATGCTCCACCACAGAAGATGCAAGCTCATTTAATCCCCCCAGATACTCCACGTTCCATCTTTGTTTACTTCCGAGGATTATTTTATGATGTGGGTAATGACCCAGAAGGTGGTTATTATGCTAGGTATGCTTTTTTCAATCTTGCATATAAATAAACTAGTGTTGTATGTCATGTCAGGAACTAATAAAATTCTTTAATGATTGATGCAGAGGTGCTCGAGCTGCTGTATGGGAGAACTTCAAAGACAATCCACTTTTTGACATCTCTACCGAGCATCCAACAACATACTACGAGGACATGCAGCGAGCTGTGTTTTGTCTATGCCCACTTGGCTGGGCCCCGTGGAGTCCTAGATTGGTTGAGGCAGTCATATTTGGGTGCATTCCTGTTATTATAGCCGATGACATTGTCTTACCCTTTGCTGATGCAATCCCATGGGAAGACATTGGGGTTTTTGTTGATGAGAAGGATGTACCCAATCTGGACAGCATACTTTCTTCAATCCCACCAGAAGTTATACTAAGGAAGCAGAGACTTCTTGCGAACCCATCAATGAAACAAGCCATGCTGTTTCCACAACCTGTGCAGGCTGGGGATGCTTTCCATCAAATTTTGAACGGATTGGCACGTAAATTGCCACATGACAGGAGCATATACTTGAGACCTGGTGAGAAGATCCTCAACTGGACTGCAGGACCCGTGGGCGACCTGAAACCGTGGTAGCGTTTTGGATTTTGTAAGTGCTATTCAAATGTGATTAACTGATGCCATTAGATGTGTAAAAGTAATTGACACTGCCTTTGTATTTTACATGTATAATTTTCTCCCCCTTTTGGCTGGCTCCGTTGTTGCTCGCCTTAGAGATGAGCTGCATCAACTACTACTCTGGAAATTTTGCTTCAGGTGGAAGTTGCAGTGTTTCTAGGTTAGATCCTGGAGAAACGTTATTGCTTTACAGTTTTGATGAGAGATCAGGAATCTTTGAGGGGGGCTGTGTTTAGCTACATAAGGCTGGTTTGTTGATCCAGTGAAGGGACAACTCCATCCCTATACTAAATTTGATTGTCCTATTCTTCATTCCAAGCTCGGTTGTTAATCTTTAACTAGTACTGGTAATTAGACAAATACATATAATAATATGAGACAAATATAATAATAATTTGATATTCAATTTGAGAGAAATTTCAAAATACATTAAACTTGTATTCACAATATTGACAATAACATCATAACGTAAGTATATTATAAAGTTGCAAATATAAAAACATGAAAATCATATGTTTTGGAGGACTTCTTTGTACACCACATTGGTTGTCTCAGAGATTGCTTTTCCATTTTTATCTAAAATCATTACTTTCAAACCTTTCATGCTTGTAACCCGAGATAAACCAATAAAAGTTGGCCATGAGTATACGTATATAAGAGATATATAACATGAGTACCACAAAAATACTCCAGAAATGAGAACAATACACGTATATAAGAGATATATAACACAAGAAGATTGACTTATATAACAAGCTTATGGCCAGTTAAGAGTCGAGTTCAAGAATTGGTAAGAAAGGCAACAATATGATGAATACGAAACAACATTTTTCATGTAGTAGTGTTAAATAAGAAGCGGCAAACACTCCTGCAGTATACAACAATTTTATGATAGTAAGGTTGAAAAAATAGCATTCAATTTCTGAATATTAACTTCTTTACCCTACACAAATTCAAACCTACTATATATTACATGCCACAGTTATAAATCGGCATGTACAACTAATTAACCAACCTGTACAACTAAGTAAATAAGAAGCGGCAATCACTCCTGCAGTATACAAACTTGAATGCTACTTTTACTTTTGCCCTTCAAATTCTTTTTGTTCCTTAAAATACAAGCCAAGATAAAGACTATACTTTGAGACTTGAGATGTCTACTACTTCGTATTAGTGAAAGCTAATAGCTATTCCACCTTTGTAGCAGTCCTCATTGTTTACACTTTTACATGACTTACCTCAATCCACAAATAAAGATAATTTAGACCCCCTGAATTGGTTCAACACTTTTCATAGGTTGAATTTTTACTTTACCATTTTTGGTAAGAGAATTGTTACTTGTAGCTGTAAAATCTTGCACCAAGATGCCATTCTCAAGAGTATTGTTTCTGTTGCACTAAACAACCTTTGCCCAACAGAATTAAGTAGATAAAGACAACACCTTTCGTTAGGAATTCCCTTGTGATCTTGGTCTGTTTGTCTGATATCCTCAGCAAGCTTACAAAATCTTCAATCTTTCGCAGAAACTGGGTAACGATTGATGCAAGATTGATTGTTTCAAGCTAGGTATTGATCTAGACAAAATAATGGACATGAAATTTAGCCTTATTCAATGATTGTGGGGTTTTGAAGTACATATAGTATATATCTAGAATTGGATAGAATTAAGTTGTTAAATCAACCTTTGCATTGTACACAAGAATGAAGTTTCAAACCCCCAAAACTTCTATGTTATAGTATCAAGGCGTCCAAGTTCACTATACCATATCAAAAGAGCCACATTCAAGGAATACTTCTTTCATTCCAGACATATTTGCTGATTTTTTCAGTTATAAACCGGTCTGTACAACTAATTAACCAATCTGTACATGATCCAAAGGGTAATTTTTACACAACCACAAACATTGTTTGAAGTAGAATTTCAATATATTATTTGATTCCTCTATAACATTTCTTTACATTACAAGTTTGGCAAAATCTGATATACCAGGAAAAACAAAGAGGAATGTCACCTGCTTAATCTTTCTTCTGTTATGAGTTGCCAAAAATCTAAAAATGAAGCACCAAGAAAATCTCATCAAATTAGTGAAGAGCAAGAAAATTAAAGCAGTAGATTAAAAATTGATGCTCAGAGGACAATATTAAACTATCATTGAAATCATATTTTGCAAAGTATTGCTTTCAATCGACCATTAAAAAATGAGAACATCTCAAGACTCCCTCATTCAAAGTATTGCTTTCAATCGACAATTAAGATTTCAAATGATTTGTGCAACTGTAGTCGGTTATATTTTTTCAACTGCAATGAGAACATCTCAGTAGCAATCGACCATTAGAAAAAAGCTTTCAATCGACCATTAGAAATATAACACAGATGAGCACAAAGACATTGATACAGATCGAGAATATTTACCAAAGAAAGAGAGAAGAGAAATCTCAGAATCTGAAATTCATATCATCTAGATTATTCTTTTGGACTCGGATTGATTGGGGAAAATCTATAGTACCTATAGATTATTTTGAGAGGGATGAATATAACAATTTCTTATGCTCAGAATTAATATAACAAACTTGTGTTAATCGTTAGTTAAGAGTTCCTATAGATTACCGATAAGAGCTACAGTAGGTAATGTATGCAGTAGGTGAAAGTATTCTATACTACCTATAGATTACCGATCCAAAACACTCATTGAAGGTAACTCATCAGTAACCACTATATACATCAATTATTTTGTACGAGCAATATAATGAGATGGAAGATTATATAAAGCTTGTAGAGGTTTTAACCTAGAGCAGAGAAGCATAGAATGGATGAAGAGAAGCTTTGCAATTACTACAAGCAACAATTTCTTTTAGAATCTAACCTCCTTTAACCGTGGACAATGGATGCTCAGACGACAGATCTGTGCAACAGAGAATCAACAAAATTAAATAAGAATTAGTTGAATAGTGAAGGAAATAGGGAAGAAGAATTGAAGAAACCTAAAAACGAAGAGCAGGGAAGAAGAATTATTACCAATTTGTGCAGAGATTCCAGCAGGGAAAGGCAAGAGGAAGAAAGGTAAGGTTTTATAGATTTGGAGAACATGTTTGAATCGGTTGAGAACAGGAGATAGAGGATGGAGAGGTGGGCATCGTGGGTAGAAGAAGATGGAGAAGCGGTTCTAACAGCATTCATTTTGAGCGGTGAAGAGCAGAATATTTTTTTAATTTTTTTTTGCAAAATTTTGGTTGAAATTTGGTGACACATGTCAAGCACGAATTTGGTGACACATGAACATATATTTTAAGAATGGATTTAAATTTATTTATTGTATGTAAAATATAAAATAGAATTATATAGAAAAATTATCATGATCTATCGGAAATATAATATCTTGATTGGAATAATTTATAAGGTGTAGTGTATGATAAAAATGGAAAGTAGATGTGTAAATTTATATTAATAGAAAAAAATATAATTAGGAATTTTATATAATTATTAAAAAAAACTGCATATTGTATTCTTTATAATGAAGTTTACAGACAATCTATTCACCCTTATTAAATCATGAACACTAATTAAGTATGATAATAATGTTTTTGGTAAGTGCATAATTATATGTATGTTGGTGGATGAACCGTATAATGTTAACTATTTATTGACCATCTATCTATATACATATCTTGGAGTTTATAGACCATTGGCTAGCGTACATATTATATTATGGACACTAATTAAGTATGATAATAATGTTTTTGGTAAGTGTAGAATTATCATGTACAATGAAAAATATTTTGGGGTGGTAATTTAGGAAATTTGTATAAATAATAGATAAAATAAATTTTAAATAGAATAAGGGTGAATATGTAAATGTATATAATTATTTGATGACGTGACATATTTAGATGAACGACACGTAAGAGATATTTGCGGCCTTAGTAGTAATATATAGATAGATAGATAAACAATAAGATAATAAAGGATATAATTATTTTTTTGTTTTAAATAATTATGCTAAATATAGATTGTTCACAAAGATATTGTGTTTATATCTTATACTTAAAGATATATAAAATTATGAGGAAAGTTATACAAAAATACCAAATGTTTTGGATTTATTAGTTTTTAAATCACAAATTATTTTTTATTAAGAAAATTCGGATTTATTATTTTTAATCCGAAATAATAAGATAATGTTTTATATTGTCAACATTAAATTGGTTTTGAATAGTTATGATAAAATTCAAATAAATAAGATAATTTGTTATAAAGAAATAAGAACAAATAAACAATAAGATAAGAAAGGATATAATTATTATTTAGTTTTAAATAGTTACGATAAATATAGATTGTTCATATAGATATTGTGTTTATATCTTATACTTAGAGATATATTAAAAGTATGAGAAAAGTTATACAAAAATACCAATTTTTTTGGATTTATTAGTTTTTAAATTATAAATATTTTTATTATAAACAATTCGAATTTATTATTTTTAAACTGAAATAATTAGATAATGTTTTTATATTATCAATATTATCTAGTTTTAGATAGTTACGGTAAAAATTCGGGAAGAAGATAAAAAAGGATATAATTATATTTAGTTTTAAATTAGTATATATATAGATAGTTATGGATTTATTAGTTTTTAAATCATAAATAATTTTTATTAAAAAATTCGAATCTACTATTTTTAAAATGAAATAATAAGATCAAGTTTTTATATTGTCAATATTATTTAGTTTTAAATAGTTATGGTAAAAAATCAGAAATAAGATAAGAAATGATATAATTATTATTTAGTTTTAAATAGTTATGGAAATAAACAATGAGATAAGCAAAATAGTTACGGTAAAAAATCAAAAATAAGATAAGAAAGGATATAATTATTATTTAGTTTTAAATAGTTATGAAAATAAACAATAATATAAGATATCAGATAACGTGGCAGGTGATGTGGCATAACTCAGAGGCCGACACATATGCGAATTGAACATGGTGATAACACATATGCGAATTGAATGTAAGGCCGACACGTAAGATTTAGGCTTCTGTTTTAGTATATATATAGAGTTAGGCTCCGGTGAAACAGATGCTTACGGTGAAACGTGAAGAGGAATAAGAACCAACCATTTTGGGAAAATGGAAGGCTATGATGGAACATCCATCATAGCAAATATACACCCTCTCACACTCAATCACACCCTATGGTCAATATCTGACCATTGACTGGTCAACGGTCAAATTGACTTTTTTTTTTTAAATACACTTTTTTTTCTTGTTTTTATACACATTTTTATTATAAAATTGTTTTTAAAAAAATGAACAATTTCCTATTAAATTTGAACAATTGTATATTAAAATTTGAACAAATTTTCTGAAACGGGCTGCCCTAGCGGATGGTGTCGCCAAAGGGAGCAAGTGGCAAGAAGGAAGGCGGCCTTCTTGGGGGTGGTCTTTCTGCGGCGGAGATGGTGGCTTTGGAGGACCCAAAGGGGGTGTTACTGAGTGGTGGTGGTGGCGGGAGTGAGGCGTGGTGGTGGTGGAAGATATCGGCTGCCCTAGGTGGATATTACGCACCACCAAGAGAAAACCGTGGGGCTCAACCAAGGATATGACTCACCAAGGTTGAAGAGGGATAGATAAGGGTTCAATATGACTCATGAACCAAGGGTGAACTTCTGGATCAAAGGCTCTTAAAGGAGTGAATTGGAATGATCAAAAGTTGAGTTTTACATCAAGGATTACAAGGCTTTATACCAAAACCGAAAGCAAAAGCAAGGCAATTAAAGCCAACTCTCCACGTCCCAAGAGGGGTATCAAGGGTTGGAATGCATGAACTAGATGCATAGGAAAAGACTAAGATTAAATGCAAAATGAAAGCAAGTGTTTAAGACAACTAGGTGAATGCACCAAATGCATAACTCTTCAAATTTCCACACGGCATTCACACCATTTCCACACGGCTTCACATGGCCAAGTTGCTTCTTCATGGGCTTGGTTTGGGCTAGCCTCCTTCGGCCTTCAAGATGACAAATGGGCCTTTGTCATGCTCGGCCCCAAGTTGTGTGGAGAGGAGGCCCAAGTCGAGAAGTTGTTGTAGTTCCTTGGCCTTAGACCGAGTGATGCGTTTTGGTGCTGGATCTTGAGTTGGCAATGGCTTGGCTTCCATGCTTGGTTCAAGATGTGAGGGATTCACATCATAATGACCAGGAAATACGTGCCTCCAGACTACCGGAATCAAATGAGATTGGACATTGCCATGGCTCGCCAGGGATCGATGACTCCACTTGAGTTCTTTTCCAAGCTTGAAGACATGTATTACAAGGCCAACATCTCTGTTGCACCATCTACTCTGAGGACCAAATTCTTGAGTGGCTTGAACACTAACATCCGTGATCAACTCTCCAGATTTTGCCCATAAAAGACATGAACACACTCACCCACACGGCGATGCAAATTCATGCACAATTATCTCGTCGGAGGTCTTACACATATTCCAGTGGCCAACAAAGGTATTCTTCTAACTCTAGTGGTTTACCTTCTACTAATGTTCGCCCTAGTGCCTCTACCACAGCCGCGTCTAGCCAAGCCCCCAAAGCAAAGACCGCGCCACCGGCCACCATGCCGCGACAGAACGCGCCAAGACCGGCGCCAGTGAACAATGATCGCGCGCGTGATATTGAGTGTTATAAATGTGGTGGAAGAGGCCACTACAAGAAATATTGTCCCAATGCTCACAAAGTGTTGTTCTCCACATCCGCTGCCGGCTACGAGTCTTGTGAGGACGAGGAGGCCACACTTGACGCGATCCCTGAAGACAATGCAGAGGAGGATGAAGACGTGTATGACTGTGAACCCACGCCTCTGCACGCGGGCACACCATTGAGCTTGGTGACGCGTCGTCTCCTCACCATCAAGGAAGCAACAATAAGCGATCAACGCGAGAACTTGTTCCACACAAGGGCTCTAGTGAAAACAACTTCCTTGAATGTCATTATTGATGGAGGCTCTTGTGCAAATATTGTGAATGAGAAGGTTGTCAACTACTTCAAATTGCCTATAACTCCTCATCCACAACCTTATGCCCTCCAATGGATTTCTTCAAGTCCAGGTAACACAGTATCTCGCCAATGTTTAATTTCTTTTTCTATAGGCCAATACTGTGATTCTATTCTTTGTGATGTCATTGCAATGGACGCCACCCATATTTTGCTTGGGTGCCCATGGCAATTTGACAGACGCGTGCTCCATGACGGGTATTTGAACACTTATGTGTTCAATTACCACGGGAAGCGCGTCACTTTGCATCCAATGTCTTCCCATGAGATCTTGCAGGACCAGGTCGAACGCGATCGCCAGAAGGCCATAGAGACCGCGTCCACTACGCCCCAATCTGGTCACACTTCATCTCCTTCAGGCGCTAGCAAGAAGAAGCACAACGCCACAGCTGGGACACCAAGTGCCCCATATCATTCGTTGCCCCCAGCGTGTCCTTTGCAAGGAACCTGTGAGCAACGCGTTCTTTTGGCCAGGCCCAGTGACCTCACTGCATGTGTCACTGGCAAAGCGCCATGTTTTCTACTTGTGCCAACCCCGTGCATACCAGAATCGTCGAAGAACGCGGTCTTACCATCATCGATCGCGAAGTTGCTTGTCGCATTCCAAGACATATTCCCAGATGAGTTGCCACAAGGATTACCTCCCCTGAGAGGCATTGAGCACCAGATTGATCTTGTTCTAGGTGCTTCTTTGCCCAACCGCGATGCTTATAGAGCTGGTCCAGAAGAGACCAAAGAACTACATCGCCAAGTCCAAGAATTGTTAGATCACGGGTACGTAAGGGAATCTCTTTCCCCTTGTGCTGTGCCTGTGATCCTTGTGCCCAAGAAAGATGGCACCTGGAGAATGTGTGTTGATTGCCGTGCCATAAACCAGATCACAGTCAAGTATAGGCACCCTATTCCCTGCCTTGATGATATGCTTGATGAACTTCATGGTGCGACACTCTTCTCCAAGATTGATTTAAAGAGTGGTTATCACCAGATCAGAATGAAAGAAGGTGATGAATGGAAGACGGCATTCAAAACCAAGTATGGGCTCTACGAGTGGCTTGTCATGCCCTTTGGGCTCACGAACGCGCCTAGCACATTCATGCGCGTGATGAATCACGTGTTGAGATCTTTCCTTGGCGAGTTTGTTGTCGTTTATTTCGATGACATACTTGTGTATTCCCGGAGCCTCGAAGACCATGCCGATCACCTTCGACAAGTGTTAGAGTGTCTTCGCCAAGATCACCTATTCGCCAATCTGGCTAAGTGTTCCTTTTTCTTCGCGTCAACCAACTTTCTGGGCTACATTGTTAGTAGCGATGGTTTACGCGTTGACGAGGAAAAGATCGCGGCCATCAGGGACTGGCCCATGCCTACAACTCCGACACAAGTGTGAAGCTTTCTAGGTCTCGCGGGCTTTTATCGGCGTTTTATACGCGACTTTTCCTCCATTGCCGCGCCACTTCACGAGCTCACCAAGAAAGGAAGCACAGTTTTGTGGCAGGATTCCCATGAACGCGCCTTCTCCGCCTTGAAGACCGTGTTATGCCAAGCGCCATTGCTCCAGCTTCCAGATTTCACCAAACACTTCGAAGTCGAGTGTGATGCCTCTGACATAGGCATTGGTGGTGTGCTACACCAAGAAAAACGGCCAATTGCCTACTTCAGTGAGAAGCTCACAGGAGCCACTCTAAATTACCCCACCTACGACAAAGAGCTTTATGCCTTAGTACGCGTGCTGAAGACTTGGCAACATTACCTCTGGCCGCGTGAGTTTGTCATACACAGTGATCATGCCGCGTTGAGCTACTTGAAGAGCCAAGCTCACCTCAATCTCCGCCATGCTCGCTGGGTGGAGTTTCTGGAAACATTCCCTTATGTCGTTGTTCACAAGAAAGGGAAAGATAACATCATTGCTGACGCGCTGTCTCGCAAGTATGTTCTCTTGACTCAAGTGCAAACTAAGATTTTGGGTTTTGCTTTGATTAAAGATTTATATGCTAGTGACCCGTTCTTTGCCCCTATTCTTGAGCACTGCCTGAGATCGCGTGAGTTTGAGACGTTTTACCTTTCTGAGGGTTATTTGTATAAGGCTAGTCGTCTATGCATTCCTAGATCTTCCATTAGGTTCCTATTGATTGAGGAAGCACACGCGAGTCGTGGACACTTTGGGATTAGGAAGACCTTAGACGCGCTGAGAGAACACTTCTTTTGGCCTAACATGACCCACCAAGTGACTAGGTTTTGTAGGAGTTGTGTGACTTGCCAGAGAGCCAAAGCTAAGTCTAGTCCTCACGGCCTCTACACTCCTTTGCCCATTCCGAGTGCCCCCTGGGAAGATTTGTCTATGGATTTCATCACGGGTTTGCCCCTCTCTAGACGAGGTAAATACTCTATTTTTGTGGTCGTAGATAGATTTTCTAAGATGACACATTTTATAGCTTGTAAGACCACCCATAGTGCTAGTGAGATTGCTGATTTATTCTTTGAGCATGTGGTGTGTCTTCATGGAGTCCCGCGTACCATTGTTAGTGACAGGGATTCAAAGTTTGTTGGTCATTTTTGAAGAACTCTTTGGGGGAAAGCTAGGGACCAAACTCCTATTCTCGACTAGCTACCACCCCCAACCCGATGGCCAAACGGAGGTCACCAATAGAACTCTATGATCCCTCCTTTGCACGATGCTCAAAGCCAACCCTAAGCGTTGGGAGGACTTACTATCAATTGTCGAGTTTTGTTACAATAGATGCAGGAACACGGTGACCAAGTTGACACCTTTTGAGGTGGTGTATGGCATCAACCCCTTGACACCACTGGATTTGTCGCCGCGCCCTCTCCGAGATCCAGTGCATATATCCGCCTCACATCGCGCTGAGCAAGTACAAGAGCTTCATCGAAAGACCAAGGAGCAGCTGGAGAGGAGGGCCGCGCAGTATGCCTCGCAAAAGAATTCAGGCCGCCGTCGCGTCGTCTTTGCCCCCGGAGATCTTGTCTGGGTGCATCTACGAAAAGAGAGGTTTCCCTCGTGGCGAAAACACAAACTGGCACCGCGTGGGGATGGCCCCTACCACATGATAAAGGCCATAGGGGACAATGCTTATCAACTCGACCTCCCACCAGATTTTGGCGTCCACGCGTCCTTCAACATGGCAGACTTGACTCCATATGTTGAGCCAGAGTTTGATGATGGTGAAGCGGGGATGCTTCACAGCCAAGTGGGGGAGGGTGATGTGACCCTGCCTCCCATGACGGCCCAAGACGAGGAAGATGTAACACCCCCAAAACTTAACCCTTTTGGAAATGTATTACCGCCAGTGACCCCAGTGTTCCTTATCGAGATCACCCAAGGCTTTACCGTTTAAATACAATTTATGAAATACAAATGATACATAATGATCAAAGCATTCAATCCCAAACATAACATTGTTAAAGAAACATGAGTTACGGGATTACAACCCAATCCCGAATAGGCCAACACAGAGTTTAAACCAAATACAGCGGAAGTCTTATAAAGCACATTACAACCAAAGTCATTGTCCAAAAGATCTCAACCTGATTAAAGAAATAATTAAAACGTTCAAAAACCACCGTCGACTCCATAGTCCTTCTATTTTTCTGAGCTACTTTCGATCTGATGTGCCGAATTGAACAGATGACACCAGCCCACATGCGGAGAACAAAGTTCATGGGTTAGTCTACTTGAATAGACTAGCAAGGGTAAAAAGCAGAATGGTTCGAAGCAGTCGTATTAGGTTAGACTCATCGCTTCTCGAATAATAATCGAGGACGATAGTCAACCATCATACTCCTACTGGAATAGACAAGAGGTATGCACAAGAGAAGATTCTGGAAGACTGAATCTTCATAGAAATCGACTCGAAAAGAGAGTCCAAGAGATTGAGTCCTTAAGGAAATATGACAAATCTAGAATGTTTACAGCATCATACAACAATGATTTAAAAGTTGACTGAGATGCTTCGGTTCACGACCAACCTCATCGCATACAGCGAATTCAGATTGGAAAGAGAACGTACTATGATCAAAGTCGAGATGAGTTTTCCTAGCTGCACTATAACTTAGCTGCACTACTCGCCGAAGGTTTATTAGTTATGTGCGTCGAGTAGCACTTATCTGATTTATGTTTCAAAAACACACAACACGTTATTAGACTTTTACATGTGTACCCCATCATTGGGACGACACATCTTAGTATACGTTTCATCGAGAGTGACGTACACCGGAAGGTTTGTGACACCAGCTAAGTGTCCTGTCTCTACACACTTGTGAAAGAGACCGATCATGATCTTAGAATAGTACCAGATGGAGACGAGCCACCCCGATACCAGATTATAAAGAAATGATCGGACGAAGTCCGAGTAC
This sequence comes from Rheum nobile, assembly GCA_027886185.1. Lineage (NCBI taxonomy): Eukaryota > Viridiplantae > Streptophyta > Magnoliopsida > Caryophyllales > Polygonaceae > Rheum > Rheum nobile. The sequence goes on along the minus strand of WOAB01000490.1, from coordinate 6,575,939 downwards.
ATTCCTAGCTAACAGTGCTAACCACACAGATACAACACAATAACAGTTACAGGATAAATCCACATAAAGGCCCGAAAGGCGATCACATATAATAGCGTTGTTCTAACAGATATACAACCTATTATATGATTTTCAAAACAGTTTATCAAAACCATTTCCAGACAAACAGAGTATTCATTCCAAATTAATTACACAGATAAACTACTGATAATTAATGTAAATATGGAACGAATGAGCAAGAGCGAACCGCCATTTGCCTTAATCCCCAGAATAGAAACAAGCCTTACGACAACGACGGGATTCCGGGCTCGACACGGGTATAGCTCCTCTAGCACAAACACCTTCGAGTCGACCCATAAAAGGAACCCTAAGTTAGATCCGACATAACCACAGTACGAATCTAAAAACGACAAAAGAGAACAAAAGGAAAGACGCCACGACCACAACCAACCAAGCCAAAGCCACGAAGGCATTCTGGGCACTGGCGGCGATCGCTGTTCTTGGCGGCGGTCGCCGTAGTTCATCACGGCGATCGCCGTGAAGAACGCAGCGGTCGCCGTGAAGAACTCAGACGACAGAAGCGGCGAGAAAACTCACCCAAATGATGCGCGTTTCGACCCCTTTATGCCTTGCCTGGGTTCTGACCTCCAAAGGCAATCAAAAGGCTTCTAAAGGGCTTCTGGAACACCACCAAACGACACCGACGAGAGCTTCCGAACTCCGGCGAAACACAACTCCGACGACACGAAAATTTGGCAGAGGTTCGGTGTTTGGGATGGCTCAAATCCCTTCCCCAACACTTCCTTTTATAGCCAGAGCATCGGGAGCACGAAGATGGGCCTACGAAAGCTAGTTCGGCGCTTGCCAGAACCACGCCGGCGACCATCGGTTAAAGACCTCTGGGTAATCACGGCGGGCGCCGCAATTTTGCCTACGGCGGGCGCCGTAATTACGGCGGTCGCCGTTCCTAGCTCTGGCGAGCCCAGCGTAGGAGACGACGGCCTGACACATCTGGCCCAGCGACGGCGGGCGCCGTGACTGTACGGCGGTCGCCGTTTTGCCTTTTCCCGCCCATTCAGCTTTTGGATGAGCAAGACATTAACCCGGGATAAAAATTATCGTAACGCGTATAAACATTCGAAGCACATCGTCTGTATTTTATTTCATTGAGAAAAATATTACAGATACAGAGCACATTACAGAATGTCTCAAGCTACCTGAATTAAATCCGACGTACTAAACGGGTACTCGGGAAAATTCCAAAATTCCCAAAATAACCTTATAAAAATACGGGGTATCATATCTCCTCCCCCTTAAAAGAAGTTTCGACCCCGAAACTTAGGTCGAAAATAACTCGGGAAAACGCCTGAGCATATCTGACTCGGTTTCCCACGTCTCCCAAGTAACTTCTTCGGTCCCTGACTTGTACCACAGCACTCGTACCAACGGCACGATCTTGTTGCGCAAACGCTTCTCCCGACGCTCCAAAATGCGCACGGGCAACTCTTCATAAGTACCATTAGCTTGAATCTCGATGTCCTCATAACTAAGCACATAAGACTCATCTGGCACATACTTTCTGAGCAAAGATACGTGGAACACGTTATGCACCGGGTGAGCCGATGGAGGCAACGCCAAGCGGTATGCTAGAGATCCTACTCTATCCAGAATCTCGAATGGTCCCACGTAGCGAGGGTTAAGCTTCCCACGCTTACCAAATCTGAAAACTCCTTTGGATGGCGATACCTTGACAAAAACCTTGTCACCGACCTCGAACTCGACAGTCCTGCGCTTCCGATCTGTGTAGGACTTCTGTCGACTCTGAGCGGTCAACATCCTTTGTCTGATCAAAGCAATGTCTGAGGCCGTCCTTTCGACCAACTCTAGTCCAAGCAGAATTTTGTCGGCATTATCATCCCAACAAATCGGAGATCTGCATCTGCGACCATACAAAGCTTCAAACGGAGCCATCTTGATTGTAGCATGCCAGCTATTGTTGTACGTGAACTCAATCAGACTCAAGCTGTCCTCCCAGCTAGTCGGACGATCGAGTACACAAGCTCTAAGTATATCCTCCAGGGTCTGGATGGTCCTTTCAGACTGGCCATCTGTCTGAGGATGAAACGCGGTGCTGAACATCAACTCGGTTTCCATAGCCTTATGAAGTTCCTGCCAGAACCTTGACATGAAACGGCCATCTCGGTCCGATACAATGGTTTTAGGAATGCCATGTAAGCGGACAATCTCCTTCTGGTAGACTTCTGCTAACTTCTGGGTTTCCCATGTGGTCTTGATGGCTATGAAATGAGCACTCTTCGTAAGCCTATCCACAATTACCCAGATAGCATCCCTCTGACTTCGAGTCTTTGGTAGCCCAGTGACGAAGTCTATGGCGATGTCCTCCCATTTCCATTCTGGCACTGGGAGAGGTAGCAACTCACCACCTGGCTTACGGTGTTCGATCTTGACCTTCTGGCAAGTTAAGCACTTTGCCACAAAGTCTGCTACGTCCCACTTCATGTTTGGCCACCAAAACTTCTTCCTGAGGTCCTTGTACATCTTGCTAGAGCCAGGATGCACAGAATACACAGATGAATGAGCTTCTCTCATCACCAACTGACGAAGACCTTCTGTGTCAGGCAAACAGATCCGATCCTGAAACCAAAGTGATCCATCATCCTGAACCACAAAACTGGGAGCTTTCCCATCCATCACTTCACTGCTTAACTTCACCAAGATGATGTCATCGACTTGCTTTTCTTTGATCTGATCCAGCAGTGTAGCCTGAATTTCCATCATACTCAGGTACCCTCTATGCTGGTCATACAAGACTTCAATGTCACATGACTCTTGGTTTAGCTTGGTCTGAGCAGTAAGTAGAGCAACTACAGTCTCGTGCGTTGTCTTCCGGGTTAGTGCATCAGCTACTACATTAGCCTTGCCTGGATGATACAACAACTCCATGTCGTAATCTTTGAGCAACTCTAGCCAGCGGCGTTGTCTCATATTTAGCTCCTTTTGAGTAAAGATATACTTGAGACTTTTGTGGCCAGTGAAGACTTGGCATCTTATACCGTAGAGGTAATGCCTCCAAATATTTAGCGCAAAGACAACCGCTGCTAACTCAAGATCATTGGTCGGATAGTTTTCTTCGTAAGTCTTGAGTTGTCTAGATGCGTAAGCAATAACTTTGCCTCTCTGCATCAGTACACAACCCAAACCACACTTTGAAGCATCACTATAGACCACATAATCATCATTCCCTTCTGGGAGTGCTAACACGGGTGCCGAGGTCAGCCGTCGTTTCAACTCCTGGAAACTGGCATCGCACTTGTCATTCCAGACAAACTTCTTGTGAACCTTGCGGAGTAGGTTGGTCATAGGTAGAACGATCTTTGAAAATCCTTCTACGAACCTTCTGTAATACCCGACAAGTCCAAGAAAACTGCGCACCTCCTTCACGTTCTGGGGCGGTGTCCAATTAGCCACCGCTTCAATCTTTTGGGGATCAACCATAACCCCACTTTTATTGATCACGTGGCATAAGAAAGCCACTTCCTTTATCCAGAATTCACATTTAGACAATTTAGCAAAAAGCTGATGTTGTCTAAGGATTGACAAGGCAATCCGCAGATGTTCCACGTGGACTTCTTCATTCGGAGAATAGATCAGAATGTCGTCGATGAAGACCACCACAAACTTATCCAAGTACTGGTGAAAACATCGGTTCATCAAATCCATAAAGACAGCTGGAGCATTTGTAAGCCCAAAAGGCATCACTACGAACTCGTAATGACCATATCTAGTCCTAAACGCAGTTCTAGGAATGTTCTGCTCACGAATCCTGAGTTGATGATATCCAGATCTCAGATCAATCTTGGAGAAAACCTTTGCTCCCTGCAACTGGTCCAACAGGTCATCAATCCTAGGCAAAGGATACTTGTTCTTGATCGTCACCTTGTTCAATTCTCGGTAGTCGATACAAAGTCGGAATGATCCGTCCTTCTTTTTGACGAACAATACCGGAGCACCCCACGGCGATGCACTCGGCCTGACATAACCTTTGTCAAGAAGATCTTCAACTTGATTCTTCAATTCTTGCATCTCAGCTGGAGCCATCCGATACGGTGATTTGGAAATCGACGCCGTACCAGGCTCAAGATCAATTAAAAACTCTACGTCACGGTTCGGGGGTAATCCAGGAATTTCTTCCGGAAAGACATCCAAAAACTCCCTAACTATAGGAATATCAAGAACCTCAGGTCCATCCTTCGCAGGCGAATCCAAGTAGCAAAGGTACCCGACACATCCTTGTCGTAGTAGCTTAAACGCAGCCATCGCATTGATCAGCTTGCCGTTATCAGCGTCATTTCGACCTTTGAACTTGCACACGAACTGGCCCCCAGATGACACTATCACCGTTCTTGAACTGAAGTCGATCACCGCCTTGTGATGCGTCAGCCAATCCATACCGAGAATAATGTCGTATGGAGCCATGGCTATGCAGATTAAATCTGCCTCGAATTCCTTACCCTGAATGGTAATCGGAAAGTCGGACAGATGCTTGGTTCCCACCAAACGTTCTCCATTAGGAAGATTAACGATGAAAGGGTCGCACGAATCGTTGCACACTAAATCTAACTTGCTAACACAGCTATCCGAAATAAAGGAATGCGTAGCACCAGAATCAAACAGAATGCACACTGAAGTAGAGTGAAGGTATAGAGTACCTTGAGCAATTGGAGCATTGGGTCCATCTGCTTCACGCATCTCGTACAAGCGTTGGCCCTGACTTCCAGAAACAGCTGGGGCCTTTCCCATGTTCTGCGCAGTCGTCTGCACTGACGGGCTAGGAGTCTCGGCAGACTTGAACCTAGGTCGGTTGCTCTGATGAACTGACCCTTACTGCGACTCTACTCCCTTCTGCTTCCCCTGCTTGCAGAACTTTTGCAGATGACCATCACGTCCACACCCAAAGCACGACCTCTTCTCCTTCTGACACTCATTGCTCTTGTGCCCAGCCGTACCACATTTATAACACTGAACTGAACTCCGGGTCTGCCCTGACTGCTGAGTCGATCCTCCTTGCGTCATCTCTGTCTTAGCTCGGCCAGACTTGGCAAAGTTAGACGGTGGCGCAGGGCGCTTAAAACCACCTCCCTGGTTCTGGTTCTGCATCGACTTCTGTCGGTTGCGCCTTTTGGTCGACTCCTCTAGAGTTACCTCCAGCTTATAGGCACAATCCACATACTACTCCAAGGTAGAGCATGTGTGGTGCACCATTAACGGCTTGATATCCGGGCTCATCCACTCGTGGAAGTACCAGATCTTTTGGGCCTCGCTGGTGATCTCGGCAGGGGCGTACTGTAAAAGATTATTGAACTTAGATGCCAACTCGGTCACTTTCAGACCATCCGTCTTTGGGTACAAGAACTCTTTATGCTTCTCCTCTCTCATAGCACGAGAGAAAAAGCGATCAACCATCTTGGTCTTGAACATCGACCAAGTCAACACTGGGCTCTCAGCCAAACCTGTGTTCTCCCACCACTCGCTAGCCTCCTCCTTCAGCTGAAGAGAAGCGATATGGACCTTCTCGGCCTCAGTACACTCCACGTTCCGAAACAGCCTCTCCATATGGGAGAACCAATGAGTCACTGCTACTGGCTCCCCTTTCCCGTTATAGCAATCGGGCCTCATGGAAGTGATGGTCTTAAGAGCGCGACCATAGCTGTCTCTAGCCCTGACGGCATTCTCTTGAACCACAGGGTTTCTGGGCTCCACAACATCAGGAACCGCTGGGTGAGTAGGCACTTCTTGTGCTTGAGGCGCACTGGGTCTCAATACGTCTGCAATTGCCTGTATCACAATCCCGCGAATCGCCTCAACAGCTGCGGCATCAAACAACGCTGACACTTGGGTCTGATCTTGACCTTCACGCCTATGCTGGACGTGAGACTCTGACTCGTGCTCATCCTGAACACCTCTTCCTGTTGGCCTGGGATCTTGGCTAGTCCCAGCACCGGCTCGAATCGAGTTCCTCGTGCTTCTTGGGTTCACCATCTGTTTACCGATCCAATTCCAAGCATTCAATACATTAATATTATGCAATATACTTATGCAATATACCAACGTAAAGAAATTACTCAGAATAGATCAACTTGGTATTTTATTGATGAACCTTCGAACTGTTACACAAGCTACACATAAGTCTATCATCCGAGCGCTAGGACAACATTGCTCGAAGATAAAAGTGTTTCCCAGAGTACTTGCCGCAATACTGAAATATTACATATAGTACAAACTTGGAATACTAAGAAATGAAACTACTGCGATAGGCAACGCCAATTCTCATCAAGGCGTTCCAAAATGTCTCCCATAAGACTGGCTACTCGTACAAGGTCTCTTCGGACTCGGCTCACCATCGAGCTCTGGCGATGGGTTTCGCACCCGGCTTGACCCTGAAGCACATGGTCCTACCTCAGTCATGGTAAGGTATGGGTCGTCCATGACTGGCCCTCCTATCCCAGCCCTCCTCTGAGTACTGGCGATCAGTTCATCCCTCCGACGCTGCTGTTCTGCAGAGATTACCTCGCTCTGGCGGAGGATCTCCTGCAACTCGGATTCTGACCTCCTTCTTCTTGGAGTAGGGATAGGCTGAGATTCCCTGTCACTTCTCCTAATACCGTACTCGGTATACAGTGCCTCCCAATCAGCTTCTGACATGGGTGCGTACTCTGGCACTGGTGGCAAATCTTGAATAGGTGGTAACTCTGTACTGGGGTGAATAAATTGCATCCCCGTTTCCTGACTATCCACCACCAAGTGCCTCAAGTCATCGGACTCCTGGTTTTGTCCGTTGAGGTCCATCTCGGTATCCTCCTCGGGATCATCCTCGATGAGGTCCTCTTCCTCTTCGGGGTCATCCTCTATGGGGTCCTCTTCTTCATCTTCCTCCTCGCTCCCTTCAATAATCACATCCATCAGGTAATCGTCATTGTAGTACCCTCTCGCGTACCTAGACGATTCATCATCTTGCATTGCTTCCTCCCTTGGTGGTTCCACTGGCGCTGTCACAGGAACTACAGCATTCCTTGACACCAGAACTACCGACTCCGGAAGCACATGCTTGATCTCCTCAGATGGGCTGCTCGGGCCTCCAACCTCGAAGCACCTCTGGGGTATAGGGAAGTCTAGCCTCTCGGTAGACGGTGAATCCATCTCGGCATCTTCCGACCCCTTCTTCAGAGAGAGACATGCACCCATCTCCTATAGGATGACGATGAAGGAATTAGTTTTTCTAGATATAGAAGCAAGTTTACTATATCAGACTATCCAGAAGACATGACTATGAACGATGTTTTTAAAATTCTTTTTACTTTGAAAATTCAGAGCCCTTTTTAAAGCATTTTCGAAAACGGATAAATGGTTTATAAAAATCCTAAACCCGTTTTAAAACCATTGGCTCTGATACCACAACTGTAACACCCCCAAAACATAACCCTTTTGGAAAGGTATTACCGCCAGTGACCCCAGTGTTCCTTACCGAGATCACCCAAGGCTTTACCGTTTAAATACAATTTATGAAATACAAATAATACATAATGATCAAAGCATTCAATCCCAAACATAACATTGTGAAAGAAACATGAGTTACGGGATTACAACCCAATCCCGAATAGGCCAACACAGAGTTTAAACCAAATACAGCGGAAGTCTTATAAAGCACATTACAACCAAAGTCATTGTCCAAAAGATCTCAACCTGATTAAAAAAATAATTAAAACGTTCAAAAACCACCGTCGACTCCATAGTCCTTCTATTTTTCTGAGCTACTTTCGATCTGATGTGCCGAATTGAACAGATGACACCAGCCCACATGCGAAGAACAAAGTTCATGGGTTAGTCTACTTGAATAGACTAGCAAGGGTAAAAAGCAGAATGGTTCGAAGCAGTCGTATTAGGTTAGACTCATCGCTTCTCGAATAATAATCGAGGACGATAGTCAACCATCATACTCCTACTGGAATAGACAAGAGGTATGCACAAGAGAAGATTCTGGAAGACTGAATCTTCACAGAAATCGACTCGAAAAGAGAGTCCAAGAGATTGAGTCCTTAAGGAAATATGACAAATCTGGAATGTTTACAGCATCATACAATAATGATTTAAAATTTGACTGAGATGCTTCGGTTCACGACCAACCTCATCGTATACAGTGAATTCAGATTGGAAAGAGAACGTACTATGATCAAAGTCGAGACGAGTTTTCCTAGCTGCACTATAACTTAGCTGCACTACTCGCCGAAGGTTTATTAGTTATGTGCGTCGAGTAGCACTTATCTGATTTATGTTTAGAAAACACACAACACGTTATTAGACTTTTACATGTGTACCCCATCATTGGGACGACACATCTTAGTATACGTTTCGTCGAGAGTGACGTACACCGAAAGGTTTGTGACACTAGCTAAGTGTCCTGTCTCTACACACTTGTGAAAGAGACCGATCATGATCTTAGAATAGTACCAGATGGAGACGAGCCACCCCGATACCAGATTATAAAGAAATGATCGGACGAAGTCCGAGTACATTCCTAGCTAACAGTGCTAACCACACAGATACATCACAATAACAGTTACAGGATAAATCCACATAAAGGCCCGAAAGGCGATCACATATAATAGCGTTGTTCTAACAGATATACAACCTATTATATGATTTTCAAAACAGTTTATCAAAACCATTTCCAGACAAACAGAGTATTCATTCCAAATTAATTACTCAGATAAACTACTGATAATTAATGTAAATATGGAACGAATGAGCAAGAGCGAACCGCCATTTGCCTTAATTCGCAGAATAGAAACAAGCCTTACGACAACGACGGGATTCCGGGCTCGACACGGGTATAGCTCCTCTAGCACAAACACCTTCGAGTCGACCCATAAAAGGAACCCTAAGTTAGATCCGACATAACCACAGTACGAAAGGAAAGACGCCACGACCACAACCAACCAAGCCAAAGCCACAAAGGCATTCTGGGCACTGGCGGCGATCGCTGTTCTTGGCGGCGGTCGCCGCAGTTCATCACGGCGATCGCCGTGAAGAATGCAGCGGTCGCCGTGAAGAACTCAGACGACAGAAGCGGCGAGAAAACTCACCCAAATGATGCGCATTTCGACCCCTTTATGCCTTGCCTGGGTTTTGACCTCCAAAGGCAACCAAAAGGCTTCTAAAGGGCTTCTGGAACACCACCAAACGACACCGACGAGAGCTTCCGAACTCCGGCGAAACACAACTCCGACGACACGAAAATTTGGCAGAGGTTTGGTGTTTGGGATGGCTCAAATCCCTTCCCCAACATTTCCTTTTATAGCCAGAGCATCGGGAGCACGAAGATGGGCCTACGAAAGCTAGTTCGACGCTTGCCAAAACCACGCCGGCGACCATCGGTTAAAGACCTCTGGGTAATCACGGCGGGCGCCGCAACTTTGCCTACGGCGGGCGCCGTAATTACGGCAGTCGCCGTTCCTAGCTCTGGCGAGCCCAGCGTAGGAGACGACGACCTGACACATCGGGCCCAGCAACGGCGGGCGCCGTGACTGTACGACAGTCGCCGTTTTGCCTTTTCCCGCCCATTCAGCTTTTGGATGAGCAAGACATTAACCCGGGATAAAAATTATCGTACGCAAACGCGTATAAACATTCGAAGCACGTCATCTGTATTTTATTTCACTGAGAAAAATATTACAGATACAGAGCACATTACAGAATGTCTCAAGCTACCTGAATTAAATCCGACGTACTAAATGGGTACTCGGGAAAATTCCAAAATTCCCAAAATAACCTTACAAAAATACGGGGTATCACAGAAGAAGCCATGAGCCTATGCTCAAAGGGCCCAGTAACAAGGTCCAGGTCCAAGGCCATCGCCGCCGCCGTCACGTCACTTATCGCACGCGCCGCCGCCAACCAAGGAAGCCCAGAGACCAATCCAAGGCTCGTCGTCCTCACCACCATCGGAAGTTCTGAAGACTGTGAAAAGGCCGCGTTCTTTTGAAGACTATGCCACCTCGTTGTCTCACGCGATGATCTCTTCAAAGCCTTCAACGCGTCTATGAGTTTCACGCGTTCTTTTTAAGACATTATCTATATTTGGTATTTCCAGCTTGTTTAGATAGTTTCCTTATTTGCAACGTTTTAGATAGTTTCCTTATTTATAGCATTTAAGATAGTTTCCTTTTATCTTTTAGGATTTGTGCCTTTTGCATGCTTGCATGGGCTAGCCCTTAGGCTCGTTTCGACCCAAGCCCATTAGGTCTTGGTCGAGACCCCTTCCCTATTTATACCCTACTTTGTACTCTTTATTTCTCACGTTCAAAGTTAAAGTTCAAGGTTTAAAGTCGAGTGTTAATCCCTCCTTCCCTTGATCGAACGTCACCCATATCCCTCTCATCCCCATTCACTCCTCCGTCGACGCTACGGCAACCACTCGATCTCCATCGAGCTTATCCCCTCCGCAGTCGACGCTACGACATCAACGACTTGTCCCTTCAAGTCGTCTATCCCTCCACCCAATCGCTTCCGCCACCACTATCCATACTCCCATCAACTCACTTCCATCGCCACCGTGATCACCACCACCACCATCATCGCGTCCTTCCGTTCGCGATCACCACCACTGTGACGTTCAGACGTGACTTCCCAACCAAGACTAGATCAAAGGCATCTCCTCTGGCAACTTGGCTTGACACAGGAGGCAAGGACACATCACCCCGGCAGTGGCCTCAGCGCGGCGGGCGGCAGCTTCCTTGGCGCGACCCTCTTCGGCTAGTCTAGCCGCAAAGGACTCGTGGGCGCGATCATATCCTCGGTGGCTCACATCCGCCCAAGCCTCCCCTTCAAAGGTCTCGAGATACTCTCCATAGGGGCGGGGAGGTGGCAGCCAATCCAGGTCACGGCGGTCTAATGGGCGTCGGGGCTGGCCTTGGGCGCGATCATATCCTTGATGGCGCACATCCGCCCAAACCTCGTCATCTTCATAGTGTCGGCTGAACTCATAAGCGGCTGTGGGCCTATGAACGGCGTGTGGATAAGGACCCCCATACAAGGATGTGGGGTCACAAGCGTGGCATCGTGGGCGCCGACCCGACAGCAGCCGAGCGGAATGACGCCAATAAGGCTCGTCCATGGAGACTCACCTAGCACAAGCAAGAGGCAACCCAAGTAAAGAGTCCCAAGCAAACAAAGCAATGCATACTTAACACAATATGAATACCTTAGGCCTAAGACAATCTAATCAAAGCAATGCAAGCAATAAGGCAAGCAAATCAATGCTCAAGGCAACCAAGGCAATCATACCAATAAAGAAGGAGTAATCTAAGCCTAGGCAATCAAGCAAGGCAACAATGAAGGCTCAAGTCAAGAGAGGCAAGGTGGGTAAGTGCATGTGATTTGAGGATGTGGGAGGGGCCGAGACACTTTCAAGACATTCCCAATTGGATCATCTAGGCTAAAGAGTATAGTCCAACTTTGACACTTAGAGTGATGAGCCTAGACAAGAGATCAAGTTGGCCACCCTATGAGCCTAAGAAGAGGGAATTGTAGTGGCAAGAAATTAGAGGAACATTGGGAGGGGGGGCTTAGTGGCCCAAGTTTCCAAGTGAGGGTGAGAGAACCCACCAAATAGTTGTGGCCCAACCGAAAAGGAAAAGAAAATTTTCGACCTTTTCCTTTATTTATTTATTATTGTTTTGCTTCTTTTTTTTTACTTTGGGCTTTTTGCCTTTTTCTTGGCCTCTTGACGTTCTTTTAGGCTTTTTCAAAAATTTAGAGAGGAGGGGCCGAATTGGATAAGTGTTTGAAATGAAGAGTGAGGCCATAACAAGTGCCATTTGAATTGAAATAGGGTTGGCAACAAGGGGTCTTTTTTGAGGAGTATGTCCATTTTTGGGGGTGGGACAAAGTATGAGAAGAGAGGAAATGAGTGTTGTTGACTTGCCACTTATATTCCCCCCTTTTTTGAAGCCCACAAGAGAAAGCTTCCAAGCTCTCTACCCCAAACAAATCAGCCAAGAGTCAAAATTGTCACTTACTCAAAGAACCTAAAAACAACCAAAAAGGCAATGAAGAAAGCACCTTTGGCCTTTACCCAAAATATCCAAGTCACATGCAAAGAGTTCAAAAGGAGAAAGCAAGGGGGCATGGGCACGTGGCCAACAATGGGGGATGGTGATGGTGGCTGTAGGGTGGTGGTGGGCGGTGGTAGGGGCAGTGGCGCGGTGGCCGGAGGTGGTGGTGGGCGGCGGCATAATTTTTTTGTAGTTATTGGGGGAGGTTTTGGGAGAGGACAACAAAGCAACTAAAATAAACACAAATCTAACATGGAAACAAGAAAAAAAAATCATGCTAACAAGAGGGAAATGGAGCATAAAAACTGAGCACAAATCACCATGGAAACAAGAAGAGAAACTCATGCAAACAAGAAGAAGAAAAAAATGAGCATAAACACAAAGTCATCATGCAAACACAAGAAAACTAAGCATAAAAACTGAAATTTAAAGAGGAGAAAGGGGGCTTAGCTTGGTCTTTGGGTCTTGATATCAATTGATGAGAATCAAGCCTCCTAGACAAGGCTTTTCTTCCCAAGAAGCTAGATCGTGATCAAGCAAGGGATTCTTCCTTCTCTCTTTGAGTTGTACGTCTCGTTAGGGCTCTTGAAGGTGGGAGCAAGGAAGGAAGCGTGGGGAACCTAGGGGAAGTAAGGGGTGGCCGGCCGTGAGACTCCTTGGCTGGCCGTGGCTTCCAATGAACCAAAGGGGACCCTCTAGGAGAGGCTCCTTGGCTTGTTTGTCTGGGAAAGAACTCAATGAGCTAGATTGATGGACGAACTCGTGAGGATTGAGAGGAAGATAAGAGATTTGAATGCTTTGGGTTGATAGAAGTAAGTGGAGGCCTTGAGGAGGTATTCCTCTAACCCAAGTGAAATATTCCACTTCTATAATCTTCAACCTAGTTACAATGAACTACAAAAGGGGTTTAAATAGTCATGGCATTTCAGCCAACAAGGAAAGCCTTTAATAGGCGTGTGCATGAATGTCTTGGAATCGAAGCATGGTCGATGCTTGAGTGTCGTGGCATTGATGCGTCGGCACCTTGGTGGTCAAGGCCTTGGCTCTTCCATGTTGAGGCATAAGAGTAGGCGCGGCCCTTGGCATCCATCACCGGGACTCATCATTGATGCCCGAATGTTGTTTGTTTCTGGATTTATTTGTTAACAAATCTTTTTAATTCTGACTGGAACACATTAATACCTTGTGATGCCCTAAATTCTCTATCTAGTTTTCTATTGGCATGCTCCTGATTGTCTTTGAAATTTGGCCCATTGAACAGATCTCCCCAAATATCTACTTTGATCTGATGATCTTCATTATCCTTGGACAACTTCCCTAGATAAATAATCATTACACATGATTATCCTAACAAACATAATCACTTACCTAATAACTGGCTTTGTTATAAACAACATATGACTAGAATTACATATTTCCATTTTCTTTTCTCATGAAGATTGCCACATGGAATTGCCATGGAATTGGGCGTAAGAACCTCTAAATCGATATTGAATCCTTTTGTAAAATTGAAAAAATCCAGGCCTTCGTTTTATTTGAAACGAGAACAAGTAAAATACCACATGAGGGTATTTGGCGTAAAGCAGGTTTTGACTTATTCCATTTCTCACCGGTGACTGGATTTGTGGAATTTGCCTTATGTGGCAGAGCCACCAACTTACGAATGAATCAATTGATATTGATACAATTAAGAGTAGATTTATTGCTCTTAAATATACTAATTTGACCAATCATACCCTCAACCTTATCCTTGTCTATGCCCCACCGAATGAGTGTAATAAAAATTAATTTTGGCATTCTTTAACTAATTTTACCAATAAATGTGTTTTCCCTTGTATCATTATGGGCGACCTTAACGAGAGTCAAGATCATTATGAAAAACTTGGGGGTGCTCATACTAACCCAAACCGATTTGAAAGACTAAGACAATTTAAAAATAATTGTGAACTCTTTGACATCCCAACTCAAGGAAATAAATTCACATGGAGAAAAAAGCAACTGAAATTGATAACATCTACGAAACTTTGGACCAAGTTATTGTTCATGACCAAATAATCCAATGGTACCTGGAACTAGCAACCCGAAATTATGCTTTCTCAACGCCAGATCATTGCCCCATTTCAATTGAATTAATAACAACAACTCCATTCAAAAACCAATCCTTTAAATTTGAAAAAAATATTGATGACTAGGAGTGATTTTCGCAATGTTGTTAAGCAAGCGTGGCGAACAAATTATGATGGATCGAAAATGTACAACCTAGTGAAGAAAAGCCAACTTTTGAAAAAACAAATCAGGGAATGGAATAAGCATTCGTTTGGCAATATCTTTACCCAGCTGCATAAGATTGAGGAATAAAAGACCAGTATATAGAAGACGCTTTGCTATACATTTAACCATGCCCTTATTAATAAACATTCAAGACTAATCACAAAAAAGGAACAACTCTTGAACTTCCAAAGAAAAATTTGGAATCAAAGAGCAAAACCAAGCATCTAAAGTATATTGATACAAATGCGAGCTACTATCAGAAAATAGCAACAAGTAGGATGAATAGGAAAATTATTAAAGAAAATGTTTCACATGAAGGAACAACCATTATTAGGGAACAAAATATTCGAAATTAAATTCGGGCAGATTTCATCACAAGATTCAAATCATCACCAATTAATCAACAAACGTTACATAAATATCTTGAGGTTATCAATATAGAAATAACCAGTGATGACAACCAGTAACTTACAAGACTAGTTACAAACGAGGAAATAAAAAACGCAACCTTTAACATTGGAAAAGATAAGTTGCATGGCCTTGATGGAATGACAGCTGAGTTCTATCATAATTATTGGGACATTGTGGGCCCTTCGGTCATCCAAGCTGTCAAGATTTTTTTTCTAAGAAACTTCTTAGACAAGTTAACCATACTTTCATCACGCTTATCCCGAAATGTGACAACCCAATTAAGCTCGACTAATCACTATAGACCTATTAGCCTTTGTTCGACCATCTATAAAATTAACTAAAAAATCATCACTGAAAGACTAAAATAATAATGGAAAAACTCATTCACCCTCTTCAAGGTGCCTTCGCTGCCAACTAAGCTATCTAGGATAAAATCCTTTTCGCTCATAATTTTTTTCATTCCTTTCAATCAAAAAAAGGAAAAGAAGGCTTTGTGGCTGTTAAACTGGACATGGAAAAAGCCTATGACCGAATTGAGTGGAACTTTATCCTTTCAACACTTGAGAAGTTTGGTCTTCGTGAAACCTTTATCTCTTGGATCAAGGAATGTATCTCCACTGTCTATTTCTCTGCTCTTGTTAACAATGGACCAACTGAATACCTAAATGTGGTCTTCGTCAGGGGGACCCTCTCTCCCCGTTACTGTTTATCCTTGAACGAAAATTCTCGCAAGACAACTATAATTAGCATTAGAACGACCAAAAAACCCTTCAAGGTTTCAACTTACACGAAACGGAACAAGGATTCCGTTCCTTGCCTTTGCAGATGACAACATGATCTTTTCTAAAGCTAACTATCAGAATTATAGAGATATTAAACAAATAATCGATGACTATTGTGCCCTTTCATTCCATAAAGGTGAACTTTCATAAATCGGCCTTTCAAGTCACAAAATTTGTAACACAGTCTCAAATTCAATTGATCCAAGGAACCCTTATAATCACTAGCATGACTTCTCTTGAAAAATACATGGGTTGCCCTATTATTAATGGAAGAGTAAGCACTTATACCTATAACGAGGTCATCACAAAATCCAAAAACCAACTTACCAAATGGAAAGCCAATTTAATCTCCCAAGCTGGAAGAACTACTCTTATCTAATCTAATCTTGCTACTAAACCAAATTTTATTATGCAAAGCTTCATGCTTTCTGAATCCACACATAATGAGCTTGATAAAATTAACAGAACTTTCTTCTGGAACAAAGAACCTTCTCAATCTCCCCTTATAGGCTGAAATAAGATCTGTAAACCAACTGAATTAGGCTGTCTTGGAATTATAAGAACAAATGACATGAAGTATTCCATTCAGTTTAAACTTCTCTGGGAATTCTCATTGAACCTAATAACATCTAGGTAAAGCTTATTACTGAAAAATACCTAAAAGATAAACATTTCCTTTAGTATGATAAAAAATGTGGAAATCGTTCATGGCAATGGTCGAAAATGATGGCCATCCGAAATGATTTCAAAAAGGGAATAATCTGGCAAGTTGGTGATGACAGAACTATCAATTTTTTAAAGGATTGTTGGATTTCAGAAAATCTAATCGATGACCTAATCCATGTTAACCCAAACACTGATCATAATATTCTAGTAGCCTCTTTCATCAATAATAACAAAACCTAGAATGAACAAAAACTAAAAGAAATTGAGTCGGACGAAATCGTGAGACAAATTGTCAACATTCCACTACCGACTAATAACATAATGGACCGACTTTATTGGGCCCATAACATAAATGGTTGGTTTTCGACAAAATCTGCCATAAACCTAATCACGAAAAGAACAAATTACACATCATACGATTCTTTCTGGATATGGAAACTTGAAACTTCACACAAAGTAGAAAATTTCTTTTGGAAAATCATAAAAAATGGATTACCAACCGTAACACAACTATAAGAAAAAAGAGTTAGCATACCATCAAGATGCATCTCATGTCACAACCAATATGAAGACTCGATTCATATCCTACTTAAATGCCTTAAAACTATACAACTAATCAAGAACATTAATGACATTACAGAGGAAAAAAATAAGACACACAATTGTTCATAAACAGAAAAATTGAAGACATTATTAAGGAACTTCGACATAAGATGACTAGGCTCGACTTTTGTGAACTCTCCCTTATCTAGTGGAGTATCGGTTTCAATAGGAACCATAAGATATTCCATCCAGATGAGAATACTGGAACTCTAAAAGACATAAGGAAATATAATAAAAATCAATTACATATTTGGACAAAAGTTCGCGAATGGAGGATAGATTGCACTTATGTGAAACATCAAAAGACATCTAGACCAGGACAATATAGAAAAAAGAAAAACATGGAGAAAGCCATATATGGGATTTATTAAAATCAAGCTGATGGATCGACACAATCAAATGGACCGTCTGCCTTTAACTACATTATTCGCAACAGTTCAGCAGAAACAATCTCCTTTGGAGGGGAAAAATGTGGAAAACATACAACAATTATGACGAAAGCCTTGGTATTTAGAAATGCACTTCAAAACACGAAAGAAATGACGTTTCAAAAAATAGAAATTGAAAGTGATAATTTGACAATTATTAATGTTATAAAAAAAACAGGCAATGTCCCTGGGAAATCGAGATCATTATCTAATATCCTATTGTTATTAAAATCTTTAAGGATAGTCCAGATTAACCATATTTTTTGCGCAATCAATCAGGTTGCGTATTTTATTACGAACTTGTACCATGATACCTTTAGGGAAAATATTATGACCAATTTAGAGTTGTTTGTTCTCATCCGAAAGAATGCTATTGGCTAGTTTTCAAGTCGATCTTGATACTAGTCTAATCTTTATCTTATAAAAAAAAAATAGTGTAAAAGGGAAAGTGTAGGAAATACTAAGAAACATAGGGTAGGATTCATATGCATAGTAACTTTAGAGTGTAAAATAAAGAGTAATGATGACCATTTGATCTAGGAGATGGATGGTTAGGAATGGAGTGATAAATTATAAAAATTATATTTTTTTTGTTTTTTATATTTTTCAAAAACTATATTTTTCGAAATTCTTTTTCAAAAATTATTATTTTTTCGTTTTTTTTTGCAAAATATGTTTTTTGATTTTTCAGAATATTTTTAATTCAAAAATTTTGTATGATACCCTTGAATTTAAGCAATTTTTGCAATATACCCAAAGATATGATTAATTTCGTACGGTATCCCTAAGTATTTTAATTTCTTTGTGAAATATCCTTCCCGTTAACACAACGTTAAGAGAACGTTAGTTTATAAAATAAAATAAAATAAAAAGCAAGTCTGGGGAGGAAAATTGGAAATTGATGCTCGAAGTCTGGAGAGGAAATTGAAGCTCGAAGTTTGGAGGTTGCTTGCAGCTCAAAGTCTGGGGGTTGCTTAGAGCTCGATCCGATAAGCGAAGCGAGGGCGGTGCCTAGAGGCGAATCGAGGGAAGTGGGTGATGTGATGGAGCCTGGACGGTGGCTTGGCAGTGCAAGGGGCGGTGGCTGGTGCAAGTGAACGCGGACGAGGGAGACGAGAAGCAGCAACGTTTGCATTAGTCGACGAGGGAGACTATCAAACGTCCTTTTAGGTCAGATTTCTACCATTTTTACAAATTTGAAGGTTTTAATTGAGAATTTATAGATTTTGGGATGGATTGAAATTTGGGGATGAATTTAGGGTTTTTAATTCTAGGGTTTGATTTTGATTTGGAGGTTAAATGCAGATTTGGGGATGAAATTTAAATTTTCTTGAAAATTAATGTCTCATTTAATAATTGAAATGTTACTTTTCCATTTGCGAGGATTCTCATTCTGATTCACAAGGTCATCCTTTAGTTTGTTTTAATTGGATTGTGTCTGCCTACACTGGTTGTCTGGTTCAGTTTTGGCTCTCTAGTTTGCCTAACTTAACATTCAAATAAACTACTCTCTTCCAAATTTGACATTGTGTACAATAACTTCTGTTTCTCTAGCCACTGGAATTCTAAAACTTACATTGTCCACTAAATATACTTTGTACTGATATTTGTATGGCATATTGACATGTCTCTTAACTATTGTACTTTTTGGTACATGTTTGATAACAACACAACAAACTAAAGTGGGATTGCCAAAACTTATAGAGCAAAGCACTAAATACAACAAGTGTAATATAGTACCAAGGTGTGTTCGATAAATTTACTTAAATTTTTTGTTGTGCTCGCGCTATATGTAGATGAATATTCAATGAACACAAACCCACATAGCCTCTTTATGTAAAAAACATGTGTTGTTATTAGGCTTATTTATTGGCCAAATTTGATCGATATTGGTTAATCTTGGTGCACTAATGATTTTATATATATGTTCCTAATCAATTAAGTCTATTAGCTCAAAGGGAGAGTAATGTATAATTATACATGATGTGGGTTCGAATCCACATAGACTACAAAGTTACATGATGAACATTGGCAAACAAATTGATGCCTTGTCTCATTGAGATATATGATTCAAGTTTTGGTTTAGCTTGATGATGCTGATGCAAAGCATCTATATATGTGCTACAGATGTTTTATGTTGCAAACTACTTGCATTGTTTAGTTTGCTACAGAGTGTAGGCATAAAAACCCCATTGCATTTGCAGATTCAAGTATTGGGAGATGTAAAAAGTTATACATTTAAATTTCAATCAGAAAACCCTACCAAAATCTTCTTAGCTAGAAAAGTTATCGCTGAATTAGTAAAAGAGAGCTTCTATTTCAACACCACCAAAGACAAAATTTAGTACTTTCAATGAACCACATAAACCTATCAGAACTCACTCCCACAATCGGGATACTGTTACGATCCTAGGAGCACAACTAGTTACTTTCTTGTTTCTTCCATTATTATAATGATAAACAAAGATGATATAAATCCTATCCTAAATTCCTGATACATAACCATAGGAGATGTCATTTTACAATATTTTTATATTAGCCTATGTAGGAGTCGAACCCACATCTTAACACATCTTATGCATAAGCACATGCTCTACCATTTGAGCTAATAGGCTTTATTATTTCCTCAAGTAAAAAAGAATTGATCCGGAAGATGGGATTTAGACACTATTATATTTACCAAAATATAATGAATACTTCCTCTCCTTTAAACTCACCAATATAATTTGACAGGTTTGGGTACAAAGCTTCAGGTAGTGCATCTAATGTGGTGAGTTGTGTGATGAATATGGAATTGGGGCATATATTATAAATTATGTCATGGACAAAAATCAAAACATTGAAAATTCATTGCAAGGTACAAAGAAGAGATGATAAGCTATGCAATGAATTACTCTGCCATATACACTATATTATACTATGGAAAACAAGGAAGGGATAGTCAGCACTAAAAGTTAGGATTTATGTTCCTAGATCTAGTGTATTGAATCTGCCACCAAAGCATGTCTTTTACAAGAACTTATTTCTTATATCTGGTAACGGGTGTCCATTACAATGTGCAGTGACCATCGACCCAACAAATATTCATTTAGATTCGAATGACACATCAACATGTACAAGTACTTCATAATCACAACAATCACAAACCCTAAATTTCACTATCAGCATCTACATTGCAACATTAACACGTACTAGTACTTCCTAAATCAAGTTCGAATCCGAAATCAATTCATTTAACCCTAAATTTAGATTTCAATAAAAATCCACAAACCTAAATTTCGATTTCAATCAAATTCCACATATTAGCTCTAGACAATTTCAATTTCGAACAGAATCTGCAAAACAACCTAAATCAAGTTCCACTCATCCCAAAAATTTCAGTTCATCCCCAAATTTCAATTAAAATCCTAGATTCAATGGAATCCACAAATCTGTAAATGAATAACCTACCTGAACGGAGCAACCTCCAACGTCGTCCACCACAGCCTCGTTGTCGTCCATCACCAGCACCAGCAGTGTCGCCCCGTCGCCATTTGGCGTCTCCTTCGTCAGGTGAAGACCGCTTCCACCATTCAGCCTTCCTATGCGTGGTTGCTTCGTCAGGTGAAGATCGTTTTTAACGCCCATTTTCCATTCGACATCAGCCACCAGTCGTTGGATTCTCCTATTGGTTCTCCCTCTCTCAAGAATCCAGACTATCGGACCTCCAAGTCTCCCAGCGTTTAAGTTGCAGAGTATTTTTTAATCCTTTGACGCCTCGTTAACAGAACAATAACGACAGGGCGTTTGGTGAAAAACACAAAAAATGTTAAGGGTACTACGCGAAATATATCTAACATCTGGGCATATTGCGAAATTAGCTTAACTTCGAGGGTACCATGCGAAATTTCCGTTTTTAATGTTTTGTGTTGCAACAACCTATAAAATTATGCTTCAAGTGCATATATAAGCATGAAAAATACATCTATAGTAGCCAAAGTGCATATATAAATGCATTTTTTAATGCTTACATGTAGTATATAAAAAATACTTTAATATGCTAAAGTGTATGTGGTAATATGTACGTGCATGTTTAACATGTATATCAACGTATACATTTTAGCTAGTGTATGTTTATTATGTTAAAGTCCATATGTTAGCTAGTATGTTAAAATGCATGTTCATTATGCTAAAGAGTGTATATGTAAATATGTTAAAGTGCATGTTCAGTACACTAGAATTAAGTGCATTTGTAATTATCTTAAAATGTTCTTAAAGTACATGATTAAGATTCTAAGTGCATGGTACTAACTTTGTTTTGGAGCGGGGGATTCAAGAAAATATATTTGAGAATTTTTTTTGAAAAAAGCATTTGGGAAAAATAATTGAAAATTTTATAAAATTTAAAAAATATTGAAAATATATATTTTCCAACAAATATTCATTTTGAAAAAAAAATTGAATATTTTTTATAAAATAATAAAGTTCTTTATATGTATAAGTTTGTCATTCCATTTATTTTGATCCGAACTCTCCATTACTTAGATCTAGTGGTCAACACATTGCTCCACACTTACACCTCAAACCTCTTTTTCATATGATCCAAACTCAAGAAATACATAATAAAAATGATAAAAAGTTAAAAAATGAAAAAAAATCTCGAAATTTAGGGATAAATAATATAATTGAAAAAATCTACACATGCCAAATAAATCCACACAACAAATACTGAAATATGAAAAAAAGAAGTCTGGATTGATTTAGAACTGTCTGAACAAAAAATAAAAAAAGAGAGGCATTTACATTGGAAATGACTGGAAGAGAGAGTTAATCAGAATGGCCAAAAAGGAAACATAAATTCCTATTTTTCTACTTCCATCATTCACTATGTATATAACGTACGATGTTGTTTGTTGGTTTCAACCTATCCAAAATCACACTACTTTGTTTGTTATCTCCTAACTGGAACAACATCCACCTTCCTTGACAACAGACACATCCTCTTTACTGCCAACGTTGATAGTTTGTCCCTTCTTAGGCAAGGCGGAAGGATCGTCTCCGATGTCGAGTGCTTTCCGGCTAACCACATGGTAGATCTCGGCGAGCACTTCTGTGAAGGCGTTCTCGACGTTCAACGCCTCTAGCGCCGAAGTTTCCATGAAGAAAGTGTTCTCCCTCTCGGCAAATCCCTTGGCGTCGTCCACACTCACTGCCCTCAAGTGTCTCAAATCCGCTTTGTTGCCCACTAGCATTATCACAATGTTGGTGTCGGTGTGGTCCCGGAGCTCCTTGAGCCATCTCTCCACATTCTCGAATGTCACATGACGAGTCACGTCATACACAACCAACGCCCCCACCGCTCCTCTGTAGTAGGCACTTGTTATGGCGCGATATCTTCACCAATTACGATATTTGTGATTAGTATTCAATATATAAGGAAAGAATTTGACTGACCTTAACATTAGTATTCCACATATGTAACTAATTAAGGAACTTCGTCTATAAACAAAACACGTGAAGGCTTTTGTTGTACTACATGCTCAATCTAGGATTTTTTTTCCTGACCAACAAAGTAAACAATAAGCCACAAGGCTGGTATACAAAGCCTAAATATCCATAGTAAATATTACAAGATTTCGTTAATATTTCAATATGAAAGGAACACAAAAAATCCAAACAATTAAAACAAAGATAGAAATCACAAAGGAAATACGGAACACCTTTCTTGGCCAGCAGTGTCCCAAATTTGAGCCTTGACAATCTTATCATCGACACGAATGCTACGTGTGGCGAACTCAACCCCAATGGTTGATTTGGATTCAAGGCTGAACTCATTGCGGGTGAAACGAGAGAGGAGGTTTGATTTTCCTACGCCGGAATCTCCAATCAGCACCACCTTGAACAAGTAATCGTAATCGTCATCTGACCTGTATGTAGCCATCTAATTAAGAGTCTTTCACCTCGTTCAGCTCTTCAGATATATTATTGTTATTATTATTCTCTATATGATCTCTCTCTCTCTCTTGGTTTTAGTAGATCTTCAACCACCTCCCAACGTTAACGCCAATTCCGGTGCTTGATAATCCCTAAGGCCGTTGAAATAGGGAATGGCATAGAACATAGAAAGAGGATGTGAGAAATATGCGTGAGTTCGTTCCTTCAAACTCTTATCCAATCCAACCTATCCCCTCTAATCTTGCAAAATGTCATAGAAAGGACACTCTTTTTTATAGAAATTCAATATGTAACCTTATAACGATACACTATTTGTTCTGCGTATATATTTGAAGGTTTTGTAGATTCAAAATCACCTTATATTCTTTGGTGAAACAAGATTTGTTAGGAGGTGACGATTTTATAAAGGTTTAAAACTGCAATATAAAAACCTTATCGTATCGTATATGGGTTTCCAAAGTTTTTAGGAGGTTTGTGAAATTTGACACATAACATTTGTTTAAATTTATTTATTAGATATCCAGTAATTTTAAAGATAAACGTACTAAAAAAATCTTATTATATTAAACACACAGAAAATTTTCAAGAGCTCTCAAATTAGTATTCAAGCACCTATCAAAAAACGTACATCTCTCTATAGTCCATTACATGTCCAATGGGACGAAACTATCTAGTTATGATCTATCTATAAATCCCTATAGATCCAACAGCTCCTCCATTTGTATCCTTATAAGGGATTTATAAATAAGTTATAACTAATGTATCCACGTCATTATTGGTTTATAATATCTTCATAGACCATCTACAACATCATCAAACGCTTATGTTGACATTGTCATTCCCAAAATCGAAAGTGAAGTTAAGTATTAAAAACTTTCATTTGGCCAATGTAAACCCATCCATAACAAGGAATGCTCCATTTCAATATAGTCGGATTGCGAAACTAGACTTCAATACAATCCTCCGCCACCGAGAAAAATGAGAGAATAGAATAATATTAACTTGGGTTACCATTTGAACAATATGGTATATATAGGATTTCAAAAATACATAAAGAGATAAAAAAATGAATCCTAACAAATATACAAAATCCTCTACAGATATGGTAAGTATCATCCCCTCCAGTCCTAGCGTGAGGCTCCTAAACGCTAAGACTAGATCTGAAGTCAATGAGTAGAGGATAGGGTATCCCTTTGGTGAATACTTATGCAAATTGCCATGAAGACGGAACATGTAGTACACGAACCATTCCTAAATTGACCGTGTCGCGGACGAAATATAAGTCTATTTCGATGTGCTTCGTTCTTTGATGTTGAACGGGATTGGAGGCAATATAAAACGCACTTACGTTGTCACATAACACTAAGGTTGCAGATGTGATGGGCCTTTGAAGTTCGTCTAGAAGGTTGCGTATCCAACATGACTTGGAGACGGCATTTGCAAAAGCCCAGTATTCGGCCTCGTCACTTGACCTTGCAACTGTGGTTTGTCTCTTTGATGACCATGACAACAGATTGCTGCCGAGAAAGAGACAGTAGCCGGAGGTCAACCGTCTCGAATCCGGGTAGCCGACCTAATCCGCGCTGGAATAGGTCGTGAGGCACAAAGTAGAATCTGCATACAGCTGCAAATCGAAGCTCTTAGTTCCCTGAACATACCCAAGTATCCTTTCCAATGGTTTTCACTCAGATTATGTATATAGAGACAACATTGTTGAACAATGTAGCGTATATCAGGTCGAGTGAATGTTAGGTACTGCAGGGCACCAACTAGAGACCTATAATGCGTTGGGTATGTAACTAGGGGTCTTGCTTCTTGCCCATGTTTGGCGTTTGTATCAATCGGGGTCTTTGCATGATTACAATTTGACATTCCTGCTTTTGGTAGGATTTGTTGAAATGTGATTCAAACATCTCGTTCAAGTCAACTTAGCTAGCTATTTTTTAGGAGAATTAAGTCAAGTTTGTTAGCCTTTATTTAGCATTTCTATTTACTTAAAATTATGTTGCAGATGCTGTCCACGATCTTAGGCTCAATGTTAGTCGTGGATGAGTGGTTGTTAGTTTCCTTTCAAGCCTAGTTTAAGTCTTGTAATCGTGATCAGACTTTAGTAAGAAGCTTTGCATTGTTTTCTCAGAAATCTCTCAAGAGAAACTGTGTTCTTTTCCTCTGCTATTCCAACAGTTTGGTATCAGAGCTAAGGGTTAATTCCGGGTTCGTTTTCTGGGATTGATCACGAGAAGTGAAGTGCTTCAATACACAGGGAAACACGGGAAACACGGGTTAAGAGAGATCATTGTTCATGATGCAGAACAATGGAGGAAACAACAATGGGATGTCTCAATTGCCCATCTTCAAAGGAGTGAAGTATCACTTCTGGAGTTTGAAGATGAAAACTCTTTTCAAATCACAAGAGTTATGGGGCTTTGTAGAAGATGGATTTGAAGATGATCTGCCAGCAGAACCTGATCAACAACTCAAAGAAAAGAGGAAGAAGGATTCCAAGGCTTTGTTCATGATACAACAAGCCTTGGATGATGAGATTTTTCCTAGAATTGCCTCAGCTACCACATCAAAAGAAGCTTGGGATACTCTAAAGCAAGAGTATCTCGGAGATAAGAAGGTGGTGACAGTGAGACTGCAGTCACTGAGGAGAGAGTTTGAAACAGCTCTCATGAAGGACAAGGAGTCAGTACAAGACTACTTGTCACGAGTCACTAGTGTGGTACAACAGATGAGGTCTTATGGAGAAACAATGTCTAATGAGCATGTTGTTGGGAAAGTTCTGAGGAGTCTCACCAGCAAATATGATCATGTGGTGGCAGCCATAGAAGAATCAAAGGATATGTCAACCTATACCTTTGATGAGTTGATGGGGTCACTACAAGCTCATGAAGAAAGGCTCAACAGATCCATTGAGAAGAAGGAAGAGAAGGCATTCCAAGCAAGGGATGATTCCTTCAAAGAGAGATCAGGGCAGTACAATGGATTCAAAGGAAGAGGCAGAGGTGGATTCAGAGGTAGAGGCCGTGGCAGAGCAGGGCAGTCAAGTGATGGAAGAGATCATCATCCTCAGTCAAGCAAGAGTGCAGTGAAATGTTATTACTGCAAGAAGCAAGGTCACAAGGAGGCAAACTGCTGGAAGAAGGAAAGAGATCAAAATGAGTAAAAGGGTGATCAGAAATCCAACTTTGTAGAAGAGGAAGACAAGCTGTTCTTAGCTCAAATGATGGAGCAAGAAAAGAGGCTACTACTGGCCAAGAATGCAGCCAGCAATGATGCAAGAGAAGTCTGGTATGTGGACAGTGGTTGTTCAAATCATATGTCTGGCATAAGATCAATGTTCAAGGAACTTGATGAGTCCAAGAAGAGCAAGGTGAGGCTTGGTGATGACAAGCAAATTGAAGTCGAGGGAAAAGACACAATTGCAATGAAAACTGACCAAGGCAAGGTCAAGCTACTGCATGATGTGCAGTATGTACCACAATTAGCACACAATCTGCTAAGTGTTGGTCAGCTTCTGTGCTCAGGATACTTTGTTGTGTTTGAAGATGAACTGTGCTTCATCAAAGACAGAAAGACAAAGGAGATTATGATGAAAGTTCCTATGGGAAGGAACAAGGTCTTTCCCCTCACATTGTCTGCAAGGAATGAAAGAGCCTTGATTGTAAAGGGTGACACAGATGCTAAGCTTTGGCACTTAAGATATGGACATCTGAATGTTCAAGGTTTGAGGCTGTTGAACACCAAGGACATGGTAAATGGCCTGCCAAAGATTGGTGAGCTCGACCTATGTGAAGGCTGCATCTATGGGAAGCAGTCAAGAGGCTCATTTCCAAGTGGAAAAGCATGGAGAGCTAGTGAATGCTTGGAGTTGCTTCATGCTGATCTATGTGGCCCAATGCAGACTGAATCTCTTGGAGGAAGTAAGTATTTCTTTCTGATAACTGATGATTATAGCAGAATGAGTTGGGTGTATTTTCAGAACACCAAGTCTGAGTCATTTGAGAACTTCAAGAAGTTCAAGAGCTTGGTGGAGAAGCAAAGTGGCAAGCAAGTGAAAGCCTTGAGAACTGATCGAGGTGGAGAATTCATATCAAATGAGTTCACTGAATTCTGTGAAGATCATGGCATAAAGAGGGAATTGACTGCACCATACACCCCAGAGCAGAATGGTGTTGCAGAGAGAAAGAATAGAACTGTGGTTGAGATGGCTAGAAGCATGTTGAAGGCAAAAGGTCTGCCAAATGAGCTATGGAGTGAAGCTGTGGCCACTGCAGTTTACATCCTCAACATCTCACCAACAAAGGCTGTCATGAATCAGACTCCTTATGAGGCTTGGAGAGGAAAGAAGCCACAAGTAAGTCATCTGAGAATTTTTGGTTGTATAGTTTATGCTCTAGTCAATTTAAGAGCCAAACTTGATGAGAAGTCAGTGAAGTGTGTATTCATTGGCTATGCAACCCAATCGAAATCATATAGGCTATATGATCCTCTAAGTAGCAAGGTGATCATAAGCAGAAATGTGGTCTTCAATGAGGATGCAGAATGGTGTTGGAAACAAGAAGGGAATTGCTCAAGAAATCTGAAAACCATTACCTTTGATGATCCTGTACAAGAGTCAGCTGTGGCAGAAGAAACTCAGCAGACTTCAAGCACTCCTTCAACACCAGCAACACCAGTGAACAATCACAGTCCCTCTCCTTCAAGCTCATCAAGTCAAAACTCATCCCTATCAAGCAGCTCCAGTGACTCCACACCAAGAAGATTCAGATCCTTTAGCTTATCCTAGAGATTTCACTGGTTGGTACATCCCTTCCGACGCTGAGATTATCCCTTCAGACGAGGAGACTGAGCCACAGGCTGTTTTGCCCATGACCATGGATGTCGATTCACCTGCTCTCGACGTGGCTTCCACTTCTGCACCGCCCCCTGAGTTCTCCTGGGATGAGATGTTCGTCCATTTTGATGCTTTCACGCAGCATCAGGAGGCTGTGAACAACGCGACATTGGCTCGGTTGCAGGCCATACATGCCGAGATTACACGGGACATCACCGACCAGCTGAGTGTAGCCGAGGTTTTTATTCAGGAGCAGTACTTTAGGAGGCACCCACCTCCGCCGCGCCATCCGTAGTGTCCACCTTTTCAGTGAGTTTATTTTCTCTCTTCCCTATTTCTTTGTCTTCGTCTCTACATTGAGGATAATGTGTATTTCAAGTGTGGGGAGGGATTTAGACTCATTGTCTATCATAGCTAATGTACAGATTTATTTCATGCATTTCGTACTTGCATTTTCTAAAAAAAAAAAAAAAAGCCACAAAAATTTGAAAAGGCAATCAAAATCCTGGGATGAGCTGAAAACCCGCAAGGGCGGCTCATGCAAGAAGCAGGTAGTCCGACTGGTATAGACCAGGGCAAAAGTGGACTGGAGTGATGTGAGAACATGTGAGACGTCTAGTAAAATGAAATGAGTGGTTTGGTGAAAACCCGAAAGGGCGCCTTGGCAAGATGAGCGGAAAAGAAAAAGAGTGATTCTAGGATTTCTCTTTACCTATTGGCGAGGCGTCATAAGAAGAGTCGGTATAAGGAGTTCGGGTAGGCCACTTTGGAGCAATAAGGAGTTAGACATGAGTTAGGATTAGAGTTCTCTCGCATTATTCGTTTTGGTTGTTTGAGGGCTGATTGTTGAGCTGTGGTAGTCGTTAGTATCCTATGTTGTCACACTTCCTGAGGCCTTGCTATTTGATATAGAGGAGTATGTTTGAGCTGATTTACTCGGGACGAGTAAAGGTCTAAGTGTGGGGATATTTGATAGGTGCAATTTAGTGCACCTTAACTAGCGACTATTGACACGTTTTAGATGGAGTTTTGGTATAAGAAGAGGCTAAGTCTGTAATCCAGGAGAAGAGTTGAAGAAGTACATATATGAAGGTTTTACAGCTTAGTGAAGAAGATAGAGGATCGATGGAGAAGTCTGCTCAAAACTAAAGGAGAAAGCTACCTCACTTGGTAGTACTTGGGAGCAGATGAAGGATGAAGAGGCTGGCCAGTGCCGCACCGCGCCACTGCCACCACGACCCGGCGAAGAACCTCAGAGAAGGGCTCATAGAAGAAGACATCGCCTCGCGGTGGAGCATTACCGCCTCGCGGTGGAGCATTACTGCCTCGCGGTGGAGCATTACCGCCTCGCGGTGGGAGTGAAGACCGCGCGGCTGACGTGTTTTATTAATATTCCTATTTTAGACATTATTACTTTAGTATATTTTATTTCCTTATTTTGTTTGCTAGGTTAAACTTCTGAGAACCTATTTAAGATCTTTTTAATAGTTCGTAGAAGAGGCTCTCTCTCTTTTGAACAATACAATTTCTAGGTTTTTGAACAATGGATAGCTAAAACACTTTTGTTTCGCTAGACAATTGAAGCACTACAATGAATTGGTTGTGAGATTTTTATGCCTTGTTCTATATCTTATTAAGTTGGATTGATTCTCTTGTTTGAACTGTCTATTGATTTATGTTGATTCTTCTAGCGTAGCTAACTAGGTTTTTCGGCATCTATCATATTGCTAGGATTGCATATAGGGGTTCCGAGTGCATATCTAGTGGCAAACACAATTGTGCGTATAGGGGTTCCGAGCGTACAATTGTGTGTGAGAATCAATTGCATGTTAAGTAGGGGAGTGAGTACTTGTACGTCTTTCTACTTGCATGTATCCTATATCCTTGTGTGCATTGCTATTGCTGTATTGGTGCTAGAGTACGCTGACAACTGTGAGAATCAGTTGTACTTTATCATTGGTACCGTAATAAGTCTATCGACAACTGTGAGAATCTATAGTATTCACGATCAGGGTGGGAACAATAATAAGATAGTAAAAGAATTTGGAAAGATAGTTTTCAGTGATCAACCGATTGCATTGTGGTGTGGATATTTGTCTGGTGGAATACTTTCCCTCATTATATTTCATTTTCTTGTCAGTAATTACATCTTTGGTTACATTGCGATTATTCCAAACAACCCCCTGTTACTTGTTAGTCACACGTTATTGCATACAGATAACCGACTCCCTGTGGGATCGACCCTGACTTACTTACTATACTCTTTAGTAGGTGAATTGGGATTATTTTGACAGGAAAACGACACCGGTTTCCAGACTTGTCAGAATTGTTTCAACATTCTCATTCTTGATGATAAAGCCAATACCAATTTCTCCATTGGGTAATTTTGTTCCATCGAAGTTAATTTTGACGAAGTCTTTTTCAGGTCTTTCCCATCTAATTTTCCTAGTTTTTCGTGTTTGAGATGGATTACGTTTTGTTTGAATGAAATCATCACTTTCAATTTGTTTTTTCCAGTTCCGAATTAAGGGTATAATATATTGTGTAATGTCCTTAATTTTTTATGAGTTCTGAGTGTTAAATAACATTTGGTTCCTACTGATCCAAGTACCCCACCAGGTAGTGGCAAGGCAGATTAATTCATTTTTCGATAATAGTGTTTGAACTTCAATAAGTAGATCTTTTGGTTTTTTATTATTTATGTTTATATTATTGATTGTATACTTTATGAAGGTGCTTTGTTTTGTTATTTGTTTAAGGGTGAAAAGGGCACTTAATAAGAAAACGAACAAAGTCTCCGTGTGGATTATTGCATTAATCACATATGAGTGGAACAACAACATATTTTTTGAATAATCTTGCTTTAGTTGGTAACCCATCATAGCATATTTTCCATAAGAAGTTTTTCACTTTTAAGTAGATATCAAGTTTCCACAACCATAACAGATCATTGGATGGTGTGTTTATTTGATTGGTGATAAGTACGAAATCTCATTTTATGGAGAACCAACCACTTGTATTGGGAGTCCAGTATAGTCTGTGTTATGTTGTTTTTGGAATCGAAATGTTGGTAATTTGCTCAGTTGCATCCTTATCAAGGACACTGTTGAGTTTAGCTCTATTCCATTAATTATTGATTATAAACTCACTTACTTTTGTTGATGTGTTTATAATTGTGTTTGGTAGAATTTTGTCTGTAAGGTTTAGGTTAGCAACCCATTTATCCTTCCAAAAACCGATGGATTGGCCATCCCCAATAAGCCATTGTTGATGCGTACTGACAAGCCCGACGACCGCGCGACAGTGCAACCATGGAGACCGCAACCTTGGCGTTTCTTACAGTTTCTATTTTTAGCATTTCTATTATTTTAGTACTTTCCATTTTTGGCAAGTTGCCACTTTTGATCATTTACTATATGTAGTATGTTTGTTTTTAGTACTTTCTATTCATAGTTGGTTTCCATTTCGGGCGTACGCTCCTCTTATGCTTAAGAGCCATTTGTGCTAGTCTCGGCCCATGGCCGAAATGGCCTGGCTATATAAGCCTTGCCCTCACGTTGAAATTAGAGCATAAGCCTTGCTGTTGAGATCATCTCCTCCCCTTAAGCTTTCGACGTCAAACACTTCTTCGTTTCTATCAAAAGCACTAGTCGATCACGTTCGACTAAATCATCGATCCATCACGTTGGATTCATCCTGTGAGTTCTTCACATTGATCTCGCCTTTGCCCGCGCAATCTCGATCACGTTCGAGACCGTGAGCGTTCGTTGGCTATCATCACGTTGGAAGCCTTCGCTTATCCGGTTACGCAAGAGATGGAGTCCGACACCCTTCGACCACGATCCGGCATCAAAGACGATCTGAGCCCTTCGGATCTCATCAATTCGTATCTAAAGTCCAACTGTTTAAGGTGTAGTTTTCCATCTCTTTTATCTCTCTATCCATCGCCAATCCCACGCCCACCATCGTTCACAACCGTACCTTGATTGGCAACTTTCATTGCAAATTTATTTAACCCTCAAGCACCACCTTGTCCACGGCCACCAAGAAAAACGCGTACAAATAAAAGAAAGAAAAAAATCCATACCAACCCTTCATTCATGGCAAATCACCAAAATCCCACCAAAAACAAATTCATTCAAACCCAATTCTTTTCTATCCAAAACCGTAGCCACCTTGTCATCCAATCACATTCAATTTCCCCATTCATTCACCTCTTCAATTCCTAGTCAAACTTACCCAAAAATAATAAAAATATATATAAAAAAAGATTCTTATCAATCCCACAAATTAGCCTCTAACTTTGACTTTTCAAAGTTTTTTCCCCCACAAATTTAGCCCACAAATCTCGGCCAAAATATTCTCCAAATCCCACGATTAAGGCCCTTTGACTTTTGAAATTGGAAAGTCACGTATCCTTCTCTCTCGGCAAACCCAATCAAAAAAAAAAGAGAAAAAAGAAAAAGGAAACAAGCCAAAATCAGCTCCCCATAATCTCGGTTATCTCAAAAAAAAATCAATTAGCCAAATCTCATTCCATGATTACCGCCAATCAATAAAAATCCGCCCCTTTTTCAAACTGAGTGTACAACCCATGACTTGTCAACGCTCTGACTAGCGCCTGCCCGAGCACTCCCGCCTCGACAATCATCACGTGGTCCGGACTGACACACGGTTGCGTCGTCGGCGCATTGCAGATTATGACGACTCCGAAGAGTTTGTGGAGTGGACCTGACATATGGCTTCCTACTTTAGCCATCGGGACTACGACGAGGTAGAGTAGTGCGACGTCGCCGCTGAGTGCTTCACCGGCTACACGCTCATGTGGTGGGACGGAAGTGATGAGAACGTGGTTCGAATCCAGTCCTCACTTGGGAGTAGCTGGTGTATGTCCTTACACTACGCTTTGCCCCGGAGCTTGACGTCGAGGCTCACGCAATGTGTACACGCCGAAGGTCCCTGCCCCGACTTGTGTCCCACACCGAGCGCTCTCCCATGAGCACTACAAATGCGCTCCAACCAGCCCCCTCGGTGCCCCTCTCACCACTTGGTGTCTTTGACGCACTGCCCTGCTCCAACTTTATCTATAGGAAGGGAACACGTGTCATGTTGACTCATCATCTATGATCCCTCACACATACACGCTCGAAGCGAGGATGCTTCGAATCTAAGGGAGGGAGAATGATGCGTACTAACTAGCCCAATGACCGCGCGACAGCGCGACCGCGCGACAGTGCGACAGCGCAACCATGGAGACCACGACCTTGGCGTTTCTTATAGGTTTTATATTTAGCATTTCTATTATTTTAGTACTTTTCATTTTGGGCATGTTTCCACTTTTGATCATTTACTATATTTAGTATGTTTGTTTTTAGTACTTTGTATTTATAGTTGGTTTCCATTTCGGGCGTGCGCTCATCTTATTCTTAAGAGGGTCGGCCCATTAGTGCTAGTCTCGACCCATTGCCGAAATGGCTTGGCTATATAAGCCTTGAATTGTGTAAGTTATTCCTCACGTTGAAATTAGAGCTTAAGCCTTGCAGTTGAGATCATCTCCTCTCCTTATGCCTTCGACATCAAACACTTGTTCGTTTCTATCAAAAGCACCAGTCGATCACGTTCGACTAACTCATTGATCCATCATGTTGGATTGATCATGTGAGTTCTTCACTTTGATCTCGCCTTCACCTGCGCAATTTCGATCACGTTCGAGACCGTGAGCGTTCGTCGGCTATCATCACGTTGGAAGCCTTCGCTTATCCGGTTATGCAAGACACGGAGTCCGACACCCTTCGACCACGATCCAGCATCAAAGGAGACCTGAGCCTTCGGATCTCATCAATTGTAGTCGTGTTTGAAAATCAAAGATTAAATAGAAGATTATTGAGGTTCAGATAAAAATGAATAATTGATGCTTATTGATCCATTAGTAGAAATAACAAAGGAATAATAAGTCTAGGGTAATGTGGTAGAATAATTTTGTACCATAAAGATTGATGAAACCGACGACGATAGATCTTCTAGGAATCCGATGAACGAACATAACATGAATAATTTAGAGTGGAAAACCCTAGTGCCAAATAGCACTTAAGGAAAAACCACTACCTCCTAGCTTCCTACTAGAAGGATTTGAACGGTCTACTTCTCTTATTGATTCTCTCTTTTGTTTACAATAAAGACTCATACACAAAGCTCTCTCTTGAAGCTCTCAAAGATTTGGAGCGATGGAGGCACAAAACCCTAAGCATAGAAGGGAGTTCCTTCCCCTCCAAAGAGAAAGAAGATAAAAGACTTAAATACCTTTCATATGGGCTAGGGTATATTAATGGGCTTTCTACTTTATTAGCTTATTAGCCCTATTAAATATTAAAGGGGATCACAAAATCCCTCTTTAATTTGCCCCTTGGATTGTTGGAGCTTGTATGGGTCCGGTGATCCGAAATACAAAGAATTCGGCCCGATCCAGATCTCTCTATCTTGGTGTTGGTAAAAATCCGCAAACCGCACGGCCGTGCGGTCTCGCTGGACTCGCTGTGTGTTCAATCCGCGACCGCAGATTAGGCGCCGCGACCGCGGCCCGGCTTATGCGTTCAGCGTTTGGCCAGACTCGCTGCGTGTTCGCGATCTTTGTGCCCCGGGGCACATATTTGGCTCCCTTGACACCCTTCACGTCTCTTTTACTTTTGATGACGTGCTCGGTATGCTCGTCACTGAGTCACCGTCGATCGGTGCCCGCGACGGCGTCATGTGGCAAGTTCTGCCTGTAGGGCTGCTCATCGATTCAAGTCGCTCATACTTAGTACTTCGACGGCTCTCTCCGCTTGACCTATGGCCAGCGGGTTTCGCTCATCGCTGAGTCACCTACTTAAGGCGCGGTGGAGCTCGTATGGGTCCGATGATCCGAAATATAGAGAACTCGGCCCAATCCCCAAGACTGGTCCAGAACTCGACCGAGTTCTGGACCGAGTTGTTGGTCCAGACTAGAACACGGCCCAGAACTCGACCGAGTTCTGGACCAAGTTCTGGGTCCAGTTCGGCACTCGGCCTAGAACTCGACCGAGTTCTTGGCCGAGTTCCTGCCCGAGTCCGCGCTCTCAATTCTCGTCATTTTGGTGCTCGCGATTCGCTTGCCCCGGGGCTCAGACTTGGCTCCCTTGGCGTCTTTTACGCCTCTTTAGCTCTTGATGACATGTTAGGTGTGCTCGTTACTGAGTCACCGTCGATCGGTGCCCGTGACGGCGTTATCTGGCAAGTCCTGCCTGTAAGGCTGCTCATCGATTCAAGTCGCTCATACTTAGCGCTTCGACGGCTCTCTCCGCTTGACCTACGGCCAACGTGTTTCGCTCGTCGCTGAGTCACCTACTTAAGGCGCCCGCGACGGCGTCATCTGGCATGTTCTGCCTGTAGGGCTGCTCATCGATTCAAGTCGCTCTTACTTAGCGCTTCGACGGCTCTCTCCGCTTGACCTATAGCCAGCGGGTTTCGCTCATCGCTGAGTCACCTACTTAAGGCGCCCGCAACGGCGTCATCTGGCAAGTTCTGCATGTAGGGCTGCTCATCAATTAAAGTCGCTCATACTTAGCGCTTCGACGGCTCTCTCCGCTTGACCTGTGGCCAGCGGGTTTCGCTCGTCGCTGAGTCGCCTACATAAGGCGCCCGCAACGGCGCTATGTGATGTGTGATGGCGGCTTGGGCCCTTGCGACCCGTAGGCCAATAAGATGGCAGCTCGTGCCCCTACAGCTCATAGGCTAATAAGATGGCATCTCGTGCCCCTGCGCCCATAGGCTAATAAAATAAGATGGCAGCTCGTGCCTCTGCGCTTGTAGAAAAGCTGCATAAAAGCTAACATCGAACTAACAACATACTAGTTCATGATTCAACTTGTGATTTTGTCAATTCAACAAGGATATTTTTGAAATTGAATCTAGTATTTCATGCTTGACTTAGATGCCCAGATTACCCTCATATAAATAGGATGATTTCCCAATTCATTTGATGCTTTATCATTTATTTCAAGAGAAAGAGCAATAAAACTTAGCTGATGAATTCTATATTGCTGACTATTGTTGTTGCCAAACCATCTAACGAGAGCCTTTGTTGCCTTAGACCTTAATTCATCGTTGCGATTGTCAATCTTTCATAGCTAGCGCTCGGATGCTCCTTCCAAGGAATTGACCATCTTCGTTGACATATCCAGCGTCTCGCTTTATTAGCGATTGGCTCCCGAGTTGATATCAGATTGACATAAAAACATAACCATCATGAAACGATTAGATCTTATTAATTCTCTCACGTCATTGGCCGCGAATTAAACAAAATTAAACAGAATAATATTTAAAATTGAAAATTACCGATTGAATTGAACCCAGTTAAATTTTGATCGGTCTTTAGAATGGGCTTCTTGGCCCAACATGGGGGCAGGCCCGCCTCCGCAAGTTGGAGTTGGTCAATAAGCTCTGATGTACAGGAACTTTGTCGTGGACCGGGGCAGAAATGCCTTAAGCTTTTTCCGGGAATAAAGCCTTGAAGGAGCCCACTTTGGGTGGCTCGTCAGGGCTCAAACGAAGTCCAAATGGAACAAGACCAGTGGCGTTGGCCTCGTGATGCTGCAAGCTTTCATCTAAGCTGAGTAGCTATGGTTGATCATCTCCACCAGCGCCAGAAAACCGCAATTATATAAGCTGTTCACACATCAATGTATAAAATTTCCATATTTTACCCTTCAACGAGCTTATTACGGACGGCTCGTACAGGCTCAAACGGAGTCCAAATGGAGCAAGTCCGATGGATATGGACTCGTGAGTTTGCAAGGTTCCATCGAAGGTGATTAGCGGTGGCGATCAGAGCATCCAGACTGGCGCGAAGTGGGTGCAAACTGGGCATGAATACTCTATTTTTGGGCAATCAGGACCGACTTCGACTGGCTCGACGGAGGCTTAAACGACGACGAAGTGGATCGACATCGGTGCGGATGCGCTCCTGGTGTCGAGAGGATTCGACCAATGTGTCTTGACAATGGCGACGCTCCCCCCTCATGCGGCAAAGAGGCATTGAAGTGGCGTAGTTTCCATGATTTTCTTCTAATTAAGCTCTTGAGATGGGGTGCCTTCTAATTAAGCTCTCTGACAGCATCAGATCCCACATGCTTGAACTCCACGCCAGCCATTGCCCAATTTCAATTCAAGACTGAACAAGCTTCCGACTATTCGTCTTCATGAGAGAAATTGGAGATTGTTTCTGCATAATATGGGTTCTGGACTGTTGGCACTGGATTTAGAAGATGGCATTACGGAGCAGCAGTGACCCCCCACACTAGTGCCAGCAATGCGGAAGAGAGGCAAAGTCGGACTGGAGCGCTCATCTTTGTTGGTTGTTGTTCGATCGTCCCATGCCCCGGACATCATACTCAACACCACGATCGTCGTCCTTAGATGGCTATCGCTTGGAATCATGTCCTCTTTTATTAGCGGTTTGATCTGAGTTCGTACCGACATGACATAAACATATAATAATTACATCATAATTATATAAAATTATTTTGCATATACTATTTGCAAAAAATAATTGAGTTTAATTTAAACGAATAATATTAAATGCCACAGATCACAGATCACACTGTTGATGGCACATCAATAAAATAGGCCCAATCGAATTGAATGGCCCATCCAATTTTTGGAGATGGCCCATTAAGAATTCAACTTGCACTCATCCTCGTCAACCTCGCACAATCTCATTACCTGCACACAAATTCACCGATGGCGGTGGGATACCGAAGGTTTCACTCGGCGATGGTGCTGGCAATGGTGGCTACAAGAGGCTTCGGATGGAGGCAGCATCCGACTGAATGATGGCGGCGACTGCGCTGAGCAAGGCGGAGCCCGGCGGCGCCTGGCCACCCGGCTCGGAATCGACTCGTACTGACGCAAATGGGCTCGGAGGGGCAAACCACGACCGCGTCTTGCACACCGCCCACGGCGCGCAGGTGGGACTCTTTGCTTGAGCCTAACTCGACATCTACTGCTTCTGGGTTCGCCGGCTAGCGGCGAAGAGTGGCGACGACAGAGGCGGAAGCGTTGTGAGTCTTGCTCAGCGTTTGGGGTGGAAATTGGGAGTTTCGCAAGATAAGCCGCATGCATAGTAACTTCGAATTCAAATTCGCTCCAAGAGACATCGGAAGTGCTTGGTCCGATCGGATCGTTTCGACCATCGTCGCCTTCTGTTCCCATAGACGGCGTCAAATATGATAGCATAATTTTGTACCATAAAAATTGATGAAACCGACGTTGATAGATCTTCTAGGAATCCGATGAACTAACATAACATGAATAATTTAGAGTAGAAAACCCTAGTGTCAAATAGCAATTAAGGAAAAATCACTACCTCCTAGCTTCCTGTTAGAAGGATTTGAACGGTCTACTTCTCTTATTGATTCTCTCTTTTGTTTACAATAAACACTCATACACAAAGCTCTCTCTTAAAGCTCTCAAAGATTTGGAGCGATGAAGGCACAAAACCCTAAGCATAGAAGGGAGTTCCTTCCCCTCCAAAGAGAAAGAAATGGAGGCACAAAACCCTAAGGATAGAAGAGAGTTCCTTCCCCTCCAAAGAGAAAGAAGATAAAAGACTTAAATACCTTTCTTAATGGGCTAAGATATATATTAACGGGATTTCCACTTTATTAGCTTATTAGCCCTATTAAATATTAAAGGGGATCACAAAATCCCTTTTCAGGTAAATATATATCCATGGGGACAATGAGGGGGTATGACCATCACGATATAAGCTCTGATTTACTAATGCAATATGTATAAACCACATTGTTAATGCAATCAGTATGAGAATTCCCAATAGAAAAGCATAGCTGTGCATTTAAACATTTTAGGTAGAGTTCACATCTTATACAGATGCACCAATTAGGAATGAAGGTGATTAAGATCCTAAGTTTAATTCAATCAAGAAGAATAAATTCAGTGGAATGACTCAAGTAAGAGATGTTATTCCTCGAGATTTTTGCATTGTTTCTGGATAAGATATGAAGCCAGATAATGAGATTATGAGTGGTTGTAAGGATGAACCAGTAAGTTAGATTGTTATATGAGAGATCCAATTTGAAGGAGTGAGTTTTAGCACAGATATATTTAATCCAAGAGAATTGACAAATCATAACATAGTGTAGAATCATGATACAACATATGATAAGCAACTTAGTAAAAAAGTCCATAGATTTTAGTAGATATATCCAAGTAGTTTATTAAGAACCAAGACAATTTGGTAGTGTCCCAACCAAATATAATAATTTTGGGTAAGCCAAAGCTGACAATCAGTTGTGAAACATTGAGAGTGTTCACGTTCTGCATTTCATAGGTGTTGTCAAAACATAGGAATAATGCTATGTCAATCGTAGTATTATCTTCACAGAAGTAGAATCATTGGGTTTTAGCCCTTCACTGGTGTTGTTTATTGATTTATCATCAATGTAAGATGATACATTGTAATTGTTGATAACAACAGGCTTTTTGGTAGGGATTGTTGCTTGTGAAGCAATCACAGTTGGTGTTTCATAACAAAGGACATCAGAGAAGGGTATTCTACCTTTATTCATTCGAGATGAAGCTAAGCACAGAGAGACCGGATAACAAGCAATAACAACACCACAATCAAGCACATAAGTACGAAGGTCACTCACAAGTACACACTGTAAGGTGATGAAGCAATAATAAGGTTGAGCAAGTATGCAAATTACAGGGCAGCCATAGTAGTATTTATTGCTAGTGACACTCGAGATAGTATAGTTTGTAAAGTTTATTATTTGAAGGGAAAACATCGATCCTGCTCTTTCTCATTGAATCAAATATATAGAGATTACAAGAAGAAGATAAGAGAAAAAGATATCGTAATCCTAGATTAGATTTACTAATGACATTAAATCTAATTATAAAAGATAAAGAAGATAAATGTCAAATCTATCTAAACTAAGTTACTGAAGTTACTGAAGGTAACTTAACAGCCCCTTGCAAGCTCAGCGGTGTGGTCGAACAAGGAGACGACGACAAAGAGCTTGGAATCGAGAGGTGCCCACTGCTTTAGTGAAAATGTATGCGACTTGATCGATTGAGCGAACATGTCAAACAACAAGATCTCCATTCTGAACTTGTTCCCGCACAAAGTGATAGTCGATCTTAATGTGTTTGAACCACTGATGAAGTACGGGATTGGCTGACAAAAACGTGGCACTGAGGTTATCACAAAGGATAATTGGAGGTGGAGTGAAGGGCGCCCCCATTTCCTGCAGAAGTTGCCGAATCCAAATCAGTTCAGCTACGGCAAAAGCTATGGCACGGTACTCGGCTTCTGTGCTGGAGAGAGCCACTACCTGCTGCTTGCGTAAGGACCAACTCACCAGATTTCCGTCATAGAAGATGGAGAAGCCGTGCTATGAACGGCAGTCATAGGGATCCGACACCCAGCCCACGTCGGTAAATGTGACAAGGCGGGAGTCTTGTTGCTTCCCGAAGGCTAGAACATCAGACGCCGAGCCTTTCAAGTAGCGGAGTATCCGCTTTACTGCAGCCCAATGTGTTGCAGTTGGTTTTTGCATAAACTGACACACCCTATTTACGGCATATGATATTTCAAGACGCGTAATGGTGACGTACTGCAGGGCGTCGACGATGCTGCGGTATAGATGCGGATCCGGGAGAGGGTCACCGTCCAATTTCAGACGAGATCCGGGTTCAGCTGGGGAGGCAATCGGCTTAGCCCCGACCATGTTGCAACGATCAAGGATGTCATAAATGTACTTTTTTTGAGATAGTAGTATACCGGATGGACTGCGGTGAACCTCAATACCCAAGAAATAATGAAGTGTGCCTAAATCCTTTAAGGAGAACACCGAATTGAGATGTCTGACGAATTCTTCAATGAACTTAGAATTTGACTCGGTAATGATTAAGTCATCGACATATACCAGGACATACACAACATCTCGAGCATATTTCTTGATGAACAAGGATGAGTCGGACACACAATTGTGAAAGCCATGCTTGAGGAGGGACGACTGTAGTTTGTGAAACCAAGCCCGGGGTGCTTGCTTGAGGCCATATAGAGCCTTGTGGAGACGGCAGACATAATTGGGGCGGTCAGTGGCTACAAATCCCTGTGGTTGGTCCCTGTAGACAGTCTCGGCGAGATCTCCATTAAGGAAGGCATTGTTGATATCTACCTGTCGGAGGGGCCAATTCTGAGTTACGCAAGACTTAGGACAATCCGGATGGTGGTCGGTTTAACGACCGGACTGAAGGTGTCAAAGAAGTCTACTCCCTCTTCCTGCAGGAAACCTTTTGCAACCAGACGAGCTTTGTAACGCTCTATGGAGCCATATGCTTTCCTCTTTATCCTGTAAATCCACTTGCACCCTACAATGTTAGTCCCATGAGGCCTGGGAACAAGTTCCCAGGTTTTATTACGCAAAAGAGCATCATATTCTAACTGCATTGCATGCTGCCAATTGGGATTTTTAGTGGCTTGAATAAAGAGTTTAGGCTCAATCTGTAAGGTGGAATCAGCAGATGAGGGATATTTGGTGGAATTGAGAGCTTTGGGTTTGAGATTACCTGTTTGGGAGCGGGTTACCATTGTATGATCCGAGTTTGAGGGGGGTCGGAAGTAAGAAGGGGCACCCGGGTAGGCAGCTACCGACGGCTGTGCAGGTGGACTGACTGGTGGTGTGGGAGGCTCTAGGGTGGCGGACGGTGTCAGAGACGGCACGGGACTGCAGGCGGACGATGTTGCAGTGGGCAAGGATTGGGCGACTGCAGCAAAGTTCCGTGCCGGAGTGTTGGACTGTGGTGTAGCTGTTGAGGGCAGAGCGGGTTGTAGTGGATGGGCTGGTGGCAGATGGATAGACGCAACCTGCTGTAAAATATGAAGCGGAAGCGAAGACGAAGGAATAGGAGAGTGTGAAATAGATGACACATGAGAAGGATAGGGAAAGACAGATTCATCAAAAACAACATTTCTAGCAATGCAGGATTTAGATGAAGGAACATGAAAGAAAATATACCCTTTGTGTTTAGAGTTGTATCCCAAAAATATGCATGGCACGGACCGAAACTCAAGCTTGGTTTGATTGTAAGGTCGTATAAAAGGAAAACACAAACACCCAAAAGATTTAAAAAGCCATAATCAGGTTTACAATTGTAAGGACATTCATATGGAGATTTAAAATTAAGGTTAGGTGTAAGAGTCCTATTATTAGCATAGATAGCGGTATGAAAAGCATTGTCCCAAAATTGAGTTGGTAAATTGGAGTGAGCAAGGAGAGCAAGACCTTTTTCAATGGCCGTTCGATTGAGTCGTTCAATCGAACCATTTTGTTCGGGGGTATATGGGCAAGAGACTCGATGGAGGATGCCATGACTTTCTAAAAACTTTGAGATGGGTCGAAATTTTCCACCCCAGTCGGTTTGCATGGCTTCGATTTTGGTGGAGAATTGCGTTTCAACCATTTGTTTGAACGATGTAAAGACAGAAAACACTTGAGATTTATTAGTCAGGAAATAGATCCAAATAGACTTAGTTCAATCATCAATAAACGAAACAAAATAGCGATTCCCATTAAGAGACAAAACAGAGGCAGGGCCCCAAACATCTGAATGTATTAAATCAAAAGGAGATTTAGCAGACTCTAAACGACTAGGTAAATGAAGACGATGACTCTTGCCAAGTTGACAGGAGCCACAAACACTAGATAACATGGAAGAAGTAATGGGTAAAGAAAAATTGAAACTAGACGACGTAAGATAGACTCATGAGGGTGTGCTAATCTGTGATGCCAGCACTCTAGAGAAGCGCATTCACCCAGATAGACACGTGGAGGAGGAAGACGGGATGTCGAAGGTGATGGTAACCAGTAGAGCCCATTCTCAAGCACCCCTCTTAGCAGCGTCTGCCCTTGTAAATTCTTCACAAAACAACAAGTGGGATGAAATTCAAGATATAGATTATTGTCACGGGAAAGAT
The DNA here is from genome assembly GCA_027886185.1 of Rheum nobile. NCBI lineage: Eukaryota > Viridiplantae > Streptophyta > Magnoliopsida > Caryophyllales > Polygonaceae > Rheum > Rheum nobile. Next base: position 6,532,851 of record WOAB01000490.1, on the reverse strand, counting down.
TAGAAACTGAAAGTATGTTCTTTTTTATTTCAGGGACAAATAGGATGTTGTTTAATTGAATTGGAACATTGGAAGCAGACAACGGAGGAAGAGTAGAATGCCCTAAATGCGTCATAGGGAGGGACTGACCATTACCAACCATGAGGCCATCATTACCATCATAGGGATGGGTCAAGGAGAGTTTGCCCATATCGCTTGTGACATGGTGGGTTGCACCAGAGTCCACGACTCATGGATCATAGAGGGTGGACGGACTGTCGGCGTTGGCCGACAAGGTGGCGGTTTGTCGGTGCTGCTGCTGTGGTGGGGACCGATTGTGTTGTTGTTGATGTCCACCCCACGGCTGATTCCGGCGAGTAGGAGGAGCATTCGCCGGATAATCACTGGTATTAAGCCGTTGATAGCAGTTTTTTGCTTCGTGCCCTAGACGCTTACAAATTTGACATTTAGGGCGTGGGCAGTCAGGTTGCTGCGAACTGGAATCGGCGTGGGTAGGCAGGGTAGTGCGCCACTTGCCAGAATATTTCGAGGCAGAGTGCGCCTCCGGTGGGGTGATTCCGGTGTCTTTGGCATCTTCGTCGAGACGCTGTTCCTCCTGAAGGATAAGGTTCAACAATTCATCTGAAGTTATCTCCTTGTCCTGCATCGAGAGGGCGGCGCAAAACGACCCATACCCAGATCCAAGGCCATAGATTAAATAGGCCACTAGATCTAAATCAGGTACAACGACGAGGCACTCCAGTAATTGATCGGCGATCACCCTCTTCTTCTCGAAGTACTCCAGGACAGTGAGCGAGCCCTTGGTAAGAGTCTGAAGTTGTTGCCGGAGATACATCTGGCGCGATCGAGTCTGGAAATGGAACATATGTTCGGGAATTACCCAGGCTTCATGGGAGGTGGTGGCGCGCGCAACCAGCCCTAGGAGAGGAGCTGTTAGTGTCGAGCGCATCCAAAGGAGGACCAAGCGATCCTTGCAAACCCAAACCGAGTGGTCCGGATTCGGCTTTGTGGTTGCCGGTGAAGTCTCTGACGCCAGTTGATCCGGGATAATTGCAGGTGGCATAGAGGTGGGGTCAAGGCACATACAGAGTTCGTATGCCTCAAGTGCAAACCGAGCAGTGCCTCACCAAAGGGAGTAATTGGTTCGATCCAGGCGAATATCAATATTCGGAAAGTGGTACATCGAACCGGAGGGTCCAGAACCGGCAGTCATGGCCAAAATTTGGGATGAAGAGGAGCTGGTTGTGGACGTTTCAGAGGTAGACATAGGATCAAGAGGTTAGGCTGATACCATGTAAAGTTTATTATTTGAAGGAAAAACATTGATCATGCTCTATCTCATTGAATCAAATATATAGAGATTACAAGAAGAAGATAAGAGAAAAAGATATCATAATCCTAGATTAGATTTACTAATGACATTAAATCTAATTATAAAAGATAAAGAAGATAAATATTAAATCTATCTAAACTAAGTTACTGAAGTTACTGAAGGTAACTTAACATATTTACATAGTTTAAGGCAAGGTTTAGAATTTGAAGATCACACCTGAAGTATGGAAAGGGGGCCTTCTTCAAGGATAGGAGAAGATATTGACACCGTGAAGTGTGCACGCCTAGATCCGACTTCACATGGAGCCAGAGAGGGGGCTCCAAGCCCAGAAATGGTGTGTGATCAACATCACATTCTCCAGAATCTCGGACGAGAAGGGAAGATATCCAGATGTAAAGGGGAAGACTACCTTTGACAACCCAACATAGAGCAGAGAGGAAAGCGGGCGCCAGACATACCCGATTGAATAGTCATTTATCTCCTTCAGAGAAAGCAATGAGAAATTCATCCAGAAGATTGCAAAATTGTTCAAGACTTGTACTTCTCTTGATGAAATCGCTTTGCTTTTGGTGATTAATCCTATCCTACACCCATGAAAAGGGTATAAGCAGAGTAGAAATCCATAGATAAGGGGTAAAGGCTGTAAAGTAGTGCATTTTCTAGAGAGAAAGCATTCGGATGAAGATCGAGTAAGAGGAGGGTTGTGATTTAGGGTTGGGATCTAGAGGAAAACAAATCAGTTATGAAAAGAAGACCTTATCCAACCTAATCGGTAACGTTTTGAATTACAAGTGCATTCCTAAATAGTTCAACAATTTGAACTAGAAAAGTTTTCTTTTGGAAAAATGAACGAAAATGACAATGGAACGGGTGATGGATGAGTTAAGCATTTCTATCACCCCTTTGTTATATTTTTCAGGTAAATCCATTTGTCATCCGTTAGGTAAATCGGGTGGGTCGGATCATACATGGATGATTAAAATTTATGATTTCATATAACCTGTAGGGTACTTTTTATGTATTTCTAAACATGTAATACATTAATTATTATCTATATTACAAGTAATATTAAATAAATAAGATATAAAAGAGAATTTAAATATACGAACAACATTTGAATGCAAAATGAGAATACTTCCGACAAAGTAAGGTTTTAATGTTTGTGATTTTTAGACTAAGAATACACAATTGTTTATATATATATATCGGGTGTATCGGGTTGGACAAGTGAATGACCTTCATTCGTATACGTTCATCATCCTACTTTGATTGAGTTTTCATCAGACTTTTTAGGTCGAGGTGAGTCGGGTATCCATTAGATGCAAGTGAGATTACTATCCATATAGAAAATAATACAAGCTATCGAATTTAGACTCAAAGTAATGCACATTTTCAAAATAACAATAACTATTAACTTATGAGCTAAAAATGATACGTATCAATTTTTGAACTAAAAATTTGTTTAAAACTAAAAATTTGTTTAAAAAAGCTAACATAGAAGACGAGAAAGTAACGTGTTTTAAATGTTTAATCCATTATTCAGTTTTTAAGTTCAATTATCATTCATTTACTAACTCTTAGGTCGATTTGTTCACACCGGTTATATATCAAAAAGTGACTTATATTAATCTTTGTTTATATGGTTAATAGTTTGTATTTTTTTGTAGTATATAAAGTTCTTACTATTTTGGGTCTAAATTCAATAGTTCGTATTATTTTCGGTCATTTTTAAAATATAAAATCTGCCATTTGATGGAAAAAAATTCATTAAAATATAAATTTATGTTTAGGTCATTTGAACTCTCTTTTTATATTAAAAGTTATCTTTACATCTATCAATTTTATTTATATTATATGAGAGGATTTTTATAAAATATATTTGTAGAGTTTCTCTTAGGATATCAAGATATATAAGATGTTGGGTATCAGTATGGATATAAAAATATGGATATGGGTAATAGTATGAGTGATATATTTAATATATCAATTGATAGAAAATGGGATCGTCGTGCTCACGTCAGTGTCGAAGAATTCCATTCCATTTAAGATATTGTTTTGCTCGAATTCTTGAACGAATTCGTTTGAAATGCAGAATTGAAGGTGCACAAAAATAATATTAAACAAACTTTTTATTGATTTTTGGGGTATGAGGATAAGCAACCGAGACCACTTGGATAAACTCACCAAATGGAAACGAAAGAAACAAATCAACGCCAAGGAATCTCTCCAAGAAATTGACTTGATATTGGATCTCTTCAAAATCAAAGGGTTTGAATCACTTAAACAAGGTTTTCCAAAAATTCTCAACTAAAATACCCAAAATGAAAGACAATGCATGACTTATATAAAAAATGAAATGTAAGAAAAACGACTCTTCGAATGCATGGATTTAGAACTTGGATTCTTGGTGTTCTTACCATTAAGTTGGAGATGGAGAATTCATGTCATCATTGTGCCTCTTGGTCATCAATGCGCACGTGTTCTTCATTGTTTGGAAGATAAAACACTTATGCCTTGTAATTTGGGGTAATGAAAAAGTTCCTAGATGGTCATCATGCGTTGCGTTAACACTAAACAAGACTCCGTCACAACCAGTTGACAAGAAACCACATGAGATATGTTATGGAAAAGTTCCTAGCTTGTCACTTCTGAAGGTCTGGGGATGCGAGGCTTATGTAAAGCGTTTACAACCTGATAAGTTAGCACCCAAATCAGACAAATGCTTCTTTATAGGTTATCCCAAGGAAACAAGGGGATATTCATTCTACAATTCCGCTGAGAACAAAGTGTTTGTTGTTCGGGATAATGTCTTTTTGGAAAAGGATTTCTTTTTCAAGAAGCCAAGTGGGAGAAATGTTCAGCTTGATGAGATTCAAGCTGAGCAACAAACCCAACAACACGAGGACATAGATGATGTCACTGATGAACTTGACTTTGGAGGCGTACCTTCTCAAAGGGAAACCGCCCAGATTCAAGATGCAATTCCTCAAGTTGATGAAGCACCTGAGGTCCCGCATACAGATGTGGTCAACCTAGCAGCTGAAGTCTCTCTTATTGTTGGACCACTTTGGAGATCAGACATGCTAAGGCAGTAGCCTAGACGTTATGAGGATTACGTCTTGACTGCTAGCATTGACGTTCTACTTTTAGAGAACGGCGAGCCTGCGACCTATAAGCAAATGATGGAGGACCCCGACTCCGAGAAATGGCTGGTAGCCATGAAATCCGAAATGGAATCCATGTCTGAGAATCAAGTCTGGGACTTGATAGATTTGCCTGATGGGGGTAAAACCTATTGGATGCAAATGGGTCTTTGAGATCAAGACAGACAAGGATGAAAACGTTTCCGTCTATAAGGCAAAACTAGTTGCCAAAGGATTTAGACAGGTTCATGGTACTGACTATGATGAAACGTTCGCATTGGTCGATATGATCAGGTCAATTAGGATACTCCTAGCGATTGCCGCTTATTATGATTATGAGATTTGGCAAATCCTAGGAGAATATGCAAGCTTAAGAAGTCCATCTATGGACTTAAGCAAACATCCAGGAGTTGGAATCTTTGTTTTAATGAAGTGGTCAAAAAGTTTGATTTCGTCAGATGCGAAGAAGAGCCCTGTGTCTACAAGAAGTTTAGTGGGAGCAAAGTGGCCTTCCTAGTTCTATATGTGGATGACATATTACTCATTGGGAATGACATTCCTATGCTGGAGACAGTTAAAGAGTGACTTAAGAAGTATTTCTCAATGAAGGACTTGGGAGAGGCTGAGTACATACTAGGCATTAAGATCTATTGAGATAGATCTAAGAGACATTGGTCTAAGTCAGGGAACTTATGTAGATAAGGTCCTTGATAGATTCAATATAATGAACTCTAAGAAAGGGTTCCTGCCTATGCAGCATGGCTTATATCTCAGCAAGAGCTAGTGTTCTAAGACACCTGGTGAGACTGAAAGGATGAGTAGGATTCCCTATGCCTCAACCATAGGATCCATCATGTATGCAATGACTTGTACTCACCCAGATGTTGTATATGCTTTGAGTATGTGTAGCAGGTACCAATCAAACCCGGGTGATGCACATTGGTGTGCAGCCAAGAACATCCTGAAGTACTTACGAAGGACTAGGGATGATCTCTTGATATTTGGAGGTGATGACGAGCTGGTCATCAAGGGCTATACTGATGCAAGTTTTCAGACAGACAGAGATGATTTTGAATCTCAGTCTGGATATGTCTTCATTCTGAATGGAAGAGCCATCAGCTGGAAGAGTTCCAAATCCAGACATGTTCTACGGAATTACCACATGATCAGACACTATGTTGATAGTGGAGATGTGAGGATGTGCAAGGTGCACACATACGACAACACTGCAGATCCTTTGACCAAGACCATGTCTAGGCCCAAGTATGACAGTCACACTAGGGCCAAGGGACTCAAGCACACTAGAGAGTTCTTTTGAGACATTGTTTGTTTTATGATAAACCTTGTTTATTGTTATTATAGACATTTATGCTTGACTTATATATATGAATTTCATATTATTATTTAATCATTGCTTGGGATTAGATAAAGTATCCAAATAATTTAATAGTCATCAAATGGGCTCATCAAAACTGTTTTGGTGAATGAAACCCCATTAAGTGAACTGAAATTATAAAATTGTTAGAAGTCCATGGTCTAAGTTGTTAACTTGGATACAAATGACTTAATCAAAAGACCATATGTGAGATTGATTGATAACACCGGGTTTCATGTGTTATAGGGACATGGAGATGTCTAATCGATTACATAGATGTGTATACCGATACGCATCGGACAGACCGATCTTAGGATTCCTCGAGACTTTACTGTGGAGTTCTAGGATTATTCATGATTAGTGAGTTCCTTAGACATGAGTATGATATAGTTATCATTTGACTGCTGGTATGTCTTTGACGCTGTCAAACGCTGACCGTAACAAGCAGTTATAAAGGCAGTGATTAGGATTGCCAAAAGTTGAGTGGGAGCTGTAGTCTTACAAGATTGAGTATGTCCTCCTATTCCATGTATACAACGATACATTTGGAAAGGATTGGTGTCTCGGCCACTTGAATAGAGAGAACTGTGAAAAACACATGGCCATGCTCGGATGGATTATTAGTAATCATCCGTACTGACAGTTTGATCTCAAGAGTTCAAGAAACGTATTTGGCGGTAAAGATGAGTTTCATCATATAGTCAGATAAGACACTTTGTGACAAAAGAATTTTAACATTACACACTTGTTTTAAGGACAAGTGGGAGATTGAAGGAATTGTGTCCTTTAATCAAAGGTGCAATTACTGATTATGAAGTGAGACCATTTATGGAGATATTTAATCCGGTGATTTTAGGTAGTCATAGTGCTTTGCTAGAAGCCAACTATGATTTATAGACTATATGTTATAAAGTATGTCATAAAGTCTATTGCTATTATTACTGGGTTCTACGAGGTCACACCCTTAGAGTTTGGACTAGATCAGTTTAATGAGAGACATATTATATAAGATATATGATATAAAGTTACATATGATATAACTTGGGAGATAAGGTTTATTAATAATAAAGTGTTATTGTTAATAATAAAAGATATATTTATTTAGAAAATAAGATATCTATAAATGACATTATAAAAGGAGGGCTTTCTAAGAGAAAACCCTAATCCCATATTTTGCACAAGGCTGTCGCCCCCCTCCCTTGCTCTCTTCCTCATTCGTCTTCGATCCTCGCTCTAGCAATCGAGTCCTAGGTGATCCAGATCCAAGCTCGGGTGAACCAAATAGAGGAGTCACACATGAGGCTCTATTCTCTCCATTCCAGCAGATTAAAACACGCATCAAAAGGTATTTGATTCTTCTTATCTATAATCTATTTGGTTTATGCATGAGATCTTTGGTTAGATGTTAGGAAAACGTTTCCTGAAATTCCGCTTTACGCATCTAAAATCCCTACACATCAGTGATTCCACACATCAGTAATTCCAGACCAACCATGAAATCCCACCCCAAAATTTGTTGAGTACTTTCCCTTCTTCCGAAGATCTTGCCTTCGTCACTTACGGTGGGTGATGCTTTGATGTAAATTTATTTACACGTACGCGATGAACGTGGAAGATAATCAAGATACTGCAGCGATTTCTTTTAGTGAAAACAGAACTAGTGCCACTATTTAATTAAACTCGAAGTGTACCTCAGAACTTGAACAACATGATGGACTTAATATAAAAAAGTAAGGAGCATGTTCCCAAGACCGCCGGATTAGGAAAAACCTGTGCACTTTAACGTTATGGGAGTGTTAGTGCAATCACAGTTGCATTTACTCTAAATTTGGAAGCACATTTTACGCTACACACAAATACCCATTGAATTTTCTTACGCTTTCCGAATTTTGTATTGGTTACGTAGTTACTCAAGTCAAACATTTAATGACATCATGTGCATTGCAAATTATGTTCTCACCACTACCGAGATACGATGTCCAACTCTTAGTAAAATTTTAAGTTATTTGGCAAAATTTATAAAAGACACATGTCCTACTTTCTCGAGCTCATCCATTTTTCTTAATATTAATTATTAAAAATATTGAAATGAATAATAGTTTTTTTATCGTAATACTTGTAAAAAATAAAATCTAAACAATATGAATAATCATACATAAATTAGGGAAAAGATAAGGTGAGGATGGAGGATTAGGAAATGAGTGAGGATACCCCAAGACCGCCGGATTAAGAAAAAGAGCATACAGATCAGCCAAGAAAAGAATTCGGAAAAATTCGGATACAATTCGACACAGTCGAATTTTTCGCGAAAATAACGTGTTCTGTTTGCATACGCATTTTGGTCTGTATGCACACATACATTGTTTCGCATGCACACACACGTTGTTTTCATGTGCACACACAGTTCATTCCGTATGCAAACGTAGGTTATTTTTGTTGGCTTTTATACGTATGCACACATGTTATATCGTACGCGCTTTTGAGTCATTTTTGCATGCACATATATGTTATTTTCATGTGCACACGTGCACACATGCACAAATACGTTATTTCACATGCACACATGCTTGTTTCACATACACACATAGCACGTAGTGCATTTTGTATGCACAAACATGCCATTTTCACATGCACAGAGTAGTGGACTTCGCATGCACTCGATAGTATATTTCGCATACGCACAGTCGTGTTTTCATGTGCACACGTTTTGTTCATTCCATATGAACGCACACGCTTTATGCATGCACACATAAATGAATTTCACATGCACACCGTAGTGTATTTGGCATGCACACAAATCTGCACTTCGTATGCCACCTGAATCCGTCTTTTTCACGAATAATTCGGCCTTGTCGAATTTTTATAGAATTTTTTCCGAATTTTTGAAAAGCGATTCGGGCACTCCGTGTGATTCACATCCAATGGCTCTCATGAGTCCTCATTACTCTCCTCCCTTCTCATCCTCATTAGATCTCAACCCATTTACATAATAATAGTTATAATTATAATTTATTCTTTTTAGTATACGATCTTATTTAAGTTTTTTAAAAGAATACGAATTTTTTTAACTTAAAAGTATAAATTGTTGTTCTCTTCAGATGTTGTTGAGAGTATTTTTTTTAATTTCGTGTATTTGTTAGATACAATAAAGTACAATTCTAACAGAAATATCACGAGGATTGAACTAGTTATATAAAAATACTAAAGCCTTTTGTCTCTTTTGTATATGTAGGTCTCTAGGCTATGCCATGTAGGAAAATTTAAATATCGTTTTACTACTCTATCCTTCTTGTTTTTTGATAATTTACATTTTATTATATATATATAGATTATTTTCCTTATTTGTCATGTATAAACTATCGTACACATAATAAAATATTTCATGAAATATGACCAAATATAATGTACGTTGGTATATTACCAAATATATATCTAATTAATGTCGGTGTTGTAATAACCCCGAAATGTCCCGAACTGTAATTTTGTGAGAATGACATAATGGGCAATTTCTGTAATCTCAATAAGGTTATTTGAACATAATAATATACGTTTAAAGTGTTTTGGGTCTTAGAATATTTTTAGAAGTGCTAAAAATAAAGATTTAGCATGCCCTTGAACGAAACCCGCGACCAAAGGTCAAAAGACGCGCTCGCGGCATTTTCGCGACCGAGGATGTGTTTCCGCAACCGCGGAAACACTGTTCATCGCCCTCTTCAATTCTTTTCGCGTTTCGTCGGTTCGTGTGTCGGCGTTTTGCCGAAGGGGGATGCCGAACGTTTGGTATGCCGACGTTGAGCTCTCCTTTTCCTTATAAAAGGAGGTCGGGGGCAGCTTCAACTTTCATCCACAGCCATCAAATCCCTCTCTTTCTCTCATTTTGTGCCTTCACCGGGGTTCTCGCGTTCGTCGGAGTCTCGCCGGAGTGGTGGTGGTCGCCGGAGGTGCCTTGGGAAGTTTGGAGTGGTGGTGGTCGTAGTGAGCCTTCGTCCGAATCAAGGAGTTGTCGTCTTCGTCGTCGGTAAGCCTCGAAGCCGAGTTGGAGCCGCGTCGGAAGGGAGATCCGCGACCGCCGGGATGAATTCCGCGACCGCGACTCTGCCCATATTTCCGCGACCGCGGATGTGCAAACCGCGACCGCGGCTTGCCTTAGCAAGCGCGATCGTGACTTGGGCATCCACGGCTTAGGCTTTTGTTTCCCTTCAATTCGTTCCGTGTTTTCGTTCGTTCCGTTGTTTCGTGTTGTATCGTATCTAACTTAGGGTTCCGTCGTTTATCTCGTCGGCGTCGTAGGAATCCGTACTCAGATTCCAGTCTCCAGATCTCGGAACCCGACATCTTCGATTCGCCTAAATTAAGGCAAGTGGCGGTTCACTCTTGCTCATTATTCCATGTTTCCCTTGATTATCAATTAATTGATTGTTAATTAAGATGGGATAAAAGTGTTGTTCTCAGTTTGGGAACATATTTAATTAAAACGATGTGTTAAAATATGACTTTATAATAGGTTGTATATATTGCTAGAAATAACGCTATTATATAGGTTGATGTGATATTACCGTAATGGATTGTTGGTGTGGATTTAAATGTGAACTTAAATGCTAGATTAGCACGAGTATTCGTAGGAACGCTAATTCCTTACGAGGATTAGTCATTTCTTTATAACGTCGGTGTTAGGAAGTAAGTGTCCTAACACTCTTGTGGTCATGACCTACCCCTATCTAAATATAGGGGTGGTGCACTCAGTTGGTGCCAATCTTCGGGAGGTATTCCCAATCTTAAGGGATTTGTTCCCAATGTCTCATTACGAGATGTGGAATTAAAAGCTTCAACGTTAAAGTGCGTTTTGGAAGTAAATAAGATAAGTGCGGTTATGCACATAATTAATATACCCTCGGGCGAGGAGTACAACGTGGAAACCGCTCGGACTCTTGTTAGAATAAGTCCTCTTTCCAATATAGATTCGCATTACGCGGTGAGGTTGGTCGTGGACCCAAATAATTAAGGTCGTTTTTAAAACTTGTGTGTGAAAACTTAACGTTCCCAAACATTTGTCATACGTTTCCTATAAGACACATTTCTTTTGGAGTCTTATTTTCATTGCATACCTTCTTTTATAATTCCGTGAAAGTTCCGGGTTATGTATCGTTCCTTTGGTTATTATTCGAGGGACAATGATAGTAAACGGTTACGATCACTTGAACCATTCTGTTTGTACCCTTGCATAGTTGATAAGCACTACTTTGTAGGGCTTAACTAAGAGTTATTAGAGGTTTTATTGGTGCCATTCGGGTAGATTTAGACACATTCTTGTGTATGGAGGCGAAGTCTTGGTGTTTTGGAGATGTTTTGAGCTTACTTGAAGATTGTTGGAGACATTGAAGAAGAAGCAGCCACGAGAGAGCCTATGGAAGAATAGAAGATGAGAATTAACCGCGATCGTGGGTGAGGTTGCCGCGATCGCGGGACTTCGAGGCATTCGAGACACTTCTGCAGGTATGGAGGAGAGCAAGGAGCGCGGAACTACGTGGCCTGCGATCAAGGTCCATCACCCGCGATCGCGGGTCAGCACGACAGAGTTATTCCGGATTTCCCGAACCTATCTTATCTGTTTTTCTTTATTTTCAGTTTATTTATTCCGTTTTCTATTCTTCAGTGGGCTAGGTCATTTGTAAAGCCCATATATATATATACTCTCTTAGTTTTTAGGTTTTAAAAAGGAAGTTTTAGTTTGGAGAATTACGACGTTGTTGAACTATTCATTGATTCAGAGTTTTATGAAGAACATGAGGAGGAACTAACCTTCTTGGTTCCGCCTAACAATTGAAGCATTCATTGGATTTTGGTTGTGAGATTATCTTTCGTGTTCGAGTTCCTATTGGTTTGTATTATCTCTTCTAAGCTTATTCCATTGGATTTCATTAATTGCACTAGCCCGCGCAACTAGTTGTTATTGGTGATTTTCATATTGCTAGGAGTAGGAAACTGTTAGGCTAACGTCCTATTCTGCTGTAGCAACTACAATTTACATGCTCTGGTTGAAATTGTTCTATTGTAGGGAGAGATAATTACATGGTAAATGCATTTGAGCAAGCGTTCTGTGTATCCTGGTTAATTCTTATATGCATTGCTGCCTTTGGGTTGAACTTTTAGTGGTACTAGGGTTATTCATTGGTAAGGGTTCTTAGTGGAAGGTTTCCCTTTAAATCTACATAAGATCGGCACAGGAACAACCATAGGAAGGAAGAAGAACTCGAGATAATCTATGATCAACCATATTCAGTGATTGTGGATATTTGTTAGGAGGAGCATTTTTCCTTTATTTGATTTATCCATAGATTTTGGCAAACCAAACCTCAAAACCCCCCTTTTTGTTACACTGTTCGATTGGTATTTGATTGTTAACAAGAAAATAGACGCCTGTGATTCTCTTGGGATTTCGACCCTTGCTTACTCACTATTCTAGTTTGGAAGTTGAGGTTACTTTGATTTGGCATAACGACCTTAGGCCATGTCAAATTTGGCGCCGTTGCCGGGGATTCATTGTCTGTTTTCTTGTGAATTGATTAAATATTGATCTTGTAGGGAACCTATCTTACGGTTCCCTCTAACGTTACTAACCTTTGTTTTGTCAAGTGTGATTCACAGTTTAGTAGTTCGGTGAAAGAATTCAGCTATGGCACAAGAAAACCGAACACTGAGGCAATTGACAGCGCAATATCAAGAGCAGCAACATCTAGCTGTTCAATTCCCAGAAATCCAGGAGGGCGTGAACTTTGAACTCAAATCGGGTTTGATCAGTTTATTGCCTCACTTCAGAGGAACCGATGAGGAAAATCCGAACAAACACCTCCAGGAATTCGATACTATTTGTAATAGTATGCAACCCCGGGGAGTTACTGAAGATCAAATCAAACTGAGAGCCTTTCCCTTCTCTCTAAAGGATGCGGCGAAGGAATGGTTCTATTACTTGGCCCCGGGCAGCATAGTCACGTGGGCAAAAATGAAGCAAGCTTTCCTGGAAAAATATTTTCCTACAACCAAGCTCAATAGCCTGAAAAGAAGCATCAGTGACATTGAACAGTTTCAGGGCGAGCAATTGTATGACTATTAAGAGAGATTCAGGAGGCTAGTAATCAACTGCCCATATCATGGCTACTCAGACCAGGATCTGGTACTGTATTTGTTTGGAGGATTGCTAGAGGAAGACCGTAGGTTGGTAAATGCTACCTGCGGGGGAAACATCTTGAACAAAACCCCCGTGGAAGCCTTTGAGGTCTTCTCCGAGCTCTCTGAGAGTTCAAGGCAATACCGCTCAAGGAGTAAGGCAAGCACCACATACACTCCCAGAGCAAGAGTGCATGCTGTACAAGAAGTGAACATCACAGAAGTTCAGCCTCAACAAACACAACCATTAGCCGATGAGAGTACATTACTAGCTCTCACCCAGACGCTTCAAGCACTCACACAAGCAATGATTCAAGCAAGTGCAAATAATACACAAGCAGTGATTCAAGCTGGTGCAAATAATACACAAGCAGTGATTCAAGCTGGTGCAAACAATGCATTAGCAATGAAAGAGGGATTCTCTCAGCTCACCCAGCAAAATTACACTTTGCACCAGGACTCTCAGCAATCTATATTACAATTGGGTGCATCACTGAGACAACTAATGCCTAGTACACCTGCAATAACGGAGTCCCCAAGCGAGTACTACGAAGACCAACTTGAAGCCAATGCAATCAAATTGAGAAGTGGAAAGAAACTAAGTGACCCTTATGCTGTGGGAAGGGATGAAAAACCAACAAGAGGCGAACGCTGGGAAGAACCGCGATCGCGGGCTGAAAACCGCGATCACGGTTATTTCACGGAAAAAACAAGGGAAGTCGCAGAGGAACCGCGATCGCGGGTCGAAAACCGCGATCGCGGGGCGTCGGATATGGAACCAAAACCAGTCAGCAGAGAACCGCGACCGCGGGGTGAGAACCGCGATCGCGGGTCGACTACGGATGACTACCCAGATTATATCCAGCCAGAACTTCCCCCGCTCAACCCTGAAAAGCCACCAGCACCCTTTCCTGAGGCATTGAGGGAGAAGAGAAGACCAAAAACCAATCAGGAGATCTTTGACGTCTTCAACAAATGCGAGGTGAATATTCCTCTCCTGAAACTGGTGGAGTCCGTACCCAGCTATGCCAAATTCCTGAAAGAGCCGTGTACAAACAAAAGAAGGCAAAAGCTGAAGGGAAATCAAAAGATCCAGGTCAGTGAGAGAGTTTCTGCAGTGTTTCAGCAGCGAATGCCACCCAAATGTGATGACCCTGGTATGTTTACTGTCCCTTGTACAATCGGTACCACCCATGTAGAAAAAGATATGCTAGATCTAGGCGCCTCTATTAATGTGTTGCCTTATTCTATATACAAAACCATGGGATTAGGACCACTTCAAGAAACTGGGATAGTAGTGCAATTAGCGGATAAGTCTAATGTCTACCCTAGAGGTGTGGTAGAAGACGTCTTAGTTATGGTAGACAGGTTAATTTTCCCAGTTGATTTCTATGTGCTTGACATGGATGATGATCCTCATGGAGCCCCTATTCTACTAGGAAGACCTTTCTTGAAAACTGCATGTACTAAAATTGATGTGAGTACTAGCACACTCACTATGGAATTCGAAGGGGACGAGATAGAATTCAACATTAACGAAGCTATGAAGCACCCCAATGACGAACATTCTCTATGTGCTATTGATGTGATTGATCCTATTGCTCAAGATGTTTTTGATAATTCTTATTTAAAGGAACTATATGCTGATTTGGAGAATGACATAGTTAGTCCTTGTGCGGAAATTTCAGTATCTACTAACATGCAGGAGAAGGTAGCAGACATAGACACATTCGGGGATAACCCCGCCCATAGCAGATGGAGCGATGGCCCCATTCCACTAACTGTACCCAGTGAAAAGCTGCTTCCTTCTATTATGCAGGCACCCCCGGTCGAACTCAAGCAACTACCAGACCACCTCAAGTACGCATTCCTTGGAGAGAATGACACACTACCAGTCATCATCTCAAACAAACTCTCCAAGGAGCAGGAGGACAAGCTGGTCAAGGTACTCAAGGTGCACAAGATAGCCCTGGGATGGACCATTGCAGACATTAAAGTGCTCAGTCCATCCACATGCATGCATAGGATCCTCCTTGAAGGGGAAAAAAAGCCATCCAAGCAACCCCAAAGAAGACTCAATCCACCAATGATGGAGGTAGTGAAGAAGGAGGTGTTAAAACTCCTACAAGCTGGAATAATCTACCCCATCTCAGACAGCAAATGGGTGAGCCCCACTCAGGTGGTGCCAAAGAAAGGCGGGATCACGGTAGTAGAAAACAAGGACGGCGAGCTAGTCCCCACCAGAACACAGACTGGGTGGAGGGTGTGCATAGACTACCGTAAGCTAAATGCGGTAACCAGAAAGGATCACTTCCCCCTTCCATTCATTGACCAGATGTTGGAGAGACTGGCGGGCCGATCATACTACTGTTTCCTAGATGGATATTCAGGATACTTTCAAGTCCCCATTGCACTAGAAGACCAGGAAAAGACCACATTTACCTGTCCATTTGGCACATTTACATACCGCAGAATGCCATTTGGCCTATGTAATGCACCCGGCACATTTTAACGGTGTATGGTAAGTATTTTTTCTGAATTTGTCAAGGATTTTATTGAGGTTTTTATGGATGACTTCACAGTGCACGGAGACAGTTTTGACCTATGCCTAGATCACCTTTCCTGGGTTCTACAGAGATGTGTGGAAACCAATTTATGTCTTAATTCGGAAAAATGCCATTTCATGGTAGAACAGAGAATTGTTTTAGCTCATATTGTCTCCGCAAAGGGTATTGAGGTCGATAAGGCAAAGGTTGATGTCATTCAATCTATGCCTTATCCTACTAACGTGCGTGAAGTGAGGTCCTTTTTAGGCCATGCATGATTCTATCGCAGGTTCATCAAGGACTTCTCCAAGGTCTCAGCGCCTTTGTGCGAGCTGCTGAAGAAGGATGTGTACTTTGTTTGCACTGAGGAATGCAAGAAGGCATTTGACGAGCTGAAGACCCGCCTCACCAGTGCACCAATCATCCAAGCGCCAGACTGGACGCGGCCCTTTGAGATCATGTGCGATCTCAAAGGGCCGCGTCCAGAGATATCAAACAGAGAGATAAAGACCATCCTAGAGAAGACAGTCTCGCCGAACCGAAAGGATTGGAGCTTGAGGCTGGACGACGCTCTATGGGCCTATCGCACAGCCTACAAAACACCCACACTAGTGGAAAAAACCCTAATAGAGGCGGGCATTTGGACACTTATTGAGGCGAACACCGTTCGCTTCAAATGAGGGGGCTGCAACAAGTGGGGACCCTTTTTGAGGCGGGCAAAATACGCCTCTAAAAGCCACTTGTTGAGGCGGGCCTCTATAGGCCCACCTCAACAAGTGCCTCACTATGGCGCCAAAGTGAGGCACTTTTAGAGGTGGGCCTATGTAGGCCCGCCTCTAAAAATCCACTTGTTGAGGCGGGCCTCTATATGCCCGCCTCAACAAGTGCCTCACTTTGGCGCCATAGTGAGGCACTTGTTGAGGCAGGCCTATAGAGGCCCGCCTCAACAAGTGACTTTTAGAGGCGGGTCTCCATAGACCCGCCTCTAAAAGTTATTTCAACAATTCGAGTACAACAACGCAAATGAAGGCCTCTAATTGGTACTTAGAAGGGAAAGACTTTTATTCCATTGGGTATAGTTGGGATGAGGTGTTGCAAGAATGGGACCAAAATCAACAACGATTAGCATAAACCATGACCCACAATTAAAGACATTTAGCAATAGCAAAGAGTTTCATATGTTCAAATG
Source organism: Rheum nobile (assembly GCA_027886185.1). Classification (NCBI taxonomy): domain Eukaryota; kingdom Viridiplantae; phylum Streptophyta; class Magnoliopsida; order Caryophyllales; family Polygonaceae; genus Rheum; species Rheum nobile. The sequence goes on along the minus strand of WOAB01000490.1, from coordinate 6,516,101 downwards.
AAAATATTTAAAGAAGACAACTTAGACACACGGGGTGATCAGCACAAAGATTGTTGTAATCACACATCAATGTCTTCTTGGTGAGATTATAGAACCTTAAAGCTTACCTCCATCCTTAGGAATGTCAGAAGTCCATAAAGTGAGATTATCCCTCAAAAGTTGCAAAATCAAAGTGTTGTCTTTGTAAGACTCTTCATTAAGAGTGTCCAGATCAGAAATAGCATCATCAAAGGCTTGCTTTGCTAGGTGGCACGCTCTATTTGAAGACAATAAAACATATTAGCAAATAACCATTAAAAGGAAGATGAACAACATAATGATGAGTCAACCACTTATTACCTTTCAGGTGAGTTCATAATTTCATAATAGAACACGGAGAAATTCAAAGCCAAACCCAAACGGATTGGGTGAGTTGGAGGTAACTCAGCTTCAGCAGTGGTTGAAGCAGTCTACAAACAACAAAATACCAGCTAGCAAAGTCAAATATAGCAAGGGGAAATACTCTTATAAAGAAGTCCAGCTGCATCTAAATCATTTGACAAAACAGCTGTATAAAATGTGTGAAATTATAAACGATGCGTTGTGCTTGATTACAATCAAACAAGATTGAAATGCAACAAGAAACTTGTATGCGACAATACCAGGTCAGATAAGGTGACAATAGAAAAGTACTAAACGAAAACTTTAAAATTTACATTTCATAGATGATCCATACACAGATAGTGCTATCAAGCCGAATGGATGCTTGAAAACTTAACATCTGGAGACATAATGAAAAAGAAAAATATTACAGTTTAGCTTCACACATTAGTAAAATATTTTGTCTTGGTTACCTGTATTCTCATATGCAAGCATAAGAATTGTGAAAGAAATTAGTTTCCCTTCACCAAGAATATTAGATATATTTTAAAGGCCACAAGGTACTCGTTGCAGGTTTCTGTGTCATAGGAGAACAAATTCGATACTATATGGATTATTTTCAGGTTAAATAAAATAAACCTAGTGAACAAATTAGGAAAAACAAGTTTAAAACATATCTAAACCAGGAACCTGAAGGCCTATAACGCATACTGCTGATTTCTCAAGAGCAAATGGTCAAAGAAAATTCCATATTATCAATAGTATAGACACCTAAAGCACTTGTCTCTCTCACATACGAACAATAACCCTTTATGTAAAGACAATATGAAATTAATAAGATAACCACTTACTCTGATGTTGAGAATGCATAATTAATATATTGAAAAACACTAAGTTTGTCTCGAGAATGAAGACTAACAGGAACAAATATATACTAACCTCTACACTATTAAGCAAGAAGGTGCTAAATTGATGAAGTGTGATTGCAGAATCAAACCCTGCAGTAACAAGAAGGGAATATTGTGGGTCGTACAAACATCTCCATATGCCCCTTCCTCTGCAAGATAGCAAACATATTTATAACTAGATTAAAAAAGAATAAAGAGAAACTCATTAAAAACTCCTTTGAATGTCTATCCACTTCATTCTTGCAGTCAAACACTGAACTAGTGGAATGTTCTATTTTTCCAAGTCAGATAACTCAGAATGACAAACAAGAGATTATTCTCCAACAAAAAAAAACAAGAGATTATTCTTATATTCAGATACAAACAGGATGTCATGCTATTCTACTTATAAGATGTAAGAAAAGTTTCATGCATCAGGCTGTAACGAAAGAAAATGATTCATTAAATCTGAAAGAGCAAAGCAAATAAGCAGTACAGATGGAGTAAGTAAATGAGTATTGTTTAGACAAATTGTGAGAGTAAACTAGAACCGCGATAATCTTACTTAAACTGGTTCACATTAAAGCATTATAACCTCATAATCCAAATCTGGACACAAACTAATCTTCTAGGGTTACAAGTATGGTATAAACCCGAAATCCCCAGACTAAAAGAAGGCCCTCCATGGAAAACGCACACAATAGAAGTCGAAACAAATTCGCAATGAAATTACATGGAAGAATATCACTTCGCACTTAAATCCAGAAGAAAACCACGAAAATCCAAAGAAAAAATGAACGACACTTACAGAGATATGCCGTTCAATCAACCGCTTCTCGTAGAGAAGCCCAAATGTCTTCGAAACGACGGGCTCCTCCGGCACCTCACCGGAAACTGCGCCGAACAAAACAACAAGTTCAAGAAGAAGAAAATCAAAACGAACGAACGAACAAGAGTGATGAATGGGGAGAGATTTACTTGAGCAGTTCATGGCGATAGAGCAGAATTAGGGTTTTTGCGACAGGTTTCTCGAGGAGCGAGAGGTTAGGGTAGAAATTGCCGTGGAGAAACGGGGTGAGTGAAGAACAGCTGCTCTTCTCCGGCGGAGGAATGTGGAGGGAGAGGAAACGAAGGCCTTCAATGCACGAGCTTTTCATTCATCACTCTTGTTCATAGGGGCATTTTCATAGGGGCATTTCATCAAACACCTTCAATGCACGAGATTTACACACAAAAATACACAAATTCGTACAAGCTTTAAACACAAAATACACAAATTCGAAATCAGTACATTAGGATTTGCTCGTATTTTACTTCTCCAAATCCGTACAAGCTTCAGTACTTATGATTTTACTTCTCCAATTCGGTATGAACCTAAATAAAATTGTAAATGTGTTTGATGAAATTAAAGTAAAATAGGGTGTTAGATGTGCTTACCGGCCAGCGGAATCGGGTGAGGAAGTCGAAACTCTGGTGAAACCGAGTGCTCGGCGAAAGGAGAGGAAGTCGGAGCTCGGCGAAGACGACGATACGAAGATATGAACGAAGGCGCGCACGGAGCTGAATGTTTTTAATTTAATTAGGGTAGACTTATAGAGGCGGGCCTAATATGCCCGCCTCTATAAGCTGAATGTAATGAGGCAATAGAGGCGGGCCTCTTTATGCCCGCCTCTATTGCATATATTTGTTGAGGCGGGCATATTATAGCCCGCCTCAACAAAAGTTAATAGAGGCGGGCTTTTTCGCCCGCCTCAATTATGTACCATTAGAGGCGGGCCTACATTTGGCCCGCCTCTAATACTTTAGCGGGAATATTTTTTCGGAAACTTTTTGAGGCGTATAATTATTTGCCCGCCTCAATAGATTTTTTTGAGGCGTATAAAATAATTATCCGCCTCAAAAACCTGAAAAACTGATTGCGTAGGTCGTTGTTGAGGCGTTTTGAAATATGTACGCCTCTAAAAGGGAGCCTCAAAAAGTGTTTTTTCCACTAGTGCCATTGGAATGTCTCCATACAGATTGGTGTTCGGAAAGGCATGTCATCTCCCTGTGGAGCTAGAGCATAAGGCCCACTGGGATGTGAGAAATTGCAATATAAAACTTGATGAGGTAGGAGCATTCCGGAAACTGCAGCTGCAGGAATTAGAAGAGTTACGCTTGGAATCATACGACAATGCAGTCATCTACAAAGAAAAGACAAAGGCGTGGCATGATAAGCACATTCTCCGGAAAGAGTTCAAGGCTGGCGACAAGGTCCTCCTTTTTACATCACGTCTGAAGCTGTTTCCAGGAAAGCTCAGGTCTCGTTGGACGGGTCCCTACACGGTCGCCCATGCATACCCCCACGGAGCAGTGGACCTGTACAACCCAACCAATGGCTCCACATTTAAGGTGAATGGTCAACGCCTGAAACCTTACCACGAAAGACCACACCTCTCAGAGCAGGAAGATCTCACCCTGGAAGATCCGCCTGATGCAGATTAAGAAGAAGGGAGTAACGTCAAGCCAGGACGTTAAACAAGGCGCTGCTCGGGAGGCAACCCGAGGTGCATTTCTGTTTCTCGTTTTCACTTTGAATTGTTGTACATTAATCTTTTTCTGCCACCATATTTTTTTTCTTTTTCCGTACGAACTAACCTAATGCAGATAAGTCGAAAGCAAACCGCGATCGCGGCCCCTCAGAAGCAGCGGGATTTCAGTTAGTTCGAAAAAAAAAAAACAAAAAAAAACAAAAAAAAAAACAAAAAAAATAAAATAAAAATCGGAATATATGGCAGCAGAATCTTTTCTTTTCTTTTTTGTACGTAAATCTTTTAGCCAACTCCTATCTTTCCAAACCCTCGTTTCACCTTTCTTAAACCACCCTTCCTCCCCTTTTCCTTTCTTTCTCTTTTTCTCTCCTACACCCACCCGTCGCCGCACCAAACCCTATTCCCCGCGATCGCGCCCCTCTAACCGCGATCGCAGTGAACACCACCTGTCGTCTCCCACCACCGAGAGCAACCCGCGACCGCGCCCTAAGCCCCGCGATCGCGGCCTACCCAATACCGAACCCTGCCCCCGCCGAACAGAGCAGTAACCATGGCCCAACCCATGCCCCGGAAGATGTCCAAACCGCAGATCAAGATCTGGAAGGATCTACAGAGGAAGCAAGTGATCCCAATAAAGTTCTTCGATGTGGCAGCCCTAATAGTTCTCCAACTTTGGGACTGCACCAAGCAACTCCTCGATCATGGCGGACTGGGAGGATTCCTGTGGAAGAAGGTACCAACGTATGACTCTCTAGTCTATGAATTCATTGCTACTTTCGAACCATAGGACAAGGGCAAGGCGTTCTCCTTCCAGTTGTGGGACAAGAACCATACCCTAACCAAGGACGAACTCAGAGAGCTTTTTGGTGTGTCTGCCCAACCTACACCTGGGTGAGAGTCCACTAATGGCAAACACTTGGACTTCTGGCTGCAAGCTACAGGGGCAGAGTTTGACACTAGAGGAGAATACAACTATAAGATCACCCACCCTTGCCTACGTTTGATCCACAAAGTGCTTGCACTTGCATTCCTGGGTCAAGGGGAGGTGAACAAGATCTCATGTGTCGACTTGGAGATCCTATGGTGTCTCACCCCAGAGAGTGAGGCCATTCCGGACTGGGCAAATATTTTCATGTATTTTGTCCAGAAGACGCAAAAGAAGGCCGCAAGAAGAATTGGTTTTGGGGGTATGATCACCCTCATCGCTTTGAAGTACTTTGATCCCGAAGAGACTACACTAGAGCCGGTCCCTGGTTCCTTCATCTACAACCTTGACCAATTGAGGAAGTCCAGACTCATCTATGGTGATCGCAGGGACGGATTCGTTTGGTTATCTCATACAGTAGGGGACCACAGGATGAAGTTGCCGCGACCAATACCCTTTGGTCCAACAACAAAAGATTTTGCCCTACCTTCGGATGAACCCGGCGCACGAGAAGCACCTGCCCGACCACCCGCGCGAAAGGAGGCTCCATCGTCTGGTTCACTCAGCCAAATGCTGGACCGCCTAGATCGCCTTGCGGCCAGGCAGGCGGAGATCTACAACCAGCAGACCACCACGACAACAACCGTGTATGCAATTGCGCTGGACTTGGATCGCTTACACCAGTAATCGGTAACGCGCTTTGATGATATTGAGGGACAAGTGGCCCTTCTACGCCACAGACAGGAGGAGTTCTTCAAGGGACATGGTCCAGCGGGACCTTCCACACCCCCAAAGTGAGTGTAGCTCTTCCCCCCCCCCCAATTTCTTTTCTCTGTCTTTTCTACATTGAGGACAATGTGATCTTTTAAGTGTGGGGGAGGAGTCTATATTCACTTTCTATCTTTGTATTCAGTTTTTGCATTTGTTTCAGCATATTTGATTCAGTATTTTCGAATTTCAATATTTTTGTGTAGCATATAAAAAAAATATCTCTGAAAATCCTGGGACAAGCTGAAAACCCGAAAGGGCGGCTTGGGTAAAAAGCAGGTGACCCGGACCAGCGCTAGGCTGGGGTAAAAAGGTGTCTGAGTGGCGTGAGCTTACGTGAGCACATCTATGACAAAAATATGAGTGGCTAGGATGAAAACCCCAAAAGGGCTCCTAGGCAAAATGAGCGAAAAGAAGAAGAGTGTTTTTCTAGGATCTCATTTTACCGGCGGGGCGACATAAGTGGAGACAAAGAAGGATTGTCGGGTAGGTCACTTTGGGAGTCATAAGGAGTCATAGATGAAGGCTAGGGTTAGAGGCTACTTATACTATTGGATGTCCGGGTTGAGCTTGGGGGAAGTACTCTACTTACCCTCAAGTTTATTGAGTTGTGGATGTGTTGTAGATAAGATTGGTGCCAGGAGCTTTGGCATGGGTTAGGTAACTCTTAGTTGGAGGATATGCTTCTTGAGACCTTGGGTGCTACATTGGAGGAGTAGACTTTCTTTTAGTTTACTCGAGGACGAGCAAAGGTCTAAGCATGGGGGAGTTTGATAAGCACTACTTTGTAGGGCTTAACTAAGAGTTATTAGAGGTTTTATTGGTGCCATTCGGGTAGATTTAGACACATTCTTGTGTATGGAGTATGGAGGCAAAGTCTTGGTGTTTTGGAGATGTTTTGAGCTTACTTGAAGATTGTTGGAGACATTGAAGAAGAAGCAGCCACGAGAGAGCCTATGGAAGAATAGAAGAGGAGAATGCTGGTGCAGCAGGTCGAGCATTAACCGCGATCGCGGGTGAGGTTGCCGCGATCGTGGGACTTCCAGGCATTCAAGACACTTCTGCAGGTACGGAGGAGAGCAAGGAGCGCGGAACTACGTGGCCCGCGATCAAGGTCCATCACCCGCGATCGCGGGTCAGCACGGCAGAGTTATTTCGGATTTCCCGAACCTATCTTATCTGTTTTTCTTTATTTTCAGTTTATTTATTCCATTTTCTATTCTTCAGTGGGCTAGGTCATTTGTAAAGCCCATATATACATACTCTCTTAGTTTTTAGGTTTTAAAAAGGAAGTTTTAGTTTGGAGAATTACGACGTTGTTGAATTATTCATTGATTCGGAGTTTTATGAAGAACATGAGGAGGAACTAACCTTCTTGGTTCCGCCTAACAATTGAAGCATTCATTGGATTTTGGTTGTGAGATTATCTTTCATGTTCGAGTTCCTATTGGTTTGTATTATCTCTTCTAAGCTTATTCCATTGGATTTCATTAATTGCACTAGCCCGCGCAACTAGTTGTTATTGGTGATTTTCATATTGCTAGGAGTAGGAAACTGTTGGGCTAACGTCCTATTCTGCTGTAGCAACTACAATTTACATGCTCTAGTTGAAATTGTTCTATTGTAGGGAGAGATAATTACATGGTAAATGCATCTGAGCGAGCGTTCTGTGTATCTTGGTTAATTCTTATATGCATTGCTGCCTTTGGGTTGAACTTTTAGTGGTACTAGGGTTATTCATTGGTAAGGGTTCTTAGTGGAAGGTTTCCCTTTGAATCTACATAAGATCGGGACAGGAACAACCATAGGAAGGAAGAAGAACTCGAGATAATCTATGATCAACCATATTCAGTGATTGTGGATATTTGTTAGGAGGAGCATTTTTCCTTTATTTGATTTATCCATAGATTTTGGCAAACCAAACCTAAAAACCCCCCTTTTTGTTACACTGTTCGATTGGTATTTGATTGTTAACAAGAAAATAGACGCCTGTGCTTCTCTTGGGATTTCGACCCTTGCTTACTCACTATTCTAGTTTGGAAGTTGAGGTTACTTTGATTTGGCATAACGACCTTAGGCCACGTCAATAGTCTTTCATTAGACTAACCAACCGGGTTTTACTCCTTGCATGGTTGGCTGGTGTCATCCGTCCTATACGGCACATCAGTGGTTGGTCCCCGAAGACTTGAAGTAACCAATCGAAGAAGAGGCTTGCAGTTGAAGATTTAAGTGACAGTGTTTTAAGGTTGTTAATTATTACTTGAATATATATTCCTATAACCTAGTCATGTAATAAGATTTATTATAAAAGTCTTCCACTGTAATTTAACTCTGTTGTAAAATCGTCATCCTCATTTAACGAGAGGTCTTTTAATAAAAGGTTGAATTTCATTTAAAACGTCTTTTGCTGTTAAATCTTTCGTTATTTAATATACTTATTTAAGCTTAATTGTTCCGATTAAAGCCTAGGGTGACTTTGGACAGTAACGTCTGAGGTCACTGGCGTGTGGCACTACTGACATAAGTCGGGGGTGTTACAATTATGGTATTTCGGGAATTTTTGAAAATTCTTGGCCTATTGTTAGGTTTGAGAATTTTCGAAAATTAATTTCGAAACTATTTTCAACCTATTTTCTTTTAAAAAGGATTTCGAGAGTTTTAATGTCAGTACTAAATTTAAGGTTTTCAAATTGCTTAAGGTTTGCAGAATTTAAAAGTAATAGTGTGCTAATATTAAATGAAAAAAAATGGTATTCGAAATGGTGTTAAAAGTAATGTTTAAACTCTCTTATGTTAAGCATTAATTTTCATAGTACTTTCATAAAATAATTTTATAAACGTTTAAAAATTAAGTTGTGTTATGACTTTAAAAAGTGTGGTTTAGATTTTGGTAACGGTTTACAAAAAAATAATAATGTCTTTATTTCAAGGAAATAACTGTATAAATACTGATTTTTCCAAGCTAAGTATATAGAATTTATATGTACGAAGTATAAGGTTTAGTAATAAGTGGGTTTTTTTTAAACCTCTGCAAGCTTCGAGTTGTTACTTATTCCTTAGATCCATTCTTAGGGATATCGTTTCTCCTTAGGCTTAATGTCATTTAAAGGTTGACGTTTCTCCTAAAAGTGCCCATTCTCAAGTAAAGGGAAGGAGATCGTGTTGCGGTTAATGGTGGAGGGCCAGTCAGACTGATATAAAGTTATTAGTTTAGACCCTTATAATTCGTATCATAATGTAATTGACTAAGTGTCATGTATAAATCGGAAAGTTCTAAACTGACGTTATGGTTCATCAACAGATGGTGAACACAAGGAACACAATTCGTGCGGGTGTTGGGCCAAGTAACAACCCTAGGATGAATCTGAGAAGTGCCGCAAATCAAGGAGAAGAGAGCGAGTCTGTCTCTCACAATAACCCCGTATACAATGGCCATGTTCGGGCTAATCCTCGAGTGGTATTCGACGTTGCGGCCATAGAGGCCATTCGGGGGATCGTTATGCAAGCGGTCACCGAGATAATTCGGCCAGTCGCACCACAAGCACAAGGTGTTCCGGTTCCTCATGTTGTCCCAGAATTTGAGGAGCCAGTGGTTCATGTACCTCAAGTCGATGCCGTCAGGAACAGAGGAAGTTACGGTCGAGCCTTAAAGGCCATAAGCTCAATGATGCCTGACAATTATGACGGTACTGGAGAACTAGTCAGAGTGGTGTATTGGTTCTCACATATGGAACGGTTGTTTAGGAATGTCGGGTGCACTGAGGCTGAGAAAGTGCACATCGCCTCCCTTCACCTTAAGGATATGGCTAGCGAATGGTGGGAGAGCGCGAGTTTAGCTGATCATCTCGGGTTGAACTAGGGTATGTTCAAGACAAAGATGACTGACCGTTTCTTTTCCCGCGCTATGAGGGAGGAGAAGCATAAGGAATTCCTTTACCCTAAGACCGATGGGTTGAAGGTGACTGAGCTTGCAGCTAAGTTCAATCACATGTTGCAATATGCTGGACCAGAAGTGTCGAGTGAAGAACAAAAGATCTGGTACTTCCATGGATGGATGAATCCAGAAATCAAACCTCTGACGGTGCGTCACGGTTGTTCTACGTTAGAGCAATATGTGGATGCGGCCTACAAAATAGAGGCCACACTGGAAGAATCCACCCAAAAGCGTGAGAAACGAAATAAAGGAAGGGGTGGGCAACAGGACCGCCAGGTTGGTACATTCAAGCGACCGGCATCGCCCACCAAGTCGCGCTAAGACCAAGACGACTCAGCCTGACTCCGCCAGAGGCTCAGGTTGGAGTAGCGGAGTGATTCAATGCCACAACTGTGGTGAAGCTGGGCATAAGAGTCTTAATTGCCAAAAGGAGAAGTGGGTATGTTATAACTGTGGGAAAGAAGGCTACATGAAAACATACTGCAGGCAGAGGGGTCAAGGGACAACACAATCATATCAAGCCTCAAATGTTGGCAGTAGGCAGAACCCAAAGCCGGAAGCATCTGCTTCGGAGCAATCTGTTGCTCGTAATAAAGGCAAGGCACATATGGAGTCTTCGGGTCAGGGGCAACGACTCTTTGTGATTCGTCACTCCAATGAGAAGGAGAACCTGAATGAATAGTTGTATTTTGTTGAGCCTTTTTAAGAATAAGAAGCGATGGCTTGTGTCGATAGTCTCCATAGTTTAGTATTCTGTCTGTTCGACTTTCCGTTAGTTGTTTTAATGTAATGTTTCGAATAATAAAAAAAATGTTTCCTTGTTCCGAAAATTACTAAATTCGTTACTATTGCAAGTTGTTCGTGCATATAAGAATCCTTGAGTGCCAAAAGTAGTACATGTCATGTGTTGATAAAGACTATTTGGACTCATAAAGGACAGTGTTGGGTTGTGACATGTGTGGTTGTTCCCTACCTTGTTAGCATGAGATTTAAGGTCAAAACTATTCATAAGAACCCCTCTATTTTCCTAAAATAATGTCAGGTTGGGCATTGACATTATCTGTTCCCTTTGCTCAAAGTCATGAGCATTGTCTCGAGAGGATAATGCTGAAAGGATTCCTTGCTAGAAGGATTTGGTGGTGTAGTAATGCTCTGTGGAGTTTGAGGCTATTCCTCATGTGTAGGGCGAGTTGTATAAATAATATATATTTAAGTGAATAAAGGTATAATAGAGATATTTCATAAGGAGTCGTTTCTCTAAGATGATCGTACTCTAATACGATCTTGAGTAAACTTTAGAACCCAAGAGTTATGTTGATGTGGTTTATAAATGAGTATGTCCATCATGGGACCAGTGTTAAGAGCTTTTTGGAAAAGCTAAGTGTGCGAAATCATAAGTACGGTTTTGGAAGACCTATTTGAGGTTCTTTATGAGGCCTTCTTAAGGAAGTGAGATAATGTTATAAGGAGTATTAAGGTGATTAAGTCTTGAGTAAATATTAAATTTCAGAAGCAAAAGGTTGCTTGATTTGGGGTAATAAATTGTTTGAGGACGATTAAGTGTTTAAGGAGTTATGGATGAATAACAGACTCAGTCGGTAAAAGTTTGTTCTAACTTGGGTGGATTAAAAGTATGAGATAATGTAAGTGTATGGATTTTATCAAATGGACTTGATGAAAAAGTGATCTATGTCTATTAAGGTGATCTTATGACACATGTTGGATGAACAAGGTGATTGATTATAATCGTGTTAAGCGGATTGTTAGCATCATGTTTGAGGAAAACATGAATAAGATGTTGTGCGGTTAATTGTAAAAAGGATTAAGGAACCTTAAAGGTCTTATGTTAGAGCTTGATTAATGGAAAGATTTTTGGTTAAGAAGATGGGATAAGGGTCAAATTTAATTAAGGTAAATAATGAGGTAGATGAGGTGCATATGTAAAGGGTAGGCCGATATAGCAATGGGAGGTAATAAGTTGGAGGTATAAGTGAGTTTTATGTATGTACTTTGAGGATCAGATCATCGAAAGGAAGTTAGTAGAAAAATGTTGTATTCTTCTACTTGAGGACATCAAGATCTTTATGATGAATAGGGCATAATAGCGAGATTATATTGGAGACTATAATGGATACTCTGATTAAGGTAATCATAATCGTGTGAGTGACCATACCGATTCTAAATGAGGGTAATGAACGAAGGCAGTATGTAGTGGGTGGAATCATGATCGAATAAATAGTTTGACTTTGGTGATGTAGATTACAAAGACCAAAGTTATTTAAGGATATCAACTTAAGGAAGGTAAGGTATAAACTTTGAGAGTGGTTTATAAAGAGAAAAGTTGAAAGAGAAATGTGTGTTCTCATGCTTAAGGTATAGCAAGTCTATTGCGATGATTTTGAAGACTATTATCCTAAGAAATTTATGACCTTGTGGATATAGTCACGAGTTATTACAGGTGTAGCACATGGAGATAAGATATGCGAAGATAATGGTACGGTTGAGGAACCAGATCGTTTTCCTATGAGCAATTTGATAGATGAAATGATTAAGGGTACTAAGTGCAGGTAGTAAGGCTGGTGGTGAAACCGGTCACTCTACCTTACTGATGTTAGTTTCAGGGTTGAAACTATTTTTAAGGGGGTAGTAATGTAATAACCCTCATGATTGCCATAAGGGTAATATGGTAAAATATATAATTGGTGAAAAAAAGTTATAAAACTCCTTAAGTTATGAAGGGTCTAAATTATGGTTAACCTTACGTTAACTATAATCTGAACCAACTTATAAATTTTAACTTAGAAATGCTTGAACCAATTTACAAAGTGTTAAATGGGTTAGGCATGGTTAAACTTATAAGGTTGGGTAACTTAAAGTAAGGTCGTTTCTCCGAGCTGTTATTGGCCAAGTTTCGGGGTCGAAACTTCTTTTAAGGGAGTAGTATTGTAATAACCCCTAAAAGTCCCGAACTGTCATTTTGTGAGAAGGACATAATGGGCAATTTTTGTAATCTCAGTAAGGTTATTTGAACATAATAATATACGTTTAAAGAGTTTTGGGTCTTAGAATATTTTTAGAAGTGCTAAAAATAAAGGTTTAGCATGCCCTTGAACGAAACCCGCGACCAAAGGTCAAAAGACGCGCTCGCGGCATTTCCGCGACCGCGGCTGTGTTTCCGCGACCGCGATAACACTGTTCATCGCCATCTTCAATTCTTTTCACGTTTTTCCGGTTCGTGTGTCGGTGTTTCGCCGAAGGGGGATGCCAAGCGTTTGGTATGCCGGCGTTGAGCTCTCCGTTTCCTTATAAAAGGAGGTCGGGGGCAGCTTCAACTTTCATCCACAACCATCAAATCCCTATCTTTCTCTCATTTTGTGCCTTCGCCGGAGTTCTCGCGTTCGTCGGAGTCTCGCCGGAGTGGTGGTGGTCGCCGGAGGTGCCTTGGGAAGCTTGGAGTGGTGGTGGACGTAGTGAGCCTTCGTCCGAATCAAGGAGTTGTCGTCTTCATCGTCGGTAAGCCTCGAATCCGAGTTGGAGCCGCGTCGGAAGGGAGATCCGCGACCGCGGGGATGAATTCCGCGACCGCAGCTCTGCCCAGATTTCCGCGACCGCGGATGTGCAAACCGCGACCGTGGCTTGCCTTAGCAAGCGCGATCGTGGCTTGGGCATCCACGGCCATGGCTTAGGCTTTTGTTTCCCTTCGATTCATTTCGTGTTTTCGTTTGTTCTGTTGTTTCGTGTTGTATCGTATCTAACTTAGGGTTCCGTCGTTTATCTCGTCGGCGTCATAGGAATCCGTACTCAGATTCCAGTCTGCAGATCTCGGAACCCGACATCTTCGATTCGCCTAAATTAAGGCAAGTGGCGGTTCGCTCTTGCTCATTATTCCATGTTTCCCTTTATTATCAATTAATTGATTGTTAATTAAGATGGGATAAATGTGTTGTTTTCAGTTTGGGAACAGATTTAATTAAAACGATGTGTTAAAATATGACTTTATAATAGGTTGTATATATTGCTAGAAACAACGCTATTATATAGGTTGATGTGATATTACCGTAATGGATTGTTGGTGTGGATTTAAATGTGAACTTAAATGCTACATTAGCACGAGTATTCGTAGGAACGCTAATTCCTTACGAGGATTAGTCGTTTCTTTATAACGTCGGTGTTAGGAAGTAAGTGCCCTAACACTCTTGTGGTCATGACCTACCCCTATCTAAATATAGGGGTGGTGCACTCAGCTAGTGCTAATCTTCGGGAGGTATTCCCAATCTTAAGGGATTTATTCCCAATGTCTCATTACGAGATGTGAAATTAAAAGCTTCAACGTTAAAGTGCATTTTGGAAGTAAATATGATAAGTGCGGTTATGCACATAATTAATATACCCTCGGGCGAGGAGTAAAACGTGGAAACCGCCCAGACTCTTGTTAGAGTAAGTCCTCTTTCCAATCTGGATTCGCATTACGCGGTGAGGTTGGTCGTGGACCCAAATAATCAAGGTCGTTTTTAAAACTTGTGTGTGAAAACTTAACGTTCCCAAACATTTGTCATACGTTTCCTATAAGACTCATTTCTTTTGGAGTCTTCTTTTCATTGCATACCTTCTTTTTAAATTCCGTGAAAGTTCTGGGTTATGTATCGTTCCTTCAGTTATTATTCGAGGGACAATGATAGTAAACGGTTACGATCACCTGAACCATTCTGTTTGTACCCTTACATAGTCTTTCATTAGACTAACCAATCGGGTTTTATTCATTGCATGGTTGGCTAGTGTCATCCATCCTATACGGCACATCAGTGGTTGGTCCCCGAAGACTTGAAGTAACCAATCGAAGAAGAGGCTTGCAGTTGAAGATTTAAGTGACAGTGTTTTAAGGTTGTTAAGTATTACTTGAATATATATTCCTATAACCTAGTCATGTAATAGGATTTATTATAAAAGTTTTCCGTTGTAATTTAACTCTGTTGTAAAATCGTCATCCTCATTTAACGAGAGGTCTTTTATTAAAAGGTTGAGTTTCATTTAAAACGTCTTCCGTTGTTAAATCTTTCGTTATTTAATATACTTATTTAAGCTTAATTGTTCCGATTAAAGCCTAGGATGACTTTGGACAGTAACGTCTGAGGTCACTAGCGTGTGGCACTACCGACATAAGTCGGTGGTGTTACAGGTGTGTACATTATTCGCTAGGCGGCACTCCGGTAAGAACGCCCACTCCCCCGCGCGAGACCAGTGAGAATTGTTTTTGCGCTAACACGTGGAACTGCCATGTCATTACTTTATTAATTAATTTATTTTTATTTTTATTGATCTATTTTTTCCTTTTTTATTTTTGTATGTTTGTATTTTTTTCGAACCTAATTTTCCTCAAAAGCACTTTATGTTATAAGCAAATGTACATGTAGTTAAAATACACATCTATTATGACCCAAATGCAATTCACGTAATAAGCAAAATCACATGTAGTTAAAATGCACATCTAGTTATATACAATTGCACATCCTAAATCCTAAACCATAAATCACGTTATAACAAAATGCACATTGACGTTATAATCAAATGCACATAATGGTGTTCACCAAATGCACAAATTGATTTGTAAAAAAATGGCATGAAATAAATAATTTAAAATTAAAAAAGTGATGTGGGTGCCACATGGCGGTGACCAATTGCACATAGGGGTGTTCTCCAAATGCACATTCACGTTATAATTGAATGCACATTCACATTATAATCAAATATAGATGATGATGTTTGCCAAATGCACAGATTGATTGGCGAAAAAAATTGCTCAGAAAAAATAGAGTAAAAGAAATAAAAACAATTCAAATCACATATCACGTTATAAAGAAATGCACATAATGGTGTTCGCCACATGCACACCACGTTATAACCAAAAGCACATTCACGTTATAACCTGATGCACACAATGATGTTTGACAAATGCATAAATTGATTAGAAAAACATGACCCAAAAATTGGAAAAAAGAGTAAAAGAAATAAAAAATGCACATCATATGGTGGTCGGTGACCAAATGCACATAGTGGTGTTCGCCAAATGCACATTCATGTTTCAACCAAATGCATATTCACATTATAACCAAATGCACATAATGATTTTCTCAAAATGCACATATTGATTGGCAAAAAAATGCCCTGAAAATATAAAAAGAGTAAACAAAATAAAAAAATGCACATCACATATCACGTTATAACGAAATGCACATAATGGTGTTCGCCATATGCACATCACATTATAACTAAATGCACATCATATATCACGTCATAACCAAATGCACATTCATGTTATCACTAAATGCACACTCACGTTATAACCAAATGCACATAATGTGATACGCCCCAAGCAAGGATCCGGACTGGTTCAAGGTAGAATCGTCACCCAAGCACCGATTGAACTCCATAAGAGTTTAGCGAGTTTGGGAGAAGGAAAAGGGATAGATCTAGATCTAGATTTTCACCCCAAAAAAAAGGGATAGATCTAGATGTGAGGTTTTGAGGGGAATTTGAAGGGATAAGCAACTAAATTACTTGGATAAACACACCATGAAAATCAGAAGAAAGTTTGTAGATTAATCCTTGGATGGACACAACAAAAACAATCCACAAGTGTTTGGATGAACACACCAAACAATGACGCCAAACCTAAAGGTTTCTCAATGTTTTCTCTCAGGGAAAAACTCAAGAATTTTATCGGATTAAACGTCCCTAACAATGGAAACAAAACATGTACTTATAGAAAAGCAAAGAAAGTTCAAAGGTTGCTCCAAAACACAACCCAGATTGTCTTCAGTTAACCGGTAGCAAATGATCTCCAAACGAGCTGAATTTTTGATATGTGATGATGGGCCTCGTGAACTTGAAGCCCACAACAAAATGGGCCCAAACGCACGAGGAATCTGAGAGAACGCCCTGGAGTATTGTCATGGCATTGCCAGCATCGACGATGGCTTGTCTTTGGCTGTCTTCATCGGGCACTCTTCAACTTTGGTCGGCCAACTTGAGGTCCTTTTCTCTCTTTGGGTCCCAGTAGGTTTTGGAAGAAGTTGGGACCCAAGTGGATGAGTTGCACCGACGAAATTGTGATCACCTTCCCTTGTCGCCGACGCCGCATGTGCTTCTTCGTGACTTAGGGCATTCACAAGGCACTTTTCCACTTGCATCGACACTCCTTGAGCATATAGGCATGCTTGAATGTCCTTGAGCACCTTCTTGGCTTGGGAACGCATGAGCATGCCCGGTGCCTGGTGAGTGTCGGCCTTATGCTCTTGATGCAAATGTTGATTCGCATCATCCTCCCCCCCTTGGGGAAGATTCGACCTCGAATCATCCTCCTTGTCCATGACATCCTTCCCTTCAATCAAAATCAAAAAACGAGTCACAATATCCTTTTTATGAACATAATACTCATCTAGAAGCTCAATATTTCCAAGATCTAGATGGTATGCCAAAATGCATGAACAAGCAAAACAACTTTTCTTTCTATGTCTATGTATATGCTTAATCATGCTACTAGGAACATAAAAAGCATACTTGATTTTGAAAATGAAACTATGGTCTATATGCATCCTATATGACTTGTCTTCAAAGAAAATCTCATGATGCATACTAAAATTTACTCATCTAAAGCCACATTTTTCTTTATGCTCATGCAGATGATTAACCATGTCACAAGTGAAATGACAAACATCCTTACTCATGCAATTAGCAAAGTGACCTAGATGCATGCTACCTGAAATACTTTGAGGAGGATTGCAATAAGAAATGCAAGAACTTTTATCGAAACAAGTCAATGCATCATGTCTTGCAAATAATCTTTAACAATAGATGCATGCACAAAAGGGTCCACATTTGAAGAGACAAAATATGAACAAGTGAAAGACACTTCCCCGAATTTTGAACTTCTTGCATCTTTTCCATGTGCTATGTCCTCCTCATCCGTGAAGATGCATTTTCCCTCCTTGATGACCAATTTATCTTCCTGTCCCATAAGGCCGAATGAAAGACATGTTGGAAGCATAAGCATTGCATCCAACCAAGGTGTAGCCATATGGTTGAAGAAGCTATGTGTGTAGGAAGAAGCACCAAGAGGCTTTAGCATAAGCCACTTCGGATTAAGAACATATGACTTGCAACTTTCAACCTCCCTCTCTTGAGGCTCGTCATCATAGATAGGAGGTCCATCCCATTGACTTGTAAGTTCCATTTGATTGGATGGCCCATTATCTTGGAAGCTCTCTTGTAAATCATCACCATGGGGTGACCTAAGTGGCTCTTCATCATATATTGGGGGCAGGTCCCATCGGATGACTACATCCTTGGTCACATCATCGGTGAAAGGGTAACTCACGATGTCATGAGGTTGGCTAGGGGTTTGTGCATCCATGAGGTTTTTCCCTTTGTCTCCCTCGGCGTGACCACTTCCTTGGCTCAACTGATTAGTTACCCGCCGGTGTCAAACCCTAGCTGGTGCACAATCACAAGGAAAAGAAACCCTCCCAAGTGTAGTTACAAGTTCCAAGCCAATAAACCACAAGGAAAGTTGTAATGAGCACCAAATGTAGGGTTAGGCTAGGATAAGTGTTTGGTCAAGTAAGCTTTGTTCCTCACGTGTTCTTAGCACTTAAACAGTTTATAAAGTTCAACTCAAGTGCACAAGAAGCTACTAGGCACCAACCCTTCACAAATTCGTTTTTGCAACACTTTAGAAAAAAAAACGAAAAAAATCAGAAATGCACTCGACTCTTTTTGGTTGAGAATGATCTTTCTATGGCCTCCCCTTTTGTCTTAGGCCGGGTGTTTCTTTGCTCAACCCCTTTTTCTCAAGTTCAAATTCTTAACTTAACAATTCTTGTTATTCTTGCTTGAACACAACTCAACTTTAGCCTTAAAATAACAACACAAATTATTTTTTTCGACTTTGTTGTCCTAACTTGTCACACGTTGCTCAAAATTTTGCTTACGGGATGAGTATGGTTCCCGTATCTTGTTTCCTTGAATTAGGAACTTTAGAAAGTGTATATCATGCAACAACACGTGATTAACTAGGCCCAAAGAAGTTACAAATTTCAACAATGGTCAAGGCTATTAAAGATAGAGCATTAAAACACAGAATTAATGCCTGAATTAATGGTGCAGAATTAATGGCTGGATAAGGAGGAGTTACGTTTTCAAAAAAACTCAAAAGACTCCCTCAACACTCATCTTTTCAGATCTACAATCAAATTTCTCATAGTTCATACGCAAAACTCAAGAACACAAGATCAAAACAACAACAACATTCGGCTAGAAGCACTTGGTGTTCATTGCATGTCTTTCTTGCGTTTAACTAACTTGGAATTCGATAATAACCTTGAAAAGGCTCTGATACCAATTGATACACCCCAATCAAGGATCCGGACTGGTTCAAGGTAGAATCGTCACCCAAGCACCGATTGAACTCCACAAGAGTTTAGCGAGTTCGGGAGAAGGAAAAGGGATAGATTTAGATGTGAGGTTTTGAGGGGAACTTGAAGGGATAAGAAACTGAATTTCTTGGATAAACACACCAACAAAATCAGAAGAAAGTTTGTAGATTAATCCTTGGATGGACACACCAAAAACAATCCACAAGTGTTTGGATGAACACACCAAACAATGACGCCAAACCTAAAGGTTTCTCAATGTTTTATCTCAGGGAAAAACTCAAGAATTTTATCAGATTAAACGTCCCTAACAATGGAAACAAAATAGCTACTTATAGAAAAGGAAAGAAAGTTCAAAGGTTGCTCCAAAACACAACCCGAATTGTCTTCAGTTAACCGGTAGCAAATGATCTCAAAACGGGCTGAATTTTTGATATGTGATGATGGGCCTCATGAACGTGAAGCCCACAAAAAATGGGCCCAAACTCACGAGGACTATGAGAGAACGCCCTGGAGTATTGTCATGGCATTGCCAGCGTCGATGATGGATTGTCTTTGGTTGTCTACACTGGGCACTCTTCAACTTTGGTCGGCCAACTTGAGATCCTTTGCTCTCTTTGGGTCCCAGTAGGTTGTGGAAGAAGTTGGGAGCCAAGTGGATGAGTTGCGCCGACAAAGTTGTGATCACCTTCCCTTGTCGCCGCCGCCGCATTTGCTTCTTCGTGCCTTAGGGCATTCACAAGGCACTTTTCCACTTGCATCGACACTCCTTGAGCATATAGGCATGCTTGAAGGTCCTTGAGCACCTTCTTGTCTTGGGAACGCGTGAGCATGCCCGGTGCCTGGTGAGTGTCGGCCTTATGCTCTTGATGCAAATGCTGATTCGCATGATAATGATGTTCGCCAAATGCACGAATTGATTGGCGAAAAAATGGCTAAAAAAATAGGTGAAGTAGCGTTACGTGTCACCACCACGTGGTGGTGATCAAATGCATATGATGGTGTTCGCCAAATGCACATTCACGTTATAAACAAATTCACATAATTTTGTTCGCCAAATGGACACATGTTATAACCAATTGCACATTCACGTTATAACAAATGCACGTAATGGTGTTTTCCAAATGCACAAATTAATTGGCAAAAAATTACCCGAATTATAAAAAGGAAAATAAAGTTACGCATGCCACGTGGCGGTGACAAAATGCACATAATGTTGTTTACCAAATGCACATTCATATAATAACGAAATGCACATTCGCGTTATAACCAAATGCATATACACGATAAAATCAAATGCACATAGAGTTGTTCACCAAATGCACATTCATGTTATAACAAAATGCATATTCATGTTATAACCAAATACACATAATGGTTTTCGCCAAGTGCTCAAATTGATTGGCAAAAAATTGGCCCGAATATTAAAAAAAATTAGAAAAATATAATTCATAGCTATTTTGGGTGAAAATAAATATTTTGAACTTTCGGGTTTACTCGAGTAATTAAAATCAATAGAGGAAATGAGAAATACAATAAAATGAAGAAAAAAGTGCGGGGGACTAGAACACGAGTAAACAAGCACACCCTTCACCCTTGTACCAACTACACTAAGTTGATTTAATGTTTTAAGATGGCCCAATTACTTGTTGGTCTTTTTTTTCTAAAATTTGACCATATTTACATAAATGCCACCGTGTGGCTTCTCCCCCTTACATGAGAACATTATCGCCGGGCCTTGTGTTCTCACCAGAATGAGTTCCTTCTTTGCTACATACTATTAGATTTATTAACCCAATAATAAAACAATCACTTAATATTTGATATATGTATACACCAAACAAAAATAACTACGATATATGTTATATCGCTTCATGACTATATGACATACAATTTTATTTTCTTTTTTAATTCAATTAATTGCATGAAACTCATAATTTACACCTTTTTATACACACACTAAAGCCTTGATTTTTTTCCTATGTGTCACCCAATTAGCTATTCCACGTAGTGTAACACCTCTAAATTACCTTAGAAATATTACCGCTAGTGACCTCGGAACACATATCTGAAGTCACCCAAGGCTTACAGTATTGATCACAAATATAAAATAACACATAACTCTCATAATCTCATAATAATGTTTTACAAATGATGTTGCCGAAAATAAAATTGGAATCAAATACCGAATTATAGAAAATGTCCTAGCAGGAGTCTTAATGGAAAAATACCAAAGATTACACAATAGGTTATAAACCTAAAATCTAACCTTAGGATCTTTAACCTTATTTAATAAAAATATTCAAAAATAACAACTACATCCAACGTCGGAATTATGCTTCTTCACACTTGGGAAGAATTACCTGATGTGCCTTATGGGGCGGATGCATCATCCAACGATTCAAGGAAAAAGAAAGGTTGGTTAGTCTAATGAAAGACTAAACAAGGGCATTTATGAGAGGTTCTATGTGATCATATTAAGTTACTATCATTGTCTCTCGAATAAAAGCCGATAGACGATACATAACTAAAATATTTTCACTAAAACAAAGGAAAAGACATGATTCAAGAGAAGAATCCAATGAATTTGTGTCTTATAGGAATATTGTTGGATCGTTAGAGTTACGTCTGAGGGAACAAAAGCTTTGTTCCCACAGAAGGCACAGCGGATTAAAATAGCAAGAAAGATAACAGAAAGAACTCACGATATATAGTGGAAACTCTGATTAGCAAAACTAGCTTCTCAAGGAAAAACCACTACCTTCAAGCTTCCGCTTGAAAGGATTTTGAAGTGTGTACTTGTCTTATTGATTTCTTGTTCGATTACACTTGTAGCATGGACTCCAAAACACTAGACTTCCCACCTAGATTCGAAGATCACTCCTACAACGATGAATCCGAACTCAACCCTCGAAGACTCACAAACACTTCACTCTCTTTTTCTTCTCAACTGAACGCTCTTCGTTCTAATTTTTCCTCTACGTCGTTACATAGAAAAGAATCCATACTTCTATTAAATACAACTCGGAAAAACCCTAATTGTAACAAGATAATCCTATCTTCCTAAACTTGGTAACAACATGATATTAATTGATTTGAAGAAATAATATCCCAACCGTCTATATTAATTAAAGAAAAGATTCCTTAAATTAATATAACCGGATAAGATATAATCCCCTCTCTCCAATTATCTTATCTTACGAAAGAATTCCTAAGATAAAACAATCGGCTTCTTCTCTCTCCATATCTTCTCGTTCGGCATGATCCTTGCAGCCGAAGTCTTCCATCCTTAACCGCGTGAGTTTGTTTCCATAGTTATCACGCTGGATATCTTCTTTCCTTTTGCAGCCTTGATTTGGTCCGTCACTTCAGTTCCTTGAGAGGTAACAAAGCACATGAACAGAGCTTTGTTCCCTCTGCGATCCTTTGCTGCAAAGCTCCCTGGGATACCTTTCTTTGTTCCTGAAACACTTAGTACCCAGATTAGTTGAATGTTTGTTACCATCAAAACCTAAGGAATTCAACAAATTCCCCCTTTTTGATGGTGACAAACATCCTTGACAATAAAGCATATACATACGAGATAAAGACAGTTATGGAGAGAAAGTTTTCCCACTAAGGCAGTATTAGTTCCCCCTCAACTCAGCAACATATGAAACCATGTTCTGTTCCCCCTTAACCAAAGCTACCTGTCATTTTCCCCCTTTTGGCATCATCAAAAATATAAGTAAAGAGATAGAGAGAAAAAGACCACAGCAGGATAAGCAAAACAACCCCTTTTGCATTAGATTGAAACGCACAAACATAGACTGCATGTAAAGACAACAACAAAATGAGCACATGTAACACATATGATTAACATGCCAATCATTGCAAACACATGAAACAGAAGCAAAGAAAAGCAAAGTAGTAGGGGAAGATGTGCTGGGAACAAAAGAGGGATTGGTTAGCCAGAGAAAGACGAATCAAGCACCACTGGTGCCTGCAGAGGGAGCTGAAATATGAATAGCAATTTAGGCATTCACTTACTCTGTAAGACGCCTTTGTTGTTCTGCCAACAGAGATATTGCGCGAGACAAACTTCTCATGGTCATTCCTCAAATCAGATTCCACCTTTTGTTCCCCCTCAGAGTCTGCACCTTCAGACTCTTCTTCCTCCACAGCAGCTTCCATCTCACGTCTAACCTTGACCCAACCAACACCTTCTTGTAACACAAACTGCTTCTTGTGTAGCTTACTAGCATCCAACCACCGGTAGAAGAAAGATTCATTTGTCCCCTCTTTGTGTTCCCTGTGGTGTTCCAGTTTTGTTTTTTTTGTTTTTTTTTTGAAACAGCACACGGGAGTAACATGACAACTTTGCAGAGAACGCCATAGATAGGAGGGGAGAAAACACAAGAATATCTTCCAAAGATCACAGCCAAGAGGATATCTTCCAAAAATAGATCTTGTAAAAGATTCTGTCCAAATCCATCAAAGCCCACAAAATCTCAAGCACAACAACCATCATGCAACCACCACATCACCTTTTATGCACGAACACTTCTCAAGCAGTTGCAAGCCATCATTACACATCATACCTGTCAAATCCCAGCCACAGACCACAGAGGCGACAATTCGTATTCTCGACTTTCCGAAAAAAATAGAGGAGTGTGATGCGGGGGTAATGTTACCAGAGAGGGTACAAAGAACATCACACATAAACATATACGAGAATTTTTAATAATGTTTAATCATGAATGAGAGGCTCCCAGATGTGGATGATTAGAGGGGCTCATAGGAAGCATCAAGCATGATGGCTAAGGTAAGCTGTAGAGTCAACAATCATTTGGGCTTATAATGAGGGATCAATGCATCAAGTTGACTCTTTTAGGCCGAAAGAAAGCTGAATCATGTATTAACAAGATAGCATAGAGAATCATGCATGAGATTTTGCACATAAGTGAAGTATTAGCATGAGTCTAAGCAAGGCATTCAACAAATGATCAAGAGAATGAATGCAGATCAAGACATGATGATTAACCTTTTACACTTTACCATGTAATTTAGCCAATCATCGAGGGAACATAACACATAGACATGTAGTTAGGGGAACAAACTAGACTTCGTATGGAACTGAATGTAGAGTTTCCCAACAGGTGTCCTAATGAGAAAAGTGGCGTTTGATTCTTTGTTCCACGAGATCCCTTATTTGGCAATCTTTCTCAACACAGTTATGTCTTTTCTAGATGTACATGGTACCTGAAATTTTCACACAAGGAACAAATTAGTCATTGAGTCCTTATCCATATCTCCTTTACCTTTGACACCAGGCCTTTGAGTCCCAAACATTCCATGCAGAAGTGAGGTGAGACTCGCTTTGTTCCATGTCAGGTAACTGACCCTTGTATGAGTGACACACTGGGAACATTCCTCACTTTATCCTGCACAGAAAGAGTTAGTTCTTGCGAACCCAGACAAGCTTATACTTTATGGGTTTAGGAGCAACATATCTAATCTTAGGAGGTTCAACTTCTATATGCTCCCTAGTAGTGCGAGCAATCTCCTCATTATGTTGCTTCAGCAGGCACTCTTGCTTGTAATGACCAGAATGCCCACAATACCAACAGACCCTTTGACACTTCAAATCTACATACTTGCTCTGTCCTGGCCAAATTGTTTTGTTAGCAATCCTTGACTGAAAATCAATATTATTGGACTTACTGCTTTGGGATTGCTTCAGCCAAATTGCATGAGCCTTCTGTCCATGATACCAAGCCTTGCCTTCCTCAGTCGAATTAGAACAGTCTTTGCCTTTGTTCCCTCCGGCGGAACATTCCCCCTTTTCTTTTACAGACTGTTTTCCTTCGACTTTGGAGCCTTTTTTCTTAGTGTCATTGACAAGAAGCTTAGGTTGATAGCCAATTCCAAAGAGAGGTACTTCCTTCTTTTTAGGTTTCTTTTCATTCTTGGCTGCACAAAGACAATACCTTTTGGCTCGTCCTTCTGTTCCTCAATGAGTTTGGTTAGATCACTAGAAAGTTTTGCATTTCCTAATTTTAACATTAAAGACTCAGCCTCGAGTGAGGAAACAGTGGACTCTAGAGACTTAATCTTTTCAGTGAGTTCTGGACACTCAGAGCATGTGTTTGAAGAGGAAGATGAACCTTTCTCAAGCGTGAGCACTTTTTCAGCCCAAACCTGATTTTTTTCGATCAGACCTGAGATCGATTCATCTTTCTCTTCGAGTTGCTCACTGAAAAGACTACTCTCGCGAACGAGATTCTTAATGAGAGAGATCAAGCTTTCTTTAGATTTGCATTTTAAGCTTGATATAAGATCAGATTCAGTTACCTCATCGTTGATTACCTCTTCCTTTGTCTCGTTTGGAACTTCAACGACCATTAAGCATACATCCCTGGAATGTGACGAATCTTCGTCATCTGAGTCTGATTCTCCCCAGGTGGCAACCATTGCTTGCTTCCCTTCATTTGCTGGAGGCATTCCTGCCTTCTTTTTGAAGCAGTTTCTGGCCATGTGTCCCTTGTTCTGACAGTGGTAACAAACCACATCTTTCATGTCTCTGTTCCCTTTAGAGGAACTGGGCGAGTCTTTGTTCCGAGACCATATCTTCCTCATTGCCCTTGTGATAAGAGCAACATCTTCATCGCCATCCTCATCTTCATCGCCCATTTGAGACAGATCAAATACCCTTTCCACCTTCAGGGCAATGCTCTTCGCCTTCTCCTCTCCTTTCTTGTTTATCTTATGGTTATAGACAGAGGCGTTGCTTTCCAGCTTAGCAACCACCTCTTCCATAGTAAGAGTCTTGACGTCTGTTTGAGAGTAGAGGGCAAGAGCAATGGCATCCCACTGAGTGTTGAGACCTTGCATGAAGTGATGAGTCAACTTCCAGTCTGGCATTGTTTCACCAAGGTACTAAAGCTGACCAACTAGCCCATGGAACCTGGAGTAGTACTCTTGAATGTGTTCATCTTTCCCTTGAGAAACTTGGTCATACTCCTTGATCAGAGAAAGGATCTTGTTCTTCTTTGTGTCTTCATTTCCTTGATGAAGGCGCTTCAAAGCATCCCAGATCTCCTTAGCAGTTTTGTAGCTCATGATTTTCTTGAGATCTGAGGGAGAAAGAGCCATGTGGAGGATCTTCTTGGCCCTGTTGTTTTTCTCCAATTTCTTCCAGTCCTCATCGGTGTAGTCGATCTTTGGTTTTGGCTTAGTCTCATCTTCGTCATTCTTGATAACCAAAGGACCAACTTCTATGACTCTCCAGATCTGTCCGTCGAGGGAACAGATGTGGGATTCGATTTGTTCCACCCACCAATCATACTCACCGGCCTTCAGCATTGGCGGCTTCCAGAATGAATCACCGATTGCATTGCTTGACGACGACATCTTTCCTGCAAATTCTGTAACGAAAACAGTCTAGAGCATCGGGCTCTGATACCAATTGTTGGATCGTTAGAGTTACGTCTGAGGGAACAAAAGCTTTGTTCCCATAGAAGGCACAACGGATTAAAATAGCAAGAAAGATAACAGAACGAACTGACGATATATAGTGGAAACCCTGATTAGCAAAACTAACTTCTCAAGGAAAAATCACTACCTTCAAGCTTCCGCTTGAGAGGATTTTGAAGTGTGTACTTGTCTTATTGATTTCTTGTTCGATTACACTTGTAGCATGGACTCCAAAACACTAGACTTCCCACCTAGATTCGAAGATCACTCCTACAACGATGAATCCGAACTCAACCCTCGAAGACTCACAAACACTTCACTCTCTTTTTCTTCTCAACTGAACGCTCTTCGTTCTACTTTTTCCTCTGCGTCGTTACATAGAAAAGAATCCATACTTCTATTAAATACAACTCGGAAAAACCCTAATTGTAACAAGATAATCCTATCTTCCTAAACTTGGTAACAAGATGATATTAATTGATTTGAAGAAATAATATCCCAACCGTCTATATTAATTAAAGAAAGATTCCTTAAATTAATATAACCGGATAAGATATAATCCCCTCTCTCCAATTATCTTATCTTAGGAAAGAATTCCTAAGATAAAACAATCGGCTTCTTCTCTCTCCATATCTTCTCGTTCGGCATGATCCTTGCAGCCGAAGTCTTCCATCCTTAACCGCGTGAGTTTGTTTCCATAGTTATCATGCTGGATATCTTCTTTTCTTTTGCAGCCTTGATCTGGTCCGTCACTTCAGTTCCTTGAGAGGTAACAAAGCACATGAGCAGAGCTTTGTTCCCTCTGCGATCCTTTGCTGCAAAGCTCCCTGGGATAACTTTCTTTGTTCCTGAAACACTTAGTACCCAGATTAGTTGAATGTTTGTTACCATCAAAACCTAAGGAATTCAACAAATATTATGTATGGAACATTTATAATTACCACATCAAGATTTTAAAAATGACACCTTTGACAAATTGGGTCCTTAACCAACCTCACCACATGCATGTTGTGCAAATTTAGATTGGTAAGATGAGTTACTTAGACAGGAGCCTTAGCGGTTTCCACGTTGTACTTCTCGCCCGAAGATTATTAATTATTGATAACATCCATTTTATACATGTTTAGGACATGCATTTAGGCTATAGTTTAGGCGTTTCCACGTTTATTATCTTGCATTTATAGCTAGTTGCATCGTTTTCTTTGGGTTAGATGTCTACACTAGTTTTTTTTGTGTTTTAAGAAAGATTGGTGGACTTTGGAGGTGCGCTACGAGGCATGAACATCATTGGAGACTGATACGCTCTACTTTGTAGTGCGTAACTATGAGCTGATACTGGATATTAGGTACCATTTTGTGTGGGTTTAGAAGACATTTTAGGAGAATGGAGTTGTAGAGAAGAAGTGGTGGAAAGGAAGATTTTAGTGGAATATTGAAGCATTGAAGAGATGAAGGCCGAGAAGCCACTACAAGAGAAGGCCACAAGGAGTGCCGCGATGGGAGAGAGCCGCGGGAGAGCGGTAGAGAAAACCGAAGGCGCAGAAATATTTCCGCGGGCGCGTATTGACAACAGAAGCAGGATGCGGAGAAGTGCCAAACCGCGGTCGCGGGTCCTTTCCTGGCACAGAGCGGAGATCGGATTTTCGTCCGAGATATTTTATTTATTTTATTTTATTTCCTTTTAGAAGATCGTTATCGTTATCTTTAGAAATTAGGTTTTGCTAAGTCTTTATATTCTGCCTTTAGAACTGTAACACCCCCAAATATATAACCTTGAAGGCATTACCGCCAGTGACCTCAGACGTTCTATCCGATGTCACCCAAGGCTTTACCAATTGATTTAAATCATCAAACAACAGTTATGATACAAAATATCATAACCTTCGATTAAAATCATTATTTCGGCATTACATCCATAATCCGAAATACAACCAAAATACAAAATCAGGTTCATTACAGCGGAAGTCTTTACACAAAACATATTTAACACAACGGAAGTCTTTTAAATAACCAACAAAGGGTCTTGATCGCAATGATCACCCGCCAAAGATCTTAACCTGGATAAACTTGTCAAAAACGACATTTGCCTTCATAGTCGTTCTAACCTTCATGGAACGGCAACTTATCTGATGTGCCGAATCGAACGGATGACACCAGCCAATCATGCAGAGAACAATTACAATTGGTTAGTCTAATGAAAGACTATGCAAGGGTACAAGCAGAGTGGTCCGAAGTAGTCGTATTAGGTTAGACTCATCGCTTCTCGAATTAAAAACCGATGACGATAGTCAACCACCATACTTCTACTGGAATACATGAAAAGGCATGATCAAGAGAAGATTCTGGAGACCGAGTCTCACATCAATCAATCCCAAAAGAAGACTCCAACGAGTTGAGTCTTATCGAAAACATGACAAATGTTGGGGAACATAAATATGACACACAAGCGTTCAAAACGACTTGATGTTTCGGTTTACGACCAACCTCACCGCTCAAAGCGAATCCAGATTGGAAAGAGAACGTTACTCTGATCAAAGTCAAGACGAGATTTCCTAGCTGCACTATTGCCTAGCTGCACTACTCGCCCAAGGGTATATTAATTATGTGCGACAACGGCACTTATCTCATTTAATTCCAAAATGATCATCATGTTATAAGCTTTTAAATCTCCTCACAAGAGATATCGGATCTCCTCACAAGAGATATCAGATCTCCTCACAAGAGATTCAGAGGGAATAAATCCTGAAAGATTTGGCACTAGCGAAGTGCACCAACCCTGAGTAAGGGCATGGTCATGACCAGAGAGAGTACCGGGAAAAAATCCACCAAGTACTAGTTATAAAGAAACAGTTAAACCCCCACAAGGTACATAACGTTCCTACGAATACTCATTCTAACTAAACAGTTACGAACGCATTAATAATTCACATCAACGTTAAGAATACTTGTGCTAACTAAACAGTTAACTCATAGTAATAATCACATCAAAGCCATTAAGGCCAATAACAAATATAATAGCGTTATTCTAGCAGATATACAACCTATTATAATATCTTTTAAAATCACAAATAGTTATCAAAACTGTTCCCAACGAAAACAGTAAATCATCCCAAATTAATTAACAACTAAACAATTGATAATTAATTGAAATATAGAATGATGAGGAAGAGCAAACCGCCACTTGCCTGGAGTAGATTCGGCGATGAATCTAGACGAGACGACTACTAATGATATCCTTTCCAAGGATATGGCCTATGCTTCAGATAGCTCTAGCAGGATTACGAGTCCAAATGCGATCCCGCAATAAACGTTATAACGCTCGATCGATCTCGGATTAAAATTGGACTGGATGCCTAATTGGGCTTGTCTCGACCCAACAAGAATTAATTAAAGGAGGGGGCCCCACCTTGCTTCTTCATCCTTCTTCCTCCCACACGAGCCGCAACAGCAAAGCAACAGCACAACAACAATAGGAGCTCAACCACCGGGGAAGCAGCTCGGCTTCCTGTCGGGGAGAAGCTCCTTATCGGCGCCGGTCCTCTCGCCAGGACGGAGCAGCCACCAGCAGCCAGGAACACAACGGCGGCAACACGAGCAACAGAGGCTCGGCAACGGCTTCGCGACTTCGCCGCCGGGAAGGGCTTTGCATCGTCGGACTGGCTCGCCTTCGCCGGGGAGAGCAGCAGTACCATGACAATGTAGCCCAACCGCAGCTCGGACAGTACGACAACGCCGGGATGGACGCTCGTCGTCGGGATGGACGCTCGCCGGAGGGAGTGGACCGAGAGGAGAGATGGCCGAGAGAAAGGAGTTGGGGAGAGAGAGAGATGGCTGCCTTTTATATAGGCCATAGGAAGAGATATTTCTCGTACAAATATCTCGTACAAATATCTCGTACAAATATCTCATACAAATATCTTGTACAAATATCTCATACAAATATCTCGTACAAATATCTTATACAAATATCTTGTACAAATATCTTATACAAATATCTTGCACAAATATCTTGTACAAATATCTTGCACAAATATCTTGTGCAAAGTTGTACAGGGAAAGTTTGGTATGGGTTTTAAACCCCGGAAATTGTATATTTGTATCCAAACAAATATTCTAAGTCCCGAAAATACATCGAATGTATTTTATACCACTCAGGGAATTATTTCGGAGATCATGGATATTACGGAAAATCCGAACTCCACTGAAAACGAAATAATTATTAAACGAAGGATGAGAAAAATTACCCAAATATCCTTACTAAAATTGAGGGGTATTACAAGAACATCAGATTGGGGAGTTCGTTTTTCTCCTTCTTCTTCTTTTCCCTTTTCTTTGTTTTTATCTTTGTTTTGTTTTTGGCTAGACAATTGAAGCCTTGGTTTGAATTTGATTATGAGATTATTCCTTTACTCTATCCTTGAATGTTATTGATTCCTTTGTTCTTCATCCCATTGAGTTTTATTGATTTCTCTAGCCTGATCAACTAGTAGTTATTAGTATTATTCAT
The DNA here is from genome assembly GCA_027886185.1 of Rheum nobile. NCBI lineage: Eukaryota > Viridiplantae > Streptophyta > Magnoliopsida > Caryophyllales > Polygonaceae > Rheum > Rheum nobile. The sequence goes on along the minus strand of WOAB01000490.1, from coordinate 6,485,306 downwards.
ACTACAGGATTAGGGTTTTGAATTCTATTGGTTTATCTAGTTCACCATTCTGTTGTAATTAGTAATATTAGTATTGGTTTCCCTAGCCTGACAAACTAGTTGAGATTGGTATTATCTATAATGCTGGTTCCCCTAGTCTGGTCAACTTGTTGAGATTAATATTGTTCATCCCTAATTCAGAGTAGCAACCACGATTTACAGGAACTAGTTGTGAATGTTTATTGTGAAGAGAATTGATTGCATGTCGAGTACTGACTGGTTGTTAAGTATTCAATGAGCCTATCTATTCCTGAGCTTACTGCTGCTGTTAAATTGAATCTTGATAGTTTCTTGATTGTTTAATAGTTAGGATTATCAGGACTGGTAATTAATTTAGAACAGGGATTAGAACATTCATGAGAATTGAGAACTAGGGACAATCAATGATCGATCAACCAAACTGAAAGTGGATGTCTTTCTAGCCAAGCTATTTATGTTTTATTTATCATTTTCTTAGTTAGATTCATATAAACTCCCCCCTTTGTCTTTGTTATCAATTGGTGAACGATTTGGCAAACAAGATTTATAGCTTGATTCTCTGTGGGATTCGACCCTTACTTACCGAAGCTACGTTAGTTGGAAAAAAAAAATTGAAGACAATGCGACCACGGCCTTAAAACCGCGATCGCGGCTCAGCTGTCTGATTTTCCTATTGTTGAGACGGCGCGCATCATCCTGCCACGGAGGAGACATTAGCTCGACATTTTTATTTGACAACCAATGATGGCCCGACAAGATACATCTGATGAGGAAGAGCTTCAGAGACCACTGCAGATACAATGATTGATATGGAGAGATAGAGCCAGCTACACGATTACACTAGGGCTCTGAATCTGTGTTCGTTGAAGACTCGTGCAACTCCGTTTCTTTGATGTGCCACTTCACCTTACAGTGGATCTATTTGTTTGCACGAGGAGTTTGCTTGAGTAGGACCGCCATTGCACCAGAGACTCTTATTTCCATGACTTTTCGCCGCCACGCAAGCCACGACATCCGAGACACAGACCACCTCGACATCGCTAGTGGGTATCTTTCTTTCCCCCTAGAGTTTCATTTTTAGTCTTTCATTACATTGAGGACAATGCAATGTTTAAGCATGGGGGAGTGATCTATACTTGCTAGTCGCCTGAGAAAGAAAAAAAGAAAAAAAAAAGAAAAAAAGAAAAAAAGAAAAGAAAAAAGAAAAGAACTAATAAGAAAATCCTAGGCTAAGTCGAAAACTTGAAAATGCGGCTTAGACAATAAGCAGGTGGCCCGGACCAACATTAGGTTGGGATAAAAAGAGGTTAAAGAGCGATGTGAGGACTGGTGAGCTCATCTTTGAAAAATGAAATGAGTGGCTAGGTGAAAACCCGAAAGGGCGACTAGGCAAAATGAGTGAAATGAAGAGGAGTGATTATTAGGATTCATTCATTCTGGCATGGCGACATAAGTGGTGGAGTCATAGGGAGGATTCGGGTATGTCACTTTGGGAGTTATAAGAAGATAGATTGGAGCTAGGATTAGATGGTCACTTTCACTCTATGATGTTCGGGTTAAGCTTGGGGGAAGTACTCTGCTTTCCTTGAAGCTAGTGTGTTGTGTTGTTGCCCTGGAGATTCATGAGTAGGTACAGTTCTCAGTGGAGTTTGTTTTGTTGTTCTTCCTGAGACCTTGGGTATTTCATTGGAGGAGTAGGTTTCCATTAGTTTACTCGAGGACGAGCAAGGTCTAAGCATGGTGGAAGTTGATACGCTCTACTTTGTAGTGTGTAACTATGAGCTGTTACTGGATATTAAGTACCATTTTGTGTGGGTTTAGAAGACATTTTAGGAGAATGGAGTTGTAGAGAAGAAGTGGTGGAAAGGAAGATTTTAGTGGAATATTGAAGCATTGAAGAGATGAAGGCTGAGAATCCACTACCGGAGAAGGCCGCGAGGAGTGCCGCGATGGGAGAGAGCCGCGGGAGAGCGACAAAAAAAACCACGGGTGCGAAAATATTTCCGCGGGCGCGGATTGACAACAGAAGCAGGATGCAGAGAAGTGCCAAACCGCGGTCGCGGTTTTATAACCGCGGTCGCGGGTCCTTTCCTGGCACAGAGCGGAGATCGGATTTTCGTCCGAGATCTTTTATTTATTTTGATTCTTTTATTTTATTTTCTTTTAGAAGATCGTTATCGTTATCTTTAGAAATTAGGTTTTGCTAAGTCTTTATATTCTGCCTTTAGAAAATCAGATTGGGGAGTTCGTTTTTCTCCTTCTTCTTCTTTTCCCTTTTCTTTGTTTTTATCTTTGTTTTGGTTTTGGCTAGACAATTGAAGCCTTGGTTTGAATTTGATTGTGAGATTATTCCTTTACTCTATCCTTGAATGTTATTGATTCTCTTGTTCTTCATCCCATTGAGTTTTATTGATTTCTCTAGCATGATCCACTAGTAGTTATTAGTATTATTCATACTACAGTATTAGGGTTTTAAATTCTATTGGTTTATCTAGTTCACCATTCTGTTGTGATTAGTATTATTAGTATTGGTTTCCCTAGCCTGACAAACTAGTTGAGATTAGTATTATCTATAGTGTTGGTTCCCCTAGTCTGTTCAACTTGTTGAGATTAATATTGTTCATCCCTAATTCAGAGTAGCAACCACAATTTACAGGAACTAGTTGTGAAAGTTTATTGTGAAGAGAATTGATTGCATATCGAGTACTGACTGGTTGTTAAGTATTGCATGAGCCTATCTATTCCTGAGCTTACTGTTGTTGTTAAATTGAATCTTGATAGTTTCTTGATTCTTTAATAGTTAGGATTATCAAGACTGGTTGGACTGATAATTAATTTAGAACAGGGATTAGGACATTCATGAGAATTGAGAACTAGGCATAATCAATTATCGATCAACCAAACTGAAAGTGGATGTTTGTCTAGCCAAGCTATTTATGTTTTATTTATCATTTTTTAGTTAGATTCATATAAACTCCCCCCTTTGTCTTTGTTATCAATTGGTGAACGATTTGGAAAACAAGATTTATAGCTTGATTCTCTGTGGAATTCGAACCTTACTTACCGAAGCTACGTTAGTTAGGTTTTATTTTTAGTTAAAAAAAATAAAAAAAATTGAAGACACCGCGACCGCGGCCTTAAAACCGCGATCACGGCTCAACTGTTCGATTTTCCTATTGTTGCGCATCATGCTGCCACGGAGGAGACATTAGCCCGACATTTTTATTTGGCAACCGATGATGGCCCGACATGATACATCTGATGAGGAAGAGCTCCAGAGACCACTGCAGATACAATGATTGATATGGAGCAATAGAGCCAACTACACGATTACACTAGGGCTCCGAATTTGTGTTCGTTGAAGACTCGTGCAACTCCATTTCTTTGATGTGTCACTTCACCTTACAATGGATCAATTTGTTTGCACGAGGAGTTTGCTTGAGTAGGACCGCCATTGAACTAGAGACTCTTATTTCCATGACTTTTTGCTGCCACGACATCCAAGACACAGACCACCTCGACATCGCTAGTGGGCATCTTTCTTTCCCCAAGAGTTTCATTTTTAGTCTTTCATTACATTGAGGACAATGCAATATTTAAGCATGGGAGAGTGATCTATACTTGCTAGTTGTCTGAGAAAGAAAAAAATGAAAAAAAATGAAAAAACAAAAGAAATAATAAGAAAATCCTGGGCTAAGTCGAAAACCTGAAAAGGCGGCTTAGACAATAAGCAGGTGGCCCGGACCAGCATTACGCTGGGGTAAAAAGAGGTTAAAGAGCGATGTGAGGACTGGTGAGCTCATCTTTGAAAAATGAAATGAGTGGCTAGGTGAAAATCCGAAAAGGCGCCTAGGCAAAATGAGTGAAAAGAAGAGGAGTGATTATTAGGATTCATTCATTCTGGCATAGCGACATAAGTGGTGGAGTCATAGGGAGGATTCGGGTATGTCACTTTGGGAGTTATAAGAAGATAGATTAGAGCTAGGATTAGATGGTCACTTTCACACTATGGTGTTCGGGTTAAGCTTGGGGGAAGTACTCTGCTTTCCTTGAAGCTGGTGTGTTGTGTTGTTGTGTTGGTGCCATGAAGATTCATGAGTAGGTACAGTTCTTAGTGGAGTTTGTTTTGGTTCCTGAGACCTTGGGTATTTCATTGGAGGAGTAAGTTTCCATTAGCTTACTCGAGGACGAGCAAGGTCTAAGCATGGGGGAATTTGATACGCTCTACTTTGTAGTGCGTAACTATGAGCTGTTACTGGATATTAAGTACCATTTTGTGTGGGTTTAGAAGACATTTTAGGAGAATGGAGTTGTAGAGAAGAAGTGGTGGAAAGGAAGATTTTAGTGGAATATTGAAGCATTGAAGAGATGAAGGCCGAGAAGCCACTACAGGAGAAGGCCGCGAGGAGTGCCGCGATGGGAGAGAGCCGTGAGAGAGCGGCATAGAAAACCGCGGGCGCGGAAATATTTCTGCGGGCACGGATTGACAACAGAAGCAGGATGCGAAGAAGTGCTAAACCGCGGACGCGGGTCCTTTCCTGGCGCAGAGCGGAGATCGGATTTTCGTTTGAGATCTTTTATTTATTTTGATTATTTTATTTTATTTTCTTTTAGAAGATCGTTATTGTTATATTTAGAAATTAGGTTTTGCTAAGTCTTCATATTCTGCCTTTAGAAAATCAGATTGGGGAGTTCGTTTTTCTCCTTCTTCTTCTTTTCCCTTTTATTTGTTTTTATATTTGTTTTATTTTTGGCTAGACAATTGAAGCCTTGGTTTGTATTTGATTGTGAGATTATTCTTTTACTCTATCCATGATGTTATTGATTCTCTTGTTCTTCATCCCATTGAGTTTTATTGATTTCTCTAGCCTGATCAACTAGTAGTTATTAGTATTATTCATACTACAGGATTAGGGTTTTGAATTCTATTGGTTTATCTAGTTCACCATTCTGTTGTAATTAGTATTATTAGTATTGGTTTCCCTAGCCTGACAAACTAGTTGAGATTGGTATTATCTATACTGCTGGTTCCCCTAGTCTGGTCAACTTGTTGAGATTAATATTGTTCATCCCTAATTCAGAGTAGCAACCACAATTTACAAGAACTAGTTGTGAATGTTTATTTTGAAGAGAATTTATTGTATGTCAAGTACTAACTGGTTGTTAAGTATTGCATGAGCCTATCTATTCCTGAGCTTACTGTTGTTGTTAACATGAATCTTGATAGTTTCTTGATTGTTTAATAGTTAGGATTATCAGGACTGGTTGGACTGGTAATTAATTTAGAACAGGGATTAGGACATTCATGATAATTAAGAACTAGGGATAATCAATGATCGATCAACCAAACTGAAAGTGGATGTCTGTCTAGCCAAGCTATTTATGTTTTCTTTATCATTTTTTAGTTAGATTCATATAAACTCCCCCCTTTGTCTTTGTTATCAACTGGTGAACGATTTGGCAAACAAGATTTATAGCTTGATTCTCTGTGGGATTCGACCCTTACTTACCGAAACTATGTTAGTTAGGTTTTATTTTTAGTCGAAAAAAAATGAAAAAAGAAATAAATTTGAAGACACCACGACCGTGGCCTTAAATCCGCGATCGCGGCTCAGCTGTCCGATTTTCCTATTGTTGAGACGACGCGCATCATGCTGCCACGGAGGAGACATTAGCCCTACATTTTTATTTGACAACCGATGATAGCCCGACATGATACATCTGATGAGGAAGAGCTTCAGAGACCACTGCAGATACAATGATTGATATGGAGCGATAGAGCCAGCTACACGATTACACTAGGGCTCTGAATCTGTGTTCGTTGAAGACTCGTGCAACTCTGTTTCTTTGATGTGCCACTTCACCTTATAGTGGATCTATTTGTTTGCACGAGGAGTTTGCTTGAGTAGGACTGCCATTGCACCAGAGACTCTTATTTCCATGACTTTTCGCCGCCACGCCAGCCACGACATCTGAGACACAGACCACCTCGATATCGCTAGTGGGTATCTTTCTTTCCCCCCAGAGTTTCATTTTTAGTCTTTCATTACATTGAGGACATTGCAATATTTAAGCATGGGGGAGTGATCTATACTTGCTAGTCGTCTGAGAAAGAAAAAAAGAAAAAAAAAGAAAAAAGAAAAGAAATAATAAGAAAATCCTGGGCTAAGTCAAAAACGTGAAAAAGTGGCTTAGACAATAAGCAGGTGGCCCGGACCAGCATTAGGCTGGGGTAAAAAGAGGTTAAAGAGCGATGTGAGGACTGGTGAGCTCATCTTTAGAAATGAAATGAGTGGCTAGGTGAAAACCCGAAAGGGCGCCTAGGCAAAATGAGTGAAAAGAAGAGGATTGATTATTAGGATTCATTCATTCTGGCGTGGCGACATAAGTGGTGGAGTCATAGGGAGGATTCAGGTATGTCACTTTAGGAGTTATAAGAAGATAGACTAGAGCTAGGATTAGATGGTCACTTTCACTCTATGGTATTCGGGTTAAGCTTGGGGGAAGTACACTACTTTCCTTGAAGTTGGTGTGTTGTGTTGTTGTGTTGGTGCCCTAGAGATTCATGAGTAGATACAGTTCTTAGTAGATTTTGTTTTGTTGTGCTTCCTGAGACCTTGGGTATTTAATTGGAGGAGTAGGTTTCCATTAGCTTACTCGAGGATGAGCAAGGTCTAAGCATGGGGGAATTTGATACGCTCCACTTTGTAGTGCGTAACTATGAGCTGTTACTGGATATTAAGTACCATTTTTTGTGGGTTTAGAAGACATTTTAGGAGAATGGAGTTGTAGAGAAGAAGTGGTGGAAAAGAAGATTTTAGTGGAATATTGAAGCATTGAAGAGATGAAGGCCGAGAAGCCACTACAGGAGAAGGCCGCGAGGAGTGTTGCGACGAGAGAGAGCCACGGGAGAGCGGCAAAGAAAACCGCGGGCGCGGTAATATTTCCGCGGGCGCAGATTGACAACAGAAGCAGGATGCAGAGAAGTGCCAAACCGCGGTCGCGGGTCCTTCCTGGCGCAAAGCGGAGATCGGATTTTCGTCCGAGGTCTTTTATTTATTTTATTTTATTTCCTTTTAGAAGATCGTTATTGTTATCTTTAGAAATTAGGTTTTGCTAAGTCTTTATATTCTGCCTTTAGAACATCAGATTGGGGAGTTCGTTTTTCTCCTTCTTCTTCTTTTCCCTTTTCTTTGTTTTTATCTGTGTTTTGTTTTTGGCTAGACAATCGAAGCCTTGGTTTGAATTTGATTGTGAGATTATTCCTTCTCTATCCTTGAATGTTATTGATTCTCTTGTTCTTCATCCCATTGAGTTTTATTGATTTCTCTAGCCTCATCAACTAGTAGTTATTGGTATTATTCATACTACAAGATTAGGGTTTTGAATTCTATTGGTTTATCTAGTTCACCATTCTGTTGTGATTAGTATTATTAGTATTGGTTTCCCTAGCCTGACAAACTAGTTGAGATTGGTATTATCTATAGTGATGGTTCCCCTAGTCAGGTCAACTTGTTGAGATTAATATTGTTCATCCCTAATTCAGAGTAGCAACCATGATTTACAGGAACTAGTTGTGAATGTTTATTGTGAAGAGAATTGATTGCATGTCGAGTACTAACTGGTTGTTAAGTATTGCATGAGCCTATCTATTCCTGAGCTTACTGCTGCTGTTAAATTGAATCTTGATAGTTTCTTGATTGTTTAATAGTTAGGTTTATCAAGTCTGGTTGGACTGTTAATTAATTTAGAACAGGGATTAGGACATTCATTAGAATTGAGAACTAGAGATAATCAATGATCGATCAACCAAACTGAAAGTGGATGTCTCTCTAGCCAAGTTATTTATGTTTTATTTATCATTTTCTTAATTAGATTCATATAAACTCCCCCATTTGTATTTGTTATCAATTGATGAACGATTTGGCAAACAAGATTTATAGTTTGATTCTATGTGGGATTCGACCCTTACTTACCGAAGCTACGTTAGTTAGGTTTTATTTTTAGTCAAAAAAAAATATAAAAAATAAAAAGATAAGAAAAAAATTAAAAATTTGAAGACACCGCGACCGCGGCCTTAAAACCGCGATCGCAGCTGAGCTGTCCGATTTTCCTATTGCTGAGACGACGTGCATCATGTTGCCACGAAGGAGACATTAGCCCGACATTTTTATTTGGCAACCGATGATGGCCCGACATGATACATCTGATGAGGAAGAGCTCCAGAGACCACTGCAGATACAATGATTAATATGGAGCGATAGAGCCAGCTACACGATTACACTAGGGCTCTGAATCTGTGTTCGTTGAAGACTCATTCAACTCCGTTTCTTTGATGTGCCACTTCACCTTACAGTGGATCTATTTGTTTGCACGAGGAGTTTGCTTGAGTAGGACCGCCATTGCACCATAGACTCTTATTTCCATGACTTTTCGCCGCCACGCCAGCCAAGACATCCGAGACACAGACCACCTCGACATCGCTAGTGGGTATCTTTCTTTCCCCCAGAGTTTCATTTTTAGTCTTTCATTACATTGAGGACAATGTAATATTTAAGCATGGGGGAGTGATGTATACTTGCTAGTTGTATGAGAAAAAAAAAAAAAAAAATTCCTGGCCTAAGTCGAAAACCTGAAAAGGCGGCTTAGGCAATAAGCAGGTGGCCCGGACCAACATTAGGCTGGGATAAAAAGAGGTTAAAGAGCGATGTGAGGACTGGTGACCTCATCTTTGAAAAATGAAATGAGTGGCTAGGTGAAAACCCGAAAGGGCGCCTAGGCAAAATGAGTGAAAAGAAGAGGAGTGATTATTAGGATTCATTCATTCTGGCGTGGCGACATAAGTGGTGGAGTCATTGGGAGGATTCGGGTATGTCACTTTGGGAGTTATAAGAAGATAGACTGGAGCTAGGATTAGATGGTCAGTTTCACTCTATGGTGTTCGGGTTAAGCTTGGGGGAAGTACTCTGCTTTCCTTGAAACTAGTGTGTTGTGTTGTTGTGTTGGTGCCCTGGAGATTCATGAGTAGGTACAGTTCTTAGTGAAGTTTGTTTTGTTGTGCTTCCTGAGACCTTGGGTATTTCATTAGAGGAGTAGGTTTTCATTAGCTTACTCGAGGACGAGCAAGGTCTAAGCATGGGGGAATTTGATACGCTCTACTTTGTAGTGCATAACTATGAGCTGTTACTGGATATTAGGTACCATTTTGTGTGGGTTTAGAAGACACTTTAGGAGAATGGAGTTGTAGAGAAGAAGTGGTAGAAATGAAGATTTTAGTTGAATATTGAAGCATTGAAGAGATGAAGGCCGAGAAGCCACTACAGGAGAAGGCCGTGAGGAGTGCCGCGATGGGAGAGAGCCGCGGGAGAGCGGCAGAGAAAACCGCGGGCGCGGAAATATTTCCGCGGGCACGGATTGACAACAGAAGCATGATGCGGAGAAGTGCCAAACCGCGGTCGCGGGTCCTTTCCTGGCATAGAGCGGAGATCGGATTTTCGTCCGAGATCTTTTATTTATTTTATGTTATTTCCTTTTAGAAGATCGTTATCGTTATCTTTAGAAATTATGTTTTGCTAAGTCTTTATATTCTGCCTTTGGAACATCAGATTGGGGGGTTCGTTTTTCTCCTTCTTCTTCTTTTCCCTTTTCTTTGTTTTTATCTTTTTTTTTGTTTTTGGCTAGACAATTGAAGCCTTAGTTTGAATTTGATTGTGAGATTATTCATTTACTCTATCCTTGAATGTTATTGATTCTCTTGTTCTTCATCCCATTGAGTTTTATTGATTTCTATAGCCTGATCAACTAGTAGTTATTGGTATTATTGATACTGCAGGATTAGGGTTTTGAATTCTATTGGTTTATCTAGTTCACCATTCTGTTGTGATTAGTATTATTAGTATTGGTTTTCCTAGCCTGACAAACTAGTTGAGATTGGTATTATCTATAGTGTTGGTTCCCCTAGTCTGGTCAACTTGTTGAGATTAATATTGTTTATCGCTAATTCAGAGTAGCAACCACGATTTACATGAACTAGTTGTGAATGTTTATTGTTAAGAGAATTGATTACATGTCGAGTAGTGACTGGTTGTTAAGTATTGCATGAGCCTATCTATTCCTGAGCTTACTGCTGCTATTAAATTGAATCTTGATAGTTTTTTATTGTTTAATAGTTAGGATTATCAGGACTGGTTGGACTGGTTATTAATTTAAAACAGGGATTAGGACATTCATGAGAATTGAGAACTAAGGATAATCAATGATCGATCAACCGACTGTCTAGCCAAGCTATTTATGTTTTATTTATCATTTTCTCAATTAGATTCATATAAACTCCCCCATTTGTCTTTGTTATCAATTGGTGAACGATTTGGCAAACAGGATTTATAGCTTGATTCTCTATGTGATTCGACCCTTACTTACCGAATCTACGTTAGTTAGGTTTTTGAGGTTTATTTGATAGGTGTCTACGACAAACGCCTCATCAAGGACGCTATCGAGCTAAGAAAAGTCAAGATGGTGGACTACACTAGCCAAAGAGAAGGATTATGGTGCCAAGGAGAAGTGCACAACCAACAATTGTAGGTGCACCGTCAGCTACAAGAACAAGCACTAGAAAATGGCTTCGTGGAGATGTGCACGGTTTGCTAAAAAAAGTGCACCAATGTCACCAACCGTGCCTTCGTTTGTTGCAATTCTCTGGTGAAACTCACGGTTAGAGACAAACCGTCTCGGTTTGTCATTGACCGTGCCATTTTGTCCGCGACCCGAATTTGTTATTTTTCTCCCCTTGTTATTTCTGGATGATATAAATACTTTTTAGGGATGAATTTTTAGTCTCTTCTACATTTCTTAGACTGCCGTTCTAGCCCTAGTGTGTTTTTGGAGTTCTTTTGAAGATTTCAGAATATTGGAGATTGTTTTCTCTGGATTTGATCGATCAAGTATTTCTCTTCTTCTAATCTAGTTGAATGATTTCTTTTGTTCATACAATGCTTTTGATTGTTTGTTCAAGCATGTCTGGATAAAATCATATTTCTAGGGTTGGGGTGATCCCAACTATGTGTAGATAGACTTGTTTGATATTTGTCTGAATGAAAATCTGAAACTTTGTTGATTCATTCCTAGATGCTTAATGCCATAGTAGCTTATGCAAATTGAATCCTATTACGGTTTGAGACAGAGAGGTGATAACGTTAATAAGTAGTCAGATAGGGTTTGAGACCGAAAGCTAATAACTTCTATTAGATTCCTAGGATTTGAACCTGAGATTTTATTTTTGCGAGAGCGTTTTAATTTCTCTTGTGGGTTAATAACTATCATAGAAACCCGAAGTTTAGATTGGATTAGCAAGTCGCGAGAGTGGATGTTAGTTCAGTTTGGCTATATATTCTAAGTACTCAATGGGTCAAGATCTTGATTAGCAAGTCGCGAGAGTGGATGTTAATTGAATCTAAACATGTTTACTATCATTTAAGAGGATTTAATAATTACCCAAGATAGTTACCTTCAACAAAGTCAGGCTAATTTCAGGCGTTTATCTGGTTCAGTCTATTAAAGCATAGTTGTGGAGATCCCTAGTCTTAGAACCTTTCCCCAATTGTTTACAACCATCCTTTGCAATTCTTGTTTCTTAATTTTTAGTTGATAATCAAACATATTCCCTTTTTATGACTTAGCTCACCAGTTTAAGTTACAAAAGATACTACATAGTCCTCGTGGAATGACACTTGAAAAGCTACAACTGATCTCATATGCTTGTGGTTAGGTTTTTGTCCTATCAATTATGTGCATAAAAGCATCTTATTTAATTTCAAAACGTGCAATACGTTAAAGTTTTTATTCCACATCATCTCGATATGAGAATTTGTCATGGACGAATCCCGAATAATGGCACTAGATAAGTGCACAACAATTATATTCGAATAAGTGTACAGTCATGACCAAAAGTACAAGGACAATAATCCACCTATTACCAAGTTATAAAGAAACAACTAAATCTCGCAAGGTATATAGCGTTTACCACGAATACTCATGCTAACTAAGCATACAAGTCCACACCAATTTCACGGCAAAGTTCAACTAGAACCATACGATAATAATAATATATACAAGGGTCATTACTAGCAAATATACAACCTAATATATATTTCATTCTTCCACACTATATCACACAAGTTCACAAACACAATGTATCAAAATTTATCCCAACTTAATTAGAACAATTAATTAACTATAAGTGAAGGAAAATATGGAATAAATTCAAGAGCGAACCGCCACTTGTCTCGAGTTACGGTATTTGTTGAACAACATAACGGAAGAAGTTGCTCTTGACCAACAACCATGATTCCTGATTCGTTTCCGATGCCAATGGTGGTTCCGAGACGCACCCAATTCACCCAATAATAAATTATAATTACATAATTTATTCATAAACTGAAATTTGAACGCTACTCGTATCAGTTTCTAATTTGATTGATTTAAGTCTAAATAAATCAATTGTCGAGGTTATACCAATATAACAGTTATTTATACGAGAGTTTGGATCATATGCGGAGCACTCTTTCCGTGCGGACGTGCGGAGCATGCACTTTTGGGTCTTATTTGTGCACTTTAACGTCTTATTTGTGCACTTTTTTTAAAAAAAAAAAAAAATTCTTTTTCAAATTTTTTTCCAACTATTTTTCAAAATCTTTGCAAAAGTGCACAAATAAGGCCCAAAAGTGCACAAATAAGGCCCTATAGTGCATGTCCGCACGTCCGCACGGGAAGAGTGCTCCGCACCGGAACCGCACTCATTTATACGATACTAAAAATCTTTTAATCGTATATTCTAAATAATCATACTACAAATAAATTTATTGTTCAATTTATTTACAACACCAATTACTTACTTAACCATATATTAAAAAATTGTAATGTTACAAATTAACATTAAATAACTTAAGGTAATACCATAAAAATATGTTTAATTTAACATCAATAAAATTAAATTAACTCAAATTGTCACTAATTAATCTCAATTAGCCAACTAATTAGGATCAAAATAAAAAAAACTACAAAAACTGAAATCGGGAAAATATCGAAACAGTGGACGAATACACACTGAGACAAAGATTCGATTCGGACACGATCGGAAACCAATTGATCCGTGGTTGGCGGCGTTGGGTTAGTGACTTCGAGCGGAAGATTTAAACACCGGAATCGTAAGTGGAGATGCACGGTTGGCTGGAGGTTGAAGAAGACACCTCTTTTCCCGATCATGGCCCCACAACGTTTGCTTAATTACAAATCTTTGCCCAACTTTTCAAGTTTTGTAAAAAATACCCCTATATTTATTTATACATTTAAGCCAAATTTAAGATGAAAGAAAAATTAAATTATTTTAGTTCTAAGCTTACGTTATATTTTTTCTCATAATAAACTTAACCATATATAAATTTGAATTCACATATGGTTAACCTTAATTTATTAAATTTAAATTAAGTTGATAAGTGTATTTAAATTTATTTTAACACTATATTAAAATAAATTTAAATAAACCATGACTTAAAGATGTAACATACTTAGGGTAAGGATATGTTTAATCTGTTCGCATTTGGAATAATGTGATAATAGCATACTCTTTATTAAAAATAAAATTACATTCATACCCTTATATAAAAGTGAGGGTTATTTAAATACTACCCCATTAAAAAAAAGTTTCGACCCCGAAACTATGCCGAAAATAGCTCAAGAAAACGACTATACATATTAGCCTCGATTTCCCAGGTTTCCCAAGTAACTTTTTCGGTTCCAGACTTTGACCAAAGGATCCTCACAAATGGTACCACTTTATTACGCATGTGTTTCTCTCAATGCTCTAGGATGCGAACAGGTCTCTCCTCATATGTCCCATTTGGTTGAATCTCAATGTCGTAATAACTCAGAGCATGAGACTCATTCGGTACATATTTTCTCAACAATGAGACATGTAATACATTATGCACTGGATGTGTTGAGGGCGGCAATGTTAAGCGATATGCCAAAGGTCCAACTCGGTCAAGGATCTCAAATGGTCCAACATAGAGGGGATTGAGATTCTCACGCTTCTCGAATCTGAATACACCCTTGGTTGGGGACACTTTGACAAACACCTTATCCCCAACGTCAAGCTCAACATTTCTTCGCTTCGAAGCATCATAAGACTTCTATCGACTCTGAGCTGTAAGCATCCTCTGTCTGATCAAAACAATATCCGAGGCAGTCCTTTCGACCAATTCAGGTCCTAGCAATATCTTATTGGCATTCTTATCCAACAAATTGGAGATCTGCACTTCCGACTATACAAAGCTTTAAACGGAGCCATCTTGATGGTTGAATGCCTACTATTGTTGTGAGTGAACTTTATCAAACTCAAGTTGTTCTCCCAACGTTTTGGTCGATCTAACACACATGCTCGTAGCATATCCTCAAGTGTCTGAAATGTCCTTTCTGACTGTCAATCCATTTAAGGATGAAACGTAGTACTGAATCTTAACTTAGTCCCCATGGCCTTATGTAGTTCTTTCCGGAATCTTGACATGAAGCGACCATCACTATACGACACAATGGTTTGGAGTACCATGTAGGCAAACTATCTCATGTAAAAACACCTCATATAGCTTCTGGGTTCCCTAAGTTTACTCGATGACAACAAAATGAGCACTTTTCGTAAACCGGTCAATGATCACCCATATAGCATCCTCTTGGCCCTGGTCTTGGTCAATCCTATAACAAAGTCCATTACAATATCCTACTACTTCCATTCTGGCACCAGAAGAGGTTGCAATTCTCCCCCTTGCCTTCGATGTTCAATCATCACTTTCTGACAAGTCATGGATCTTGCCATAAATTCTGCTACATCCCACTTCATGTTGGGCCACCTGAAGTTCTTTCTAAGATCCTTGTACATCTTACTAGATCCTGGATGTACATAATACGCAGAGGAATGAGCCTCCATCATTGTTAAATGGTGAATGTCGTCATTGTCACGCATACAGACTCGATCTTGAAACCAAAGTGATCCATCCTCCTGAATCACAAATCCTAGAGCCTTCCCCTTATGAACTTCGCTACACAACTTCACTAAAACAATGTCATGAATCTGTCTCTCTTTGATCTAATCAAGCAACGTAGCCTAAAATTATGAGAATTAATTCAAATTAAATCTTCACTCTTCATAAATCTTATTTATAATGCATATATAAACTTTGGGTAAGTTTGTATATTAGTTTGGGCAAATTTTATAATTTTTGAAAAGTAAAATAAGGGCATTTTTGCCACAACTTGGAATGTTGGGCAAAAATATGCAATTTGGGCAAAAATATGGGCTGGCCGTGAGCTTCTTCTTCCCCATTGAAAACATGAGCTACAAGCTCCATTTTAATGGAGTTTGGTCCGGTTTTTCGTCCCATTTTCTTCAATTGGCCCATGGGCTTTGAAGATATACATATCCTAAATCAAATCATATCAAAATCGGGATTTATAACCACCTAGATTGATAGAATTTTATCTTCAAAGGTAAACAACCCGGTAACATCAAAAGTTCGGTAAAATCTAAAATTTGATCTCGTTTGAGATCAGATTTGGCCGAATTTTTTTGGGTTCGAAAGCTATCTCTAAGGGCTTCAAAACTCCTATAAATACCCCCTCACCCATTGTTTGAATTTAACCAACTTCAAGCCTTAGGTTTTCGGCAGTCCACAAAAGGTTCGAGCACGTGCAGAAGGAAATTCTCCTTCAATTGGACACCTCTAGTTGTGAGTTAGGTACCAAAGTCTTCGTCTTGAAGTCTAGTCTCCAGAGACACCAACCACGCACTATTTGGAGTTCGGACGAGGGAGAAACAAAGCAAACAACGAGAGGGTGTCTGCACGAACCACACGAACAAATTTGGCAATGGCCAATTCGTACCCCAATTCGGTTTTTATCCAATTAATCACGATTATGTATGCTAATTGGGGTTAATTATATACATATTGGGCTAATTTATTTTTATAAGTATTAAAATTAAATTAAATATATTTGATGATAATATCTTAGATTGTAGTTTGTTATAGATAACACTACAATTGGATAATGTGTTGGGTTATTTGAGATGATAAATAAATTGAGTAATTTATTTATATATGATATGATTATTTAGAATATATGACTAATTGATTATTAGTATCATATAGATAATCGTTATGTTGATAAGCCTTAAAATTGATTTATTTAGAGTTAAATAAATTCAATTAAAAATCGAGACTTGTACCCTTCAAATGTCGTTATTGAATAAATTATTTAATCATAATTTATTTATGTTGTGTGATTTGGGTACATCTCGGAATCGCTTTTGGAACAGAAATAAAGCACGAAACCAATTTGCTTTTCAAAAGCAATCATCTCCATTATGTTGTTCAAGCTCTTCGTAATCCGAGGCAAGTTGCGGTTCGCTCTTCCAAGTTATTCCATATTCATCTTAATTCACAATGAATCGATTGTGCTATTAAGTTGGGATAAATATTCTTAATTTCCGTTTGAGAACTTGTGTGTTAAATTGGTGTGTAAATAAACCTTATTTTTAGGTTGTATATTGTTAGCAACGACCCTCATATATATATATATTATTATAGGGTGCTAGATGAACTTTGGTGTGGATTTATATGCTTAGGTAGCACGAGTAATCGTAGGAACGATAATTACCTTGCCAAATTTAGTTGTTTCTTTATAACTTGGTATTAGGAGGATTATTGCCCTAATACTTTTGGTCATGACCTACCCTTATTCGAATATAAGTAGTGGTGCACTTAGCTAGTGCCGAAATTCGGGATTCGTCCCATGATCTATCTATATCTCATCGCAAGATTGGTGTGGATTAAAAGCTTTAACGTAAATTCACGTTTTGGAATTAAATAAGATAAATACGTTTTGCACATAATTAATATACCCTCGGGCAAGAAGCACAACGTGGAACCCGCCTAGTCTCTTGTCTAAAGTAAGTACCCTTTCCAATCTGGATTCGCATTATGTGGTGAGGTTGGTCGAGGACCCAAATATTCAACGAGGCGTTTTTAAAGCTTTGTGTGATAAATATAATGTTCCCAAACAAACTCATCTATTTCGCATGAGAAACTATTCGTTGGAGTCTTCTCTTGAAGCATACCTTTTTTTCGTTTCAGTAAGAGTATATTAGTCATATACCGTTTACCGAGTTTTATTCGTGAAACAAGGGTAGTGACTATATACGACTATAAGAACTATTTTGTTTTTCACCCTTGCACAGTCTTTCATTAGACTGACCAACCTTTTCTTTCCTTGCATGGTTGGCTGATGTCATCCGTCCTATACGACACATCATTGGTTGGTCTCAGACGCCTTGAAGTAACAAATCGAAGACGAAGGCTTATAGTCAAAGATTGTGATTTAAAGTAGTATTATATTTCAAGTTGTCTAGTATGATTTAATCTTCTTATATAAAAGTAATACTTAGATAAGTTAGTCATGTATTTAGGGTGTCAACCGTAATACGAAGATGTTCCTCATGAGCTTCTTCATTTGGCAAGTAGATCAAAATATTGTCATTAAACACCACTGCAAACTTATCTAGATACTGATGAAAACATCTGTGCATCAAGTCAATAAAAACTGTTGGAGCATTTGTAAGCCCAAATGGCATGACTACGAACTCTTAGTGACCATATCTCGTCCGGAATGCATTCCTCAGAATATCTTCCTCACGAATTCTGAGCTGATGATACCCAAACGTCAGATTGATCTTGGAAAAGACTTTAGCTTCATGAAGCTGATCCAGAAGACCATATATCCTTGGCAAAGGATACTTGTTCTTGATAGTGACATTGTTCAACTCTCGGTAATCAATGCAAAGCTTGGACAAACCATCCTTCTTCTTGACAAATAAGACTAGAGCACCCAAAGGCGACACACACGGTCTAATATATCCTTTCTCAACCAACTCTTCAAGTTGCTTATTCAATTCTTGCAACAACTCGGTCTAGAACTCGGTCGAGTTCTGGGTCGAGTTCTTGGCTGGAGCAATAACTCGGTCGAGTTCTGGGTCAAGTTCTTGGCTCCTTCGTTCTGCTTCCGTGATCTCATCGTCTTCGTCTTCTGGGTGGGATCGGCTAAGGCAGAACCTCACCTAAACCTTCATAGGTCAAGAGGAGGACCCATTTAGGACTAGATGAACCCGCGTCACTTGCGTGCACCCGCGAGACTAATGATTGTGTGGCTCGTTCCATTGCCCTTGTGCGGGCTCTTGTCACCGGGCCATTCGAACACACCTTCATTGCTTCCTCTTCGGCCTTCGCCGTCATCGAGGGGATCATGGAGCTATCACCTACCCTCCATGACTGCCACAGAAGAGGAGGAGGCTATGAGCCTCAAGTCAGATGGCCTCGTGTCTCGGGCTCATGCAAAGGCAATCGCCCACGCCACACAGTTCTCAATGCCTATGCCTTCGCCAATTCCAGCCTCCATGATGCCGCCCCAGCGGCATTGCTCCTCGCATTGCTTGAGGCCCTGCCCATGCAGCCCGACACCGCCTCGCCAGCGTCGCAACCCATGGCCTCGATGTCTGGCGCGCCAACGCCAGAGGCATCTCCTGCCTAGCCAGTCCTTGGCCAAGCCCAATGCCGCTTGTGATGGCGCCTCAACGCCGCGACCGCAACGCCTCGCCGCCTTGCCGCCTTCCTTGAAGATCGGCGCCTATCTAGTAGTAGCTATTACATTTTGAGGTTTATTTGCTATTTTTAGACATTTCCATTTTCAGTATTGCTATTTATGCATTGTTTCTATTTGGGGCATGCGCTTCACTCATGTGAGTGGGCTAGCCCATGGACTGCCTCGGCCCATCCGAGCGCGCTCCCTTTATAATGCCTTCTCGACATCCTTTGTAAGGTTTACGTTCAATTTTAATGCTAAGTATATTGTTGAGTTTATCTCCATCTCTTAGCCTGGACGTTACATCTCTCTCTCATCTATTTCTTCTCCATCTCAACTCAATTCTCAATCACACGTTCGAAGCCATCATCGTCGAGACTCTTTGTGAGTTTCATTGCCATCGTCGCTTGACTCCTCAAGCATTGGATCGGTCTCGCCTTCAACCCTTTGGTGACTCATCCGCTCCACCTTCAACTTCATGCCCGCAACATTCGCTCCATCCGATGTCACCATCCGCCACTTAAATCTCAAGATCCAAGAGAGGGCTCATTACTTGGTCTAGATCTGGCGCAAGAGGCATCCTTGACATCCATTCGAGGCCAAGGACACATCAACCTGGTCCTCTCCTTTGCTCTTGTTTTCAGGATCCTCAATCGGATCCTCCTCAGTGGTCTCAATCACCACCACTTCTTCCACAACTATCTCTTCTTCCCTCAGCGGGGTGAATTACATGTCAAAAGCGTTGCACTCGATGGAATTGTAGGAATCATACTCGATCATGAGTGTTAGAGTGATCTGAGACTCCTCCAAAGCTCTACGTTGAGATCTCATAAGGACCATTATTTGAAAAAGAGACAAAGAAAGTTTAGAACTTTTCCAAATATTGAAATCATACTTTTTATAATTAGACATGAGTAGATAACACTAATATTGTTTGATACCATAATTATAACACCACTAATTTACCTTATTAATATTACCGACGTGAACCTCGGGACACATATTCGAAAACACCCAAGGCTTACATTATTGATCGCAAATATAAAATAATACATAACTTTCATTATCTCATAATAATGTGTTACAAATGATGTTGTTGAAAATACAACTGGAATCAAATACCCAATTACAAAAAATTTCATGGCGGAAGTCTTAATGGAAAAATACCAAAGATTACACAATAAGTTATAAAACTAAAATCTAATTTTAGGATCTTTAACCTATTTTAATAAAAATAATCAAAATAACAGTTGCCTCCAATGTCAGAATTCTGCTTCTTCACACTTGGGAATAATTACCTAATGTGTCGTATGGGACGGATGACACCAACCAACCACAGAAGGAAAAAGAAAGGTTGGTTAATCTAATGAAAGACCAAACAAGGGTATTTAGGATAGGTTCTATGTGGTCGTATTCAGTTACTATCATTGTTTCTCGAATAAAAGCTGATAGACGATACATAACTAAAATACTTCCAGTGAAACAAAGGAAGAGACATGATTCATTAGATTAACTAAAATACTTCCACTCACGGGTGTAGCTGTTCTACATGCATTCTTTATAAGACTCATTGCTGAAAATATATGGCTAGGAGTAGGGGTGAGCACGGGCCGACGAAACCGAAGCCCGAACCGAACCCGGCCTGAAAAACCCGAACCGAACCCGAACCCATACTCTTTCGGTTCGGGTTTCGGGCCGCACTTTTTACCATTTCGGGTTTCGGGTCGGTTCGGGTTCGGTTCGGGTTTTAGTGCATTTTTGCCCATTTTCCCCCTTTGAGTGTTGTTTAGCCCGAACCCGACCCGAATCCGAACCGAACCCGAGCCGAACCGAAGTGTTCGGGTTCGGTCTTCGGTCCCATGTTTTTGGGCTTTTCGGGTTCGGGCTTTTCGGGTTCGGTTCGGGTCGGATTCTGGCCCGTGCTCACCCCTAGCTAGGAGGTGTAATTATCTTTTCTTTTTTCGATTGATATATCAATTTCAGAGGTTTCAATCCCTTTGCAATCAAATTCCATTAATCAATAACTATGGAACAAATAATTTTTAAGGGAAATATTGTTTTTTTTCTTGCAAATGAAAGCATGTGGATTGAACTGGTTAATTCGAATCAGTGGAAGAAATCCTCTTCCATCGAGTCAATCATTACACCTATGCGTCGGTTTTATTGTGTCCCACTGCTATCAACTCTCCTGCATTTGGAATGTACATCACCCTTCATCGTGTCATCACTCCTTCAATTTTGCTCACTAGTTTCACACCAACAATCCCTCAACCACCTTCCTGTGCACATATTTGTGTTGCGTACAAGTTCGTTCCATAGGTGGACTTGAAAAGACTTATTGCTCAAAATATGCGGGTGAGAGGTTTAGTAGAAGGGTATCGATGACCATTGTTGATTCTCATTATTTTAGTTCGACCACATTTAGTAAGGAGTCAATATAGACGTTGACAAAGAGCCGATATAAGATTTTCATGTAATTTAACTATTAAAACCGTGTGATGATACATATAGAACAACTTAGCTTGGATATCAAACATATGTGTCATGTCATTTCATGCTGTATATCCACGAAGTTAGGTAGATTCGCATTGTATTTGTGACAACATGATATGTATTTTATTAATATGTTATGCTCATGTGCTCCAATATCAAAAAATAATGAGCGCTGGACAGAATAGCCAACCTTAATAAATGGCATTGCATCAGTAAAATTCAAATACACGACCTATTTAGAGATTGGTTATGGAATATCAATAAAAATACATATGGGTGAGAGGCATGTTACTGACAATGTGCTTCCACTTACCTGAAGCAAACAATTTATACATTGACACAATTCAGCCCAAAAGCACATGCAAACACACACGAATTAAAGCTAAACCCATTGCATATTATCACAATGTGATTAAGAAGATACTCGACGTTACATAGGAGAACACATTTACGAAAATAAGAAAAGGCTACACAAATAGCTGCTACAATGGTGGCCTACACAATGTGCCCCAGACAGAGACACAGTAGAGGAAAACAACTAAGAATATCATAGATGGCTGTTAGGAATAAACTTGTTTTTCTTTCATTTGCTTAATTAAGTTGTAACTAATTGCTTATGCTCTCATGAAGTCATAAGAATTAGATTGTTTTTTAATCACATTCTGTTGAGGTTGTTTAGGAGTTGATCGAGTCTTAAGGAAGTGAAAATACTGCACTTGGAATGTGGAGGTCAGTTCCACAATTGTAGCTGGGCAGTTTGTTCTTTGAAGTTTAAATAAAGAGGGTGTTGTGCAGTTGAAAGCACCACGCTAGAATTTACAAGAGCAATTTGTTTCTTGTTCTATTTTCTCTTCCTCTGTTCTACATCTTCACAGTGAATTAAAGGGTCCTTTGCCAACATTTGGTATCAGAGCTGCGGGGGATTAAAGTTCCACAAAGACACAATGTCACACCGAGAAAATTCAGAGGAAGAAGAAGGCGGCGTACGGGTCCAAAGCAAGCATGGATCTATCACTCTACAATACCCCATGTTGACTAGGAGCAACTATGCAGCTTGGGCGATCAAGATGGAAGTGTTCATGATGGCTCAAGGGGTATGGGAAGCTGTTGAGGCAGAGGAGGTTGTCGACAACAAAAAAGGACAAGATGGCATTGGCGGCCATCTACCAAGGAATCGGTGAGGACACCTTGCTCCAGTTAGGCGCAAAGAAGACGGCAAAAGAGGCTTAGAACATGCTAAAGATGATGAACCTTGGTGCAGACAAGGTCAAGGAAGTGAGAACGCAAACTTTGTGGAGAGAATTCGAGGCACTGAAGATGAGTGATTCAGATTCAATTGATGAGTTTTCTGGGAAACTCACGATCGTGGTGAACAAATTAAGGGGGCTTGGGAATACGGTGAATGAAGAGCAGGTGGTGAAGAAACTCCTACGATCCACCTCATCCAAGTTCCTGCAGATTGCATCCACCATTGAAGAGTTTGGTGATCTGAAGAACAAGACCACAGATGAAGTGATTGGATCACTTAAAGCTCATGAAGAGAGGATGCAAGGCTTCAACAGCAAGCCAGATGACACATTGCTCCTCACCCGTGCAGAGTGGAGAGCCAGGGAAGAGGCTAAGTCATCTAAGAAGAATTTCAAGGATCACTCAAGGGATCACTCAAACCTGCGAGGAGGAAGAGGACGTGGCCGAGGACGTGGTCGAGGCAGAGGAACTAGTGATTCAAATCGAGGGAATGATGGAGGATCACAATCCCAGAAGAAGAAGTTTGATTAAGTAAAATCAAGTGTTACAACTGTGGTCAAATGGGACGCTTTGCATCAGAGTGTCCATCAAAGGAGAAGGATGAGCGAGCTCACCTGACTGAGAAGAATGAAGAGGATGAACCAGCTCTGTTGCTAACAGAAACCTGTGAGTTAGTAAGCTCACAAGTGTTGAGATCTGAAGCTGTGATGCTCCATGAAGAGAAGGCCCAGAGTTCACTTGAAGCAAGGGGAAATACCACTTGGTATCTTGACACAGGAGCTAGCAACCATATGACTGGAGACAAGTCATATTTTGTAGACCTTGACCAATCCATACTTGGGAAAGTAAGGTTTGGTGATGGCTCAACTGTTGATATATGTGGTCAAGGCTCAGTGTTGTTCAAATGCAGGAATGGAGAGCACTTGACTTTGTCTGGAGTTTACTATATTCCCAGACTCAAGAGCAATATCGTGAGCCTTGGACAATTGGAAGAGAATGGAAGACATATTGTCATAGAAGATGGATGCCTAAGGATATATGACAAGTCAAAGAAATTGATTGTCAAAGTTACCAGGCAATCAAACAAGCTGTATGTAGCCAATTTCTCTCTAGCAAAGCAGGTGTGTCTCATGTCCAGGATCCAAGATACAGCATCGCTATGGCATGCCAGATATGGTCACCTAAACTTCTATGCTCTAAGGAAGATAGGGAACCAAGGGATGGCCGAAGGAGTACCTAAGATTGAGCAAGTCAATCAGCTTTGTGATGGATGCATGGTAGGCAAGCAACACAGGTGTTCATTCCCTCAGAAGGCAACCTATAGATCTAAGCAATCACTGGAGCTTGTCCATGGTGACCTGTGTGGACCAATCACACCAGAAACCTGTGGAGGTAACAAGTATTTTCTATTACTTGTTGATGATTTCACACGTTTTATGTGGATTTATATGTTGAGAAACAAAGATAAAGCTCTAAATGCTTTTAAGAAGTTTAAGGCAAGTGTGGAAGTTGAGACAGAGAAGAAGTTAAAGGGCCTGAGAACTGATCGAGGAGGTGAGTTCACATCCTTGGCATTTAAGAAATTCTGTGAAGCTGAAGGAGTAAGAAGGTTCCTCACTGCACCATACTCCCCTCAGCAGAATGGTGTTGTGGAGAGAAGGAATTAGACTGTGATTGAGATGGCTAGGAGCATGATGAAGAGCAAGGGAGTACCTGCAAAGTATTGGGGAGAAGCAGTGCAAACTGCAGTGTATATCTTGAACAGAGCTCCTACTAAGAATGTGGAGGGAATGACCCCATACCAGGCATGGCATGGAAGAATTCCAAGTGTACATCACCTGCGTGTATTTGGCTGTGTTGCACACATCAAGGATGTATCTCCACACCTCCCTCAGCTAGCAGATAGGAGTGTCCAAGCAATCCTGCTGGGATATGAAGAGGGCTCCAAAGCATACAGGCTGTTTGATCCAAGGAGAAACAAAGTGTGTGTAAGCAGGGATGTGATCTTTGAAGAGGAGAAGAGCTGGTGTTGGGACAAAGATGGAGAGAAGGAGAATACCCCAGAGAATGTCTTCACAGTGAATTATGGAGAAAATATGTAGTCAAGTGAGGATCAAGGAGGAAGTGACTCTGCTGGTCACAACTTTGGAGGCTCCACACCTTCATCCTCACCACCATCAACACCCTACAGCTCTGGCAGCTTAAGTCCTAGCTCAGGAAGCTCGAGTTCAAGAAGCAACCACAACTATAGATCACTACAGGAGATCTATGATTCCACTCGAGAGATAGAGGAAGAAGCAGGGCTTTGTTTTCTCGCAGTAGATGAGCCAACTTCATATGAAGAGGCCTCAGTGAATGAAAGCTGGAGACAAGCCATGGATCAAGAGATCACATCCATAAGGAAGAATGGTACTTGGGAGCTTGCAGAGCTACCTAAGAATCACAAAGCCATTGGCCTCAAGTGGGTATTCAAGCTGAAGAAAAGCCCAGATGGAGAGATTGTCAAGCACAAAGCAAGACTGGTAGCCAAAGGGTATGTGCAGAAGTTTGGAGTAGACTACAATGAAGTCTTTGCACCAGTAGCAAGACTTGAAACAATTAGAATTTTGTTGGCCTATGCAGCTCAGAGAAACTGGGAGATTCATCACATGGACGTGAAAACGGCTTTCTTAAATGGAGAGCTTGAGGAGGAGGTGTATGTTGTTCAGCCAGAAGGATTCATTGATAAGAAATATCCACACAAGGTCTTAAGACTTCATAAGGCCTTGTATAGATTAAAACAAGCTCCTAGGGCCTGGAACTTCAAGCTGGATAGGTGTGTGCAATCACTTTAGATGTCCACAAGAACATGCTGTGTACAGAAGGGAGAAGGAAGGAAATGTGATGATTGTAGGAGTGTATGTTGATGATCTCATACTCACTGGAGCAAACAAAGAGATCATTCACAGTTTCAAGGAGGAGATGAAGCAGAAATTTGAGATGAGTGATCTTGGATTACTCAGCTACTACCTAGGCATTGAAGTGAAGCAAGAAAAAGGTTCAATCTCTCTATGTCAGTCAGGCTATGCCAAGAAAATCCTGGAGAAGATGGGAATGGAGGATTGTAACCCTTGTCAAGTCCCTATGGAGCCAAGAAACAAGATGAGCAAGCATGGGAATGGAGATCCACCAGTGGATGATACACTATACAAGAGTGTGATTGGGAGCCTAAGATATCTGGTGCATACAAGGCCTGATCTTGCCTACTCAGTGGGAGTGATGAGTAGATACATGGAGACTCCTACAACTGCACATATGACTGTTGTGAAGCAGATATTAAGGTATGTGAAGGGGACTTTGAATCTTGGTTGTGTCTACTTGAAGGAGCAACCAAAGGAAGAGTTGATTGGCTACTGTGATAGTGATCTAGCTAGTGATATAGACGACAGAAAGAGCACAACTGGAGTTATATATTTCCTGGGAAGAAATCCTATAACTTGGGTGTCTCGGAAGCAAAGGGTGGTTGCATTGTCATCTTGTGAGGCCGAGTACATAGCAGCTACAGAAGGAGCTTGTCAAGGTGTCTGGCTTGGAAGAATCCTGAGCAATCTGAGAGGTGATGATCAAATGAGAGCAGAGTTGAAGATTGACAATAAATCTGCAATTGCTTTGGCCAAGAATCATGTCCATCATGATAGAAGCAAGCACATTGACACCAAATATCACTTCATTCGGGAGTGTGTGCAGAATGGTGACATTAAGGTGGAGTATGTCAACACAGAAGTGCAGTTGGCAGATTTGCTAACTAAGCCTCTTGGACGACAGAGGTTTGTGGAGCTCCGAGAGAAGATGCAGGAAATCAAAGAAGGCCATGGCAAACAAGTTTAAGGAAGTGAATGTTAGGAATAAACTTGTTTTTATTTCATTTGCTTAATTAAGTTGTAACTAATTGCTTATGCTCTCATGAAGTCATAAGAATTAGATTGTTTTTTAATCACATTCTGTTGAGGTTGTTTAGGAGTTGATCGAGTCTTAAGGAAGTGAAAATACTACACTTGGAACGTGGAGGTCAGTTCCACAATTGTAGCTGGGCAGTTTGTTCTTTGAAGTTTAAATAAAGAGGGTGTTGTGCAGTTGAAAGCACCATGCTAGAATTTACAAGAGCAATTTGTTTCTTGTTCTATTTTCTCTTCCTCTGTTCTACATCTTCACAGTGAATTAAAGGGTCCTTTGCCAACAATGGCATCAAAGAAGGCGAAACCATTTATAAAAGGCATCGAAGAAGGTGAAACCATTTGGATCTATCAACCAATTCCTACTAAAGAAATACACACAAATACTATCAATGATGAGATAAACAACGAAAATGAAACGATAACACGACAAAAATATCACCAAGCAATCCGACAAAGAAAATGACCATAGATATTAATGCAAATTACGGCCACCCCTTTGCATTCAACACTACGACGAACACCTTACAAACTAATACGACGCAACAACCATTGACATGAACAACGCATTCTGCTTCAACAACAATTGCGTGCCATATAGCAAAAGACAAAACACTACATCGCGATATATCTAATCACATCATGATACCAGCGAACCACAGAAGGCACCCCCTCCCAAAGCCTACATCGCGACAATATAGATAATAGACAAAACAAAGGAGAACACAATGATGAAAATACGAAATGCAACACCGTTAGCATATAAAACAATGGACAACACAGAACACCCCACACCGAGACACAATATATGGAAACAACCAAGAAGTTTCCGTTCAACCCGGCCATTTTGTTGTGGTGCGTAGACACATGAACACTCAAAGATAATGCCCTGACTGGAGAGGAACGGTTACAAGGAGACAAATTCCGCGCCATTGTCTGAGCGAAGGCACTGAACTTTCTTGGTGAACTGAGTCTGCGTCATGGCGGTGAAGTTGCGAAGGATGCCTGCAACTTCAGACTTGGATTTCATAAGAAAAACCTATGTGGAGCGCAAGTAATCATCAACGACAGTCAAAAAATAGGAAGCATCACTAGTAGACGGAGTACTATAAGGAACCTAAATATCACAATGGATCAACTGAAACAAATCGTCTGCTTTATTAGAGCTCAATGGAAAGGAACTACGAGTTTGCTTTGCTTTGAAACATACATCACAAGGACTAGTGATGTGACCTTGTCCGATGGAAAGACCACAAATTGTTGTCAAGGATCCGATGAATGCGTATTGGGGCGCAGGCAACTCTTCAGAAAGGAATAGGAAGGGGGCAGCGGACTGTAGGGGATCGGAAGGACGACCGACAGTGTGGTGGTGGTGCGGTGGCGACGGAGGAGGCGCGGCGGAGGAGTGGTGGTGAGGGGGCGACGGCCGAAAGGGTGAAGTGGGATGGAGGCAGCCGTGAAGGTGTATGGGAATCAGGGTTAGGGTTTGTGTTTAGTTGCGGATAAGGGGGTAACCGAATTAACACGCCAGAATAGTTCGACTAGGAACGCGTTAATTTTGTTGACGTCGGGGCCCGGGTTTTAGGAGATTACTCGACTAGAAAAACAAAAGCTCTATTTCGACGTAATTGAAATGAAATACAATCGTGCATATTTATACTAGAGAGTGGGCCTAATGGGCCGGACTCTCTAGTTACTAAATCTGGCGGCCCATTTAACATAAATGGAAATCACCCAGAAATAGCAGCTACTAAATATAGGAATAATGTTCATAAAACGTACTAAGCAATTAATGTCTCGATCGGACTAGATGTAACTGTAGAGGAGTCAGTCACGGCTAAGCTGGCGAGACACAAAAGCTCGGGCGCTGTAGTGATCTGGCCGTGACTGGCTACAAGTCTGGACACAAAGGATTGTGTCGCTGCTTGGACACTCTTCGCTCTGGAACGGGTGATCGGACCCGTAAGTGGAAGTCGCATGGCGTCTTCCTCCTCTGTAGCTGACATAGAGGGCAGGGTTACATCAACTAGGTTTCGTAACTAAGCTAGATGACTTTTCTAAATGAAGACTGGACAAAACTGATGCAAACGGATGACCCAATAGAAGATGCCAGGTAGACGCATAGACGACTGATGCAGATAGACAAAAGCCAGATGAGGTCTAAAGCTGCGCAGCCAGTAAACCCCCCTTTTTGTTCACCCACACCAATCAGAGTCACCACACATTGATTATCAATAGCAAGCTGACAGAGAGAAATAAGTTTACAGTCCATGTTTGGAATAAGAAGAACATGATCAAGTCTAGCATTTGAGGAAAACACAACAGAGCCCTCCTGAACAGCGGAGGCGAAACGATTATCCGAGAGTTTGATGGACACGGGAGAGATAGAAACAAGATCTTGTAAGAGATCTTTGTTTCCAGTCATGTGCAAGGAAGCGCCAGTATCAAGTATCCAAGATTGAGACTTACCGAAAGAGGTGTCAGGACTGCTGGATTTGGTGTTAAGAGAGTTAAACACCTGGAGAACAGTCTGGCATTGGTTCGGAGTAATGGTGGAACCGAGGGAAGCACAATTAGAATTGATGAGAGAGTTGCTGCCAGAGGATGACGACGGTTGTTGGGTGGCATTGGCTACGGCGGTACCTCTCCCACGGCCGCGGCCTGCACTCGAGGATGGTGGCGTCGAGTTGGAGCCAGATGGGGGTGTACTACAATGGCCAGTGGTCCGGGGTGGTGGAGGTGTATACCCTTCAGGGTATCCGTGGAGGCGGAAGCATTTGGTGACATCATGGCCCATACGACCGCAATGTGTGCACTGAGGCCGAATGGAGGGTCGTTGATCCGAGGTGCGTGCAGCAAGAGCCATCGGGCCGGGTTTGGTGTCGCGATCCTTAACTAATGTGCGTTGTCGCTTTTCCTGAACAACAAGTGAGTAGACTCGATTCAGAGGAAGAAGCGACTCTTGGGCCATGACGTTGGACCGTAGGGTATGAAATTCGGCGTCGTCGAGGCCGATGAGAAATTGGTGCGTGCGCTCGGCTTCCTGATCGTTAGCGAGAAGCGTCGAAAGGCCGCAGGTGCAACGGCCACAGGTGCACGTCCGAGGAGGGGCATAGATCATGAGCTCATCCCATAATTTCTTCAGGGTGCCAAAATACGCAGCGACAGATTGACCCCGTTGAAGAGAGCGAGCAATATCAGCACGGATATGAAGGATTCTAGGTCTGTTACCGACCGAAAATCGTTGTTTAATATCTTCCTAGAGAACTTAAACGTTGTCAGAATATGAGATGGAGGAGCGTAAAGACAGATCAATGGATTAATGGATCCATCCAACGAGCATAGAATGCACACGAAACCAGTCGTCTTCGGCAGAGGTGTCGGTTGGTTTGGAAATCCGGCCATCCAAGAAGCCCATCTTCCCTTTACCGTGAAAGGCATTCTTCATGGCAATTGACCATTCTTGAAATTTGTCACCTTTCAGAATCACCGGGAAAATTGGAAGACCAGGGTGATCCGAAGGGTGAAGATAGTAAGGCGAGTCGACGTCGTTGATAGGACGTTTGGGCCGAGTGGTGGTGATGACGTTGTCATTGCCGATGTCAGTGGTGGAGATGTCATCCCCTGGATTCGTCATGAGGAGGCCGGACGAGAGACTGAGAGAAGGACGGAAAGAGGAGGGCCGACGAGGTCAACGACGGTGAGAGAGCCGAAGAGAGAGACGTCGGGGAAAAAAAAGGTTTTCGTAACCTGCTCAAATACCATGAAAGAATTGATAGGAGAGAATTTTGTGATGATCGTATTAGGCCTCAAAGGGATAGATTTATACATGTTTACATAATCTAAATCTAAAAGATAGATAAAGATGTATGAACAATATATGCTGAATAAGGAACAGTGTATGTTGAGGCGACTGTTCCTTGCAAGTCTTGATCTTCTCTTGATGTTGACTTCGGCTTCAATAGGGAACGATCAATAAACGCTATAACTCGGATAAGATTTGAATCGTGAGAACACTTTCCGAAATCAGAATTTTGCCCCATACTAAGCCTTAGGGAATCCGCAAAATCTGAAGTGAGATAAGACAAATCCTCTAGTTCCCTTCAAGGCTTTTGATGAGAACTAAACTATGTTCACGTATTTGTGGATGTATGACTTTAACTCAGATAGACAAATCGTGTGTAATTTCTGATCTCCCAACACTATCTCCGAAATGCCTTTATATAGGCTTTCGGGCGGTTACAGGGAACGGTTACGGCGGTTACAAGCGGTTACGAACGGTTACCAACCGTTCCAACTGCCACCAACCGTTTCCAAGAATATTCAACCACTTATATCAGTTATCAACTGATTTAAGGTAGTTAAGAGCGGTTACTCCGACGGTTACCAAGGCGGTTACAACACATTAATCACGTGCTAAAACTTTAACCATGCCTCAGGGAACTTGACGTTCCCACCTAGGGAACTTGACGTTCCCACCTAGGGAACGGCTGGTCCCTTTAAGGAACAATCACTCATTCAACCTTACGTAACATCGATATGTCTTAAAGACACGATTAACCTCTCTGATGCACTGTTCCCATATGGGTAACGTCACATATCCTTAATGTCTCCCTCAAAATCTCAAGTATGCTTACACGAGTGTGTACTCCACACCTCCAAACCCGTGACGTAGCTAAGTGAGATCTTATAGTGTCGTATGAATCCCGATCACACTAAATGGCACCGTTCCCTATATGGGAACGGTCTCTTGATGACACTAAAATCACCAACAATCCTCCCCCATTTTAGTGTAATCCTTGATTCACAAAATAAGCAAGTCTTCATCCCAAACTCATGCATAAACACAAATATCGAAACGATTGAATTTATGTCTTAGTGTAATTACACATTTCAAACACCCGGGAATCATGGTGTCCTAAGGATTGAACCAATCAACCTCTTTGGATGCATGAAGATAACACACACATGAATTACTATACAATTCCATAGTCTAACTTGACTCTCTTAATGGCCTTGAGTCCCTATCCATTCGTGAGCGTTTTGAAGTCAACCCAAACTTCACGAAGCGGCAAAACTTCACGCCCATATAGGTAGATCCTTTTAAGGAACGAATCCTCAATCGTGCACCTACAATCTGCACTTTTTCAAAGGAACTATTAAGAAATTGCTTTCAACCTCTATACTTGTAGGAACAGAGCACATACCTGGGGACTGTTCCTTTGTGCTCTCAGTTTCTAGGTGTAGGCTTTCCACATTAAATTCGTTCCCAACGTTAATTGGAAAGGAATTGGGTATCCCACCGCTAGAAAACTATATGGGTCTTAATCCCATCCCCTTAGCCGACTTGGAGACCAAGTCCCTAGCCAACCCCTTCGTCAAGTGATCAGCCAAGTTTTGTTGTGATCAAACAAAATCCACCAAAATCACCCCATGCGTAATGAGCTCTCTTATCGCACTATGCCTCACACCCAAGTGGCGTGATTTCCCATTGTATACATGGCTATATGCCTTAGCCAAAGTTGCAGCGCTATCACAATGGATTGATATAGGTGAAATTGGCTTTTCCCATAATGGAATTTCATATATCAAGTTCCTTAGCCATTCCGCTTCTTTCCCAGCAGCGGCTAAGGCAACAAACTCTGATTCCATGGTGGAACTCGAGATGCAAGTTTGTTTCTTGGAAGCCCATGAGATGGCACCCCCACCAACAAGGAACACCCACCCACTAGTGGAAGAATGATCTTCTTCATTTGTGATCCAACTTGCATCTGAATATCCCTCTAACACCGAGGGTGATCCACTATAAGTAAGACAAAAGTCCATTGTTCCCTTAAGGTACTGAAGTACCCGTCGAACCGCTTGCCAATGATATGCACTAGGATTACTAGTATAGCGACTAAGCTTCCCTACTGCAAAAGCAATATCCGGCCTAGTACTTGTCATGGCATACATCAAGCACCCAATAACCCTTGAGTACTCAAGTTGCATAACTGATTTCCCCTTGTTAGGGAACAGTTTAACACTCGGATCATATGGTGTTTTCAAAGAAGTGTACTTATCACAATTGAATTTCTCCAATACTTTCTCAATGTAGTGAGATTGTGACAACGATAAGCCCTCCGTTCCCCGCCTTATCCTAACCCCTAGGATAACATCGGCCTCCCCCATGTCCTTCATGGAGAATTGTGATGACAAAAATGCATTTGTAAGGTCTACTTGCCTTTGATCCGTTCCAAAGATCAACATGTCATCCACGTACAAGAAAATTATAACACCGTTCCCAAAATTATCAAATTTGCTATATACACACTTATCGGATTGATTCAGTCTGAATCCATTGGACAATACAACCTCATCAAACTTTTGATGCCATTGTTTTGGTGCTTGCTTCAGCCCATACAAAGATTTGACCAATTTGCACACCTTATGCTCTTGTCCAGGCATAATGAACCCTTCGGGTTGTTTCATATACACTTCTTCCTCAAGGTCCCCATTAAGGAACGTTGTTTTCACATCCATTTGGTGTATAACCAACTTGTGAATAGCAGCCAAGACAATCAATAGTGTAATGGTGGTAATCCTAGCAACCGGTGCATAAGTATCAAAGTAGTCAGTTCCATACTTTTGTCTAAAGCCTTGAACAACCAATCGGGCCTTAAACTTATCTATGGTTCCATCCACTTTCATCTTCTTCTTGAAGATCCACTTACTTCCCAATGGCTTACAGCCAGGGGAAAGATCAGCCAAGACCCATGTATTGTTCCCCATGATGGAATCCATCTCATCATTTATGGCCTCTTTCCAAAAGGAAACGTCTTGAGACTTCATTGCCTCAGTAAACGTCTTTGGGTCATCCTCAATATTGTAACAATACACATATTGGGATCCAACTTCATCCCTTGTTCCCTCTACCAAGTAAACATGGAAGTCAGGACCAAATGACGTTCCCTTCCTTACTCTTTTACTCTTTCAGATCTCTGGTTCACTGTTCCCAGGTTGGACATCCATATCAATGTTTCCACTTGTACTGGGAATACTATCATTGTCTCCATTATTACTGGGAACAATGACTTTTTGTAAAGGTATCAATGAAAATCGTTTTTCATCAAAGATAGCATCTCTTGACTCTATAACGGAGTGAACCGAAATAGACTTGTTAGGTTCAATAACATAGAACCTATATGCCTTAGAATGCTCAGCATATCCAATAAAGATACATTCAACACCTCTTTCACCCAAAGTCTTTCGCTTGGGTTCGGGTAGTCTTACAACCGCCCTACATCCCCAAACCCGAAGATAATTCAGATTTGGCTTCCTTTGGAACCAAAGCTCATATGGGGTAGTCTTGTTCCTTTTGTTAGGAACCCTATTCAATAGGTAACAAGCCGTCAACATGGCTTCCCCCCAAAATCCGTCATTTAAACCTGAGTAGGAAAGCATGGAATTGACCATTTCCTTAAGAACTCGATTCTTCCTCTCTGACACATCATTTTGTTGTGGTGTATAGGGAGTCGTAGTTTCATGAATGATTCCTACGGATTGGAAGTATTCTGGGTCAAAATACTCACCACCTCTATCGGTGCGCAATCTTTTGATCACCGTTCCCAACTAAAGTTTCACTTCAAATTTATAGATTTTAAATTTTCCAAGGGCCTCGTCCTTAGCATGCAATAGAAATACATAACAATAATGGGAATAATCATCTATGTAAGTAACAACATATTTCTTATTTCCCAAGGACGGAGAAGCATGAAAATCACATAAGTCACTATGTATCAAATCAAGCACTACACTATTTCTCTGAACATCAGGGAACGGTTGTCTTGTTATCTTAGTAAGCATGCAAGTTCTATACCTCTCTAAACTCATATCAAATGGAGGAATTAAACCATTTTTAGACATATCAAGCATGCGTTTATAATGAACATGTCCTAGCCGAGCATGCCATAGAGAGGAAACGTTTTCCTCCGAGGGAACAACACCCTTTGAAGGGGCCGTTCCCACTGAGGGAACAACATGTTCAGAAGAAAATAGCATCTTGACCACAAGTCATATAAGCTGAATTCATAACTTTATTAATACTTAGCTTAAACATACCATTACATAGGTAACCATGTCCTACAAATACACCGCCCTTAGATAATATATATTTATCGGCTTCAAACACTTGCTGAAAGCCTAACTTGTTAAGGATAACACTAGAGACTAAATTTTTCCTTATACTGGGTACATACAACACATTTTTCAAAATTAAAGTCTTCCCAGAAGAGAACTCTAACTCCACTTGGCCTTTGCCTAAGACGGGGGCAGTTGACTCGTTTCCCATATGAAGGACACATCCATCATCCAATGGAACGAAGATCTTGAACATTGACTTGTCCCTACACACGTGTGTGGTAGCACCCGAGTCAACCCACCATGCTATCTCATCATCCTGCACAAAGAAGGCCTCAGAAATATTAGGAACAAAGTCCAAACCAGGAAATGTTACTAAAGAGGGAACAGTTCCGTTCGAGGGAACCGTTCCTTTCTGACCTTGATGAGATTTATGCCCTTGGTCCTTAGAACCTTGAGCAGACTGGTTGGGAACGTTGCCCTTCTTGCCCTTTCCAGCCCAACAATTCTTCTTAAGATGTCCAGGCTTTCCACAGTTCCAACACCCCTTTTGAGAGGGTTTCTTATTGGGACCGGTGTTTGTGTTATTGTGCAGCCTTTTCTTGCCCTTCTTGTTGTTACCTTTATGGGAACCTTCTTCCATCATGTTGATGGTGGAAGAATTGGGAGTCTCTTTCTCCTTTCCTTTCTCTTGCGAACGAAGGCCCTCTTCAATACGCAAGTGGCTGCCAAGTTCCACAAGGGAAATACCTTCCTTCTTGTGCTTCAACATGTGCTTGAAGTCTTTCCATGATGGAGGAAATTTGTCAATAATGCTTGACACAGAAATGGACTCGTCCATATTCAATTTATGTTGAGCAAACTGCCCCAAGATATGGAGTATCTCATGATATTGCTCCATCACCGGTCTTGAGTCAACCATTTTATATGTATTGAAGTTGCTCACAAGGAACTTTACGCTTGAAGCGTCTTTAGCCATGTACTTCAACTCTAGAGAGTCCCAAAGTTCCTTGGCGGATTCAACATTTTGGTACACATCAAAAAGGGAGTCGGACATACCGTTTAAGATGTGGCCCCGGCAAATGTAGTCATCGTTCTCCCATTTGCTCCTTTTCCTCACAGCCTCAAGTGGTTCATCATCGACTAACTCCGGCATGGGAGTTGATAGGACGTATACCACCTTGAGGGTGGTC
This sequence comes from Rheum nobile, assembly GCA_027886185.1. Taxonomy (NCBI): domain Eukaryota; kingdom Viridiplantae; phylum Streptophyta; class Magnoliopsida; order Caryophyllales; family Polygonaceae; genus Rheum; species Rheum nobile. The sequence goes on along the minus strand of WOAB01000490.1, from coordinate 6,449,623 downwards.
AAGAGGAAATGCATCTTCTTTTGCCAACGGCGGAAGTCCATCCCTTCGTTTCCAACTTCTGGAACTTCGTCGTCATCTCACGAACATTCGTCATTGATCTAAAATTATGATTTCGATTGTAGGAACAATATATGATGAATAAGGAACAGTGTATGTTGAGGCGACTGTTCCTTGCAAGTCTTGATCTTCTCTTGATGTTGACTTCGGCTTCAATAGGGAACGATCAATAAACGTTGTAACTCGGATAAGATTTGAATCATGAGAACACTTTCCGAAATCAGAATTTTGCCCCTTACTAAGCCTTAGGGAATCCGCAAAATCTGAAGTGAGATAAGACAAATCCTCTAGTTCCCTTCAAGGCTTCTGATGAGAACTAAACTATGTTCACGTATTTGTGGATGTATGACTTTAACTCAGATAGACAAATCGTGTGTAATTTCTGATCTCCCAACACTATCTCCGAAATGCCTTTATATAGGCTTTCGGGCGGTTACAGGGAACGGTTACGGCGGTTACAAGCGGTTACTAACGGTTACCAACCGTTCCAACTGCCACCAACCGTTTCCAAGAATATTCAACCACTTATATCAGTTATCAACTTATTTAAGGTAGTTAAGAGCGGTTACTCCGACGGTTACCAAGGCGGTTACAACACATTAATCACGTGCTGAAACTTTAACCATGCCTCAGGGAACTTGACGTTCCCACCTAGGGAACGGCTGGTCCCTTTAAGGAACAATCACTCGTTCAACCTTACGTAACGTCGATATGTCTTAAAGACACGATTAACCTCTCTGATGCACTGTTCCCATATGGGTAACGTCACATATCCTTAATGTCTCTCTCAGAATCTCAAGTATGCTTACACGAGTGTGTACTCCACACCTCCAAACCCGTGACGTAGCTAAGTGAGATCTTATAGTGTCGTATGAATCCCGATCACACTAAATGACACCGTTCCCTATATGGGAACGGTCTCTTGATGACACTAAAATCACCAAAAAAAATATGTAAGATATGATAGAAGATAGATTTATGGAAACAATATCAATAATTTCTAAACAATATCTAATGTATATCCCAATAGTGGTCTCTCGATCTATTCATGGAATATTTTTCTACAGTGAATCATCGACCACTGTCAGATACTAGATTTCATTATTATAATAATAAACTTGTGTTGTATATGCCTGGGAATTTCCATTCAATGGGTATATATATGTGGTATTTTCACGGAGTTACGTCAGTTATGTTGTACATTGTTCTAATATATGCAAGCATGTTAGAGGGTAAAGATCGGGTGTGATTCAAAAAGGATTTAGGTATAATGGTGTTAAACGTCATCTATGTTTTTCTATGAAGGGCGAGAACTCGTTTTTATAGTAGTGAATGTGATATAGATACGATCGTGTACGTATTGGATGGAATTATATTTTTTGTGGGTGCTTGGTCGTTCTATGTTTACGCCCGTGGTTTGGCTTCGTTGTGTACATTTGATTGTTTTATATGTCTTTATGAATTATTGATCATACTTGGTTCTTGTATTTTCTATGTGGACTATGACTTCATGATATTAGTATGTTCAATTTATAACGTGTGTGGAGTTCTTCTCACTATACATGTTTTTGTGTCTATTTGTCTTTTATTAGGCAATGGATATCTGTTCTTGATGCTTATAATATATTTGATTATAATTTTCTTAGTCAATCTATGATCGATATTAAATTGCTATTGATCAACTACATTAAGGTATTATAAATTGACTGTTTTGTTGCATTAGGATCTTACTTATTAAATTATTAGTGTTAATTTTCTCAGAAATGGACAATGCGTTTTGTATATAACATTACAGTATATCACATGTTATTATATTAGAAGAATATGGACCAACCACTGTATGCAATTGGACAAATTGTTGAGGTAATAGGCATTTAACCGGTACTTTTGGGGTCATGCTATGAAGCGATGATTATCGCAGTATTATTGGGAGAACATTACATAATAGAATATTTCATGATTATTTCTTCTGACGGGTGTAGTGGATTGAGAAAAGTAGTTGTACGTGACAAGATTCGTCGCTCTCCGATAGCCTAATGCAGTACTAGATTACGACATTGGGTCGATGATAAATGCCTAGACGAAGGGTGGTTGGTGGCGAGGTATCGTAACAAAGAAATGGACCATTTGTAGAGAATATAGTTTTTATCTTCCTTCGCTTTGTGAATCAATGGAAGTATCATGTTCGCAATTGAGGCCACATGTCGCGTGAGAAACGTGTGCATGAGTGCATTAGTTGGTTACCCTCGTTAAAGTTTCTACGTAGAATTTGTATGTAAAGTTAATATGTCTTAAATTATATATGTGGTATGTAACGGTTTGCGGTGTTTTGATTGTTGTGCGTATATGTTTACCTACTTGATCAATTCTAGAAAATATATATTTATGTACACATCCTCTCTCTCTAAATGCTATTTTTCTGCTGTAAACTCTTTGAAAATAGTTCTGTTATTTTTACTATCCAATATATATATAAAAATAATATTTGTCAGTAGATTTTGTGATACCCTAGTCTCTGGTAAGTTATTATGACTTGTTTGTTCTTCCATGCAATATTTTAGTTGATTTCGGTGTATTTATTACGGTATTATTATAAATATTGAGAGTAGATCCATATTTGTGATTTTATTTTGTACTCATAAGGAGCAATGCTTTGATTTGATTAATACTTAGGATTAGACATGTTTAATTATTAGTAATTATCCATGGGTCTAATCCCTTCCTAATTCAACCTCTTTCTAATCCCAATAACCTTAAGCCTAAATTTGTCATATATATAGTTGTATACGTAGTCTGGGATTGCTGTCCTTTGCCTTCCTCTTGCTCACGCCGTAGCGGGGTACATCGTTAGTTGCTTTCTAGAGGGCCTTCTTTAGAGCACCTAATATACAAATTGAATACTCGTTCGTCAGCCTATTTACCCCTTTGGTGGATTGTTTGGTAAGCATTTAACCCCCATTTTTATAATTCTGATTTTAACTCTACCATTAAGAGTCAGGCTAAGAGTATAGTACTAGTTGTATGCGATATGATTAATAAACTCAAGCGAGATGCGGGGTAAGATATGATTTGGATGGTTATAAAATAGAAGATTCAAGCTTATAATAGTATTGTTAGGATGGAATACACTTGATTTGTCTGGTTATATGGAATTGAGAGGCTATTGTGTTGCAAAAGAAACTTTAACTAAACTAGTTTAGTTTCCTGTATCGTGCACGATACTTAGATAAATTTTATGTTGATTTTTTTTTAATAATTATAAATGTATAGATTTTACATTTAAAAAATATTAAATAAATGAAAATATATCTAATTAGTGATAATATAAATAAAATTAAGATAAGTACGTTAATATAAAAAATATCTACTAATAATCAATTAATAAAGATCAATGTGATTTCGTACATACGTAATATGTTGAATCAAGTCTTATACCTATAAATAAACGAATTAAAGGAAATTTGAATAAAATGTGACTAATTAAATCGAAAAACAAAAAGAGAATATTCAAAAATACCTGATATATTCTATCTAATATGAAAATCATGATCAAATGTGAATAATCTACATGTTGAAAAGAAAATGAAGATCATATTAAAAAAAGTTTATATAATAATAATAGTGGAAAAAATATAATTTAGTAACATGACACGATGTGGAGTAGACATATGACAATAAATGATGTAGCGCAATATGACAATGTCAAGATGACAAGTGGTCTTAGTAGTTAGGCTTTACTTTAGTATTATATAGTAGATTAGACATCAAAGGTTAAAAGATATGATAATTTGTTGTCTCTTAGTACTATTTAAATTAATTTTGAAACAATGTTGCTCCACAAACAATAAATATCTACTTAAATTTTTTGAGATATTTGAATACTATTAATTTAAGAAACATTAAATCCTAGTATATGTAATATATCTTTTAGATGCGATATTTATGATTAGATTGAATTTCAAATCAAGAAAAAAATAATCAAAATAACATAAATGAATTTTGATTTAAATATTGTACTAACAAAAAAATATTAACTTAAAAAACCATGAATTTTGATACGGGTTTACATGTGAAAGTTTTAATGAGGGGCTATCATGTGGTGTAGTTAGGTACTAGTTTAGATTATATATATTGTATATTTATAAATAGAAAAGAGAAATTAAACCTTGAGAGCATGGTAGGGGAAGGAACATAAATACATAGCACCAAAATTATTATCATATCTAAATTTACAAAGAGTCAAAACTAAATCGCACCAAAGAGACAAATACATGCCCACGATTGAAATGGTGTTGCTATAAACTCTCTCCAGTCTATGATTTTAGGGAGTCTAACGCGTTGAAGAAAGCATTTACAATCATAATATAATAATAAAAAACCTAACAATGTAGTGAAAAGATAATATCGAATAAAAAACTATTTAAAAATATATAAAATGATCTTGCTGATTATATATAATATCTTCTAATCTTTTCTTTCCTCATAAGTTATTCAAAAGTGTTGCATAATGTTTTGTTAATACAGCTTTATCGACCATTGAATTCTGATGCTGAGTGTTCTGCTTCAAAATCAAATCTCATTGTAGGAATATTATCATAACAAATTCAGAGCATGAGAAACTACAACATAGACTCCTTAGTAGATGTTTGCATTTACATCTTCAGTTCTGTTCAATCATTCGTTTAAACTCAATTCTCATTGTAAGAATAATTTTGTTATGACAGATTTATTTTCTTAGTTCAATTCAATAATTTTTATGAACCTACTATTTGAGTCGATCTATAGATTATAAGTTGAGAATGGTCTAAACGAAATATATTATAATTTTGAGAAAAAATAGTTCTTTAATCATAAATTTTGAAATTTAGCAGAACAATGTGTTACTTGCTCTATTGACGAATGTGTGTATCATCCGTTTTGTTGTTGTGTTTGATGAGTTGGGAATCATATTTCAGTGTCCATTTTGATCATTACAAAATTGATTCTTTTTACTTACGGAATGAGATGTAAAGTCTATAATTCGCTAGATTTGGATTCTTTGCATCATTAGATATTGTCTACCTTATAAAAGCTCACCCTGATTCTCAACTTCTTCAAATGAAGATATATAACCTATGGAGTCTCCATAGGAAGAAAACTCAAATGGAGTTATGCCGATTATATTTTGTTGAAGAAGATACATGCAATATAGCCATTTTATTTAATTTGTAATCTTTTGTATTTTATTTTAATATTCATAATTGATTTGTAATCTTGTTAATTAATTTTATAATCTTCCTAATTGATTGATTTGTATTTAAATAAGGAAAGATTGGTAATAGGTTTAGAATAAAAAATTTAATATATAATTAAATTTTTTTAAATGAAAAAAGGAGAAAAAGACAATGTGTCAAATTGAATGTAGGAGCACCATATGAAATTAGTATATTTTTCTTTAATATATATATATATATATTACATTTGAGGTGTATAAAATGTAATTTTTTTTAAAAAATGACATGTGGCTAATTTATTGTAAAGGTGCCATGTGGTAAAAGGAAGTATGGCATATGGAAGTTTTGTTTTAGTAGATATTTAGTATATTAAGTTGAAAACTTATAGTATTTGATTTAAAATTTTATTGTAATTATCAATTAATAATCCGATATAACTTTTAAGTGAATTAATAAAGGAAAGTACTACGTCAAGATATACTAAATCATATCCAATCAAATCATAAAGATTTTTCTAAGGCTTTAAATTGGAAACAAATATATAAAGTATTGAATTTTGAAAATAGGTAAAAGATCTTATATATAATTAATATATTGGATTTTGAAAAAAATGAAAAATTTAGAAAATGCCAAGTGGTAAAATGAATATGAGTGTGTCATGTGGCATAAGGAGATTGTAGGCTTAATAAGGGTGCCATGTGGCATAGAATGGTTTTGGTTTAGTATATATATAGTAGACTGATTGATGGTATATATGAGTGTTACATGAAGTTACTCATGGCGTTATTAATTACGTGTGGAATTTTATTAAGTTGTTAATAGTTCTAAGCTATTAGATGCACGTGGTGGGTGTGGAGGTAAAAAATAGTCAGCCTATTTTTGTTTATTTTTAATCATTATCCAACCAATTTAATCTGAAAATGCAATTAATGGGCTTTATGAGAGAATATCCATTAAGAAGGAATAGTCCAACTACTACATGACAATGTATTTAATCTCCAAAGAGGTACCCTAATTTGCATTTCTCATTTTTCTCTTCTCATTCAAGAAAACCCAGCCACCATGGGTGAGATTCTCTTCAATCATTTTGTGTTTGACTTGAGCGTCGGAGGGTCCTCCGAGGGAGAAAAGCCCCACCCTTTGATCATTTTTCCTTGCAGATCCAGTTCACTGAGTAGGTTCCAAGGAGATCTATTGTCATCGGTTCTCTTAATCTGTATGGTATAAAAATATGCTACCATATTTGGTGCCGTCCGTGGGAACTGATGGCGGCGACAAACAAAACTCTAGGGACCTCCTATCTGATGGAAGTCTAAAGCAAGGTCCGCAAGCCCGATTCGGACCGGCGGTGGCCCAGAGGGGACACCACCGCGTAAAGAGTGAAGGGCCCGAGGTGCCTGACCTTGACAGAGCGCGGTTGGAGCAAATGGAGCGCACACGGAATGCAGCAGAGTGCGGTCGAAGCGTTGCAGAGCGCGAATGGAGTGTCGCGGTCAGAGCAAGCAGAGCGCAAATGGAGCACGGTCGGAGCGAGCAGAGCGCGAATGGAGTGTAGGCGGAGTGCAGTAGAGCATGGTCGTCAGTTTGGCGGTGATTGCTAGTGGAAAATAGCAAGTGTGTCCCCAATTTCGACCATATAGACTTCCAAAAAAAGCTAAAAAACCTAGTGTCACAATCTGAAATAATAGTCCTAGGAATCCCATGTAATTTCACAATATGCTCAAAGAACAAACTAGCTACATTTGAAGCGTATGAGTCATCTTGCAAGGAATAAATATTGAGTCCCTCCCCTTCTTAGACATTGTCAACCCCAAAATAATATTTATAGATATATCCTCCCAAGGGGTAGTTGGTATAGGCAAGGGGTTGTACAATCCATGGGGACTCGACCTAGACTTAGCCCTCTGACAACACACACAAAACCTAGTCACACGGTGTACCATCTTTGGCCAATAGAAATACTCCTTAAGCATGGTGACAATCTTAGCTACTCCAAAATGTCATCGACCCTCATGGGCCTCCTATATCAACAACCTAAGAATAGAAGTCCTAGGGATGTACAATTTTCCCTCCTTAAATAAGTAACCATTGTCCACAATAAAACCACTAGACTCTCCCTTTTCTATGCAAGCCTCAAAAATTGACTTAAAGTTCTCATCATGAACATCAAATCCTTGATAAGGGAAAAGCCTAAAATAGAGGCATCAAGGTGAGTTAACAGAACGTACCTGAGAGAAAGAGTGTCGGCTACCACACTCTCCTACACTTTCTTGTACTGGACCACGTATGGAAAGGTCTCTATGAACTCAACCAAGCGAGTATGGCGTCAGTTGACTTGGCTCTTCAGGTACTTCAGAGCCTCGTGGTCAGAGTGAATCACAAATTCCTTGAGCCATAAGTAGTGTTGTCATGTTTTCAACACCCTAATAAATGCATAAAACTCCTTGTCGTATGTAGGGTAGTTGAGGGTGGTGCCTGTGAGCTTCTCACTGAAATAAGCAATGGGCCTGCGCTCTTGGAGTAGAACGCCTCCAATGCAATGGTGAGACGCGTCGCATTTGACTTCAAAAGTCTTGGCAAAGTTAGGCAGCTGCAGTAGTGGCGCATGGCACAAGCGCTCCTTGAGCACGGTGAAGGCGGCCTCGTGAGTGTCGCTCCAGTCATTGGTTGTGTTCTTCTTGGTGAGCTAATGCAGTGGCGCGGCGATCGTGGAGAAGTCCTTCATGAAGCGGTGGTAGAATCATCCGAGCCCTAAGAAGGAACGCACCATGGTCGCCGTGGTGGGGCGCGACCACTCCTCTATGGCACGGATCTTCTCCTGGCCAACACAGAGGCCATCCTTACTAACAACAAAACCAAGAAAAGTAGTGGAATCCGATCAAAAAGAGCATTTACCTTGGTTAGCGTAAAGACTCTCCTTTCTAAGACACTCTAACACGACCCTAAGATGTGTCAAATGATCCTCTAAAGTCCTGTTGTAAATAAGAGTGTTATTAAAGTAGACTATGACAAATTTACAGAAATACGCTCTCAAGACATGGTTCACGAGCCTAATGAACGTGATGGGTGCATTAGTGAGGCCAAATGACATCACTAACTACTCATAGAGCCAATACTTTGTCATAAATGTCGTTTTCCACTCATCACCTTCTTTCAACCTAATTTGGTGATAGCCACTTTTCAAATCTATTTTAGAAAACAAAGTGGCGCCATGAAGCTCATCTATCATATCATCTAGTCTAGGAATAGGGTGGCGATACTTCACCGTGATTTGGTTGATTACGCGGCAATCAACGCACATGCGCCACGAGCCATCCTTCTTAGGGTTAAGAATGAATGGGACGGCGCAGGGACTAAGGCTTTTGCAGACATAGCCCTTTCCCATAAGCTCTTGAACCTGGCGCTGCAACTCCTTCGTTTCCTCTAGACTGATGCGGTAAGCTGCGTGATTGGGAAAGGAGGCGCCAAGCACGAAGTCAATCTGGTGCTCTATGCCTCACATAGGTGGCAAGCCAGCAAGGAGATCCTCTATAAGCACATCCTCAAATTCTTGCAATAGAGAGGACACCAAAGAGGGTAAGTCAACCATATCCTTGACATTCATAAGACACGCATTAGGGAGCAAGAGAAAACACAATTGATGTCCCTGTAGCACTGGGGTGATATCTCGGGAACACGCCAACAGGAGGCGCTTCTTGCATTTGCCCTTCAACGACACCGGCGTCGCAGAGTTGGAGCACGTCGCAGACGGGGTGTGCATCGCTGGCTAGGCGCTGGGAGTGAAAGTGACACTGGCATCGAAGTCGCGCACCTTGGAGTGCGCTTTGACACTTGTTGTTAGGGGAATCTCGCTAAAGATGGTCGCGTCCTTGACACTTGAAATAAATGCGGTAATGAGTGTGGTCATCCTGGGGCACGCTGGCATGGCGCTGATGCGCGCAGGGGGCGCTGTTGCGGGTGTCGCGGGGGCATTCCTGGGCTGCGAAGGGTTGCGCGAAAAATTAGAGAAAAATTGGGATGCACGTGACCAAGCAACCTTATTTTTCCTTTGAATTTGCGCGTAGATCTTCATCTTCGTGTGTGTCGTAGTGTTGAGGTCCTTGATGTTGAGGATCTTGAGTTGGTCGCGAACCTCAATGTGTAAACCACGTAGAAACATAGACCTCATACCCGAAGGAGCGGGATGCACTCCAGCCTTGTGACAAATCTCCTCCAACCCGGCGAAGAACTCATACGGGGTACGGGACCCTTGTGTCGCCAAGGCGGTCTTGAGGCGCATGTTCTCCTTGCAGTCCAAGGGCACATACTGATTAGTCATCACATAGATGAGTTTGTTCCAAACGTCTCCTAGCTCGCTCACTTGTCAAGTGAAACCACCAAGCACGCACGACACCAGTGAAGTGCAAGGTCGCAATCTCGACCTTCTCATGCTCCAAATATTGGCAGTGGGCAAGGACATACTCCATGGACTGCTGCCATTCAAGAAATTTAGAAGCATCATATTCACCAGCAAAGTTTTCAAGTTTTACCTTAATATCGCGCCGCTGAGTGTGAATCATAGGCGAGGTCATCGGCTCATTTTGGCGGTCGCACCGAGCGTCACGAGATGGGGGCATGTCATGACGCGCTTCGCGCGCACACTCATGCGTGGTGCACATTTCACAGCGTCGTGTCTCCTGGGGGGCATGACTGTCGCACGGGGGCGGGATGTAGAAATCATCGCGTTGGGCACGCGCCATCACACTTCCTCCAAGGATGAAGTCTTCATCCTCATCATAGTCAAACTTGGGGTTGCTAACATTGGGGACTTCAGGGGGGAGCCGCGACTTCCAGGTCTTTATCGTCGCCGACAAAGTCGTGGAAGTAGTTGTTGTTGTGCTCTGTGTCGATGTCGTTGTGTTACCGCGCATTGCGCTGCGCGGTCTTTAGTGTTGACATAGGGAAATGATTCCCTTGACAACCTAAAACTACGAGAAGAACCAGCGTCAGAGGCTTCGTTTTCTTGGGAGCCATGGTGTTACGGTGTCGCTAGGGTTGGGTCATAGCGCTCACGCGCATCCACGCACCCCGCTGATGGTGGTAACTTCAACTTGGGAGCGCAGTCGCGTAGGGTGCACAATGGGGGCGGCAACATGCTCCTTGTCGCGTGACAGGGCAGCGTCGGCAGGGGCATCGTTCTACTACGCCGTGGGGTTAACCATGGGGATCACACACGTTTTGTTGGTGGCACGCAGTCGCGTGATCTCAATGTCGCGCTCTTGCAGCACCGCATTGTTAGCTTCCTCGCGCTTCGCAAGCTCGGGTTCCTTTGCGGCGAGTTGGGCTTGGAGGGCCGCATAGGCGTCTTTCGCGTTGTGAATACACTGCGCGACAACGGATTGAGTGGCTGGTTGGCTTCTGGTGTCCATTGAGAAACTTCCTATAGTGATCATAAAACAAGCAAGACATCAAACAAATCAAGGAAAAAGTAACCAAAGGCAAACCAAGTCCTTGTCTCACAAGGAGCCAAGAAAATTTCCCACATAAAGGAGACGACTTTTGGCTTCTCGTGAGGAGAAGAGAGGCTTGACATATGGCTAGAAGAAAAAGATTGCAAACAAACAATCCAAACAAGCGTCCTTATCCAAACAATTCAAGAAATCAAGATCAAATCTTTAAAATTAGTCGGCAAGAAAACATAAGCAAGAAAGTTGAAACCTTTAATTGTGGTCTTGCGTAGAGAGAAACGAAGAGATGGGCTTAATGGATCTTGTGCCGTGGTGAATAGGCTTCACCTAGATCGCCTTTGGCTTTCTTTTTGCTCATCCTTAAAAAAATTTAGGGTTTCTTGGAAGAAAAGTTGTTTTTTTATCGGCCGCAAGTCTTTTTTTGTTAAGATAGAATCTGACAAGATAGATTTGCCTTGTGAGAGAGAGAGAGAGAGAGAGAGAGAGAGAGAGAGAGAGAGAGAGAGAGAGAGAGAGAGAGAGAGAGAGAGAGAGAGAGATAAAATGTACAACATGAAAGAAGGAAACAAAAAACTAGAATGCATTGTTATCCAAATAATTAAAAACTAGAAAAAGATCACAAGCAGTAAAAGGAAAAGTTATTTACTTGCAAGGAAAGAAAGATATTGCTATCTAATGAAAAAGATAAGATTTGGCTAACAAACTCTGAAAAGTCAATGATCTTAGTCTTGGAAGACTTTGATCAATTAGGGTCATCCATAAGTAAGGCACAACAGCGACATCAGCACTCAAGGGAGAATGCGTTGCAGTGGGACGGAAGCGGTGGAGCGGGTAGCGGAGTGACAGTGGGAAAAAAAATCAAGATTTGGGTTTTTACACAAGAAAAATTCAAGATTCGCAAGAAAAGACAAGTAACACTTAGCTTGACAATGGCTTTGATACCAGTTGATGCGAACGCCCCCGTTGAATTGATCACAAGTGCCCTGCAACGCAATGAAGCCAATCCAAGCAACGAACTTTCTCTCGCAAACACCTTGGAGATTTCTCACTCGCCAAAGTGATGGCTTTGCTCTCGTGGTTGTCATGGAAGCCTTGGGTGCACATCCTTGTTGAATTGCATGAAGACCCAAGAGGAATTCGCTTGAAGACACTCGAAAGAGATCGAGTTCGCAACGGCCAGAGAGATGGCCTTTGAAGGATCCATAAGAAGATCTTTGCAATGATCAAAGGGATGATCGTGAGGGACTCAAAGAGATAAATTTGGAATTGAAGAGACGAGTGGATTGATAACCACAACAAGATAGATAGTTTGTGACATCTAGGCTCAAGCAAGGAGATAACCTCAACTTTGATAAACTTAAGTAATTAAAACGTCCTTTGTCTCAAAGGAAAATCACAAGTATTTATAGCGTAAGCTAAACTAAAAGATAGAAAATAATATAAAGAAACCAATGGGCTTGGACTAGCTGCCCATGACACATGGCGTGCTACGCCCAAGCATAAAACCTCAAAATAGAAACATTCCCAAAACAGTATCAAAATATCCAAATAACCTCAAAACACAAAAATATAGAAATTGGATAGGAGGCGCGCGCCAGGGGGCGCACCAGAGGGGACGCGCTGCATGTGCAACGCGAGGCAGCGTCGCGATAGCGACGCGCGATAGTCAGTGTACAAAAGGGAGTATGTCGCAAAATCTCTCGGCTAAATAACCTCAAAACCCAAAAACGTGACAGCGCTGACGTCGATGGGTTCGGTGGCTTTGCCAAAGTTGGCAAAGCATCTCGTGATTAAGGATTAGGCGGCTTCTCTAGCTATAGCACGCATCCTAGTAACAAGTCCATTGGACCGGACACTCATCTTGTCCTTCTCATCCTTTGCCATCAAGGGTGAGGGTAGGGAGCCATCACTTGGTCGTGACTAGGTTCTGGCTCAAAATAGGTTGGATTTGGAGAAGTTTCGCCGAGAGATTCTTCATGCCCTAGCTAGGCGTTGTGGGCATCAACGGTGTAGTGTCTTGACCTTGATGTGGCGCTGGCGAAGTAACATCATCATCCCTTCCTTGAAGAGGATTCGACCTCAAATCAACGCGACCTACACCAACAAACGTTAAATAGAAAGGCTTCTCAAAAACACCTAAGTATAAAAAGTTTCTTGAGGGGACTCCGCTTCTTAATATTCAACCTATCTCCTAGAGTTTCACTTGGATGAATAGCATGGGAATGACTAGAAAAAATTTCAAGGAAATAAAAGAGATAAACATGATATCTTTGGAAGTGTGCCTTTAGACTGATATGTAAAGCAAGAGAAATAGGCAAGAAGACTCCCTTTTCTTTTGTGAGCGGATTGGTCATTTCATGAGGTTTGAGGAAAATCGATGACTTGAAGGCATGGACTTGACTCTTCTGGTTGGGTCTAGGTGGCTTGCAATGCTCATGGGGTGGCGGACATACCCATGGTTTCTTCTTCTTATGAACCAACCTCATGGCACACTTCTAGCCTCCTTCAATGCTTCCGCACTCATAGCCTCCAACCGGTACCACACATTCTCTTTATTGACATGAGTTACATTGAGACGACCTTCAGGGATGACGTTGAGGTCGAACTTCCATGGTCGCCCTAAGATGAGATCAAATGCATGAGTAGGCATCACCACAAATGTCGCCATATCCGAGTAGGCTCCCAAGCTAAAGCTCACATGAACCTTCTTGTCCATGTTGATCTTATGACCCTTATTCACCCATCCTATCGCAAGGGATGGACTTTGTGGCTGAGTTACAAGACCAAACCTTTGAACCGCGGACTCAAAAATCACATTTTGATCACTTCAACTATCAACCAAGGCCAAGAAAGGTTGGTTATGGCCAGCGATGGTGCATAGGTGTTGGAAGCTTTGCTCTCGTTGGCCATAGTTAACCGTGGGGGTGAATTCTACCAAAAGCACCTTCACAAGCTCTTCTTCATCGAATATTGGAGGTGTCTTGAAAAGCTCTTCTTCATCAAACATAGGAGGCGTCTCTAAAAGTTCATCTCCATCATATATTTGTTCCATGTTTGCATAGGTATCATACCTTGGATCAAAAGGCTCTTCTTTCACCTTAGAGATCACAAATCATTCTCCAATGGCAGCCGTGGCATGGATCTCTTCCTCCTCAGCTGGCTTCACTTCTTCCACATCTTCATCATGCTTATCTTCTGAAATGTAGTCTCCATGCGCATTCAAGAGCTCTTTCCTTCTAGTTGGGCAATCGTTTGCAAAATGTCCTCATCTAAGGCACTTGTAGCACTTCAGCACGTGTCATGTCTTCCTTTCTAGGAGCTTGCTCATGATGGGACACCTCACATCTTGGTGATGCCTCGGCTTGGTCATACTTAGGCTCATGAGTCATGCCGCTTAAGGTTGGATGAAGATGAATGAGAATTGGATGAAGTTCCCTATGGCCTTGTGCTAGGAGTGCTCTTCTTCTTTTGAAAGCTTTGGTATACTTGTGTGGCATAATGCAACACTTCCTCAATCTACACACTCGGACCAATCCTTTGCAAATTCACAATTTGCCTAATGTTCGAGTTCAAGCCTCCCATGAACTTAGACACAATGTACCTATTAGGGAAATGCACCCCAGATCTAAACACAAGATGTTTGAGCTCCTTATAGAACCCCTCTGGTGCCCTTCCCCCTTGCTTCACCCTCTCAAGCTTGACATGAATCCTGTCAATATAATCTTGAGGAACAAATATGAAATTCATTGCCTCCTTGATTACATTCCAATTGGAAATGGGGGGTAGTTGTTGTAGGCCCTTTTCTCCTTGTCTTCCAACCACCATGAGTATGCAAATTCAGTCAAATGAGTAGTGGCTATGGACACTCTTTGCACATCCGAGTAGTTGTAGTAATCAAAAACTACCTCGGTCTTGGACAACCAATCAAGATAGGTCTCCATCTCGGACGTGCCAACAAAGGGCTGAATGGACAACTTAATCCCATGATGATGCTCTCTTCCATGGACCCTCTCATCCTCTTGGTAGCCATAGTCACGGGGTCACGGTACTTGCACTCTTAGAGGTGCTTCACGGGTCCTCACTCTCTCCCTTTGGCCTTGAGATTCGAATGGGACACGTCTTGGCATCATCAAAGTCCCAAGTGGTTTTTGATAAGGCCTCCTCACCATCCTCTCAAATATGGGCTGAGTGGTGGTGGAGTGATGCCTTGGAGAGATTGGGTGATTAGCCTTCGAGGAGAAAGGATTATCCATGTCATTATGTTGGAAGCTAGGGGAGGAGCTTGTCTTTGAAAGTGGGCATGCTCTCTTGGTTGGCTTGAAGCACCAGCCCCTTGGAAGTCATCTTGAAGGTCTTCCCCACATGGATACTCACGCCGTTCTTCCACAACACTCTCTCTCCGAGGACTCTCAAGCCTTTGTTCCAATTTGTCATCTATGGCTTGGAGAAGATAAATTTGGGTCTTCTCAAACAACATCTGGATGTCTTCTAAGGTAAGAGGTCTTCCCTCACTAGATCTGTCCACATGACTTTTTCCTCTCAGGTTGGACATAGCTGCTAAGACAAGAACTTCACAACAAACAAGGAACACATAAGATTAGTGAAAACAGAATCACTAGTTCAAGTTGAGATTCTTACCTCAAGCTTCTTCATCCTTCATTCTTCAAGCCGCAGCTAGGGCTCAAGTGGTTAGTCTCATAGACTCCTCAAAGGTCCAAGATAGGGTCCGCATACCTAGTACTCGGCCCTCCTCAAGACAGCCCCACACAAACACTTGAAACCACAAGATTGTTATGTAAAAATTCACCCAGCACAAAGGTATGCCTCGTAGTTGTGTTTAGTCAAAAGAGTTACTTCTTTTCAACACAAATTTATGCACTTTAGGTCTTTGCAAGACACAAGTAAGTCACCAGGAAGCTACTAAGCACTTAGGCCTTCCAAGTTAGCACACAAAAATGTCAGCAAATAGACAAAGGCTCGTTTCTTTCTTGGTTGGTCTAATGTTTCTATGTCCTTTCCTTTTTTTACATAGGCCGGGTATGTCTAGATCCAACCACTTTTTCTCAAGCTTAGTATCTTTCTTTCATTTTTGAGAACACCTGAACTGAGTTTGAAACACTTTACAACTTTCCGAAATAACTTTTCAATACAACCGATTTCAACTTTCACTCCTTACGGCATTTATTCACTTTCGGTCTAAGTGCATTTCTTGTATCTTTATCTCTCATTTATATAATGAAAATGACATAAAATACATAAATAAATGCATAACAAAGTATCAAAGAAGGCACTTAATGGTCGGTTAGATGAAAGGTTGGTTTTAATGAAGTTGAATTGATGAAGCTTAGTTTAATGAAGTCGGTTTTAATGAAGAATGGAGATTCAATTGGATTTCAATTTAGGACATGTGAAAGGTTGTCTTCAACCTCCAAAAAAGGGAAGCAAGGCCACGAAATTGCAGGATACAAACACTAAAATTCGGCAATTAAAACTCACAAGAAACAAGGCCGAAACATGGCAATTTTTTCATGAACCTTACTTGTGACTTACAAGGGAAAGGTTAGGAGAAAACTTACTTTGATGAAGGCTCTGATACTACTTGATAGCCCTTGGTTAAGGATCTTCGAAGCTGGTCAAGGAGAAGTTGCCATCAAAGCCCTCAGATTCCTCTTTGGCGTCGGCGATGTGTGGTGAGTTTTGATTGGATTTTGATCGAGTGAATGATGGGATTTGAGATGATGATTTGAGGGGATAGGTCACTGAATATTAAAGGATATACGCACCAAAAATATTCAGAGAAAAGTAAGTTTGATCATGGATGTTCGCACCACTCTCGCAACTACAATCCTTGGATAAAATCACCAAGGAGATGAACGACAAAACTTAGTGTAATACCCACACCACATTGGGCTGGCCCATCACATAGCTGCAGCCCATACACCCCAACCCTTCCTTGATGGCTCCACCTAATTAATAGACAGCCATCTCCAAGAGGTTGTTCGTGAGTCTCGAACTCGAGACCTCACGCTTTAACAAGAAGCTTAACGCTCTCTTGTCACCAATTGTGCTGCAGCGCAATTGGTGACAAGAGAGCGTTAAGCTTCTTGTCACCAATTGTGCTGGAGCGCAATTGGTGACAAGAGAGCGTTAAGCTTCTTGTTAAAGCGTGAGGTCTCGAGTTTCAGACTCACGAACAACCTCTTGGAGATGGCTGCCTATTAATTAGGTGGAGCCACCAAGGAAGGGTTGGGGTGTATGGGATGCAGCCCTGTGATGAGCCGGCCCAATGTGGTGTGGGTATTACAAAAAAAGTACACTTTGAATGAGAGGGGCCCCGACCTCATCGGGCCAACCATTTCTCTATCCATGGGCCACAACCCATGTACCCCAACCAAATCCCCATGGCTGGGAGGTTGTTCGCGAGACTCGAACTCGAGACCTCACGCTTTAACAAGCGGCTTAACGCCCACTTGTTACCAATTGCGCTGCAACACAATTGGTAACAAGTGGGCGTTAAGCCGCTTGTTAAAGCGTGAGGTCTCGAGTTCGAGTCTCGCGAACAACCGAGTACGACAGTCAACCACCATACTCCTACTGAAAATATAACAAGAGGCATGAACAAGAGAAGATTCCAACTGAAGTGCATCTTATCGGAACACACAAGAGAAGACTCCAAAAGATCGAGTCTTTAACGAAGTATGACCAAGTCTGGAATATTTATAGAATCACAGTATCGCATTCGAGCGATCTAAAAGTTGAGACAAGCTTTCCTAGCTGTACTATCGCTTAGCTGTACTACTCGCCAAAGGTTTATTAGTAATGGGCGAACCTACGGCCCTTATCTGATTATATTCCAAAACGCGCATCACGTTATAGACTTTTATATGTGTACACCATCATTGGTACGACACATCTTAGTATGCGTTTCGTCGAGATTGACGCACACCGAAGGGATGGAATCCCGAGAGTTGTGACACCAGCTAAGTGTCCTGCCTCTATACTCTTGTAATAGAGACTGGTCATGACCTTAGAATGGTATTAGGTGGGGACGAGCCACCCCTCTACCTGATTATAAAGAAACGACTGGACAGAGTCCAAGTAACGTTCCTAACTACTAGTGCTAACTAAATAGTTCGAGCACAACAATAGTTCAGGATAAATCCACGTAAATGCCCTCAAGGTGATCATAAATATATATTAATAAGAGCGTTGTTCTAACAGATATACAACCTATTATAATATCATATTTTAGTTTTCCAAAACAGTTTACAAAACCAGTTCCAGACAAAACACAATAATCATTCCAAATTAATTACTCAATTAACACTAGTGGAAAAAACACTTTTTGAGGCTCCATTTTAGAGGCGTACATAGTTCAAAACGCCTCAACAACGACTTAGGCAATCACTTTTTTTGGTTTTTGAGGCGGATAATTAATTTATACGCCTCAAAAACATCTTTTGAGGCAGACAAATTAATATACGCCTCAACAAGTATCCGAAAAAACCTTTCCCGCTAAAGTATTAGAGGCGGGCCAGGGTAAGGCCCGCCTCTAATGCTAACTAATTGAGGCGGGCCAAGTAGCCCGCCTCAATTAAATCTTGTTGAGGCGGGCCTCTTAAAGCCCGCCTCAACAAGTATGTCCAATAGAGGCGGGCATGTAAGGCCTGCCTCTATTAGACCATTACTCGGCCGAGTCGTAATACTTATAGAGGCGGGCGTGTTAGGCCCCCCTCTATAAGCTCAACCCTAATTAAAAAAAAACAGATGCGCGCGCCTTCATTTTCCTCTTCGTATCCTCCTCTTCGTCTTCAATTCGTTCGTCCCGAGCTCCGACTTCATCGATCTCCTCCGTCTTCCCTACTTCATCGATCTCCTCCCTCTTCCCTACTTCATCGATCTCCTCCGTCTTCCCGACTTCATCGATCTCCTCCTTCTTCGCCGAGCTCCGTCTTCCCGAGCTCCGACTTCATCTCCCTTCGCCGAGCTCCCTCTAATACTCCCTTCAACAAGTATCAACAACGCACTCGAGGTTTCACCAAAACGAGCTCCCTTCAACTGCGGGTAATCACAGTTTTAATTTGTTTCTGTGCACCTGTTTTGGATATGAGAGTTGGTGGTTTCTTGTACTGTAATGATTTTTTTTGTTACTTTGAGATTTGAAGTGTAAGTTTGTATGATTCGTGTTGTTTGCCATTGCTTTCTACCAACCTTATGTTTCTATAATGATGCTTTCTGCAAGTCTAGTCAATGTGTAAGTAAGCAATTTATCCAATCATTTTTGGCTTGTGTGTTATTTAGTCTGAGTTGGTGGTATCTATCCGGCAAAACTAAGCTGGGAGATAAGATCTAATTGCATATCTCACAATATACTGTGTGATTTGAACAGTAGCAGGAGGACTAGGTATTTCATTATCATTAAGGTTATAAGGCTCTGAATTACATATTCAAGATAGCTCTGGAATTGAAGTGAAATTTGGTGGCAGTTGAACTATATGCTAAATTACATTGAGCTTTTGCTTCATGCTAGGTCTGCTTATGAGCAACAAGCATTCTGTGATGCATTCCATAGGGATGAAACTGGTTGGCATCATTGTGCTGTCTGTGGCAAGGTAGAAATTGTCATTATATACATAAATTCTTTTGACATTCTCCTCCGTTTTCGCCGAGCTCCGTCTTCCCGAGCTCCAACTTCATCTCCCTTTGCCGATCTCCCTCTAATACTCCCTTCAACAAGTATCAACAACGCACTCGAGGTTTCACCAAAACGAGCTCCCTTCAACGCACTCGAAGCCAAGTCAGGTATTAATATTTCAGATTTCTACCCTAATTCCTTATGCCCTTGGTGGGATAGAATTCATAATTTAGGCCCTTGGCGGGATAGTTGAGTTTGTATTTTTTCTTGCTTGGTTGCGTATTATTATCTATTTAGGCCCTTGGCGGGATAGTTACTAGAAATGAGTATTTAATTATCCTTGCATGTTATTTTGCATGTATTACTAGAAATGAGTCGTCCTTGGATGTACGGTGACCATACTACGACACAATACTTGAGTGGGGTTGAGGAGTTCATTAGATGTGCTTTAGCACACCAACGGAGTACGAAAGCCAAAAAAATCTATTGTCCATGCCGTGATCGTAAGAATATAAGGCGGTTAGATGATATTGATGAGATTGAGGATCATTTATTTCGTCGTGGTTTCAAACAAGATTACCATGTTTGGTTTTGGCATGGTGAGAAAATACCTGATCGTCCAAGTTCTAGTGTCAATGAGTTTGATGTTCGAGTAGACACTGATGATAGTGATGATGATATTGCTGAGAATAATGAGATGGATGATGATGATGACCAAGAAGATGATGAAATAAATGGGATGATGGATGGGGTGAGAGATCACTTGAACGAACGACCTCAGATGTTCGAACAGATATCAAAGGCTGCAGAGACTCCCTTGTATCCCGGGTGTACAAAATTTAGCAAGTTAGAGGGTGTGTCAATACTTTACAACTTGAAATGTGCTTCTGGTTGGACTGATGGAAGTTTCAACACCTTATTGGAATGGTTAGGTGCATTTTTACCAGAAGGCAATGAGATGCCTATCTCTACTTATTATGCCAGGAAATTGATGTGTCCCTTAGGCTTAGAGGCCGTCAAGATATATGCTTGCCCAAATGATTGTATGCTTTACAGAAATGAACATGAAAATTTGGATGAGTGTCCAAAGTGCGGTGCATCTCGTTACAAGCATAAATGGGTAAATTCGGCTAAGAGGGGCCCATCAACTAAGGTTATGTGGTATCTTCCGATAATACCTAGGTTTCAGCGTTTGTTTTCGATAAAGAACGAAGCAAAAAGTCTGAGGTGGCATGCGGAAGGGAGGAAGAAAGATGGACTCATTAGACATCCTGTTGATTCTCCTCAATGGAGAAATATTGATAAGAAATATTCTGAATTTGGTGAGGAGGTTAGGAATCTGAGACTTGCTTTATGTACAGATGGTGTGAATATGTATGGCACTCTAAGCAGTCAACATAGCACATGGCCGGTTCTTCTAGCGATTTATAATCTTCTTCCATGGTTGTGTATGAAGCGCAAGTATATCATGTTATCACTCCTCATCTCCGGGCCTAAGCAACCTGGGAATGACATAGATGTGTATCTGGCTCCACTTGTTGATGATTTGAAATTACTGTGGAATGAAGGTGTTCCAATGTTCGATGCATACACCAACTCAAACTTTACCTTGCGAGCTATGGTTTTTTGTACCATAAATGATTTCCCGGCATATGGAAACTTGTCTGGGTACAAAACCAAAGGAGAACAAGCATGCCCTATATGTGAAGAAGACATGAAACCCGCCTACTTGAAAAATTACAGGAAAAATATGTATCTAGAGTACCGGAAGTTCCTTAGTCGATATCACCCTTACCGTAAAAAGAAGGAGTTCAATGGGTACACCGAGGAAGGAGTAGCTCGTACACCTTTGACAGGATCACACGTTTATGAATGGATTAAAAATGTTGACACCAAATACGGCAAGGGCTTCAAGTCCGTCTCTAAAAAGGGTGTTTTATGGAAGAAAGTGTCTATACTATGGGATCTTCCTTATTGGAAAGATTTGTCGCTTAGGCATTGTCTCGATGTGATGCACATTGAAAAAAATGTTTGTGATGCTATAATTGGGACTTTGCTAAATATACCCGGAAAGACGAAAGACAATCAGAAAGTTCGTTTTGATATGAAAGAGAGGAATATTCGACCAGATTTGTGGCCCGTGGTAAAACCGGATGGTAAAAAGACTTTTCTGCCTCCGGCGTGTTACACAATGTCAAGAAAGGAGAAAAAGGTGTTTTGTGAGTGCTTACATGGCATTAAGGTTCCATCGGGATATTCGTCAAATGTAAAACGTCTAGTTTCTCTTTCGGACCTTCGGTTGATTGGTATGAAGTCTCATGATTGTCATGTATTGATTAATGTTTTCTTGTTGATCGCACTTCGTGGGATATTGCCGAAACACGTGAGACATGTTATAATAAAACTTTGCGTGTTTTTCAGTTCCATATGTGCTAAGGTTATTGATCCGGAAATATTGGATGCTCTCCACATTGATATTGTTGAAACTTTGTGTCGATTTGAAATGTACTTTCCGTCGTCTTTCTTTGACATAATGGTGCACTTAATTGTTCATTTGGTTCGAGAAATCAAGTTATGTGGTCCGGTGTTCTTAAGATGGATGTATCCTTTTGAGAGATTTTTTGGCAGTTTAAAGGACAAAGCAAAGAATCGGGTGAATCCAGAGGGTAGTATCATTCGTGGAGTCCTTCATGAAGAGATATCTCAATACGCAGCTGAGTTTTTGTCAATGCTTCATCCAATAGGTCTTCCAAAATCTCGTCATGTAGGGAGGCTTGAAGGAGTGAGAGTAATTGGTAAAAATCTGATATCTCCTCCATCTGAAAGGAAGATTAAGGCACATCTTTGTGTGTTGCAGCATCTTACAGAGGTCAATCCTTACATAGAAAATCATTGCCTTGAATTGCAACACAATAATGCTAAATTGAATGAAAGAGCTTTGATGCGGGAACATAATCGCACATTTTTTGATTGGTTTAAGAAGGAAGTAGCTGAGGAACTAAGGAAAGAACATGACGTTTCTGATACGGTCAAGTGGTTATCTCGAGGTCCTCGACTATGTGTTCGGTCTTACGAAGGGTATGATATCAATGGGTTCACATTCTACACTAGAAGACAAGATGAAAAGAGTGTGGTGTAGAATAGTTGAGTGAAGGTAGTTGCATCATCTAGGGTCTATGCGAGCGCTAAGGACAAAAGACCGGTTGATGCGACACAATCGTATTATGGTGTTATCGAAGAAATATGGGAGCTTGATTATAACAATTTTACAATCCTTGTTTTCCGGTGCAAGTGGGTCAACAACCCTAACGGGGTGAAGCAAGATGAAATTTATCCGGGTTTGACATTGGTAAACTTTGACCGATTAAGTGATAGTGACGAGCCATTCATCCTAGCATCACAAGCTAAGCAGATTTTTTATGTGGTAGACAATGTTGATCCTAGATGGCGTGCAGTTGCCCAAGGAAAAAGACATATTCTGGGTATTGATGATGTTGTGGATGAAGATGAGTATGACGAGTATGATGACACACCCTTGTTATCAACTGTTGTTCAACCATTACCGGAGGAGGAAGATACAAATAATACTAATCATATCCGTACAGATCATAGGGAAGGAATATGGGTTACAAATCATAAATGAATAAGATGAGGTAATTTATTGACAAGTAGATTTAATTGCATTATAAATTGTCTTCCTTGGATTTTTTTGTGTGATATGTACTCATATGTTTTTTTTGTGTGCTTGTTGCAGGAATTCTAGCCACTATGTCTAACGAAAGTGGAAATGCTATTCTCCCTACCCAAGGTGATCATGAATCACAAGGTGTTAGCGCGATTACACAGATCGCTAAAGGGCGTGGTCCGTCAAAAGGAGTTCAAGTAAAAAAGCCTATGCACATTGAGTTTAATGAGTTTAATGTCCCTGATGGCGAGTGGTCGAAAGAATACGGAAAGCAAGTTGGGAGTTATGCTCAAAGAATTAATATTAACGAGAAAGAATACCGAAAGATAGATGAGCAGACGAGGCAAGGGTTTTGGGAGGAGACCAAGGTATAATGACATTTTAAATTGTTTTAAATATATACTA
This sequence comes from Rheum nobile, assembly GCA_027886185.1. Taxonomy (NCBI): domain Eukaryota; kingdom Viridiplantae; phylum Streptophyta; class Magnoliopsida; order Caryophyllales; family Polygonaceae; genus Rheum; species Rheum nobile. The sequence goes on along the minus strand of WOAB01000490.1, from coordinate 6,426,181 downwards.
TATTAACAATTAATCTAACTTATTGTAAAAATCCACAGCTTTTGTTCCACATCATTGAGGATGTAGATAAATCAAGGGAAAAATACTTTCATTCTTGTATGGCAAAACGATTTAGAGATTTCAAGAGCAAGTTGGTGCGTCGATGGATAACTAAGAAGCAAAAGCCATCGAAATATCCTACAAACAAGATGCCTTGGGAAATCTACCACCACATTACAGAGACTGATTGGTCAGTTTATCTTAAAGAATATTACAAGCCGGAGTCATTGGTAATAATGCTATTTCTTTTTACTATTAAAGATTTCTAGTCAGCGGAAATCGTTGGTTATAAATCTATGTGCCTTTTGACAGGCTCGTAGTGAGAAAGCAAGGGCAAGTGCACTATTAAACAAGAATCCTCATCTCACCGGCCAGGCGGGTTATATTAGAAAACGACCTGAGTGGATAAAAGAAGGACGACTCCCATCGGAAGCAGCTTTATCTCTGTCAAGTAGCTCCTCAGTGAACTCATCGGTTCCTAGAGCTAGAAAATATAGATCAAAGGAGTGGGTTTTGGCTCATCAAGTTCGAAGTAAGGATGGAAAGTGGGAAGTTAACCCGAACGATAAGGAAACCGTAGAAATTGCAAGAAAAGTTGTAAGTAGTGCTTTTTTAATGAATATTTACTTAAATTGACTTGGAAATATGAACTAATTTATACTTTCCTAATTGGCATTATAGGAGGAGTATATCGAAGAAGAAGAAAAAGGAAACCTTACTTTCGAGGATGATGAGGATGCCCTCACCAAAGCTATTGGGAAAAAAGATCATCGTGGCCGTGTCAAGGCAATAGGTGGAAATGTTGGTTATAGAGTTGCCTTTGGTCCAAGAGAACGACGGAGAAGATGTTCTAGTGAAGCTTCATCAGATCTGATCGAATCGATCAGAGTTGAAATTAGAAAGGAGTTTGAAGGTGAATTAGATAAAAGGGTGGCTGAGGCCCTCCAAAAGCAACTACGCTCCATGTTACATATAAATCAACCAAACTCCACTTCTACTCCCGTTCTTGAACTTAATGTTAATGCTTTCTATACCACTCGTCCTGCACGTGAGCTAAAGGTATGATTGAGTTTGAGTATTGTCATGAACTCTTCATGCTAAGACCTCTTATAACATGAATTAAAATTCCATGTCGCAACCTTAGTCTTGCATTTTTCATTTTACTTTATATGCAGGAAAGGACTCCATGCCATCTTGCCCTTGAGGATAAAGATTCTGGTAATAAAGTGCTCGTAGCGGATGGTATGGTACAACCCTCAAACGGTGCATCATCCCAACGCTTTACACCGATGAAGCCTGATCACTACAAAGTCCAAGTTGATTTTGTTTATGATGGACATAATGATGATATTCTTCCGATACCTATGGGTGATGGTTTCACTAACTTAGGCGGTGCTCAGGGTAGTTTCGTGCAATGGCCGATCCGCTTAGTGATTTTCGAAGACGACGAGGTAAGACCTTTGTGCTCAATAATAATGTACACCACATTACTCACTCTTGCTCATCTATAATTCTATATATAGGACTATACTCCACGCCCAACAAAGAAGTCCAAGTCATTTCTCTCTAAAAAGGTGGATGACAGCGCCAAAAATACAAATTCTCTCTAAAAAGGTGGATGACAGCGCCAAAAATACAAAGGTAAGACCTTTGTGCTCAATAATACAAATGTTACTTCATTATTATTTTTTGGAAATTTCATGTCCAAATAACTCTTAAGTCTCAGTCCAACAAAGAGGCGGTTGGTAGCTATGATCGTAAAACGGAAGAATCAACTGCCAAAAGGAAGAAAGCATAAAACGAAGAAATTCAAGGTCATGGCCAGTCATGCAAATACTTGCATTTTATTATGTCTTCGGTGCCGGGTGGTATATATGATAGTACTCCCATCCCATTGGATGCCTCGGTTTGGAATTATGTGAGAGATCAAGAAACATACATCACTGCATCCGATGTAGAAGAGTTCCTTAAGGGGGCGTGCTTAAACATTTCTGTGATTCAAGTCTACATGATGTAAATGTTTTGATCAGTCTTTATCTTTTAATTGTCAACTATCATTCTTAATCGTTTTTTTTTAAATCATTTTTACATTACCATTCATAATCGTTTAATCAAATACCTTTAAATGTGCAGGTATTTATTGGACAATCACACATATGCATTTGAAAATTCTCGAATTGGGTTCATTTGTCCTGAGATGGTGTCAAGCACTAGAATCAGGACCGATCCAACTGTTCCAGCAGATTACTTGCAACGTGTGTTCAATGCTGAAACTGCTAAGAATACGATTAAAGATTCTAACAGTGCCAAATTGTTTTTGCTCCTATATAATCAAGAGTAAGTGTTTTCAATAAGTTTCATATATAATTAGTATTTTAAGCAATCATTAATATTTATCAATTTACTTTTAAATGATGCAGCAATCATTGGATTCTGTACGTGATAGACCTATTTAGAGCACAGGTCTATCTTTTCGATTCTCTAAAAGGTCAAGGCAACAGAACGACTGATGCATCTGGAATCATGAATTTGTAAGTTATTTTGCTTACGAATTAGTTTTTTTTGGAATATTAACAATATCAGTTTCATGAGTGTATTATGTTGATTTTCTAGGGCATTTCAAGTGTATAAGTATCAAGGTGGGAAGTGCGAGAAATTAATAGGAAAACGTAAGACGTTGAGAGTCCGCAATATAGAGGTACATATAGCATTTTATATGCTTTAGGTTTGTTTATTTATATTCAAAGGCCTTGTATCTAAGACAACCCCCTTATGTTGTGTAATTAGTGCGCTCAACAAAGCGGCAGAACCGAGTGTGGCTATTATGTCATGAAGTTCATGTTAGATATAGTCACGGGACTCTATGACGCTAATGACCGACTAGATAAGGTATGTAACTTAACTAACTATATATTGATAGTATTTGTGTTTTTTGTCAATAATTTATGTGTTTTTTATGAAGCTATATCCTAAGAGGAAGACATCGTATACTTATGAAGAAATGGATGTTGTTCGTGAGCAATGGGCACAGTATTTTACATCGAAGTATTTATTATCGGATTGAACTTGTTTTTACTTGTCATGTAAACTGTTGTTGAGAACCTGACTGTACTCTGATGAAATCTATTGTTGGTTGTATATTATTCTGTGAATAAAATCAGGAACCTATTTTGCAATGTGTGTATGGTGCATCATAAATCCAAAAAACATCCAAAAGAAAAGAAGGGACTTATAGAGGCGGACTTGTATGTCCGCCTCTATAAGTACATAGACGCTGACTCGGCCGAGTTCTGGGCCGAGTCAGCGTCTACTTGTTGAGGCGGGCCTCCGAAGCCCGCCTCAACAAGTCCCTCATTTTGGCGCCAAAGTGAGGGACTTGTTGAGGCGGGATTCGGAGGCCCGCCTCAATAAGGTCCTTTTAGAGGCGTAAAATGTATGATGAGTGCTATTTTGTAGCACATATCTAAGGATTATTACCAGGTTTGAGGCGCCATTTGGTTGGATTTTATGCACAATTGGAGATTATGGAGTTAGAGTGGAGAAGTGAAGAAATCATGGGATTTATAGAGGTTTGAAGTGTATTGAAGAGTAGAAGAACAATGTGCTGAATTCAAATGGTTCGTTCTCTCTACTCAGATGTCCAAATGAAGTGATTCCAATTCGAGGAGTTAGATCTTGAAGTCTACTACAAGTACTCAAAATATGAGCGCAATCCGAGTTGGGAATCAAAAGTTATGGCGTTTTTACTAAAGTGTCGCAGAAGCTGAAAAGTCACCGCCCCGCGCCAGAGGCCACCGCGACCCGGCGGTGGATCTCAGAGAAGACTGACGCCCCACGGTGGGCAGGTAGCGCCTCGCGGCCAGAAGACTTTATTTCCTTATTTTTGCTATTTTGGATTTCCTTATTTTCTATTATTTTATTTCCTTTGTTATTTTCATTAGGTTAACTTATTCCCTAAACCTATTTAAGACATCTTTCTAGGTTAAGAGGCATACACTTTACAATCTACAATTTAGTTTTACAAGTTCGTCTGCCTCCAGGGTTCCAACCCATGGAGAGCTAAACAGCTTTATTTCGCTAGACAATTGAAGCATTGCAATGGATTGGTTGTGAGATTTCTATTCCTTGTTCTATATCTTATAAGTGTTGGTTTGATTCTCTTGGTTATATTGTCTATTGATTTATGTTGGTTTATCTAGAGTTGCTAACTAGGCTTATCGACATCTATCATAGTGCTAGGATTGCATATAGGGGTTCTGAGTGCATATCTAGTGGTAAACACAATTGTGCGTATAGGGGTTCCGAGCGTACAATTGTGAGTGAGAATCAGTTGCATGTTAAGTAGGGGAGTGAGTACTTGTACGTCTTTCCACTTGCATGTATCCTATATCCTTGTGTGTATTGCTATTGCTTTGTTGGTGGTAATGTACCCCGGTCTGGTACCGCGTGACAGGCGTGACTGGTGTATTTTACCATTGGCATAGTAATAAGTCTATTGACAACTGTGAGAATCAGTAGTACTTAAGATCAGGATGGGAACAACTATAAGATTGTGAAAAGAACTTGAATTTAATAGATTTCAGTGATCAACTTGTTTCCTTTGCAGTGTGGATATTTGTCTAGTGGAATACTCACACCCATCATTCTTATTCTTTCTCTAAAGCTTGCATCTTTGTTACTTTGCTTGATAATCAAAACCCCCCTTCCTTTGTTACTTCGCATGCTCATAAATACATGGATTGATCACTTCCTCCCTGTGGATTCGACCCTTGCTTGCCTCTACTACTTGTTTAGGTTTGTTTAGGATTTTATTTGTTTAGGCGTCACGACGACTAACGCCTATCAATGCCCGCCTCAAAAAGTGTCTCTACTTGTTGCAGCCCCCTTAGTTGAAGCGAACGGTGTTCGCCTCAATAAGTGTTCAAAGGCCCGCCTCTATAAGGATTTTTTCCACTAGTGTAAACAACTGATAATTAATGTAAATATGGAACGATGAGCAAGAGCGAACCGCCACTTGCCTTAATCCGCAGAACTGGAACAAAGCCTAACGACGAGTTTCCGGGCTCGACACAAGGACAGGTCTGGCAGCACAGATTCCTTCGGATCGACCAATAAAGAAACCCTAAGTTAGATTCGACATAAACTAGTACGAATCTAAAGAATAACGAAAGAAATCGAAAGGAACGACGTCCGATCGAAGGCTACAGAAGCCAAAGCCAACACTTGGCCAAAGCTGAAGGGCGGAGGTCGCCGCCTGCCTTACGGCGAGCGCCGCCTGTTCGTGGCGGCGGTCGCCGCCAACCTTACGGCGGGCGCCGCTACGAACACCAGAAAATAATACGGGAAGGAAATTCTCACCGACGGCGAGTGTTTTGGTCCTCCTTTGCCTTGCTTTGGATTCTAAGATTCTAAGGCCTCCCAAAGCTTCACTTGGCAACTGGAAACAACACCAAAAGGAGCTCCGGCGATCGCTTCAGAACTCCGGCGAGGGCAAGATTTTCCGGCGAGAAAAATTTGAGGATTTGAGCTTCGATTCTGTGCTCAATTCTGATCCCAATCATCTCTATTTATAGCCCAGATCAAAGAGGATAAGATTTGACAGCTGGGAGGTACGTAGGAGGCCGGCATTGGCGTCGTCAGAGCTCGTCGGAGGCCACAGGGCTAGCCCCCTGCTACTTGGCGGCGGTCACCGTTTTCCTCTCCAGGTCGCCGCTGCCTTGGCTCCATGGCGGCGGGGTGACAACGACGATCGCCGCTTCCTAGGCCACCTGGCCAGGACGAAGCTGCGAGGAAGGCGCCGAGGGTTGACTTGCGGCGGTCGCCGCCATACCCACGGCAGGCGCCGCCAGGTCAGCCCTTATCCAATTGATCTTTGGATAATTTTGGCTTAACCCGGGATAAAATAATCGTGCACGAACGAGTATTAAGTCCCAAAGTACGTCGACTGTATATTATTTCACTGAGAAAAATATTACAGAGATTGAGCACATTACAGAATGTCTTAAACTCTCTAAAATTAATCTGACGTACAAAACGGGCGTTCGGGAAAAATCCCAAAATTCCCAAAATACCCTTACAGAAATATGGGGTATCAGCTCAATTGGTATCAAGGCGCTCTTCGGAGGCTTGATAAAGGGTGGAGAGGTCGCGTGTTCGACTCTCACCAACAACCTACCCAGTGATGGGGGAAGGGTTGGGGTACATGGGTTGCGGCTCATGGAGTGTCTCATGTGGGGCTAGGCCCGTGGCTTGAGCACTCACATAAAAGTGTACTTTTTTGTAATACCCCACAGGCCAGCTACCCCAGCCACCAACCACCCAGCCTGGTGACAACGACCAGCCGGTGCCGGCGCCGGTGGGTTGCGAGGAGCATGTGTTGGCGCAGCGCTCGGCGTCGACGCATCATGTTGTAGCAAGGCGATCATTGAACCTTCATGCACTTGACCCAACACTTCTTGAGCCAAAAAGCCCTCTTCGTCATGACTAGGTTCTGGCTCAAAATAGGTTGGATTTAGAGAAGTGTCGCCGAGAGATTCTTCATGCCCTAGCAAGGGCGCCGTGGGTATCAGCAATGTTGTGTCTTGACCTTGATGTGGTACAGGCGGAGTCACATCACAAGTAGTACTTGAATAATGAATATCCAGTCAAGCGAATCGTAGGCTTTGTGAAGATCCATTTTGATGGCCACTCTAGGGGAGGTGTCATTTCTGCTGTAATGCTTGATGATGTCCTGAGCAACAAGCACATTCCCCATACACCTCTAGAAGGAAGATAAGCGTATTGCTTGGGATCAATGAGCCTCTTGGAAATCGGACTAAGGCGATTATGAGTAATTTTGGCAATAACTTTGTACAAAATGTTGCATCAGAAGATGGGCCTAAAATCAGCTAGATTCTCAATGCAATACTTCTTTGGGATCAAGTCAATAGTTGTGGCGTTGATTTCTTTGAGAAGCTTACGTTTCTAAAAAAATCGAGGACCAAAGCAGTAAAGTCATGGCCAATCTTGGACCAAGCTTGTTTGAAGAAACTGCTATTGTAACCATCCCGACATGGGCCTTGCCATTAGGGATGGATAACAAAGCTGATTTGATATTGCTTACAATAATTAGAGTTGCCAACTCAAACATCTCATGAGCATTAACACACGGTCCGAAATAACGAATGAAATCCTCAAACGCAGAGTTGTCTCTCCTAGAGACAAGAAGTGAGTGACAGTAATTAATAATGTGCTTGTCCATATCAGTCAGAGAGTCAATAACACATTTGCACTACTACAAAATTGCCTTTATAACCCGAGAAAAAAAGAAAATATAACCCGGATATGGCACGTTTTTGGTCTGGGCTTCAGAGTGAGGGTATAATAGGTTATATAACTCGGACCTCTTTTGGCACACCCGGGTTAAATGCATAACTATACACCGCAATAAAAACAGACTATATAACCCGGATGTGAAAAACACGTCCGGGTTAAAAAGAGATTATATAACTCGGATCCTTAGAGGTCCGGGTTATAATATCCTCTCCAATAATCACAGTATCCAGACTGTTATAACCCGGAGCTAAAAGGTTCGGGTTAAAAAAAGTCATCAGTATCACATTTAAGACATACTTAATACGCCGGATGATTACAAATTCGGGTTATATTGTCATTCTCTCAGTTTGTTATACAAGCCATATATTATTAAGTCCGGGTTATATTACATTTTATTTAAAAGAAAAGTGCGGTTTGATTTTTCATATTTTCACCTATAATTCAAATGCATTAATGGTACCTTTTCAGCACATTAGTTATCCATTAATTCATACAAACAAGATGTAATATCCATGATAAAATCCAATGTTATATCACATTTCAACACACCATACATCAATATTACAAGAAGATAAACATTCTCCAACTAATTTGACAAAGTACTATAATAAATCAACTGAAGAAAAAATAACACTAAAACGCTAATAAGGTCCATACTTGTCTAGAGAAAGGAAATTTTATAGTCACAACATATCAGTTATCACCTAGAAAGCTTAATAGTTGAAGCAACAAAAGGACCCCTCATAATTCTTCATTTCCACTAACAACCTCTCGATCTCAAGTCATTCTACACCCTTATGCTTTCAAAGGTAGGCTCTAAGCCTCTCTTGATTTGCTTACCTGATGTCAATGTTGCGAACTAAACCCTTTGTAACCAGATCCTCCATAGCATGCCATGTAGTTTCCAAGGATATAGTAGTGTCAATATCCAACACACCATCATCATCTAAAGCACTTGTTGTTGTTCCAACGCCTATATGCAAACGAGCAGATGAATGTAACAATGGAATGGTAAATCATAAAGCACATAATATCGAAAATATTTTAAAAAGTCCATAACACTATAACAGTCAGCCATTACGCCCCTACTTTTTGCAAATAATATTCAACAAAACTTAGAAAATACCCAATTGCAAACTCTAGAAGCCATTAGCAAAGAGGTCACTCACACCGACAAAATATACATTGAAAGAGATAGAAGGGAAGAGGAGGCACATACTAGTACCATTGGGCCCTAAGATGCAACAAACAGTGCAACACATAACACCCAAATCGCTTATACCCATTGAACATAGACGTCAATCTGCATATTCCACAAATTTCTTTTCTAGGTAAGTGTGCCAAAATTTAGCAATAAGGCTTATAGTACTCTAGGTCATACTGGACCTGAGAACAAGGCATGAGCTGTGTCATTATGCAAGCTTCCATACTTTGACGAATGATCATTGATATCTCTGTTGATCGCCTACCGCCACATATACAAATTCATTATTTAATTAGGAGAAAGTAATGCCAAATTCAAAGTATTTAGATGAGGTACCTATGAAAGCATTGCTTTGCTTCCTAAGAAAACATGATTGTTGAGAAAGTTCAAAACTATGTTTTTGAATATATTGTCTTCTAGAAATTGCAAACTTCAACATAAAAAGATGAAAATAAATGGATAACATATAATACAACATTTCCTGCTATATACTCGCATAATATGTAGAAGAATGAGACTCACACATTATTTCCCATCAATGAGATATATATAAACATGATAATAAGGACCAGAAAATAGAAGGTCAAGCCATCAAGGAAATGGTAAATACCTGAAAGAAATAACTCATGAATAAACACTAATGACCCCATAAAGATCAAGAAGTAAAATTGTTGACTAATTACACCAACAACAAATTACCAATGCACGATCACTCAATTGTTACCCCATATTTTCGACTTGGATAACCCAATAAAAAAGATAGAACATTTGTTACATGTTTGAAATGAGAGCTAGACGGTCAACCCAACTTGAATATCACTCATACATGGTTTCTAAAAAAAACACTCAGAAAAATGAGAAAATCATTTTAGCTAACAAGTGAAGAAAACAAAAGAGCTCATTTAGACATAAACATAATGACTCATACTAGCTAACCAGGGCCTTGTTTGGTACTTACTTGGTAAAAAGATCCTTGAAATAGTATTGTAGTAGTAGTACCTCTATGGGTCCATATACAGATGCTAAAACTTTGGTAGTACCCATCTTGAAATGAGATGTATAACAACATGGTCACAAATCATAATCCACAACACAGAAAACCTATCAAAACTTTTTGAACTCAATTGCAAAAAACCCACAAAAAGCAATGGGTACTTTATTGTAATATTTTGATTAGAAAATTGAGTGTAAATGCAAGTTACGCATTAGAGCATTGGATGCATTGCCAATCTCAGCCCTCAGCTACGTCATCTGTTCGGAAAATGAAACAAATTGGAAGAGAAAGATGAAGTAGAAAGAACAAAAAGGATGAGAGAGATAGAGAAAGAGGGAGAAAGGAGATCTTCAGGGCTGACGAACTCATCCATATCAGCGAAAATCAACTAGCATAGGGAACTTGACATACAAACTACAGAAGCAGAGCAACGAGGAGAAAAGTGAAGGGAAGAAGGAGGGTATCTACAGTTGAGGAATTGCTCTTTTTCCCCAATTACATGTCAAAAAGAGAGGATTTTTAATGTAGTAAGCTCACACAAGGGGATGTGAAAATGGAAAAGACTGTGAATCCAGCAACAACATAAGGAACCTGCAGAGCATTCTAAACAAGTTGATCATGACCAGTTCATACAAGAAGTTGGAATTACACTTCAAATTAAGCTGGGGAAGTTACCAATACAGACCAAGCTATGCTGTTGAAGAACATCTGCAGAGACGAAGTTAATTTGTCAGGATTAGAACATTAAATGACAAAAGCAGATTACACACAAAAAGGGCAATCAAAGTGGATTACATTGACACTTGTAACAAGGAGGCTAAAGCTCAGAAGCTTCACTTCTCCAACTACAGGGGTCAGTAGAGGCATAAGCAGAAGCTGCAGAGGCTCAAACAACAATCAGATCAAACAACTCTCCTCCTTGGCACAGCCTGACAGGAAAAGATGTGCAAATCTCATGAGAACAAATCAATAATAAAGAAAGTCAAATATATACATAATAATAGTATTTTATTTTCGTATAGGTTGTCTAAATTGCCAAATGTAAGCACTAAAATCTAGTTTGAAGGGAGGAAATTTGTGGCAATAATACTTGGAACTATAACAATAGTGCAGCAACGATAAGGTATAAGAATAAAAGGTTGATCATTAAGTCAAGCAAGATCTAATGTAAGGATTCATCGGGTTTACTACATGAACCCATCCAATTTTCAACATCTGCTATGAGCACGTATACATGATGAAACTTTCATTTTGTCAAAGAATGAACATAGTGAAATATTACTTACTCCATCACAATCTATACGTTGTCACTGTCTTTTAATCAGTCGTAAAACTTTATGAGACTGTTATGTCCAGTCAAACCCTTCAAGATTTTCACTTCTCGCCTCACATCCTCAATGGAAATTGTTGTCGTCATCTAGTGAAAAAAATATATATACATGAGTGAGGATTTGAGACACAAGGCAAGATGAGAAAGACACACCTTGCATAAATAAAATCAGAAAAGCAAACGAAAGTAAATTCAAAGGGAACAACAGTCTGTAATACACTAATATGCATAGATGAAACACATGATCTTGCAGTTACATTTTTCCTCTTGCCAGAAGTGGATATGGGTAGTTGTTCTTGTTCATGCTTCTTCAGTTTAAAAAATCAGAAGAAAATGAACACTAGCTTTTAGACTGACAGACTGAACATGTTGCTAACTCAAAGCACCCGAAAAACTTGGACCACCCAACCAATCAAATTGGGGCATAACCTATTGACAACATGCAATGCACCATGGTCACCATTGAGCAGTATCTTAACAATAAACAGCAGTTGTTTTCATTATCTTGTTTAATTGGAGATAACAACATCATGGTACCCTGACAGATTGGCATGAATAAAAAAAGCAACAACCTATTCTTGCTTAGTGAATCCCGCTTGCAAACTAGTTACTCAGCAACCAGTTACACACGTCTTTCGGCCTCAACAGGATCAGCCCAACCCAAACGAAGGAAGCAATTAAAAGCAAAGTAGAATTAGCAACACCAGGATATGCGAATTGATGAGAGGTGCTTCGATATTAACTTATGTAATGGTGCGCTTGACGAGGGGTGCTTCCATGATGAGGCTTCGAACCAAGCCGCGCAACACCATGATGAAAGAGATTGAGTGTAAATTAGGGTTGTTCTTGTGGTCGCTTGACGAGAGGTTCCACGAATTGTATCAAAGAAGAAATAGCAGATGACCGCAATTTAGGGTTTAAAATGTATCAGGCTCAGACGTGCAAGGCAAGAATATGCCTTTAAAATTACTAAATAACACGAACTTATAAAAACTCAGGATATATAATACAAGCGAATTTATTTAATACACTGGATGTACTTATATCCGGGATATTTGTTGTTCACACTTCAAAAATTCATAACAAAATAACCCGGGCGTGGTACAATTAACAAGATCTGGGTTATTTTCTTCCATTATCCAACCTAATAACCCGGATATATCGAGCAAAAAAACGCTCGGGTTATTCTCTTATATTGCTCAGGCAGTTGTGTACTTAAATAACCCGGGCGTGCTGCCTTATATCCGGGTTATTTGCGATTATTATGGCAAAATTTAAAAGAAAATAAATTTTTTAAGTGTTTTGACCCCCTATTATACCGGATATTGACGTCCGAGTTATTATATCATGAGTTAAAATCGAAATTTTGTGGTAGTGTTGTTATCGTCTTTCAAACATAAGATGACAGCGAAGACTTTACATTGCTTGATAGAGGCATGGAAAAATTTGGAGCACTCATCCCCATCGTTGATCCATGCAACCTTTGCTCGACATGCGAGATCAACAAAAACTAACTCTTGGGTGCGATGATGATTTGAAAGGATTTTCTTTTATTGCAAAAGATTATCATTAAAGAGGTGACTTTTTAGGGAAAGCAGACTACTTGGAGCTGACTTTTTAGGGAAAGCAGATCATGCTCAAGGTTGGAGAATTTGACAGCATTGAGAGCGCGAATATGTGGCTTGAGGCGCTTGAGTTTATGCACAAGTTTATATTGCTTACACCAACTGATGTGAGCATCCCAACTATTACTAATGATGTTTTGAAAAGAGGTATCACAGCCCCAGATGTTCCTGAACCGAAATCTAATTTTCTGGTGTTGGAATGGGAAAGCTTGATGATGATGAAAGAGTGATCAGATTCCCTTATGTTCTCAAAAAATAAGATGACATCAAAAACTTATTGATCCAACTCTGATTGTGTAATGCTTTATCCAGCTTAACTAATCTATGACAGTCCTCATCTTGATTATTCATCCATGTGAAGAAGCATCCCTCAACTTTAAGGTCTATAAGGTCAGTAGAGTTGATGAGAGAATTGAGGTGATGAATAGGTCTACCTCGGGAGCCATCAACATTAATGTGTTCACCCCATTTCAAAATGGCATTGAAATCACCAAGAATGAGCCAAGGACTCGATGTTGATATGTGAATGTTCTTGAGCCCATAAACTGAGGTGAATAAGAATAGGTCATGGCTACCTTTCAAACTGACTTCGCAATGAATAATTTGATCACTAATCTTAAGTATTTTGCAGGAGTAAAAGGAAGGATCCCAAGTAGTGAGAATCCGGTAATTTAGGCTAAGAGATTCATTATGAACGCGGTTCCACCCTTGAATAAAAGGATTAGAGAGTCTGGATATATAGGACTTGCGCACTCTAGTTTCCAAAATGAAGATAAACTTGACAATAAAATTTTGAACAAAACTCAAAATTGCAGCACGTTTTGAGGGGGTGTTGCATTCCTGACGGGCTAAAAGTGCACAAGCAAATGTCGCTGAATAGCCAAATCAAAGTAAATATCCTAACGGACCTACTAAACAGATGTATAGTAAGCAAGTAAGGGTCGAACCCACAGGAAAGATCGAATGAAGTATGCAGTCGTGATTGACAAGTAACAAGCAAGGGGGGTTTAGTTATCACGAGAAAGCAAAGTAAGCAAAGAAAACAAGTTTGGTTGAATTGAGAAAATATAATAGGGAAAGTAGTCCTACTAGAGCGAGATCCACAATACAGAGATATAATTTGATCACATAAATCTATTTAATCCAAGTTCTTTTACTATCCTTATAGTTGTTCCCACCCTGATCTTAAGTACTATCGATTCTCACAGTTGTCGATAGACTTATCACTATGTCACTGGTAAAGTACCTCCGATTTTCACAGTTGTCGGTATACTTTACCACTAACGCAGCAATAGCAATGCACACAAAGATATAGGATACATGCAAATAGAAGACGCCTTACTATTTAACATGCAAATAATTCTCACTCACGATTGTACGCTCGGAACCCCTATACGCACAATCGTGTATGCCACTAGATATGCACTCGGAACCCCTATATGCAATCCTAGCAATTGATAAAAAAGTATTCAACCTAGTTGATCAGGCTATGAAGAATAACAAGAAATCAATATTCAATATAACCAAGAGAATCAAACCAACACTTATAAGGATAAGAACAAGGAATAGAAATCTCACAAACACATCAACTGTATTGCTTCAAACGTCTAGTAGAACAAAGGGAAATTAGTGCTCCATCAAAGGGGGATGAAACTCTAAGGGAAAAATAACGTCTGATGTAAAGCGAAGTTCCTTCTCTCTCTTAACCTAGAAAGAGGGCTTAAATAGTCTTAAGAAAACTAGGTTAAACTAATGTAAACAATAAAGGAAACAGAATAATAAAATAACAAAGTCTGAACGAAATAAAAGGAAATAAATGTCTCTGGGCGCGCGACATTTAATACGGCCACCGTGGCTTCCTCTGGCGCGGGGCTTCAGTCTTCTCTGGGAGTCAACGCCGGGCCGCGGTGATTCTGGCGCGGGGCGGTGAACTCGCTCACTCTCTTCTCCAGCTCCTCTTCTCTTCTTCTTCTTCTGCTCTTCATTACTACCAAGTATTGGTAGTCTTCTCCAAGTATGCTCCAGCAGCTCCATCTCCATCCTCATGTCTCCATCTAAGCTGCAAATCCTGGGATATCTTCACTTCTCTCCATAACTTCAGGGATCACAGACTTAGCTCCAAAACTCATCCAAAACTCCTCCAAATCATGCTAATAATTGCTAGTAAAGGTGTATGAAATAACACCTATCAATTCCCTTATATTCCAACATGAGATGGATACTCTATCCATAAGGATCGAGTGATTAGGAAGTGTCAAACTCACAGATTGGTCCCTGGAGGACGACCATTAGCATACCTTTAGTCATATTAGTAGAAGACTTCAAAGGCATAAAATCTTCATCAAAAGACTTTTCATTGTTTGTTAAAACAACAAATGTCTCAAAATGAACAGGAGTAGGACAAACGATCGAAATAGACTAATTGAGCGGAGCTTGGGGAGGAATCTAAGCAACATTAGATCAGACGGAAACCCACTGCTTAGAAGTTTGTTGAACAGAGGGGGGTTTGTGGGGAGAAAGTCGCTTGCAATCACCATGTTTGTGGCGGAAACTGTTAGAACGAAGGCGGGGTCCACGATGTAAGACATCCAATAAAAAAGGACCTTCAAAGATACGATTTTTCCATTAGGATCTTGGATGCGGATGCATTCTTTGCACGCACGAGTGGCTTCTATTTCAACCAGGACCCGAGCAAACAAAACTTTCTCTGTTTTCTAGGTAAGCATATATGATGACTCTTAGGATGCCTTGGCGACCAAGGACATTAATGAGTTGATTTGAGTCCCTTTTGATGGCCATATAACTTGATAAAGGGCTAAGAATCAAGGATATGCCTTACTATAACGCTTGGCAGCCACTATTGAGACATCAACCGAGCCAAGGCTAGTCACCTTGCTCATGCTTCACCATGGATTCCACGAGCCACCTTAGCTAAGCTTGTACTCTTCCACATGTAAGGGATTTGCATGCTTATCCTTAGTTTCAATTTTAGAACTTACTATTAGTGGCAATCAGTGAGACTGAAAGTTTCTACTTTTTCTATTTTTTGGCATTTCCTAGATAGAATTTAATCTCTACTTTATTTAATCGTCTTAGACTTAGGATTAGCTTAAGAGAAGATTAGGGCCGGCCACGTGTAGGGCATGTCATCTCTCTCTCTCTCTCTCTCTCTCTCTCTCTCTCTCTCTCTCTCTCTCTCTCTCTCTCTCTCTCTCTCTCTCTCTCTCATGTTTTACCTATTTAAACTTTATCTTCATTTAATAAAAATCAGATTGAGATTGAGGAATAACTTGGCTAAGTTATTCTTCAGTCCTTTTGTCCAAGAAGACTCTTATCTTTCTAGCAATAGAACATTCAAACCATCAATCCATTCATGTTCATCAATCACAACAATCGGATCCATTTTCTCGCGCAAATTCCCCGTTTTTAGCATTGCGTCCAAAACTAGGGCACAAAGCCATCTGGTGTTCTATCCGTGTGTTTCATGTGAATTTTGGAGGAGTCAAAATAGTCTTCTTTATCTTGATTCAAGATTTGGAATCACTCGATTTGGAGTTCTGCATATAAAGTTATTTTTTTCAAAGACGGGACCAAAAACAAAGATCTCTTGCGCGCCAAGGCGAGTCTTTTCTCTTCATGTTCGTGGGCAACCAAGTGATTTCATATCAAGTGGTATCAGATTCCTAGGTTGAGGCAAGTAATTCTTGTTTATGATCATTCAATTCTTCAAAATTTTCAACTTTTACAACTTTCTTGATCGATCCCTCATCAAACCGCCACAAGATCTCGATTTCCTTAATTTTCCATGTTTACTTGACCCAAACCCACCACCACCGCACCACTACCACTTGACCACCCCCTGGAACACCATATTCGCACCACCACCACACCTTTTGATCACCTCAACGATGCACCACAGCCACAAAGCCCAACCTTTGTTGTGCCAAGCCCTAGTCTTGCTGTCAAAACCCTAGTGGCTTTAGGTTGTCTTGCGCCCTAAGATCATCCCTTTAGAAGTTAGTTTTGATTTTGATTGCTTAAATTTCATGTTATTACATCAAATTGCTGCCTTGCATGATTTCTTTGCATCTAGTTCAATTCTTGCATGCTATTTTTGAATTTCTTGTTCTTGATTTTTCTTGCTTCCACAACTTGCATCATGAACCCTAGTTTCTCTCTTCTCTTTGTCAACTATTTTTCTCTTGTTATTTGTTGATTATTTGCTCTTTGATTCACCTAGTTCATAGTTAGAGTAAAAAAAATATAAATAAAAAAACTTATTGCTTGCTTGATCACTTTCTTGCTCAACAATCTTTGAAAAAAAGATAGAAAGATCCATCAAGAATTCGGCCAAAGGCCAAGAAAAATTCAAGAAAAGACTTCTTTACATAAATTAATCTAGGGTAATTGAGTATGTTTCTTGCAAATATCTTGTCCTTTGATTGTGTGAATTGCAAGAAAGGCAAAGACTTGAACTTGCACACATAAGACCTTTCTTGTTCTATTCATGCATTTAGGATTTGTTGCTCAAAAATTTGATTCCTTATAGCACATTCTAGCCAAACATGGTTACTTGCTGCAAAAATCACGTTTTCTTTCTCGATTAGCCTTGCATATAGGTTTTTTTCTTGATTATTATTGATTAAGTATTTCTTGATTTGTTTGCATAACTGATCATTATTAAGGATTCTTGCATAGCATTTCTTGTTTCTTGAACTTGAATTATGTGCATCAATTCCTTATTAACTTAGCTTCTATCAAGTGTCATTACGTACCTTGTTACCTTACCTCACCATTGCTCAATTTTTTGAGGTTTTGAATAGCTAAGAAGCTCTTGTTTTGACATTTGAGGCAATCTATTGGTACGTTTCTTGGCTGATTTTGTGCATTTCACATGGCAACACACAAGTCTCTTCTTGTGTCTCACCACGCCCTCACCACACAAGCAACATCAGCCATGACTCAACAAGAGCATTTGTTGTATTCTAGGTGTGACGTGGAGGATGTGACCATTGTCTTTGTCATTGACGGTGGGAGTTGTGCTAATTTGGTCAACACAAGAGTGATTGATCAGCTCAAGTTACCTACTACACCACACCTGAGGCCTTACTCACTGCAATGGCTTTCGGATGGCAACGTCGGCAACATGATCACAACTCAATGCCTTGTCAAATTTAGCTTAAGTGACTACCATGACGAGGTACTCTGTGATGTTGTCGACATGGAATACACACACATGTTACTTGGTAGGCCTTGGAAGTTCGATCGTCGGTCTAGCCATGATTGTTTCAGAAACTGTTATTCTTTTACGCACAACGGGAAGAGGCGATCTCTCATTACACTCATGCCACAAGAGGTGCATGCGGACCAGGAGATTTGTGAGAGGGCCTTGGCTGAGAGGGCTGCCCAAGAGGCCAAAAAGGTGGCAAATGATGGGCGCAATCACGGACAACCTTGGCGAGGGACGATGAGACCGACCCCTAGGACAACAATCACAATAGGCCCAAGGTTTCCCTTTGCAGCCTCCATGATGAGGTTAGGGACCATGGGGATGACCACTTACAACCAGCGGAGAACACACCCTAGGGGACCGCCGAGAAGATGACCTTGTTTGCTAAAAGGCGAGATGTGTCAAATGGGGTAATTTATTCCTTCTTCTTGTTTATAAGGAGTGTTTAAATGTTCACATTGATATTTCTAACTAGCCCCCTTGTATCCGTAGTCTTTTGTAGAAATTCAGGGAGGTGATCTCAAATGAGCTACCTAAGGGCCTTCTACCAATTCGCGGAATCGAGCACCAGATTGACTTTGTTCCTGGTGCTCCATTACCCAACCGGGCTGCGTATAGAGCTTCTCCCGATGAGACAAATCGACTGCAAAGGCAAGTACAAGAACTCATGGACAACGGCTATGTGTATGAATCTCTTATCCCATGCGCGGTATCAATGATTTTGCTGCCAAAAGAAGGACGGCTCATGGCGTATATGTGTGGATTATCGCGCCATCAATCAAATTACAGTTAAGTATCAACATCCTATCCCTCGTCTTCATGATATGCTTGATTAATTGCATGGTGTTACCTTGTTTTCTAAGATTGACCTTAAGAGTGGTGAACATCAAATTAGGATGAAAGAGATAGATGAGTGGAAAACATCATTTAACACTAAGTATGACCTTTATGAATGGTTAGTTATGCCTTTCGGACATACTAATTCACCTAGTACCTTTATGAGACTAATGAACCATGTGCTTAGAGCCTTTTTAGGAAAATTTGTTGTCGTTTACTTTGATGACATCCTTACTTATAGCAATTCTTTAAAGGAGCATGTTGAACATCTTAGGGTTGTCGTAGAGTGTCTTAGACTTCAGAAACTTTATGCTAACCATAAGAAATGTATTTTTTGCTTTTACTCTAAAGTTTTTCTTGGATTTGTTGTTTCTAAGGAAGGCTTAAAGGTAGATGAGGAAAAAGTTAAGGTGATTGTGGAGTGGCCTCAGCCAACGACCCCCGCCATGGTGCGCTCTTTCCTAGGCCAGCCTCCGGCCAAGGCCAAGACATCTTCGACTCCTCTTTCTGGCCCCGCCCCAGGTGCCTTACCATCTTCGGCACCCATCAAGGGCACTTGCGAGCCCCGACTCCTCATGGCCCGCCAACGCCACCTGGCGCCTATCTTGCACGGTCGACGTCCGTGCTTTCTCCTGGTACCTAACCCTTGCTTTATTGTCCATACTGATTTGTTAGAGTTACCCCCTGCGGTTGCTACTTTGATGCAAGAATTTTCAGATGTGATGCCCGATGAGCTTCCTATTGGCTTGCCCCCGGTGCGTGGAATCGAACACCAAATCGATTTTGTACCGAGTGCTTCTTTGCCAAATCGGGCCCCATATCGTGCTAGCCCCGAAGAGACTAGGGAACTCTAACGTCAAGTTCAAGAGCTAATAGACAAGGGATATGTCCATGAGAGCCTTAGTCCTTGTGTTGTGCCCGTGATCCTTGTGCCCAAGAAGGATGGCTCTTGGCGAATGTGTGTAGATTGCCGAGCCATCAACCAAATCACGGTCAAGTACCGCCACCCGATCCCTCGACTTGATGACATGCTAGATGAGCTTCATGGTGCCACCTTGTTCTCTAAGATCGATCTTAAGAGTGGCTACCACCAGATCCGTATGAAGGAGGGCGATGAGTGGAAGACTGCCTTCAAGACCAAATACGGTCTCTATGAGTGGCTCGTGATGCCTTTCGGCCTCACCAATACCCCAAGCACCTTCATGCGCCTCATGAACCAGGTTCTTCGGGCTTACTTGGGCAAGTTTGTGGTCGTCTACTTTGACGACATCCTGATCTACAACAAGAGTTTGGAAGAACATGTTAGCCACCTCAGGTCCGTGCTCGAATGCCTCCGAAAGGAGAAATTATTTGCTAACCTTTCCAAATGCTCTTTTTGTGCCCCTTCTACTATCTTTCTAGGTTTTGTGGTGGGACGCGACGGCTTGCGCGTCGATGAAGAGAAGGTGCGCGTCATTCAAGAGTAGCCTCAGCCAACAACGGCCACCATGGTCCATTCTTTCCTTGGCTTGGCTGGGTTCTACCGGCATTTTGTGCGGGACTTCAGCACAGTTGCCGCGCCACTGCATGAGTTGACCAAGAAGGGAACTACTGTGGAGTGGAGTGATGCACACGAGTTGGTATTCACTACACTCAAGGATCGCTTATGCAATGCTCCCCTGCTTCAGCTGCCAGATTTTTCCAAGATCTTTGAGGTGGAATGTGATGCCTCCAACAACGGCATAGGTGGTGTGCTTTTCCAAGACCGACGCCCCATTGCCTACTTCAGCGAGAAGCTCTCCGGTGCCACTCTCAATTACTCGACGTATGACAAAGAGCTCTATGTATTGATCCGGGTCTTGAAGACTTGGCAACATTACCTCTGGCCGAAGGAGTTTGTGATCCATTCCGACCATGAAGCTCTCAAGTATTTGAAGAGACAAGTGCATCTCGGCCGGCGCCATGCCCGATAGGTGGAATTCATGGAGACCTTCCCTTATGTGGTGAAGTACAGGAAGGGCAAGGACAATGTGGTCGCCGATGCGTTGTCTCGGAGGTACACTCTTCTCTCCCAACTGGATGCCAATGTCCTTGGATTCTCTCTTATGAAGGAATTGTATGCACAAGATGTTTTCTTTGGTACAATCTTTGACTTGTGCATACAAAAGGGAGAATCTGAGGGATTTTATGTGGACAATGAGTTTTTGTACAAAGCTGGCAAATTGTGCATACTCGACACCTTCATTCGCAGACTTCTTATCCAAGAAGCCCACGAAGGGCGCGGCCACTTCGGCATTGCCAAAACTTTGGCCGCGCTCAAGGAGCACTTCTTTTGGCCCAAAATGCTTGACCACGTCACAAAGTTCTGCAATAGCTGTGTGACGTGCCATAAGGCCAAAAGCAAGTCGAGTCCCTTTGGCTTATATACCCCTTTGCCAATTCCGAAAGCCCCTTGGGAGGACATCTCTATGGACTTCATAACGGGGTTGCCCATGTCTAAGAAGGGGAGGGACTCGATTTTTGTTGTGGTGGATCGATTTTCCAAAATGGCTCACTTTATTCCATGCAAGATGACCAACAATGCTCAGGAGGTTGCCACTTTGTTCTTTGAGCATGTAGTCAAGCTACATGGCATTCCTCGTAGCATTGTGTCGGATCGCGATGTGAAGTTTGTGAGTCACTTTTGGAAGACTCTTTGGTCCAAATTGGGGATGCGACTTTTGTTCTCCACTAGTTGCCACCCTCAGACTGATGGTCAAACTGAAGTTACCAACCGTACTCTTGGCGCCTATTGCGCACTATGTTGAAAGCTAACATCCGCAGGTGGTGAATTTGCTTACAACAGGTCCATGCACTCGGCGACCAAGAAGACGCCTTTCGAGGTCGTCTATGGCCTCAACCCTTCCACCCAACTTGATTTGATCCCACGGCCGCTTCGCGATGCTGAGAGCGCCACAGGTCTTGACCGTGCTGAGTTTGTCAAGAGCCTTGATAGCATCCATTTCATACATGTTTAGGGCATGCATTTAGGCATAAATTAGGTCATTTGCATATGCATATTTCTCGTATTTAGTTTGTTTTGTAGTTTTCTTGGATTTCGATGTCTACACAAGTTTCTTTGTCATTTCAGGTATTTTACCGAGTTTAGCGGATTTATGGACTTGGTCGCGGGATTTAAATGGCTGATTGCGTGAGCTGATAAATGGGCCATTAATTTAATTAAACAAACCAGCCCACATATTAAATGAAGAAGATATTGGAGCTGAATTGACACTGAAGCCCACGTCTAGGAGAGGCCCACGTGAAGCTGGAATGAAATGATGAAGGTGATGACATCATCATGTCATCACCATGACATCAGCGAGATGCATGCCTTGGAGTTGGGCCGAAGATGTCATGCTGGAGCGGGCCGAGGACGATAGCCCATGCGGGATTAATTTCCCCGGTTCGATTGCTTATTTTTGTTTTCTATTTTATTATTGTTTATTATTATTTTTACTAGACTTGGAGAATTAGGTCAAATCATCTTTCCCCATCAGTTAGCTCTCATCATCGTTGTTAGTTTTCTCCTATGAAGAACTAATTTACATTGCTTTGTTAGACGATTTGAAGCCTTCGTTTGCTTGGTTGTAAGATATCTACTCTTGTTCTACTTCTTTGAATGTTTGTGATTCTCTTGAACCTAATATCATTGAGTTTTGCTAATTGGCCATTGGTATTACTCTTTTGCTAGAATTGGATTGTTTCTGTTTGAGATAACTAATTCGGAGTAGCAACTATAATATTCTAGATCTGTTTGAGATAGATTGTTGTAGGAGAGAATTGCTTTGCATCTTGATTAAAACTGTTTGTTTTATGTTAGATGTATCTATTGGAATTCCTAGAACATAACGCTGCTATTGAGTTGAATCTAGAGGTTTTCTAGGTTGTTTAATAGTTAGTATTTCAGGGTCTGTTTGTCCTGCAATAGACAATAGAGGGAATTGGAACATTCATTGATTTAAAGAACTTGAGATTATCAATGATCAATCAATCAAATTGAAGTGTGTATATTGTTTGGCTGAGCTATTTCTCATCCCTTGATAACAACTGTTTGTTTGCATATTTGTTTTCCTCTGTTTTGTTTACTTGCATAACAATCAACCAATTTCCCTCTTTGTTACCTTTGACATACAACTTTGCACTCTGAAAGATTACTTCCTCCCTGTGGGATTCGACCCTTGCTTGCCTTTGCTACTAGTTTAGGTTTGTTTAGGATTATTTTGATTAGGCGATACGACTTTAACCTATATCAAATTTGGCGCCGTTGCCGGGGAGGCAAGTTTTAATTTTTCTCTGTGTGTGTTTGTGTGCTAATCTTTGTGTGGACCTATCTCATGGTCCACACCCGTGCTACTGACTCTCCACTCTTAGCTTTGGATCCAGAAATTGAGAGAACGCTCTCCCAGAGCCGCAGAGTAAACAATTCTTTGGTTTTTGACAACCCAATTTTTGAGATGGCAGACGAAGCACGCACGTTGAGGCAGCTGACTGCCCCTAATCTGCAACAGCAACCACTGGCTGTGTAGTTTCTTGAGCTGGCTGATGGCGTAAACTTCGAGCTCAAGTCAGGGTTGATCCACTTACTCCCTCACTTCCATGGGATGAGTGGTGAAGACCATAATAAGCACTTGTCGGAGTTCCATGCACTCTGTACTAGCATGAAGCCCAAAGGAGTAACTGAAGACCAGATCAAGCTGAGGGCCTTTCCTTCCTCTCTAAAGGATTCGACTAATGACTGGTTCTATTACTTAGCACCAGGGAGCATTGATACATGGGCCAAGATGAAGAAGGCCTTTCTAGAGAAGTACTTTCCTGCTACAAAGCTCAACAGCCTAAAGAGAAGCATTAGCAACATTGAACAACAGGCTGACAAAACTTTGTATGAGTACTACGAGAGATTCAAGAGGATGTGCTCGAGTTGTCCATACCATGGTTATTCTGATCAAGATCTTATTCTATACATATATGGAGGACTTCTGGACGATGAGCGCAGGATGGTGAATGCAGCCTGCAGCGGTAATATCCTCAATCTGACTACGCAGGCTGCGTTTGAGATGTTGTCTGAGCTGTCTGAAGGCTCAAGACAATTCAGCAAGAAATCACCAACTCGCTCAGTACACGTTGTAGAGTCATCATCACCATCTCTACAGTCTGAAGTGAAAGAATTAAAAGAGATGATGGTCATGATGATGAAAGGCAAGCAAGAGCCTGCAGCGGAAGTGAATGCAGTTGGTGACTATGGGCCTCAACGACAAAGATATGATCCCTACTCCAACACTTATAACCCTGGGTGGAGAGACCGTCCCAATTTGAGGTGGGGGAATCAGCAAAATCAACATCTTCCACCGCAACATTAGCAACAAATCTCTAGACCTCAGGAGCAAGCTTCAAACTCTGCTACGTTTAACGAAGTCATGATCAAGGCCCTTGCATAGAACATGAGCACCCTTGCACAAGGTGTGACCACACTATAGAATAATTTGATGCAATTCCAGCAAGATACCAAGTCGAGTATTCAAAATCTGGAGAAGCATGTTGGACAGATCTCTGAAGCAGTGAGCAAACTGGAGGCTAGGGATTCAGGTAAACTGCCATCACAAACGGAGTTGAAATCGAAGGCTAATGTGAGCGCCATCATGACAAGAGATCGGGAGGATGCATATGTTCATCCAAACTTTCCTCCATTGAGTTCGTACAAGCCCGTCCCACCCTTTCCAAATGCGCTGAAGGACACAAGGCAGCTGGAGTGCGACACAGAGGTATTTGAGACTTTCAGAAACTATGAGGTAAATATTCCCATGCTTAATTCAATTAAAAGTGTTCCTCGATATAATAAGTTTCTCCAAGAATTAGATACAATTAAGAGGAATCAAAAAGAGAAAAGCAAGAAGCATGTTAAAGAAACTGAGCATGTGTCTACTGTGCTTCAAAAGCAAATGCCTAAGAAGTGTAGTGACCCTGGCATGTTTAGCATACCTTGTGAGATAGGTGACACCATGTTTGATAATTCTATGCTAGATTTAGGTGCATCTTTTAATGTGTTGCCTTTTTCTGTGTATGAATCTCTAGGACTTGGGCCATTGCAGGATACTGAGATCGTTGTTCAACTAGCTAATAATTCTTCTGTTACCCTGAGAGGGGTTGTTGAGGATGTGTTGGTTAAAGTTGATAAATTGATTTTCCCTGCTGATTTCTTTGTGTTGGATATACCACCTGCTAAGCATGCAACCCCTATTATGTTAGGCAGACCATTTATGAAAACATCCAGCACAAAGATAGATATGAGTAGTAATTCACTGACCATGGAATTTGAGGGGGACAAGGTAGATTATCGCATTAATGATACTAAGAAGCACCCTCCTGATAATTCTATGCATTCTATTGATGTTGATCATTCCTTATGCTATATTGATAAGATCGCACATCTGGTGCGAGATACGCTTGATTAAGATTGACACAAGCATTCTGTTGAGCCAAGGATAGTAACCAAGGCGCTGCTCGGGAGGCAACCCGAGGTAAGTTTTTCTTCCTTTAAAAATAAAAATAAAATATTTAAACAAACGCAGTAAAAAATGGGTTCTGGAGTTGTGCACGGTTATCAGCCCGGTCTATAAACCGTGCAGGACTCTAGAAAAGCATTCGAAAGAGTCGCACAGTTTGCAAACCGTGCCTAACCTCCGAATTTGCTCTCGAAATAATGGCCCGGTTAATGGAACGGTCTGCTAACCGTGCCACTTACCGGAAATTAAAAAAAAATCATAGCTTTCTTTTCTTCTTTTCCCTTCGTTCTCTCTCTCTGTTTCCCCTCTGTCTGCCCTATCTTAACCGTGCCCCATCTTCTTGCCCCCATCTTCATCTCTCTCCCTTCACATCTTCATCTCTCTTCGACCACCATCCTCTAGTCCGACCTCCATCTTCGCCCTCCGCTTCGTCTCTATCTCTCTCCGACCACCATTCTTCGGTGAATCCTCAGCCCACCGCCGGTGAGACGAAGACGGATCCGTAACCCAGTTCCGGCACCCCTGTTCGCCGCCCAGTTCCAGACCTGCTCGCGAGTCGCGACACCACCGGAGACCCACCACCCACGCCCCATGTTCGCCACACCGCCCCTGCTCCACCGGTCGCTGCCCGACTCACTCCCGCACCGAGCCAATTGGTAATTCTCCTTGGACCCTACCCCATGTCCTAACTCGTATATTAGCTCGTGACTGGATTTTTTTTTAAGGGGGCTGATATATTCTGAAGTTCTGTTTACTGGCTTAATTTAATTTGTGGGTAGGAGGATCATTAGTGACGTGCAAGTAGAAATTGAGGGGTTGTTTGAATTGATTGCTTGTCACTAGTGTTTCATACTTATTGAATGTGATTTGGTTGTCCTGCTTGGTCTGAATTGGTGCATAAACTGTGGTTTTCATGCTATTGTTAACTTGTTGCCAATTGTTCTTGAACAACTTAATATTGTTGGCATTTGAATGAGCTATATTTGGCTTGGGCTTGGATATTGGTATGATGATTTGGTCGGTGTCGGTCCTTGTAGTATTCGGTGTTTGTCGGTATGTTATTCCTTGGTTTTTTTTTGTTGTGTTTGTTTTGGGACAGGTCTTCTCCTAGATCAAATGTTGCAGACACTTTTGTGACCTTCCCGATTACTCCGAAGAGGCAGTCCATCTCCTCATTGTTTTGCTCCGTGGACGCTTGAATGACCGATAATTTGGTGAGTTTCGTTTCCTCTTTCTTTTATTTCTACATTGGGGACAATGTAGAATTTAAGCTTGGGGGAGGAATTCAAATGTAGACTTGCATGTTCATATTAGTTCATCCTAGATTTAGTTGCATTTTTATTTGATTTTTCTTTGTTTTTGCATTTGTTTGCATCTCTAGGTTATTGTTAGTTTCCCTTAAGTTCATTTTGCATTGCATTGTCACATTATGGATGCTTGATATGATGCCATGTTTAATCTTTTATGGGTCTTTATAATGGTATATGCTTCATGAATCTTATTAATATGTTTTGGCTATTGAAATTTCAATTACATTATGAGCATGATATGATTATTCAAACTTATGACAATGGACTTGAGATGTGGACTTGGATTAAGATGTGTTAGGACCAATACTCTAGACAAAAATGTCCCAGTGAGCATGTTAGCCTTTCTTGGACTACAATTGCATAAGTCCTCTGATTTTCTTGTGTGAATCTCCTTGTTTGTTATCTCTAGAACTTGCATGAATATCTCTTCGAGGCTGCATTTTAAGACTTTTATGCATGACATTTTGATTGAGACATTGTTTTTCTTTGTGAGCCCATATTTTCCTTGACTACCTTTTACATATTTTCCCTTTGCTTGAAGCCAATCTGAGCCTTAAAGCCTTTTCTTTGGAAGCTCCACAAAAGCAATCTAAGCCTATATTTATCTTACCCATCCAGGGAATTGAATTGAATCTTGCTAGTGTGTGAATGAGCTAAGCTTGGGGGAATTGCATAAAACGCATATGTTGTTGGTTGATGGTTAGTATGTGGATTGTAGAGATTACATCATTCTGGTTATTATGTGCCTCCTTCTGCTAAAAAAAGAAGAAGATTTGTTCAAGTTAAGAATGAGAAGTTGTAATGTGGATTGAGGTGCAAGTTGAATTTGTGAGTATTTATGTTTGGTATTATTCTTTGTGAAATTCTTTTCCCTGAATTAGCACCACATGGCCTAAATATTTCCATACCCTATGATTTTACCTTGGCCCCATTATAACCTTATATTCATTTCTCTTGATTGTGTTATGTGTATAGTCCCTAGCAGTGGAGATCTAGATATTGATGCAAGCTTATGGTAGTTAACATTCAAGGATGATAATTGAGAGAAACACATACCCGAAACACATGAGCGGATCGACTTTATTATCTTGGTGAGGTCTAAAGTGGAGGAACTAATTACGTTCTTGTCTTTGATTGAGAAGCATGCTATGACAGGACTTGTCATTTGTTTGAGTTTTCATGGTCATTGCTCATTTGTTCTTGGATTGAAACAGCCGTTACATATTTTGTGGACTCATTAGTTATGTACTTGCTTGGGACAAGCAAGGATTAAGCTTGGGGAAATTTGATAGCATCCATTTCATACATGTTTAGGGCATGCATTTAGGCATAAATTAGGTCGTTTGCATATGCATATTTCTCGTATTTAGTTTATTTTGTAGTTTTCTTGGATTTCGATGTCTACACAAGTTTCTTTGTCATTTCAGGTATTTTACCGAGTTTAGCGGATTTATGGACTTGGTCGCGAGATTTAAATGGCTGATTACGTGAGCTGATAAATGGGCCATTAATTTAATTAAACAAACCAGCCCACATATTAAATGAAGAAGAGATTGGAGCTGAATTGACACTAAAGCCCACGTCCAGGAGAGGCCCACGTGAAGCTGGAATGAAATGATGAAGGTGATGACGTCACCATGTCATCACCATGACATCAGCGAGATGCATGCCTTGGAGTTGGGCCGAAGATGTCATGCTGGAGCGGGCCGAGGACGATAGCCCATGCGGGATTAATTTCCCCGGTTCGATTGCTTATTTTTGTTTTCTATTTTATTATTGTTTATTATTATTTTTACCAGACTTGGAGAATTAGGTGAAATCATCTTTCCCCATTAGTTAGCTCTCATCATCGTTGTTAGTTTTCTCCTATGAAGAACTAATTTACATTGCTTTGTTAGACGATTTGAAGCCTTCATTTGCTTGGTTGTAAGATATCTACTCTTGTTCTACTTCTTTGAATGTTTGTGATTCTCTTGAACCTAATATCATTGAGTTTTGCTAATTGGCCATTGGTATTACTCTTTTGCTAGAATTGGATTGTTTCTGTTTGAGATAACTAATTCGGAGTAGCAACTATAATATTCTAGATCTGTTTGAGATAGATTGTTGTAGGAGAGAATTGCTTTGCATCTTGATTAAAACTGTTTGTTTTATGTTAGATGTATCTATTGGAATTCCTAGAACATAACGCTGCTATTGAGTTGAATCTAGAGGTTTTCTAGGTTGTTTAATAGTTAGTATTTCAGGGTCTGTTTGTCCTGCAATAGACAATAGAGGGAATTGGAACATTCATTGATTTAAAGAACTTGAGATTATCAATGATCAATCAATCAAATTGAAGTGTGGATATCGTTTGGCTGAGCTATTTCTCATCCCTTGATAACAACTGTTTGTTTGCATATTTGTTTTCCTATGTTTTGTTTACTTGCATAACAATCAACCAATTTCCCTCTTTGTTACCTTTGACATACAACTTTGCACTCTGAAAGATTACTTCCTCCCTGTGGGATTCGACCCTTGCTTGCCTTTGCTACTAGTTTAGGTTTGTTTAGGATTATTTTGATTAGGCGATACGACTTTAGCCTATATCAAATTTGGCGCCGTTGTCGGGGAGGCAAGTTTTAATTTTTCTTTGTGTGTGTTTGTGTGCTAATCTTTGTGTGGACCTATCTCATGGTCCACACCCGTGCTACTGACTCTCCACTCTTAGCTTTGGATCCAGAAATTGAGAGAACGCTCTCCCAGAGCCGCAGAGTAAACAAATCTTTGGTTTTTGACAACCCAATTTTTGAGATGGCAGACGAAGCACGCACGTTGAGGCAGCTGACTGCCCCTAATCTGCAACAGCAACCACTGGCTGTGTAGTTTCCTGAGCTGGCTGATGGCGTAAACTTCGAGCTCAAGTCAGGGTTGATCCACTTACTCCCTCACTTCCATGGGATGAGTGGTGAAGACCATAATAAGCACTTGTCGGAGTTCCATGCAGTCTGTACTAGCATGAAGCCCAAAGGAGTAACTGAAGACCAGATCAAGTTGAGGGCCTTTCCTTCCTCTCTAAAGGATTCGACTAATGACTGGTTCTATTACTTAGCACCAGGGAGCATTGATACATGGGCCAAGATGAAGAAGGCCTTTCTAGAGAAGTACTTTCCTGCTACAAAGCTCAACAGCCTAAAGAGAAGCATTAGCAACATTGAACAACAGGCTGACGAAACTTTGTATGAGTACTACGAGAGATTCAAGAGGATGTGCTCGAGTTGTCCATACCATGGTTATTCTGATCAAGATCTTATTCTATACATATATGGAGGACTTCTGGACGATGAGCGCAGGATGGTGAATGCAGCCTGCAGCGGTAATATCCTCAATCTGACTACGCAGGCTGCGTTTGAGATGTTGTCTGAGCTGTCTGAAGGCTCAAGACAATTCAGCAAGAAATCACCAACTCGCTCAGTACACGTTGTAGAGTCATCATCACCATCTCTACAGTCTGAAGTGAAAGAATTAAAAGAGATGATGGTCATGATGATGAAAGGCAAGCAAGAGCCTGCAGCGGAAGTGAATGCAGTTGGGGACTATGGGCCTCAACGACAAAGATATGATCCCTACTCCAACACTTATAACCCTGGGTGGAGAGACCGTCCCAATTTGAGGTGGGGGAATCAGCAAAATCAACATCTTCCACCGCAGCATCAGCAACAAATCTCTAGACCTCAGGAGCAAGCTTCAAACTCTGCTACGTCTAACGAAGTCATGATCAAGGCCCTTGCACAGAACATGAGCACCCTTGCACAAGGTGTGACCACACTATAGAATAATTTGATGCAATTCCAGCAAGATACCAAGTCGAGTATTCAAAATCTGGAGAAGCATGTTGGACAGATCTCTGAAGCAGTGAGCAAACTCGAGGCTAGGGATTTAGGTAAACTGCCATCACAAACGGAGTTGAAATCGAAGGCTAATGTGAGCGCCATCATGACAAGAGATCGGGAGGATGCATATGTTCATCCGAACTTTCCTCCATTGAGTTCGTACAAGCCCGTCCCACCCTTTCCAAATGCGCTGAAGGACACAAGGCAACTGGAGTGCGACACAGAGGTATTTGAGACTTTCAGAAACTGTGAGGTAAATATTCCCATGCTTAATTCAATTAAAAGTGTTCCTCGATATAATAAGTTTCTCCAAGAATTAGATACAATTAAGAGGATCAAAAAGAGAAAAGCAAGAAGCATGTTAAAGAAACTGAGCATGTGTCTGTTGTGCTTCAAAAGCAAATGCCTAAGAAGTGTAGTAACCCTGGCATGTTTAGCATACCTTGTGAGATAGGTGACACCATGTTTGATAATGTTATGCCAGATTTAGGGGCATCTATTAATGTGTTGCCTTTTTTTGTGTATGAATCTCTAGGACTTGGGCCATTGCAGGATACTCAGATTGTTGTTCAACTAGCTAATAATTCTTCTGTTACCCCGAGAGGGGTTGTTGAGGATGTGTTGGTTAAAGTTGATAAATTGATTTTCCCTACTGATTTCTTTGTGTTGGATATACCACCTGCTAAGCATGCATCCCCTATTATGTTAGGCATACCATTTATGAAAACATCCAGGACAAAGATAGATATGAGTAGTAATTCACTGACCATGGAATTTGAGGGGGACAAGGTAGAATATCGCATTAATGATACTAAGAAGCACCCTCCTGATAATTCTATGCATTCTATTGATGTTGATCATTCCTTATGCTATATTGATAAGATCGCACATCTGGTGCGAGATCGCACATCATGTTGGCCCATTAGATTGGCCCAATAGCTTGAACCAAAGCTACGTTCTAGAAGATCTGGTCAGTTCAACCTCTAGATATCTCATGGCGACCAGTGGTTAGAGCGATGACCTCCGCGGATTTCAGAGCGACCAGTACACACCTTGACGACTCCCACAGATCTCAGACGATTTTAATCGACCCACGTGCAGGATAACGTCTTCCATGATATTCGGGCGGATTTGCCAACCGATTCAAGCCTAAAACTAGTATAAATATACGAGATCATTCTTGTACTCAGTCCGTTACTCCAACATTCAAGCAACCGACGGCTAAATTTTTGTATTTGATTAGTCTCTCATTCAAGGGAGATAAGTTTATATTACATCCGTTTAATCTCATTCTCTTAATTGATTAGTTGATTTGGATTATTTAGATATTATTGATCTTAATATTGTCTAGTTGTCCCCTCTTTAAGCGATTCAGGTTGGTTCGATCTTTTTTGCCCAAAACAATTTGGCACCCACCGTGGGGCATCTAGGCAATCAACGATCCAGTCCACATCCAATCATGGCCAATTGTGGGGATCCCATGATCGTCGCTGAAGAGCAAGTCACCTTGGTCGGAAATCAAGCCGAAGACGTCGTCAATCCGCTCATCTTGGACACTCGAATCCAAGAATTAGCAAAAAGCATGAGCATCCTCAAAGAGGAACTAACTCAGCAACGCCTAAGAACCGAAACCCTAAGCATCCAATCTGAAATTGAAATTGCAAGACTACTCCGTGAAAATGAACTTTTGAAATCGCAGGTGAATTCGACCGCATCGGTCCCAAGGGGATCAAGACGCATAGTCAACACTGAAGGCCTCCAAGCACGTCTCAACATGAATGGGGCAATCCCGACGCCCATGACTCTAGCCACTCAGAGCATCGTTCAACCCATTGCCCCTCCACAGGTTGTCACACCGATGGATCTCCAAACCTTCATACAGCAAGCCATCAATGAACATATGAAGGTCTTAGACAACCGCATCGCTCGAATTCCAGGAGTCCCACAACCGATCGAAAAGGAAGCAATCAACGGATATGAAGACTCGCCGTTCGTAGAGGCAATCACTCGCATCTAGATCCCTAAAAAATTCCATGTCCCTAACATTCCCAACTACGATGGGACCGGGGACCCCAACGATCATATCTCTATTTACAAACAGAAACTAATGACTATCTCTATTCCAAGAGGGAATCGTGAAGCGGTCATGTGCAAAATCTTTGGCACGACCCTCGCAGGACCCGCACTAACTTGGTTCATGCATCTGTCGCAGGGTTCGGTCGCTTCATTTGCCGATCTGGTCAATTCATTCAAAATCCAGTTTGCCAGCAGTCGGAGACTGGAAAAGCAATCAAGCGACCTATACAGGATCGTGCAAGGGTACGGTGAGCCCTTAAGGGATTATCTTAACAGGTATAACAAAGAGAAGGTCGCGATCCCGCATTGCGACGTCCCAACGTCTATTGAAGCCTTCCGTCGGGGATTGGTCAGGGGAAATGAACTTTATCGCGAGCTGACCAAATACCCATGTCGAAGCTTCGAAGATGTACAAGCCAAAGCCATGGCCCATGTCAGACTAGAAGAAGACGAAGAGTCCACAAAAGACGACCAACCAAACTGGAACACGACCCATTAGGAGTCGTCTTACTTTTGAATACTTATACTTTGTATTTCATTTAGATTCAGTCGATTATACTTATCCAACTGTTTACTAACTTAAGCATTGGAGGACCGTTGGGCTCACACCCAACGGTCACCCTTTGATCTTTTCTATACTTTTCAAGTATCTTCAACAGGAACACGACAAGAGACCTCAAGGAAAAATCAAGTTGATCAACATACACAAAACACAATCACACATAGCGCTTATACATTACACGATCGATCGGTACACATGGAATAGAGGAACAAAAACAGGACATATTTTTACAAGACCTGTCCCACTTGAGGTACACGTCTTATACAAATACTACAATGCTCTTCCCTGGAACTACACAACATGTCATACACAATTACAGGTCTACTCGACCAACGTCACACGACTTGACCAGGAAGCGACTGACGAGTCCACCTGCAAAACAAAGCAAATGACAAACAAGGAATGGTCTCCTGACCATTCGTCATATCAAGAGACGCCCTCAGCCGTCTTCACACGATTATTGGCTGTATTAAGCTGACTCTCAGCTTGAGCAATATTGTCGGCCCCGTCGCCAGAACGCTTGTAGAAAAATCGAGAGAAGTTATAAAATCAAACCGTCCCATCACTTGACGCTCTGGCCCGGTTTAATTTTGGGGCAATTGTTGGGCCTTGATTTTTCGGCCCATTAGATCGGCCCAATAGCTTGAACCAAAGCTACCTTCTAGAAGATCCGGTCAGTTCAACCTCCAGATATCTTGGGGCGACTAGTAGTTAAAGTGACGACCTCCGCGGATTTAGGAGCGACCAGTACACACCTTGACGACTCCCGCAGATCTCAGATGATTTTAACCGACCCACGTGCAGGATAACGTCTTCCATGAATTTCGGGCGGATTTGCCAACCGATTCAAGCTTAAAACTAGTATAAATATAGAGAAAACTATCTTGTAACGGGACATTGTCATTCTTACTTAATTCAAGCAGCTTTCTACTATTGTTCTACTCGAAATACGAGATCATTCTTGTACTCAGTCCGTTACTCCAACATTCAAGCGACCGACGACTAAATTTTTGTATTTGATTAATCTCTCATTCAAGGGAGATAAGTTTATATTACATCCGTTTAATCTCATTCTCTTGATTGATTAGTTGATTTGGATTATTTTGATATTATTGATCTTATTATTGTCTAGTTATCCCCTCTTTAAGCGATTCAGGTCAGTTCGATCTTTTTCTCCCAAAATAGTTTTATTTTTAGAAGATTGTTATTCGTTATCTTTTATAAATTAGGTTTTGCTAAGTCTTTATATTCTGCCTTTAGAACATGAGATTGGGGAGTTCGTTTTTCTCCTTCTTCTTCTTTTCCTTTTTATTTGTTTTTATTTTTGTTTTGTTTTTGGCTAGACAATTGAAGCCTTGGTTTGAATTTGATTGTGAAATTATTCCTTTACTCTATCTTTGAATGTTATTGATTCTCTTGCTCTTCATCCCATTGAGTTTTATTGATTTCTCTAGCCTGATCAACTAGTAGTTATTGGTATTATTCATACTGCAGGATTAGGATTTTGAATTCTATTGGTTTATCTAGTTCACTGTTTCGTTGTGATTAGTATTATTAGTATTGGTTTCTCTAGCCTGACAAACTAGTTGAGATTGGTATTATCTATAGTGTTGGTTCCCCTAATCTGGTCAACTTGTTGAGATTAATTGTGTTCATCTCTAATTCAGAGTAGTAACTACGATATTCTAGAACTGGTTAAAATAGTTTATTGTGAAGAGAATTGATTGTATGTCGAGTACTGACTGGTTGTTAAGTATTGCATGAGCCTATCTATTCCTGAGCTTACTGCTGCTGTTAAATTGAATCTTGATAGTTTCTTGATTGTTTAATAGTTAGGATTATCAGGACTGGTTGGACTAGTAATTAATTTAGAATAGGGATTAGGACATTCATGTGAATTGAGAACTAGGGATAATCAATGATCGATCAACCAAAATGAAGGTGGATACTTGTCTAGCCAAGCTATTTATGTTTTATCTATTATTTTTCTTAGTTAGATTTATATAAACCCCCCTTTGTCTTTGTTATCAATTGGTGAACGATTTGGCAAACAGGATATATAGCTTGATTCTCTGTGGGATTCAACTCTTACTTATCGAAGCTACATTAGTTAGGTTTTTGAGGTTTGTTTGATAGGTGTCTACGACAAAACGCCCATCAATAGGTTCTCTAAAATAGCTTGTTTTATTGCATGTAATAAAACGGATGATGTAATACATGTGGTTGACTTGTTCTTTAGGGAAATAGTTAGGTTACGTGGTATTTCTTGCACTATTGTTAGTGACCATGATACTTTGTTTTTGAGCTACTTTTGGAAGACCATATGGTCTAAGTTGGGGATGAAATTATGGTTTTCTACCTCTTGTCACCCCTAGACGGATGGGGTGTTTTACTTTGTATTATGCTTAAGTCTAACCTCAAGCGTTGGGAAGATTGTTTGCCTTTTGTGGAGTTTGCTTATAATAGGTCCAAGCATATTGCCACAAAGATGACACCATTTGAGGTGGTAGATGGATGCAACCCCCACACTCCCATGGACTTGACACCGCTACCAATGAAGGAAAAGGAGAGCTTTGAGGCTATGGAGTGGGCTGAGTTCGTGAGGAAACTACATGAGAGGACACGCTTATAGCTGGAGAAGGGTGCACACCATTACGAGTCTCAAGCTAAGAAGGGCCGCAAGAGAGTCGTATTTGAAGAATGAGATTTGGTGTGGTTGCACTTGAGGAAAGAAATATTTCCTTAAATGAGAAATAAGAAGCTAGACGCCCGTAAAGATGGTCCATTTCATGCTATGAAGTGTATGGGAAATAATGCTTATCGCCTTGACCTTCTTGGAGAGTATGGTGTCCATTCCAAATTAAATATGGCTAACTTATCCCCTTATATGCCTGACGGCTTCCATGAGTTTGACGAATTGAGGACGATTCAAGGCCAACCGAGTGAGAATGATGACTCTCGGGGTACCTTCACGACAAAGGACATTAATGAGTTGATTCGAGTCCCTTTTAATGGTCCAATAACCAAATCAAGGGCTAAGAAAATAAAGGAATGGGTGTGTGCTTTACTACAATGCTTGGCAGCCACTATTGAAACATCAATCGAGCCAAGGCTAGTGACCTTGCTCACGCATCACCATGATTCCATGAGCCATCTTATCTACGTTTGGACTCTCCCACATGCAAGGGATGTTCCATCCTTATCCTTAGTTTCAATTTTAGAACTTACTATTAGTGGCAGTCTATGAGACTGAAAGTTTCTCTTTTGCTATTTTTGGTATTTCCAAGATAGACTTCAATCTTTGCTTTATTTAATCATTTCAGACTTAGGATTAGTTTAAGAGATGATTATGGCTGACCATGTGTAGGGCGTGCCATCTGTCTCTCGTGCTCTCATGCTTTTCCTATTTAAACTCTATCTACATTTATTATAAATCAAATTGAGATTGAGGAATAACTTGGCTAAGTTATTCTTCGATCGTTCAATCTAAGAACACTCTTATCTTCCTAGCAATCAAACATTCAAACCAACAATCCATTCGTGTTCATCAATCACAACAATCGGACCCATTCTCTCGCACATATTTCTCGTTTTCTACATTGTGTTCTGAATTAGTGCATCAAACCATTTGGAGTTCTACTAGATAATTTTGTGTGAATTTTGTAGGAGTAAAATTAGAATTCTTTATCCTGATTCAGGATTTAGAATCACTCGATTTGGAGTTCTGAAAAAAAAAAGCTATACTTCGTCAAAGACGGGACCAAAAACAGAGATCTCTTACACGCCAAGGCAAGTCTTTTCTCTTCAAGTTCATGAGCAACCAAATGATTTCACATCAATATAGTTGAAATGGTGTTGGCAAGAATGCTGCCAATTTTGAAAAGGGCCTAGGAAGTACAAAAAACGAATGTCAAGGTCCGAGAGGGATGCCAATAGAGGAAAAACAGAGAAGGTGTTGGCGTTGAGAGTCATTCTAGGATACCATCTTTTAAGGAGCAGTGGACTTGATCCCCAAACATCCAAGGCCCCTCCTCTAATATCCTCCCAGCATCCTGAATGTTCTCAAACCCAAACAGGAATATTCCCTCTTTGTTCACTAGGATTTTAGTCTTGCAAACACAAGACCATCGAGCTGAGACGAACCTCTCCATAGATTGGATAGGGATGCGATTGCCAGGGGTGTGGCCGACCAGGGCAAAGGACCAGTGATGCAACGCATATTTGATATCATCTAAGGACAACACAACAAGGTCTTCGACGACCCCGTCGACATGTGCAATTTCAAGCCATTCTGAATCTGTCTATTTCCAACCAAAGCTTTAATATAAGACTGCTTTTGACGCGCTAGATTTCTACACCCCATAAGAGGGCACCTGGGTCCATTTGACCAGCATTTCTGAAGCCTTGGACATGCTCAGACCCTTCGGGGCGTTCACATTCATCTCCCCGAATCATATGCCTGGGCTCATATTCAATGGCATCGCCATGTGAATGGATATGGGAAGCTGATTTGAGGGGATTTGAAGGGTGAATCTGAGAGGGGGTTTAGCCAGACCTATAACATTAGACTTGTTTTGGGGCGAAAAGATCTAACCGACCTCGATCGCCTTAAGAAGGGCAACTAGGCAATTACAGAATTGATTATATCTGAATGATCCAAATCAAGCAAAGAACTAAATGAAATAAAAGTAAACAGATGCAAAAGTAAGCTTATCTTCCTCGAATGAGAGGTCGGTCGAATCAGATGATTTAAGCGTCGGTCGCTTAAATATCGTAGCAAGGATCGAACTCAGAATGCAATTGTAATATAGCAAGAGAGTAATGAATAATAGTTGTTATAGATAGTAATGATCGTGTGTTTACAATAGAAAGACTCACTTCTTTTTATAAGTAATTTACATAACTGAACTAACAAATCCGTTAGAGTCCGATATTCCAGGGATCCGTCGAGTCGTTGCTCCAGACGTCCGAGATTCGCTCAACTACTTCAACGTCTCCCTTTCTCCAGATCATGGCCCAACTCGACTACCTATCTGGGTCGGCTTGATGGACAACTGAAATTTCCTAAGCCCAACAATTGCCCCAAGACCAAAGTGGGCCGGAGAAAACAAAATGGCCTCTTGACGGGATGGTTTGGTCTTCAGTCTGGCGATGCAATCTTTTCCTAATTTCTCTGCAAACTGTAGGTTGACATGGCGCTTTGTGAGTGGTCCATCGTTTTGACCACAAGAAAGGCGGTTTACTGCATTAAATAGCCCTCAATCGGCTATCCTATCGTCACAGAGCTTCACGTCTCTATCAAGGTAACTTCTCCTTTTTCAAATTTTTACTCTTCTTCTTCCCATGTTCCCATGGCGTCTTCAAGGTCTAGGAGTAGAATAGTGTCTAGTGATCCTTCCAAAGACGAAAATGCTTTTATCCCCTTAGGACTTCTTAGCGATTCTGACTCTGTGGATGGAACCCTAACTCAGGCGAAGTTAGATAAAGTTATTGAAATCGGCCAATTCCCCGTAGGCACTGTGGCTCGTCTCCCTCTTCCTCATGAGCGAGCCGACTGGTTTCACAAAGATTGGGTATGTTTCTTCGAGTACCCCTTTAGGATTGGCCACTCTTTTCCATTCTCCAGTTTGGTTAGGAATTTTCTTTCAGTCATGGGACTCGCCCCTTGCCAAGTTATGCCACATACTTGGTGTTTGCTTAGAGTAGTCGATCTTACCACTTCTAGTGCCAAATTCGACTTCGATTTCGACGCTTTATGGTACTCTTATTATCTGAGTAGTTGAGGTTCCTCTAGATTCCAGTTATGCCTTTGCCGTGATAGAAAGCCTTTAGCTTTGAACTTGGACGTTAATGATCGAGGGTGGAGAACCTGTTTCTTTTTCGTAGAACATGCATTGCTTGAAAGGGGGGTTGATTGTTCTTTTTTACTCTCAGATTGGAGGAAAATAGGTATCGTATTCTTCCTTTGATTTTTCTTGGTTGGGAATCTTCTAAACCCTTGCTTACATGTTTTTTGTTACAGTGCCTGACCCAGGGGAACCCGAAGATTTCGAGGCAGCGACCAAGGCTCTACTTAAGCTTCCTGAGTCAGAAAGACATTTTAAAAATATCAATTTCTTGGTACCTGATCCTGTTGAGATGTCGACCCCTTCTGCGTTTGTTTTCAAACGCACTTGTTCGTTCCTCCAGGTATGCGTGTGGTTAGTCTTCGGAGTTTTCATATTCTTATGGTGTTGTGCTATTTTATTATCATCTCGCGGCGGTCGGTCTAGTGCGCGTCTGTCGGGAAAAGGTCTATTGGAGCAAAAACTGTCGGCTGCCAAGGCGTCTTCGTCGAGAGCTATTGTTAACACTCGACTGTCTACTGGAGTAATCGCTTTGGATTCTCCGTCGTCTAAGACGACGGGCGCAAAGAGGAAGGCGTCCGTCGCTTTAGATATGCCACCATGGATGTTGAAAGAGAGGGCGGCGAGCGACTTGACTCGATCTGTGGATCCGGAAGCTAGGAAAGAAATTGGCAACCTCTCCCTCATCGATTGTATGGACGAAGCTGCTGTCGGTGCTTGGAAGGTGAGTAATAGAGGATTCGAATTATGTATA
This sequence comes from Rheum nobile, assembly GCA_027886185.1. Taxonomy (NCBI): domain Eukaryota; kingdom Viridiplantae; phylum Streptophyta; class Magnoliopsida; order Caryophyllales; family Polygonaceae; genus Rheum; species Rheum nobile. Next base: position 6,386,667 of record WOAB01000490.1, on the reverse strand, counting down.
TACATTTTTCATTTATTTTTGACATCGATCACATGTTGTGCGGGGTACAGGCCTTTCAATACTCGATGGTCGCCTACTCTACCATACAGGATTTGAGCGATAGGTCTGACAAACGAATCGTGCAGGCGGAGAGCAAAGCGAAGGCTGCCAAAGATCATGTGAGAGTTGTCGAGAAGGAGCCGGCGCTGGTCAAGGAGGAACTCCTGTCTCAAGTCGAAGAAGCAGAGAAGCGTCATGAAAAAGATGCTCGCACTGCTGGCGACGTAGGGACTTACTATTGTTTGAAGTCTCGTATCGAGATGATGGAGGAGTTCACTGCTAGTACTCACGTGGATTGGGATGTTGAAGGGGAGAGATCCAATCTGGACCTCCTATATCTGGACGGCAATCCTGGTGAAGAGCTTTTTAAGTTAGCCGGCTTGGAGGTGGGAAAAGACGACCAAAAATATGATGCCGACTCTGAGGCGGTTGAGAAGGTTGAAGATATGTCGAAGACTCTCCCTGAAGCGACGACTGACAAGGAAGTTGACCCTGTGCAAGCCAAGGAGAAATAGGACGAGTCTTAATATGTATCAAGGTCGTGTTGTGTGTTTCAAAACATTCTGACTGTTTTTAAATATTTTTGTCGTGACATTTAGTGCCCCATTGCGAAAATGGGATGGATAATGTTTTGGCGACCCGTCTACCATCACGGGTCGCGTATTTTATAAGTTACTTTAGTACTTGTTGCATACCTTTGTGTTTTTGTATATCCTTGCAGGTTGATTTCGTCGATTGCGTTTTGACCGTGAGGCAGGTCGTTTGGTCGAAGCGACCTGTAATTTGTAGTTTGTCAGTGTAGCATGCTTTGTGTGTTAGGGAAGAGTAGTTTGTATATAGCAAAGACAAGTACCATAAGTAGGACAAGTCTTTTGCGTGAGATGATGTTTTGGTGTTGTTTCTTCCATTCCCTATGTATCGATCCATTTTGGATGTTGTAAGGGCTTGTGTTGTAAATAAGGATATCCGTTTGAATGGCAAGTTTTTGTCTTCGAGGCCTCTTGTTCCTGTTTAGATCATGTCAAAAATACAAGAAAAAAAGGTCTTGTGGCGACCGTTGGGGGGTGACCCAACAACCCTCCAATGCTTAAGTCAGTGATCGTTATATAAGCGAATATAATTTGAATGGATGTAAAAAATACAGAGTAGAAACGAAAGAAAGTTTAGAAATGATACACCTTTAAGTGGACTGCGTTCCAACTTTGAGGGATAGGTTGTCCGTCTTTTGTTTCTAATCGATATCCTCCTTGTTCGACGACTTCCTTGATGAGGTAGGGTCCTTCCCATTGGGGTGCCAATTTTCCGTGGGTTGGATCTCTGGTGTTTTGGAATGTTTTCCTCAGGACCCAATCTCCTAATTTGAAGACTTTAGCTCAGACGTTCTTGTTGTATCTCCGGGTGACCTACTGTTGGTACTGGACCATTCGGATTCTGGCTTTTTCTCTGGTCTCGTCGATAGTGTCAAGGTTGTGAGCTAATTCGACGTCATTTTGTTCTGGAGTTTGGAGTCCATATCTGGCAGTTAGGACGAGTAATTCAGCGGGGATGACTGCCTCGCTTCCATATACCAATGAGAAAGGGCTTTGCCCTGTTGCGTTTTTTGGTGTCGTCCTGTCGGACCATAGTATCAAAGGGAGCTCATCGGCCCATTTGCCTTTTGCCCCAATGAGGCGTTTTTTTAGATTATTGATGATGATTTTGTTGCTGGATTCTGCTTGGCCATTAGACTGTGGGTATCTTGGTGTGGACGTGACTAATGTGATGTTACACTATTTACAGAAAGATTGCGTCTTGCTACCGATGAATTGGGAGCCATTGTCGCATACAATTTCTGAAGGGACGCCAAATCTGCATAGAATGTTATGTTTTATGAATGAGATGACATGTTTTTCTTTTACCTCTCGATATGATTCGGCTTCTATCCATTTAGAAAAATAGTCAGTCATGGCTAGGAAGAAGACGCGGTGTCCCGACGTCGGTGGTAGTTTTCCGACGATGTCCATTCCCGATCGCATGAAGGGCTAGGGAGTTAGGGTCAGATGGAGCATCTCGGATGGCTGATGTGTGACGAGTGCGTGTCGTTGACAGGCATCGCACTTTTTGACATAATCTGTCGCGTCCTTATTCATTGTGGGCCAGTAGTAGCCTGTCCTGAGAGCTTTGCTGGATAGGCTGCGTCCTCCAGTATGGTTTCCACATTCCCCGTCGTGTAGAGATTGTAAGATGCGATGTACCTCCTTTGTTTTGAGGCAGCATAGGTATAGGCCTATGATAGATCGTTTGAACAGAATATTATCTTTTAAATCAAAAGTCACGGCTTGTACCTTGAGTCTTTTAGCTTCTGCTTTGTCTGTTGGGAGTGTTCCGTCCCTGAGCCATTTGATGTAGGGGATGGTCCAATCATCTTGGTCGCCTACCAAGTCTTCTTCTGTGTGGTCGCCTACCTCTGCTGAGACAACTTCTTTTAGGGGTAATTCGTCCATTGTCTGGATGTCGTCTGGATTGAGGACAGTTGGTGTGGTGATATGTGCTAAAGGGATGTTGTGGAAGTCGTTGGGATGTAAGGTCGAACCGAGATTTGCTAGGGCGTCGGCTTGTGTGTTGAGGTCGCGTGGGACTTGTCGGATAGTGAAGTTCTGGAATTTACTTGCCAATTTTTTGACGATGTCTAGATATGCCATCATTTTGTCGTCTTTGGCAGCGTATGAACCTTGTACCTGGTTAACAATTAGGAGAGAGTCGCATGTTACCTCTATGCTTAGGATTGCGAGGTCATGTACAAGTGTTAGTCCGAATACGAGGGCTTCATATTCCGCTTCATTGTTGGTCGCGTCCCATTCGCATCTCACAGCTTGGGCTATATGGTCCCCTTGTGGTGATTTTAGCACAACACCTAGGCCGACTCCTCTTACGTTTGACGCTCCATCTGTATGGAGTTGCCATGTGCCCTTGTCGTCTTTGACCTTTAGTTGTTCGACCTCCTTTATGGCTTCTTGTTCTAGTGTCGGGCTGAAATCGGCCACAAAGTCAGCTAAAGCTTGAGATTGATTGATGTCATCGGTTCGTACTCGATGTCGAATCCGCTGAGGTATATGGCCCACTTGGCCATTCGTCCTGTAAATTCGGGTTTCATCATGATTGCTTTCATGGGATGGTTAGTTCTCACAATAATAGCATGCGATTCGAAATAGGGTCGTAACTTATTTGAAGCCGTAACCAATGCCAAGACTAATTTTTCAAGTGATGTGTATCTGGTCTCTGCGGGAAGTAAGGAACGACTTACATAGTAGACTAGTGACTGTTTGCCATCTTTCTCTCTTATAAGGACTGCGCTGCCGGATGATTCAGATACGGCTAGATATAATGGCAACGTCTCGTCGTCTTTTGGTTTAGCCAATAGGAGTGGGCTTGCCAGATACGTATTTAGATCTTGGAAAGCTTGCTCGTGTGTGGCTTTCCAGTCGAATGATTTGTTCTTCTTCAAAGCTTCGTAGAAGAGCTTGCACTTATCCGACGACTTGGATATGAATCTGTTTAGTGCCACTATCCGTCCTGTTAGTTTCTGGACGTCCTTGACGCATCAGGGGGATCTGAGGTTGATGATGGCCTTGATCTGATCGGGACTAGCTTCTATCCCTCTTTGAGTCACCATGTATCCCAAAATATTTTCTGAAGACACTCTGAAAGAGCATTTAGTCGGATTCAACTTCATGTTATATCTTTTTAGTACCTCGAAGGCTTCTTTCAAGTGTTCTATGTGGTCCCCTGCTTTTTTGGATTTGACGAGCATGTCGTCGATGTAGACTTCCATGGTATCTCCGATTTGATTTTTGAACATTTTGTTCACCAGTCTTTGATACGTGGCTCCTGCATTTTTTAGTCCAAAGGGCATTGTTTTAGGGCGAAAAGATCGGACGACCTAAATCGCCTTAGACGGGGTAACTAGTCGATCGGGTGATAGGAAACAATCCAAACCAAGCAGATAATTGACAAGCAAAGAGTAAATGTAGAATAGCGAGATGATTTTATTAGATAATGTATTGATCGGATCGAATCGAGATACAACTTATCGTAGTTTAGACCGAGCGGTCGTGTAGGATTCGACCGACGACTTTTAGGTGACGACCGGTGGAGAGTAAGCGTATACAATTGCTAGAGAGCGAGGCGGGGAGCGTAAGTGTTGTTCTGAACTGTCTCTGAGCCGGAATGCTTGTGTCCTCAGCGTAATTGTGTGCCTTCTCCCCTTATCTTCTTCATCGTCCAAAAATGGTAATCCCTTTCTTTTGTTACTGTTATATTTTTTGCCATATATTTTATCTTCAATGCCGGGAGTAATGGTGAAGATTATGCCATTAAATCTCTGTGATTACGGTGGCTTGAATGTCGTGGTCGTTGCGTGATATGGGCATTTAATGCATGGTGAGATTCTCGTGACCCTGTCGGAGGGCATTCGACCAGTGAAGTCTCGTCGCCTCCTCTGGGCTTTTCTTTTGTTCTTTCGATCTACAGTGGGCTTGGGCTCGATTCACCCGACTCGTCTTCTCCGGGGATGCCAGGCCCAACAATAGCCCCAAGTTGCCTTGGGCTTTCGGTTTAAGCAAGGAAAGTGGAATCTGAGGCAACTTCCGAAAACACGATCTCCACCATCCTTGTTTGGCGCGTTTTGCTCAGGGCTACATGGCGCGTGATCGGGGCATGATGCGACGCCTCTGCAAATCTTCACTTCCCTCCATAAATTCGGAGCAGAGGGAATCGATTAGTCTTCATCCCATCTTCCTTTGCAAGTTTCTTCTGGTAAGCTTCTCGGTCTCTCTCGCCATAGTTTTCTAATTTCTCTAGTCATAGCTCTTTGATCTCTCTCTCTTTCCATTCTCGAAAAGGTTTCCATCGAGGCTTCTGAGTCGTCGAAGACTCTTTCCGATTCTCATGAAGGCGAAACTCCTCCTCATTTCATTTTGAAGGAGTCGGATGCATTGACTAGCACTTTGTCCCAGGCGGAGCTGGATCAAGTTCTCCAAGTCGGGGGCTTTCCACCGGAGACGGTCACCAGGTTGCCTCATCCAAACGAGAGGGCCGATGCGCGTTACGAGGGATGGATTTGCTTCTATGCATACCCGTTTAGAATAGGGCACACATTTCCTTTCTCTCCCCTTGTCAGGGATTTTTTAGCCACTTTGGCGCTGGCGCCATGTCAAGTAATGCCTCAGGCGTGGAGAGTTCTTAGGGTTTTAGACCTTGTGAATGTTCAAACTGGGGCCGATTTTGATTTTGACGCTCTGTGGTATAACTACTTTATTGGGTCGAAGAGTTCCTATCGCGTTCAGTTGCGTATCCGACATGGTCGGAAGCCCTTGGTGCAGAGCCCTGATGTCAACGACCGCGGATGGGGGTCGAAGTTCTTTTTCGTTGAACGTTCTTCTTTGGAGAAGGAGGGAGAGTGTCCGTTTCTGTTGACGGAGTAGAGAATTGATAGTATGTATTTGTCTTCTCTTTCGCGTATTTTATGTGTCTTAACTCTTGCTTTAACTCTTCTTTTTTGTAGTCCCCGCACCAGAAGATCTAGAAGTGAGTAGCCGGTCGGAAGGCTTGTAGAAGATTGTCCTTGGAATTCCCACGTGTGAAAGAAAGTTTGTGAACGTCAACCTGCTGTCGACGACCCCTGCCTCTCAAGACGACATGTCGAATGTCTCATCATCTCGTGCAAAAGGTAGATTCTTGACTCTAGGCGTCTTTTACTGTTTTTCGTTTTGTTGTGTACTTTAGGATTTCTCCCTTTCTTTTGTTCTGTAGTGTCAGGTTCCCCTGGTGGTCGATCGAGTGCTCGTTTGAGGGTGGCGTCAGGGAAAAGTCTGATCGAGCAGAGGAAGGCGGCGGCCAAAGCCGCGTCAAGCAAACCGGATCTGGTGGATCTGACGGTTCCAGTCAAGACTGGCTCTAAGAGGAAGGCGAGCGCTCGCCCTGAAGACGTCAAGGTGGAGGACATCCCTAGGAAGAAGAGTGCGACCGCTGAGGGGGTCGGCAAGATCGGTGCCGTCGGACAGTCGATCGCCGACCTTTTTCGCGCTTAGGACCCGACTTTGAAGTCGGAAGTTAAGGATGTCTCCCCTCTAGACTGCATTGGTGAAGCGGGATGCTCCGCGTGGAGGGTGAGTTGCCCTTTGTTCTTGTTTTTATGTTTCTTTTTGCTCGATCGCGTTTCTTGATTGTGTTGTCATGTGTCTTTCTGTCAGGCCTTCCAGTATTTCTTAGGAGCTTACTCCGGTGTTCAGGCGATGCTTGTCAAGGACGAAGACATGGCTGCTAGGTCAGAGTCCGACCTTGCGTCTTTGAGGACCAAGCTGGAGGGAGCGGAGAGTCGTTGCCGTGAGACTGAGCGTCGCCTCACCAGGGAGCTGAAGAGTTGTCAAGAAGAGTTGGTCGCAAGTCGGAGGGGGTTTGAAGAGTGCCGATCAGGCGTTGAGGAGGAGGTGAAGCGGGCTCGGATTGCCGATGGCCAGATTGCTGGCGATGTTGGGGCCTTTTATGCTGTGAAGTCGCACATCGAGATGATCGAAGAGTTCAACGAGGGCAAGCATGAGCTCTGGGACCTGAAAGCGGAGAAGGAGACTCTGGACTCCATGTTCCCAAAGGGCGATCCTGGTCATGAGCTGTTTTGTTTGGCCGGCGTCGGAGAAGAGGCCATGGATGAAGGCGCCGATGAGGACGAGGCCCATCCTGGCGATGTCGAGCCGACTGACGAGATAGCATCTTTGAAGCCAGCCCCTACGGAAGGTAATGCCATTGTCCCCGACGTCTGATTTGTTTTCTTCGCGTAGTATGACTTCGTTTGCCCCACCTGTGTGTGGGTTTGAATATTATGTGTTTTGGCGACCCGTCCACCATCGCGGGTCACAGGATATTTCTGAATGATTGTTGGTAAAGTCCTACAGATGCATAGACAGACAATGTGTTTTGGCGACCCGTCCACCATCGCGGGTCGCGTTTTATGTATAAAAATGCTTTTATTCCGGTGCAATTGCGTTTTTACATATCGAGTCGTATGTTAGTTTGTCTCGTACATGTTTGTCGGACTTCCTAGGAAGTTGTCGACGACGTTTTGTATTTCGTATGTGTCGGTTTCACCCGTGTGCTCCATCGAGTGGGGTTTCACCGTATGTATGTATGTAGAGCAGACATGCGATGTGTTTGTGTATGTGTTAGTCATGACATTATGCCGGGGAGGTAAGCAATATGTTTTATTGCGTAAATGTAATAAGGTGTTGTACCTTATGTTTTGTGTAAGGCAGGCGGTGTGCCGACGTGCCTGTGTTGTCATCTCCCCGTGTTCCGATCGATCGTGTAATGTAATATAAGCGTTTTTTTGCGGATGACATGATCCAATGTAAATGTTGTTTTGCATTTGTGTTTTTGTAAGGAGGAAGTCCTCGCTTAGTGTCAGATGATGACATGCAAAAAAAGATAGCCATGTACATGCGATAGCATGTGGTATATATGCGACAAGTAGCAATGTATATGCGAGGTATAAGATTTGTGTGGTGTTTTACCTCATTGGTTCAGAAATGGTAGAGTTTTAGATGTGCTGCGTTCCAACTCCTCGGGATCGGTTGTCCGTCTTTATCCTTTAACTGGTATGCTCCCTATCCGACCACTTCGGTGATCAAGTAAGGTCCTTCCCACTGTGGCGCTAGCTTTCCGTCGGAGGGGTTCTTAATGTTCTGGAAAGTTTTCCTGAGGACCCAGTCTCCGACCTTGAATGCCTTGATTCAGACGTTCTTATTGTAGCTCCTTGCGACTTGTTGTTGGAACCTGACCATCCTGATTCGGGCTTTCTCTCTGATCTCGTCCGCTGTGTCCAGATTGTGTGCTAGTTCGATGTCGTTTTGTTCATTTGTTTGAAGGTTGTAGCGAGCGGTCGGAACCAGTAACTCAGCCGGGATGACCGCCTCACTCCCATAGACGAGAGAGAAAGACGATTGCCCGGTCGCATTCTTTGGAGTGGTCCTGTCGGACCAGAGAATAAGTGGGAGTTCGTCTGCCCATTTGCCTTTAGCCCCTGTGAGGCATTTCTTGAGGTTGTTGATAATGATCTTGTTGCTGGATTCGGCTTGTCCGTTGGATTGCAGATACCGAGGTGTAGATGTGACCAACTTGATGTTCCATTGGTCGCAGAAGGCTCGAGTCTTATGACTGATGAATTGGGAGCCATTGTCGCACACGATTTCTGATGGGACGCCAAATCTGCACAAGATATTGCGTTTTATGAATGAAATGACGTGTTGATCTTTAACCTCTCTGTAGGCTTCGGCTTCGATCCATTTAGAGAAGTAGGCCATCATGGCAAGGAAAAAGACTCTTTGACCCGACGCGGGAAGGAGCTTTCCGACAATGTCCATTCCCCATCTCATAAAGGGCCATGGAGCCAAGGTCTGATGGAGGAGCTCCGAAGGCTGATGATGGATGGGTGCGTGCCGCTGACAAGCGTCGCACTTCTTGGTGTATTCCATGGCGTCTTTGTTCATCGTTGGCCAATAGTACCCGTTTCGTAGGGCTTTTCCCGAGAGGCTTCGTCCGCCGGTGTGGTTGTCACACTCTCCTTCGTGCAACGATTGTAAGATACGTCCGATTTCCGGAGTCTTGAGGCATCGTAGGAGTAGTCCTGTAACAGATCTTTTACACAAGGTGTTATCTATGATATCATAAGAGAGTGCCTGTACCTTGAGCCTTTTTGCTTCTGTCTTGTCGTCGGGTAGGATGCCGTCTTTCAACCATCTAATGTAAGGTAGTATCCAGTCGTCATTGGTGTCGACGATGTCTTCTTCTGGTCGGTCGCCTATTTCCATAGCGACGAGTTCTTCAAGCGATGCTGTTGACTCGACGGATCCTAGATTAGCGAGTGCGTCAGCTTGGGAGTTAAGATCCCTGGGCACTTGTCTGATGTTGAATGTTTGGAATTGTCCGATCAGTTTCTTGGCTACCTCCAGGTAGGCTATCATTCTGGCATCTTTGGCATTATATGCCCCTTGTATCTGGTTTACGACTAGCAGAGAGTCACAAACGACTTCGATCTCTCGGACCCCTAGGTCGCGAGCCAGGATGAGTCCGAATATGAGCGCTTTGTATTCAGCTTCGTTGTTAGTCGCATCCCACTCACATCTGACAGCTTGAGCTATCTTGTCTCCTTGTGGTGATTTTAGCACGACCCATAGCCCCGATCCTCTGGCATTCGATGCCCCGTCTGTGTGGATCTCCCATGTACCTGCCTCGTCCGTCGCGAGTAGTTGTGTTGCTTCTTTTGTGGCTTCTTGCTCTAGGGTCGAACTGAAATCGGCCACAAAGTCGGCTAAGGCTTGCGACTTGATCATTGTCCTGGGCTCGTATTCAATGTCGTAGCCGCTGAGGTGTATGGCCCATTTGGTCATTCGTCCTGTGAACTCAGGTTTCCTCATGATAGCTCTCATGGGATGATTAGTGCGAACAGTAATAGTATGGGATTCAAAATATGGTTTGAGTTTGTTCGAAGCCATTACCAATGATAGCACGAGCTTTTCAAGTGACGAATACCTTGTTTCGGCTGGTAATAGCATCCGACTGACATAGTATATTGACGACTGTTTGCCATCCTCCTCTCTGACCAGTACTGCGCTTACGGCTGATTCTGACACTGCAAGATAAAGAAATAAGGGCTCGTCGCCTTTGGGTTTGGTTAGTAACATGGGACTGGCCAGATACTCTTTGAGGTTTTGGAACGCTGCTTCGTGTTCTTCCGTCCATTGAAAGGACTTGTTCTTCTTGAGTGCGTCGTGGAAGGGTTTGCACTTGTCGGATGATTTGGAGATGAATCTGTTCAGAGATGCTATCCGACCCGTGAGCTTCTGTACGTCTTTGACGCATCGGGGGGATCGAAGGTTGATGAGATCCTTGATTTGTTCTGGGCTAGCCTCTACTCCTCTTTGTGTCACCATGTATCCTAAGAACTTCCCTGACGACACTCCGAAGGAGCATTTAGTAGGGTCTAGTTTCATGTTGTACCTTTTGAGCACCTCGAAGCTGTCGCGTAGGTGGTCTATGTGATCTTCTTTCTTTTTGGACTTGACCAGCATGTCGTCTATGTAGACTTCCATCGTGTCTCCGATTTGGTCTTTGAACATTTTGTTGACTAGTCGTTGATACGTAGCCCCTGCATTTTTCAGACCAAAGGGCATTACTTGGTAACAATAGATACCTTGACTGGTGATGAACGCTATTTTTTCTTGATCGTCGGGTTCCATAAGGATCTGATTATAACCGCTGAAAGCGTCCATGAAGGTAAGCATTTCGTGCCCCGCTGTGGCATCGACCATGGCGTCGATATGGGGTAGAGGGAACGAGTCCTTGGGACAAGCCTTGTTGAGGTCTGTGAAGTCGATGCAGACTCTCCATTTGCCATTCTTCTTCTGGACTACGACCACGTTGGCTAGCCATTCAGGATAGTGGACCTCCCTGATCTTTCATGTTTCCAATAAGCTTTTGACTTCGTCGTCGACTATCTTGTTCCGCTCGGGGGAGAACTTCCTGCGTTTTTGCTTGACAGGGGGATGAGATGGATCCACATTTAATTTATGAGTAATAACGTTTGGAGATATTCCGACCATATCCTCATGCGACCATGCGAAACAGTCGACATTGGCCCTGAGAAAGTCAAGAAGTTGTTGTCTGGTCGAATCGTCCAAGTCCGACCCGACCCTTACCGTTTGGTTTGGCTTTGAAGGGTCTAGTACGATTTCATCGAGTTTTTCCATTTCTGGTTCGACGTACCGACTAGGCCCTTCGCCGCTCTGTGGTTGCTATGCGGTCCTGTGTTCGAATGCGCTCTTCATGGAAGCGACGTAGCATTCTTTTGCGGTCCTTTGATCTCCTTTGATTTCTTGGACTCCCCATTCAGTGGGGAATTTGATGACTTGATGATATGTCGAAGGTACTGCCTTCATAGCGTGTATCCATGGCCTGCCAAGAATACAATTATAGGGAGACGGACAGTCTAGGACTAAGAATTTTACCTGTTGGTTGATTCCTCCAGCGTATGTGGTTAGAATGATTTCACCAGTCGTATGCTTAACCTCACCGCTGAACCCGACCAGTGGGGTCGACTTCTTGATTAGGTCGTTCTCAGTCAGACCCATTTCTTTAAGTGCGTCAAGGGTCAAGAGGTTTGTCGAACTCCCTGTATCGATTAGTACTCTCCGTATTAAGCAATTACCAATGGACAAAGAGATTACCAGACCATCGTGGTGACTACCCGACCCGTTAGAGTTGGACTCGTCGAATGTGACCGTTGGAAGGTTGGAAGTCCTCCTTGGCTTGAATTCCAATGTCTCGGGCTTGTCGCCCTTGCTTTCTTTGCCGTGTCGCTTAGCCGCGGAGTATGTGTTCCCACATATGTCCGATCCACCTGAAATGGTATTGACAACTTTTGTATGGACGGGAGATGGGGGTTTGTTCTGTTTTACCTGATCTCGACGTTCCATGGTAGCCTTTGCCCGCTCCGAGATTACGTCACGTAAGAGCCCCTATGAGAGCAGCCTAGCGACTTCCTTCCGTAGGGCAATGCACTCGTCGGTCGAATGACCGTGGTCGCCCTGGAATTCGCACCATCGACTCATGTCCTTCTTGACATCTGGTCGGTCGCTCTTTCGGGGCCATCTTACCTCTTTTCCATATTTGTCGAAACTTTTGACGAGCTCCGATACGGAAACATTGAAATTATAAGATTGGACCCTAGGAGGCAACGCCGGACCGTCTCTCCATTCCTGTGACCTGTCTTGAAAAGAGTTTACCTGATTTGGTTCGTTTCGATTACGAGAATAAGGATGAGATCGTCTGTCTCGACGGTTGTCGGAGGGATGTTTACGGTCGGATGGATCGGGTCCGTGTGAGGTTTTACGCGACTCACGGTCCTCTTCCAATCTTACCTCGGCCATGGTTTTGGCCTGGACATCTTCAAAACTTTTGCATGGGTACTTGGTAATCTCGTCGTAGAGATTGCTGTCTTTGACCAAGCCTTGTCGGAAGGCTTCGATGGAAGTTGTGATGTCACAGTGGGGAATTGCCACTTTCTCCTTATTGTACCTGTTAAGATAATTCCGAAGGGGTTCGTTATACCTTTGTGTGACTCGGTAGAGGTCACTTGATTGTCTTTCGAGCCTCCGACTGTTGGCGAATTGACTCTTGAAAGAGTTGACCAGATCCGCAAAGGATGTAATCATTCCCTGAGGCAAACGCATAAACCATGTTAGTGCGGGACCCGCGAGGGTTGTGCCAAAGCTTTTGCACATGACTGCCTCACGGCTCTCCCTTGAAACAGATGCAACCATTAGTTTTTGTTCATAGAGAGAGATATGGTCATCTGGATCGGTGGTGCCGTCGAACGTCGCCATGTTGGGGAGATGGAACTTCTTGGGGATCTCGACCCTTGCGATTTCTTCGACGAACGGGGATTCTTCGAATCCGCCGGACGTTTCCCTCTCGATTGGTTGCGGGACTCCTGAGAGCCTGTTGAAGCGATCGTCGATCGTCTTCATGTGTCTGTCGAGCGTCTGCTGGAAAAGAGCCAGGACATCTGGCGGATTGGTAACCTGTGGTTCATCAATTCGGGTCCCAACAGACCCGATCGGTGTGGAAAAGGTGACATGGTTAGTCGAAAATGGACTAGCGAAAGGAGTTCGAGATGTACCCTCAGTGTGTCCAGGACGTCGTATGCTCGGAGGCGTCGGCTCGATGTTGTCCATGTCGAGGTGTGTTCGGGTGCCGCCGTGGACGGGCACGTTCCTAGATCCTGAAGCCACTGACTGTACCTGCGACTTAAGAGACTCATTTTCACGAGTTAGTTGCGCGATCTCGGCTTCAGATTGGGTTGACAAAGCGGCTAGGGCTTCGGTCTTTTGGCGTTGCTGGGCTAGTTCCTCTTGAAGGGTGGCCATTTTTTGGGAAAGTTCTTGGAACTGGGTTGGAGTAGGATTTTTCGGTTGTGATTGCTGCATCTTGGGTTCCATCTTTGAGACGTGGTTCTTGATTATCGGTAGGTGGGTCAATAGTCATGATTGGAAAGTTTCGGAAGGGTGATCGGCAAGTTTCCCCACGGTGGGTGCCAAATTGTTTTGGGGCAAAAAGATCGGACGACCTAAATCGCCTTAGACGGGGTAACTAGTCGATCGGATGATAGGAAACAATCCAAACCAAGCAGATAATTGACAAGCAAAGAGTAAATGTAGAATAGCGAGATGATTTTATTAGATAATGTATTGATCGGATCGAATCAAGATACAACTTATCGTAGTTTAGACCGAGCGGTCGTGTAGGATTCGACCGACGACTTTTAGGTGACGACCGGTGGAGAGTAAGCGTAGACAATTGCTAGAGAGCGAGGCGGGGAGCGTAGTGTTGTTCTGATCTGTCTCTGAGCCAGAATGCTTGTGTCCTCAGCGTAATTGTGTGCCTTCTCCCCTTATCTTCTTCGTCGTCCAAAAATGGTAAGTCCCTTTCCTTTGTTACCGTTATATTTTTTGCCATATATTTTATCTTCAATGCCAGGAGTAATGGTGAAGATTATGCCATTAAATCTCTGTGATTACGGTGGCTTGAATGTCATGGCCGTTGCATGATCTGGGCATTTAATGCATGGCGAGATTCTCGCGACCCTGTCAGAGGGCATTCGACCAGTGAAGTCTCGTCGCCTCCTCTGGGCTTTTCCTTTGTTCTTTCGATCTGCAGTGGGCTTGGGCTCGATTCACCTGACTCGTCTTCTCCGGGGATGCCAGGCCTAACAGGCATCACTTTGTAACAATACGTACCTTGGCTTGTTATGAAAGTCATTTTCTCTTGGTCGTCAGGGTCCATGAGGATCTGGTTGCATCCACTGAACGCGTCCATGAATGTCATCATTTCGTGTCCTACAGTCGCGTCAACCATGGCGTCGATATATGGTAGGGGGAAGGAGTCTTTTGGGCAGCCTTTGTTTAGGTCTGTGAAGTCGATGCATACTCTCTATTTCCCGTTCTTCTTTTGAACCACCACGACGTTTGCTAACCAGTCGGGGTACTTGACTTCCCTTATTTTACCTGTCTCAAGCAAATTTTTTACCTCGTCGTCTACAATTTTGTTGCGTTCTGGTGTGAACTTTTTTCTTTTTTGCTTGACCGGAGAATATGTGGGATCTGCATTCAATTTGTGAGTAATAATATCTAGGGAGATCCCCACCATGTCTTCGTGTGACCAAGCAAAACAGTCAGAATTGGATCGTAAAAAAGAGATTAAATCTGCTCTGGTCGAATCGTTTAGATATGATCTGACCCTTACCGTCTGCGTTGGCTTCGACGGATCCAGCGCGATCTCGTCGAGTTGTTCCATCTCTGGTTCGACGTATCGTGCGGTTCCTTCGCCATACTGTGATTGCTATGCGGAAGATTTGTCGACTGCCCCTTTCATCGAAGTGACATAACATTCCTTGGCGGCTCGCTGGTCGCCTTTTATTTCCTATACCCCCCTAATTAGTAGGAAATTTTATTGTCTGGTGGTAAGTGGAAGGTACAATTTTCATGGCGTGGATCCAGTGTGTGCCAAGGATCGCATTGTATAGAGATGGACAATCAAGTATTAAGAACTTTACTTGTTGGTTGACTCCACCGGCGTACATTGTTAACACAATTTCGCCTTGGGTATACTTAACTTCCCCACTGAACCCGACCAAAGGGGTAGAGTTTCTGGTTAAGTCATCCTCTCTTAAACCCATACCCTTTAAGGCGTCTAGTGTCAACAAGTTGATGGAGCTACCTGTGTCGATTACCAAACCGTCATGATGATCGCCTAACTCTTAAGCCTCTGAATCGTCTAAGGTGATGGCCGAAGCGTCGGAGATCTGTAGCTGTCTTGTTTCTGCTTGAATCGGTTTGTTGCCTTTGCTTTCTCGAGCATGTTTTTTGGCGGCCGAGTATGTGTTTCCACACACGTCTGACCCTCCTGAAATGGTGTTAACAATTTTAGTAGGAACTGGAGAGGACGGTTTACCTGACTCCTTCGATTGAGGGTCGCTTTGGCCCTGTCTGAGATGATGTCGCGCAACAGCCCCTGCGCAAGGAGTCTTACGACTTCTTTACGAAGGGCTATGCACTCATCCGTCGAGTGTCCATGGTCTCCGTGGAACTCACACCACCGGTTCATGTCCTTCTTGGTGTCTGGTTTGTCGCTCTTCTAAGGCCACCTTACTTCTTTCCCATATTTGTCGAAACTCTTCACGAGTTCCGATATGGAGATGTTGAAGTTGTAAGAGTGGAGCTTCGGAGGGAGAGCGGGGTTGTTTCGCCAATCTGGGTTCCTGTCATAAGAGTTATTTACCTGACCGGGATAGCTTCGTCCCTTGGGATATGGCTGGGGTCGTCGATCACGTCGATAATCCGAAGAAGCCTTTTGGTCGACTCGATCGGGACTCTTGTTTGCTTTGGAGGGTTCCTCGTCTTCTCCGAGTCTCACTTGTGCCATGGTTTTGGCTTGAACGTCTTCGAAGCTTCGACATGGATACTTGGTCAATTCGCGGTAGAGTTCACTACCCTTGACCAGGCCCCGACGAAACGCTTCGATTGATGTCGGGACGTCGCAGTGTGGGATTGTGACCTTCTCTTTGTTGTACCTGTTAAGATAATCCCTTAGAGGCTCGCCATACCTTTGCACGATCCTATACAGATAGCTTGATTGCTTTTCCAATCGTCGACTGCTAGCGAGTTGGATTTTGAATGAGTTGATCAAGTCGGCGAAGGAAGCGATGGAACCCTGTGGTAAATGCATAAGCCAAGTTAGTACAGGTCTCGCAAGGATTCTGCCGAAGCTTTTGCACATGATTGCCTCACGGTTCCCTTTTGGGATCGAAATAGTCATTAAATTTTGCTTGTAAATTGAAACATGGTCGTCGGGGTCCCTGGTCCCGTCATAATTGGGCATGTTGGGGACGTGGAACTTTTTAGGGATCTCAACGCGAGCGATTGCTTCTGCGAAAGGCGAATCTTCATATCCGTCGATCGCCTCTTTCTCGATCGATTGAGGAACTCCCGGGATTCGTGTAATACGATCGTCCAGGGTCTTCATGTGTTCGCTGATAGCTTGTTGTACGAGGATCTGAAGGTCGGCTGGAGCCGTTACCTACGGAAGGATCGCTCGAGCCTCTAAAGGATCGGCTACAAAGCTTGGCACATTAGTCGTAGTGAAAGTGACTGGAGGAGTTTGAAACATACCAAAAGGTAGGGAGGCATTAGTTGCCATCGCAGGAGTTACGTCTATCCCGTCTAGATTGAGTCGAGTAAACAGTCCTTCTGTGTTGACCACACGCCTTGGACCTCCGGGGATCGATGCGGTCGAATGTACCTGTGATTTCAACAATTCATTCTCACGAGTTAGTCGAGCAATTTCCGATTCAGATTGGGTACTTAGCGTTTCTGTTCTGGCACGTTGTTGGGCCAGCTCTTCTTGGAGGACATTCATGGCTTTCGCGAGCTCTTGAATTTGTGAGTTTGCGATCAGCTGGTTACTGGCGTTCTCTTCCTGGTTCGGGACTAGGGTATCGCCTTGAACTTGATCTTGGATGAGGATTGCTGGATTTCCGATCTTGGCCATGATGGGATGAATGCTGGATTTGATGATTGGATCGATTGATTGACTAGAGGCCCCACGGTGGGCGCCAAATTGTTTTGGGGCGAAAAGATCTAACCGACCTGGATCGCCTTAAGAAGGACAACTAGGCAATTACAGAATTGATTATATCTGAATGATCCAAATCAAGCAAAGAACTAAACAAAATAAAAGTAAACAGATGCAAAAGTAAGCTTATCTCCCTCGAATGAGAGGTCGGTCGAATCGGATGATTTAAGCGTCGGTCGCTTAAATATCGTAGCAAGGATCGAACTCAGAATGCAATTTTAATAGAGCAAGAGAGTAATGAATAATAGATGTTATTGATAGTAATGATCGTGTGTTTACAATAGAAAGAATCACTTCTTTTTATAAGTAATTTACATAATTGAACTAACAAATCCGTTAGAGTCCGATATTCCAGGGATCCGTCGAGTCGTTGCTCCAGACATCCGAGATTCGCTCAACTACTTCAACGTCTCCCTTTCTCCCAGATCATGACCCAACTCGACTACCTATCTGGGTCGGCTTGATGGACAACTGAAATTTCTTGATCCCAACAAGACCCATGATGGGGGTGACTGAGGCTAAATCAAAGTCGTCTTCTTCAATGGATTTCAAGCCTTGAGAAACTCCGGTGGGAGAGGAGGCTCCCACTGGGCAGGGTAGACCGGAGGAACTAAGGGGAGGCAGACATGTCGAAGACGGATGTGAGGATCTAGATCTGGAAGAGCTGTGTAGGTTCATCATCGACTTGGACTCAACGAGGACAGTGCGTTTCTTCTTCGGGGGGCATTGCTGGGATTTTTTCCTCCAACCCATGGTCAGAAGTCCAGTCGACGCAGCATAACGAAAAGACAGAGGCCGGCGGTGGAAACTACTCGTCTCACTTTGGAGAGCATGTGAGGCGTTAACTCTAGGTCGTGGCTTTCCTTGAGAAGACTATCGTTAATTCAAAATTGGCTCAATCTTTATTACAAGGAGTTTGGTGTTAAATTAAAATGAATGCATATATTTGCATAAATATATGAAAGGGGGTTCGGTTTCGCACCGTAATTTTTTTTTTGCATGGCGTTTGAACGCTACAACGTAGCGTACAATAAAAAATTTGGACGCCACAACATGGCGTTCAAAAATTGTTTTTTTGGATTTAATGAGATTTTAAAATAAAAGCATAATCGGCTCGATTATACCGGGTCTAGTTTAAACGCTTGTAGCATTTAAACTCGACCAGTTTAATGGAGCATTTCACGCCATGTGGTGGTTTCCAAAATGTCCAACGATCATTTTTAAACGCCACCACATGGCACTAATAATTTATCGTCGGACATTTTGGACGCCATGTCGTGGCGCACAGGTTAAATGGACACTTTTTCGAACGGTCGAAATTTCAAACGGCCACTTGTGTATATGTGATTGTTCAAAATGCCTTAACATTCACAAATTTGAAATCACAATCTTAAGAGAGAGAATGTTGGTCTCAAGTGGATATGATGTTCCCGGTCTTGAATCGATTAGTGAAGATCATGTACTGGTACGTAGAAGCTCCATTTAAATTGAGTATAGAATATTAGTATGTTAGTGTAGAATACTAGTAGTAAATTATATGTTATAGATATCGTAGGTATGTTAGTGTAGTTATTTTTATGTAGAAAATATTCTTAGTATGTTAAACATTAGTTTTAATTATATGTTTTAGATATTGTAGGTATGTTAGTGTAGAATATCAGTAATAAATTATATTTTACACATATTTTAGGTATGTTAGTGTAGAATATTATTATATGTTTCGGCTTAGAACATTATGTTAGTGTACAATTGTGATAAATTATTTAATTAGTGTAGAACTGTAAAGCTTTTGTTTGAATTTTGGTGAGTGAGGGAGAACGGGGAAGGGTTTAATTTTTTTACGTGTATCATATTTTCACCACGGTTTTAGGGTAGAACATTATGTTAGGTATAGAACACTTTGTTCGTGTAGAACATGAGTATTGATCTTAGAAATTATTTTAGTATGTATTTTTTTTATCTATAGTGTATACCCATATTTGTGAAATAAATAGGATGATTCTAGTGGTTCCAACTTTAGGAGTCTCGATTTTCTTCTCATTTTACTACTAATGAGGAATGGAGTAATAAAGACAGTATGATCCAATGGGTTCGTTCAGTGGGTAAGGAACTAAACCTTTTGATTGTCATACAAAAATCATGGGCTCAAAAGGTCATATTATCAAGTGACAAGTCTGGATCATACAGACCGGTGAAGAATAAGGCGATAGAAGGTTCTGAGCCAACCCCTAAACAGAATCGGTCAACGAAGATAAAGAAGAGTGAGTGCCCATTTGAGATGCACGGGTTGTTATCAAAAGAGATTAGGTGGACCTTAAATGTCATTTGTAGATAGCACACCCATGACATTTCAACATCCTTAATTGGTCATGCTTTTGCTTGACGTTTTAATGCAGAACAAATCGAGGCGACGAAGTTGTTGTCTTCCACCTGCTCCACGCCTAAGAACATTATTTATTTATTTCTCAAAATAGATCCAGAATCCTTGGCATCAAGGAGCCAAGTGTACAATTGTAAGGTTAGGGAGAGGAAGAAATTCAGGGGCAACTTGATGGTGATGCAATTCACATTGGAATTTCTATAGTCCAAAGGATATTTTGCGGATGTCGAAAGGGTTAAGGTTAAGGGGAAGGATAAGGGGAAGGATAAGGGGAAGGATGTTGTGAGTGATCTTTTTATTAGTCACCCTAACGCAAAGCCCTTGTTAGGTTTGTTCATCCACGTCGTCATCATGGACACGACCTATAAGAGGAACATGTAATCCTGAGTTTTCATTGTGACTGCATCTACACTATGTAATTGCATCTAATTTTCTTTTTGTATGTGCATTACGAATGGCCCATGCGGCTCCGCTGATTCATGAAAAATGAGTCAGCGGAGCACTACGAATGGGCCCTGCGGCGTTTGAAGGGATTGTTCGGTAAACAAGAACCTACGTCGATCATGTCAGATTGCGAGATGGGAGTTGTGAAGGCTGTTAATATAGTATTTTCCAATGCGCAACATTTGCTTTGTAAAGTCCATGTGAACCGCAATGTTGAAGCATATGTTACCTGGAATTTACACCCTAAAAGTGCTAACCATTTCTCGGGTAATATTCGTTGGTTGTTGAGGTCACCCAAAGAGGATGTGTACGAGGCATGACTTAAGTATTGAAGTTGGAAGTGGCATAGACTGATGGATTACGTCGAGGGAGTATGGCTTAAAGAACACAAGAAGAAGCTAGTATGTGCATGGTGCAATAATATTCTCCATTTCGCTACAAGATCATCAGTTACGAAAATTATATAACAAATTTGCCCTTTAGATACGTATTAATGTTTATGAAGTATAACATGCGTATTTTTTGTCAGGGTCGAGTCTCAACACGCTATGCTCAAGGACACCCTAATATCATCTGTTGGAGGGTTCGACATGATCGTGGTATAAATCGACAGTATGTTCACTGATTAGGTATGTGTAATCTTTTGCACTCGTTGTATTTTTTTCATTTCTACTACTTTGTGCCTATGAGAAATATAATATGAAGTCATATTGATCAATGATCGGTTACATGTAATTAGGGGGTTTATTGAGCAGAGTAGTTTTAAGTTGGCTAGTGTCATAAAGGTTGGGACCCAATGGGTGAAGGTTTTATTCACTCGCCTCCAGTACAAGATATCGAACGAGTGCATAAGATTACTATACAAACAAGCTATTCTAGCAAAGGAGGGAAAGATACTTGATGAAAAATGTCGCGATGTATGGTGGAGATCCTCGCTAGGGTTTCCTTGCCCACACACGATCAAGAGACATGTACAGGCTGATTTCCCGATATTGCCAAATGAAATCCATATATTTTGGAAACAGTTAAAGTGGGAAGGAGTACGCCCCGAAGATCTCGGACGTGATGATGATACGCACTTCACAAGTCAAGCAGTCCTAATGCACAACATGTATCGTGACTTTACACACGGTCAAATGCTTGGGCAACTATTATTCAGCCTCGCGACAAGGTACGATGATACCATCACCTGAGCACTTGTAATTTGGAAGAACCCCTATGCGGAGAGACCAAGAAAGGGTTACCTAAGAAAAAGAAGGACTCGACTGAGAGGGACCCCACTTGGTTGGAGTACAAGAAGGAGGAGCAAAAGAAGAATGACAAAAAGAAGAAGGACCAAAAGAAGAAGGATGAGCAAAACAAGAAGAAGGATGAGGAAAAAAAGAAGAAGGAACAAGAAAAAAAGAGAAAGAAGGATGAGGAAAAGTAGAAGAAGGCTGAGCTAAAGAAGATGAAGTCAGACAACATTCAATCGTGTGTCGGATCTGAACCGTGTCCGACCGAAAGAGGGTGCAGCGGAGTTTCAGACGCCAAAAAGAGTGGCACTAGACCGATCAGGCCCAAAATTGAAGTTGGGCCAAAAAATCTGAAGGATGTGATTCACCTCGATTTTAATTAGGGTAGGTCAAATATTGACAATTTCATGTTCGGCTACATCACCTGAGTAGAAGACGTACAGGGTGACGGTCATTGTGGGTATCGTTCCTTGTCTGTACTACTACGGTTGGGCGAACAGAGTTACGACTACGTGCGACATGAGCTTTCAAAGGAACTGCAACTACATCGAGACCTCTACCGACCCGAGAGTGTGGTGAGTGACATTGATCAAGATGGTTGATCATACGGGACCTTGCTGGGAGGATCATTGGATGGAAGTGTCGATGGTTGGGTTAGCGTTTGCATTCAGATTCCAGGTGGCTCTTGTCTTTCTGTCATGGAGTGGACCTCATGCATGTCTCCCCATGTTCACTCTCTCGAGCGTTCGTCCTCCCATAATGGTGCATACAGTATCACTAGTATGAAATCATGATCATATTGTCCCGGTAAGCATAATTATAGTGCATCATTAATTAACTTGTGAATTATATTACACTCATTCTAACTTAATTTCTTTACATGTTTAGCTAGTTGATAACCGTTGTCCTATCCTACCCCCGCCCGCCATTTGGAACAATTGAAAGCATAGTAGTGTTGAAGGATGGGATGCACCATTTAGGGAAACGATGAAAAACTATCTTGTGCAACGTGGAAATAGTGGTTGTTCCGGTTTGGTTTTGTAGTTTCGGAAGGGAGCTTGGATATATTTGATGAATGTGAATCCACTCCTTTTCCACTTTTTAATATCGATTAGCAATATATGAATGGAAGGACTTTGATATATTCAATTGTGTCCAAAAAATAAACATAAAAACCACTATGCAGTAAGTTATGTATGTTACAAAACCTACCGCATGGCCCATGCACCTAACTACATGGCACGTGCACCTAAATACACGGATTGTACAGTAATTTTTATAGTTCTGTATGTTACAGAAGCTACTACATGGTCCGTGCAGTTAGGTACACGACTCGTGCAGTGAGTTCTATGTTTTACAAAAGTGATCAGCACTATTTTATAGTGCTTATCTAGGAGTTGTTACCGGTGTTTAGGGTGCCATTTGTAGGGATTTAGAGCACAACTGTGGAGTACGGAGTTGAAGTAGAAGTGCGGATATGGTGGTTTGGAGGAACTTAAATGAAGATATATTGAAGAGAAAAGGAACCACCCAAGAAGACGAAGAATAGACCCAACTGGGTCTACAGAAGAAATCCGCGACCGCGGGTGACGAAGGAGAACGATCGCGGCTAATTCGAGAAGACGGAGCAGAAAAGTCCATTTTCCGCAACCGTGGAACATATTCCGCGACCGCGGAAAATCCCTTCAGCGAGACAAAGTCGAGAGCACATTCCTATTTTCCGCGATCGTGGATTTGGTGCCGCGGAAGCACACGCCAGGAGATCCGACGGAGAATTCCGAAGTTTTTATGTTTTTCCCTTTTCCGATTATTTTCTTTATTTTATTTCGAACATTATACTTTAGTTTCCTTTTAGACTACTTTCGTTATCTTTTCCCTTTAGTTTTAGGGTTAGGTTATTTAACCTAGTTTCCCTTTCATTGTTCATCATAAAATTAATCATCACGTTTTAGCATTCAGCAGTTTTCCCTTTGAAGTTATTTTGTTTCCAAGAACTATGAGGAGCTAAGCACTCTATTGCTTAGTCCGACAATTGAAGCTTTTCGTATGATTTGATTGTGAGGTTACTTCTCTATTTCTTATTCCTTTGGATTATATCTTTTCTCTTGAGCATATTCTTATTGATTGTTATTGATTTGACTAGCTTGATCACCTAGTTGATATTAGTAATTGTCTATTGCTAGGGTTTGGATATTTCGAGTTGAGATTCCTTATCTAGAGTAGCAAACATGGTATTCTAGGACTAGTTGGACTAGATTATTATGAAAGAGAATTGATTATGTGCTAAATGCTGCGAAACATCGGTGTTGTATGTATCCTGGTTTGATCATATGCTCTATGCTGCCGTTGTTCTAAATCTTGATAGTTTCTCGTGCGTTCAATAGTAAGGGTTGCTAGGACTAGTGACTATTTAAGAATAGGGACATGAATAATCAAAGGAAATGAATAGAGATAACCTAGGATCGATCATTCATATGAAAGGTGGATATTTGTTTGGCTAAGTGTTTTCCCTTAATTGAATACAAACTGTTTGCTTTGTTTACTTGTTTACAACAATCAACCTTAAAACCCCCCTTTGTTACCTTTGCATGCTAATTCACATAAAGATAAACAACTCCTCTCTGTGGGATTCGACCCTTACTTGCCTATTCTACTAGTTTAGGTTTGTTTAGGATTATTTTGATCACGTGATACGACTAAAACCTGCCTGCCAAATTGGCGCCGTTGCCGGGGAGGCAAGTTTTGATTTTTCTTTGTGTGTGTTTGTGTGCTTGTTACTATTGTGTGGACCTATCTTATGGTCCAAACCCGTGCTACTGAGTCTCCCCTTTTGGCTTTGAACTCAGAAATTGAGAGAACGCTCTCTCAGAGTCGTAGAGTAAACAGATCTTTAGTCTTTGACAACCCAACTTTTGAGATGGCTGACGAGCAACAGACGTTGAGGCAGTTGACTGCCCCTAACCTGCAATAGCAACCGTTGGCTGTGCATTTTCCTGAGCTTGCTGACAGAGTCAACTTCGAGCTCAAGTCTGGGTTGATCCACTTACTCCCCCACTTCCATGGGATGAGTGGTGAAGATCCTAACAAGCATCTGTCGGAGTTCCATGCAGTCTGCACGAGCATGAAGCCGAAGGGCGTGACTGAAGACCAGATCAAACTAACGGATGTGGCCAATGACTGGTTCTACTACCTGACTCCAGGGAGCATAGACACGTGGGCCAAGATGAAGAAGGCTTTACTGGAGAAGTACTTCCCAGCGACGAAGCTGAACAGCCTGAAGAGGAGTATTAGCAACATCGAACAGCAGGCTGCTGAGTCGCTCTACGAGTACTACGAGCGCTTCAAGAAGTTGATTTCTAGTTGCCCCTATCATGGCTACTCCGACCAGGACCTCATACTTTATTTGTACGGAGGTCTACTTGATGACGAGCGTCGGATTGTGAACGCTACCTATGGAGGAAATATCCTGAATAAGACTCCAGACCAGGCATTTGAAGTTTTATTTGAACTATCTGAGGGCTCAAGACAGTTTAGCAAACGGGCGGGCGCCCAATCCGTGAGAGCTGCAGAATCTCAGCACAATTCCACTCTACTTGCTGAGATGGCTGAGATGAAAGAGATGATGAGGCGGTGCATGATGAAGGGTGGCCAGCAGCAGGTCAAATCATGTGGGATATGCTACGACACGATGCATCCAATTGACGCATGTCCCACGCTGCAGGAGCCCACTGCCGAGGTGAATGCAATTGGAGGATATGGCCCTCAAAGGACAAGATATGACCCGTAGTCCAACACATACAATCCAGGGTGGAGAGATCACCCCAATCTGAGATACGGGAACCAACAGAATATTCATCATGGCCAGGAGAACCAAGACCATCCACAGAGGCCGCCACAGTTTCTCCTCCGCCCACCACAATACCAGCAGCCGGGGGGTCAACAACCCTTTCATGCACCTTATGACCAAATACCCCAGGTGCAGAGTTCCAGTGCCCCTATATCTAGTGACGACAGGATCCAAACCATCACCAAGTGCATAACAGAATTAACTCAGAATATGACAACGTTGGCTAGCACTACGGCCCAACAAATTAGAGGGTTAACCAAGCAGTAGGAGACCCTAGCTCAGAATATGGTAACGTTGGGCAATGCTGTGATCCAACAAAATCAAGAGATACGGTCAAGTATTCAGAACCTGGAGAAACAAATGGGGCAGATCTCCATCGCTGTAAGCAAGTTGGAAGCTTGGGAGTCGGGGAAACTACCATCTCAAACGGTAGTCAACCCGAGGGAGAACGTTTGTGACATGACGTTAAGGAGCAGGGCTGAGGTGGAAGCCAGGGGAGCACGCGAGAAAGACGTCTGCGACCGCGGAGACAAGAGCCATGACCACGGCGTGACTACTGAGGAGACTGATGAAATCGGCGCAAATTCGCGACTGCGGCAGGAAATCCGCGACCGCGGAAAAAGCGTGGATGTGGAGGAGCAACAGGTCGAACAACTTCCGCAACCGCGGCCACCAATCCGCGCCCGCGGAAATGCTCTAGAAGCATCCTCTCGTCTTCACGATCCCTCTGACGACTACGTGCGCCCCTATTTCCCTCCGCTCGAATCAGAAAATCCACCCGCACCTTTCCCTGAAGCTCTGGCGGACACAAGGAGGCCAGCCAATGACAATGAATTGTTTGAGACGTTCAGCAAATGCGAGGTAAATATTCATTTACTCAAGCTGGTCAATAGTATCCGTCGGTATGATAAATTCTTGAAGGAGCTCTGCACGATTAAGAGGAAGAGGGTTGTGAAGGAGAAGAAAAAGGTGCTAGTCAGTGAGAATGTGTCCGCTATGCTGCAAAAGCGAATACCTAAGAAGGCGAGTGATCCAGGGATGTTCACGATTCCATGCAAGATTGGGGGTGCCATGTTCAACAAAGTGTTACTTGATTTGGGTGCCTCCATAAATGTGTTGCCTCTCTCACATTACGAGTCCTTGGAGTTGGGACCATTAGAGAAGACAGGGATTGTCATCCAACTGGCGGATAACTCATATGTCTACCCCAAAGGAGTGGTACAGGACGTGCTGGTCGAGGTGGACAAGTTAGTGTTCCCTGCAGACTTCTTTGTGATGGACACGGGGTAGGACAAGGACGCAGCGCCTGTGATGTTAGGAAGGCCGTTCATGAATACGGCAGGTACAAAGATAGACGTGAGCAGACGGGGATTCCCTGCAGACTTCTTTGCTTTGTTTACTTGTTTATAACAATCAACCTTAAAACCCCCCTTTGTTACCTTTGCATGCTAATTCACATAAAGATAAACAACTCCTCCATGTGGGATTCAACCCTTACTTGCCTATTCTACTAGTTTAGGTTTGTTTAGGATTATTTTGATCAGGTGATACGACTAAAACCTGCCTGTCAAAAAGCTACTACACAGGTCGTGTAGTCTAGTGCATGGTTCATGTTTTAAGTTCTGTATTTTACAGAACTACTACACAGCCCATGCAGTTAGGTGCACGGTCCGTGCGTTGTAAATGCTACAATGTGGCGTTTAAAAGGGGTTCTAGGGTTTAGGGTTTTAGGTGTAAGGTTTAGGATTTTAGGGTTTAAGGAGTTCATGCCATTTCGTGGCGTGATACACACAAAGATGCCACCCTGTGGTGTTTTATTGGGCTTAATGAATTTTTGGGTTTTTAGGGTTTGGGGTTTACTGATGTGATATGGATTCCCATCAAGCTACAAGACCAAGCCAAGAGACGACCCAAGCCTAGAAGAGTGACTACGCAGCCGCCGACGTGCTTCAAGCTAGGGTTTCTCAAGACCACCAAGCCAACATTGTCCAAATTGAGTCCTTCTAGTGTCAAACATCAATAAGGCTCATTTAAGGAACCCCTACAAAGTATGGAGCCAATTGGAGGTGAAGAGCTTGGTGAGGTGGCTAGAGGAGTATCCATGCTGCCCGACGACGGAACCGAACTAGAGCAGAGAGGCGTTCACATATGGTTAATCAAATTGGTATTAACTTTGTACATGTTGTAGTTCTTGGGCCTATCTTGGTCGTGTCCAAATTTGAGTCCCAACGGAGCCAGGAACAGAGAGATATGGACGTTGCATTATCCCGGAAGGAATCTGACCGTATGCGCA
Organism: Rheum nobile; assembly: GCA_027886185.1. Classification (NCBI taxonomy): domain Eukaryota; kingdom Viridiplantae; phylum Streptophyta; class Magnoliopsida; order Caryophyllales; family Polygonaceae; genus Rheum; species Rheum nobile. The sequence continues at coordinate 6,359,710 of WOAB01000490.1, read as the reverse complement.
AACCATTTATCCGTTTTGGTTTTTTTTTGGATATGTTCTTGATAATGCGATCAAAGGAATTATATACAAATCTCAAGTCAAACAGACTTTAGAACATAAAGATATCGCATCCACGAGATCTAGCATTTAAGGAAATTTTATCTTTAAGAGTAAATCTTGTGAATGACCGTTATCTAAAATGGTTTGGTGGATTTGTCTGACGTTTGGATATGATGTTGTTAGTGAGCTTATATTGGACGTATCCAAAACTCATGTCAATTGGAGATACGAGTTGGAAGATATGCGGATTGCAAAATCAGGGTTTTTTATTGCTTTTCTTGCAAGATAAGTGCAAATCAGGGTTTTTTATTGCTTTTCTTGCAAGATAAGTTTTGTGACATTTGAGACTATATGTAGGGTTTTGGCATTTCGTTTTTAGGCAGCTTTTGGTTAATTGAGAATACACGTTATGACATTGTCCATTGTTAATCTTGAGCTCTTTGTTCTTTGAGAGTTTAAACCTTGGTGAGTAATATCCAAGTTTCTTATACTTGTGTGCTTTGGTGCGTAATATCCGAAGCAGAGTAATTAGGCTTGGGTGAGTAATATCCCTTGTTTGAATCATCATTTTCTTGAATCTCTTGGTGAGTCATATCCAAGGGAGGATAATTGCTTATCCCCTTTTCATTTCTTTCATTCTTTAAACACAAAAACCATCAAAAACAACCACTCTTGTGCTTGCCCTGTCGTTCAATCAAGAAGCATCAAGAACGGCGCCATCCAAGTGACTTGTCCTCGAACCTAAGCGCGGATCCTAAGGGGAATCACATCATTTCGTATCAGAGCTTGCTCGAGGTAAAGTCTAAACATTGCTTGTCTTAATCTCAAACGCATGATTGTGTGTTCCCCAAGTCTTGTCGTCCTTACCCTAAACTTGTGCTTCACCTTGGGTACAAAACTTTTGTGTGAGAACAACCTTGAGAGCACTCCAAATCTTGAGAGAAAAATCCTTATAAGAACCCTATCAAAAGAGGCCGAGAGTTATCTTGATCCCCATGCCAAAATGTGAGTCACCAAGTACCACCCAACTCAGTTTGTGTGCGTGACCTTGGAAGAAGACTGTCGTTAGGGGAACCAAGAAACCCTTAAGAGAGTGCCGAGAGAGACTCGAACAAAGAAGGGTATGAGGGGGTGCCTTGTTAGCCAATCCAAGGGCTTGCGTTCCGAGGTGCCTTGCGCGCCACACTTGCCATCCCGCCCTTGACCAATACCCAACCAACTCCAAGTCTGATCTTGTTTTGATTTGCATCTTAAAGATAGATTCTTATTATTTGTGGTATATTTGGATACGATTTTGTTACAAGATTTGCTTATATATTTTGTTTGTTAAGATTCTTGTTATCTCTTTTGGGCCAAAAGTTATCTTGTCTTCCCAAATCTTTTCTACTAAAATTCTGCATATAAAAAAAAGGCTAGTGGCCGAAAATCAAGGGTTGGTAACCCTCAACGCACCAAAAAGAAAAAAGAAAGAGAAAAGAGGGACCTTTGTTATAGTTTGAGAAAGCCCTAAGGGACCCTTGCTTGTAGCTTGACAAAGCCCAACGGAACCCTTACTATAACTTGAGAAGCCCAAGAAAGTCAAGAAACCCCTTCTTGATAACACGATTCTAGATTAAATCATTGATTTGAGCCTATCTTGCACATTATCTTATCTAATTATATCTTGGTGATAAAATCTTGATCCTTGGTGCTAACCTTTCTATTAAGCCAGCCGTGATCTACCTTTACTTGAGCACCAAGTGTGTTTGACTTTAAGATCTTGCTTGGTCCTTTACCCTGTGCTTGCGAGATATTCTCTTGATTGTACTAACCGTAGGATCAAGTTAAGGTTCTTGGAAGGACCAAGTTCATGACTTAGGTCAATGGAGAGGTATGGCCACTTGAGAAGTGAAAGGGCGACTTCGCAACCCCGGATTAGAACACATGACATTGTATATGTTATGTGTGAAGGGAGAGGCCACTTGGCTAACATTTGCCCTACTCGCTACTATATCTACAATGAGGAAGATGACGTGATACCAACCTTAGAGAAGGGTGCATGTCGTTGAGGCTGCTTCATCTGAGGTCGTAGCTAGGTCTAGTGTTAACCACACTTCACTAGTCTTCGTGACCAAAAAGGGCCAGCCAAGAGCCAGGGAGGTAACCCCAAACAACAAAACACGAGTTCTTGAGGCCGAGATGTCCAACACTTTAGCCCTTGATGTTTGGGAGGACAAAGCACCATTCCTTGGTGCCTTGGAGGACAAGAGACTAGTCATTGATGACGTAGAGGATGAATCCCCTTTGACCACCCCAAAAACATCGATCATGGAGAATGCTTCGCAACTTAAGAAGGTGGTTTGGGCTTCTCCTCCGCCCCAACATCATCCCGTTGTGATCACATTTTGAGAACATTATGAGGACCTCACTCGGTTTAGCCAAGAATATCATGAGTTGCTAAGGCCTCAAGAGAGGAAGGTTGAAGAGGTTAAGCCATTCGTCACCACTCCGAAGTGGCTCCTACTAAAGTTGCTTGACGCTCCATCATATGCCACTAGTTTCCCTAACCGCAAGGCTACCCCTTGGTTGGACATGATGCATATGCTTCCAATATGTCTTCCGTTTGGCCTTATGGGAAAGGAAGAAACCAAGATCAGGAGCAATGAATGGAAGCGCGATCATCCTGATGAGGAGAACATAGCACAAGATGGAGACACGCGAAGTTAAAAACTAAGGGAAGTCTCATTTACTTGTCTCTATTATGTCTCTTCATTTTCAAATCCTTTTATGAATGCATCTTATCTTAGAGATTCTTGTGGAATACATGATGCATTGACATGTAAGGTTAGGAGTTCTTACATTCAATATTACCTTTATCCTCTGGATATGTCATACAGGTTAAACCCAGGTAATAGTGTAATCTTCATGGACCAATATGCTTGTTATGTTGCTAGTAGCATGATTAAGCATATGTGTAGACATTGAAAGAAAAGTGGTATATCTAGCGCTTGCTTATTGTTTGGATCTAGGAGATAGGTTACATATTAAGAAGGGGAGTCCCTTCAAATATTTGCTTGTGCCTAATAGTAGAACACATCAAGTCTTGTGTAGTCTAAGTAGTTTCACTTATCTTGGTGTGTTTAAGAATCCTCATTACTTGGTTTTTGTTATAGGCTGTACGGATTCAAGGTCGAATCCTTTTAAAGGAGGGGAGGATGGTGTGATATGGATTCCCATCAAGCTACAAAACCAAGCCAAGAGACGAGAAAAGCCTAGAAGAGTGACTACGCATCCGCCGACGTGCTTCAAGCTAGGGTTTCTCAAGACCACCAAGCCAACATTGTCCAAATTGAGTCCTTCCAGTTCCAATAATCAATAAGGCTCATTTATGGAACCCCTACAAAGATTGGAACCAATTAAAGGTGAAGAGCTTGGTGAGGTGGCTAGAAGAGCATCCATGCTACCCGGCGACGGGACCCGAACTAGGGCAGAGAGGCGTTCGCAGATGGTTGATCAAATTGGTATGAACTTTGTACATGGTGTCGTTCTTGGGCCTATCTTGGTCGTGTCCAAAGTGGAGGCCCAACGGAGCCAGGAGCAGAGAGATATGGACGCTGCATTGTCCCAGAAAGAATCTGACCGTATGCGCGAACCATTTATCCGTTTGGGCAAATTTTTGGAGATGTTTTTTTTAATGAGCTCAGTGGAAAGATATCTAAATCTCAGATCAAACGGACTTCATAATAGAAAGATATCACATCCACAAGATCTATCTTTTAAGGTAATTCTACCTTTAAGAGTAAATCTTGTGAATGACCGTTCTCTCAAATATCTCGGTGAATTTGGCTGATTTTTGGATATGATGTTTTTAGTTAGTTTATCTTGGAAGTATCCAAAAATCAGTCCAATTTCAAAATCAGGGTTTTTTATTGCTTTTCTTGCAAGATAAATTTTGTGACATTTGAGACTATATATAGGGTTTTAACATTTCATTTTTAGGTAGCTTTTGATTAATTAAGAATACACGTTTTGGCATTGTCCATAATTAATCTTGAACTCCTTGTTCTTTGAGTGTTTGAACCTTGGTGGGTATTATCCAAGTTTCTTTTACTTGTGTGCTTTGGTGCGTAATATCCGAAGCAAGGTAATTAGGCATGGGTGAGTAATGTCACTTGCTTTAATTATCATCTTCTTGAATCTCTAGGTGAGTCATATCCAAGGAAGGATAGTGGCTTATCCCATTTTCATTTCTTGCATTCTTTAAACACAAAAACAATCAACAAGAACCATTCTTGCCCTTGCACTGTCGTTCAATCAAGAAGCATCAAGAACACAGCCATCCAAGTGACTTGTCCTCAAACCTGAGTGTGAATCCTAAGGGGAATCACATAATTTACCTATTAGGGTCTGGGTATTGGGGTTTAGGATTTAGGTTTAGGATTTGAATTTCTAGTGTTTTTCACCCTAAACCTTAAATCCAAACCCTTATATTGTGTCAAAGATACACTTGTCCATAATACCGTAAGATGATCAACTACACTTGTTGTAAATCCAACTGTGTTAAGATATGGAAAATATGAGGGAGAAAGTGGTCTACGTACAAGGGTTTAGGATACAGAGCAAGAGAATATAATGTTAGAAAGGTTCCTCCTTTCTGGAACTTCAAGGGGCATTCATAAAAAGTTATTGTAGAGTTCAGGATATAATAAACATTAGGGCCATATATAAATATTGGGTGTTATTCATCAAGATTAAGTCCACAAATCTCAAACCTTATACTATAATCTATGAAACTCTAAACCCTAAATCCTAAAAAAAACCCAAACAAAAACCCTCTCACACCAGCTAAAATGCTATATAGTGGCGCATAACAATTAAAATGCCATATAGGGGTTTAGAGTTTTTAGGTTGGGGTTTAGAGTTCTTAGGTTGGGGTTTAGGGTTTCATAGATTGCTGTATAAGGGCTGAGATTTGTGAGTTTTGGTTGAAGAAAAATATTCAGTTAGTATATATGGCCCCAATATTTTGTAATTATGTTTTTAATCAAGATGAGTTGTTTGTATTTCCTTGGGCAGGTATTGTTGTAAATCCAATTGTCTTAAAATATGGAAGATATGAGTGAGAAAATGATCTAGGTTTACGGTTTATGATACAGAGCAAAAGAATATTGTAACGTCCCAAATTAACCACTTTTGGGGAGCTACAGCGCCAGGAATTTCCTACAGAAAATTCCCTCAGGCTTTTATAAGAAAAAGAAACTCACCTTGGAAATATTTAAACCTGAATGAATATAATTCCTTGACATAATCCCGTCCTAAGTTAGCATCATGTCGCACGACTTCATCCATGCTCCCACTGCGCTATTCTGATATTCGGGTCTGCAATCATAACTGATCCCCCACATAAGAGGGGTTAGTCTATGTATAGACTAAGCAATTTATAAGCGAATTGAGTACATACAGTAGCATAAATAAGGAAACACTTATATGCAGATATCATAATAACCTATATCCCAAGGTTATAAGTACCACACCTTCATATACAGATAACCCAAATAACACAATACCGTACATCCTAATATTATAATTAACCTCATATGCACACACAGTTAACCCATGTACCATACTACAAATCCATATAATTTTCATCACATATATTCTCCCCTTAATTCTATCAAGTACCCAATCAGATCACTACTTACTTTATAGACCTTATTACAGTAAATCCACCTCATTACTATAATTCCACAAGTTCTCAATTAAACTGTGTTTCACATTACACAACCTATCACAGTAATACCCATAAACATCTAACTAAACCATATACCACCAAAGTACCACATTTTACTTTACAGTAACTCCATAAATATTCAACTAGATTATATATCACCAAAATACCATATATCACTTTTCAGAATACATCCCAAAAATTTTCCTAAGTATTCTACTAAACTACCTATCATCATAATACCACAGATTTCATTATAGAATACCTTACAATAACTTTCATAAATACTCGACTGATTCATATATCACATTACAGTAGGTCTCATAGATGATCCACTGGACAACATTCTACATTACAAATCACGTCACATAAATTCCCATAAACATCCATTAACCTCTCATCATAATACAGACTACTTAACAGTAACCTTAATAGACATCCAAACTAAACTACAGATCATCGGGATTACAATCCAATATTCAAAACTTATACCCGAAAACCTTCAAGATAACATCCGAAAACATGCCCAAGAACTTTTGGGCACGAAGGTACCTTCTTCCTACACCTTTACCTGCGGGAAGCCAACGGCGTCGTTAGCTAGGCGACCCGTCCTTCCCAATACAGGTAAAGTTGCCCCCTTGGCATACCCAACCGGACTCCGGAGGTAACAAGGGATGGCTAAACAAAACACCATGGATATATACCTTTACCCACGGGTAGGGGCGGTATCGTTGGCCAAACAACCCGGCCCCGGCCCTGCCCAACACAGGTAAAACAACTCCCATGACCTACTCAGCCCGGACTTCGGGAAGAGTAACACAGGAGGTATCCAATTAACACCACTTCAAAGTCAAGCGGGGCTCGGCACATCCTTACCCGCCAAAGATATAAAAATCACATTTTAAATCAAACTGGGCTCGGAACATCCTTGCCCGAACAAGTACCAAAAATCATAAACCATGAACTCATAAAGTTATAAAACGCCAAAAATACAATCACGCAAGGATCAATCCCAATGATCAACAACAACCTATCATTACATAGATCAATCATCATATTCATTAGCCATACCGGCCCACATCAACCCACCATATAACATACGCACATACATTATCCACACAACAACCAAACACCACTTTTCTATTCACAATATCTAACACAATATGCATTTATAAATATGACATGTCATATCCTCAATTTAATACCATGAGCAACCTTATCATATACTCAAGACAAACTCCAATAAACACTTACATCATCAACATTCTTAATACAAAATCCATGTCCAACACACCGATATAATTATTAACACCACATCATATCAATACCGAACCAACTACTATAACTCATATTACCACATTATTTCATATCATGAATATTCATATCATATATTCATCAACATAATCCCAACATATAGTCATATCATAACCTAAAAATGCAACTATCACATAATATTCAAATATAACTCTAATTACGGTATTACTGCATATACAGATAATCTATATTTATGCTAAGCACATAATCATTCGCATATAACTTGCTTTAAGGTGATTCCACGTCAACCGTTGTCGTGATATATCCATTTCTGGGCCCGACGTCCTAATTCGCATTGTTGCAGCGAATTCCTGAATTTACAATACAATACAAATTTGTTCATAACTTTTGATATACATATCCAAATCAAGATCCGTTAGATTCCTCATACTCGTCACGAAATCCCTCATTTTATGATGTCAACCCCAACTTTTCAGTAATTACCGAATTTGCCCAGAATTTTCAGAAGTGTACAATAATGTCCAAATTACAACTTTCACTTCCCAAATCCTTAAATTCAATCCATTTAAACCTTTCTCAACCTCAAGTAACCACTAATTATCCATCAACAACACTCTAATTACATCCTTTACACAAGAACATCCCAATCTTGATATTAGATTTAAGAACTTCATAAACAAAATTCTTACCTTACATGAGCTTTAATCAAGGATGGATGCAAAACTTTGAAGAATATGGAAGAGATGGAAGCTCCTTTGTAGTATACTCCATGGATGCACATGAAGGAAGAAAATGGTTGCCATGAGAGTGGTTGGCCATGGTGGCCAAGGAAGCCATGAAGATAGCCAAGGGCCGGCTAGAAGAAAGGAAAATTGGCCATGGTGGTGGTGAGCTTGGCCGTGGCATGATGGGAGGAGCAAGGGGTGGATATGTAGCCGTGAGAGAACAGCCAAAGAAGGGTAACAAGGTTGGAGGTGACCGGCCAAACAACCCCCCCTAAAGAAAGTAGGTAGGAAGATATTTATATAAAAGTTGAGGAAGTTTCTAGTTAATTAAAGGCTAATCATGATATTTGTATAATAAATATGGAAATTTCTAGAAAAAAAAAAAGAAAAGATAATTTTGGGAGATAGAAATATGGAGGAGGGCAGCCAACATAAGGTCGGTTGGGCTCTAAAGAAAAGAAGAGATATTTCTAGAATTTTAAGAGATGAACATGATTAATGGAAGAGTTAAATTAGGATTTGGGCTCCTAATTTATCTTTTTGTGATAATTATTATTTTAACCATAATATAATATATAATATATATGTATATAAAATTAAAATATCATATGGGTTACCCGAAAATACATCTAATTATCGATAGGGTTTTCATGTCCGTATCGCTTATTTATATTCATATTACATTAATACTAAGAATTTATCTTAGAATTTTTAATCTCGAATATGATATACAGTATACCTAATGATACTTACAAGATAATCCGAAACTTAGCACCCAAAATAACTTATACCACTATTCCTCAAAATGATAAAAATCCAAATCATACCATCAATTCATAATTATGATAAACCTAAAATGTATTAGCTTCCTCAAGAATTATTCAAGATATCCAAAATCCTAAATAATCCCAAATTTATCTTCTAAAAACCTCAGATATTACAAATATAATGTTACAAAGGTTCCTCCTTTCTGGAACTTCAAGGGACATTCAACAAAAGTTGGTGTATAGAAAGGGTGGAATAGACATTAGGGCCATATATTGTTAATGGGTGTTATTCGTGAAGATTAAGCCCACAAATCTAAAACCTTATACGATAATCTCCTAAACCCTAAACATCAAACCCAAAAACCCAAAGGCCTAAAAAACCCAACTAAAAACCCTCTCACACAAGCTAAAACGCCATAAAGTGGCGCATATGCTTTAAAACGCCATGTAGTGGCGTTTTAGCTAGGATGAGAGGGTTTTTGTTGAGTTTTTTAGGGTTTAGGATTTTTGGGATTATGGTTTAGGGTTTAGTAGATTACTATTTAATGTTTGAGATTTCGGAATATGGCTCTGATGTTTTATAAGTGTGTTTTCCATAGAGAAGAGTTGTTTGTATGGTCGTGGACAGGTATTGTTGTAAATCCAACTGTCTTAAAATTTGGAAGATTTGAGGGAAAAAAGTGATCTACGTACAAGGAATTAGGTACGGAGCAAGAAAATATAATGTTAGAAAGATTCCTCCTTTTCTAGAACTTCAAGGGGCATTCAAGGAAAGTTGTTGTAGTGTTCAGGATGGAATAAACATTATGGCCATATATAATTATTGGGTGTTATTCATCAAGATTAATCCCACAAATATCGAACCTAATACTATAATTGATGAAACCCTAAACCCTAATCCCTAAAAAAGCCCAACTAAAACCCTCTCACATCAAGTTAAACGCCATATAATGGCGCATAAAATGTAAAATGCCACATTGTGGCGTTTTACTGGTGTGAGAGGATTTCTGTTGGGATTTAGGGTGGTTTAAGGTTTAGGGTTTTTGGGTTGGGTTTAGGGTTTCATAGATTATTGTATAAGGGCTGAGAGTGAGCCCCATCCCCAACTCCATGTAAAAAGGGATACAGTGTATCAGGAGATGAGAGGAGTAAGTGCGGTAGAGTAGTGGATCAGTTGGTGGTTTCCCAACTTCCTATTCCATCATACTAATTCGATACCACCACATAACTAGACTATCTAACTGACTATCACACTGTTTAAACACATTACTTAATCTATGCGCGCATTTGCTATATCTTATAATGTAATGCTTGAGGCATACTAGAATATATAAGATAGAGAGAAAAGGGGGAGAGTGAGAGAGAACTAGTTGTCCTGGGTGGAATTAAACATTAGGGCTATATATAGTTATTCAGTGTTAATCATCAAGATTAAGCCCACAAATCTCTAACCTTATACAGTAACTTATGAAACCCTAAACCGCAAACCTAAAAACCCTAAACCATTAAAAACCCCACCGTAAAACCCTCTCACACAAGGATAAACGTCATATAATGGCGCATTACAGTTAAAATACCACTTAGTAGCATCTAACTTTCTAGGCCCTAAACCCTAAATCATAAATCCTAAATCCTAACCCAAACCCTAAACCCTAATTTATACACCATGTAGTGGCGCTTAAGGCTTTAAACAACATATTGTAGCGTGAACCCTAACCCTGAACCCTAACCATAAACCCTAAAGGTTTGATGATAATAAGAATAAATAAAAAAAGGTGAGTTCGAACAACAATGAAAAAACAAAATGACGACTACAAAATACATAAAAGTAATATACAACAACGACAGAACAAAACAGAAGTTTGATGATAATAAAAGACGAGTACGAACAAATAGAATATGAAATGTCAGTACAAAAGAGATAATAGTATCCATAGTATAAAACCCCAAAAAAAAATAGATACAAAGGGTGGCCTAATGATCATCGCGATCAGAATCCATCCTAGCCTGAAAATGCTCCACTGCTGCCCGATCATAAGCTTCCCGCTCAGCTGCTTCTTGTCCAGCTGTCGACCTAGATGATGAACCCCTCTCCTATATAGATGGTAAACTGGGACATGGGGCGGCTGAACTAGATGACTCACCCCTCTCAGTTTGGCTCTGGGACAGTCGTTGTGACGCCCGTATCGGTGGATCAACAACTGGAATCTCGTCGACATCGATAATGTCTGCAAGCCTTTGCCAGTCCTCCATCCCTCCACCTCTTCGTATCATAACCTCCCGGACATGCGCCCTCACCATGGTCAACCAATGTCATTCAATCATACAATGTTAATTCAAATAAACTACATAAGGATTTTACAAATACTTCAAATGATAGATATTATTGTGAAACATACCCGAGATGCGTCCATAGCCGGAATAGCATGGCGTCTGGGACGGGGATGTTCGGTGGTGTTTTCCCTGACATATGGATGTTAAAAGGGAAGGAACCAATCGAGATACTCCTCTTCCATATCATAATCAACAAGAGCCAGCGGGCTAGCTAAGATCTTAGTGAAAAGATGCTCATCCAAGCAATTCCAACCGTCCCAGTGGGTATCAAATTCTAGCTTTTAGGCATCCCTCTCTTTTAGGCCTTCGGGGCATACAGCTTCACTCGGTCGTATTGGGTCTAGTGGCCTGCTCTGGGTGCGTGCAAGCTGGCATACCACTCGTTCAGGCATGTACGGCTCTACAATCTTCTGGAACCTGATCGTGCCTCGGTATGTAGAATCTATGTACCGTGACTGGAAATCCGGCTTGTTGTGTGGCAACCACCGCACCTGCATGAAAAAATTTGTTACAAGTAACCATTATATGATAATCAAAAAATATAATAAAATCATGTACTTACATCCTCAAGCCGATACTCATCAAGGACGTGGCGGTAACTCTTAATCCGAAACGAATCCCATGGAGGGGTGCACATGACCCAATACCATGCCGCTCGTTGCTGATCGTCAACTCTCCTAACCTCGGGATACGGGCTTCCGGGAAACCTTAGGAAGTACTCCCATATCCACAACTACAATTAATCGCAAAAGAGATTTGTAATCTATTTAATTTGGTAAATATAAAGTTCGGTATTTTACAAAAAATAAATGATTGGTGAAATTTTACCTGGAGTAGCAAGTACAACCGGCTATGCCCGCAGACTTCCCACGTGAAGCCTCACCTAGGTTCCTGTACAGGAAGGCGAGAACTCCGACTCCCCAAGCCATTCACTGAGTACGCTCGTGATCCACGCACAACGACAACAATTGACACCTTAGCTTGTTCGTAGACTTGTTCACGAACAAGCTGGACCCCCCGAACCGTGGAGTCGTCGCCATCCAAAATCATGCACCGCAAGTCCCGCAAAAAATCAAAAGTATAAACCTCGACACTCCTAACCCACTTCCTCATGTCCTATGACTCGTAGTCAAACACTTGCTCCCATAAAGTGATCAACGGCCCTCATCTAGTACTGCACTAATGGCATATCCCTCGATAGGCAACCCCATGATCCTCTCGACGTCATGGAGTGTGATCATAATCTCGACCCACGGAAAATGGACCTTGTTGGTCTCTGAATGTCACCTCTGTACAAACGCAGAAATGAAGACATGGTCCATAGATCCGAATTGAAACGCGTGGAGTCCGGTCAGCCCGCTCCGTGTCGCATAGTGCCATCAGCTACCCTCGACCACCTCCTCCCTCGGAATAAGGCGCCATCTCCAGTAATCGAAATGGATGGAACGTGTGTACACCTTTAAACGGTGAGGGGTCGACCTCAGATGATGCCATATCCGATAAGCAATGTGTTGCTCAAAGGATGACAACATATCAAAGTTTCCTACACCGTAAGGAGCGAGGGGACATGCAGGACGTGTGGGCAAAGGACCGCTAGCAGGGTCGGGAATAGGGTACTGGGGGGAGGGACGAAATCTGCACCGCCAGCAAGATCAGGAAGATGATGCTATTGGGGTAAGGGACGGGATCAACACCTCTAGCAGGTTCGGGAACATGTTCTTGCTGGGGCTGAGTGATGTGACCCTGCCTCCCATGACGGCCACAGACGAGGAAGAAGCCATGAGCCTACGCTCAGAGGGCCCAGTGACAAGGTCCAGGTCCAAAGCCATTGCGTTACTTGTCGCACGCGTCGTCGCAGACCAAGGAAGCCCAGACGCCAACCCAAGACTCATCGTCCTCGCCACCATCGGCATCGAAACATCGCGATCATCGCAGCCGGCATCGCGTGCACCCACTTGCGAGGCCATCGACCCTTCGTCGTCATTCCTCGCGGTGTTTGCATCCATGCCTTCGCCGCGTTCTTTTTGAGACACTTTCTATATTTGTTATTATTGCTTATTTTAGATAGTTTCCTTTTATAGTCATTTCTATTTTAGGGTTTGTGCCTTTTGCATGGGCTAGCCCACTAGGCTCGACTCAGCCCATCCGATGTCTCGCCTCTAGTATTTAAGTCAAACTATGTTATTTGTTTCAGCACGTTCAATTTTAATCAAGGTTTCAAGTAGAGTGTTTATCCTTCTTCCCTTGATCGGATGTCACCCTCTATCTTCGCATCCCCATTCCCTCTGCCGCCGACGCTACGGCAATTGCTTGAACCCTCAAGCCAATCTTCCTTCGCATCTCCCTTCATCCGCAGTCGACGCTACGACACCAAAGACTTGTCTTTTCAAGTCATCTATCCCTCATCAAATCGCTTCTGCCATCGCTATCCAGTCGCCCCATCCATCGCTTCCATCACGTCCATCATCGCCACCAATTCCATTGCGTTCGCCATCGCATTCTCCATCGACGTCGTCTTCGATGTTGTGACACTCAACGTGACACTCAGCCTCGCCGACACCGCGATCTTCCAGACCACCTCCACCGGGTTCGCTTCGCCACCATCTTATCAACCTTTCGTGCAAGACAACGCGACTTCTCGCCCAAGACTAGATCCAAAGGTGTCGCCTTTGACAATTGGCTTGTCATCGGAGGCAAGAACACATCACTGAGGGACGAGATCAGCATCAGCAGGGGTGACAAGATCCTCCATAATAACATCGTCCAATCTAGGGACGTGATCCTCCATCTTAACATCGTCCTTTCTAGGAACGGGACGTTGAGGCTTCCTTCTCTTATGGCCGGAAATAGCTGGCCTCTTCCTCTTGCGGGCAGAAACAATAGCGGGACGATTCTCTATGTCATTTCCTACCAAGCGAGACCGATGTCCAAAATTGGCCACTATATCCTGTTTAATCAAATTTTATATTTCTTTTGCGTTATTTGGGTTATATATATTTATTATACATTCAATAAGAAATTGTTATTTATACTTTTATTTATATATACTTATTCGGGTAATTCTTTTTTATAATTTCCTGAATTGTATTAATTTATTTTTTCTTTAATTTAAATTATAATAAATCTATAATTCTAATATTTATTTATTTTAAAATGGGGCAAATTATCAATTAAGATAAATTCAAATTAAGTTGCGAACTCTTAATTAAGCTTTTACTATCTTAATACTTCATTATGTTTAATTATTATTAATTTAATAAAGTTGTTTTTAATTTATTTTTCTTTAATTTAAATTATAATAAATCATAGATTTAATAAAATTTAAATTACTAATATTTACTATTTTAATATTGTATTAGTTTCATTCCGTACATCCATAATGCATTTATACATAAAATTCTTGTAATACTATATTCGTAAACTCATATTTCTCTATTCTAATCTAATTACGTGTACATTTCATTTATAATATATAAACAAATAAATAATACATTAAAAATATGTGAAGCAAATTAAACACAACTCCTAATCCATGTACAAAGATGACCTAAAATCCTTCTAACACTATATCCCAATAATACTGTATTACTCTCATTTGGTAAACTCCTAAATAAGTCAATATTATTTTAATTTCATTATTTATTACTAAGTAAATAACTTAAACATTACAAATATTTAAATAGAAATTAATTGAAAGATACTAATAATTCATAATATTGTATTAGATTTCATTTCGCATACTCCTAATTCATGTATCAAATTTTCTTAAAATTCTTCTAATACTCTACAGTTCTAAATAAATTCAATTTTATTTCTAACATCTAAATAATACATTAAATACATTTAATCAATATTAATTAAATAAAACGTTCAAAAACATACCTCAATAGTACGTCGTTTCGGGTTTGTAACGGTCGAAACAACTTTCGATCCGCTCGCCTCAATCTGAGCCGCCACCTCCTCCGCCCAAGTTGACAACAACACCACCGCCACAGAAGACGCCACCGCCTTCGCTCCAACTGTTGCCGCCAAGGCCAGGGCGTTTTCAGGCCCGACCTCGATTTGACCCTCCTCGACCCTACCCCTTTCGATCGGACCGCCCCCGGCCGGTAGAGCTAGACAAAGGTGAACCTGAACGGGTGAACCGGATCGGGTCAAACCCGGACAAACCCTGAACCGGAGCGGAACCACCGACGGTTCAAGGTCCAGGCCGGTTCAGGTTCACCCCTCGGTTGAACCGGCAAACCGGCGATTTAACCGTCGGTTTGTATATAGTTTCAAAACCGGAACCAGTAAACCGGCAAACCGGCGGTCAAAACACATAAGAATATTTAACTATTTTTATTTAAGTCTTTTTTGTATATAGTTTCAAAACACATAAGAATATTTCTTTAAAAAAAATTACAATATTTTTATTTTTAAATTTTAAATTTTTTTTTTAACCGGGCTCCGAACCGGAACCAGTAAAAACCTCGGCGGGAAACCTGTTGAACCTGAACTGGAACCGGAACCGGACCGACGGTTCTGAGGAGTTCCGGGTTCAAGGTTCCCTTGAACCGCCGGTTCATGAACCGAGACCAACTCTATTGGCGAACGGACTGCCCTTGACCCGTTCCACCCCCTCCTCTGGCCGCCTCTCCTTCGGCCTCCACCTCCACCTTCTCCTCCACCGCCTCCGCTGGCGTATCCTCCCCCCCTTTGAGCCTCTCCACGTGGCGTCTCCCCTCCCTGGCTCACATCTTTCGGCACCTCCTTCTCCTCCTCAAATCTGGGCGCCATCACTGCCGCCGTCGTGAGATCCACCTCGCTTGCCATCGTTGTTGATGTGTCGTCGCTCGCCATCACTGTTGTTGTCGCCGCTCGCCATCGTTGTTGCGCCGTGATTTTTTTTGGTTTTATCGGGAGGTTGAAGACAATGGAGATTTTGGGATTCTGCTTCGCTATCTAAGAGTGTTTTGAACGTTGTATTGTGGCATTTTTAGACGCCCTATTGTGGTGTTTTTAGACACCATGTTGAAGCGTTTAAAAATGCCACAACATGGCATTCATTTTTTCTTAAATAACGTTTTAAACTACATTTAGTGGCGTGCATATTTTTTTTTAAAAAAAAAAGGGTCCAACTTAAAATGAAGTTAAGTCAATTCGTTGAACCTTTTTTTTTAAATGCCACATAGTGGCGTTCAAAGTTAAGCGTTTCAGTTTCCTGAACCGCCAACTTGGACTCTATATAGTGGCACATAGATTTTTTTTTTAACGCTACATTGTGGTTTTTTTTTTGGTAGTAAGAAAAAAAATGGTGCAAACCAAAATCCCGTAAATAAAATCAAGAAAGGATTTTAGAAATGCTGTAAAACAAGCCTGGAGAACAAATTATCACGGATCAAGAATGTATGATCTAGTCTCTAAGACAAAATTACTAAAGAAACATGCCAAACTTTGGAATAAAACAACGTTTGGTACTGTATTTACTCAACTCAAAGAAATAAAGAAACAACTTTCTGAAATACAAATTAATATTTGTACAAATGCAAATAACAATGAAATTCAAAAACAAAAAAGACTCATTGAAAAAAAAAGAGAAACTACTCAACTTCCAAAAAAAAATTTGGAATCAACGAGCCAAAGTTAAACACATTAAACTAGCGGATACTAACTCGAGTTATTTTCACAAAATAGCAAGTGGAAGACGAAACAGAAAAAATATTAAGGAAATAAAGACACAAGAAGGAACTAGTATTATTGGAGAAGAAAATATCAGAAATGAAATCAGAAATGACTTCAACAAAAGATTTAGAAGTGAAAAAATGAATGATGTTTTACTACAAGAAAATCTGGAACTTATAAACCCTAAGATATCCATAGAAGACAATGAAGAATTAATTAAAAATATCACTAATTAAGAAAGCAGTTTTTGACATTGGAACAGACAAATCTCCAAGACCTGATGGCATGACAGCAGAATTCTATCAAAAATATCAGGATATTGTGGGACCCTCTGTAATTCAAGCTGTGAAAAGCTTTTTCCTTTCAGAAACTATGGAAAAATTAATCCACCCTCTTCAGGGTGCATTTGTAGCCAACAAAGCTATTCAAGATAATATCTTAATAGCTCATGAAATTTTCCACTCTTTCAAGTCTAAAAAAGGAGCTCAAGAATTCATAGCTCTAAAGTTAGATATGGAGAAAGCGTATGACAGAATTGAATGGAATTTTATTTTAAAAATCATGGAGAAATTTGGATTCCATTCTAAATTCATAAACTGGATAACAGAATGCATCACGACAATATCTTTTTCGGTACTTGTTAATAATGGACCAACGGAAATATTTAAACCAACTAGAGGACTTTGATAAGGAGATCCACTTTCCCCATTTCTTTTTATTTTAGGATCTGAAATTCTAGCCAGGAAACTACAAAAAGCAGTGGATAGACCAAAAAAACCTATTGATTTTCAAATTTCAAGACTGGAAACTCAAATCCCGTTGTAAAAATTCTGGTCCAGTCTGGACAGGATGCACAGCCCTATATGTGATGAATCAAGCTAGGAAGCTAATTATATATAAACATTTAATGTAGATAGAAAAGGCAAATATAGATTATAGAATGCTCGTTGATTGACCAGACATAAGAAGAAGATTATGGAGGATTTTGGGCTCATTGACCCTTTAAGAGTTTTCAATTAATAAAAGAGACCCATACTAGTTTTTATGTATTTTTTCTATCCCCTACTAGCTTATTTTATTACTTTTTTTTTCTTCCTCTTCTTTGTTTTTTCTCTCTCTAAAATATTATTTTTTGGGTTTAGGGTTTAAGGGGTAGAGAGTAGGATTTAGAAAAAGGGAAAGAGAAAGGAATCCATTTTTACTAAGGGTATATTAATTTAAAAATAGATTTGTCCAATGATCATTTCCTTAACTCACAAAAAATTATGTGAGAAATCATTATATGAAATGATAGTTCAGCATGCCATGTCACGCCATCGATCTCCAGACTGATGAATGACAAATCACATCCATACGAGGTCTAAGTATATATCTTATCAGTATCTTCCCTTTTTCCTTAAATATTCTTTTTCGTACGTAAGGACTACTACTTTTTTTTAGCAGAGGACTACTAGCTATTACTCCCTCTGTCCCAAAATATAAGCTCCATTTGATCCGGGCACATCCGTCGAGGCGGGTTTTGTATCGTTAATATCTCTAATTACATAACCCTAAAAATTATAATTTTTTGATATTATTAAAGTATTCGTTGAGACGAATCAAACAAGACCCCACATGACTATGTTTTTTCTTATATATTGAAAGAAATCTTAAACCGAAACTTCAACGGTGAACAGTGGCGCGTTCCCAAATGGGGCTTATATTATGGGACGGAGGGAGTACTAAATGTCAATCTTAAGGCTGATGACAAATCACTATACATTTTTTTGCTATTTGTCATCTTTTCCTTAACGAGCCTGGACAGGATGCGCACGACATTCTGTACGCAATGAATTGGCGTACACATTAAAAAATTATACAAAAAGTACAAAAATTATACGAATACGTATTTTTTTGTACGTTGTATTCTAGCGTATAAAAAAATACGTATTTGTATAATTTTTGTTTTCTAAATAAATAAAAAAAGACATGTACGCCAGAAGATGGTGTACGCCATATTCTGGCGTACAGAACTTTTTTAGGCCGGCCATAATTGGGCCGGCCCAAACCTGTACGCCAGAATATGGCGTACGCCATATTCTGGCGTACATGCTAGGTTAAGAGGCCGCATCGACGCGACCTCTTCTTCTTCTCCCCTTCTTCCCCTTTTCCACAGACGGCGGCGGCGATCTTCGCTCCTTCTTCCTTCTCCTTCTCCATTTCGTTCCTTCTTCATTCTCCTCCTCCATTTCGGTCTTCTTCATTCTCCTTCTCCGACGATGGCGAGCAGTGGCGACCACTCCGGTGAGGCTCCTCCTGGCGGCGAGATTGGCGGAAGACGAGGAGACGACGGTCCTCCAGGCGGCGTGGAGAGCGCGGCGGCTGGCGGCGGTGCTCCTGGTGGTTCTGCGGAACCGGCCGGCAGCGGAGAGGTGGTCGTGGAAGTGACCGGCGGCGGTGCAGATGGCGGCGAGGCGGCGACACCTAGTTCTCCATCCAGCGGTGGCGGGGTTGCGGGTGAACGAGGTACTGTCCGGACCCGATTTATCCGTGCCCGTGGCAGACGAGGAGGCGGACGCGGAGACGTTCCTGCGACACCCGGTCAGACTTCTACCTGGGGTAGTCGAGAGGTATGAACGAAATAGAAATTTATTTGAATTTATGAAAATTTAGAATGAAATAAGTATTGAATTTAGAAATAAGTATTGCATTTAGAAATTGTTGGTATGTATTTAATTCTAGATTTTTTTATAAAAATTAGGTATTGAAATTTATATTTATGTTACAAAAATTGAATTTGAATTTAGGTATTGAATTTTGGATTTTAGTTATAATAATTAAACTTGAATTTAGAAAAACAAAGGAGTCTACTCTTCCACGTTGAATTTAGGATATGAAACTAAATTTGAAAATTTTAGATATTAAAATTAAAATTTTGAAATTAAGGAATTTATGCTTTTATTAAATTGGGATTGAATTTAAAGAATTATATTTGAAATTAGCAAATTAGGTCTATATTTGAAATTGGCAAATAATATAGGTATTGAATTATACAATTTATATTATAATGTTGTAGTTGTTTATGAATTTAAAATTTTGATTAATATGTTATAAAAAGGCTTTACAAGCCTCGATGTTGTCTGTGAGACGGCCCCGACATGGGTCCCGTTAGCTGGCACGGAGGAATCCGGTCACAGCATCGGCTCGTCGGGCCGCTTCGGTGGATTTGCTTCCCGTCCTACAGGACTTCGCGACGGGAGTGCAAGAGGGCGCGGTTGACCCGTCGCTGTCTTCGTCATCGGCCTCGTCCATGGAGCTGGACAAGGAGGCACTTGACGCGTCCCTCCACCGCGACAATTATGAGGGATTTGAGGAGTCTCCCGGACCCGCAGCGGACTTGGGAGGGACGAGGCTCCCCAGCAGGCGGATCCGGCTCCGCAGTAGGCGGATCCGGTTCCCGAGCAGGCGGATCCGGTTCCCGAGCAGGCGGGCCCCGCAGAGCCTTGGATGCCAGGAGGGCCCCTCGTTCCTCACCTCCTCGATACGTATACGACCCACGTCGCCAGGGTCCTATGGGACATGACATTGGCGTTGACACTTTCGGATCCCCCACCACCCGTTGCGCGCGTAGATGATACAGTACGTCTTTGATTTAGTTTAAGATTTTTAAATAAAAATATGAAAATGTTATAAGTATAATACTAATTTTGTTATTTCTTTTTCAGATGAGGAAGGTTCTGAAGACGTACACCAGGAAGCCATGGCATTGGGAGATGAACGAGCACATTACAGCGGCTCCGGAAACCTGGTGGGATTTTGCGCAGCGGAGCCGTATCACCTCTATGAGGGAGGTGGACTTCAGGATGATCGACGACGTGCTTATTTCTGCGTTCGTCGAGCGATGGCATCCGAAGACGAGCTCGTTCCATTTCCCATGGGGCGAGATCACTATCACGCTCCACGATGTCGCGCGCATCCTGGAGATCCCCATCGACGGGTTGAGCATCACCAGTGATATGGCGGACCCCATCGTTAGAGATCACGTTTGCGCCATTACTGGGGCGAACCTGGAGTTGGTGGCCCAGTGGTTCGGTGGTGGCGGTATCCCGATAGAGGCCCTCTTGCTGAGGTCCCGTGAGCAGTTGTCCAGTCCAGAGAGGGATGACCGGCGCATAGCGTCCATGTACTTGATGATGCTCCTCGGCTGTACCGTTTTCCCGGACAAGTCGACGAACGCCGTCAAGTACAAGTACATGGCGCTAGTCGTTGACCACGACCGCACCGGTTGTTATGCCTGGGGAGTCGGCGTATTGGCTGTCTTGTATCGAAATTTGGGTGAGGCGTCAAGGGCCAGGGCAAAGGGCATTGCAGGCTGTACACTTCTTCTGAGGGTAATTATTAATTTAATTTATCTTTGTAATATATTATATTATATGCTAACGGGTTTTTATATATATGTAGGCCTGGATTTGGGCGTACTTTCCTACTTTCCGAGGTCACGTTGTCCTTGACCTGGAGGCCATGGAGGATACGAGGGCCGCTCGGAGAGACAGGAGGGAGGCTCCTCAGGGACGAAATCCGGAGCGGTTGATTGCTATTCGCCGCATTTTAGACGTCGTGAGATTTGATGAGGTAATACTTTACTGCTTTATTGCGTTTCATTTAGGAAATTAAAATTATAAATATACGTTTTGAATTTAGGAAATTAAAATTATAAATATACGTTTTGAATTTACGAAATGAAAATTATATATTTTGACATTTTAGGTTGCCTGGACACCGTGGGGTCCGTTAGACTTTACCACCCCTCAGGACGCTCCTTCTTTGTACCGAGGCATTATTGAGTGCCTCGAGATACAAGAGTCGTACATGCCGGACCGAGTCCTCCGCCAGTTCGGTTACAGGCAGGGGGTTCCTGAGGATCCACCAGCGCCACACGAGGTGAAGAGGAGGGTCGACTTGAGGTCGTACGTTTTGAAATACGACGACGAGCAGTGCACATGGGATGCCGACCCTAGACCGACGATCTACATAGAAAACACAAAATATGATCGAGCTTTGTGTTTTAGGGTAAGCACAAACATTACTAGTTATTTAAAAAAAATAACTATACCGGTACGAAGTGGTTTCGGTTTCCTACGAGGGCCATCGTCAATATCTGTGTTGGAGGGCCGAGGCTTTCGTCAGAGGCCCTCATTGGTAAGCACAAGCACGGGCCATCGCGGGATAATAGGACAATAGCAACTTAGTATAGCGTGGCAAACACTAAACCAATCATCGGCATGTCGAGCCAGTACTCCTCGCTGCAAGGACTGATGACATAGTTGACCCGAAATATAAGGTCCTCGTAAGTGATCCTCGGGTGTAGTACGGGCAAGATGGGCATGTACACATCTCTGTTGTCAAACAACTCGCCCGCCACCTGCATTCGAACCATGGGATATGCAGTCTCTTCTGATCCCAACAATACAGCCAATGTCCGATATCCACAATGATCGTCTGGACATACATCTCTGGCCCCGTTAATGTACGGAAACCAAAATTAATCCACATTCTTAACCCCAAAGTTCACCCCCATATAAATCATGGGTTGTTCAGGGAGCTGCTGCGATCTTGTCCCTTCAGATTGGCTCCCTTGGGTCCCAATGCCCGGCGAAGCTCCACTTGGTCCCTTCTTGCCACGACCCCGACCTCTACCTTGGCTTCCACTGGCCTTATTCTTCTAACTCAGCCCTCCGATGCTCAAACAAGCTCGGCTCCCTCTTGGTGTCGTACTTTGTCGAACCATTTGGCCTTCCTTTTGAAATGATTCATGTGGGCTCCTACATCGAATTTTCATGCGGGTGTTGCGTGTCCCAGAACAACTCGGTGATTTGGTCTATTTGGTCCTTGCTCAATGTTTTAGCGTGCCACATGTCATCCATTAGCTTTCATCTCAACTCTTGAACACACATCTGTGTTGTGTCCTCAACTGGATCTTCTTTCGTGTAAACCCTATCCCATTGCAATTGCTTCCAGAAGCGGTGTATCTCACTCGGCATGATCGGCGTCTTATTAATCATGGCATTTGCGATTCTGTGGACACACGGCAGGCTGAAGCAGTCTCTCATCCAATGATCATCACAATCATTAGGGAAATCCTCCTCCTCTATCTACTTATACAGATCAAACAACATTCCCAAGTACCTATCCGACACTTTGAAGAATAGCCTTGAAAACAACACTCTTATTTCTGGCGGCACACCATCAAACATTGTTGGTGTTTTGTTCCGTGACATCTCCATGGTCGCACGCACCTGCCCAATTTGACCCTCGATCGCATGGTGTATCCTCTCTACCATTCTATTAAAACCACCAATGCTAGAATTCAGAATTTTCTTCAACACGTGATGCATACCCTCAATCCTATCAAAACACATGAAAAGCATTGCATTAGTCTCACATTGAGCCCTGAACCTAGAAACTACTGAACATTGTACAAGGGTTACCTGTTTGTAGTCCTCGTGAAGAAGTGAAGATGATGATCAGTCCACGCTCTCACTATGCTTTCCTTGTGAGGATTAGTCCACGTCTTCTCAATGTATCGAACGAGGCCACTCTTCCACGATGTCCTCAATTTCACAAGCCTCTCTTCGTAGCTTTCCTCCGTGGTTGAACACCAAAGTGCCCAACATTGGCCGCAAAACCTTTTCACTTGTTTTTTATCCTTCAATATTGGGGAGGCATATGCTTCTATGTTGTGCTTAATATGCACCCAACACAATAGGTGTTTTACTTCATCTTTGAAAACTATCCGAATTGCATTAAGGAGAGCCTTCTCTCGATCAGTCATTATGGCGGTCGGCATAACACCTGCATCTTTAAACAAGCGCAAAAGTTTCTCCATTATGAACTTGTAATGCACAACTTCTTCTTGTCGTGTAAATGCATACACAATGTTGAAAGTCTTGTGCGTGCAAGTGAAACCGACAATCTCCACCAATGGCATGTTATACCTGTGGATGAATGTAAGAAAACAAATGAATGTAAGAAGTCATAGAGTATAAGATATAATTCAAATCGATGATATAAATCACTACTATTAAATTGTGTTGAAATTGTAACACAAATCCATCACATACCTATTTGTCTTGTATGTGGCGTCGATAATTACCACGTACGGGAACATCTTCAATAGGTGGAGCGAGTCCGGGTGAGCAAAAAATAGGATATCAGTCTCTTTCGTAGACAACTTTCTAAGCGGAAATACCCGGTAACTATTTTGTTGCAAAAAGTTTAGAGTCCATTGCGTAACCGTCAATTCCCCACGATCTTCGTAATGCATCTTCTACAGAAAGTTGGAAACTTGTTTCATGGATGTAACATTTCCGGGGAAGAAGTTCCTCAACTCCACAACAATAGTCCTAGGCGTCACGAACGCCTCGCCCAAACTTTTGGCAAGGCGCTCCTCATCCGGGGTCATTCTGCCAATGTATGCATGCCCAAGAAAGCTAGTCGGAAGCTTATGGTTGTGGCATCCATCTACCACATTCATGATCCATTTATGAGTCACTTCCCCTGGCTTCTTCTTCAATCTAACACCACACAACTCAAATGTGCATCCGGACTTCTTAGACTTTGTTTTACGAATTATCTCAACTTCCTCTTCTGAGTCACTACCTTTCTTTCTCCCCGATCTATATTCACCAAAATGCTCGCACGTCAAACTAACACTTCTGACATTTGAGTTACGAGTGACTAAAACCATCATCAAATCTTTGCCCCTATTCTTAACCCACTCAATCAATTCCTCTCGGCTATCCCACTTCAGATTGTTACGAAATTCATCTCCATAATCTTTCCCCTATACATGTTTACATAATCAATAATGTTACAATATATGGATTGCGATTTGTGAAATTTATATGTTTGTAGCTAACCAATATTAACTATAAAACAAAACTATAATTGTAATACATAACTAAACTAAAGAAAAACAAATTGATAGCTTATCTCACTAAATCATCATCATCATCTTCTCCATTACCATATTCTTTTAACGCTTTTGAAAATAAACATAGGACTTTTAACATATATCAAATTCACAACAATTATCAACTTCTCCACTACTACTAAATACTAATCTTTTAACATATATCAAAACAAATATAGGCCTCTACCGCTAAATCGTCATCATCTTATCCACTACAACTAAATACTAATCTATCTTTTAACATAATAAATATAGGCCTCTACCGCAACATCGTCATCATCTTCTCCATTAATTTCAATTCTAATCATTCCATTATTAACTATACGTACTTAAGCTATATTAATTATAACTAATTTCAATCTTAATCATTCCATAATTACTAACCTCGAAATTGCCATCGTCGAAATCATTCCATAATTTCAATCTTAAGCTATATTAATTATAGTATGAGCCTTCCTTAAACTATGAAAATCTAGTTAATAAAAACGTTCCACATATATTATTTAGGTCGATTCTTGTGAAACGGATATATACTTATATATATGAATGTGAGAAAAAAATAATAATCTTCAATTCAACAAAAAAAAAGTACGGTGTACATATTGTTCGTGTTTTATGAACACGTAAATAAACAATCAAAATATAGAATTTATGCACATAGTAAAAGATTTCATTAACAAAAATTAAGGTACAAATTGTACAAAATTTATGTACACATAAGTACACTTTATTAAAATAATACAGTTGTGTTTCGTCATGCTTATAAACTTTGTCCCGCGTTTTCATATTTTCACGTTCGCGTATAGGCAATCGTTCTTATATGATTCGTACTCATATTATTTTCAGGAATTCTGTTACAAGTTTTATTATCTTACATTATTTATTATGTATCATACTTAATTAGTATATTGTATTTATTTATTCCATTGTCTCATTATATTGATTTTTTATACAATATCTTAATCATATTAAGCAATCCAATTATCCATCTTATAATTCATTAATATATATGCCTATCAGGGCCGACCCTGGACAGGTGCAAAGTGAGCACTTACACAAGACCTCCACTGTAAAAGGGCTTTCAGTCCAAATACTTTTATTACTAATAAGAAAAATTGTCCATTTATAACATGTGATAACTTGTTGTGATGGTAATTGTGATTTAAGACAACAAATAATTTCTCATCCACCAGTGTACGAGCCCCCTCTCTCCCACTCCTCTTCCTTATTTTTTCTTTAATTTTCTTTCTTTGACCAAGACAAAAATTATTTGTCTAGTATATATTTTTTGGCAAAAAGTAAAATAATTTCCATATGCAACACATCAAAAAAATTATGGGGCCTACCTAATTCTTATATATAAATTTTTTAATATTATGAGGCCATCTAGACGTGTATTAATTGAAAAATCTCTTTTATTTTGTCCATATTCTCCAATTCTTGGTATTCAGATATTATTAGATTTCTCTTTTTTTATGTTTTGTAAATGCTTGAACTTGATTTACTAAATTCATTTGTACATATAAAATTTAGATGTGATTTTTTTCTCTCTAAACTTTAAGTTAAAAAATGCATAATTTATTATATGTATTCATACAATTTCACTTGCCAACACATTATTTTCCACATTAAATATTTAATATATCATCTTATTTAAAATGAGTAATTTTAATAATTTAACAATTTTGATTGATTTTATCATGTATAAATTGCTCAATAATTCTAAAATTTGATAAAAAAAATTAAAATTAAGGTCTCATATTAGTATAAAGACAGGGCCTCTCAATTTGATTGGACGACCCTGATGCCTATGTTAGATTTAAATTTAAAAACCTGAAAACAAGGTAGCTTGAGAAATAAAAAGAATTAAAACATAAACACTGATTAAAATCATACACATGATATATAATCGAACTACAAAGTATTATCTATTCGACAGTAATTTCAATTAGATCAATAAGTATTAGGCATGTGTATGCCTCACTACTACAACAAAAGGTTGTGGTAGCGGTCGAAAACCGCCACATAATGCATGCAACCGCTACAATAGACCTATGTGACGGTTGTGACCGCTTCAACTGTTGGCGCTGTATTAGATATATATTGCAACGATTGATTTAATCTATTGTGGCGGTTCATGTGAAAAGGGTAAACCGTTGCCTATAGTGAAAACAACTACTGCATCATAGTGTCTATTGAAGCGGTTTACTAGCAGTCTTAAGCAATGGTTTTAAGTATTTATGAAGCAGTTTTGTGACATCAAGGACCTATATATTTAGCCTATGGTAGCGGTTGGATCCAACCTATGCATGATCTTTTATTAGTCCACTCAACCTTATATATTCGTAATTAGTGCCATTTTCGTATATTAATTTCTCTAAAATTATGTATACCTATAAAAGTAATCAATTGACAATTACAAGAATACATTCCAAAGTATCTACTTGTAATAATCCTTGCAAAAATAAGTAATATCATCTATATTGATACGTACATATACATCAATAATGTAAATACAAATGATCCATACTTGAAGATTCAAACTAATAAATTAGTAAAAGTTGTACATGATGATGTACACATATCCAATTGCTCTAAATATATAAGCAAACCACGCTAACTCTCTTCTTCTTCTTCTTCTCATTTGTCTTCATCCTAAAGATAAATAGTGTGGAAGTGTCTGCATAAAACCCATCGTTAGCCAAAACTATAAAATAACATTTTCTCAAAAGAAAATGTAATACAAGCAACATTACACTAGAGTTCAAAGTAGACTTTCTAACCAAGCATTAGCAAAATTCCTGAATAAGTAGAGTACATAAGGAAGAAATTAAACGATCTAGCTAGGAACCCAAAATGATGTGAAAATATATAGTGCAATTTATGACCAAACTAAATGGTGAATCAATCTTCTACTAGTTATTCTTAACTTGTCAATATGCATCCCCACCATACACTGTTTGCATGCAGAAAATAGAGGAAGGAAAAAGAAATTAAGAGAACAATACTTTTTGATGAGAATTAAGGTTCCCAAGGGAGCCTTTCTTCCCTAGAGAGAGTGGATTGTGCCTAAGCTAAGGCTTCTTCTCCTTCCTTGAGCTTGAATGGTCTCCAATGGCCTTTGGAAGGGGCTCTCAGTCATGGGGGAGATGAGTCACCAAAGGAGGCACCGAGAGGAGATGTGAATGGTGGAAGTGCCAAGGGAACCTCTCTTGGAGGTTCCTTGGCCGAGCTTGAGGTGTTCGAACAAAGCTTGTGAGTTTGAGAGATTCGCATGAGTTTGATGAGAGAGAGAGATGGGAATGTTGAAAGGTTGAGTTGAAAAAAGATAGTGGCTACCTAGAGGGAGATAAACTCAACCTTAGGCTATGCCACTCTTTAATTCTTCAACTAGTTGAACAAGGGAAGCCAAGGATGACTTATATAGTCAAGGGTTTTAGTGGGATAGGAGCCCATATGCAAATGGGTCCACACGCCCACCAAGAAAAGGAAATGCTTCACTTTAAATTAACAAAAGGGAAAAGGGTGGACTAGGAACCATTGGCAAATGGGTCCACACGTCTCACCAAGTAAAGGAAATGCATATCTTAACTAACAAAGGGAAAATGGGATAAAAGCCCTAAGGCTTGTGTTAGGAAACGGAACTCTGGAACTTAGGTTCCCCTGAGAGTTCCGTTCCTCAGTTTCTCTACTTTTGAAGATGACAAATATTATGATACTAATGTTTTATCTCAAAGATATATTTTAAGGAACCACAGGAATTTACCAAAGGCAGGAAAGCCAAACAGAACTAGGGAACCAAAGGAACAAGACAGCTGAAGGAATCCAGAGGAACCCAGGTGTGCCCAGAAATGAAGCTTGCGACATTGCGATTCCTGAGAAATCTGGGGAAACACAACCTCGGACAAAAGGAGTCGAAAACGACTTGTCCGAAGCTTCCAAAATCCTGCCAAGGTCCAAGAGCTAAAGAACAAGATGCCTAGAGAACCTCTACCTCGGACAGAGACGATGAAAGCGACAGGACATGAAGACGTCGCTATCCAGAAGACGGTTCCCAAGCGGCCAGCTTAGTCAACCTCGGACGAAAGCGTTTGGACAATGACATTGCAAGGATCGTCTGAGGTAGTTGACCAACCAAGAGAGATTCTGAGCTGCCTAGGTTGTTTGCACATGCCAAGAACAACGTGAATCAAGGAGAACCACTCAATCTAGGGCAAGCTCAATCTGTGGGAACCCAGAGAGGATCGAGCTGCAAAAAAGCCTCTATAAAAGGAAGACTAACCCAAGGGTTATCTTTGAGCACAAAAACATGACTCACACTCATTAGCAAATATCTAGTGTGAACCTCCAAACAAGATCATCAAAGCAAACCGAGATCAAGAGGAACCAGTCAGATCAAGAGGAACCAGTTATTTTTAATGAAAAATCACTTGGAAAGATTATGCAGAATACCACCAGTTCCTTTGAAGATCCATTTCCCAAGCCATCTCAAGAAGATCCAGATGAAAATGTCACTCCTCCCAGATCTTGTCCTGCTGATCGGAACCCTCCAATGGCTCCCCCACCAGTTCCCATGGATAATGAACAACAATCCATTTCTGGGAACCATGAGCATGACGATAACAACTGTGGAGACTTCAATGATTCATCTTCCCACATGATCTTCAATGGAGAAGGTGATCCTAATAAGGAAGCTGAATTCTCAACTCAGAATGTCTCCACATCAAATGCTCTGGCTCCCAATAGAGAAAGAAGAGTCGTCAAACCTCCAGTCAGGTATGAACATCTAACCTTCTTTGCTTTTAATGCCTTTCTGTCTATTGTGGAACCAAAGAACATAGGTGAGGCACTGAAGGATACAGATTGGATCCAAGCTATGTAAGAAGAGCTTCATCAGTTTGAAAGGAACAAAGTATGGCATCTAGTTCCCCGTCCCAAGGATAAATACATCATAGGAACTAGATGGGTCTTCAGAAACAAGCTGGATGATACAGGAGCTGTGATAAGGAACAAAGCAAGACTTGTTGCTCAAGGATACAATCAACAAGAAGGCATCGACTATGATGAAACCTATGCTACAGTGGCAAGGATTGAGGCAATAAGATTGTTGATTGCCTTCGCTTCACACAAAGGATTCAAGTTGTTCCACATGGATGTAAAGACAGCCTTCCTCAATGGAATTCTTCAAGAAGAAGTCTATGTCAAACAACCTCCTGGTTTCGAAGATGACAATCATCCAGATCATGTCTACTTTCTAGACAAGGCACTCTATGGCCTCAAGCAAGCTCCCAGAGCATGGTATGATCGTCTTGCCTAGTTCCTACTCTCAAATGGCTACAGGCGTGGAGTCATTGATAAAACTCTCTTCATCCTAGAAGAAGAAGGTAACATATTAGTGGTTCAAATCTATGTTGATGATATTATTTTTAGTTCCACTAACCTGTCCCTTATAGACAAGTTCAAAGATCTGATGAGCAGTGAATTTGAAATGAGTTTAATTGGGGAACTCACATTCTTCCTCGGATTATAAACCACTCAAAAGGAAGATGGTATTCAAATCCATCAACAAAAGTATGTCAGGGGACTACTGAAGAAGTTCAAAATGGATTCATGCAAGCCTCTCTCCACTCCCATATCCACCATTGCCCATCTGGATAAGGACAATTCGAGTCCTCTAGTGGAAGAGAAGCTCTATAGAGGTATGATCGGTTCACTCATGTACCTAACCGCCAGTCGACCATACATTGTCTTTGCTGTTGGCTTGTGTGCTAGGTTCCAATCTTGTCCAAGAGAAACCCACTTGGTTGCTGTGAAGAGAATACTTCGATATTCAAGGGAACTGACGATCTCTGCATTTGGTACCCCAAAGAATGTCCCTTTGAGCTGATGGGTTTCACTGATGCTGATTATGCTGGATACTTGGTGGATAGGAAGAGCACTTCTGCAATGGCATAGTTCCTAGGCCCTTGCCTTGTGTCATGGGGATCAAAGAAACAAGTTTCAGTCTCCCTCTCCACCACAGAATCCGAGTACATTGCGGCTGCCTCCTGCTGTTCCCAACTTCTCTGGCTAAAGCAACAACTCGTGGATTTTGGTATGTCTTATGGCCCTCTCACTATTCTTTGTGATAACACTAGTGCCATAAACATCTCTAAGAATCCGGTGCATCATACTAGGACCAAGCATATTGACATAAGACATCATTTTCTTAGAGATCATGTTGAGAAGGGAAATATCATTATGAAATTTTGTAGAACTGAAGATCAGGTTGCAGATATATTCACCAAGGCATTGAATAGAGTTCCTTTCGAGAACCTTAGATTGGAACTAGGAATGATTCCTATTACTCAGTAGTAACCTTAGTTCAAAGAATTCTTTCCAGTTTCCCTGATTGACTAATTTAAGATATTTAACTTGTTGAGTCTTGATGTCCTTGTGTTATATCTTTTGCTACAAACCCTTTTGTCATAATGGTTTCTTAAAAATGCTTAGATAAATCTTTGTGGCTCGTTTCCTTTTGGTTCTCATTATTCTTTAATTCCTCATTGTTCAAGTTTTCTTCATGGCCCAAAAGTCACAATCTGATCATATTTCTTTCCCAACGATACAAGCCGAAATGATAATTGTGTACTAAGACCCACCCTTGCCTCATTGCTCAAGTTAATTCTCTATGATCCATCTCTAAAACCCTCTCTGAGAATTATTGTGCAATGCGAAAAATAGCCTACCCTGATTCCTTGTATGGGAACGTACTATTTTTGGTTCCATTGTTTTAACCCACACCAAAGGTTCCCATACATCCCTCTAGCTCGCTGAAAATATCGCCAGAAAGGAACCAGAACTTAGCGTCTCTCCAACGGCTCGTTTGGCTCTTCCCAGAAGCTATTTATGGCAAATTCGCAGGGATAAGGCACGTCTCATCAGTGGCAGAATCTCTCTCTCTCTCTTCTCTGAATGGACAAATTTTCAAAATTGAGTTAGCCGTTCCGAAAAGCTGCAACTTCCATTAATGCTCCGGATTGGCCTTGATCTTCTCAACGGCTGGATTTGATTCAACGGTCACCTCTGCTCTTGATCTTCAGAGATCTTCACCGCCTTTAAAGAGTTGCCTTGTTCATCCAAGCTAATCCCATAACTCGCCATTTCTCTGATCTTCTACTTCTAACCCTGGTCCCTCTGTCGCCACTAGAATGCAACAGAGAAAGAGGAGTTCCCAAGCCATAGTTCCCTATGAAACCAAATCCTCAAAAAGAGCCAAAATCACCACCCTCTCTGCCTCCTCCTCCTTGGGTCAGGTCTCCTCCTTCTTCTCTAAGAGGAAGATCCTTAAGCCTCTCATAATCGACAAGGAGTTCTGGACCCAAGAACTGGAAGAAGAAGATGAGGAAATGTTTGGAGAAGCCCTGGATGAGTTCCATTCTCTGCTGCAGTTTCAAGGATGGGACGAGATGCTGTTTGAACCTTTCTCTGCTTCTGATGAGGTTGTCCGCTTGTTTTACCAGTCTATGGAGTTTGTGCATGCGAAGGAGAACTCTCCCTGTAACGACGCCATTCTTATATGGAAGGGAACCAGCTATCCTCTATCCGCCAACCTTATTGCATCTGCTCTAGGGATCGAGTCAAGGTCTGGGTTTGGCATTCTGCCTCAAAAGAAGGGATGGCCCAAAGGAAAAGGCTACAAATCCAAGGGAGCAGTGGTCAAGAAAATCTATGATGGTGCCTCCCCCTCATCTTTGGAGACAAAGGATCTCTCCATCGCAAACAAGTTGTTACACTTCTGGATCACCCAAAATCTGGTTCCCAGACAGGAGCACCGGAACAATGTTCTCATCACAAATGCCATCTACATGGACAAGGTGCTCTCTGGTGTTCAATTGGATCTCCCTCGCATTGTCTTAGCCCACATGCAGTTCTGCTCTTCCCATGACTCCCATGCTTTACCCTTCCCTCATATCATCAAAAACATTCTCTCCAACCTTCACCAGTACCCAGTTGATCTGCCTGAGACAGTCTACAGCAAGTGTCTTACCTTGGCCACAGTTCGGAAGTTAAAGACAAAGGAACAACAAGAACCCCCTTCTGAAGCTCAAGCTCAACTGCCTAAGGAAAAGGCCAGTTCCCAGGGCCCTTCTAGTTCCCACCCACAGCAACCCCCCTCTTCAGACTCCTCTGCGATCCTTCTTGCTCTGAATCGTATTGAAAAAGCTATCATGGAAGGCTCGACTGCCATACCGGCCACCATCCATGATCAAGTAAGAGAGTTAGGGCGCATTAGTTCTGCTGTCGAAAGTTTGGTGGAAGTTCTGCAGAAGGATTGGCAAGGTGCAATCAGTGCTCATCAGGCTGCGGGCCAACATGTAGGAACCAACGACAAGGTTGAAGAAGAGGAGGCCGCTACTACGCCATAGGAACGCTTGTTATGGTTCCCTTTGCTATAACTCCACAGCGAGCTAGTAGTTTCCCTTAGGATCCTACTCCCCTCTTCTATCCCATTGTTGTCTCCCCTAAGATTGTTTTTGTTGTTATCCTTGCCGTTTGTTGTTTGTGTTGTTGTCTTTTGTCGACTGTAGTTTTTGTTGGATGTTGTGTGTCTTTGAACAATGATCAGTGAAGCTTTAATGATTATCTTTAGTTTCGTTCCCATGATCGATTTGTCTTTGCCTTAAGTTTTCATTATGCCTTTTATGGGTTTGATGCAATCGCATATTTACTTGGATATCATGTTCTTAACTTGTACTTAATCTTTTCGATGATGTCAAAAGGGGGAAGAAAAGGATAGGAACCTTGAACTTTGAGACTACTGGATTAATAGGAACTTTGAACCAGTTCTACTTCTAAGGGGGAATTTAAAATCAACTCATTCACTTGCTTAGGGGAAATTTGCAACCATTGAATGTTCAAACACTAATCTGAAATGTTGTAAATCCCTTTATCTCAATATGATCTCATAAGATTCAAAGTCCTATTATGTTGCCAGGTTCCTTGTATTTGTCATCATCAAAAAGGGGGAAATTGTTAGGAAACGGAACTCTGGAACTTAGGTTCCCCTGAGAGTTCCGTTCCTCAGTTTCTCTACTTTTGAAGATGATAAATATTATGATACTAATGTTTTATCTCAAAGATATGTTTTAAGGAACCACAAGAATTTACCAAAGGCAGGAAAGCCAAACAGAACTAGGGAACCAAAGGAACAAGACAGCTGAAGGAATCCAGAGGAACCCAGGTGTGCCCAGAAATGAAGCTTGCGACATTGCGATTCCCGAGAAATCTAGGGACACACAACCTCGGACAAAAGGAGTCGAAAACGACTTGTCCGAAGCTTCCAAAATCCTGCCAAGTTCCAAGAGCTAAAGAACAAGATGCCTAGAGAACCTCTACCTCGGACAGAGACGATGAAAGCGACAGGACATGAAGACGTCGCTGTCCAGAAGACGGTTCCCAAGCGGCCAGCTTAGTCAACCTCGGACGAAAGCGTTTGGACAATGACATTGCAAGGATCGTCTGAGGTAGTTGACCAACCAAGAGAGATTCTGAGCTGCCTAGGTTGTTTGCACATGCCAAGAACAACGTGAATCAAGGAGAACCACTCAATCTAGGGCAAGCTCAATCTATGGGAACCTAGAGAGGATCGAGCTGCGAAGAAGCCTCTATAAAAGGAAGACTAACCCAAGGGTTATCTTTGAGCACAAAAACATGACTCACACTCATTAGCAAATATCTAGTGTGAACCTCCAAACAAGATCATCAAAGCAAACCGAGATCAAGAGGAACCAGTCAAGGAAGAAGAGCTGAGTGCTAAGTTCCTGTGACTGTAAGTGATAGTTCCTAGGTACGAAAGTCTGTTTCTTGGATTGATTATTGATTGTGTTAAGTTATCTAGGATTGTCTAACTGTGTGTAAGGCAAATGAACTGTGTGTTCGTTCCTAGGATAAGCTGTAACCAAAAGAGATAAGAAATCAAGAAGTAGACTTTGAAATCCTTTCGAAAGAAAGGTAGTGGTTTTTATCCTGGATTGCGAGTTGGCAATCAAAGGTTTCCACTATAAGGAACTGGTCATTTGTTTGATTGTTTATTTCCGCTGCCAAAGGAACTGAGAATTGATATTCTGAGTTCCTTAAATTTTTATCTACCAATCACGATCCTACAGCTTGGATATAGACGGGTGCATAGATGCCTTGGAATCGAAGCAATGTCGATGCTTGAGTGTCATGGCATTGATGCGCCGGCGTCTTGGGTTGGTACTCATCACTCTCCCCTTCTTGAAGGAGAATTGTTCCCAATTCGATCATCGGGGACCGGGGGCACATAAGGGCCGACGTCCGCC
Source organism: Rheum nobile (assembly GCA_027886185.1). NCBI lineage: Eukaryota > Viridiplantae > Streptophyta > Magnoliopsida > Caryophyllales > Polygonaceae > Rheum > Rheum nobile. The sequence continues at coordinate 6,324,923 of WOAB01000490.1, read as the reverse complement.
ACAAGGAATGCGGTGTGGGCCCCGGGAATCGTCGGCATGAAAGCATCATCGACGAGCCTCTTGAGCATATGGAAGGCAGCTCGGCCGTATGGGATAGGCTTGGAATGGCTCTTGGCTGGGATCCGTGCGAACGTTGGAGGCATGTGCGTCGTGGACCTATAACAAACAATCTCTACAAGCAATGGAGAAGTTAGCCAACGGTGCGGTGGGTCCCTAATAATGGCTCTAAGCAAGGCATCGGGGTGGAGGCGGCAACTAATGTTAACTTGAATGCCCTTCCCAAATTTAGGCCACCTAAGTTTCCAAAAACGAACCACAAGGCTAGCGTCCCAAGCCAACACAATAGTATGAGGGATTCCATAGAAATTTACCTCGGTGTCAAAAGCAAGGCCAGCTAGCTCGGTTGTAGGGTGCGATGGTGGGCAAGCAATGTCAAGGGCTATCCTAGGGTGGTTCTCGCCCAACACACAAATGGAATCCCTTCCCTTCTTAAACGTGTACAATCCGATTAGAAAGACCATAGTTAGGTCATCCCAAAGGGTGAGAGACATAGATGCGGGTGTGGAAAGGCCGAGAGGGAGGAACCTATTCAAGCGAGGTAGAAGTGTAGGTTTGGAGCCATAATCCTCGAAAGTTGCCATGGAAGTAGTATTCCCAAAAGCGCTACGGCACTTATTGGCATCCTCAATCAACAACTTCCCAAATGAGGCGCTAAGGGCACAAGGCTCACACTCTCGGATAAGGGAAAGGTCAACCCAAAAATGTCTCGCAAGGTCACCCAAAACGGCGCACGCCGGTGATAAGGGACTAAGGAGTGTCATGGGTGCATGCAAAGACAAAGTAATGGAAATCATGAAAGTATAAGCATGGCAAGGAGAGGGAAGCATATACCTCGGGTACAAGATGTTGGCAATCTTGTCCCGGTCCTTCTTGTGCCGGCCATCCAAAGGCAAAGGCTCCACAAAAGTCGGCCTATGGACATGGCGCCGGCCGCCGTGGTAAAGTGGCAATGGTGAGGCCCCAGGCTGCAAAGAGGGCCCCGGCCAAGGTGGGAGCAAGGCCACGCCTATGGTGGGGTGGCCAAACGGAGGCCCCAAGGGAGAACAAACCCGCCGGTCAGGAGGTGTCGGTGGGAACTCTCGTCGGCGAGCAAGAGGAAGCGCTAGAGATGGGCCGGAGAATGAGGCATCTACATGGGTGTCAGGCATGGAGGGAAACAATGGCGCCGACCAAGGTGGTATCAAGGCACAAGCCTCCTTCGTTGGGGTAGCCATGGGGTGCCGGCCGCCATGGGGGTGGGTCGATGGGGTCCCGTCAATAACCGACAAGGGCTCACTCGTGGCAAGGGGAGGCGGCTAACCAAGTCTTGGCCGAGGCAACGGCGTGGCCAACCGAGTGGGCGACAAGACACCGCGGCGCGACACCAAGGGTGTTAGGAAATGTAACTCTGGAACTTTAGTTCCCCTGCGAGTTCCTTTCCTCAGTTTCTCTACTTTTGAAGATGACAAATATTTTGATACTAATGTTTTATCTCAAAGATGTGCCTTAAGGAACCATAGGACAAACATCGAAGGCATGAAAGCAAAATAGGACAAGAAAACCAAGGAGCAAGCCAAAGGAAGGAACCCAAGTGTGCCCAGAAATACAACATGTGATGTTGCGCTTTCCGAGAAATCTGGGAACACCAACCTCGGACAAGAGAAAGTTGAAAACGACTTGTGCGAAGCTTCCAAAGTCTGCCATTGTCCAGAGCAAAACAACAAGATGCCTAGAACACATAACCTCGGACAGAGAAAGGTGAAAGTGACTTGTCATGGAACCTGTCGCTGTCCAGAAGACAGTTCCAAAGTACCCAGGTTGTCGAACCTCTAAAGAAGGAAGCTGGAGAACAACTTGGCTGAAGCAGTTGACCAACAAAGAAGGATTCTGAGCTACCTAAGTTGTTGGTACATGTCAAAGACAGCATGGATCACGGATCACCACACATCATAGGGCAAGCTCGATCTGTGGGAACCAAGAGAAGATCAAGCTGCGAAGAATCCACTATAAAAGAAAGACTAACTCAAAGGTTATCTTCAAGCACTGGAATACGAATCACACACAATAGCAAACATCAAGTGTGAACCTTCAAACAAGATCATCAAAGCAAACTGAGATCAAAAGGAACCAGTCAAGGAATCGAAGAGCTGAGTGCTAGTTCCTGTGACTGTAAGTGAGATAGTTCCTTAAGTGCTAAGGTCTGTTTCTTGGATTGATTATAATTTGAGTTAAGTTATCTAGGATTGCCTAACTGTGTGTAAGGCAAAGAAACTGTGTGTTTATTCCTAGGATAAGCTGTAATCAAAGAGATAAGAAATCAAGAAGTAGACCTTGAAATCCTTTCGAAGGAAAGGTAGTGGTTTTTATCCTGGATTGCTAGTTGGCAATCAAAGGTTTTCACTATAAGGAACTTGTCCATTTGCATTTGATTGTTTTTATTTCCGCTGCGAAAGGAACTGAGAGTTGACATTCTTAGTTCCTTAATCATTATCTAACAATCACGATCCTATAATTGGTATCAGAGCAGGAAAAGCTCTAGATCTTTGTTAAGTTTGCAGATCATGTCTCAACCAAGCAAGTTTGAGCTCGAAATCTCCACCAACAAACCACATCTCCGAAAGAAGGGAGAAGAAACATGGTGGGAAAAGTGCATGGAAAGCCACATCAAGACCAACGACTACCAATGCTGGAGGATAGTCAAAAATGGAGATGGATATGTCGATCTCACAATGAAGGAAGAAGACTGGAAACTTGAGCACTATGTCACCATGGAAAATAATGCCAAAGCCAGGCGGTTCATCCTCAATGGACTGGACAGAGAAGACATGGACAAGGTCGTAGGCATCAAGACGGCAAAGGAGATGTGGAAGGCACTCAAGGATATGCATGAAGGAAGTGACGAACTAAAGCAAAGCAGAAAGTTTGCTTTGGAAGGAGAATACCACACCTTCAAAATGATGGAAACTGAGACCATCTCAGAGTATTACTCCCGCTTCAACAGACTGGTTGGAAAGCTAACAGCGGCGGGAGTCGACCTTGATGAAGTTTCCAAGTCCCTGGTGGTCATCAATGGACTCAACTCCAAATTCACCCTTCTCAAGGGAATCATGAAGAACACTCCAGGCATCCAATCTCTTCCCTTGACTCAAGTCATAGGGAAACTGGAGGTTGAAGAAGGAGAGCATACCAAAGCCAATACCGACAAGAAACTGGAGAAAGGAATTGCTCTCAAGATCTCCAAAGCCTTCTCAAGGCTTGAAATGGAGCAAGAGAACTCAGACCTAGAAGAAGAGAAGGATGAACTAACAACCCTCTTCACAAAGAACATCAAAAAATTCTTTGTGAAGGGAAGGTTCCAAAAGGGTAGTTCCTCCCACAATGGACCAAGAAGAGATCTCAAGGAAGTCTCCTGTTACGAGTGTAAAGAAAAGGGACACTACGCTAAGAACTGTCCTAACAAGGAAGATTCCAAGGAAGATGAAAGACCTCAAAGAAAGAAGGCTCTCGTAGCCTCATGGGGAGAAAACTCAGATGAGGAACTGGATCTGAGTGGTTTCTCTGGAGGAAGATGTCTCATGGAAAAATGAGATTCAAGCGACTCAGAAGACCTTGAGGTAACTTCTGACGATTTCCTAAAAACCCTAGTTGATTGTGATAAGAAACAACTTCTTAAGATCATAAAGAAACTAGGAAAGGAAACCAGTTCCCTTCAACAAAAACTTGATGATTGTGAAGATGAAATTACTTGCTTGACTGTTGAGAATTCTATTTGGAGTAAGAAACTTGATGAAACTGAGAAAGATCTAGCTGAAACCCATTCCAAACTCATTGATATTAGAAATGTGCATGCTAGTCACCTTAAAATCTGCAAATCTTGTGATGAAACTAGCATAGTTCTGTCAAAGTTCCCTTGCATGATAACCTACCTGGAAATGACATGTTTCAATCTATAATTGATAGGTTAGACACTCTCACTGACTCCATAAATGAAAAAACGATAAATCAAACTGTTTTTGTGAGACAACGTCATGGAATAGGATATGTCAATAACAAAGGGAACAATGATGCTGAAAATGAAAAAGCTAGGCGAGAAGTTGTTGAGATGAATGAGAACCTCAGTACTACTCTTGCCACTTCTCGTGATAGGAATCAATTCCTATCAGAGAAGATCATGGTTCTTGAGAACAAGGCTGAGGTTGCCAAACGTCTTAATGAAAGCTCTAAAAGTCCTAAGACGAAACCTAAGGGAAAAGAAAAGATGGTTCCTGAAGACCAATGGTTCACTAATTCCTTTGCTCACAAAAGGTATGTTGATATGGCTCATAGTAAGGTTAGAAACAATGTTGATTTTAACAAAAGAAAAACTGAAAAACCTTTTAGGACATGAAAAGGAAAGTATGAACATGTTGTTTACAATCGCTTATGCTATTACTGTGGTAAAAATGGTCATTACAACACTGATTGTCCTAAGAAAAGGAACTTTGAAAATGAGAAAAGAGCTTATTAACACGAAAGGAACCAGTTCCCTGGTCATTCACAGACTCGTAATGCTAATCCCCCCAGTAAAGCCAACCTTCGCTGGGTTCAAAAGTCTTAGTTCCCTTGTGTGCAGAAAGAAGAGAGGCAACCTCGACTATGGTACATTGACAGTGGTTGCTCATGCCATATGACCGGAAGAAGAAATCAAATGACCTCTCTTCAACCCATCCAAGGAGGAAACATCTCCTTTGGAGACAAAAGCAAAGGGAAAATTTGTGGAATAGGAACTGTGAATCTAAATGACCACATTAAGGTAAATAAAGTTTACCTTGTTGATAATCTTGGCTTTGATCTAATTAGTGTGTCACAGCTGTGTGATCAAGGAGACAATGAAGTTGGATTCAAATCAAGTGAATGCACTATCCTAGACCCCTCGGGACAAATCATCTTAAAAGGCAAAAGATTCAACAATGTGTACGTTGTTGACCCATTATATGCTCCCAAGGAGAAACTCTGCCTTTCAACCGTGAATGATCAAACAGAACTGTGGCATCAACGCCTTGGTCATGCTAGCACCAAACTGATCCACAAGCTGCACTCAAAGGAACTAGTCCGAGGCCTTCCAAAGATAAGTAGTATATCTTCGGAACCATGCTCAGATTGCGTTAAAGGGAAACAAGCAAGGAGTTCCTTCAAGTCCAAAAACATGGTAAGTTCCTCAAGGGCCCTTGAACTCATCCACATAGATCTCTGTGGACCCATGAGAGTTCAAAGCCTAGGAGAAAACAAGTATATCTTTGTTCTTGTCGATGATTTCTCTCGCTTCACTTGGACTATCTTCATAATCTAAGAGTGAAGTCATTGACCGCTTTAAAGATCTGGTTCCTTTGTTAGAAAAATCTATCGATTGCTCACTCAATTCTATTCGGTCTGACCATGGTACCGAATTCGAAAATGCAGAATTTCTAACCTTTTGCAGTGAGCATGGTATTGATCACAACTTCTCTGCACCATACACTCCTCAACAGAATGGAGTAGTAGAAAGGAAGAACGGAACTTTAGAAGACATGACTCGAACTATGCTCATCTCAAGTGGACTCCCTCAATCATTCTGGGTTGAGGCAATCAACACAGCTTGCTACATCATCAATCGAGCCATGCTTCGCTCAATCACAGAGAAGACACCCTATGAACTCCTTAGAGGAAGAGTTCCCAACATCTCACATCTGAGGGTGTTCGGATGCAAGTGCTTTGTGCACAACAATGGGAAGGACAATCTTGGCAAATTCGACCCAAGAAGTGATGAAGGAATCTTCATTGGATATGCCTCAGGCAGCAAGGCATACAAAGTCTTCAACAAAAGGACTAAAAAGGTAGAAGAAAGTGTTCATGTTATTTTTAATGAAAAATCCCTTGGAAGAATTGTGCAGAACACTACCACTCCCTTTGAAGATCTGTTCCCGAAGTCACCTCAAGGAGATCCAGATGAAGATGTCACTCCACCCAGTTCTTGCCCTGCTGCACAGAATCCCCCACTGACTCTTCCACCAGTTCCCATGGATAATGAACAACAATCCATTTCTGGGAACCATGAACACGACAACAATATCTGTGGAGACATCAACGATTCATCCTCTCACATGATCTTCAATGGAGAAGGTGATCCCAACCAGGAAGCTAAAGCTGAATGCTCAACTCAAAATGTCTCCACATCAAATGCTCTAGCTCCCAACAGAGAAAGAAGAACCATCAAGCCTCCAGTCAGGTTCGAACATCTAACCTTCTTTGCCTTCAATGCCTTTCTGTCTATTATGGAACCAAAGAACATAGGTGAGGCACTGAAGGATGCAGACTGGATCCAAGCTATGCAAGAAGAGCTTCATCAGTTTGAAAGGAACAAAGTATGGCATCTAGTTCCCCGCCCCAAGGACAAACATATCATAGGAACTAGATGGGTTTTCAGAAACAAGCTAGATGATACATGAGCTATAATAAGGAACAAAGCAAGGCTTGTTGCTCAAGGATACAATCAACAAGAAGGCATCGACTATGATGAAACCTATGCTCCAGTGGCAAGGATTGAAGCGATAAGACTGTTGATTGCTTTCGCCTCACACAAAGGGTTCAAGCTGTTCCAAATGGATGTAAAGACGGCCTTCCTCAATGGAATTCTTCAAGAAGAAGTCTATGTCAAGAAACCACCTGGTTTTGAAGACGATGATTATCCAGACCATGTCTACTTTCTAGACAAAGCACTGTATGGCCTCAAACAAGCTCCCAGAGCTTGGTATGATCGTCTTGCCCAATTCCTACTCTCAAATGGCTATAGGCGTGAGGTTATTGACAAGACTCTCTTCATCCTAGAAGAAGAAGACAGGTTCAAAGACTTGATGAGCAATGAATTTGAAATGAGCCTAATTGGGGAACTCACATTCTTCCTCGGATTGCAAATCACTCAAAAGAAAGATGGTATACAAATTCATCAACAGAAGTATGTCAGGGAACTACTGAAAAAGTTCAAAATGGAGTCATGCAAGCCTCTTTCCACTCCCATTTCCACCATTGCTCACTTGGACAAGGACCACTCAAGTCCTCTAGTGGAAGAGAAACTCTATAGAGGTATGATAGGCTCACTCATGTATCTAACCGCTAGTCGCCCAGACATTGTTTTTATTGTTGGCTTGTGTGCTAGGTTCCAATCTTGTCCAAGAGAAACCCACTTGGCTGCTGTAAAAAGGATACTCCGATATCTCAAGGGAACTAACTCACTCTGCATTTGGTACCCCAAAGAATGTCCCTTTGAGCTGATGGGTTACACCGATGCGGACTACGCTGGATACCTGGTTGATAGGAAGAGCACCTCTGGAATGGCACAGTTCCTAGGCCCTTGCCTTGTGTCATGGGGCTCAAAGAAACAAGTCTCAGTCTCTCTCTCCACCACAGAATCCGAGTACATCGCGGCCGCTTCTTACTATTCCCAACTCCTCTGGCTAAAGCAACAACTCGCGGATTTCGGTATGTCTTATGGTCCTCTCACTATTCTTTGTGATAACACCAGTGCTATAAACATTTCTAAGAATCCTGTGTATCATACTAGGACCAAGCATATAGACATAAGACATCATTTTCTTAGAGATCATGTTGAAAAAGGGAACATCATTATGAAATTTTGTAGAACTGAAGATCAGGTTGCAGACATATTCACCAAAGCTTTGAATAGAGCTCCCTTTGAGAACCTTAGATTAGAACTGGGAATGATTCCTATAACCTAGCAGTGACCTTAGCTTAAAGGCTCTTCTCCAGTTCCCTTGATTAACTAGTATAAGATCCTTTACTTGTTAAGTCTTGGTATCTCTGTGTTATATCTTTTGCTACAAACCCTCTTTTCCATAATGGTTTCTTAAAAAAAAGGCTTTGATAAAATTTTCTTAGTTCGTGTCCTTTGGTCCTCATTATTCTTTCAACTCTTTCATTGTTCAAGTTTCTTTGTTGGCCCAAAAGTCACAATCTGATCATATTCTAACCCAACAATACAAGCCGAAATGATGATTGTGTACTATGACCTTCCTTGCCTCATTGCTCAATTTAATTCCCTATGATCCATCTCTTAACCCTCTCTGGGAATTATTGAGTAATGCGATAAATGGCCTCCCTGATTCCTTGTATGGGAACGTACTTTTCGGTTCCCTGTTTTTAACCTACATCAAAGTTCCCATACATCCCTCTAGCACACTGAATATATCGCCAGAAAGGAACCAGGATGAAACGATCTTCAAACGGCTAGTTCGGCGCATGATCCTCACAAGACAATATTTATGGCAAAATTACAGAGGTCAGTCACGTCTCGTCAGTGGCAGAGCACCCTATCCAATTGGGTTGATTTTTGAATTGTTCTTGACCGTTCGGAAAAGCTGCAACCGCCTTCAATGCTCCAGATCTTCCCTGATCTCCTCAACGGCCAGATTTCTCCCAATGGTCCCTTCAGCCCTCAATCCGTTTTTAAAAGGTGTCCTGTTGATCCAAGCATTTCCCACACTTGCCATTTCCATCTTTCTGATTCTCTGTCTCTCTCTTTCTCTTTCTCAAACACATAAACCTAGCTCCTCAAAAATGGTTGACAAGAACCCTAACCCTAACTTGATCCAAGACGAAGAGGAAGCTGCCCTTCTCAGAGCCCACAGAGAAAAGAAGGCAGCCTCGTCTACCCAGCCTATCTCTGTCACCACCTCTCAAAATCCCAAACCTGAGAAGAAAATTGAGGAGAAAACTAAGGCAAAAGCTGAGGAGAAAGTGAAGGAAATCACTCCTGCATCGGCATCGGATACAAAATCTGTCTCGGAAGGAGGATCCCATGACTCCTCCCCAGATAAGACCACCCAGGAGATCCTCAGCCCAGAGCCCTCACCTGCTAGCCTCAAGTCTAAACCCATCTCCAAACCTGGTCCCTTTGTTGCCACAAGGCTGAAACAACGGAAACGAAGTTCCCAAGATTTGGTTCTCTATGACCCTCCCTCCAAAGAGCAGAAACCCTTAAAAAGAACCAAATCCCTCACCCTCTCCTCTTCCCCGCTCGGGCAAGTCTCCTCCTCCTTCTCCAAGAGGAAGATTCTTAAGCCACTCATCATCGGCAAAGAGTTCTGGACCCAAACTCTCGAAGAAGAAGATGAGGAAATGTTCAGCGAAGCCCTCAGTGAGTTTCATTCTCTGCTGTAATACCAATGATGGGATGAGCTCTTGGTCGAGCCCTTCTCCGCCTCTAATGAAGTAGTCCGTCTGTTCTATCAGTCTCTCACCTTTGTGCCCGCCAAAGATAACTCTCCCTGCAACGACGCCATATTCCAGTGGAAGGGAACCATGTATCCCTTGTCCCCCAACCTCATCGCGTCTCCTCTTGGGATCGAGTCCAGATCTGGTTTTGACATACTGCATCAGAAAAAGACGTGGCCCAAAGGAAAGGGTTACAAGCCCAAGGGTGAAGTGGTGAGGAAACTCTACGACGACGACTATCCCTCAACCCTGCAAACTAAGGATCTCTCCATCGCCAACAAGCTTCAGCATTTCTGGATCATCCGAAACCTAGTTCCCAGGCAAGAGCACCGGAATACAGTTCTCATCACGGATGTTATCCTCATGGATAAAGTGTTGTCTGGTGCACAAGTTGATCTCCCCCGCATAGTGTTGGCTCACATGCAGTTCTACAAGTCCCATGAATCTCATGCCCTGCCCTTTCCCCATCTCATCAAAAATCTTATCTCCCTGCTTCACCAGTACCCAGATGATTTGCCTGAAACTGTCTACAGTAAGCTTCTCACCATGACCACTGTCCGGAAACTCAAGACAAAAGATCCCCAAGTCTCTCTCTCTGACCCTCAGGAAGAACCGCCCAAAGCCAAGGTCAGTTCCCAGGCCCCTTCAAGCTCCATACCACCGCTCAACCCCTCTCAAGACTCCTCTGCGATCCTCTCTGCTCTGGATCGTATTAAAAGTGCAATCACGGAAGGCTCGACTATCCTCACGGTCGCTCTCCGTGATCAACTAAATGAGTTGGGAAATATGAGCACTGTAGTCTCAAGTCTGGTGGAGGTACTACAGAAAACATGGGAAGATGCAACCGGCGCAAATTAGGCCATGGGCCAAAATGAAGGAACCGAAGACAACAAGGCTGACGAAGAGGAGGCCACTGCTCTGCCATAGGAACGCTTCTCCTGGTTCCCAGTGCTATAACCTCACAGTATGCTAGTAGCTTCCCTAGGATCCTACTACCCTCTTCTATCCTTTTGTTGTCCTCTTTAAAGGTTGCTTATATTGTTGTCTTTGTAGGTTGTTTTGTGATGCTTCATGGTTTGTCTTCCTCTGAACAATGTTAAGATCTTATTAAGTTTAATGACTACTTTTGGCTACGTCTCTATGAATGATTTGTCTTTGCCTCAAATTTCTATTATGGTTTCTGTTATGGGTTGACGCAATTGTTTATTTCCTTTGATATTCTGTTCTTAACATGTCAACTGATCTTTTCGATGATGTCAAAAGGGGAAAGAAGGATAGGAACCTTGAACTTTGGAAACTACTGGGCTAATAGGAACTCTGAACTCGTTCTACTTCTAAGGGGGAATTCGAATAAACTCGTTCATCTGCTTAGGGGGAATTTGCAACCATTGAATGTTCTCTCGTTATTTTACAACATTGTAAATCCCTTAAATTCAACTGGTCTCATGAAATTCAAAATCCTATTATATTGCCAGGTTCCTTGTATTTGTCATCATCAAAAATGGGGAAATTGTTAGAAAATGGAACTCTGGAACTTTAGTTCCCCTGCGAGTTCCTTTCCTCAGTTTCTCTACTTTTGAAGATGTCAAATATTTTGATACTAATGTTTTATCTCAAAGATGTGCCTTAAGGAACCACAGGACAAACATCGAAGGCATGAAAGCAAAACAGGACAAGAAAACCAAGGAGCAAGCCAAAGGAAGGAACCCAGGTGTGCCCAGAAATACAACATGTGATGTTGCGCTTTCCGAGAAATCTGGGAACACCAACCTCGGACAAGAGAAAGTTGAAAATGACTTGTGCGAAGCTTCCAAAGTCTTCCATTGTCTAGAGTAAAACAACAAGACGCCTAGAACACATAACCTTGGACAGAGAAAGGTGAAAGCGACTTGTCATGGAACCTGTCGCTGTCCAGAAGACAGTTCCAAAGTACCCAGGTTGTCGAACCTCTGAAGAAGGAAGCTGGAGAACAACTTGGCTGAAGCAGTAGACCAACAAAGAAGGATTCTGAGCTACCTAGGTTGTTGGTATATGTCAAAGACAGCATGGATCACGGATCACCATACATCCTAGGGAAAGCTCGATCTGTGGGAACCAAGAGAAGATCCGAAGAATCCACTATAAAGGAAGACTAACTCAAATGTTATCTTCAAGCACTGAAATACGAATCACACACAATAGCAAACATCAAGTGTGAACCTTCAAACAAGATCATCAAAGCAAACTGAGATCAAAAGGAACCAGTCAAGGAATCGAAGAGCTGAGTGCTAGTTCCTGTGACTGTAAGTGAGATAGTTCCTTAAGTGCTAAGGTCTGTTTCTTGGATTGATTATAATTTGAGTTAAGTTATCTAGGATTGCCTAACTGTGTATAAGGCAAAGAAACTGTGTGTTTGTTCCTAGGATAAGCTGTAACCAAAGAGATAAGAAATCAAGAAGTAGACCTTGAAATCCTTTCGAAGGAAAGGTAGTGGTTTTTATCCTGGATTGCTAGTTGGCAATCAAAGGTTTCCACTATAAGGAACTTATCCATTTGCATTTGATTGTTTTTATTTCCGCTGCGAAAGGAACTGAGAGTTGACATTCTTAGTTCCTTAATCATTATCTAACAATCACGATCCTACAAAGGGGAAGGCGGGGCCCGCTCCGGGGGTGAGGGCGTCCGGCGACGGTGGAGACCCGATGGCCTCGAGGTGGGTCTTGGAGGCGCATATGTCCTCGGCTGCGGTGGCGGGCTGCTGGGCACGAGGAGCATCATTGGTGTGGTCTGGCGGACACCGGCCCGGTAGCGGCCGAGCGACAAGTATCTTGTTGGGCACCCCACATGCCAAGGTGGCGGTCAACCGGGCCGCGCGAGGAGGTGCCGGGAGGGAGGAACAACAGGGAAAAAGGCGCCAAGTCCGGGTGAGGCGGCGGGGAGGTGTCATGGATGATGGCCAAGGGAGGCCCCATGTCGGTTGTCCGTTGACCCATGGCCTCCGCCGGTAGTGGCTCCTCGACGGCCAAGACCTTGTCCGAATGGCGCCCCACGACCTCAGAGATGGTGTCTTCACGACGGTCCGCGGCGATGGTGGTAGCCGAACGGGGTTGCTCCGAGGTAGTTATGGGCGCCGCGGCCACGGGGAAGGAGGCAGTGAAGCGGAGCTCCATGGAGGCAAACCGCACATTGTTGGCCTTGGTAATCGCCTACTCTCGGAGGAAGGTGGCGTGCAAGGCCTCGTTGGTGGCCACCCAGGTCGCCAAGGCGACATGTGCAGCCGCGAGGCGCTCAACGTCTTGGCGAGCGCGAGCCAACTCAGCCATAAGGGCATGGGCGGCGGCGTCAGTCCTTTGGGCGCATCGGACGGCATACTCCGCTAAGAACCTCTCCTCGGCTAACCGAGCCTCAAAGGAGCTGGGGGAGATGGTGGGGGGGGAGCTTCGAGGGCTCCGATTGCCGACCTCCAAGTGGTCTTCCATAGGGTGTCACCTACAAGGACACGAGGCAAACCAAGTAAAACATTCCCAAGCACTAATTAAAGCCAACAAGTGATCAAGGCAAACAAGTAAGGAAGACAAGGACTAAGGTCAAGGCAACACAAGGAACACCAAGTAGGCTCAAGCAAGGGCAATGTAGTGCTAATGTCGTGTGACTTGAGTACAAGGGGTGGACCAACACCACTTCGAACCCCAGCCCAATGGGATGACCGTAGGCTAGTTTAAGGGAATGCCGACAAGGCCAAGGGTAACAAGTGTGAGGAAGAGTCCAATTTGCCACCCTATGAGCCCAAGTAGAGGTGGGAAATATGGGCAAGGCTCCTAGAAGAAAATGGCGAGATGGGCTTAGTGGCCCATGGTACCTAGTGAGGGTGAGAGAGCCCACCAAAGAGAATGGCCCAACCGAACAATGGAAAGTGGGAGTGAACCTTGTCTTAAAATAAACTTCTTTTGTTTTTTTTTTTGTTTTTTTATTTGGAGCACCAAATTCTTTTTTTTCTTTTTTTTTGTAATTTGGGCCTTTGCCTTTTGTTGGCCTCTTTTTTGAATGGGCTTTTGTTAAACAATGCAAGAGCAAGGTCCACTAGAAAGCATATGAGTAAAGGATGGAGTGGGGCCACCGAATTGGCTTGTGAAGGGCCACTAGGGCCGGCACCATGGTGTTGTGAAGAGAGAGTCCCTTTTTGGGTTGTGGGACAATATGTAGAAGAGGGAAAAGAAGTTTGGAGGCTTGCCACTAATAGCCCCCCCCCCCCCCCTCTTTTGGAATCCCACAAAGATGTATCTTTCAATCATTCTAACCCACACAAGTCAGCCCATAGTCCAATTTGGCATTTACTTAAACTACCTAAGACAACCAATAGAGCAAGAATGAAAGCAAGTGAGTCCTTTACCTAAAATACTCAAATCACATGCACAAGGTAAGGGGTTCAAATTAAACAAGCAAGGGTATGGCCGGCAGTGGATGGGGTCGTGGTGGTGGGCTGGGTGTTGCGTGGTGGTGGGGCGGCGGCAGATATGGTGGTCCGGTCGCCGGAGGTGGGGGAAGTCACCGAAATTAATTTTTTTTGCGTTTTTTAGGGTGGGTTTGGGAGGGACAAGCTAGGCAAGTAAAATAACTACTAAACTAGCAAACTATCAAGCAAACTAAGCACGAAACCAAGAAAAACTGAACTTGAACAACTCATACAAGACATGAAAAACAAGAAAAAAAATACAGGCTAACAAGAGAGAGTCTAGGCCTAGAACATGCTCAACATGAAAACAACAAGGAATTTCGTGTAAGCTATGAAACTAAGCATGAAAAAAACTGAACTTGAAGAAGGAGAAAGGGGACTTAGCTTGGGCTTTGGCTCTGATACCAATTGATGAGAATCAAGGTTCCCAAGGGAGCCTTTCTTCCCTAGAGAGAGTGGACCGTGCCTAAGCTAGGGCTTCTTCTCCTTCCTTGAGCTTGAATGGTCTCCAATGGCCTTTGGAAGGGGCTCTCAGTCGTGGGGGAGATGATTCACCAAAGGAGGCACCGAGAGGAGATGTGAATGGTGGAAGTGCCAAGGGAACCTCTCTTGGAGGTTCCTTGGCCGAGCTTGAGGTGTTCGAACAAAACTTGTGAGTTTGAGAGATTCACACGAGTTGGATGAGAGAAAGAGAGATGGGAATGTTGAAAGCTTGAGTTGAAAGAAGATAGTGGCTGCCTAGAGGGAGATAAACTCAACCTTAGGCTATGCCACTCTTTAATTCTTCAACTAGTTGAACAAGGGAAGCCAAGGATGGCTTATATAGTCAAGGGTTTTAGTGGGATAGGAGCCCATATGCAAATGGGTCCACACGCCCACCAAGAAAAGGAAATGCTTGACTTTAAATTAACAAAAGGGAAAAGGGTGGACTAGGAACCATTGGCAAATGGGTCCACACGTCCCACCAAGTAAAGGAAATGCATGTCTTAACTAACAAAGGGAAAAGGGGATAAAAGCCCTAAGGCTTGGATATAGACGGGTGCATAGATGTCTTGGAATCGAAGCATTGTCGATGCTTGAGTGTTGTGGCATTGATGCGCCGGCATCTTGGGTTGGTACTCATCACTTTTAGCCAAAAGTATCATTTACCATTAATCTTTCTCATATATAAAACATGATTATTAAATAGGTAGAATGTAATTGAAATAACATGTTATGCTTAATTAAAAGTCTAGACATTGTAAGCAAATCAATTCCAGCAAATGACTATGCAAATAAAAATTAGATACAAAACCTTCAAAGGTGCCAGCAGAATTTCATCAATGGGAAGACTCAAATAGTCTTTACACTAGTACAAATTAGTGTTGCCACTTTTAGTCAAAAGGCTCACTACAAAGCGAAAGAAAGTCATGATAACTTATCATTCATCTCATGGGCATTTAGTACTAAAAGTCCGCAAACACAATAAGAAATATCATTTGAGGGTTCAAGACAATAATAGTAATCAAGACATTGTCCAATAGGATGCAAGATCTAACAAAAAAAACACCACATAACAAAGCATATATGCTGGAGAGAAAACCAATAATGATGACAATGTAATTGATTGAAAGTTTAGTAATTGATAAACCTAGATTATATATTATTCTATAAAGGATTGAAAAAAGGACAATAATACAATTACCATAAGCACTATAAAAAATTAGGACACATAGAAGTGTAACTTTTTTTTTTGAATTTTGTAAGCGTTATATTAGATGGAGGGAAAAAAGATGTACAAAGTGCCCAACAGACAAAAAGGGCAGAGTTGGCAACGAGCCAAATACATCAAGGGAATAAAAGCATCAAAAAAAACCCAACCATCCAAATCTCCTAACAACCCCATTCTTGCATTTAGCATCCACGAGTGCTTTGCAGTGGTGCAGGATAAGATGAGCGCACTTCTCAGCGGAAGGAGTAGCTCCATTGAAGATCACATCATTTCTTTGCTTCCAAACATAGTAAAAAAAAGTGGAAAGGAGAGTGCTAGCGACCTTAACACCTAATCTGCTCCGATGAGAGTTGCAAATCCATTCAGACCAAGCAAGCAGTGAGGTGAAATTATGACCGATTCTGAGCCAAGAACGAACACGATGCAGGACCTATTGGGTAAATTGGCAATTGATCCAAATATGGCTACCACTCTCGAGAGATGTATTGCACAGAGCATAGTTCACATCGTCTAAAGTCAGCCACCTGCTGAGCCGCTCTCTAGTCGGAAGACGGTCAAGGAGGGTGAGCCAAGTAATAAGTGAGCATCTGGGACTATGGAACCCATTCCAGATGACTTGTCCCCAAGGGCAAAAAATATCAAGGCTCCGCATTAAGTTATAAGCTTTTTTGGAGGAGAAAGACCCATTAGAGTTGGTGAGATCCAGCATAATAAGGTGAGGGTTACCTCTAGACTTCAGTTGGTCACGGATTGAGAGGATGTTTTTCCATGCACTACTGTCACCACTCTTCTGCGTAACATCCCATACGAGTCATGGAGGCCCTATTCCAAGAAAGGAGTTCCTTGAATCTGAGACCTCTTTCATCAAGAGGTTTGCAAACTGCATTCCAAGCAACAAGGATCCTTTTGGAGGAAGCTTTGACGGCCCAAAGATAAGATCTGAAGATGCTTCAGACTTGAACAAGGACACATTTAGGGAGGACAAGAAAATTACACCAGAAACTGTATATACCAGAAAGGACGGAGCGGATGAGTTCGACTCTTCCAGCATAAGATAAGCACTTAGCAGTCCAGAATTGAATTCTGGAAGTCATACGATCAATGAGTGGCTTGTAGTCGCTTCTTTTAAGACGAGAAGCACCAAGGGGAATACCAAGGTATCTCATAGGGAGGGATCCCAAAGAAAACCCAGCCACACGAAGAAGGTTCTGTTTCTCCTGATCACTGACGCCCCCCACAAACATCAGAGATTTGGAGTGGTTAATACGCAGCCCATACAAGTCCCCAAAGCTATCCAGAATACCTCTGATCAGCTGCACAGATTGAACGTCTCCTCTGCAAAAAAAAAATTAGATCGTCCGCAAAACAAAGGTGTGCCAATTTCAGCCTTTCGCACATAGGATGGAAGTGGAAGTTGTGCTCCTCATTAAGAGAAATAATCATGCGAGAAAAGTATTCCATCACTATGACAAACAGATACGGGGATAGGGGGTCGCCTTGACGAATGCCCCTTCTCCCCTTGAAGTAGCCAGTTAACCCATCGTTAATCTAGATAGAATAAGATGGGGTAGTTACACATGCCATGATCCATTTGATCATCATATCAGGGAAACAGAAAGACTTCAGGACATGCTCAATAAATGACCAGCTCACGGTGTCAAAGGCCTTGGTGAAGTCTATTTTCATCATACAACAGGGAGAGACATTCTTCCTGTTATACTGCTTGAGAAGCTCCTGGCAAACAAGAATATTATGTCTCATAGAGCGGCCCGGGACAAAAGCACTATGTCTGTCATCAACAATGTTGGGCAAGATCTGCTTGATACTATCAACAAGAATTTTGGTGATGGTTTTATACAACGTATTGCAGCAAGAAATGGGAAGAAAATCACGAATACTCATCGGGCAACTGGTTTTGGGCACTAGAGAGATAACCGCAAGGCTATCAAAGAAATTCAAGCACGCAGCAGTAATGTCGTTGCCCACAACTGGCCATGCTTTCTTAAAGAAGAGAGAGCCGTAGCCATCAGGACCAGGCGACTTGTTGTGATCAATAGAGAAAAGCGCCGACTGATCCTCTTTGGGCTCAATCGATCGACACAATAAAGCATATTGATCCTGGGAAATAGACATTCCCAGACTAGCAAACTGACCATCAAACGCAGCACATACAGACTCCTCACCCAAAAGCATTATGAAGAAGCCCACAATATGGTGAGAAATAACATTTGCGGAGGAAAGAACATTTCCATCATCATCACAAAGTACACTAATGTGATTGACTGACCTGCAAAGCTTGATATGATTATAGAATAGGCGAGAGCAGTGATCCGCATCTTTGAGCCAAGCAAGCTTTCCTTGTTGTTGGAGCATAGTGGTGAGATTTCTAGAATTTAAAGCAAGCTCGTGAAGCACTGATTTTTCCATACCAAGAAGCGTCACATCCAGCGGGCAAGAGATCATATCCGTCTGGATAACCTGCAGGTTACTGTGGAGCGAGTAGATGTGATTAGAAGTGTTTCGATGCTACCACTACTGAACTTTCTAAGCTTAGGTTTCAGGCTCTTGAGCTTAGAAATAATCCGAAACATGGGAGCACCCTCAATATGATCTTTCCAGGAATCATTGACAGTGGCAAAAACTGCTCATGATTGGCCCAACAGTTGCTGAATCTGAAGGAGGGAGGGCGACTACGTCTGCTGCTGCCCAAATACAGAATAGATGGACTATGATCAGAAGTGCTGGGTAGATCAAAGAAAGCATGAGAATCGGGGAGACTGTTCAGCCAGGGAACATTGATGAGGACTCTATCCAGTTTGCACCTAATACAAGTGCCATTAGAGTGCTTGTTATCCCAAGTATACTTACATCCATTGTGATTCAAATAAAAAAGGCTCGTAGAGTCCAAGCAAAGCATCAACTCATCAGAGAAGCGAGGTGTGCTTTGAGAGCCTTCAACAAGCTTTTCATCACCATTGAGAACCACATTAAAGTCACAAAGAATAGTCCAAGGGCTAGAAATCGAAGAGCTCAGCTGATCAAGATCGTTCCAGAGAGGGTGCCTAAGAGAAGCATAGTTGAACGCGTAGACAAAGGAGACGAGCACATCCTTAGCAGACAAGACATCAATAATACAACAGTGGACAAGCTGACTGGAATGAGAAAGCACAGAAACATCAGCTCATCGATTATCCCAAAAAAGCCAGATTCTACTGTAGCACTCAGTGGAACTAAAGGAAACCTTATTCCAGTGAGGAAGCATGGCCCGAGCAATAGCATCCTCATTGCTTTGCCGGACCCGAGATTCAAGAAGAGTAATAACGCCAATGTTCTTATCCATGGAAAGCTTCTTCACATCAGCTTGCTTAGAGGGAAGATTGAGCCCTCTAGTATTCCAACATGCAATTGTGAGATCAATCGACATGGGTAACAATATGGGATGTGATACTCCTTGAGTTGTCACAAGAGGGAGAAAGGCTATTTTGAGGGGTTGGGGCAGGAGAAGAAGAAGTAGACACATGAGGTAGAAGTTGAGAGGATTGAGCTTGATGAGGAATGGGTGATTTATGTGATGGGTTATAACGAGGAAGGGTAAGAGGAGATTTAAACAGCCTCTTGATGTTTTTATGGAGGGGAAGTGACGTGGCCGAAATATGCAATGCAAATATCGTTGAATGGCCTAATCAAAGTAAAAGTCCTAACAAACCTACTAAACAGATGTATAGCAGGCCAGTAAGGGTCGAACCCACAGGGAAGATCTGATGAAGTATGCAATTATGATCAACAAGTAACAAGGAAGGGGGGTTTTGGTTATCAAACAGAGTAAGGTAAA
Organism: Rheum nobile; assembly: GCA_027886185.1. Lineage (NCBI taxonomy): Eukaryota > Viridiplantae > Streptophyta > Magnoliopsida > Caryophyllales > Polygonaceae > Rheum > Rheum nobile. The sequence goes on along the minus strand of WOAB01000490.1, from coordinate 6,305,663 downwards.
CAGCTTTAGTTGATTGAGAATATGATTTGGGGGAAGTAGTTCCACTAGAACGAGATCCACAATACAGAGATGTAATTTGATCACTGAAATCTATTAAATCCAAGTTTTTTTACTATTCTTATGGTTGTTCCTACCCTGATCATAAATAACTACCAATTCAGATAGTTGTTGATAGTACTTACTACAATATCAATGGAAGAAAACCTTACCACTAATAAAGCAATAGCATTCATACAAGGGTATAGGATACATGTAAATAGAAGAAAACCTTACTATTCAACATGCAAATAATTCTCTCTCACAATTGCACACTCGTATTCCACTATATGCAACAATTGTGTTTGCTACTAGATATGCACTCGTATTCCACTATATGCAAATCCTAGCAATTTGATAAATATTACTCAACCTAGTTGATCAGGCTAAGAAGAATAACGATAAATCAATACTCAATAATATCAAGAGAATTAAACCAACACATATAAGAATAAGAACAAGGAATAGAAATCTCACAAACAGATCAACTGTATTGCTTCAAACGTCTAGTAGAACAAGGGGAAATTAGTGCTCCATTGAGATGCAAAATGAAACCCTAATTGAGAAAATAAAACTACGATGATAATAAAATTGTCTTTCTCAAGACCTGGAAAGAGGTCTTTTATAGGCTTAGGGGAAATAAACTAAACCTAACGAAAATAGTAAAGGAAATAAAATAAAATAAAAATGGGAAATCCAAAAATGCAAAATAAGGAAATAATGTCTTCGCTGGCCGCGAGGCGTTACGCGCCCACCGCGGGGCGGTGACTTCCACCGCGGGGCGGCGGCTGTCTTCTGGCGCGACCAGCTTCCTTCTCTGAGACCCACCGTCGGGTCGCAGTGGAGTCTGGCGCGGGGCGGTGACACCCGCCCTCTCCTTTCTTCAGCTCTTCACTTCTTCTCTTCCGCTCTTCCATACTACCAAGTGTTGGTAGCCTTCTCCAATTAGTCTTCAAGCGGATCCTCATCTATCTTCATCTTCTCCATCTTTCATTAAGATGTAAATCCCTGGAAATCTTCAATTCTCTCTACATCTTCTGGATTACAGACTTAACCTCAAATCTAGTCATAAACTCCTCTAAATAATGATAATAATTGCTAGTAAAGGTGCATGAAATGACACCTATCAAATTCCCCCATACCCCGACCTTTACTCATCACGACTAAGCTAATGATAAACCTACTCTCTCAATCAAACACCAAGGTCTCAGGAAGTACAAGAAAATATGACACCATCAACTACAACATCTCAACAATCAGCTCCAGACAACCAAAACAAGTGATGCAAAGATTATTCTAATCCTACCTCCAATCTAGCTCCTTATCGCTCTAGAGTGGCCTACCCGAACTCCTTATAACACCTCTTCTTATGATGCCAACCTCCAGAATGATCCTAAAATCACTCTTTTTTCTTTGCGCTCATTTTTCCCAGGGCCCTCTCGGGTTTTCACCTAGCCACTCATTTCATTTTGCTAGATATCTCACATATACTCGCATCACTCCAGTCCATTTTTGCATCGGTCTATACCAGTCGGACTACCTGCTTCTTACCTGAATCGCCCTTTCGGGTTTTCAGCTCATCCCAGGATTTTGATTGCCTTTTTCACATCTTTTTGGCTTTTTTCGATTTTTTTGTTTTTGTTTTTGAAATCAATACTTGAATGGAAATTACAGAACACAAAGCTACATACACTAGCTAGATAGATAGCACAGTCTAAATCCCTCCCCCATACTTAAACCGAACATTGTTCTCAATGTAGAAAAGAGAACATTAAATGAAATAGAGGAAGGAGAAATAAACTTACTGTGGGCCGGATGGTGGTGGTGGTGGGCACCTCCCAAAGTAGTCCCTCATATGAGCGTCCATAGTGTCCAGACGCTCATCTACATCAGCACGGAACTGGGTCTGCCAAGTCTGCAGACCGGTCTCTACTCGGGTGTTCCAATGAGTCTGCTGCACCGAGAATGCATCAAACCTTACGTACAACTCCTGCCAAGGTGTTGCATGACCATAAGAAGATGAATGCGCATCAAACTGGGTAGGCAAAGGAGTATCCTGACCCACAGAATCAGCAATAGCAGCACCAGCACTAGGGCCCTCTCCAAACGGACCAGAAGGAGCAGCATCAGGGGTAATAGCAGCCTCATTTCCTCCATCACTGGGAATCCACCATCCCTCAAATGAAGAGGAATAAGTAAAAACCCGAGGAAGATGCAGAAAATGACCATCATATGAAGACCAAACTAAATCACCACCCCTGCCCAATGGCTTCAGCATCGAGCACACTCTCATGTGCGCCTTGTCATACACCGCATGAGCAACAGGTCGAGGAAGACGATCAGTAGCAATAATCTCAGCACAAAGAAGGGTGATCAGACCACCCCCACAAATATCACATGGCTCACCATCTCGAATCCTCCTCAAGGAATTCAGAAAAAGACTAGCCCAACACGGGGTGTACGTGACACAAGACAGGATGCTCAAAAACCAACGGAAATCCTTCAGAGGGACCTTACCATCATCAGCATGGCCAAAGAAATCTCTCATCAACACCTTATGGATCAACCTTAAGCAAGGGTTCACCAACCTCGAATTCATCTCCTGACCCTTCTTGAACTTCCTATTCGTGGCCGCCTCCCAAAACTCCATCATATCCTCCTCAGCCAGACCACCAGACCATCCATCGGATGGATCCTTTGTAATGCCCAGGGCATCACGAATCTCACCAGCAGACAAAGCATAATCACGACCATTATACTTGAACGTGATCTTCGTCAACCTCTTGTCGGTGGAACCATCAGAATACCTCTTACAAGAGGCAATGAACTGGTAGCACGGCTTCGGGTAAGCATCAGCGGACTTATTTAGGAAAGTCCCCAGGCCACACTCTGCTAAACAAAGAGATACACACTCCAACATACCAAACTCAAGCAAAGTCGGCTTGTCAAAGAACTTAGTAGCCAACACCTTCCTCTCCTTCACAATGTTATACACCTCATTCTCCTCCCTCGTAACGTCCTGCTTCCTACCTCTAGGTGCCATAAGTAATGAATTGAGATGCTCAAAACAAAAGGCGACCAAAGAGGACTTACAAAATGAGCGAAAACACTGCCTGGTGATCTCGACGCGGGGCGGTGGATGTGTCGTCGGGTCGCGGTGAGAAAACTGGGACTTCACGCTGGGTCGCGGTGGGGGTCGCCGCCGGGCGGTGGCTGGCGACGCGGTGGTGGGCGACGTGAGGCGTTGGGATTTTGTGTTTGGCTCCTTTGTGAGGCTAGACTCCAAATTGGGGCAAAGAAACTCAAGGTTAATGAAATTTGAGGCTAAATTCGGACTTAGAACATGAGGGTTTGGTAGGAAAATGGGGAATTGGCTTGGAAAATCTTGAGAGGGGGTTGGGTATGGAGTGTTTGTGAGAGTGGAGGATAGGTTAGGAAAAGGGAATAGGAAAAAGGGTGATGGGGCCGGTTATGTACATGGCCCAAAGAGAAAACTCGGCCAAAAGGGGCCTAATCCGTCAATTCCTTATTTACCACAATTTTTTTTTTCGGAGTTGAGAAAGTACACCAGAATTTCGCCGCGGGGCGGTGGGCTCTACCGCGGGGCAGCGGAATTATCACCGGGACGTGGTGAACAAACTGGGAAAACCGTCTCCTCTCCATTTACTTTCGTACTTGAAATGTTAGTGACAGGCGAACGAAACAAAGCCAAAGAAACTACGAAATTAATCGAAGAGAAAGAAAAATCAAGGAAAAACTACCTCGGGTTGCCTCCCGGACAGCGCCTTAGTTAACGTCGTTGGCTCGACGTACTTCAAATCGACTACCACCTATAACAGGATCCCTTCGGAATCCTCTTACTTGTCTCCTCCTGCTGGAACCTTCCATGGAAAGGCTTGAACCTTAGACCATGTTCCCTCTTAGCTAATGACTCCATAATTGCTTCCTTTGGAGCATCTCCCCCATACTTAGAGCGATGTGGGGGCCGATAGGGCTTGACCTGATCATGCTGCACGACACTAGATGAAGGCTTACTGCCTTGTATGGTTAGTGCAGGGGGGCAAGTGCCCAAAATAGAGGGAATGGACTCTCCTATGTCATCAAGTAAGACATCACGCTCATGCAAATCAATAGGTTCAGCAATAGCAGAGTATTCAACTATAGTCTCTACTACACTAGTTTTAACATTTTCCTGAATAGGATTATCAATACCACTAATGCAGCAAAGGAAGGGCAATTCAATGGAGTTGACCTTATGAATATTATGCTCAAAAATTACTCCATCGAACTCCATAGTCAAAGTTCCACTATCCACATCAATCTTCGTCATGGATGTTTTCATAAAAGGTCGACCTAACATAACAGGAGCAACCTGCTCATCATAGTCCATATCCATAACGAAGAAATCAACAAGGAAAATTAAGGGACCTATCTTAACAAGATTATCCACAATACCCTTAGGAGGCACACAAGAACCATCAGCAAGTTAAATCACAATATTGGTATCATGCAAAGGTCCTACTCCTAAAGCTTCAATCAATGAGTAAGGCAAAACATTAATAGAGGCACCCAAGTCTAACAAGGCATTCTCAAATCGATGCTCACCTATAGCAATAGGAATAGTAAACGTACCTGGATTCTTGCACTTCTCATGCATACGCCTTTGAAATACCGCCGAGACATGTTCACCAACCGGAACCTTTTTCTGGACCTTCAGCTTTTGTGTCCTCTTAACGGTGCACAGCTCCTTCAAAAACTTAGCATATCGAGGGACATCCTTAATAAGCTTAAGAAGAGGGATGTTCACTTCACAGTTTCGGAATGTCTCGAAAAGATCATTGTCGTCGGCGACCCTTCTAGCCTTTAGCGCCTCGGGAAAAGGTGTTGGTGGTTTCTCGGAACCAAGAGGGGAAAAGACCGGACAAACATAATTATCAACGCAAACCTCATCGGCGGGGCTGGAATTTTGGATGCCGGGTCGCGCTGGTCCCGCCGCGGGGCGGTGGTCATCGCCGCGGGGCGGTGGTCATCGCCGCGGGGCGGTGGTCATCGCCGCGGGGTGGTGGTCATCGCCGCGGGGCGGTGGTCATCGCCGCGGGGCGGTGGTCATCGCCGCAGGGCGGTGGTCATCGCCGCGGGGCGGTGGTCATCGCCGCAGGGCGGTGGTCATCGCCGCATGGGCGGTGGGTGTGAAGAGGGATAACTGAGGCTCACCGCTGGGTCGCGGTCAATGTCGCCACGGGGTGGTGACATGCATTCTTCTTCACTGGCCTCAGATCCAACTCGCCGTCGGGTCGCGGTGGAGTCCACCGCGGGGCGGTCGCCGATTTTCTCCATCTCAAATTCGCTCTCCTTTTCAGCACTAGGAGGAACGACCAGTTGCTTTCCACTTCGGAGGGTGATAGCACTCACATTTTCCCTCGGATTCACTGTAGTCTGCGACGGCAAGGAATTAGATGTCCTCTGGTCAATCTTGGTCACAACATCAGCCAGTTGGCCAATCTGCCTCTCCATATTCTTTATGCTTGATTCAGTAGTCTGAACATGAGTGGCGAAGTACTGGGTCAAGGTCTTGAGCATCTCTTCAGTAGTAGCAGAAGTATATTGGCCTTGGGGCCTCTGTTGGTATGGGGCTCTCTGTTGGTATTGTTGTTGTAATGGTTGTTGACCACCTTGTGGGTCGCTCCATCTGAAACCCGGGTGGTCTCGCCCTCTCGGATTGTAGTTGGGTTGTCCATCAAAACGCGGTCTAGGGGGTCCGTAACCTCCTATAGAATTTACTTCAGTAGTATCTTATTCCTGTAGCTGAGGATAAGCATCAGTAGGGTGGAATTGATCACAGCAAATCTCACATGCTTTGACTTATTGAGGAGTGTTTTGGTTTGCCATTCTTTTCACCATCTCCTTCAACTCAGCTAACTCATTCAGCACATGGTTAGGTCATGCAGGAGTCACAGCATTGACTCTCTTTCTCTGGTACGTCTTACCAAAGCTCCTGGTACTCTCACTTATCTCCTGAAATCTTTCCATGGTTGCATCCGGTGTCAGATTAAGAATGCTCCCACCGCATGCAGCGCCAACCATCCTTCTCTCTTGATCGAGCAGGCCATTGTGTAAGTAGAGAACAAGATCCTGCTTGGCGTATCCGTGGAACGGGCAGCTAGAGCAAAGCCTCTTGTACCACTCAAGATAGTCATATAGCGTCTCATCAGCACCCTGCTCAATGTTAGCAATTGCCTTTTTCAAAGCATTCGCCTTCTTTGTTGGAAAGTACTTGTCAAGAAACGCCTTGTGCAGTTTAGTCCAGGTATTGATGGTCCCGGGGGGCAAGTGATAATACCAGTCGCTAGCAGAGTCTAGCAAAGAAAAACCAAAGGCTCTCATCTTGATTTGATCCTCTGTCACATTCCTTGGCTTCATAGTCATGCAGACATTGTGGAATTTATCCAGATGAGATATGGGGTCCTCTCCACTCAAACCATGGCATTTCGGGAGATAAGCAACAACTCCAGATTTTAGCTCAAAGTTCACCCCTTCATCAAGTGCAGGGATGACGACAGCCAAGGGGGGTTGTGCCCCAATGTTCGGTTCAGTCAGCTCTCTTAGAGTTTCGGCCATTGCAGCAGGAGGGATATCAACAGGCTCAGTCGTCTCAACTGTTTCAACTGTTTCAACTTCTGCTTCTTCTTCTCCTTGATCGCGTAGGTTCGCACGGAATGATCTGTCGATTTCTGGATCAAAAGCAGCTAGAGGAGAGTTAGTACTACGGGTGTCGACCATAAGATAGATCTCCACCAAAGTCAATCACAAAAACACACAACAAAACAGAAAACTTCCCCGGCAACGGCGCCAAATTTGACGTGGCCGAAATATGCAATGCAAATATCGTTGAATGGCCTAATCAAAGTAAAAGTCCTAACAAACCTACTAAACAGATGTATAGGAAGCAAGTAAGGGTCGAACCCACATGGAAGATCTGATGAAGTATGCAATTATGATCAACAAGTAACAAGGAAGGGGGGTTTTGGTTATCAAACAGAGTAAGGTAAACAACTTTAGTTGATTGAGAATATGATTTGGGGAAAGTAGTTCCACTAGAACGAGATCCACAATACAGATATGTAATTTGATCACTGAAATCTATTAAATCCAAGTTCTTTTACTATTCTTATGATTGTTCCTATCCTGATCGTAAATAACTACCAATTCAGACAGTTGTTGATAGTACTTACTACAATATCAATGGAAGAAAACCTTACCACTAATAAAGCAATAGCATTCATACAAGGGTATAGGATACATGCAAATAGAAGAAAACCTTACTATTTAACATGCAAATAATTATCTCTCACAATTGCACACTCGTATTCCACTATATGCAACAATTGTGTTTGCTACTAGATATGCACTCGTATTCCACTATATGCAAATCCTAGCAATTTGATAAATATTACTCAACCTAGTTGATCAGGCTAAGAAGAATAACGATAAATCAATACTCAATAATATCAAGAGAATTAAACCAACACATATAAGAATAAGAACAAGGAATAGAAATCTCACAAACAGATCAACTGTATTGCTTCAAACGTCTAGTAGAATAAGGGGAAATTAGTGCTCCATTGAGATGCAAAATGAAACCCTAATTGAGAAAAGAAAACTACGATGATAATAAAATTGTCTTTCTCAAGACCTGGAAAGAGGTCTTTTATAGGCTTAGGGGAAATAAACTAAACCTAACGAAAATAGTAAAGGAAATAAAATAAAATAAAAATGGGAAATCCGAAAATGCAAAATAAGGAAATAATGTCTTCGCTGGCCGCGAGGCGTTACGCGCCCACCGCGGGGCGGTGACTCCCACCACGGGGAGGCGGCTGTCTTTTGGCGCGACCAGCTTCCTTCTCTGAGACCCACCACCGGGTCGCGGTGGAGTCTGGCGCGGGGCGGTGACACCCGCCCTCTCCTTTCTTCAGCTCTTCACTTCTTCTCTTCCATACTACCAAGTGTTGGTAGCCTTCTCCAATTAGTCTTCAAGCGGATCCTCATCCATCTTCATCTTCTCCATCCTTCATTAAACTGTAAATCCCTGGATATCTTCAATTCTCTCCACATCTTCTAGATTACAGACTTAACCTCAAATCTAGTCATAAACTCCTCTAAATAATGCTAATAATTGCTAGTAAAGGTGCATGAAATGACACCTATCAGGAGGCCGCCCACGAGTGCGACGAGCATGAGGAAGTAGTGGGTTTGGAAATAAGGAGAGAATAGGGGGAGAGTAGAAGTAGTAGGGGAAAAGGAAGGCTGTACACTCGGAGCAGCTGCGACAGGAGGGGTTATAGAAGGATTGATAGGGCAAGCAGGATTCGGAGTCTCAGACGAGATGATCGAGGTCGGTAAAACGATGGTAGCTTTACAGCTCCTAACAGAGACTACAGCAGGCACGGTCGGAGCTCGGACAACAAGCGCTACAGCAGTAGCCAGAGAGCTCACAAGGGGAACAAGAGGTTGGGAGCTCTCATGGGCTCACGGGCATTGGTTACATTTATGTCCAAACGTCTTGCAAATGGAGCAGTGCCAAGGTAACCAATCGTAATCGAGCATTTGATGAACAACTTCTCCATCCGGTCCATGGAAGCGTATTTCGCTTTTCAGAGTTGATCTGGTAGAAATATCAACCAAAATACGAGCAAAGGAGACTCGATCTTGCATTGCTGTAGGAATATCTTTTTGGATGGGTTTGCCAATAGCAGATCCTATTTTGCACAACATCTCTCCAAAACCGAACGTCAAGGTTGGGAAGAGTAACCCAAACCGGCAGTGAGTCCAGACAGGAAAGGTCAAGTCTCATGCCCTGCTCCCATTTCTTGAGGATTAGAGGTTTTTGTCTATTCATCATCCAAGGCCCATCAGCAAGAATTGAGGTCAGATCCTCTTCAGACTTGAACCAAAACACAAATAGTCCACTATCATTAAGGCAAATTTTAGGGGCAACCCTTTTCTAGTGTTTAGCAACATAACTCTCCATGGACCTGTATGAACAACTCATACCCATCGGGGCTCCAACTAGGCATAGATTCCAGCGTTCAACCATTTCAGCAACATCATCATAAGAGAAGTGAATATCCCCATATTTGAATCCCTCAATGTAGCAAAGAGCCAGCTGTTGTCGAGATAGCAAGCTCGTCTGAGCCATAGTAGAGTAAAGTGGGCGCTGTGCAGGGGGGTGTACCCACTACTAGCAACAACCAGCCCAGCGCCTAGAATGGAAGTGGTGGGAGCAGGGGCCTCTGAAGGGGGAGGCACAGGGGAGGGATAGGGGGTGGGGCAGGGGAAGGTAAATGAGTAGGGGGAGGAGAGGAGATAAGCCCACAGAGGGAGCCAATAAAGCGGGAGCCGACACAGGTGGGGCAGGAGCCGGAGAACTCAAAGCCGAGACAAGATCTGGAAACTCAAACACATCCATGATAGAGAGACCCTTGGTGGCGCAGGCAGAGACAACAGGAGGCTCAGGGGCACCAGGGCAAGCCGAGATGGCTTCCTTGAGCAGCCGGAGATTGTTGCTCTAAATGAGCTCTGCCAGAATGGACTCAAACGAGCTACCGCTGCATACTGAGTCCGGGGACAGCCCAAGAGGACCACGGGAAGGGGGGTAAGGGAAGAGACTTTCACAGATTTCTTTTTGTTGTGCTTGGGTTTGTGCTTGGACTTGCCCATCCCCGGTCGACTGAGTCAAGCGAGAGGCTTGAAACAGGGCCAAAGAACGCCGGAGGAAAGAAGGAGGGGGTTGATGGTGGAAGCAAACAGAAGGGAGTGTTTTAGGTCAAAACCGATAATCATACTCTAGCTAAAAATAGATCAGCACAAAGCAATGTTTGATGATCTGACAATAAATGTATACTTCTCTAGGGTTTACATAATCATATACAAAGACAATCACATGCTAAATTCATAAATGGATAGCTCAATAAGAATGAATTTGAAAACAACTAATACAACCCTAACCTTAAATAGCAATCGCCATGTTTGCATCTAAGCTATCTTACAAAAAAATATTATTTTAAGCAACATGCAACCTAACAAACTCTACATAGCTTTTTTTTTGGGGAAAGCTTACCAGAGGTTGTTTTAGTTGGGCATTCTCTTCTCTTAACTTAGTTCTGCTTATAAACTATGTACAATTGTCAATAACAAAGACCCAAGTAATAATCAAATAGATGTATAGGAAAACTATTATTCTCTGAGGCATGCATATCGGGCAAACTCAAATGATTGAGAGTTATTTTTTTTAAGAAATATCTTTTCTTTTGAACTCATATAAAATCATAGTGATGTGACTATGCCTAGGGTCAATCATGAAGTGCTCGCCGTTGCCGATGTCGCCGCAGCCACACTCGCGCCTAGGGCCACTTCCTCTTCTTCCTCGAGCCCAACTCTACTTAGTCCAACCTATACTTCGTCTACAACCTCCATTGATCCAATGCCAAGATCTCAAGCCAAGAGTGTCGAGAGAAATGCAACGATGCTTGGTCCTCATCTCACTCGCTCAAGAGTTGCCGACACGGCTAAGGTTTCATCTCCTATTCACGACGTTGAGCCACCTTCCAGTGTGATCACTCGAGCCCAAACATCCAGACTCCAAACCAGGCTCATGGAGGGACTTATGACTCAGGGAGTGCCGAGAGAAGTTCAAGTTGGCTTGGTGACTTTGCTTATGGCTTGTCCGAATGGTGATTGAAGGCTAACTTTCAAATGGCTCGAGCGTTTTGGCTGATATTTTAATGCGGACTTTAATATGTTGTTATTTAAGTACAGTCAAAATTCAAGTCATTCCTACTTGAATTGCATAGTTTAACTGGTAAAACTCTTCGGCTTGCCTAGGGTATTTGAAGAGTTGTTTTGTGGCTCGGATTTGGTCCTATAAATAGGGCATTCTCCTATATTTATAATCACTCAAGTTTCAATCAAATATCTCAGCAAAAGTCTAGTGTTTCCCTCTGAATGTTTGCAGAAAAATTCATCTTGCTAGTGAGTTACATCGAGTGTCGATCGAGTGTTCTTGAGTGCGTCACATCTCAGGTTTCTCTTGATCTTGTTCTCTGCTTTTGTGGTGCATCATATCCACCAATGTAAAGAATATCTATCCCTTTAAAACCCATTAGAAAACATCCAAAAAAAATCATCCCTCAACAGTCCCAAAATCGTCCAAAATTCATCCAAGAAAACCTCCACCGAAGAGATCTATCTCAATCCTAATATGGAGAAGAAAGCACGAGTCCTTCTTACCTTAAACTGAGCACTTTGAGGCGCGATCATTATCACGTAGTATCATAGCAACACAAGGTAAGGCATTCAAACCAAGTTCCTTTTAAGTTGAAACCAAATCGGACTTGCTTTGCTCAAGTTTTCCTTGCTTTGTTGGCCTCGTTCTTGATCTGAATTTTTCTCCTTCCATTGTTGCGTGTTGATCCTTTGAACCAAGGTTGAAGATGACCTTTTGGAGTGCCTTAAGTTGATATTGAAGTAACTAGCTTCATTGAATTAAACTCTTACTTTATTAATCACTTGCTGTAATAACCCCTAAAAATCCTGAACTGTCATTTTGTATAAAAGACATGATGGGCAATTTCTGTAACCTTTGTAATCTCTGTAATAATCTCTTGAGCGTAATATTATACGTTTAATAAGATTTTGGGGTCATAAAGTATTTGGGAGTGCTAAAATTAATAGAATTTGGCATGTCCTCGAACAAGACCAGCGACCAGAGGCCAGAGGCCAAGGAACGCGATCACGGTAGTTCCGCGACCACAGAATGAATCCACGGGCGCAGATTCGCCCAAAAGCCAATCCGCAATCGCGGCTCCGTTTCCGCGATCGCAGATCTCTGTTTCTTCGTCTTCTTCGTTCTTCTCTGAGCTTCACCGATTCGATTTTCCCACACGTGTTGTAACGCTCGCCGGTGAAGGAACTTGAACTGCTTGGAGTGCTCGGCGTTGGGCTTCCTCCACCCTATAAATAGGGGCCTTTCGCTACCGATTTCTTCATCTACAGCTCCATCATCTCTCTCTCTCTCTCTCTCTCTCATTCTTGTCGTCGCCGGAGTTTTCTGAGGTCGCCGGAGTTTCTTGAGGTCGTCGGAGCATCGCCGGAGGTTGTGGTAGCCTTATGGAGCCGAGAAGTGGTGGTCGTAGCGAGCTTTCGTCCAAGTTTGGAAGTCGTCGTCGTCGTCGTTGGTAAGCTCGGAACGCCTCTAAAGTCGTCGTCGGAAGGGAGAACCGCGACCGCGGGTATGAATTCCGCGACCGCGGCTCTGCCCAGATTTCCGCGTATGTGCTAACCGCAACCGCGGCTTGCCCAGCAAGCGTGATCGTGGCTTTGGCAACCACGGCCGCGGCTTAGGCTTGTTCCCTTTTGTTCATATCGTTTATTCGCTTCGTATCCTCGTTTCGTTCGTATCGTATCTAACTTAGGGTTCCGTCTGTTGTCTCGTCGTCATCGTAGGAATCCATCCTCAGGATCCAGTCTCCAGATCTCGGAACCCGACATCTTCATTCGTCTAGTCTAAGGAAAGTGGTGGTTCGCTCTTCCTTATCATTCCATATTTCCTTTAGTTATCAATTACTTGTTTGTTAATTAAATTGGAGTGAAGTGTTGTTTTCGTTTGGGAACAAATTTAATAAAACAATGTGCTAAAATATGATTCTATAATAGGTTGTATATATTGCTAGAAACAACTCTATTATACATGATATTACCGTGATGGTTTTGGTGTGGATTTATGTATGAACTTACATGTGTAGTTAGAACGAGTATTCGTAGGAACTCTATGTACCTTGCGAGGTCTAGTAGTTTCTTTATAACTGGTATTAGGAGGATTTTGCCCTAGTACTATCTGGTCATGACTGTATCCTTATTCAGGGTAGGTGCACACAGTTGGTGCCAACAATCGGGATTAATTCCAAAAATATCTCTCGTATCGAGATGATATGCAATAAAAGCTTTAACGTGAATATACGTTTTGTAACTAAATAAGATAAGTGAGGTTATGCACATAATTAATGAACCTTCGGGCGAGAAGTACAACTTGGAACCCGCCCGGACTTTGGTTAGAGTAAGTCTTCTTTCCAATCTGGATTCGCATGGCACGGTGAGGTTGGTCGTGGACCCAAATGATCAAGTCATTTTTAAAAGCTTGTGTGAAAACTATAAACATTCCCAAACACTTGTCATACATTTCCGTAAGACTCAACTTCCTTGGAGTCTTCTCTTCATACGTTTCCCATAAGGCTCAATTCATTTGGAGTCTTCTCTTGATCATATATTTTCCTTATATTTCTGTAGAAGTGTTGAGGTTCACTGTCACCATCGGCTATTATTCGAGAAGCGACGGGTGTAACCTAATACGACTACCTAGAACCTTTCTCTTTGTACCCTTGCATAGTATTTCATTAGACTAACCAACCGGTTATTTTCCTTTGCATGGTTGGCTGGTGTCATCCGTCTCATACGTCACATCAGGTAAGTTTCTGCATCAGTGAAGGCATAGACTCGACGAGAAGGAGGTTGAGATCCTGGCAAAGGTCACTTGATTAAGACCCATTGTGGCGTTTTTATTTATTTTCAAGACCTCCGTTGTAATAAATATTTAGTATTCGATAAAATGTAATTTGCGACGAAATATTATTTGGGGCAGATTTATTGCCAGTTAATAAAGTTCGTGTTATTGTATAGTTGTTATAAAATGATTTAGCCTTGGGTGACCCCAGATGTGTAATCTGAGGTCACTGGCGGTAATACTTTCAAAGGGGAATTTGGGGGTGTTACAGATTTGGTATTAGAGCTAAAAGTTTTAAACGGGTTTGGGTTTTCAAATCGTTTTACTTAAAACAAAAAATTTATAAACCGTTCTCCATTTGTGTTAAGACATTTGTTGGTTAGTTCCAAAAGTCAAAAAGTTTTGAACAAAATTATACTTTGAGTAAAATGTGATATTTTGAAATCTCTGCCATTCAAGTCGTGCCTTCTTTTCCGGTCTGATATACAAAGTTAGCTTCTATATTTAGAAAGAATAATCCCTTCTCGTCGCCTCGCAGGATATGGGCTCATTCGTGTCTCAGCTTAAGGGTAAGAAGGGCGTAGAGATAACTTCGCCACCTCAGGCCGAGCTAGTTTTTCCCGTCCTTCCGAGCTGCACACAAGTCGGGGAGCCGAGTAGCCCACCAGAGGAGGATAAGACCGTCCTAGTGGAGTCGGTAGTGCTGGTATCCGACCGGGTGGAGGATCCCGAGGAGGATCCGGAAGAAGACCCAGAGGAGGATCCCGAGGAGGATCCAGAGGAGGACGAGGAGGAGGACCCTGAAGAGGACCCCGAGGAGGACCTCGAAGGGTACTGTTATGAATCGGATGGTCTGGAGCACCTGCTCGTGGATGGGGAAGATTTGGGGATGCAGTTCATCTTCCCAAGTCCGGAGAATCCACTAGTTCATGATTACCCACCGTTGAAGGTGACTGAGCTTGCATCTAAGGTTAATCATCTGTTACAATATACTGGTCCAAAAGTGTCGAGTGAGGAGCAGAAGATCTGGCATTTCCACGAATGGATGAACCCAGACATCAAGTCGTTGATGGTGCGCCATGGCTGCTCTACTCTGGAGCAGTATGTGGATGCCGCCTATAAATTGGAGGTGACTCTGGAAGAGTTAGCGAAGAAGCGCAATCGCCAGAGACCGGCACAGAGCCAGCCTCAGGATAGTGGGTTTAAACGACCCGCGCCATCGTCGCATTTTGCCAAGTCTAGCCGGGCTAGAACTGAGGTGACACAGTCGGGTCCTACTCAACGCTCGAGCCAAGGCAAGAACCTGATCCAGTGCTATAACTGTGGAATGCCGGGACATAAGAGCAACGAGTGTCCGAAGGACAAGAGGACGTGTTTTGCATGCGGAAAGGAGGGGCACTTGCAGACGTTTTGTCCTCAAAGGAGGCAGAAGGGGGATGAGTCGCAGCAAGGGTCAGTTAGCCATAACAACCGACCCCAATTCAAGCCTGTAGAGACTCCTAGCCCTTCGACGCAGACGACTGCTCAGAATAAGGGGAAAGCCCCAGCTGCTTCCGTAGGTCAAGGTCAGCGACTATATGAGATGCGTGAGGCTGACGGACCAAATGCTCCAATTGCTCAAGGTACTCTATACCTCCATTCTACATCTGTGTGCATATTGTTTGATTCGGGTACCACTCATTCTTTTATTTCGGAGAACTGTGTGAGTAAGCTAGGCTTAGTATGCAATGAGTCCTGCGAACCATTTGTGATGAACCTTCCAAATGGTGAACAATTAGTAGGGACCAAGAGTTTGTCGGAATTTCCGATTACCATTCAAGGTCGGAAGTTCGATGCCGACTTAATCTGTATAGCCATGGCTCCATACGACATCATTCTCGGGATGGACTGGCTGACGCGTCATGGGGTAGTAATCGATTTTAGCTCAAGGACAGTGACAGTTTCATCTAGGGGCCAGTTTGTATGCAAGTTCAAGGGTCGTAATGACGCTGATAACGGAAAGCTCATCAATGCGATGGCTGCGTGTAAGCTACTTCGACAAGGTTGTGTCGGGTACCTGTGCTATCTGGATAAGCCCAAGAAGGATGAGACTTCAGTTCATGATGTTCCTGTCATATGCGAGTATCCGGATGTTTTTCCTGATGAGATTCCCGATTTACCCCCGAATCGTGACGTGGAGTTCACCATTGATCTCGAGCCTGGAACCGCGCCGATTTCTAAAGCACCTTATCGGATGGCTCCAGCGGAGATGCAAGAATTGAAGAAGCAACTTGAGGACCTTCTTGAGAAAGGGTATATAAGGCCGAGTGCATCGCCTTGGGGCACTCCAGTCTTATTTGTCAAGAAGAAAGATGGATCGTTCAGACTTTGTATCGACTATCGAGAGTTGAACAAGGTCACAATCAAGAATAAGTATCCGTTGCCTAGGATAGATGATCTGTTGGATCAACTACAGGGAGCAAAAGTCTTTTCCAAGATCGATCTGAGATCTGGTTACCATCAGCTCAAGATTCGTGAGGAAGATATTCCGAGGACTGCATTCCGGACGAGATATGGGCACTACGAGTTCGTAGTCATGCCATTTGGGCTTACTAATGCTCCGGCAGTTTTTGAGGACCTGATGCATAGATGTTTCCACCAGTATCTGGACAGGTTCGTGGTGGTATTCATCGACGATATCCTGATCTATTCTCCGAGCGAGGAGGCTCACGAGGAGCATCTTTGTATCACCTTGTCAGTCCTTAGACAGAATCAATTGTATGCAAAGTTGTCTAAATGTGACTTCTGGATTAAAGAAGTGGCTTTCTTAGGCCATGTGATCAACGAGAATGGGGTTATGGTTGACCCTCATAAGATCGAAGCGGTAGCCAACTGGAAGCGACCTCAGAATGTGAAGGAGGTGCGCAGTTTCTTGGGACTTGCAGGTTATTACAGACGGTTCGTGGAGGGATTTTCAAAGATCGCTCTACCCATGACCGGGTTGCTCCGCAAGGTCCACAAGAAGTTCACATGGGACGACAAGTGCGAGGCAAGTTTTCAGGAGTTAAAAAAGTGTCTGACGTCCGCACTAGTTTTGGCACTACCAGAAGGAACTGATAGTTATATGGTCTATAGTGACGCTTCAAAGCATGGGTTAAGATGTGTATTGATGCAAAAGGGAAAGGTTATTGCATACGCATCTCGGCAATTGAAGACCTATGAATCAAATTATCCGATGCATGATCTAGAGTTAGCGGTTGTGGTTTTCGCGCTGAAGATTTGGAGGCACTATCTCTATGGTGTTAGGTGCCAAATCTTTACCGACCACAAGAGTCTCAAGTATGTGTTCACTCAGAAAGAGCTGAATATGAGACAACGTCGCTGGTTGGAGCTACTCAAGGACTACGACATCGAGTTGTTGTATCATCCGAACAAGGCTAACGTAGTAGCCGATGCTTTGAGTCGGAAGACGCCGCACGAGACCGTAGTAGCTCTGCTCACTGCTCAGACCAAACTGCACCAAGGATTGTGCGAGATTGATGTCTTGTATGATCAGCGTCGAGGATGCCTGAGTATGTTGGAGATTCAGGCTACGCTACTAGATCAGGTCAAGGAGAAGCAGGTTGATGATGCGATCTTAGTGAAGTTAAGTAGTGAAGTGATGGATGGGAAAGCTCCCGGATTCGTGATTCAAGATGATGGATCACTCTGGTTTCAGGACCGGATTTGTGTGCCTGACGTAGATGACCTCCGCCAATTGGTAATGAAGGAGGCCCATTCGTCAGCTTATTCTGTACATCCAGGATCCAGTAAGATGTACAAAAGACCTCATAAAGAAATTCTGGTGGCCCAACATGAAGTGGGACGTAGCAGAATTTGTGGAGAAATGCTTGACTTGTCAGAAGGTCAAGATAGAATACCGCAGACCGGGTGGTGAATTGCAACCTCTCCCAGTGCCAGAGTGGAAGTGGGAGGATATTGCGATGGACTTCGTCACGGGGTTTCCGAAGACTCAGAGTCAGAAGGATGCCATATGGGTGATCATTGACCGGCTCACGAAGAGTGCTCATTTCGTGGCCATCAAGTCAACTTGGGGAACCCAGAGGCTATCAGAAGTTTTCCTACACGAGATTGTTTGATTGCATGGTACGCCAAAAACCATTGTATCGGAACGTGATGGCCGATTCATGTCGAGATTCTAGAAAGAACTCCACAAGGCCATGGGGATTGAGTTGAGGTTTAGTACTGCGTTTCATCCTCAGACGGATGGACAGTCTGAGAGGACCATCCAGACACTAGAGGATATGCTGAGAGCTTGCGTACTAGATCGTCCGACCAGCTGGGAGAACAGCTTAAGTCTGATTGAATTCACGTACAACAATAGCTGGCATTCTACTATCAAGATGGCTCCATTCGAGGCTTTGTACGGTCGGAAGTGCAGATCTCCAATTTGTTGGGATGAGAATGTCGACAAGATTCTGCTCGGACCGGAGTTAGTCGAAAGGACTGCCTCAGACATTGCCTTGATCAGACAGAGGATGCTTATAGCTCAGAGTCGACAGAAGTCCTATGCTGATATGAAGCGCATGAATGTCGAGTTTGTGGTTGGTGACAAGGTGTATGTCAGGGTGTCACCATCCAAGGGTGTGTTCAGGTTCGGCAAGCGTGGGAAGCTCAACCCTCGCTACGTGGGACCATTTGAGATCCTTGACAGAGTTGGATCTCTAGCATACCATTTCGTATTGCCGCCGTCGGCGCATCCGGTGCATAACGTGTTCCACGTGTCTCTGCTAAGGAAATATGTGTCAGATGTGTCTCATGTGCTGAGTTATGAGGACATCGAGATTCAGGCAAATGGTACCTACGAGGAGAGACATGTGCGTATTCTCGAACGCCATGAGAAGCACTTGAGGAACAAGGTGGTACCATTAGTGCGGATCCTTTGGTTCAAGTCGGGATCTGAGGAGGTAACTTAGGAAACCTGGGAGACTGAGTCGGATATGCTTAGTCATTTTCCCGAGCTGTTTTTGGCCTAGTTTCGGGATCTCTGTTTCTTCGTTCTTCTCTGAGCTTCACCGATTCTCTTTTCCCGCACGTGTTGTAACGCTCGCAGGTGAAGGAACTTGAACCGCTTGGAGTGCTCGGCGTTAGGCTTCCTTTACCCTATATATAGGGGCCTTTCGCTACCGATTTCTTCATCCACAGCTCCATCAACTCTCTTTCTCTCTCTCTCTCTCTCTCTCTCTCTCTCTCTCTCTCTCTCTCTCTCTCTCTCTCTCTCTCTCTCTCTCTCTCTCTCTCTCTCTCGTTCTTGTCGTCGCCGGAGTTTTCTGAGGTTGCCGGAGTTTCTTGAGGTCGTTGGAGCATTGTCGGAGGTCGTGGTAGCCTTGTGGAGCCGAGAAGTGGTGGTCGTAGTGAGCTTTCGTCCAAGTTTGGAAGTCGTTGTCGTCGTCGTCGTTGGTAAGCTCGGAACACCTCCAAAGCCATCGTCGGAAGGGAGAACCGTGACCGCGGGTATGAATTCCGTGATTGCGGCTCTGCCCAGATTTCCGCGACCGCGGATGTGCTAACCACGACCGCGACTTGCCCAGCAAGCGCGATCGTGGCTTTGGCAACCACAGCCGCGGATTAGGCTTGTTCCCTTTTGTTTGTATCGTTTATTCACTTCGTATCCTCGTTTCGTTTGTATCGTATCTAACTTAGGGTTCCGTCTGTTATCTCGTCATCGTCATAGGAATCCGTCCTCAGATTCCAGTCTCCAGATCTCGGAACCCGACATCTTTGTTCGTCTTGTCTAAGGCAAGTGGCGGTTCGCTCTTACTTATCATTCCATATTTCCTTTAGTTATCAATTACTTTATTGTTAATTATATTGGAATGAAGTGTTGTTTTCGTTTGGGAACAGATTTAATAAAACAATGTGATAAAATATGATTCTATAATAGGTTGTATATATTGCTAGAAACAACGCTATTATACATGATATTACCATGATGGTTTTGGTGTGGATTTATGTATGAACTTACATGTGTAGTTAGAACGAGTATTCGTAGGAACGCTATGTACCTTACGAGGTCTAGTCGTTTCTTTATAACAAGTATTAGGAGAATTTTGACCTAGTACTATCTAGTCATGACTATACCCTTATTCAGAGTAGGTGCACACAGCTGGTGCCAACAATCGGGATTAATTCCAAAAATATCTCTCGTATCGAGATGATATGCAATAAAAGCTTTAACATGAATATACGTTTTGTAACTAAATAAGATAAGTGCGGTTATGCACATAATTAACGAACCTTCGGGCAAGAAGTATAACTTGGAACCCGCCCGGACTTCGGTTAGAGTAAGTCTTCTTTCCAATCTGGATTCGCATTGCGCGGTGAGGTTGGTCGTGAACCCAAATGATCAAGTCGTTTTTAAAAGCTTGTGTGAAAACTATAAACGTTCCCAAACACTTGTCATACGTTTCCGTAAGACTCAACTTCTTTGGAGTCTTCTCTTCATATGTTTCCCATAAGGCTCAATTCTTTTGGAGTCTTCTCTTGATCATATATTTTCCTTATATTTCTGTAGAAGTGTTGAGGTTCACTGTCGCCATCGGATATTATTCGAGAAGCGACGGGTGTAACCTAATACGACTACCTAGAACCTTTATATTTGTACCCTTGCATAGTCTTTCATTAGACTAACCAATCAGTTATTTTCCTTTGCATGGTTGGCTGGTGTCATCCGTCTCATACGGCACATCAGGTAAGTTTCCGCATCAGTGAAGGCATAGACTCGACGAGAAGGTGGTTGAAGTTTTGTGATTTCAAAGGTTGAGATCCTGGCAAAGGTCGCTTGATCAAGACCCGTTGTGGTGTTTTTATTTATTTGCAAGACTTCTGTTGTAATAAATATTTCGTATTCGGTAAAATGTAATTTGCGACGGAATATTATTTGGGGCAGATTTATTGCCAGTTAATAAAGTTTGTGTTATTATATAGTTGTTATAAAATTATTTAGCCTTGGGTGACCCCAGATGTGTAATCTGAGGTCACTGGCAGTAATACTTTCAAATGGGAATTTGGGTGTTTTACACTTGCATTCAACTCTTGTGAGCTAGTAAAAACTTTTGACATAACCAACCCTCAACTAACTTTAAACCATCTTTGTTGAAAAGTTTTCAACTTTATTTTATGAATTTTATGCTTATTGTAAGGTTGAAAAATAAGGACATAAAAGTAGGGGAAAAGCACCAAGGTTTAACGCAAGAAAAGTGTTGAAACTCAAGTGTAAATTGCTCTCGGTTACAAGCAAAGTTGTTGACAATTTGCGAGTTGTAATTCAGTTCAAAGCCTTAAAAAAAAATCAAAATCGAAGAGAAAAAACGGTTGGTACCAGAAATACCCGGTCTAAGTAACAAAAGGGAAGGCCATAGAAGCATTGGTCCAACCAGAAAAAGGCTTCGAAGGCAAATCAAAGTTGTTGCCTAGTAGCTTCTTGTGTCCTTGTTTGAAACTTGCAATACTTAAAAGAACAAGGTCAAGTTGAATTTGTTGTTTCTTCACTTGCCAAAACACAAAACCTAGTCGTTACCCTAATTTTTGAGCATAACATTTCTGAATTTTGGGGTAAACTTCTAAGACTTGGCTCTTGTGTTGTGAAAGACCATTGTATAAGGTAGCCCTCTATTGTTTTAGTTCTTGGTTGTCGGTTTCTTGCTTTGCTAACCTTGCAAGGGGAGCGAATGGAGATGTCTAGCTTGGGTCGTATGTCACAAAGGGATTTCCTATGCTTTTGGGCTTATGGTGCTTCATATAGGGGGGCTCAACAACGTATCTACCCTGACTCCAACACTCATACGAGCACCTACAAAGATTTTCATGGCCAAGGTAACAAACCTTATGGGGACTATGGCTATGACTATAGAGAGGAAGAAAGATGGCGCACCCCAACAAGGTATCAAACCATCCCTTCTTTTGAACCTTATTATCATTCTTTGTCTAACCCTTTCGTGCAGACTAAGGGAGTCTATGACTCACCTAACTCATCTTTTAGCACATCCAAGGGCATAGAAAGAGTGAGCCCACAGCCGCGGGTTAGGACACGTGACATCTGATGTGTCATGTGTGAAGGGAGAGGTCACTTCGCTGACATTTGCCCTAGCCAAAACTATACTTACGAGGATGAAGGATCCTTAGTGAGTGAAGTCGAGGTTGATGCATGTGAGTATGAGAAGGTCAAGAATAGGACTACCTCTAGCCACACCCCACATGCCGTAGTGGGAAAGAAGAACCGCATATGGGTATTGACGCCGAGGAGGATCAACTTCCCATAATTGACAGGAACCAGCCAAGGAAGGTAGCTCCACCATCACCTCCTAGGAAAGAAGGAGAAACTGATGCAGAAGCTTGTGAGCTTCCTATGACCAAGCTTTTTGAAGAGAAGTTAGAGCCTACGCAAAAGGAGGAGGAAGTTATGCAACCATCTCCTTCTTCTACAAAAAACAAGCTTTGCCCGACCATCATGCGTAGCTCTATAAATTCTTTGGTTTCTCCATGGATGGATGCGACACCTATGGTTCCTTTATGATTTCCATTTTCACTCCAAGAAGAGGTCGATGCCATAGATGTTGAGCATTCCGAGAAACCAGCTTTTGACTATAAAGAGAAAGTCATTCCAATGAAGCCTAATCTCAGGGAAGTAACACTTGTCCCTACTTTGTCAATTCCTTTCTCTTTAAATGAAAATGAGCATATAGAGAAGGGTAGAGGATTGCATGTGTTGACATTCGTTTTTGCATGTAGAAGTCGAACTAGATACTCTTGTATGCACTATAGTTCTCTTTCTCAATACATGTTTTATGAAATGCATATTGTTCATAATATTCTCATCATGTCTCGACATGTGGGCTATGTTGGTAGTTGCATTATGAAGCATGTACATAGGACTAGGAGGAAGAGTGGAATAGTTTGTGCATGCCTCCTTACATATCATGTAGTGATTAGAATTTGTGTTCTTACATTCTCAAATTTTATTGGTGGAGTTCGAGAGCCTTATTATTATGATTTTCTTGTAGGTCACATGGATTCGAGGATGAATCCCTTTCAAGGGAGGGAGGATGATGTGACTATGCCTAGGCTCAATCATGAAGTGCTCACTGTTGCCGATGTCGCCGCACCCGCGCCTAGGGTCACTTCCTCTTTTTCCTTGTGCCCAACTCCACTTAGTCCAAGCTATACTTCGTCTACAACCTCCATTGATACAATGCCAAGATCTCAAGCCAAGAGTGTCGATAGAAATGCAACGGCGCCTGGTCCTCATTTCACTCGCTCAAGAGATGCCGACGCGGCTAAGGTTTCATCTCCTAGTCACGGCGTTGAGCCACCTTCCGGTGTGATCACTCGAGCCCAAACATCCAGACTCCAAAACAGGCTCATGGAGGGACTTATGACTTAGGGAGTGCCGAGAGAAGTTCAAGTTGGCTCGTTGACTTTGCTTATGGCTTGTCCGAACGGTGATTGAAGGCTAACTTTCACATGGCTCGAGAGTTTTGGTTTATATTTTAAAGAGGACTTTAATATTTTGTTATTTAAGTGATGTCAAAAATTCAAGTCATTCCGACTTGAATTGTGTAGTTTAACTGGTAAAACTCTTTGGCTTGCCTAGGGTATTTGAAGAGTTGTTTTGTGGCTCGGATTTGGTCCTATAAATATGGCATTCTCCTACCTTTGTAATCACTCAAGTTTCAATCAAATATCTCAGCAAAAGTCTAGTATTTCCCTCTGAATATTTCCAAAAAAAATCATCTTGCTCGTGAGTTACATCGAGTGTCGATCAGGTGTTCTTGAGTGCGTCACATCTCAGGTTTCTCTTGATCTTGTTCTCTGCTTTTGTGGTGCGTCATATCCACCAAAGTAAAGAATATCTATCCCTTTAAAAACCATTAGAAACATCCCAGAAAAAGGATCATCCCTCAACAGTCCCAAAATCGTCCAAAACTCATCCAAGAAAACCTCCACCGAAGAGATCTATCTCGAGCCTAATCTGGAGAAGCAAGCACGAGTCCTTCTTACCTTGAACTGAGCACTTTGAGATGCAATCCTTATCACATAGCTTCGTAAAGTGTTTCAAAAGCTACTCAGTCCATCTAATATACACTAGAGTCAAACTAGGTGACATTTCTGAGCAAATGCATCAACATTCACAAAAAAGGTCATCTAAAATTAAGAGACAAATTCATATAACCAACCAAAATCATTCCCTTTCAAGCACACTTAGGTCAAAAAAATTAGTTCGTCTAAAGTTAAGAGGAAGTTTCATATATACATTTGTGTGGGTCTAATATGTATGAACAAGAAGTCAGCATGAACTTTGTTCTAATAGCTCCTAGATGGAGCCTTTCAACCTTATTTCACCTACTGAATCACCAAAATCCATAAGGAAACAAAATGATTACAATGTATACATTAAAAGCAAGACACAACATATTCATTTAGGCCTTTTATCGAACATCTAAAATACAATGGTCGACAATAGTTGATTTTAGCATGTCTTTCAATATCTATTTACATGCATGGTATTAGTTGGCCAGACAGATCCATATTTTACTTCATTTAATGAACTTACCTTAATAAAAAAAAATTGAAGTAGTGAACAACAAAATTCTACTAGTTGAGTGATAATGAACGGATTTAGAATACAAGAGAAAAGGTTCATTTGAAAATAAGACTTGCAATCACTTCAAGAACAATTTCATAGGAAAAATAGAACACTTAACAATTTAAGATAAAAAAGAGAAACACCTAGCACCATAGTCAAACTTAACCAAATTTACAAAATTAAAACACGAATCTAATACAAATTTATGAAATAAATTTAGAAAACATAGATTTGCAAACAAAGTACAAGGCCATTTCATTGAAATGCGAACGAAACATGGAATCTAAAAGTTACAATTAGACGATTAACAAAACAATAGGGCTACTTAAAAAAGCTAGGATTCACAGAGAAAGGAACCTCAGAGGTGACGATGTACGACGCAATGAGCACAGCTTTATGTGAGGAGATAAACGACCTCTTGGTTCCATAAATCTCGACAATCGTCAATGGATTCAAATAGAGTACGAGATTGTGAAAGCCTCAAATGGATCATAAATTATGAAACATGGCGGAGAGTTCAACGCAAAATAGTTGAAGAATAAATCCCAAAACTGAAAGCAAGATGTAATTGACCTTAAGCTCAAAGTTGTCCCTCTCTCCCATTAACAATTTCTCTCTCACTTCCAGTAGAGACAAGAGAAGAGTGATAAGGGCTGATAGAAGGACCGGCCAATAGGTTGAGGATAAAATGGATATACATGTTATCCCCACGTACAAAAGACAAGCTAAATTCAATTTATTGAACCACTTCATTAAGTACATTGATAACCGTTTCATCTGATATTAAGTGCTACAAGACCGCTGCAATACCATCAACCACTGCAAATCAGTGTTGCCTTAGACTAGAACTTGTATACCGCCACAAAAACCGCTTCAATAGCCTCATCCGCTACACTTGACCGCTTCAATAGCCTCATCCGCTGCACATGACCGCTTCATTAGATCGTTTATGTAGTAATGCCTCAATCCAACCAATGCATGCAAAGCAAATTTTCATGTGAACGTGTGTTTGTACCTGATATACTCAATAAATCTCTAGTATAAAGTGTGTTTGTACATCTCTAATTTATTTTAGTTTGTAAACTTCTAGTATAAATTGTATGAACATCTAGTATGAAAATATAAACATTATGGTACAAAAAATGAACATCTAGTGTATATATATGTGAACCTAAAAGATAACATCTTAGAGCGATCAGAGAAAAAAAAAAAATTGTGGCCCGAAAAAAAAATCACAATATTACAGTACCAGTTAATCTCACCCCTTCCTTTTCCTTGATTCAATGTCTCACAATACTTCTTGTTTCTTACTCTAAGAGCTAAATGTATAGGAACCCCCTCTAACTTAATTTATACTATGCTATTTATCAAACGTCTAATTATCATGTAGGTCGTTGAGAATTGGACTTATATACTCACTTGTTTGAATGAAATATTTTTCAGTGACCAAATTAACTAGAAATTATAGAAGTTTGTAAAAATATATTAGAACCAAATCAAATCATCTAAGAATTAATGGAATTTGGGAGCAAAAGTGGTGCACCAACTCATGCTCGATCTGTTCTTTCTATTCCATTGCCTCTCGATCGAAAAATGGAAGAAGAATCTTATTTGGAGTGATCCAGATAATGTTAGATAAGAGATCGATAATAGTGTGTATGGTAAATGGTCATGTAAAAAGACCTTGCACATCTACACAAATCAATCATCAATGATTATAGGCAATAAATTAACATTAGGCCAGCCACCAGCGGACCCATAAATTATTCAAATTCAGATGTCACTATGTTTATCAGCTGGTGATGGGAAATGACTGAAATCAACTAGAAATTGAGTTGTAGGCAAGTATAATTAAGTTTGAAAGGAAAAGGGGTGCATATATATATAGTAATAGTCCGGTATGTAGAGAGAAGAGATGGTGACAGACCTGGCAATCGGGTTGGGCGGGCGGGTTCGGGTCTGAGTACTGTCGGGTTCTGGTTATTTCGGGTCGGGTCATTTCAGGTCTAAAATTTACCAGGTCAAACCAGGTCGGGTTATTACGGATTTATTGCCGATTCGGGTCAACTCAATGGGTCGAGTTACGCAATTTTTTCCTTTTTTTTTTGTTAATTTAATTTTGCTTTAATTTACAAAATATTTATATTAAGTTTTTTTCCGCATGGCTATCTATCGTTCAATTTTAATCCCGGTAAAAATAATGTTATCATAATGCCTTAACTCTTAATTTTAACATCTTAGTTATATTTTATTAAAACTATCTTATAAATTTATACAGTTATACAACTTATACACTTATAACTACGCAATAGAGCTTCGGCATAAGATTTAGGTTTGTACTAGCTTATCTTTTCGTGGCAGCATGTTCTACCCTAATAGAAAAAATAAATTAATAACCTTAAATTTAGATTTTAATTAGCAGTAGAGTTCTAAGTTGATATAACTTTTGATTCAAAGTGAAAAAAAGAAGAGGATCCCTCTCCCTACGAAGACAAGAAATCTTACATTTCAGAACAAGATTTTGCAGTTCTAATTCAGCCTTTGAGCTTTTTGAACATATATACATGTCTTATTCCACTACAATCACTTTCTCACACAAAAATCCACATCATTCACTGCACCCACCCTACTGATTCATCATATATATATATATTTCATCAATTCAAGAACTAGAAACAAGATTAATCATTCAATCATTTTCATCAAATATTAGGAGTGAAAATCATAACCATAAGTAACTCAAATCCTCATATAAACCAAAATTCAAATGTAACAAACAAAAAAATCTAACTGTGACTCATTACAAATCAAGCTATTTCATACAATCCACATAAAGTAAACACAGAAAAAAAGGAATTGAAGAGTTGATGATAGCAATATTCCTAATGCCATATATAATCTGAAATGACGAAGGTAACTGCAAATCTACGTTGTACTAAAATGACATTTTAGATTCAGCCATGAAATAATTCAACGAGAAATCTCAAGATTACAAAACTACGAAATCTCAAGATAACAGTCTTCACGAACCCTAGCACAGGAATTCGGCAACCAATAATTCAATTCCAGTAGGAGAGAATTGAACAAAGAGAAATAGGAAGATGACGAGAGGTATAAGAAAGATGAAGAATTGATCCAATGGAAAGATGACGAGATGAGGGAGAGAATTGAGAATCAAAGTACCTAGGCGAGGCGAGGCGACGCGACTAGCGAGGTTGGAGGAGATCAGCAGATTGGACGAGGCAAGGTGTCGCCGCCGGCGAGGCGAGGCGAGGAGTTGTGCAGCCTGCGTTGAACTTGTGAAAGAATGGAGGCAAGCCGCCGGTGAAGCGAGGTTGGAGGAGGCGAGGTCCCAAGAGCTGCGGATACCCTAAGCAGCTGAACGTGTGAAAGAAAAGAATGGAAAAGAATAAACTTGGGTCATCGGGTTTTAGGGTAGAATTTTAGAATGAGCGCCTGATTTTTAGGGTAGAATTTTAGAATGAGCGCCTGATTTTTATTTTATTTTTCATTTTCCTGTCTTTTTTTTATCCATCGGGTTGACCAGACTCGACCCGTTTTTGACCCAAAAATTTTCCGGGTCATCAGGTTTGATTGAAAACGGGTTTTCGATTCAACTTTACGGGTTATGATCCAAAAATTTTGAGTCGGATCGGGTCGGATTACCGGGTCGGGTCATATTTTGCGAGGTGATGGTGTATATAATTGGCCTCGAGTCAATCCAATTATAAAGATCGAGTAAGGAAGGAGTAATAAAAAGGCGGAGTTTGGTGTATTAGTTATCCGAAATGCGTAGAAATAGGCAACAAAGCAATAACTCTTCTCCTCATTCCATCTCTTCTTGACTTGAATAGAAACACGTACCTCTTTTTAAGGCCCACCGTATTAACTAGTCCATGTAGAAGAAGTAGAAGCAACCAACCAACCTATTCACTCCTCAACTCATGAGTCATAACATAAGACATTAGAAGATACTAGTGTACGTTTTGTTAAAGTTAGAATAGAATAACGAGGCGTACATTTGATATGGAGCGGAGCATGAAGGAATATGTACGTGTCCTTTAATCAAGATGATAATTATTAATAATAGCCCAATGTATATTGTTGGAAAAATAGATTATTTATTAAATAATAATAAAGTACTATCTATTTACTTGATAACATAAGAAAAATTATTTAAAAAAAAAGAAGATATTGTATGAATAAAAAATACTTCTTTCAAGTTAAAATGACCTTTATCTTATGAGATATATGATAAGATAATATATAATTGTTATATATATATTTTCCTAATATATTATAAGATAATAAAAAGGAAAAATTCAATTCACATACAAAGATGTGATATATGGATCACAATTAACTCCAACAGAGGGTCACGCTCGAACCTCCAAATTTGCTGGAGCTTTGTTCCTTTCTCGTTCGTTCGTTTTAATAGACGAAGACAAGACGATCTAGTACCGTACTCGTATAGACCAAGTAAAGGAATCATATTTGAAGCTCTATTTTTCAGAGTGATTTCGGAAACAAATTTTACATAAAAATGTTATTTTTTCATATGTGGTTAGTATCAAATTTATACATGATATCTTAAGTTAGATGTTAAAAAACTGAAAGCATCTCCATAAGTAACATAGAGTATACATATATATCCGAAACTCCAATATATAGAGAGAGAGCCTCTCTTTCTCACGTAGTATGCCTCCATTAATAGCCCTGGCTGAGTGGCTGAGTGCATGATCCCTCCATCCATCGATTCCAAAGCGATCAGAACTCACCACCACCTCTTCCCCCACTCCCACTCCACCTCTCTCTCTCTTTTGTCTCTCTGCAGCGCGCGCAGATTCATTAAAAGCAAAGCTGAGGAAAGATTCTAACGAAGTCCCCAGCACCCACTTCCGTTTCTTCCTCCTTTGCTTTCCAACTCGATCAACACCCCCCAAAAAGAGGGAAAAAAGTATGGACTACTTTTCTGATCCATCAGAGAGTGATGGGCAGTCTCATCTTTTCCTAGCTTCTACTCCATCTCATTTCTAACTATGTATATATATATATATATATATATATATATATCATTGGCATTTGTCATACCTACATATATACTACTACATGCTACTGTCTAATGTCTCTCTGATATATTTAATTGAGTTACTCACTCACAAGTCACACCCCTTTATTTCTGGTGATCCCCTTTTCTGAATCCTTAGTCCTAGTACTCTCCTACGCGCGCAGTAGTTTCATTTTTTAATTCATTGAATTGTATCTCTCATATATAATCAATTAATATCCCGAGTACATTAATTGATTATTCATGTATGTCCAGTCAGGCCGGCCTTCGATTCTCCTCCCTCTATGTATTTTCCCTCTTTTGAATATATACTGTAGTTAATAAATTGTTACTCCGTACTAATTAATTAGTATACATTTTTTAAAATGTGATGAACAGTAGACAAGAGAGGCTTGGTGGTGCTATATAAACAAGGGTTTGGAGTGCTATATTTCCTCACTATACTCTAGCTAGGGCACTTAATTTGAGATCGAGTCGTCTCATTTCCCCCTTGCTCTCAAAATCCAAGTCAACATGGCATCATCCAACAGGCACTGGCCAAGCATGTTCAAATCCAAGCCCCATGAGTTCAACTCTCCCCCCTACTCCTCCACCGCTTGCAAATCCAACCCTTTCCCTTCCTCTGCTGCAGGTATCTCCAAAAATTAATCTCACTTCCTTCCCTCTACTACGGAGTATTAATTGTTTAGATCGAGCTAGGGTTTTGATCTGATTTGTTTATTTTATTTGGTACGGTGTAGATGCGGAAGCGGAGAGGACGCCGGAGCCCAAGCCCAGGTGGAACCCTAAACCCGAACAGATTCGGATCCTAGAAGCCATATTCAACTCGGGTATGGTGAACCCGCCCCGGGAGGAGATCAAGAAGATCCGGGCTCAGCTGCAGGAGTACGGTCAAGTCGGCGACGCCAACGTCTTCTACTGGTTCCAAAACCGCAAATCTAGGAGCAAGCAGAAGAACCGCCAACTCAAGTCCGCCTCCGCCATCACCCCGCAAACCCCGCCGCTCGCCCCCGCCGCCCCTTCCTCCTCCTCTTCCTCCTCCTCCGACCGCTCCTCCCCTAATACCAACAAACCCCCAGTTCTTGAAATCTCCAATTTCCACCACCACAACGACCCCTTCCCCCACCAGGAAGTGGCCCCGCCGCCGCCGCCCTTCTTCTTCCCCGTCCAGCAGAACGGGGCGGTCCCAACTGGGCTGTGCTTCAATGAGTTCTTGGGCGGCGGCGGCGGAGGAGGAGGGTTTCCTTCCTTGCCACCGGAAGTTGTGCATCCGGTGGCGGAGGGAACTTTCTCCGGCCTATTGCTTGGTGATATGATGGGCGGCGGAGGAGCGCCGAGGAGGATGCTTGAGGATGGGGAGAAACTGAGGTTTGAGGCTGAAGAGCTGAGTTTCTTGGTTACTAACCCTACTAATACAAACACCATTGTGCCTCCAACTCCTGCTACTCCTCTTATGCTATCTTCATTCTCTCAACTCCAAGGTAACACTACTTTACTAATTACAGTTTTATTATGTGCTCGACGAACATAATTATCTTGATAAATGCAGTTCTTCGATGTGCATAATTAGATTGATTGATCTTGAAATTTCTAGGCACTCAACTTGTTTAATAAGGTTGGAATATACAGTAAATGATTTCCTATACTAGGCGAAAAGACCTGGCTGTCAAATGTGACATTTCACAAAAAGGTCGGTTTGAGTCAAAGTAGGTATGGTTATGTATGGAAATATGAGAAATGATGTATCACACAATTGTACTTTTTGACAAGATGTATATATCTAGTCTAGTCTGTAACTGATGAAGCGAAATGACGGGTTAATTATTGATATGCAACTACAGTTATATACTGTAGTTGTTTTTTCTCACATAAATACAAAAAACCAAACCCACAAAAAAATGAGATCAAGTAAGGCTGGGCTGTAATTTTCAGAGTAGCACAAGGGTAGCTGTTTCCGTGATTTGAGTACCATGATTCCCGGTCCGTGGCGCGTCTGGAAAACGTACAGATGAACGTGTGCATGGCGCACAGCGAAAGTTAAAAAAGAAAGAAAGAAAAAGCAACTGTTGGATTGATTGTGTGTGGTGCGGGTGCGGGTGCAGGTGAGCCGGGCGGAGGCTGCAGGCAGATGCTCGCCCCAGCACCGAAATCCACGGTGTTCATCAACGACGTGTCCTTCGAGGTTCCCGCGGTGGGGCCCTTCAACGTCCGCGAGGCCTTCGGGGAGGATGTGGTGCTGTTCCACCAGTCGGGCCACCCCGTGCCCACCAACGAGTGGGGCCTTACCCTACTCCCTCTCCAGCACGGCGCCTCCTACTTCCTTGCGCGCACGTTAGCATCCAAGCATCACGGCGCTACTCACCATCTTCTCCCGCCTTCTGAATTCCCTTTCCAACTTTGAGGTAAATTTCGAATTTCGAATAATATAAGGCACAACTATAAATTTTGCCCTATATATATGTAGGCAGTTTGTGATCAATCAGGTGTCATATGCTGTATGAGATTTAATTTGATATATGTATATAACACTGATTATATATGTTGACTGCACTAATCGCTTCTAAAAAAAATATTTGATGTTGACTTTCCTGGATTCGTCTTAATTTATTTAATGCAGATTTAGGGTGATGATTGATCAAGCGAACGGCCAAGATTGACTTTCCTGGGTGTTGTGCGCGCGCTGCTCTGTGTTGATCAATTAGGGTTGTAACTTGGGTAGTTCTATTAAGTATTAATTTCTATAAAATTTCTTTCATCTAGGGATCGTTCACCAATGAACTTGTTAAACAAGTGCTGTGTTATATATATATATATATATATGTTTGATTTATATAAGAGCTTAATTAGTCCTTACAACTATGTTAATTCCTTGGGTTCCAGGTCTCTTTCTTTCATGCATGATTAGCAGTACTTGGTAGCTTTTACATACCCAACTTATGATTTTTTTTGGAATTTTAAAGGTTAAATATATTAGATCAAAAAATTAGGGGTCGCATGTACAGAAAGGGTCAAGACTCAAGAGCAGCTAACTCAACTTAATATCTTGCGCAGAGAAAGATATGAAAACAGTTTGATCGAATATAATGCTCAAGTACCGTGACATTTATATTTCGGGAAGAAAATGAAATATACATATCTAATTTATAATTCAACGATAGTCGATCTTGTCTATAAGATTTTTTGGCGTCCAATATATATACACTCCGTATAATGCTATCGAACTGATAACATCGTTGAAAAGAAAAAAAAT
The DNA here is from genome assembly GCA_027886185.1 of Rheum nobile. Taxonomy (NCBI): domain Eukaryota; kingdom Viridiplantae; phylum Streptophyta; class Magnoliopsida; order Caryophyllales; family Polygonaceae; genus Rheum; species Rheum nobile. The sequence continues at coordinate 6,273,130 of WOAB01000490.1, read as the reverse complement.
GAAGCCCTTTTTTTTTTTTTTTCCAAAATAGAGAAGAACGTTATACTCCGTTAACAAAGATCATCTAGTCTATATTCCATATATATAGTCTATTTTATGGTTAATTCACATTGATTGGTTGTAGTGAAAATTTTATATTATTTCTTTCAAAATATATTTATCATATTTGACATAATTAAATTATTTCCACCATAAAATGTGTATGAAAATGAAAACGCTCTCTGGAATCCTAGAAATCCGTTGGCCGCCACCGCGGTGCACCCCAACTCTTCCCTTTGACGCTCAAACCCCAGATCTTCCCCATCCCAACTGCAGTAATAGCAAGACTCACCGACATGAACTGGATCGGAGTGGTTACCAACATCCCCGATTCATTTCCCCCAAATCCAGATTCAACCTAGGGGATTCTTGCGTCTAGTGGATCCGATGGCCGTCGCTGTCTCCCATGGCCGCTCACTTTCCTGGTGAGGTGGTCGCCGAACAAGAGCACCAGTGGTGCTGGTAGGGTGTCGCTCTGAAGCTACGAGTCTTTGGTGTGCTGCGGGTGATTCGCTCAGCCAACCAACAATCAGGGTTCAATTTTGTCTTGGATTCTCGACGCTTCTCCAGGTTTTATTGCTCTGACTATATCCTTCATGTTTTTATCTGTGACAATCTTCCTCTGTCGTCTCCTCTCTGCTATGTGGTGTTGTTTTGTTTTGTTTTGTTTCTGTTCACGGAATTTTTTTTGGGACCTTTCACTCTCTGAATTTGACCAATTACTCTGTGAAATATGATCTTGATGCTTCCTTGGTGTTTTCTTACCTTTGGACGTGGATCTGTGAATTAATTTCCCTGAATTCTTTGGAAGGTTTCTTTGGCGGTGGATTAGGCATTTTGGGTCTCATGTGCTTATTCTTTCTCCACTGGCCTTTCCCTGATCTTACCTCTGTGTTGCCCTTTACCTTGGATTTAAATTATGCTTTACCTATTGACTCTTTGAACCTGTCTCACCGTCTTTGATTTTCTGTGGCTTTCTCTTGGTGGTTTCATCAACTTTGTGCCACTGGCAATGACCCAGACATGAAACCTTGGCTTATCACTCGTTGCAACTTATCTGTTTTATGTTATTTGCATGAGTTTACCTGCACCTTGAATCTGCACCAGATTTTTGTGACCTATATCTTTACCTCTGACTTGTTTATCATCTCTTTTCGGCCTTCCTCTCTGTTTGTGGTATCCTATCTTCAACTATTGTTTTTGCTTTTTTGGCTCCAACCCTTTGACACTCCCCTCTCTAGTGGCTCCTTGCATTTTCTTATGAAGGTTAAACCTCCCGAACATTGTCTCAACGACTTGGTGCTTGAACCATATTTTATAATACTATTAATGGTGAATCGGTGTATGGAACAACTGCATAATTGCTCTCTAAACAAATACTACTATCAACCTCTTATCAGTACGATTATATTTGTTAGCACTCTTGATCTTTGTACCAGAACTCGGATATTTTCTATGTTCTGCTACAATTACCATGTGTTCAGGCATATTGGTAAGTATGTCTCTCATTTTGATCCTTCTAAGGGTCCTGTGAACTTCATTTATGGAACTCTTTTATGTATTACTCTACTATCTAATCTATTGTATCTGAAATTGCTACAGGGAACACTATACCTTATAAGTCAATGTGAGTACTCAGTTGGAAATTGGTACAAGCTTTTGGAACAAGGACAACATTTCACAAGGGAGACAAACTACAATTGGAATCCTTGTACCCTGAACAAACATTGGAGTAATGTATTCCTGATACATTTACTCTGGAGAACAATCTGGTCTTTGACCAACTATGAACAAATGAAATTTATAACACAAATTATTGAATCTAGACATGACTATGGACATTGGCACATGTATGATATGGGGAGTGTTGTTTTCTCTTCATTTGTAATTTCCTACTGTACAACGAATCAAGGATCTCAACTTTCTTACCCTGATATTTGGAATGAAGTCATTATAGTTAAGGTTAACAAGTTACCAAGTCATCGTGGCAAAATTAACACTGCAAACCTACACCATAATAGAAACAATATATACTACGAAACATCAGAGTTCTTTGCATCTCTATCTGGTATGCAGCCTGGTAAGGCACAAATAGCAATAACAACAAATCAAATTTTTACAAACAGTTGTAGCTTCCACACCACTAATCGAATTATGTATATATTCTTGTCTAAAAATATATATCATAATTATTTTATACAGAATATATGTGATACAAAATTTCTCTTACAAGTGAGATATAAATCAATGACCATATTTGAACCATTTCAAAAAGGTTTTTTTATGAAGATTACAACTTGGAATTGTAGAGGGATTGGAAAAAAAACACTTTGGACAGATATTGAATCCTTCTGTAAAATAGAACGGATCCAATTATTAGAATTATTCGAAACAAGAACAAACAAAGAACCAAATGAAAAAATCTAGAAAAAGGCAGGGTTTGACCAATTCTATTTTGTTCTCGTGACTGGGTTCTCGGGAGGAATCTGTGTCATGTGGAAAACATACCAACTAATAAATGAAATATTGGAAATACACAACATAACCTGGAGATTTATTAGTATCAAGTATACTAATCTCTACACTAACATTAAAATCACATTGATTCTGACTTATGCGCCTCCTTTTGAAGCTGGTAAAAATGATTTCTGGAATGGTATTATATCATTTGTAAAAAATAGTTCATATCCATGTATTATCATGGGTGACCTTAATGAAATACAAGATCCAAGCGAAAAGCTAGGTGTCTTACCACCACCTCTTACTAAATTCGCGAGACTTAGACACTTCAAAAATGACTGTGAATTGGTGGACATACCTGTACAAGGTAATATATTTACATGGAGGAAAAACAAAACAGAAATCGACAATATTTATGAAAAATTAGACAGGGTGCTAGTTCAACATCAGATTCTACAATGGTACCCGGACATATTTACAAAAAATTATGCCTTTACTAGCTCGGATCATTGCCCAATATCCATCGATCTAATGACCTCAACACCTTTCAAAAACCAACCCTTCAAATTTGAAAAAAATCTGGATGACCAGAAAGGATTTTCGAAATGTAGTTAAACAAGAATGGAGAACAAATTATCACGGATCTAGACTGTATAATCTGGTATCCAAAACAAAACTACTGAAAAAACAAGCGAAAATATGGAATAAAAGCACTTTTGGGAATGTTTCTACCCAGCTTCAAAACATAGAAAAACAGTTATCAAACATCCAAACCGAGATCTGCATAAGAGCTAACAATACTCTTATTCAAAAACAAAATAGACTCGTTGAAAAAAAGGAACAACTTCTGAATTTTCAAAAGATTTTTTAGAATCAACGAGCTAAAGTAAAAAATATTAAATTTAATGATACAAATGCTAGCTATTTCCATAAAATAGCTAGCGGAAGAAGGAACAAGAAAATTATAAAGGAAATTAAATCCCAAGAAGGAACTAGCATCATTGGAGAAGAAAACATTAGAAATGAGATAAGAAATGATTTTATCAAAAGATTCAAGAGTGAAGAAATAAATGATGGTATTCTTCGTGAAAACCTTGATCTAATACAAACCGAATCAGCCAATAAGGATAATCTCGAACTAACAAAAAATGTATCTAATGAAGAGATCAATAAAGTTGTCTTCGATATTGGTGTTGATAAGTCGCCTGGGCCAGATGGTATGACAACAGAATTTTATCGAAAATATTGGGATATTGTAGGCCTCTGTTATCCAAGCAGTGAAAGGCTTCTTTCTCTCGGGTAAACTACTTAAACAAGTAAACCATACGTTTATCTCATTGATCCCAAAATGTGACAATCCTAACTCAACAAACCATTATAGACCTATAAGTCTGTGTTCCACAATCTACAAAATAATATCAAAGATTTTAACTACCAGACTAAAAAGAACTATGGAAAAGTTGATTCACCCCTTGCAGGGAGCCTTTGTCGCTAACAGAGCCATCCAAGATAATATTTTGATTGCTCATGAAATCTTCCATTCATTTAAATCGAAAAAAGGAGCCCAAGGGTTCATTGCATTAAAACTTTATATGGAAAAAGCTTATGACATAATTGAATAGAACTTCATCATCAAATCTATGGAGAAATTTGGATTTCATGAAAAATTTATCAACTGGATTAAAGAATGCATCACGACTGTTTTCTTCTCAGTTCTAGTAAAACAATGGACCAACGGAAATTTTCAAACCAACTAGAGGTCTTCGACAGGGCGATCCCCTGTCACCTTTTCTTTTCATCCTTGGATCTGAAATATTAGCACGGAAACTACAAAGAGCTTCCGATAGACCCCGACACCCAATTGGGTTTCAACTTGCTAGACATGGTACGCGGATTCCTTTTTTGGCATTTGCTGATGACATTATGATCTTCTCAAAAGAAAATACAAGAAAATTGTAATGAAATTAAGGACATTGTTGACGAATATTGCCAAATATCTGGACAAAAAGTGAATTTTCACAAATCTGCTTTTCAGGTAACGGAAAAAGTAAACAACACTAAAAAGTTGGCGATTCAAGGTACTCTGACTATCACAAACACAAATTCTCTTGAAAAATACATTGGATGCCCCATCATAAATGGTCGAGTAAACATGAATACCATCGTTGATTTATTAGTTAGCACTCAACAGCAATTAACCAAATGGAAAGCGAACTCATTATCACAAGCATGTATAACAACTTTAATTAAAGCAAACCTTGCATCTAGACCTAATTATTTAATGCAAAGCTTTATGTTACCCACACAAACACATAATGAATTGGATAAAATAAACATATATTTTTTCTGGAATAAAGACTCTTCCTTTACTCCACTAATAGGATGGGAAAAGATCTATAAACCAACACAACAAGGAGGAATTGGATTGAGAAAATCAAAGGATATGAACAAAGCACTATAATTTAATCTCATTTGGAAGATCTTGGCTGAACCAAATAACTATTGGGTGAAAATTATTATTGAAAAATATCTCAAAACACAACATATCCTACAATATGAGAAAAAGGGAAGCTGCTCTTGGCAGTGGTCGAAAATGAGTGAGATCATAGATGAATTCAAAAAAGGACTCATTTGGCAAGTAGGAAATGGCAGAACTATTAGGTTCTGGACTGATAGATGGATATCAGAGATCCCCTTGTGCGACATGTTTAACATTCAACCGATGGTAAATAAAAATGCAACAGTCGCAAAGTTTGTGTTACCAAACAATACGTGGAATAAGGACAAGATTGAACAAATGCTACTAGCAAATCTCTCTAAACAAATTATATCAATACCCATACCTCTCACTAATATTCATGATAGAATGTATTGGAAATCCAGTAAAAATGGGTGGTTCTCAACAAAATCTGCCATAGACATGATTACTACAAACAAGAGATACACAACATATGATTCTTCCTGGATTTGGAAGTTGAATACCTATCCCAAGGTTTAAAACTTTCTTTGGAAGATTATAAAAAATGGACTCCCGACTAAAGCAAGATTAGCCGAGAAAGGAGTGGCACTCCCACAGGGTTGTGTGCGCTGCAATACACAATTTGAAGACTCTAACCATCTACTATTCCAATGTAACCATACCCTGAAAACACTAGAAAAGATCAACAACCAAACTTACAGAATAGTAAGATCTTTTAATATAGGGAACAAAAAAAATATGAAATATTGGAGGAAATTAGGAACAAAACAGAACAAGCACAATTTGTGGAACTTGCGGTTTCCTGGTGGGGAATCTGGTTTTACAGAAATCAGTAAAGTTTTGGAAGAACAAATAATGACAATGACACTATTAAGGAGATGCCACTCTATATCAAAAATCTAATCATTCAATGGAAGAAAACGATAAACTGGAACCTAGATTGTTTTGATGAATTAAAACAAAAACAAGATAACACGAACAAAAGAAAACGACCAAAGAAGAAATGGAAAAAACCACCAGACCAAACTATAAAAATTGACACTGATGGATCAACCAAGGCTAATGGTGAATCTAGCTACGGATTCATTTTCCGTAATAACAAGGGTGAAAATATATTCCTATTTGGCGAAAAGTGTGGAATCTCAACACCTCTCAAAACAGAAGCCTTAGCGATCAGAAACGCTTTGATCAAAGCCTACGAACTAGGCCTTCAGAATATTGAAATAGAATGCGACAACCTCACTATTCTGAACGTCCTTAACAAGATCTGGCATTGTCCTTGGGATATTGAAATTTTAATTTCTGATATCCTTTGTTTTTTACAAATGTTTTCTTCAGTGCATATATGTCATGTCTTTTGAGAAACAAACGCGGTGGCCGACTGTATTGCGAAGATGGCCCAACGGAGTTCCTTGGGAGACATTGAAGCTAATCTAGAACTTTTAGTTCTCATCCGCAAGGATGCTATAGACTGAGAAACCATTCCCTTATGTGGTTTCCTGTCTAATTCTTATTGTATCAAAAAAAAATTATTTCCTCCAATCAAAACTAGTGAATCCCAACATGGACTATAAAAGTGGAATAGAGGATCTTTAGGCATACTCCGTAAGATCATATTATATAAAACGATTGCCTAATAAAAATGAGATATATATCCCGACAGTTTCACAAACTCTTTTAATTGTGGTAGCTGTGATTCTTCCAATAGCTCCACTGTAGACGAGTCTCATTGCCATTTTAGTACACTCTCATGCTCGATAATCTTGTCTCGAAAGCTCTTGGAGTACGTTGTGGGCATGCCAAATGTTGCAAACATGTGCAGTAAGGGTAGCTAGCCGTAGCCGGAAAGGGACAATCTTTTGTGCGGAGGCTAAATACACTACACTTTTTGTATTTTCGCAAGACATATGGTTGGCGTATGCCATGTACGGGCGCACACGAGGAAAACATAGGTTTTATACGCAATTGGATATATTTGTGTACGCCGTATTCTAGCGTACGTCATGTAATGGCATACCGGGTGTTTTTGTGCACGCCGTTTTCTTGCTTACGTTTGGTATTAACGTACCATGTTTTTGTACCAAATCCGACCGTTGGAAATAGCCATTGGAAATATGGTTGTTATTAAGCCAGAATTCGGCGTACGCCATATTATGGTGCACCAACGACTATATTTCCAACAACTATATTTCCCCCTATAAATACTCAAACTTATTCATCCCAATTCCATATTCGAACACAATCTTAACAAAATGTCATAAAGTGGAAACACATATTGGAGTTGTGGAGAAGAAGATGAAGATTTCGACGATTTCCATTTTCAAGGTTAGTAATGCATAATTGTTCGTAAAAGCTTAATTTTTGCGTTATATATAGGGGCCCATATTAGGTATGAATTAGTAGTTCTTTAGTTTATGTATGGACGAATAAAAGTTCATATAGTTTTACGAAACTTTTGTATGCAATATCTTATAAAGAATAAGGTATATGTTGAAAGATTAATATTTTGGAATAATTGAGAAGAGGATGGAGATTTGGATGATTGCAATTTTGAGGTTAGTAATATAGTTGTGCATAAAAGCTTAATATTTGCATTATATGTACATATAGACCTATATTAGGTATGAATTAGTAGTTATTTAGTTTAGTTATGGATGAATAAAACTTCACGTTTATTAATGTTGTTATAGTATTATTATTATGGTTTTGTTTTATAGTATTAATATTAAATTTAGCAGTATGTTTTCAATATTGATATCATTAAATTGAAATGAATATATTTTAGCTATAGGAAGAAATGATTTTAATTAGTATATAATTTCACAAATCATAATCCATATATATTTTAACATTATTGATTATGTAAACATGTTTAGGGGAAAGACTATGGAAAATAATTTTGAGTGGAGAGGCCGAGATTTGATTATGGTTACAGTCATTTGTAACTCAAATGTTAGAATGGTTAGTTTGACGTGCGAGTACTTTGGTGCATATAGATTGGGAAGGAAGAAAGTTAGTGAAGATGATTCAGAGAAGAATGCTGAGATAGTTCGTGAAACCAACTCAAAGAAGTCCGAATGGATATTTGAGTTGTATGGTGTTCCATTGAAGAAAAGCCAAGGGTAGAAACTCAGATGGGATGGCGCTTCTAAGGCTTCGGGCCTTACGCTCCGAAACTAGACAAAACAGGAGATGAAGGACATGTGGGTTATAAGCATAATAGGGTATGACAATAATAGGTTTTTGCTAACCCTGAATCCAAACACTACTTATCATGAGTTTATAGGTATGTACCTTGAATGTTCTAGACGAACGTCATAACCATAGGCTTCTAACTAGCTTCCTTGGGCATGCATACATGATTCTAATGACCCCGGATGAGGAGCGCCTTGCTAGGAGGTTGACCAATATGTTGATGACTTTGAGGACTATTGTTGCGGAGTTGAGAAGCTTCTTTCCCAAAAATGTAACATCCACAAAATAAGTTTCCAACTTTATGCAAAAGATGCAATACAAGGATCGTAGAAAAATGACGGTTACCCAATGGACTACACATCCACAAAACAAGTTTCCCGTACGTACTGGTAGTTATCGACAACACAAACAAGACAAATATTTATAACATGGATTTGTATCTTGATTTCTATTACAAGTTAATAGTAGTAATAATATATTAATTTTATCATCTATTTTAGTTACTTATATTTTTTTAACATTTATCCATAGTATAAAATGCCTTTAGTGGAGATTGCTAGTTACTTGCACTCACAAGACGTTCAACATTGTGTATGCATTTACGCGAGAGGAAGAAGTTTTGCATTACAAGTGCATAATTCAAAAACTTATGTACTTGTTTCAAGAGGTCGGAGTAATGCTAACGGCCATAATGTCTGACTGAGAAAAAGCACTCATCAATGCAATTCGTATTGTTTTCAAAGGCCAAGTTAAACACCTTTTGTGTTGGGTGCATATTGAACACAACATCAAGGCATATGTGATGAGGCTAAAGTCGTAGTGCCTATCAAAGTAATCCTCAAAAACCTAACTAAGTATAGTAGGCAAGCAAGGGTCGAATCCCACATGGAGGTAAACAATCTTCCTAAGTGCAAAAGGTTGTATGCCAATGGTAACAAATGGGGGTTTTGGTTTGTTTTCACGTAAACATAGTAAATTAAAGCAAAAGGTGTAATCAAATGATGAGAAATAACTTAGCCAGACAAATATCCACCATTCAGTTTGATTGGTTGATCCTAGATTATCTCAATTCCTTCCTATGAATATTTCTATCCATATTCTGAAATAGTTATCAGTCCAACCAGTCCTGGTAACCCTAACTATCAAATAACCAAGAAACCATCAAGATTCAATTCAATAGCAGCAGTAAGCATATGAATTAACCAGGATACATGCAATACTTAACAACCCGTCAGTACTCAATATGTAATCAATTATCTTCACAATAAACTAGTCCAACCAGTCCTAGAATATCATGTTTGCTACACAAGATAAGGGATTTCAACCCGAAATATCGAAATCCTAGCAATAGATAAATACTAATATCAACTAGATGATCATGTCAGTCAAATCAGCAAGAATCAATAGAATGAAGCTCAAAGAGAATCAATATAATCAAAGGAAAGGAAATAGAGTTATAATCTCACAACCAAATACAAACAAAGGCTTCAATCGTCGGACTAAGCAAAAGTTGCTTAGTTCTTCATAGTCTTCAAAGCACAAAACTCTAAGGGAAAAACTGAACGATAATGTGATTGTTGAACAATCGATAATGAAAAGGCTGCTACTTAACTAATATGAAAAACCTAGCAAACCCTAATACTAAAAAGATAAGAAATAATATATATTCATTTAAGCACTTGAAACCACCAAATCAACACTTCTTCTCCACAACTCCATTCTCCTAACTTATGCTCTAAACCCATCCAAATGGTACCTAAAACTCCGATAACAACTCCTAGTTACGCACTATAAAGTAGAGCGGATCAATATGCTTCATCATTCTTGAAGGATAAAGATGAAGTCAGTAAGTTTGCCAACCAATGCTTGGGACTTTGGTGTTCAACCAAGGAGGAAGGCTATAAAGAGAGGCTCGAGAAATTGAGGATATCGTGGAAGAGTAGCCTCATTGGATACATTGAGAAGACGTGGACTAATCCTTACAAGGAAAACATAGTAAGACCGTGGACGGATCGTCATCTTCACGAGGACTTCAAATAGGTATCCCTTGTACATTGTTTAGGGCTTTTTAGGTTCTATGCCTCAATGTCGTACTAACACAAGGTTTTTTATGTGTTTTGATAGGGTTAAGGGTATGCATCACGTGCTGAAACATATTCTGGATTCTAGTATAGGTGGTTTTAATAGAGTGGCAGTGAGGATCCACCATGCGATCGAGGGTCAAATTGGGCTGGTGAGGGCGAGCATGGAGATGTAACAAACGGAAAGACCAACGGTCTTTGATAGTGTGCCTCCAGAAATAAGAATTTTGTTTTCAAGGCTATTTTACAAAGTGTCGGAGAGGTGCTTGAAGATGTTGATGGGTCTATATATGTAGGTATTGGAAGATGATTATTAGATGATTCCGATGATCAGTGGATGAGAGACTGCTTCGGCTTGCGTGTGTCCGCAAAATTGGAAATGTCATCATTACGAGGATGTCAATCTTGCCGAGTGAGATACACCCCTTCCGAAAGCAAAAGGTTTTGGAAGTTTGTACTGGTGATGTGCCCATTGAGGACAAAATATCATTGTCTACTCCAGAGTTGAAATTTAAAGAAATGATTCAAAATTTTGAAAAGGGTGAATAGAGAAAAGACCAAGTATACCAAATCTCTGACATGTACAATGACACGAAGAATCCGCATGAAACTACGTTCAAGGAGCCGACAGACGTCAATCCAAAAGGAAGACCAAAGGGTTTCACTAAGTATTCCACCAAGAGGGAGTTAAGCTTGTTTGAGCACTAGAGGGCTGAGTTAGAGGAGATAGAGAAGAGGAAGATGAAAGCCAATCTAGAGGGCGGGGCCGTGGAATAAAGGATGGAGTGGAGTTTCGTCGGGCATTAGTGGCCAATCCGAAGGTACTGTATCGCAGTTCCCTGAACATCCCATAATTTATATGGGGGTGAACTTAGGAGTTCAGAATGTGGATTACTTATGTTTTTCGTACATTTAGGGGGCTAGAGATGTACATGCAGACATATAATATACATTGTGGATATCGAACACTAGTTGTATTGTTGGGATTAGATTAGAATGAATACCCTATGGTTCGAATATAGCTGGTGGGAGATTTGTTTGACAACAGAGATGTATACATGCCCTACCTGCCCATATTAAACCCTAGGATCACTTATGATGAGCTGCTATTTTAGGTGAACTATGTCAAAATTCCTTGCTCCGAGGGATTACTAGCATGACATGCCCATGATTGGTTTAGTGTTTGCCACGATGTATCAGGTTGCTCTTGTTTTGTTGTCTTGGGATCATTTAATAATGCAAAAGTACAACTTTAATAATATTAATCATTTTAGTTTAATATAGTTGTATAATAATTTATATGAAAAACAAATCCATAAAACCAAAACCAATACAACGTCATACATTGACAAAAACAAGGTTTATGTACAAGACTAGCCTAAAGCAAATCCTAAAAAGCTACTTCTCGTTGGGGTGCCTCTCATTGTCCTGCACCTCCTCATACAATGCATCACAAAATCTATGCAGCGCATGCGGTATGGGAACATAGGTGTTGTGTCAGCCATCAAATACGCGATCTAATGGTTGACCGTCTCTATAACATCTACAGGAAGCACATCCCTATGGGCAAGGAATGTACACATCTCACCGGCTAAAATCTAACTTCTATGTATTAATAAATATATTGTATTAGAACATAAACCGAAACAAGAATATCGTAAACACCCGAAAAAATACATACCGCATGATGCGAAATGCCCCGGTAATGATGCGCCTCAGGTGCATCGGCTCGGACCGTGGCGCAAGCAAGGCTTTCCTTCAACTCCTTCTTGGTGGATCTTCTTCTTGGAGGCTTCACTGGAGCACAACAGAGGAATAAGCTCAAAATGAGATCCTGAGGTCAGAGTCACCATAGGGCGCGATGGCCAAATAACCTCAAAGTGAGGTTATCTGTGCGAGGCACTCCACTGGAGCGCGCCGGCGATTGTGCTTAGAAATGAGGAGACTAAGCTTGGGAGCAATGGGGGTGTGAGGCCTCTAGAGAAAGAGAGATTGAGTCAGCGAGAGATAGTGAGATCAAGAGATCTAAACTACTAGATCTTGAGACCTAGGGGTTTCGGGGAGGAGGAAAACCTCAACTCTACACAACTAAACCTTGACTAAACCTAACATTGAAAAGGAGCACACAGAGTGCTTAAATATTCTTACACATTTCGGACATGGGCCTAACAAGCTAATGGGCTTGGTCTACTACAAGTGGCCAACACTCCCAATGTTAAATAAGACTATAAATTAGAGATAGATAAAGGGATAGTCACGTGACACCGGAGGGTGCCAAGTGTCGTGCGCCACTAGGAGCGTGCCACTGGGAGCGCGACACTAGGGGCGCGCTTCGGGCGCGAAAATGGGGGTGCGGTCCTTGAGGCACGAGGGTTGATCAATGGCCATCACCGCATGCCAGATTGCCAGGGAGGTGTAGGGATAGCCTGAGCTAGACAATTTCATCTAGGGGATCGGAAATCCAAGTACAAATGAGATACCTAGTCCAGCCAATCGAGGTATGCATCGTGCGTGTCTCACACGAAGGTGGTCTCAATCATATCTTGCAGCTCGATCAAGGGTTTCGGGTCGGCACCCCACAGACACAACTTTGCGCTGTACTCTACAATGTACAACCGCAACTCCACGAGGTGGGACACCATCGATGGCTGCGGTGGCGTCTGACGAATGAACCTGCATGTAGCCAAACTAGTGGAGGAAATGGTTGGGCAAGTACGGATTTCGCACATCGAAGACACTCAATGATGCCTCGATATAGCGATGAAGCGATCTGGGGAGAATGAAAGTCCATTATACCTCACAGTTGCAACTTAACATGAATTCAAAACTTAACAATATGAATATTATTTAATGTTTATAGAAAAAAAAATTACGTATACAAAATAATTCTTAATTTGAAGGACCGTATCAAATTACCTCATCAAACTTCAGGGCATCGAGAACACGGCGAAGAGTGATCAACCGCTCCTTATCACTCCCGTGAGGAACCTTCCTCCCGTCTCTCCGAGCAGCCCGAGGATCGGTCATGGGGTCTAGGTCAAGCTGTGCGTGACCGCGAAAGGCATGAAAATACAACCATATCCATGACTGTGAATAACAGATATTGTTGTATTTCTAAATAATAAACCCTGATACCCAAAAAAAAATTTATTACCCTCAGAAGTAGTGGACATCCAACGAGGCCCGTTGCCTTGGCCTGCGATGCCTGACCCAAATTCCTGTACAATAGGGCCAGTACACCGACTCCCCAAGCATAACATGCGGTGTTATCCTGGTCAAGGAGTAGCTCCATATACTTGTGCTTGACCTTCTGCATTGACTTGTCTATGGACATTGTACTACTCGATAGCATGAGCAGGTATATAGACGATATATGACGCTCATTCCTTTGAGGAGCTCCTAACAAGGCCAAACACCTTGCCTTGAGCATCCTGATTGGAATGCCACCAAATAAAGGAGTTGGTCTCCGAATACCATCACTCGACGAACACTAATACAAGCACAATGTCTATCCGGCGGAAGTCCATCTCACCGAGTGAGGTGATACCGCTACGCTCCGCCAATGGCCACCACGTATTCGAATCCTGCATTTGGTGCTAATGTACATCTAAATAGTGTGGCTGCCAGATGTACAACTTCAGGACATTCCTCATTTGAAATCCAAAAAAAATCAAAATAAACGTTATTTTTTACAAGGTGTGGCTAGAAACCAGATAAATGAGCCGTATGACGCAAAAATCGGGAGTTTGCCGACATACTGTACGCGTGCAAAAGCGTTGTCTTCAATCCTAGACCATTTTGAAGGGCAGACAATCCCACAAAGAGAGAATTACAGAGCGGATGGGTCAACAAAACTCGCCTCCAAGGTACATCCGCAGAAAGATAACAAGGTGTGGCTAGAAACCAGGGAAGAGAGCGCGGTGTCCGCGGAAGTCCTAACAATAGAACAACCGGGGAAAGGAGAGGATGATTGAAGAACCCCTATGGACGAATACCTGACCGATGGGGCAGTCCCGTCGAGTCCTTAGGAAAGGAGAAAATTCCAAGTCAAAGCTTCACGCTTTTACAAGATCATTGGCATACTCTACAAAATAAGATACATGGTGGCCATGCTCAAATGTCTTACTCTCTGTAAAGGATATGACATGATTACTAAAGTGCAAGGGGGCTCTGTGGTACCCACGCTGGCGAGAGGACCCTCACTCCCAAAGTTCTAAGGGTTGGGTACTTCTGGCCAACCATGAAGGCATTCGCTATTTGCGTAGCCCAATCTTATCCCGCTTGCCAAAGCCATGCTCCCACTTCCCACCTACCTGGGGTTGAGATTCAAATCATTAGCGCACCATGTCTGTTCGCGAAGTGTGGAACAGACCTCCCGGGAACCTTCCCGAAGGCCCTGGGACAATTGCAATTTATACCGGTGTGAATAGACTACTTAACTAACTGGATTGAAGCGGAATCATCGGCTTTCACGATGGTGGAAAAAGTAAAAAAGTTCATGTGACAAAACATCATTTGCCATTTCAGCCTACCATCAGACATAGCTACGGATCGCGGGGCCCTGTTCAACACTGAAAAACTCAAGACTTTCTACATAGATCTGGGAATCCACCTCCATTTTGCCTCAGTAGAACACCCCAAGACCAACGAACAAGTGGAGAACGCAGACGAGAAAATCATAAACGGGCTGAAAAGACGCATTACTAGAGCCCAAGGTCGATGGGAAAAAGTCCTCTTGTTGGTCTTATGGGCCAACCGAACTACTTTCGAACGAGGCATGGGAGAGACGCTATTCGTGCTAGCTTACGGAGTGAAAGCCTTCGTCCTCGTGGATCACCTTTTCTTGAGTGAAAGGATCCTCGACTACAATGATGAGGAAAACGAAGCTAAAATGGGACTTGAAATCCAGCACAGGGAGGAAATAAGGGAAATGGTTAACATTTGCAAATGGGGGTATATGAGAAGTGTTGAATTCCTTAGGTTTTGATGGTAACAAACACTCAACTAATATGTGTACCAAGTGTTTCAGGGACAAGGGAAGTTATCCCAGGGAGTTGTGGAGCAAAGGATCTCAGAGGGAACAAAGTCTTGTCAAGTGCTTTGTTACCTCTCAAGGAACTGAAGTAACGGACCGGATCAAGGCTGCAAAAGGAAAGAAGAAATCCAGCGTGTTGAATTAAGGAAACAAATCAAGAAGCACACGCAGTAAAGGATGAAGACTTCGGCTCCAAGGATCAAGCCGGATTGCGCGAAGATATGGAGAGAGAAAACCCGATTGTGTTATCTTAGGAATCTTTCCTAAGATAAGGCAATTGGAGAGAGAAGAAGAACATCCTTCCGATTGGATTAATTAAGGAACTCCTTCCTTAATTAATATAATAGGTTGGGATATTATTCTTCCAACAAAATCATATCTTTTGTTATCCGATTTTAGAATATCCTATCTTGTTATGATTAGGGTTTAGCCGAGTTGTATTTAAGTGAAGTGAGGATTCATTTCTTAGGTACGGCTTTGAACGACGACAGAAAACAGAGAAAATGAAAAAGAGAAAGAAAAGAAGTGAGGTGTGTGTAAGTCTTTGAGGGTTGAGTTTGATTCATCGTTGTAGAAGAGGCTTCGAGTCTAGCTGGTTGTTTAGAGGTCGAAGTCCAGGATACAAGTGTAATCGAACAAGAAATCAATAAGACAAGTACACGCTTCAAAATCCTCTCAAGCGGAAGCTTGAAGGTAGTAGTTTTTCCTTGAGAAGCTAGTTTTGCTAATCAGGGTTTCCACTATACATTGTGAGTTCGTTCGTTATCTTTCTTGCTATTTTTTAATCCGTTGTGCCTTCTGTGGGAACAAAGCCTTTGTTCCCTCAAACGTAACTCTAACGATCCAACAATTGGTATCAGAGCCTGGTGCTCTAGATTGTTTTCGTTACAGAATTTGCAGGAAAGATGTCGTCGTCAAGCAATGCAATCGGAGATTCGTTCTGGAAGCCACCAATTCTGAAGGCAGGAGAATATGACTGGTAGGTGGAACAAATTGATTCCCATATCTGTTCCCTTGATGGACAGATTTGGCGAGTCATCGAAGTTGGACCTTTGGGTATTAAAAATTAGACAGATGTTACTAAGCCAAAACCAAAGGTCGACTACACCGATGATGACTGGAAGAAGTTGGAGAAGAACAACAGGGCTAAGAAGATCCTTCACATGGCTCTTCTTCCCTCGGATCTCAAGAAAATCATGAGCTATAAGACTGCCAAGGAGATCTGGGATGCCTTAAAACGCCTTCATCAAGGAAATGAAGATGCCAAGAAGAACATAATTCTCTCTCTGATAAAGGAGTACGACCAAGTCTCTCAGGGAAAAGATGAACACATTCAGGAGTACTGCTCCAGATTCCAAGGGCTAATTGGTCAGCTTCAGTTCCTTGGTGAAGCAATGCCAGACTGGAAACTGACTCACCACTTCATGCAAGGCCTCAACTCTCAGTGGGATGCCATTGCTCTTGCTCTCTACTCTCAGACAGATGTCAAGACTCTTACCATGGAAGAGGTTGTTGCTAAGCTGGAAAGCAACGCCTCCATCTATAATCACAAGCTGAACAAGAAGGGAGAGGAGAAGGCGAAGAGCATTGCCTTAAAGGTGGAAAGGGCATTTGACTTGTCCCAAGTCGAAGATGAAGATGGTGATGAAGATGTTGCGCTCATCACAAGAGCCATGAGGAAGATTTGGTCTCGGAACAAGGATTCGTCGAGTTCCTTCGAAGGGAACAAAGACCTAAAAGATGTGGTGTGCTACCACTGTTAGAACAAGGGACATATGGCCAGAAACTGCTTCAAGAAAAAGGCAGGAATGCCTCCAGCAAATGAAGGAAAGCAGGCAATGGTTGCCACCTGGGGAGACTCAGACTCAGATGACGAAGATTCGTCACACTCCAGGGATGTCTACTTGATGGCCATTGAAGAACCAAATGAATCAAAGGGAGAGGTACTCAACGATGAGGTAACTGAATCTGATCTAGTATCAAGCTTAAAACACAAATCTAAGGAGAGCTTGATATCTCTCATTAAGAAACTTGTTCATGAGAATAGTCTTTTTAGTGAGCAAATTGAAGAGAAAGATGAATCGATCTCAAGTTTGATCGAAGAAAATCAAGGTTGGGCTGACAAAGTGCTCAATCTTGAGAAAGGTTCATCCTCTCCTTCAAACTCTTGCTCGGAGTGTCCTAAACTCACTGAAAAGATTGTGTCTCTGGAGTCCTCTGTCTCCTCACTCGAGGCCGAGTCATTAATGTTGAAACTAGGAAATGTAAAACTTTCTAGCAATCTAACCAAACTCAGTGAGGAACAGAAGGACAAGCCAAAATGTATTGTCTTTGTTGCAGCCAAGAATGAAAAGAAGACTGAGTCAAAGGAAGTACCTCGCTTTGGGATTGGCTATCAACCCAAACTTACTGTTGATGGAACCAAGCAAAAAGGCTCTAAAGTCGAAGGAAAACAGTCTGTAAAAGAAAAGGGGGATAGTTCCTCCGGAGGGAACAAAGGCAAAGACTGTTCAAACTCGACTGAGGAGGGCAAGGCTTGGTATCATGGACAGAAGGCTCACGCTATCTGGTTGAAGCAATCTCAAAGCAGTAAGTCCAATAATATTGATTTTCATTCAAGGATTGCTAACAAAACAATTTGGCCTGGAACCAACAAGTATGCAGATCTGAAGTGCCATAGGGTTTGTTGGTATTGCGGACACTCTGGTCACTACAAGCAAGCGTGCCTTCTGAAGCAGCACAATGAGGAGATTGCTCGCACTACTAGAGAGCAAATGAATGTTGAACCTCCTAAGATTAGATATGTTGCTCCTGTGCCCAGAAAGCATAAGCTTATCTGGGTTCGCAAGAACTAACTCTTTCTGTGCAGAATAAAGTGAGGTAAGTTCCCGATATTTCATTCGTACAAGGGTCAGTTACTTGACAGGGAACGAAGCGAGTCTCACCTCACTCCTGCAGGAATGGTTGAGACTCAAAGGCCTGGTAACAAAGGTAAAGGAAATGGAGATGTGGATCAGGACTTAATGACTAAATTGTTCCTTGTTTGAATACTCAGGTACCATGTACATCTAGGAAAGACATCACTGTGTCGAGAAAGATTGGAATACATGGAAACTTGTGGATCAAAGGATCAAACGCCAGTTTTCTCATTAGGACACCTGTTGGGGAACTCTACATTCAGTTACATACGAAGCTTGGTTTGTTCCCCTAACTACATGTCTATTTGTTGTGTTCCCTCGATGATTGGCTAGATTACGTGGTAAATTGTGAAAGATGAACTTTCATGTCTTGATATGCATTCTCTTCCTTGGGTATTAATTAAACATTGGACTTGAATATGTGCTTTTACTTCCTTGATGTACTGAATGTCATGCATGATCTTCTATGTCATCATTTGTCACATGAATCAGCTTTATTTCAACCCAAAAGAATCAACTTGATGTTTTGTTCCCTCTTCATAAGCCCAAATGATAGTTGATTCTACAGCTTACCTAGACCGCCATGTTTGAAGTCTCCTATGAGCCCCTCTTATCATCCACAACTGGAGACCCCTCAGGCATGATGTAAAAATCAATCGCAAATATTATATATTTTGGTGTGATGGTCTTTTGTACCCTCTCTGGTAACTAACCCCCAGCATCACACCCTACTACTTTTTGGTTTGGCGGGAAAACGATTTGGCCTCTGTGACTTGCAGGTTGAGGTGACGTGTGTTTGCAGGGTGTAATGATAGAAGTATGTGTTGGGCCGCGTTGAGCATTTAGGGTTGATTTGATGGAAAGGAGTTGGGAAGGGTAATTAAGCTGGTTAAATCGGATTTGGACGAGATTCTGATTTTATTTTGGGAAGTTGGAAGATTGCAATTGTTATCTGTTGGAAACTGAAAAGATTTGAATTTATCTTTGGAAACACTAGAAGATTCGATGAAGATTATAAATCGGAGTCTCCGAGTAAGTCTCCTCCTCACTGTTTCCTTATCTTCCTCAAGCAATCTCCCCTCTCCTCTCTGTCTCTCGTCTTCCCAGAACTCTCCCTCTCTCACAGAAATGGCCTCCAACTCAAACCTCCCCAACACCATCGCCCAAGACCTCCAAACCCTCCTCACCAAACTGTCCTCCATGGGAACCGACCCCGCTCTCCTCGCCGCCATTACCCAATCCCTACCTTCCACCTCCACCACCCCAGCAACCACCACTGTTACCCATCCACCATCACCAACCCAGGACCAACTCGCCATGGTCACCTTCGTAGCCCCAAACACAGACCCCGCTCCACAAAACCCTAACCCCAAAACCTCTCCAGCCGTCCCAACCGCCATCTCCTCTACTGAATTAGAGGAGGTCTATTCCTCTCCAACCCATCCCGACCCCATTGATGAGGAGATGGAGGAGATGCCCCATCAAGAGACCCCGATCACAGCTGAGGAGCACTTTCCTGTGAAGGAGAAGATTCAGTCGGTTGTGCGGGACCTCAACAAGGAACTGGTTGAGGAAGTTGATGAGGAGGAGCCCCCAAAGGCTCCTAAGACTTCTGGCAGGGTGAAGATTGCCTGCTCCTCCAAGCGGAAGACACGCTCTCAGAGGAAGTCTGAGAAGGCGATAACGGTCAGCTCCGATGAGGAGTCAGTACCCCTCTCGGGGAACAAAGCAAAGAAAGCCAAGGTGTTTGCCGCCCCTGTCCGTCAAAGCCAACGTCGTCAGCCGGCAAAAGCCAAAGGAAAGGTGGCGGCTGATGATGTCAAAGACATGAGCCACAAGTCGGTGGTCAAGGAGCTGCGAGTCGTCCCTGAGTTCCTATTGGAGAACCATCTGGAAGGGGTGCATGATCTGTTGGAGACCCAAAAATGGGGCAATCTGTTTGTGGAGGAAGAGGAGATGGATGAGGTGCTGCTAAGGGAGTTCTACTCTACCTACGCGATGGAAGTTCGCCCCCACGCTGTTCTGGGGAGTTACAAGATGGAAAGGCAGGTCCACATGTTCTCAAGCATTGAGCTTGGTGTTGCTCTGGGCGTTCCACATGAAGGGTATGGGGAATACCCAAAAGGAAGGTGGCTGAAGGACTTTGCCTACTCAGAGGCTGTGTTGGTTGTTGCTGGTATTGAGAACCCTCAGGGGAGTGCTGATCTCGACATCTCAGAGATGTCCGCTGTCAACAAAGTGTTGTACCACTTCCTCATCAGCAACATCACACCAAGGGGACAGAAGAGAAACCGGCTCCTAATCTTGGACATTGTCCTACTGTCCCTAATGCTGAAGAAGGAGCCCATTAGCCTACCGAAGATTCCGATGCAGCACATGGCCCACGCCAGGAATACTCTC
Source organism: Rheum nobile (assembly GCA_027886185.1). NCBI lineage: Eukaryota > Viridiplantae > Streptophyta > Magnoliopsida > Caryophyllales > Polygonaceae > Rheum > Rheum nobile. The sequence continues at coordinate 6,252,523 of WOAB01000490.1, read as the reverse complement.
CAGCACGCTCTTCCCTTCCCACGGGTTGTCAAGAAAATCCTTGAGTACCATAAAGTGTACAACCCGTCGGAGGACGTGAGCATCTTCTCCCGCCCGTTCGACGCCAGTAACCTGCACAAGATGCAGTTCGTTCTTCAAGATAATGAAGGCTGGGTGAAGGTTGAGAGTGCCCCTGCAGCTTCTGAGGCAATAGAGGATTCCGAGGCAATGGAGGTTTCTGAGGCCGACAGCTCTGAGGGGGAACTGAACGAGAATTTGTCTCTGGGGAGGGATATGAGAAGTCTCTGCAAGGATGTGAGACGTCTCATGGCAGATGTGCACGCGCTTATCTCTCATCACGCATCGGCTCAACCGGCTGGTCACAGTGATGCCTGATCGCTTACCTGCTGTCCTTACCCCTCTTTTGTTCCCTTGCCCATCTACTCCCTCTTAGTTGTTTTTCTTGTTATCTGGTTTGTGTGCCCGGTGTGGCATTTTGACTATGTTTTGATGTTTTGTCTGTCTTGGCGGTGTTTGCATGTTTTTAAGTTCTTATTTTAATTAATGACTAGGGGTGTTTATGTTTATCTGGCCTTGAATTTTTCCTCTCTCACTCTTTACTGATGTTTTTGATGATACCAAAAGGGGGAATACGACAGGTAGCATTGGTTGAGGGGGAACAGAACAGGTAAAACGTATTGCTGAACTAAGGGGGAACTAACTGTGTCTTAGTGGGAAACTTTCATGTCATATTTGTCTTTTTCTAGTTGGTATATGCTTTCTTGTTAAGGGTGTTTGTCACCATCAAAAAGGGGGAATTTGTTGAATTCCTTAGGTTTTGATGGTAATAAACACTCAACTAATATATGTACCAAGTGTTTCAGGGACAAGGGAAGTTATCCCAAGGAGCTGTGCAGCAAAGGATCTCAGAGGGAACAAAGTCCTGTCAAGTGCTTTGTTACCTCTCAAGGAACTGAAGTAACGGACCGGATCAAGGCTGCAAAAGGAAAGAAGAAATCCAGCGTGTTGAATTAAGGAAAGAAATCAAGAAGCACACGCGGTAAAGGATGAAGACTTCGGCTCCAAGGATCAAGCCGGATTGCGCAAAGATATGGAGAGAGAAAACCTGATTGTGTTATCTTAGGAATCTTTCCTAAGATAAGGCAATTGGAGAGAGAAGAAGAACATCCTTCCGATTGGATTAATTAAGGAACTCCTTCCTTAATTAATATAATCGGTTGGGATATTATTCTTCCAACAAAATCATATCTTTTGTTATCCGATTTTAGAATATCCTATCTTGTTATGATTAGGGTTTAGCCGAGTTGTATTTAAGTGAAGTGAGGATTCATTTCTTAGCTACGGATTTGAACGACGACGAAAAACAGAGAAAACGAAAAAGAGAAAGAAAAGAAGTGAGGTGTGTGTAAGTCTTTGAGGGTTGAGTTTGATTCATCGTTGTAGAAGAGGCTTCGAGTCTAGCTGGTTGTTTAGAGGTTGAAGTCCAGGATACAAGTGTAATCGAACAAGAAATCAATAAGACAAGTACACGCTTCAAAATCCTCTCAAGCGGAAGCTTGAAGGTAGTGGTTTTTCCTTGAGAAGCTAGTTTTGCTAATCAGGGTTTCCACTATACATCGTGAGTTCGTTCGTTATCTTTCTTGCTATTTTTTAATCCGATGTGCCTTCTGTGGGAACAAAGCCTTTGTTCCCTCAGACGTAACTCTAACGATCCAACAAGAAGGATCACAACGTACTACAATAAGAAGGTACGGCCCCGCGGATTCAAGGAAGGGGACCTAGTCTTAAGAAGGATTGACGGAGGGAAACTCGACCCTAATTTGGTAGTACCGTACATAGTGGAGCAAGAGGTAGCTACTGGAGCATATCGTTTGAAAGACGTCACGGGCAATCCCCTCCCGAACACTTGGAATGTGATGAGACTCAAGAAATACTAACCTTAAAGAACTAGTACACCCAGCCAAAGGCTCGTGAACCAAGGTATAAACTCCTAACCCATAAACTAAAAACAAAAAAAAGAGTTACCAATCAAACTCCCCACCATTAGCTAAGCGAGGTATTATGTGTTTTTCCAAGCAACACATGAGAGAAGCAACACCAAAAAAAGGCAACACCCTCAAATGGCAACACTTGAGAAAAGCAACACCTGAGAAAAATCAACACCCCCGATTGGCAACCTGGAAGAAAAGCAACACCCTTAGGAAGCAACAACGGAAAAAGGCAATACCCCAAAGATGCAACACTAGGAAAAGCAACACCCCCCATAACTTCAAGCACTAAGGGAAGGCAATGCCCTGAAGAAAGCAATATTGAAAGTGGAGATTATATATAGTAGCTTTGTAAACGAACCTTCGCGATGGTTTTGTAAGCATCCCAGTAGTGTAACTAGGCTAAAAATAATTGCATTATGCTTATAACAAGTATGCCCTAATGACACCTTCACAGACTTATCTTTTGCATCGCACACGTGTTCAGTCAGAGGCAAGAAAACATATCGAATAAATAAAAGCATTATAATAAGAACAAAGTGCAAGAACGACTTAAATTACATTATGAGAACAAAAGGATGACTACAACGAACATACACCAACTCCCCCCTCTTATGTATAGAAGAACACACTCTCATAAAACCCAAAAAAAATTATCTCTCGCGAAAGCATACGACTTCTTGCGGAAGAGAAGAAAAACAAGGGGAGGGAGTGAAAGAGAAAACAAAAAACAACAAAGCAAAAAGCAGAAAAAAACTAGCTAGTGACGTCAGCGAGGAAGCTGCTGAAAACTAGGCAGAGGAGACTCCTCGATAAAGATAGGAAATGGCCCTTGACGACCCAAAGCAATGATGGCGGCAATATCCACGTTGCACTCCACAAACCGAGGGCGGAAGGGAAGTGTGGTGGAGGAGGAGAAGTACTACACTTAGCCTACCAATGGCTAAGTATCCCCAAAAGCATTACAAAAAGAGCACCAAAATCCAGATCCCCAACACCCTCATCATGATCCCCAAGATCCTTCGATGAGCGGAAACCACCAGAATATCGATGGGTTGAAATTAATCGCCGATTGTTATACTGACATACCAATCGACCACCTCGACGAACATCCAAGACCACCCGAACCATGGAACGCAAGGCTAGAGGGAGAATGAGAAAAATGCAAAAACCTGAAAAAGAAAGAGCCCAAAACAAGAAGGGAACTCACACATATGTAGGCATATATTTATACAACTGACGTGGCCGAAATATGCAGTGCAAATATCGTTGAATGGCCTAGTCAAAGTATAAGTCCTAACAAACCTACTAAACAGATGTATAGCAAGCAAGTAAGGGTCGAACCCATAGGGAGGAAGTAGTCAATCTATGTGTTTAAAAGCATGCAAAGTAACAAGGGGGGTTTTAGTTATCAAACTGAGCAAAGTAAACAAGGTTAAGTTGACTTGAGAATATGATTGGGGAAAGTAGTTCCACTAGAACGAGATCCACAATACAGAGATATAATTTGATCACAGAAATCTATTAAATCCAAGTTCTTTCACTATTCTTATGGTTGTTCCCACCCTGATCTTAAGTACTACCAATTCTCACAGTTGTTGATAGACTTATCACAATATCAATGGAAGAAAACCTTACCACCAATAAAGCAATAGCAATGCACACAAGGATATAGGATACATGCAAATAGAAGAAAACCTTACTATTTAACATGCAAATGATTCTCACTCACAATTGCACACTCGTATTCCACTATATGTAACAATTGTGTTTGCCACTAGATATGCACTCGTATTCCACTATATGCAAACCCTAGCAATTGATAAATAGTATTCAACCTAGTTGGCCAGGCTATGAAGAATAACGATAAATCAATAATGAATATAACCAAGAGAATCAAACCAACACATATAAGAATAAGAACAAGGAATAGAAATCTCACAAATGAATCAACTATATTGCTTCAAACGTCTAGTATAACAAAAGGTGTTTAGTTCTCCATGGGTTAAAACCCTAGAGGTAGAAAGAGAACGAGTCTCTAGATGGATGGCAACTAGGTTAACTAAAAGTTCTTTTAACCTAATTCTAAAACCGTGTAAAAATAATAATAAAATAACAATAATAAAATAATAATAAAAATAACCAAACGAAATTGGGGAAATTAATCCCGAAATCTCGCTAATTCTCTTCTCGTCCAGCAACTGCTCGGCCCAATTCAAGCAGCACAGCGACGGCCCATCACATGCAAAGCATCAGCACGCCGACGTCATGGCTGACGTCATCCCTCCGCTTTCTCCATCTTCACTTTCCCGCTTCAGCTCGCGGGTGTCTTCACGCAATTTGGGCCTTTCTTCTTTATTGGGCCTTTCCTCCTTTATTTTCCAAATTGGCCCAATCATCAGCAATCAGCACGCGGCTTCTTCAATTCAGCTGATTCGCCTCGCGTGATGGCCGCGGGGCGTCCTCACCCACTGCGGGGCGCGGTGCCTTCTCTGAGATCCGCCGCCGGGTCGCGGTGGCTCTGGCGCGGGGCGGTAGCAATTCGCCCACTCCTTTCTCTTCTGCTCTTCATTACTACCAAGTGTTGGTAGTCTTCTCCAATTAATCTCCAGCAGATCCTCATCCATCTTCATCTTCTCCAAATAAGCTGTAAATCCCTTGATATCTTCAATTCTCTCCACATCTTCTGGATTACAGACTTAACCCTAAATCTAGTCATAAACTCCTCTAAGTAATGCTAATAATTGCTGGTTAAGGTGCATGAAATGACACCTATCAAATTCCCTCATCATACGGTTAGCGCAGAGTCCAACCATTAGGTCAAAACACCATTAAATACAAGAGAATGTTAAAGTAAATCGAGTAGCAAGAGAAACAAAGATTCATTTCATTAGTTCAAAAGCAGAAAAAATAGTTATAGACCCGCAAACCCGTTTCTAACCAACACCAAACTTAGGCCCTCTCCTCGCAGAGAAGAACCCCTCTTGATATGCATTGACTAAACCCTTAATCCCACCTCCCTCTCCGGCGAGGAAGGACAAAAGGCAAAAAGGGGCTCCTCTCCACAAGGACCCCAACGCGTAGGTCACGACAGGTGCAACGTGTAAGTGTGACCCACGTGGAACGAACAACCTATAAGCGAGACACATGCGGGGGAGAGTTGTAGACAAATGATCCAGTGAGCAAACGTGCATCCATCCCATAGCCAGACCGCCAATCCTGAACGCCGAAAAGAGAGGATACGTGACAAAAGAAACCGCAAAACACCACCTTGAGGTCATTAATGATAGTCGTCGGAACTTGCGAAACATGGGAAGAATAGCTAAAGCATAAAAGCGAAAAAGAGAGAAAATAGAGATGGCAACTCAACTAGAAAAATCCCCACATATTTATAAGCCAAAAGAGGATAGGGACCCAAGATGTAGTTCCCTAGTTCAAAAAAGAATAAGGCGTTACCAAAGTCAACGCTACGGTTTTTTTAGAAAAAGGAGCGCTAAACAAAGCCATAAGGAAAGACGTGTGCGCTAAGAACACGTGTAAATAACCACACCCAAAAGACAAGTCCTAAAAAACAAGAGTCTTAAATCCCTGACTAAACCGGCCCGCAAGTGGTGTCCCTTCCATCGGAAGGAGGATGAGAAGGGCCAGACAAAGGGGCATCCTCTCTTGGCACAGAATCCATGGGCGTAACCCTCAACGAGCGGGCAGAGTCAAGATGAGATCTCTTGACTTCGCGAACAGAGGCAAACGAATCCTCCCCGACAAGCACATGACCCTCTTTCACTGTGGTGAGTCCCCAAGCTTCTAGAACTTTGTCATGATAACCACAAACCAACCTAATATGTCGAGGTTGGAATAGAGGGCGTTAGATGGATGCAACCCAAAAGTCTGGCTATTGTACGACACCTATGTGACCCTATGAGCTAAGGCCCTCTGCTTAACACCTGTCTTCCCAGCGAATATAATCATGGCCCAGTAAAATACTCCAACCAAATTCAGAAGCGAAAAGAACTAGCATACTTGTTGACAACCTCCGCTTTGATGTCCTCTCTAGAAGCGGACAACTCCTCGACATAATGGTTGAGACAAATAACCTCCCTGAACAGATTCTCATTCTCAATGGTAAAATCCTTACAGAACCCCTTCGCCTTCACTAGTTCCCCCTCGTAGAGCTCCTTTGTATATGCCAACTCCTCTCTTCCCTTGATCTCTGCCTCTTTGCCCTAGTCATCTTCTCTCTACTCTTGATATCTACCTCCTTCGCCCTAGTCAACTCCTATATGCCCTTGAGTTCCGCTTCCTTTGCTCTAACCAGCTCATCCCTCAAGCGAGCAATCTCCTGCTTGACCCTCCGTGCAGCGTCGATACGCGAGCTGAAGGACGAACAAATATTAGAAACCCAATACACATCTTGCCAAAGCCTATACCAAAAGACCAACGTTATAATGTGCAGCCTAAAAGAACATGTTAGAAGTTCGAATGAAAAGGAGAGCCAGGAATTAACCGTCGCAGCGACCCGACACAACTCATCCTACCCCCCATAATAAAGTCAGGTTAAGGTCACCCGTGGGTTGGCACACCTCCTGTTGAAGAGCCCCAAGCAAGAAATCAACATATGCGGAAGGAAGGAGGCCTAACGGTGCGCTCTGAACACCCCCTTCAAGACCCTTGTTACCACGGCGAACCTCGGTTAACTCCTCGATGGAGTAGCCACCGCAGCCCAGAATCACATCTATGGGAGCTTGCAGGACATCCCAATCAGCCTCATTTAAAGGCTTGACGACCGCGGGAGGGAAAGACAGACCAAGGTCGTTTGTTCCTGCGAGGAGATTCGGCCCACCTTCACCCAAAATTGTGATGGGAGGAAGGTCTGGAAGGTCCTTGATGGATTGGAAGAAGTTCATGCATGTGAAACAATAATAAAGAAAGAAAACAACCAAAAAAACAAATCAAAACAGAATAAAGTTCAAAGTATCATAGACACCCGCCTCGCAAACTAGCCGAGATAGGCTAGACACCGGCTAGCAACACTTAACAGAATACCATTCCATATTTCCAAAATCTGAGATGACTCTCACTGCCCCTCGGATGGCGTAGGCTAATCTCAGCGCTCTCCAGCCACACCTTCGTGACGAAGGCATCAAAATTGAACATCTCAGGAAAGTCTGTAAAAAAGCCATTATTGAACTTTTGCCTCGCGTGAATTGGCCAACGACTCTTTGGGACAAGAGTTGACCCCGCATAGGCACTATGGAAATGGTCATGCTTAAATCACTAGGAACCCTCACCAAGAACTATTTCTATTAGACCACTTGTTGAGGCGCCAAGGATTATGAACCTTCTTTGTCTGTTGTCTCTTTAGAGTCTGTAGCCAGGCCTGAAATGCCGCGAACAAAACAAGTGCTTCAAATGGTTGAGGCGGGGATCCCACTCCAACTCCCAACACCGCACAAAGAAACAACTCAGGTTTGGCCAAGTGTTAGGATGGAGTTGAATTGGACTGAACTCCATCTCGTTCAGTAGAGCCACTGTCGCTGGATGAAGATGAAGAAAGAAGCCCCCTCTAATGTCTCCAAGTTCACGGGGACGAAATTCGTGAAGGCATGTAAGGATCTCGCCCCTCTTTCCGAGAGCACAAGTATAAAACCAGCCGGGAACGGGAACTCCACAACAATTCACCTCAGATCGTCAAGGGTGAGAATAGACACATCCCCATCATTTTCACCGAAGGGGGCATCCTCCACGATGGGGAGCCTGGGTACGCGTCTAGACAAGATGAAAGTGGGAGTCGGATGAGGCAGTGGAGGCTGAGCTTCTCCCTTGCGAGAGGTGGACCTCTCAGCAGACACACTTGCTCCTTCACGGCCAGTACAAGAACATGAAGGGGCATCTGATCTAGAAACATGCCAAATACAGAGAGGTTCGTGGAACACCTTTACCGAGTCTCCGACATGGGGGGCCTCGCGAGAGAATGATCACGCATGCTTGCAGAGTTACCCGACATGTTGCAGAAAAGAAGCACGCGAATTAAAGTGCAGAGAGAGCACCTATACACCTAATCTGCAGTCAAAACCATCACAACGAGGAGAAAGAAACTGAGTCAAAAACCGTGAGAGGGGGAAATTTCTACAAACGACAATATATTAAAAAAGGGGGGAAGAGTCCCATGCAAACGCAAGTAATAGCCAAACAAAGCATCGGACTAACAAACTCAAATAAAGGGAGAAGGACGATCTAACTTCATAAAGACCAGAAGAGAAGGCTAGAACACGAACCCTAAAAGCCAGAAATAAGGGGGCACCAAACGAAAGATGTCAAGAGGATATTCCCCACCATTCTGCCTGGCGCTGCAAATGTCCCACAGAGGAAGAAAAGTTACGCCCCCAGCACGAAGTCTCATCCAAATTCCCAACTTGGAGCAACCACTCACCCCAACTCCATCCTTCGCGAAAAGGAGCCATCACACCCAAGCGAAAGGGTTGAAGAGTGATTGCTCAAGAGCCACCCCCACTATACCACCGTGCTCCAAAAAACAACCATAACATTGAAGGATGGCCCAGTAGGAGGACGGACGGATCTCGCCACCTCTCTATACAAGGGTGAGGTACGATCTCCTGTCAAACCCTCAGCGACACGCAACCTGACAACGAGACCCACGCCCAAGGACCCTGCTCACAACCTTCTCTCAGTAGGAAGCAAGAACCCCAAGGAAAAGAAGCCACCTGATCCGTGATCCCCTAGGAACATCAAGAGAAGTCGAAAATAAACGCATCTGGACTCGAAAATATGTTAAAAAGTAAGTCAGACATATTCCAAAGGCATCTTCTCAACCCATTATTTATAGGCAGGAAAAGCACCTCGATAACCACACTTGAGAGATGGGATAAAAAAGAAGAAAGACAAGTAACAACTTTCAATTCGAAGCCTTCTCGGAACCATCAGATGCTATCGGTGTCCAAGCTTTCGCTGTGCTACGTGTAGCGAATTGCTAGGAGGGCCTGTGGAGGGTAAATTCTCTCCCACTTGAAAAAGGAAGCATGGGCCTGAAATAGCATAAGGCTAGGCCCAATAAGAAAGAGGGCGGGTAAATAAGCCCATAAAGAGAGAATCCCAAAAGATGGATAGAACAAGGGGTATAAAGGCAATTAAGAAGAGGAATAGAGGAGGAGGCCTTTGGCTAGCTTCGTTCCCAAGGTAAAAAAATCTAAAAGAGGAAAGGCGGCTATGACTGAGGTGAGAGGGCTTTTTTCTGGCCGTATCTCGATTCTTCAATTGGATCGGAGCTGATAGTTTTTTTGTCGTCTCTTCGAAACACTTTATTTCCCCTTTCTTCTTTCTCATCCGATTCTTTTGAAAAGGTTTTCAATATGAGGTTCACGCATTGACTTGATCGTCAGAGGTGTTATCGGGAAACTTACCCTCCCCTTGAATTTTTTTCAGGTTCGAGACCACGAAACTTATTCCTTTCCAGTTTTCAGGTCATTTCCAAAGAAGGAGGCAAACGACAACCGGTAAAAGAAGTCCAGCAAAATTTCCCGAGTGTCAACTAGTGATCTTCCCTTGCGAAAAATTCCGGATTCAAACAGGTACCTCTGTTTATAAGATTGAATTTATGTGGATATTTTCATCTCTATACTTCTTAAATGTAGAAATACTTTAAGGAAGAAGATGTGGCTCTATTGAAGTCAACACATGGCATAAAAAAACGAGATGATCGATTCAAGAGAGGTTGCATGTCACGTGTGACATAAATGAGCAGGCTTAAGGAGGGGACAACAAAAGTGTAGTATTCCTTCCTGCAGTTTTTATATCTATACATTGATGTACAAATGATGCGTGAACATCTGACAAAAAAAAAAATGATGCGTGAACATATATATATAGTACATTTACAAAAATATGTAAATGTTTACGATTCTTGAATATATTATTAAGCGTTATCAGTGACGACCCATAAGTTTACCAACAACATGTGGTAACCGACTTAGGAAGCAATATGAGATCACCAGTCTTATATTCAGCCAGATTTCTAGGCCCTAATTAAGATAGACTATGTTTTAAGTTGGACATGTTTTTGTTTTGTTTACTTTCTTTCTAGCACGAGGTCGGAGATTACAAGATATGAATTGGCTAATCTATATATATTCACGGTAAATGCATGGTTACTACTGATCCAATAGAATTTAAGTAAAAAGAGACGGATTTAAAATCTCCAGCTAAATAGATGGATTTCCATGTGAAGTTTACACCACTATTCTATATTTTATGTGATAGTAAATGCTGCTGCATGTACATACTATGGTGCTCTGTGATTAACGTACATTTGCTATTTTTTGAGCGCAGTAGTTTCTTGTATTACTTTCACCGACCATTTTTATCATTTAATTAGTTTGATTGGTTACGGTTAAAGAAGCGAAAAAGCATTGTCCCAAGAATCAAGAGTGAAGACCAATGCGTTATGGATGCGATGCGCTCTTATGAGACAGTAATGTGATTATCACTTGCAATTTTTCAAAGAGCACTACTGTGAAACACATGCAGGCATGAATGAAATATCACTCTTTTTCATTTTGAAGGGAATGAAATATTTATCTAATCATTAGTCGTTGTGTATGATGGTTTTCGCGCTTATAGGTGAACGGGATGAAAAATACTCGTTTAAGACTTGGCTATTAAAACAACGCGATAAATGATAGGCGCGATAGATAAAAGTCACGAAAGACTGAAACACTTCACTCTTTATTGAACAAGCTAGACTGAGTAAATTATATCTCTTTCACGAACACACGGAAACCATACACAAATTTCAAAAGGAAAACACCAAGAAAATTGGGTCTCCACCCAAAATCCCCCTCGTTCTGTGCGTCGGAGGCCTATTTATAGTGGGAGAGTCATGTTTTTGCTTGGTGGCAGTGGGAAGATGTGTGGTCGCCTATCATTGGTCATGTTCTTTGAGTCGGCAAGTGTGTGTCATGCGTTGATTGAATCATTGAGCGGTACGTCACGTGGCAAATAGGGGTGGTATGTGATGTTGTTTTGCTCTGATTGGTTTTGGTTGCCTCCATCGTTTGGCCATGTTTTAGGATCACACCTTAATAAGTACTTAGCGCTTCTAGATGAAGATTTTCTGGTGGGTTTACTTAGCGCTTCTGGATGCATGAAACTCATTGAACACGATCATATGTAATGCGGGGATTTCACGTGGCTAATGTCATTAATAGGCGGAACTGAGGGGGGGGGGGGGGGGGGGGCAGGGTGATCCTGTGCCCCTCATTTCATTTAGCTTAACATATATTTTTATTGTAGTACTAATACCGCACAAATGAAATTAGCTCAGTGGCTATATACGCACCATTTGTTCAGTACGTCTCATGTTCGAACCTTTGTGAACTCCAGCCTAACTAATTTTATTTTCCTCTTCAGCCTCTTCTCTTTTCCCTCTTCCCTACTCCCTATATAATATTTTCTAGTCTTTTTTGTCACTATAATTATTACTTTTTATTTTATAATATGTTAAGTTATATATGGTATTTTAGGTACATTATTAATTAGTACATATATATTAAATATAATTTTTTATTATTATAGGTTGGTATCAAAATAATTTATAATATTAGCGTGCCTTTAAAGCATAAAAAATATATATGAAACTATCTATACCTAACACAATAGAATAAATCTTGTATATATATATATGTGATTTTAGTGTATTATAACAAAAACTCGTAGAGAATAACTATATATATTTCAATATTATTAGTCAATGATAGTTATATTTACACGATTACTATTCGGCGCATAGGCAAAATTGCCTTTCAGCGCATAGGGTCGTCACGTTATGTGTGGAGTGGCTCCACACGTAACGTGGGGTAAATCTTTTTTGTATTTTTTTTAATCCACACGTTACGTGTGGAGTGGCTCCACACGTAACGTGTGGTATTTTTTTTTAAAAAAATTTAAAAAAAAAAAAATTAAACATCACGTAAAAAAATGTCTAAAACTTATATTTATTTTTATCAATGTTAAAATGTTAGGAAATTAGTCCTAACTGGATGGATGATGCTGGTTTGAGAACGTGAGCTGATTTTTTTTGTCTCCATGAAGGTTCAAGCTAGCGTACTTTTTTATCTGACATTTGATCATTTCAAGGCTTAATACATCATTACTTATACGCCCTGCTTATTGTTGTGCACATCTTAAGCATTCATTTTTTGTTCATGTATGTAGTATTGGGTAAGTCTGACACTGGTCAAGTTTGGAGTATTAAAAATTTAAGGTTATAGAAAGAAAACTTCTTAGTAAAATATATGTATTTTTGTTTAGAATTGACTCTTAATTTTCCAGCTAAGATACTTCATATTACAATCATTGCTCATATTACATTTTGTCTTTTTTGGGGTCCTGTGACACCCTAAATCCCATGCCCTAGAAAACCCTAGGGTAAGTAGGGTTTCAGATTTAGGGTTTTTAAAACCATATTATTTTCATACCCTATCACGTTTGTAGCACATAGGGAGTTCATACCACATTTTGTCTTTTTTGGGGTCCTGTGACACCCTAAATCCCATGCCCTAGAAAACCCTCGGGTAAGTAGGGTTTCAGATTTAGGGTTTTTAAAACTATATTATTTTCATACCCTATCATGCTTGTAGCACATAGGGAGTTCATACCACATTTTGTCTTTTTTTGGAGTCCTGTGACACCCTAAATCCCATGCCCTAGAAAACCCTAGGGTAAATAGGGTTTCAGATTTAGGGTTTTCAAAACCATATTATTTTCATACCCTATCACGCTTGTATCACATATGGAGTTCATACCACTTTTTGTCTTGTTTTGCGGTCTTGTGACACCCTAAATCCGAAACCCTACTTACCCTAGGGTTTTCTAGGGCATGGGATTTAGGGTGTTACAGGACCCCAAAAAAGACAAAAAGTGGTATGAACTCCCTATGTGCTACAAGCATGATAGGGTATGAAAATAATATGGTTTTGAAAACCCTAAATCCGAAACCCTACTTACCCTAGGATTTTCTAGGGCATGGGATTTAGGGTGTCACAGGACCCCAAAAAAGACAAAAAGTGGTATGAACTCCCTATGTGCTACAAGCATGATAGGGTATGAAAATAATATGGTTTTAAAAACCCTAAATCTGAAACCCTACTTACCCTAGGGTTTTCTAGGGCATGGGATTTAGGGTGTCACAGGACCCCAAAAAAGACAAAATGTGGTATGAACTCCCTATGTGCTACAAGCATGATAGGGTATGAAAATAATATGGTTTTGAAAACCCTAAATCTGAAACCCTACTTATCCTAGGGTTTTCTAGGGCATGGGATTTAGGGTATCACAGGACCCAAAAAAAAAAAATTGTGGTATGAGCAATGATTGTAATATGAAGTATCTTAGCTGAAAAATTAAGAGTCAATTCTAAACAAAAATATATATATTTTACTAAGAAGTTTTCTTTCTATAACCTCAAATTTTTAATACTCCAAACTTGACCAGTGTCAGACTTACCCAATACTACATACATGAACAAAAAATGAATGCTTAAGATGTGCACATCAATAAGCAGGGCGTATAAGCAATGATGTATTAAGCCTTGAAATGATCAAATGTCATATAAAAAAGTACGCTAGCTTGAACCTTCATGGAGACAAAAAAAATCAGCTCACGTTCTCAAACCAGCATCATCCATCCAGTTAGGACTAATTTCCTAACATTTTAACATTGATAAAAAAATATAAGTTTTAGACATTTTTTTACGTGATTTAAAAAAAAAATTAAATTAAATTAATTTTTTTTTTTTAAAAAAAATAAATACCACACGTTACGTGTGGAGCCACTCCACACGTAACGTGTGGATTAAAAAAAAAAAATTACCCCACGTTACGTGTGGAGCCACTCCACACGTAACGTGGCGACCCTATGCGCTGAAAGGCAATTTTGCCTATGCGCCAAATAGTAAGGCCCTATATTTATTCGATCAAACTCATTCCTCTGATCTGTTGTTCGCCTGCAACTCGGTGTGACCCCCCTTTCTTATTTTTCTGGTTTCGCCACTGTCATTAATTTATGACGCGTACTATCACAACCCCTTGTTTTGGCAAATTATTTCGCGAGTCAGACAAAACAATAAAATAGAAGACGCTTGAAATCCACGCATTCTTGTGGGACGTTGATGGGCCTTTCTTGTTTCTTTATGTCACCCCTTTTTCTTTGGGCTCATCTGGGTATGGCCCAATACTGATATTATGAATAGTCTTGGGAGAGAGAGCGGGAAAGTATTCACTTTTCTCTCTCTCTCTCTCTCTCTCTCTCTCTCTCTCTCTCTCTCTCTCTCTCTCTCTCTCTCTCTCTCTCTCTCTTCCTTTATCTTCTCTCTCTCTCCCCTCTTTGACGCTTGCGGTTCCCCGACGGTTTCTGCGAGGCTCTTCGTCTTCCTCTTTGATTTCTTCACACATATCGTCTGAGTAAGTGTACTTTCTTCTTCCTTCTTCTTCAATTTCTGATTTTAGTTCATTGCACGCGGGCGATTCTTTTCACTTGAGGGTGAGTTTTGGCGTTTCTCTCTTTTCTTCTCTTTTGACATTGGGAATTTGGGGGTTTTCTGGGCGGCGATGGTGGCAATATGCATGAATTTGGAGGTCTTTTGGTTAATGGTGGTGGTTACTTAGGCGATTTTGGGAGGTTTGGATTATTTCGGTTCTAGGTCCTGGAAAGTTTGCGGTGTTCTCTTAGTGATTTTTCTTGCTTGAGATGGGGAAGAGAGGCACCATTGTTTCTCTTCATGTTGTTCTCCGCTCTGAGGGTTGAACCCGGTTCATCGATTGTCTGGCATCTTCCTTCCTTTCTTCTTCCCGCTTTCCCTTGGACCCGGTTTAGTCTGCACCTCTTTTTCTCCGCATCAAGGCTCTCCATTTTATATACTTCTTTCCCAATCTTCTCTTATATTACACGCGCTCTCTACCTTTGCTCTTCTTGCTAAGTCCTCTTTTGTTTCTTGATGTTTCAGAGGATTTAGGTGAGCGCGCGTAACAACCTTGAGCTTCTCCTTAGAATGTCCAGCGAAACCGATTTAGGGAGTAGGGACCCCTTAGGTCGCGCGTTAGATGAAGCATACCTGGCGATGACCCGGGTACAAGTCCTGAAGTAGAGGAGATTCCTTCGTCATCTTCTCTTGATCCCTCGCGATCAATTCCCGCGAGAGGGGATCTTGCACTTTAGGGTGAGGTTGAGATATAATATTCAGAGTCTGAGGAGACACCCGAGGCTGTGGTACCCATGGAAGGACGTGTGTTGACCACAAGAGGTATCAGGGGGGAGGGAGTGGTGTCCTACACTCCCGCGGCAAATCCTGAAGAGTCTTCATCGCACAAGGAAGAGAGCATGACTAATTTTCCGAGCCATAGGTTAGATGTAGAGCCTCCTCCTCATGTCGCGATGAACCCTCTAGAGATGGCCATGATGTCGTGTCCTGATAGAGAAGATATGCGCCATTTTGGAGCGCGCACCATAGTCTCCGTTTCTACACTTGAGAGGTTGCGAGTGAAATCCCTTGGCCAAGATGGGTTGAGTTATGCTTACCAGAGAGTAGTGGTACTTCCTTGGCTCGCTACGAGAATTGTTTAGTAGTATACTTATTTCGTGTAGAAGCGGGATTTTGTTTGCCTTTGCCTAATCATTACCGCGATTTCTTGGCTCTCTCCCGTTTGAGCCTAGCACAGTTGTATCCCAACGCGTGGAAGTATTTCAGTGTTTATAATATGAGATGCTACAAGGAGGGGATTGCTCCTGACGCACAACACGTGCATTGCCTTTTTACGATGAAGTATGAGAAGGGATTATGTAACTTTAGTCTTCCAACCCTAAAGGTGATATTTAAGCCATCAAATGTGGGTAGGTGGAAAGATAGATGGCTTTTGGTGAGGGGCACTAAAAGGGATGTTTTCAATTGTCAAATATACCCCGCAACGTTTAGTCGACCCAGAAAACCTGAGCAGTCGAAAGTTGACACGTGTAAGGTGTGGTTCCGCAATGAAGGGGACGTGCCCTATTTTAAGAGGTCAATTACGCAGATGAATCTGGAGAAAGCGAGCTTGAGTTTGCCGCTCCCTAAGGATCGCACTGAGAGGGGGGGATTTATCTTCTTTTTGTTATTCTTCTCACTTTTTTATATGTATTCTGCTATATGACCAACTTTTCTAATGCGTTTTGTAGAAATGGTTAGTTCCTCACTGTTGTTGAGTAGGGAAAAAAAGAGCAAGGGAGGAGAGGATTCTTCATCTGCTCTAACTTCTGAAGGTTTGGGAGCTTTAGCTTCTACCGCAGCACATGAGTCATCTCCGGCTACCGCGATAGTTGAGGCGACCAGTTCAACAAGGCCACAGATTGCTTTAGCTGGAACAAGGGAATCGAGAAGCAAGATGCGTCACGAAGGAAGACTGGGGGCTTCTAGGGTTAAGTGGGTTAGGGTGGAAGTTCCTGCTCCCTCGGGTGCTATTCGAACAGTGAAGGGGATTGACATGGCTAGGGTGAGGAAATTTACCACGCTGGGCCTTCTCTACAAGACATGAAGAGGTTGACCGTGCCGCATGATGATTGCACTGCGGAGAAAGAGTGGTTTCGTACGTTGCCTGCGATCCACTCGCAGTTTGAGACGTTGAAGTACTAGGAGATGGTATGCTCTTCAGGGTTTTTTAGTACACTTTTTTTTTTGTATGCTCAATTTTGCTTTTCTTACGATGCAGGCCCGGCTAGGTGATAGCTCCATGACCCCCTCAATGACGGCGAAGGACGAAGAGGAAGAAATGGAAGTACAATCCAATGGCCCGGTGACTAGAGCTCGTGCAAGGGCGATGGAACAAGCAACTCAATCTTTAGTCACCTAGAGTTATGCAGGTTACTCAGCGTCAAACAATCCTAAATGGGTCCTCCTCTTGACCTACGAAGGGTTGGGCGACGCCTCACCCTAATTCAGCCTTCGTGGCGCCACCGATGCCTCGACGATGAGGTTGGGCGTGCCCTTTATGTGTTTTGGGCCGTTCCACTTTTGAATCTTTATTAGTTAGACTACTTTCCTTACTCGGTTTTGTCTAGACCATTTAAACCTTCTTTCATTCATTAATAAGATGATGTTGATTGAGTTGTAAGTTGAGTTATCTCCTTCCTTGAATCCTAACATCAAACCCTACGATCCTCATGATCTAAACTACCTCATAGCTTGTCGCTTCGAGCATTTATCCAACGTTCCTCTGGCGAACGTCTTGATCATCTCTTGATCGTAATTGTCCATCACTTTGGACGTGTGAAGGCCATCACTTTGGTTCAGTTCTCTACGTGAAAAGGCTATCTCTTTAGGCTTAGAAGACACCATATCCTTGGCAAGTTAGAAGAGACGAAAGAAGGCTTGTTCAATGTTAAAGATCCTATCTTGCAACGGCGTTTTCGAGGGTCATTCGCATCAATTGGCATCATAGCCAGTACAAGCTGAGTTTCTTCTTCTCTTTTAAGTGTTCCTTGAATTTTTTCCGCGTTGAAAACCAAAAAAAAAAATCGCACCACCACTCTGCCGCCGGAAACACCCCACCGCCGCCGTGACAAACCCCTACCGCCACCCATACTTCCGCCACCATCCCTTACCATACACGACTATCTTAGGGTTTAGATTAGTCTTCAATTAAGATTAATCTTTGACTTTTCAACCATGCTTAACTTAATTTGCTAATAACCATAAGTAGCATTATCTTGTTTCCTTATTTGCATATCTTATTCCCTTGTTTATTTTGTGATCTTTTTCTTGCTTTATCTTTGGGTTAATTACTTGACTAGTTGTTCGATTTTATTTCCTTCTAGTTTGCATAAGTCTATCTCTTCTTATCTCTTGCACTTTACTCTTGTGCTTCTTTCTTGCTAAAATAAAAGGTGTAGGCCGAAATTAAAAAAATAAAAATATATTACCTTCCTCAAACAAGAAACTTGGAAGACGGAAGCCTAAAAACATAGGCAAGGGAAATCCCTCACTACGGTCCTACACTCCATCTTCATACCTTTCATGTCTAAAGCAACTTAAAATCAAAGGAAAGATTTCTTGTAACTCTCTTGTGCTTAACTCATAGAAACTTGAATTTGATCATACTTGAACTTCTAGGGATATTGATTGTTGTTTGGACTTGATTTTGCTACTTCTCCTTCTTTTAATGCTTTACGTTTGAGCCTCTCCCTCCTCACGAGCAACCAAATTAGTACGCCTTGCGGAAAATTTCTTGGTTCACTTTTGAGACTGTAACACCCCCAAATTTATAACCCATTTGGAAAGGTATTACCGCCAGTGACCTAGATTTCCACACCGAAGCCACCCCAGGCTTTACCGTTTGAAACACAATTCATAAAGAACAATTACGATAAAAAATCATCGTAACTTCATTTAAACCATAGTCGCGGAATTACAACACGATTCCAAATGCGACAAAATACAGAGTCATTACAATACAGCGAAAGACTTGAAATAATTTACAAGAGTATTGACCTCAATAGTCAACGCCCAAAGATCGTAGCCTGATTAAAACATTTTCAAATACCGTTCATCCTCATAGTCGTTATAGCCTTTTTGGACCTGTATGTGCCGAAACGGACGGACGACACCACCATGACGTTGCAGATAAATAAAAACACAAGGGGTTAGTCTAATGAATAGACTAGCAAGGGCACAAGGCAGAAGACTGAATCTACAGAAATTAATCTCACAAGAAGACTTCAACAAAATGAATCTTATGGGAATATCCAACAAGAAAGACTCCAAAAGATCGAGTCTTTACCACCAAGCATGACAAATATCTGTAACCCTTTTTCTACACATAAGTTTAAAGATCACCAAAGAGCATATTAATCACGTACACACAAGACACTTATCCTCTCTAGTCATAAAATTCTCAACCACGTTATAAGCTTTTACACACATGCCTAGCAGGGCATGCATACATATGTTGCTTCGAGCAACACATGCTACAAGGGACCTTTACACACATGCCTGACAAGGCACGCATACATATGTCGCACCGAGCGACACATGCTACAAGGGATTGGAATCCCGATATGGGCACCAGCTATTATGCCCTCACCCCCTACCACCGAGGTAGAGTGACTGGTCGCAGGACCTGCAAACGGGGTTGGATCCTTCCAACCTTTTCACCGGTTATCAAGAAACGCAGAGTCCCCTCTAGGACTACCATTCCTACGAACACTCGTGCTAACTAAACAGTTCAGCATACAATCATCACTTTTATGCCTTCAAGCATAATCATAACAACATATATATATTTACACCTATATATATATATATATATATATATATATCTAGGTAATAGCATTACTATAACCATATAGTAGCCTAATATCATACAAATCTCAAAATCATGCTTCGATATCAAAATAGTTCCAGATGAAAACAGGAATCATTCCAACTTGATTAACAATCAAACTATTGATAACCAATGAATTATGGAATGATGAGCAAGAGCGAACCGCCACTTGCCTTAGATCCGCAGAAAGCAGCACAAGCTTAACCTTGTTTGGACTCCGAGTCCAAAGCAACGACAGAACCTCGTTTCGCCTTGGTTTCGAGAGCTTTTGATCCTTAATCCTTGGCACCCTTAATCACCACTATGGAGCACCTTCTCCTTCTTATTATAGCTTGAAAAAAAGGAGCTCGGATCTTAGTCTAAAGGATACTTAGAATTTTAGAGGTGGAAGCGTATTTAACGGGAGCTAAATTTCTTGAGAGCATAGGAAAGTTTCTTAGCTTCCATTCCCCTCCCTTACTCTCGGTTCTCTTCCTCTTATATATATATATAGCCGTGATGATCCCTTGCAAATTTGGCCTACAATTGCTGAATTCTCACGTAATCTCTTGCAAGTTGATTTGGCTTGTCACTTGAAATTTGCTAAGTGGCCAATTTCATCTCATGTATGAGTTCCACGTAGCAATTCTAATAAGATGGGTAGCTAGGTAAGCTTTCATCTTATGCATAAATGATCCACGTAGCAAGGCTAGATTTCATCTTGTATATGTCTACCACGTATCAAGCCTAATTAGGTGAGTAATTATATATGCCTTAGCATGCAAGTTTGCTCATGCCATCCGTCCAATTGAGAATTTCTTGGTCCAATTGTTACGGGACACTTATCCCCTTTAGGATGGTTGTTCCGTTAAAATTTCGGGTTAAATATATTCGTACTTGTTAACATTTTTGTACCCGAATGACCATTTGTAAATCTCGAAAATACGTCGAATGTATTTTATTCTACTCAGGAATTTATTACGGAGGAGATACATTTCCTTGAATGTCTTAACTCTTCCGAATTAAATTCGACGTCCTTTCACTTGTTCGGGAATTTCCTCCGAATGGTCTCATAAAAAATGAGGGGTATTACAGAGACAAGGACTTGGTTTGAACTTGTTCTTTTGCTTGGTGTGTTTTGATCCTTGTGCTTGCTTGCTTCATATAGGTACGATGGACATCCCCACTACGAGTCGCTCCCGCTCGTTTGGACGCTGCAGTTCCGACCCCATAGACGACGTTCATCGTGAATTGGAGGCCGCCCATGCCGCCAATGTCGAGAAGGACCGCGCCTTGGCCGACCGTGAAGCCGAGGTTGCACACCTATGCCATCTTGTTAGTGACATGAACCTGCCTTTGGAGGATCCAATGGTGAACCCCATGGCCACATCACGCCAGCCACGTGATCGCAAAGGCAAGGC
Source organism: Rheum nobile (assembly GCA_027886185.1). Taxonomy (NCBI): domain Eukaryota; kingdom Viridiplantae; phylum Streptophyta; class Magnoliopsida; order Caryophyllales; family Polygonaceae; genus Rheum; species Rheum nobile. Next base: position 6,231,775 of record WOAB01000490.1, on the reverse strand, counting down.
AGTCGCGTCTACACCGCATGATCGCCTTTGTTCCCAAATTGAAGGATATCCCACTTCTAGATGCATTGTTTCCCGTGATCGGTATGCTCCTATCCATGACACGGACTATTCGGATGGAAATCGCTCGAGATGCAGAGTTCGTGTTTCAAAGGATCCATTCCCTTATGTCAGCACTATGGATCGGCGACAAAGAGGACCACGCCAAACCCGGTATGATGATCCCGAGTCCGACGTTGATGAACACCGTGATTCCGCCTTAGATGATGATCGAGACAGATTTGATGATGAAGAAGCTTATGAGGAAGAACGCCAAGTGGAATATAGAGCACCGCGCTACAACACCGAGCGTCGACGCCCGTATGACCGACGCCGTCCAAGCCCGTAGCGTCCCGGCACCCAACGCCAAGACATCAAGGTGAAAGTTCCTCTCTTTTATGGTGATTATGATCCAATTAAGTTCCTTGATTGGCAGCAGTCCACGGAGTATGTGTTGGCTTATTATCATTATTCCGAGGAGGACAAAGTTGAAATTGCGACGTTGCATTTCGAGGGCGCCGCGCGTGCATGGTGACACCGGTTCTGGACTGACCGGGCCCGCCGTGGTGATCCCCCTATAGACACTTGGCATCACCTCATCCATGTCATGAGGAAGAAGTAAGTTCCCGAGGACTTCAAATCTGAGATGCGCCTCAAGATACAACTTGCGTCCCAAGGAAACCGATCCCCCCTTGATTTCTATGCCGAGCTTGAAGAACTTTCACACAAGGCGGGTATCTACCATTCCGATGAGGATTTTAGGAGTATGTTTCTTCGCGGCCTGCATGCACCTATTCGGGACCAACTTCGAGTGCTTAACATTAGGAACCTACAAAAGTGCGCACACACGGCTCAAGAGATTTGGACGCAAGAACAAGCGGCTAAGAAGGCGTCTTGGTCTCGGCCTAACACAAGGTATGGTTCTAATCCTATGTCAAGTTCCCCTTCTACTAATGTGCGTTCATCTTTGCAGTCCACTCCCGCACCATCGACACCGACGCCGGCCAACCGTCCTAGTGAATCAACCTCCTCCGTGCGACACCGCTACTTCCAAAGAAAGGGCTCGTGATCGAGTGTGTTTTAAGTGCCAAGGAAGAGGTCATGTGCAGCGGGACTGCCCTAACAACAAGAGGGTACTCTTTTCCAACACTTCCGGCTATGAGTCGTTTGACGAAGACAGCGTCGACCCCGGCCCCGTGTTTGACGAGTACAAGTCCGAGGACGCCGGCTATGTTTGTAGCCCCATTGATGAGCAAGGCACCGTGCCTCTTAGCCTAGTCACAAGACGTGTCCTCACCGCCAAAGAAGGTACATCATTGGACCAACACGAGAATCTCTTCCATACTAAGTGTGCAGTCTAAGGTGCTTCTTTGAGTGTGATCATAGATGGTGGGAGTTGTTGCAATATCATCAATGAAAAGGTGATCAAGCACTTCAAGTTCGAGACGACTCCACACCCGCAACCTTATAGCCTTTAATGGATCTCGAAAGGCAATGATACCAATGTTGTCAAGCATCAATGTACAATAAATTTCCGCATTGGGTATTACAAGGACTCGGTGCTATGTGATGTAGTTCCTATGGATGCCACACATATTCTCTTAGGGCGACCTTGGAAATTTGACAAGCGAGTCCTTCATGATGGTTTCCTCAACAACTATGTCTTCATGCATAATGGGAGAAAGGTCACCTTACTTCCTATGAGTCTTAAAGAGATCTTACAAGACCAAGTCGAAAGGAACCGAGCCAAGGCTTTGGAGCAAGCCAAGAATGCAGCCGCCACTTCCCAAGGTGACAAGGGTGCCGTGCCATCTAAACCAGGCCGTGACAAGGCCACCAAAGCCGCGGCCAGCCCGTCTCCGACGCCTCCACAGCCCGACATTCAAGGCAAATGCGAGAACCGACTTCTCTTAGACCGGTCCCGGGATGTCTCTCCAATTATTCAGGGACGTCTTCCTTGCTTTTTACTTGTTCCTTTCGCGTGTCTATTAAATGTTAAGGATTTGGTTGATTTACCCCCTGCAGTGTCTACTCTTTTGCAGGAATTTAAGGATGTTATGCCCGAAGAGTTGCCTGAAGGATTGCCACCAATCCGAGGAATAGAGCACCAAATCGACTTTGTGCCAGGCGCGTCTTTGCCCAACCAAGCTGCATACCGTGCGAGCCCGGAAGAGACCAAGGAGTTGCAGCGCCAAGTGCAAGAGTTGATGGACACGGGCTACGTCCGAGAGAGCTTAAGCCCATGCCCGTGCCAGTCATCTTAGTGCCTAAGAAGTATGGTACTTGGCGTATGTGTGTTGATTGTAGAGCCATCAACCAAATCACGGTGAAGTATCGCCACCCTATTCCTAGACTTGATGATATGCTTGATGAATTGCATTGTGCTACTTTGTTTTCTAAGATTGATCTTAAGAGTGGTTACCATCAAATTAGGATGTATGAGGGTGATGAATGGAAAACTGCATTTAAGACTAAGTATGGCCTTTATGAGTGGTTGGTGATGCCTTTTGACCTTACTAATTCTCCTATCACTTTTATGAAACTTATGAATCATGTTTTAAGGGCTTACTTAGGAAAATTTGTAGTTGTCTACTTTGATGATATCCTTGTTTATAGCAAGACCTTAGATGAGCTTGTTATACATCTTAGGCAAGTTTTAGAATTTCTTAGGAAAGAGAAACTTTATGCTAACTTAGGTAAATGTTCTTTTTGCTCAGAGTCTACTATTTTCCTTGGTTTTGTTGTTAGCAAGGATGAATTGAAGGTCGACCAAGAGAAGGTGCGTGCCATTGAAGAGTGGCCACGACCTACTACACCGACGATGGTCCGATCTTTCTTAGGCTTGGCTGGCTTCTACCGTCGTCTTGTGCATGATTTCTCCACCATTGCAGCCCCGTTGCATGAGCTAACCAAGAAGGCTGCATCCATAGAGTGGATGGACGCCCATGAGCTTGCATTTGTCACTTTGAAGGACCATCTTTGCCACGCCCCTTTGCTGCAATTACCGGACTTCTCCAAGACCTTTGAAGTGGAATGTGATGCCTCTCACTATGGCATTGGAGGTGTTTTACTACAAGACCGCTGTCCCATTGCTTACTTTAGTGAGAAGCTCACTAGTGCCCAACTCAACTACCCCACGTATGACAAGGAGCTCTATGCTCTTATTCGGGTGTTGAAGACTTGGCAGCACTATCTTTGGCCCAAGGAGTTTGTCATACATTCGGACCATGAGGGTATGAAGTACTTGAAGGGACAATACAACCTCAGTCGGCGCCATGCAAGATGGGTGGAGTTCATGGAGACCTTTCCCTATGTGGTCAAATACAAGAAAGGTAAGGAGAATATGGTTGCCGACGCCGTTTCTCGAAGGTATGTTTTTCTTACTCAACTTGATGCTTCTATCTTAGGCTTTTCCTTGATCAAAGAAGTGTATATGCATGATGATGACTTTGCTGAAATTTTTAAAACATGCATGGAAAAAGGAGAGTCTAATGAGTTCTATGTTGATAATGGCTACCTATTTAAGGCCGGAAAACTATGTATCCCAAAAATGTCTATACGTAGGTTGTTAATTCAAGAAGCCCATGAAGGTAGAGGACATTTTGGTATTCTTAAGACTTTGGCTGCATTAAGGGAACATTTTTATTGGCCTAAAATGATGCATCATGTTACTCAATATTGCAAGGCTTGTGTTACTTGTGTGCATGCTAAGTCTAGGTCGAGTCCCCAAGGTTTGTATACCCCTTTGCCTATTCCTAACGTCCCATGGGAGGATATTAATATGGAATTTATAACTGGTTTGCCTTTTTCTAAGAAGGGGAGGGACTCGATATTTGTTGTTGTTGATCGGTTTTCTAAGATGGTTCACTTTATCGCATGCAAGACTACTAATAATGCTTATGAGATTGCTTCTCTCTTTTTTGAGCATGTTGTTAGGCTGCATGGTATTCCTAAGAGTATAGTGTCCGATCGTGATGCTAAGTTTGTGAGTTATTTTTGGAAATCTTTATGGGCCAAGTTGAGGACTAAGTTGTTATTTTCTACTACTTATCATCCCCAAACGGACGGCCAAACGGAGGTCACTAATAGGACTTTAGGTCCTTTATTACGTACTATGTTAAAGTTTAACCTCCACAAGTGGGAAGAGTGTTTGCCTTTTGTTGAGTTTGCTTATAACAGGTCCATGCACTCGGCGACGCAGTTGAGCCCGTTTCAGGTTGTCTACGGCATCAATCCCCACACGCCTTTGGATCTTGCACCGAGACCCATGAAGGACAAGGAGAGTGTCAAGGGTGTGGAGCGTGCAGACATTGTGAAGGCGCTGCATGAGAGGACCAAGACGCAACTGGAGAAGAAGGCCGTGCAGACCGCTCGTCAGCGCAACATAGGCTGGCGTGCCGTGGAATTTGAGGCCGGAGACTTGGTATGGCTGCACTTGCATCGCGATCGCTTTCCTTTGAAGCGACGCCACAAGTTGGATGCTAGAGGTGACGGTCCATTTCAGGTGCTACAACGCCTTGGTGCCAACGCCTACCGATTGGATTTGCCCGATGACTATGGTATGCATCCTACCTTCAACGTCTCTGATCTTTCTCTTTATACACCTCATGCTTTTGACGACGAGGACAAAGTGGGGACACTTTGCTGCTAAGAAGGGGAGTGATAGCTCCATGACCCCCTCAATGACGGCGAAGGACGAAGAGGAAGCAATGGAAGTGCAATCCAACGGCCCGATGACTAGAGCTCGTGCAAGGGCAATGGAACGAGCAACTCAATCTTTAGTCACTCGGAGTTATGCAGGTAAATCAGCATCAAACAGTCCTAAATGGGTCCTCCTCTTGACCTACGAAGGGCTGGGCGACGCATCGCCCTAATTCAGCCTTCGCGGCGCCGCCGATGCCTCGACGATCATGGTCGTCCGATTAGGGCATGATTTTCCAGCATGCATTTTCCAGCTTTTCTTGGGCTATCTTCTCACCATATCCATCATTTTATGAGTACTTTAGTTTAAGAAGAATGCTTATGAAACTATCCAGTTGCCCGGTGAAACAGACTTGCTATTTTGGGCACCGGCGCGCCGAGAAAGACCCGAGACTTGCCTTAAGTCTCGCCTATCTTTTATAGTTTTCTTTCCTAATTTATTTAGACTATTTTAGCTAGTTTTGGTTCAGGTTGGGTGTGCCCCTTATGTGTTTTGGGCCGTTCCACTTTTGAATGTTTATTAGTTAGACTACTTTCCTTACTCGGTTTTGTCTAGACTATTTAAACCTTCTTTCACTCATTAATAAGATGATGTTGATTTGAGTTGTAAGTTGAGTTATCTCCTTCCTTGAATCCTAACATCAAACCCTACGATCCCCATGATCTAAACTACCTCTTATCTCGTCGCTTCGAGCATTTATCCAACGTTTCTCTGGCGAACATCTCGATCATCTCTTGATCGTAATTGTCCATCACTTTGGACGTGTGAAGGCCATCACTTTGATCCAGTTCTCTACATGAAAAGGCTATCTCTTTAGCCTTAGAAGACGCCATCTCCTTGGCAAGTTAGAAGAGACGAAGGAAGGCTTGTTCAACGTTAAAGATCCTATCTTGCAACGGCATTTTCGAGGGTCATTCGTATCACTAGGCATCATGGCGACTACTACATACTTCAATTATTTGGAGAGCAAGTATTTGGTTATAAAGGAGGAGCGATGAGTTTGAGAGCATGTTACCTTAGGAATATTACTGCTAGTGACCTCGGATCATATATCTAAAATCACCCAAGGCTTTACAGTATTGATCGCAAATACAAAATAATACGAATAATAATATATTAAATCCAAAATTGTCTTACAAACGACGTTGCTATACATGGCAACCCAATAATATATCAAAGTATCAGCGGAAGGCTTATAAAATTAAAATTCCAAGACATGATCATAACCTTGTTAAAAAAATAATGTCAAATACCAAAAGAAAACACAACTGCCTTCAACGTCGTCTTCCCCCATCCTCAACTTGGGAAGCTTTACCTAATGTGCCGTATAGGACGGATGACACCAGCCAACCATAAACGGAAAGAGAAAGGTTGGTTAGTCTAATGAAAGACTAAATAAGGGCTTAAACAAAGTAGTTCTATGTGATTGTATCCAGTTACTATCACTGTCTCCCGAATAATAGTCGGTAGACGATACATAACTCAGATACTCTCACTGAAACGATAGTGATATGCACCAAGAGAAGACTCCAAAGGAATTTAGTCTTGTAGGAATATGTATGTTTGTTTGGGAACATTATATTTATCACACATGTTTGAAAAATGACTACTTGAATATTTGGATCCTCGACCAACCTCACCGCATAATGCGAATCCAGATTGGAAAGGGGACTCACTATAAACAAGAGTCTGGACGGGTTCCACGTTGTACTTCTCGCCCGATGGTATATTAATTATATGCAAAATGGCACTTATCTTATTTAATTTCAAAAAGTGCATTAACGTTAAGGCTTTTAATTCCACAGCCGATCTCAATACGAGATATAGAAATGGACGAATCCCGAATATTGGCACTAGCTAAGTGCACCACCACTTATATTCGAATAAGGGTAGGTCATGACCAAAAAAGTATTAGGGCAAGAATCCTCCTAATACCAAGTTATAAAGAAACAGCTAAACCTCGCAATGTAATTACTAATTAGCGCTCCTACGAATACACGTGCTAACTAAGCATATAAGTCCACACCAAATCCACACAAAAGTTCATCTAGAACCCAATATATATATATATATATGTGAGGGTCGTTGCAAGAAAATATACAACCTAATAAATAATGTTCATTTTCACACCAATTTAACACGCAAGTTCCCAAACACAAAATTAAGAATATTTATCCCAACTTAATTAAGAAAATAGATTAATTGTCAATTAAGACAAACATGGACTAAATTACAAGAGTGAACCACCACTTGCTTTGGATTACGAAGAGCTTGAACGGCGTAATGGAGATGGTTGCTTTCGAAAAGCAATTTGGCTCCTTGCTTTATGTTCGTTCCAAAAGCGGTTTCGAGATATACCCAAATCACACAACATAAATGAATTATGATTAGATAATTTATTCAATAATGACAATTGAAGGATACAAGTCTTGATTTTTAATTGTATTTATTTAACTCTAGATAAATCAATTTCAAGGCTTTTCAACATAACGATTACCTATATGATACTAATAATCGATTAGTCGTATATTCTAAATAATCATAGCATAAATAAATGAATTACTCAATTTATTTATCACCTCAAATAACCCAACAAATTATCCAATTGTAATGTTATACCTTAACAAATTACAATCTAAGATAATATCATAAAACATATTTAATTTAATTTTAATACTTCTAAAATTAAATTAACACAATATGTATCTAATTAACCAAAATTAGCATACATAATCGTGATTAACTGTACAAAAATTGAATTGGGGTACGAATTGGCCATTACCGAATTCATTCATGTGGGTCGTGCGGCCACCCTCTCGTTGTTTGCTTTGCTTCTCCCTCGTTCGAACTCCAAATGGTGCGTGGTTGGTATCTCTGGAAACTAGACTTCAAGACAAAGATTTTGGTATCTAACTCGTAACTAGATGTGCCCAATTGAAAGAGAATTTCCTTCTACAAGTTCTCAAACTTCTAGTGGATTGCCGAAAATCTAAGGCTTGAAATTTGGTAAATTCCTTGAATGGGTGAGGGGTTATTTATAGGGCTTTTGAAGCCCTTAGATATATCTTTCCGACCCCACAATTTTCGGCCAAACCCGATCTCAAACGAGATCAAATTTTAGATTTTACCGAACTTTTGATGTTACCGAGTTGTTTACCTTAGAAAATAAATTTATATCAATCTAAGCGGTTATAAATCCTGATTTTGATATGATTTGGTTTAGGATAAGTATATCTTCAAATCCCATGGGCCAATTGAAGAAAACATGACAAAAAACCGGGCCAAAACTCCATGGAAATGGAGCTTGGGAGTTGTGGCAAAAATGTCCTGATTTCACTTTTTAAAAATTATAAAATTTGCCCAAACGTATATATAAACTTACCCAAAGTTTATGTGATGCATTCTAAATCAAATTTATGAAGAGTGAAATTTTATTTTGACATAATTCTTACAATTTGAATTAATTCAGGCCTAAGTTGCATATCTTTATAACTTAACCTTATTTAAATCTCAATTAACAGTTTGTTAAACTTAATACAAATAATCTAGGTTAAAACTGATATGACTAACAAGATTATTATTAACATAGTGTTAAAATAATTTTTAAGTGCACCATGACTTAAAAAGTAACATACTTTTATGGAATTAAAATATATGTTTCAATTTATTCACTTGGAATAATGTAACAAAAATTCATCCCCTTTATTAAAAGTAAAATTACATTTATGTCATTATCTAAAAATGAGGGTTATTATAGAGTAGCTGGAGGCTCACAAGAAGGGGGTTGAGGAAATCTCTCTTGAGCGTGATGAGGCCATGAAGAAAGTTGTTGAAGCAAAGAAAGAGGTTGAGGAGGTGAAAAGATTACTTGCACGGAAGGGCAAAGAGTTACGACGTCAATCCCGAAAGTTGATGAAGCAAAGAAAGAGGTTGAGGAGGTAATCAGCGCCCGAGGTTGAGGAGGTGAAAAGATTACTTACAACTATTTCAACAAAGAGTTACAACTATTTGTTCCCTGCTTCTAGAGGTAACGCACGCGGTATGGATTCCACTGCGAATGCGACTAGGCAAGAGGCTTTGGATTTGACCTTCATGCAATAATCAGGGAGGGACCTAGTCTTGGCTTCATAGACCCCCATCACTTTCCGCACTCAATGTTCTAAAAGTCACTAGGCGGGAGCTGGGCGGTGAGGGGGGGCCGGGGGAGGGCTAGCGCATAGGCGGCTAGGAGGGGACTAGAAGGTTCAAAAGTTAATGCCTAATACATATGATTATTTTACTACATTCTGTCAAATCCATTAATGTTTATAAAACTATGTTGAGATGGGGTTTGATATTTTATTATGGGCCTTATTTTATAAAGTATATTGCTTCTTCCACAAGATCAAAAGCTTCTTCTCACCTAGGCGGGGGATGACCGCTTAGAGCCTAGGAAAGGCCTAGACGGCCCTAGGTGGGGATCTTTAGAACACCGGCCGCACTACAACCTCAGAATTAGTAAAGACTTTGATTTTTCGTGCGTCGTTGAACAATGCCATCTCAAGGCCAACAATCAATGCTTCATACTCGGCTTTGTTGTTAGTGACAGGGAAAGCAAAGTTAAGGGCGTATTAAACTTCAAAGGATGTGAGCCCTTCAAGCACTACCACGGCCCCTCCTTCTACGTCACTTTTTGAACCGTATACAAAGACCCTCCATTCTTCTAAACACTGGTCTTCTGAGACAGTAAAGCTATCTTCTACAATGAAATCTGATAGTGCTTGAGCTTTGATTGACGTACGTGGTAGGTAGGGTATATAATATTTTGACAAATCAACGGCCCATTTAGTCATTCTACCAGACAACGCGAGTTGATGCAGTATGTGGCGTGAGGGAAATTAGACAGGACTTGGACAGAGTGGGCTTGAAAGTATGGACTCAAACATCGCGCAACTGATACAACTGCCAAGGCTACTTTATCGGTTGGGGGGTACCTTTATTCAATCGGTTGCAATACTCTACTAAAGAAGTAGATAGGTTAGCATGATTCTCTTGTTAGTACCACGCTAACAGTGGTGGGACTGACCGCGAGATAAAGTTGTAGAGCCTCCCCGCAACGAGGAGGAGAGAGGGTGGGCAACATGTTAAGATAAGCTTTGAGATCCTAAAAGGAGTATTCGAGCTCTTCAGTCTAGACGAAACTTTCATTCTTTTTCATCACGACGAAGAATAGGAAGGACCAATCAGCTAACCGAGAGCAGAAGCGACTCAGCTAATTGACCACACCATTGAGCCTCTGGATTTAGTTCCTAGATTTTGGGGATCTCATTGTTGAAATAGTTGTAACTCTTTCAGGATTGACGTCGATTCCGCGGGCGCTGATCATGAATCCATGGAATTCACCAGAATCTACGCCAAATACGCATTTTTCTGGGTTTAAGCTCAGTCTGAACTTTTTCACGGTTTCAAACACTTCTTGCAAATCTTCTAGATGTTGCTCATTTTTGGTACTTTTAACCACGCCAATATCGACATATTCCGAAACACTCTTTCTCAATCGACTCTTGAACACGCGATCCACCAATCATTGAAACGTAGCTGCTACGTTCTTTAGACCGAAAGGCATGACCTTGTAACAAAAGGTCCCCTGGTTGGTGATGAAGGATGTACTCTCTTCATCGCGTGGATCCATTCGAACTTGGTTATAACCAGAATAAGCAGGAATCTTAGTGCTTGTGGCCTGCGGTACAGTCGACAAGATCATAAATGTAGGAGAAAGGATAGCTATCCTTTGGGCCGACCTTGTTTAAGTCCTTGAAATCCACACACATCATCCACTTTCCATTCACCTTCTTCACCAGCACTACGTTTGACAGCCACTTTGGGTAATGAACCTCGCAAACAAATCTGGCGCGAAGTAACTTGTCGACCTCGTCATTGGCAGCTTTGCCGCGTTCCTCATTCGTCTTCCTTTTTTTACTAAACAATTGGGTGGACTGCGTGGTCTGTATTGAGGGAGTGAAGAGAAACTGTTGTTTGCACCCCTTTCAAATCTTCAGTAATCCATGCAAATACATTGCGTGAATTTGAAAGCAAGCTTTCGAGCTTTTGCGCCGCAAGACCAATCATGCATCCTCCAACGTACAACTTTTCTTCCTTATTCTCAAACGGAACTATCGCGGTCTTCTCGAATCTGTTGGATTCAGCTTGTGCGCGGTCTCTTACCTCAAGCTCAGTTTCCTCCTGCTTCTCTACAACAAACATAGGACTTCTTATTCTGTCTTTTAAGGACGAAAAATAACAGCCCCTAGCTTCCTTCTAATGACCTCTAGACTCTCCCACTTGATCGCCCATGGGGAACTTCAACTTCATATGGTAGATAGAAAGAGTTACCTGAATCTTCATGAGTGATACGCGACCCATGATAACATTGGAAGATGCAGGGAGGCAAACCACAGTGAACTCAATATCTTCTACACGTTAAATTGGGTTGTTTCCTAACGTCATTTTCATCTCAATTTTGCTTGCAACATCCTTTTCTTCACCATAAAAAGTGACTAGCTTCCCGACAAAAGGTTTGATGGTGTTGGGAGATATTCCCAATTGTTCAAAGGCATCAAAGTAGAGGATGTCCACCGATGCTCCTGAATCAACCAAGACAAGCATGACCATCTTTGTTCCTAGTTGTGGGTGAATCACCAAAGGATTTGCGTGGGGAATATGCAACCCTTCGGCGTCTTCTTCGATGAACGTCAGGCTTAGATGTAGCCGCGAGGACTTAGCAACACTATAAACTGACAGAACATGATGACTCTCCCACGCATATCGCTTTCTTTCTTAGTTGTTGGACCCTGTTAGGGATGGTCCTTCCACTATAGTATTTATGTAACCATCAGGGCGAGGCGTGGGGTCTGGGTGGCTTGACTTCTTATTATCTAGGACTTCATCTCCACCATGATGAGGGTCCACTCTCGCGTGGGAAATTGTCGCGGGCGTTAGACTCCGGATGATTATCACGTGAATTATAGTAATAACCGCGAGAATCATCTCCTCGAGGTGACCTGGTTTTCATACTTTGTTGTCCATGCACCGTGGGATGTTCATGGTGTTCTGATTTGCCGACCCCGTGCGCATATTTTATAAGAGGGCAACTTTCACTCCGGGATTTATATTTCTTTGCAAGAGAGTTGCTTAGTTCTCAATCGTCGGACTAAGCAAAAGTTGCTTAGTTCTTCATAGTCTTCAAAGCATAAAAACTCTAATGGAAAAACTGAACGATAATGTTGTAAACTTGAATAATGAATTATCCAAAGGCTGCTAATGAAAAGAAAGATATAACCTAGCAAAACCTAGTTTCCAAAAGATAGGAAATAATATCCTAAAAGGAAATAAAAGAAAATAAAAGAATTAAAATCAAACGAAGCTCGGACGAAAAGGAAATCCGGATCGCGCGTATGAACAGTAGCCGCGACCGCGGCTTAATATCCGCGACCGCGGAAAACATTCTGGAGTCTCGTTGTTTCTGGCATTTTTCCGCGACCGCGGCGGTGACTTCCGCGCCCACGGATTCTCTTCTGTAGCGTCTTCTTCTTCTCTTGTGGTCTTCTCTTGTGGCTTCTCCTCCATCTTCAATATGTCTTCATTTAAGCTCTCAAAACCACCAAATCAACACTCCTTCTCCACAACTCCATTCTCCTAACTTATGCTCTAAACCCATACAAATGGTACTTAAAACTCCGGTAACAACTCCTAGTTAAGCACTACAAAGTAGAGGTCTGATCAAATTCCCCCATGCTTAAACCTTGCTCGTCCTCGAGTAAGCTAATAGAAACCTACTCCTCCAATGAAATACCCAAGGTCTCAGGAAGCACAGCAAAACTATCTCCACTAAGAACTGCACCTAATCATGAATCTCCAAGGCACCCGCACAATCAACACAACATACAAGCTTAAAGGAAAGCAGAGTACTTCCCCCAAGCTTAACCCGAACACCATAGAGTGAAAATACCCATCTAATCCTAGCCTCCATCTATCTTCTTATACCTCCCATATTGACCTATCTAAATCCTCCTTATATCACCTCTTCTTATGTTACCACGCCAGGAAAAATGAGGAATCCTAATAATCACTCTTCTTCTTTTCACTCATTTTGCCAAGGCGCCCTTTCGGGTTTTCACCAAGCCACTCATTTCATTTTTCAATAGATGGACTCATAAAAACTCACATCACTCTTGACCTCTTATTACCCCAGCCTAATGCTGGTCCAGGCCACCTGCTTATTACCTAAGCCGCCCTTTCGGGTTTTCAACTTATCCCAAGATTTTCTTCTTTTGTCTTTTTCTCATATTTTTTGACTTTTTCAAAAAAAAAATTCTTTTTATTCAGACGACTTAGAAAGTATAGATCACTCCCCCATGCTTAAATATTGCATTGTCCTCAATGTAATGAAAGACAAAAAGATGAAGCACAGGGAAGGGTAGAAAAGTACTCACACCATCGCCGAGGTGGCCTGGATGAGGATGTCGGTGCTGGCGGTACAACATTCAAAACACATGTCTCTGGTGTTGTGCGGTCCTTCTCAAATAAACTCCATGTGCAACCAAATAAATCCACTGTAAGGTGTAGTGGTACATTAAGGAAACGGGATTGCACGAGCCTTCAACGAACACAGAAGTGGAGCCCAATTGTAATCGTGTTGTGGGCTCTAGTGTTCCTCCTCGTCAGCTGTCGAATGTCGGGCCATCATCGATGCCAAATACAAATATGGGGTAATGTCTCCTCCTTGGCAGCATGATGTGCACCACCTCTCGTAGAAAAACTCGGACATCTGGGTCTTCAGTAATGTTTTTCTTTTTCTTTTCTTTTTTTTTTTAGGCAAAGGAGACTTACAGTAGGGAAACCGCGGTCGCGGAAACGTGTCTGGTGCAAGCTGAACACCGTCTTCGAATTATGGCTTCGAGTCTCCTACCTGCAGGTTAGTCTAAACACAAAACAAAAATAATAAAAACTTAGAAAGAAGAGGCATGAAAGAAATTACATACCTCGGGTTGCCTCCCGAGCAGCGCCTTGGTTAGTGTCGTGGCTCGACATAGTGCCCTTCAATTCAGCTTGGGTTGTCCACATCAACCGAACACTTGGGGTTACAATCAGGAGGGTGTCTCTTTGCATCGTCAATGTTGTGTTCGACCCTTACCCCATCAAACTCCATTGTGAGCGAACCACTACTCACATCAATTTTTGTATTCGTCGTTTTCATGAACGACCTACCTAACATCACCGGGGCTGCATGTTTGTCTTGCCCCGTATCTATCACAAAGAAATCCGCAGGGAAAATCAGCCTATCGACCTCTACCAGAACATCCTACATGACTCCTTTGGGATGCACATAGGACATGTCCGTCAGTTGAATTACTGTCCATGTCTTCTGTAATGGCCCAAGCTCCAAAGATTCGTATAGCGAGAGAGGCAACACATTAATAGATGCACCCAAATCCAGCATGGCTTTATCGAACATGGTGTCACCTATCTTGCAGGGAATGTTGAACATGCCTGGGTCACTGCACTTCTTTAGCAACCGCTTTTGCAGCATAGCGGAGACATTCTCACTTACCAGGACCTTCTTCTTTGCTTTCACAACTTTCTTTCTCTTTATGTTGCACAATTCCTTCAAAAATTTTGCATAACGAGGGATTCTCTTAACCAGCTTGATCAAAGGAATGTTTACCTCGCAATTACTGAAGGTCTCGAATATGTCTTTGTCATTCTCTAGCCTTCTAGTATCCTTCAGTGCCTCAGGGAATGGAGCGGGTGGCTTCAACGAGTAAAGCGGAGGGAAATCAGGACGAACATAATCGTCACAGCCGTCATCAGAGAAACCGCGATCGCGGTTTAGGACCCGCGGTCGCAGTGCTGCGTTCAGAGCTTCTAGGCCTCCAGGGGATAATTCGCGGTCGTGGAATTCTGTCTGCGGTCGCGGATTTGCGTTAGAAAAATCCTCGTCTCCAAGAACATTTCCACGGTCGCGGATTTCTGGCCGCGGTCGCGGAAAAAGTTCAGAAAATTCACCGCCTTCAAGTGTGTTTCCGCGGTCGCGGATTTGGTGTCGCGATCGCGGATTTGGTGCTGCGGTCGCGGATTTGGTGCCGCGGTCGCGAAATTTCCTCTGTAGCTTCTGTCAGTTCCTTCGTTTGGATTCCGCTCCTCAGCGTCATCGTACATACATTCTCCCTTGGGTTTGCTACCGTTTGAGATGGTAGTTTCCCCAATCACGGGCCTCCAGTTTCCTCACTGCGAGAGAGATTTGCCCCACTTGCTTCTCCAAGTTCTGAATACTAGATTTCATCTCTTGATTTTGTTGGACCATGGTGGTTGCCAACGTCGATACACTCTGAGCGAGAGATTTAATCATGTCATCACTAGACATAGATGAACTTGAGCTTTGGCCTTGAGGTCTAGGGTCGTAAAGAGCTCTGAATTATTGTTGTTGTTGACCTCTAGACTGCTGAAATTTTTGTTGCTGCTGTAAGAATTGTGGTGGCCTCTGGTGGAACTCTTGGTCATCACGACCCTGAGGAGGATTCTGTTGGTTCCCGTACCTCAAATTTGGATGATCTCTCCACCCTAGATTGTAAGTGTTGGAGTACGGGTCATATCTCGGTCTAGGAGGACCGAAACCTCCAATAGCATTCACTTCAGCAGTGGGTTCCTGCAGCATTGGACATGCATATGTGGGGTGCATCGTGTCATAGCATAGTCCGTAGGATTTGACTTGCTACAGGTTGCCCTTCATCATAAACCTCCTCATCATCTCTTTCATCTCAGCCATCTCAGAAAGTATTGAGGACGATGGCTGAGAGTCTGCAGCCTTCACTAATTGAGCGATCGCTCTCTTGCTAAACTGTCTTGAGCCCTCAGATAGCTCAAAGAATATCTCAATTGCTGCAGCTGGGGTCTTGTTCAGAATATTTCCACCACAGGCTGCGTTCACCATTCTTCTCTCATCATCAAGAAGTCCATCGTACAAATATAACACGAGGTCTTGGTCAGAATACCCATGGTAGGGACAGCTAGAGAGCAACCTCTTGAACCTCTCGTAGTACTCATACAACGTCTCAGTAACATGATGCTCGATGTTGATGATGTTCCTCTTCAGGCTATTGGGCTTCGTTGCAGGGAAGTACTTCTCCAAAAAGGCTTTCTTCATCTTTGCCCATGTGTCTATGCTTCCTGGGGCCAAATAGTAGAACCAATCATTGGCTGAATCCTTCAGAGAGAAAGGAAAGGCCCTCAGCTTGATCTGGTCCTCAGTAATGTTCCTTGGCTTCATACTGCTGCAGACAGCGTGGAATTCAGAAAGATGTTTGTTGGGGTCTTCTCCACTCATCCCATGGAAGTGGGGTAATAAGTGAATCAGCCCAGATTTGAGCTCGAAATTCACGCCATCCGCCAACTCTGGAAACTGCACAGCAAGTGGTTGTTGCTCTAGATTTGATGCAGTCAACTGCCTCAAAGTCTGTTCTTCCTCAGCCATCTCGAGTTGCGTACGGGCTGCTCTACGGTTCTTGGAATTTGTTCGTTCGATTTCTGGATCAAGATCTAAAGTAGGAGAGTCAGTAGCACGTGTGTGGACCATAAGATAGGTCCACACAAAAGTTGGCACACAAACAAACACAAAGAAAAATTAAAATTATGCCTCCCGGCAACGGCGCCAAATTTGACGAGGCTAAAGTCGTGATGCCTATCAAAGTAATCCTCAAAAACCTAATTAAGTATAGTAGGCAAGCAAGGGTCGAATCCCACAGGGAGGTAAGCAATCTTCCTAAGTGCAAAGGTGTATGCCAATGGTAACAAAAGGGGGGATTTTGGTTTGTAATGAGTAACAAAGTAAATTAAAGCAAAAGATGTAATATATGGGTGAGAAGTAACTTAGCCAGACAAATATCCACCATTCAGTTTGATTGATTGATCCTAGATTATCTCAATTTCCTTCCTATGAATATTCTTGTCCCTATTCTGAAATAGTTATCAGTCCTGATAATCCTAACTATCAAATAACCAAGAAACTATTAAGATTCAATTCAATAGCAGCAGTAAGCATATGAATTAACCAGGATACATGCAATACTTAACAACCCGTCAGTACTCGACATGTAATCAATTCTCTTCACAATAAACTAGTTCAACCAATCCTAGAATATCATATTTGCTACTCTGAATTAAGGATGAACAATATTAATCTCAACAAGTTGACCAGATTAAAGAAACTAGCACTATAGATAATATCAATTTCAACTAGTTTGTCAGGCTAGGGAAAGTAATATTAATAATACTAATCACAATAATTAATGAACTAGATCAACTAATAGAATTCAAAACCCTAATCCTGCAGTATGAATAATACCAAAAAAACTAGATGATCAGACTAGAGAAATCAGCAAAACTCAATGGGATGAAGCATAGAGAGAATTAATATAAACAAAGGAAAGGAAATAGAGTTATAATCTCACAACCAAATACAAACGAAGGCTTCAATCGTCGGACTAAGCAAAAGTTGCCTAGTTCTTCATAGTCTTCAAAGCATAAAAACTCTAAGGGAAAAACTGAACGATAATGTTGTAAACTTGAATAATGAATTCTCCAAAGGCTGCTAATGAAAAGAAAGACATAACCTAGCAAAACCTAGTTTCCAAAAGATAGGAAATAATATCCTAAAAGGAATTAAAATAAAAGAAAAGAAAAGAATTAAAATCAAACGAAGCTCGGACGAAAAGGAAATCCGAATCGCGCGTATGAACAGTAGCCGCGACCGCGGAAAACTTTCTGGAGTCTCGTTGTCTCTGGCATTTTTCCGCGACCGCGGCGGTGACTTCTGCGCCCGCAGATTCTCTTCTGCAGCGTCTTCTTCTCTTGGGGTCTTCTCTTGTGGCTTCTCCTCCATCTTCAATATGTCTTCATTTAAGCTCTCAA
The DNA here is from genome assembly GCA_027886185.1 of Rheum nobile. Taxonomy (NCBI): domain Eukaryota; kingdom Viridiplantae; phylum Streptophyta; class Magnoliopsida; order Caryophyllales; family Polygonaceae; genus Rheum; species Rheum nobile. The sequence goes on along the minus strand of WOAB01000490.1, from coordinate 6,214,092 downwards.
AACCACCAAATCAACACTCCTTCTCCATAACTCCATTCTCCTAACTTATGCTATAAACCCATACAAATGGTACCTAAAACTCCGGTAACAACTCCTAGTTAAGCACTATAAAGTAGAGCTGATCAGAACGTGATCGAATGAAAGACTATCCTTATGCGTCTCTTGTAGGAAGTTTGGAGTATGCACAGGTTTGCACTAGACCAGACATCAGTTTTATGGAGAAGTGTCAAGCAGTCCATCATTGCATAATCCACTATAGAGGCCGAGTTTGTAGCATGCTTTGAGGCTACAATTCACACATTATGGTTGCAGAATTTTCTTTCAGGGCTTACAGTTATGGATTCTATTGCTAGGCCACTAAAAATTTATTGTGATAACACCACAACAGTATTCTTTTCGAAGAATGATAAGTATTCTAAGGGTATAAAGCACATGGAGATGAGATACTTATCAGTTAAGGAAGAAGTTCGGGAGAAAAGAGTGTCCATTGAGCACATCAACACTCGTGCTAATATAGCAGATCCATTAACTAAGGGGTTACCACCTAAGACATTTAAGCAGCATGCTGATACAATGGGTCTTGAGGGTGACCAATAGTGTAGCTTTTCCTATTTTTGAATTTATGGATTGCTAAGTGCTTTTGTTATGACACTGTTTTTTTGAGTATTCATTATTGAAGCTTCTGAAATTTTCTATTTCATATTATGGATCATTTATGTACATATTAAAATAATGCATGATAACAGAACTAGTCTTTCTTCAAGACATTAATGGGACCAATATGATTACTTCTAAAATACAGACTTAGTTGTTTTGATTGTCGGTGAGTGGTACATGGAAGGGACTACGTTCTTTAATTAATGTAGAACCGATATGACTCTAACTAATAATTCAGATCGACTAAGGGTAATTAAGATAAACCTGTTAAGTATATCATTTCAGCATTTATGCGCGCCTTATGTTTGTTCCTATATGACCATTAAAGCATTTGTCATATGGACCAAGTGGGAGAATGTAAGAAATTCATGACCCAACAAGTATGGGCTTGTGGGTATTTCGAACATCTCATTATGTGGCCCATATGACACATCAGGTTTAATTAAGGAATTGCTGATTTGATAAGATTCGGTTACAACTAGAAGATATTATTCTCTATTATTTAAAGATATTATCTATTATTGATCAACTTTGATGGAAGGTTGAGATCTTATCTTTAGAGGATTTCGGCCCATCTCTTTACCTATAATAATAACTTGAAATTCATTAGGTTAACGTAACACAACTAAATCATGGGTTAAAAGAGAGAAGGCAAATTCCAAAGTTTGCGTTTTGCTTCAAGAGGATCTCATTCTCTTCGTCCTCTCACAATCACGATGTCTACTGGTATGTCTTTATGCCTTTGTGATTAAGCATATGATCAAGATACTAAATCGTAATCATGTTAGGTTTAATGTTTGTGAATTACTGTTTATAGTTTACAGCCTAGTACTCCATCTCATTCTCGGTGTTTCAGCGGTTCCTGGTGGCGGCGAGAAGTAAACCGTTCAGACCTCTCATCCCAACTTGTAATTCCTGGTGGTGGAGACCGCTGCTTCAATTCCTGGTTGGCCACGGGAATTCTTCGATCTGGTGAGTACTCTCTTGTAATTAGATTTACTAAAAGTATCAATTTTGTTCAGTTTATTGTGAAGGTTAAATTTTGTTCGATCTGATGACCTTCAATTTTTTTCGATCGGTTTGTTGTCATTGCTAAATTCGTTCGATCTGGTGACCTACAATTTTGTTCGATTTGTTGTTCTCGATCGATTCATAAGTTCTTTAATGAGATCAGTGTTGAAACCCGATTCAACCCTTCGTGAAGACATCGAGGGTCAACACACCCTCGACCCGGGTGTGCTTAGGAATTTGTTTGTTTCGGGGACGTCCTCAGCAACTTCCCAGTCTCTAGCTTCGCGTAGGGCGGGATCTCTGACTTCACGGTTCAGTTTTGATGTTGATATATTTCTTCACACCTCTCCAGATTGCATGTAGTTGTTCTTGAGCTCCAGCAACTTTCTCATACGCGAGATTCACCTGAAAAACACCCCGGAGATGGCTTTCCCCGGGGCGGGCTCTCCGACGCTCAAGTTAGTTTCTATACGAAGGGCATATATATATATAGAGAGAGAGAGGTTAAGGGTGAGAGGTCGACTAGCCCGTCGAATTACCTTGACCGAGTATATTCACCCTTTATTTCATTAGTCGGGCATTGGGCTTTTCAGTGGTAATTATCCCACCAAAAGCACAGTAATGAGCTAATATACACTTTCTGGCATTCAAACAAGACATCGAGCATGTATAGATGATCCCAAAAGCTGGCTATATAATCACCTCGTATATCAAGCAAAGTACTAAAAGCACTAGCCTCCCGTAACTCGTCTAGGTGCAGCTGTAATCCGAACTAGGTCGACGACGCCAAGTTATAGTAATATTGTCCAAGTCTAAGTCTCTGGATCTATTAATTATCAAGTGCTATTTTATATTAACATGCTAGTTGCATTCTACCAAGTTCTTTCATCTATGGCTAATTAATTATAGCTTCGTACTAGCTTAGTCCCACTCCTCTTTTTGTAGCCAATTAATTAGTGCTTGGTATTAGCTTAGGACTATTCTCGTGCTTCTTGCTAATTAATTAGAGTTTGATACTAGCTTAGCTTCTCCTTTCTCATATTTCTAGCTAATTAATTAGAGCTTAACCTTGCCAAGACAGAATACGCATATACACACATTGCACATCAAGCATTGCACGCGGGGAAACGTTACTATCGGACTAAGCATGCACTTAGCATTAATTGAGAGAGTGAATGAGTCGAATCGAGATCGAACACGTACCTTGGTAGCTCAACCGACGAGATTGGCTATAGAAAGGGGCTGGGGAAGGAGAAGCGGACTTCGAGAGTCATCGACCACTTTGGGTAGCCAACGACGGGCACCACCAACTGGGCGTCGAGGAGAGGGGATAGTTGGACAGCATAAATGCCCCTTCCGACGTCGGAGTAACCCAGAAATAGCCCCTGAACGTTCCTCTTGCTCCGATCCGTCAAGGCGGAGCTGATGGAGCCACCGGAGGGGGCGAAGGCTCTCTCTCTATCTCCAAAACCGTGGCCTCTCCCTCCAGAAAGTGAAGCTCCCTTTCTCTCCCATCGCTTCCTGTCAAGCTTCAGAGAACTCCCATCTCCAATTGCTCTTTTGTTGTTGCCCTTATCGGAAATTCCCCATTGGAGCCTTTCTCGGTGTTTGCTCTGACCTCCCACCCCAGAAAACTCGCTCTCCCTCTATATATATATTTGCCCTTCGTATAGAAACTAACTTGAGCGTCGGAGAGCCCGCCCCGGGGAAAGCCATCTCCGGGGTGTTTTTCAGGTGAATCTCGCGTATGAGAAAGTTGTTGGAGCTCAAGAACAACTACATGCAATCTGGAGAGGTGTGAAGAAATATATCAACATCAGAACTGAACCGTGAAGTCAGAGATCCCGCCCTACGCGAAGCCAGAGACTGGGAAGTTACTGAGGACGTCCCCGAAACAAACAAATTCCTAAGCACACCCGGGTCGAGGGTGTGTTGACCCTCGACGTCTTCACGAAGGGTTGAATCGGGTTTCAACACTGGCGCCGACCGTGGGGATGTCCTCACCACTAGGACTGCTCTTGTCATGACGAAATGTCCGCTCTACGAAGAACCTCTGACAATCGAGCTCCACTACACTCCACTTTGGTTTTGGTTAGCCCTCTCCTCTCTACTTATACTTCGCGTAGCTCTCACTACTTTACATTTGTCTTCGCGTAGGCTTTACGACATTTTACAACGGCTGGGACTCGTACGTCCCTCAAGCCGACACAACCTGCAACATCACTCCGCTCACCACCACTCATGCCTTTTATAAAGATGCAAGAAGAAAAGCAACGTGAGGCCGAAAAGGAAGAGACACTGCACTTTAGAGCGAATGGAGCAACATCGTAAGAAAAGCTAGCGAGACCTCCTCCGCGAAGGCCACCCCGGCCTTTGCCCTTGGCTTTCCCATTCTTCGCTTGGCCTTTCCCGGCCTTCGCGAAAAACTCTTGGCATGTGCTCTTCGCTCCCCAGCTTGAGCCTATTGCTTTTACGAAGACACCCCCTCAAGAAGGTCCCCTTTCGCGAAGGTCTCCCCTTCACGAAGGCCTCCGCCTCTCAGCCTTCACAAAGGCCTCCTTCCACATATGGCTTCCCAGCCACACACCCTCCACGGGCTTAAACAAAGCAAATTACAAACGCGATACGATAAGAGCAATACGTAGCAACAAAGCACACAACGCAAAGTACCCCCAGAAATACGCGCGCGAATCATTAAAAATTGTGAACCGCAATACGAAAGACAAACAAAAATCCTAAGTTATTTTCTTCTGTGCAAGTGCAAGAAAAAACAAGTATGTGCAAGAAAAAGTATGCACAAGAAAAAACAAGTATGTGCAAGAAAAAGTACGCACAAGAAAAGCAAATATGCGCAAATACAAGCGAGTTAAGCAAGTGAAAGCAACACCAGACGGCACTGGCTTGGCAAGGATTAGCAGTGCGCGTAGCAACACCCAAACGGTATCGGCCGAGAGTCGGCGATACGCGTAGCAACACCCAAACGGTATCGGTCGAGAGTCGGCGATACGCGTAGCAACACCCAAACGGTATCGGCCGAGAGTCGGCGATACGCATAGCAACACCCAAACGGTATCGGCCGAGAGTCGGCGATACGCATAGCAACACCCAAACGGTATCGGCCGAGAGTCGGCGATACGCGTAGCAACACCCAAACGGTATCGGCCGAGAGTCGGCGATACGCGTAGCAACACCCAAACGGTATCGGCCGAGAGTCGGCGATACGCGTAGCAACACCCAAACGGTATCGGCCGAGAGTCGGCAATACGCGTAGCAACACCCAAACGGTATCGGCCGAGAGTCGGCAATACGCGTAGCAACACCCAAACGGTATCGGCCGAGAGTCGGCTATACGCGTAGCAACACCCAAACGGTATCGGCCGAGAGTCGGCGATACGCATAGCAACACCCAAACGGTATCGGCCGAGAGTCAGCGATACGCGTAGCAACACCCAAACGGTATCGGCCGAGAGTCGGCGATACGCGTAGTAACACCCAAACGGTATCGGCCGAGAGTCGGCGATACGCGTAGCAACACCCAAACGGTATCGGCCGAGAGTCGGCGATACGCGTAGCAACACCCAAACGGTATCGGCCGAGAGTCGGCGATACGCGTAGCAACACCCAAATGGTATCGGCCGAGAGTCGTCTATACGCGTAGCAACACCCAAACGGTATCGGCCGAGAGTCGGCGATACGCATAGCAACACCCAAACGGTATCGGCCGAGAGTCGGCGATACGCGTAGCATCACCCAAACGGTATCGGCCGAGAGTCGGCGATACGCGTAGCAACACCCAAACGGTATCGGCCGAGAGTCGGCAATACGCGTAGCAACACCCAAATGGTATCGGCCGAGAGTCGGCGATACGCATAGCAATACCAGACGGTACTGGCTGGGCAAGTACCAGCCAGTACGCGCAGCAATACCAGATGATATTGGGCTCAGCCACATCGAGCCAATACGCATGGCAACACCATCAATATTTGACGGTATTGGGCTTGGCAAGTATTAACCAATACGCATGTAAAACAAGTATCAAAGGCAAGTCTGAAAAACAATACTCGAAGGCAATACGTGTATAAAACAATAACCTTTGAACAATATTGTACAAGCAAATCGCGAAAAGCAACACCCTTGAGAAGCAATATGCTCGAGAAAAAGCAATGCAAGTGTTAAAACGATTCGTACTCAAGAAAAACGATACGAATAAAAAGACAATACCAGAAAACAAGTCTTGAGCAAGTGTCAAGCAGGCTTTTTGAGAGAGTATTACAGAGTCATAACATGCAAAACACGCACGAGAATAATTGATACGAGAACAACTCAACAAGTTAAAAGGGCAACTATCGCCTGCAAGAACCTAAGTGGCGATGAGATACGCCCCCGCGAGGATACAGCGAGAGTTGTAGATACGTTGTTTTGCCCAATGCAAAGCTTCATTGCACTTACCATGCTTGCATTCTTTGCGCGTGTTCGAAACACACAAGGTGGCCCCAAGGGCAGGCACCATGGCAGATACTAAAAACAACGAGCTAATCCCCCTCACAACCCCTTCTTTAATCCCTCCTCCAGTTCGCAAACTGGTAGGAGGGATGGGGGGGAGAGAAGGGGGTTGTACGCGAACAAAGTGAAAAATGCGCGATCTATTCAAGTAGTTGTCATGATTACTAAGCAAGATCGATTAAGCCATGTCCAAAAAGCAGCGCGCACGGCATAGTCAGCCTCGCGAGTGAGTTACGCGAAGAGTTACATGCACATATAATTCATATGCAAAAGGCAGCTAGCAACACATGCGAAACAAGTAAGGGAAACTTAAAACAGAACGTCGAATCCATTGGGCCAAACGTCGTTATCCATCAAAGAACCTTGCTCAATAACAACCACAGTATGAAAGCATGAAAAGGGTAACACAAGGGGCCGAGTCCTCCTCAGAAAGGTTTTCCCCACTGCAGCGAGAGGCACAAACGTGCCTGTCCTTGTAACAATTCTCTGGGAGAACGAGACGTCTTCTAGGGCATCTCTCTAGCGAAGGTGACTGACCTCATCCCAAGAAAGTTCCAGTAAAGACGTCTTCTAGGGGCACGACTGTGCTCACTAGAAGACGATACTTTGGTCTTGTAGTTCGTGATCTAGTCGTAACAAGCTTTCATAACTCTAGACCCGAATAACGAACGAGATTTAAATTAAAACCAAGACGATGTATGAAACAAGCAAAAACAAAGCAATCTGTGAACACGGCATGTGAAATACGAGTCTTACGAAAAGTGCGCGGGTATGAAAAGCATTACGCAAAAGCAATACAAGAAAAACAATATGAGAAAGCAAGTTGAGCAACAACGCGAGAAATATAGTGAAGTCGCCTTCACAAAGGCCTTATTGACCCTTGTGTGGTACTTGTAGCCCATACTTGTGGCTTCCCGGCTCGTGCCTATGTCTCTTCACGAAGGCAATGCTTCACGTAATCCATTCTTCATGAAGGCCCATAATCCGCGAAAGCCCATCCTTCGCGAGATCTTCCCTTCACAAAGGTTTCCCTTCGCTCATAACTACCCAACCATGCACCCTCCATGGACTTGAGAAAGCGGGTAAAAAGGAAATACAAGAAAACAAATGTATAAACAATGTGAAAAAGCAAATAACAGAAGTAACACGAGAAAGCAAGCAAACAAGAGAGTGAAAAAGCAAGCTGAGCAACACGAGCAAGCTAGTGAAATCACTCTCTCCCTTACACCCTCTATGTGATCACTCTCTCCGACGCTTGGCGGGTCCTTTGTGCACAAACGCACCCACCCTTCACGAGTCTCTTTTCTATGACGCACATGCATATACTTCTCTACGCGCAAGTATGTATGCCCTCAATGGGAAACTCGCATTTTCCTTCAGATACAAGGTTCATGCTTACACTATTAACAAGAAAGTGATAGAGCAAGAATAAAACAAATATGAGTAAACAATTAAAAGCAGAGTGCAAAGCGCACCGATAAGCTACTTAACTAGAGTGGAGCCATGCTCCCCTAAGAGCTATGTCTTGGGGCTTCGCGCCCACTCGACGAGTTCCCTCGCGAACTCTAAAAGCAATATCTCGGGGCTTGGCGCCCCACTCGACGAGTTCCCTCGTGAACTCAAAGTGCAATATCTCGAGGCTCTGCGCCGCTCTACCAGATCACTCACAAGCTTGCACTTTAACCCGTGCTCCATCCAACCATAGAGATGGTTCAAAAATCAATACGAAATGAGAGACGATGCGGAAAACGAGCAAAATAAGAGAGAACCTAACCATAAGACAACGATTAGCTTAGTCACTCCTCGAAATAGAAGAGAAAAAAAGGAGACAACTTGCAAGAAAAATATGCGAGGAACATGGACGAATACAGGTTCTTACGCGGCCACCAGTGAACCAAGCCTTCACCTTCGCTACGCGAAGCCGAAGGGCTTGGGGGGCTGGCTGTGGGTGCCAGATTTCAGTGGGCTCAAGGCCCATAAAGAATAAGAGGCCCAAAACCTTATTTTTAGGGTAAAAGAGAAATCAACAAAAAGGAGACTTGAGCAAAGGGGGAGAGGAGGATCTGGAGAGCGAGTTTTCTGGGGTGGGAGGTCAGAGCAAACACCGAGAAAGGCTCCAATGGGGAATTTCCGATAAGGGCAACAACAAAAGAGCAATTGGAGATGGGAGTTCTCTGAAGCTTGACAGGAAGCGATGGGAGAGAAAGGGAGCTTCACTTTCTGGAGGGAGAGGCCACGGTTTTGGAGATAGAGAGAGAGCCTTCGCCCCCTCCGGTGGCTCCATCAGCTCCGCCTTGCCGGATCGGAGCAAGAGGAACGTTCAGGGTCTATTTCTGGGTTGCTCCGACGTCGGAAGGGGCATTTATGCTGTCCAACTATCCCCTCTCCTCGACGCCCAGTTGGTGGTGCCCGTCGTTGGCTACCCAAAGTGGTCGATGACTCTCGAAGTCCGCTTCTCCTTCCCCAGCCCCTTTCTATAGCCAATCTCGTCGGTTGAGCTACCAAGGTACGTGTTCGATCTCAATTCGACTCATTCACTCTCTCAATTAATGCTAAGTGCATGCTTAGTCCGATAGTAATGTTTCCCCGCGTGCAATGCTTGATGTGCAATGTGTGTATATGCGTATTCTGTCTTGGCAAGGTTAAGCTCTAATTAATTAGCTAGAAATATGAGAAAGGAGAAGCTAAGCTAGTATCAAACTCTAATTAATTAGCAAGAAGCACGAGAATAGTCCTAAGCTAATACCAAGCACTAATTAATTGGCTAGAAATAGAGGAGTGGGACTAAGCTAGTACGAAGCTATAATTAATTAGCCATAGATGAAGGAACTTGGTAGAATGCAACTAGCATGTTAATATAAAATAGCACTTGATAATTAATAGATCCAGAGACTTAGACTTGGACAATATTACTATAACTTGGCGTCGTCGACCTAGTTCGGATTACAACTGCACCTAGACGAGTCACGGGAGGCTAGTGCTTTTAGTACTTTGCTTGATATACGAGGTGATTATATAGCCAGCTTTTGGGATCATCTATACATGCTCGATGTCTTGTTTGAATGCCAGAAAGTGTATATTAGCTCATTACTGTGCTTTTGGTGGGATAATTACCACTGAAAAGCCCAATGCCCGACTAATGAAATAAAGGGTGAATATACTCGGTCAAGGTAATTCGACGGGCTAGTCGACCTCTCACCCTTAACCTCTCTCTCTCTATATATATATATATGCCCTTCGTATAGAAACTAACTTGAGCGTCGGAGAGCCCGCCCCGGGGAAAGCCATCTCCGGGGTGTTTTTCAGGTGAATCTCGCGTATGAGAAAGTTGCTGGAGCTCAAGAACAACTACATGCAATCTGGAGAGGTGTGAAGAAATATATCAATATCAGAACTGAACCGTGAAGTCAGAGATCCCGCCCTACGCGAAGCCAGAGACTGGGAAGTTGCTGAGGACGTCCCCGAAACAAACAAATTCCTAAGCACACCCGGGTCGAGGGTGTGTTGACCCTCGACGTCTTCACGAAGGGTTGAATCGGGTTTCAACAATCAGTTTGTGTATAATGTGAGATTTGTTTACATGTTCTGCCAACAAACATTTACAATTAAAGTCAATTTCAATAGTAAAAGTTGAGACTATTCTGCCATTTAGGGAACCTAGTTCGTAACTCAATTTTAACCCAATCCTTGAGTAACTCAATATGTCTCAGTTACTCAAGTTCAATGTTGCCTAATTGCCTTACATATAATAACGGAAGACATAAACATAATTAGGATTACATCTCATACATTGCAATATTGTGATTTGCTTGATTGCCGCCTTTTCAAAGACTTCCCATGGCTCTGGTTAGATTCTTTGTAATGTGGAAGTCGAGTTCTGCAAAACCTGATGAGTTTCACAACACTGATGAGTTTTGTTCAGTAGACAAATAGTTCATACTGATGAGTTTTGTTCAATTTTCATACTGATAGTGATGAGTGATTTTATACTGATGAATTTATTCTATTTGTTCATATGCTGTTTAAATCAAATTCTATACTAATGAATTAATTTTGTTGTTCCAAGGCCAATGAAAGAGTTAAAAAATAGACATCGAGATTTTACACGTGTGTTGCTAAATTGTAGATGTCCCATTGAAGGCACAATATGTTTGTCAGTTCATGTAATTAAGTTGATGTAGATGTCAGGGTAAATATTTTAGAGTTTGCTATGCCTAAACAAGTTACTCAATTATCCCTGAAAATTGACTTACCAGTTAGTAAAGCATCCCTTAACAAATATAACTAAACCAATATTTTCTCTGTTTGCATTCATTTCAACACTATGCGTTTTGTCCTTTGTGATGATCAGACATCTGGAGAATAATTATCTGACTGGTACAAATAATGGAAACCCGGGTCTTAATAAGCATTCATGTCTGCTATAAAAGCTCAGCATATTCAACCAAATGCCATATGATTAAAACTAACAATCAGATTCATTCCTCAGGTTCTCTCCTAGTAACTATACTCTCGGCTCCAGCGCCATCTCTCGGCTCCAGTGCCACCACTGTCGTCTTCGTTGCTCAGGTTCATTTACTTAATTTGTGCTCGACCTGTAAATTTGCCCTTGTTTTTCCTTTCATGAGTTGTCTATTGAATGATTTTGTGAAAGCTCCTAAATGCAATGGATTACTAAACAATTGCAAAAGAAGGAGAAGCTTGCAGATGAGTCTGTTTAGATAAAAATGAATCTTACAAGCCTGTTTGTGATTTTAGAAGATGAGCATTATGAATTCAGGAAACCTAAATTAAGATGAGATTTGCCTGATGCAACTTACATTTAAAATAAATCTGCTAGTCGTTTGATTTTGTCAGTGACTGGCTGGATATAGTTGAAAACTATGAGATCATTTCATGCTCATTTTTCCCACGAAATCAGAAGGCAATCTCTACGGCTTGAACATCTAAGATGATATCAGGGTTTTGGTTATTTTTTATAGTAATTAATCCTTAAATTATTTGGATTTATTATTATTGTAAGAATGTTTTGGGTCATTTCCTAATTATAAGGTCAAATGTTTGGGGAAGTTGTTAAATTCATATGCATATATAATTGGTTAGCTTAGTTTCTTTATAAAAACTAATTAGCTAATATTAGCAAGTTGTCCATATAAAAAGGCATCTTAGTTATTAACTTCTAATGTAATTTATTTTTTATTAAAATCCTACATAGGTTGTACTCATGTTGCTAATTGCATTCTGTGTATGTTGATTTTAGTGGTTTCTTGCTACTTGCTTAGTGTTTGTAGTTTTATCCCATGCTTACAGACTTCACTGTTTTAACCTAATTGGAATGTGCTTGTGCTATGAGATGTTTGCATATTTGTAAACTTCAATCATAAACTCTTTCCATTATACACAACAATCAATATATATTGACTTTTATAACTTATGCTTATGAACTTCTGAATTCAATAAACAAAATCTGATATAGTTAATTGTTTTTATATTTTAAAATTAGATATAGATTTGTTATCGTGCCAGTCTTTGTAAGATCGTGAAAAAGATGGAAGTTAGTCAGCACAACAAGTACTTCTGTGAATTCCACGACAAGGTAATTTTTCGATTCAATGCAATTTGTTGCTCAGAGTTCACGGATGTTTGCATCTTTAGATTTTAGATGGTAAATGATTGATTTATCATATGTTTTGATTTTTCATTATGCGGATAAGAGTAAGTCTATGAGGATCTGGGGTTTGCAAGGACTGTGGAAATGTCAAGGCAGGAGCTGCATACACCTTGAAGTAAGAATTCAACCCCATTGCTCAATTGGAGTATGTATTTATCTTTAAATGTGATTTTTGTTTTGTTTTTGATCTATTTTTTGAAATGTCCTAATCACGATTACCTATTTCACCTTTCTGAACAACACTGCTAGTGCATGTAGTGACGGTGAGAAGCACATATTTCTTGAATCTCTAGGTTTTAAGTTGCCCCCTCGCAAGGGTGTAGTAGAATTTCTTCATGAGTGACTCATCCTAGTCAAGATTTGGGAGTTATCTTGGTTAAATACTTTGCTCTGAGCCTAGTTTTGTAATATATTAGGTCACCTCGAAGAAGGATCAAGCACAATACTGGTTTGATTCCTCAAAACCATATAGGTTTATTAGTGTCCCAGAGATTGCTGAAGCATTCAAAAAATCCAGATTTGGCACGACTTTGCAGCATGAACTTTCTACTCCATTTGACAAATCCAAGAATCACCCTACAGCTCTAGCTAAATCAAGGTTTGTTGTACCCAAGTGGGATATTTTCAAAGGTTGCCTTCAAAGAGAGCGTATGTTGGTCTTCAGACATAAGTTTATGTACCTTCTCCGAACATTTCAAGTATGTCATATCTCACTCTTTACCGATATATCTCACAATATTTTGAGTGAAGAAAAAAATTGCATACTTCTTGCCCTCCCATTTTTGAGGACATATATCAAGAAGAACGACTCTATATAAATGATGCTACACTTACAAATATATGATTTTTTTCCGTGAACTCAAAATTGCAAATTATATGGATGTTGACTTGTCATTTGAAGCACATTTTTCTGAATGTTTTAATATGTACATCATGCCACTCTATCTAATCATCAGTTTGATGCTTGATTTTTATTTTCATAGATTCATTGATATGTTCTTAGCACTTGTGTTTGATATGAATCTAGCACTTCTCGCAAAACAAGCCAAGATGTTTCCAAGGATTGTGTTGGAGGTCGGAAATTGCTCAAGAATCAATGTTTGAATCCAGTGAGTTGTCTTCGAGTCCGATTGCCTCCCTCTGATTTCAATGTTGGTGAAGAAGCCTCTCCTGAAGGGCTTGCTTGTCAACATCCTGACTCAAATATGTCGGCTATCTCGATCGATTGAGTGTTGCCAATGGAGCAACGTCCGAAGGCATGCCATTTGTCCTGCTCATTTCCTTGCTTCGTGTAGACCTTGCCTAAACTTTGTCAGCTCCACTCTTAGTGGATTTCTATATATAAAAATACTAATTGATTATATTTTGTTTCCAATAACACACTTATATAATATCTAGATATTTTATTGCATATTAATTCATTAATATCATATTAAATTTTGTGTTCTATCATCCAGGTTTCTCGACTCTTTTTGTTGTCATTGAATGCATGTATGTCTTAGCTCCAATTAAAAAAACACAACGCTTTATTCTGTCAAGGAAATTCGCAGGACTTTAAAAGGCAAATCTCGATGCTTTTTAGCATCGAGATTTTAGTGTCAAAATTGGATTCTCGACGCTTGTTAGCGTCGACAAACAACTATCCCGCGAGATCTCCCCGTAACAAAAAAGCTTTGGAAAGTCAACCTCGACACATAAAAGCGTCGAAAAGAGCTTAAAACAGTGTCGGGATATGACAAGTTTTCTAGTAGTGTATCTATTGAGACAATGCCTTGACAAATGCAAGAACACCCCAAAAATTAAGGGCTTTTTTGGTATGATCTCGGAATCAGGTTGAATTCGAAATCGAAACCGGAATAAGGAATGAATCATTCCCATTCTTGTAGCTCGTCGTTTGGTATGTTGTCGGAATGAATCATTTTTGGACATACTCTTTATCAATGCGAGATTATAGTCAACTGGGTCGGGCGAGTCGGGTTCGACTCAAATCAAGTTTGGGTTGTTTGGATCGTGCCCTAACAGGTTTGGCTCGGGTTTGGATTGACCCAACGAGTTGCAAGTGGCCATTTTTATGATTATCATAATATTTTCTAGATTTAAAAAATAATTAATATTATTAATTTATATAATAAAATATTTTATAATATTTAATATATATGAAATAATGGATTGGTCGAGCTCAGGTCCGATTTCGGATTGAGTTTAGGTTGGGTTTGGGTATTTTGAGTTCGGTTCGGGTTCGTTGCATTCAGATCCTTTTTTACCTAGTGATTTTCGAGTCGGATCGGGTTTTCGGGTCGGGCCGGGCCGGTTTTGACATGTCTATGTGGAATGGATGATACCTCAACATTTTTTGTGGAATCAAATGTTTCATTAAGCTTGGAATCATCAATTCCTTGGAATGAAATCCATTCACATTAAAGACTTTAACAAACACAATTATGGTAATCAATCATTCTCATTCTCGTTCCTGATTTCCAGGAATGGATACCAAACGAGTCCTAAGAAGATGAGAGACAAGGAACCGTATCGCACACGACACTCCCCCAACCGTCAAATGCTTATAGAGTTTTTGTGGCCCCTTTTCTACGATTTCTACGTCCGCCACTGCGCACGTCCACACACCAGCCTCCGTTCGCACCCAATCAACCCTTTATCACAATAATAGTAAAATTATGTTAATTGTGTTATTTTGGATGAAAAGAGACGGAAAAACAACATATTACTCAACATTTAGGATTTTTTTTGTACCAATTTTATTGAGAGCAATTATTCTAGAAAAAAAAAAAGCTAATTTGAAAGTAGTATAGAAGATTAATTGATTCAGTTTGTTGGTAAAATGTGTTGAGCATGCACAGTAACCACGACATATATATTAATTACAGAAACTTAACTAAAGAGGTTTTATTGTCCATTACTTCAACTGTCACTCCGAACTTTTTTTTATGCTTTCATTGCAGGGTGGAATATGCACATTTGACGGGTTTGATGAGTCAAAAGTTCTTTCGTTTTTACCTTGAAAAGATGAATTAAAAAGATTTCATAATTATTACTTTTTTTGGTCGAATTTCATAATTATTACTTTGTGCAACGATAGAATGAAAATAAGAGGGAAGGAAACAAATGAATAGAGGGCGGGAAAATAGTATGGGAATAGGCTATAGTCGTATACAATGTTAATTTAAATCTCCATTCAATTTTATTAAAAAAAATCTCGATTCGATTGTAGTATTCTATTTTTATCAATCATACAATCCAAAATCAGTATAATAATTTTTATCATAAGTATATTAGAATGAAAGAATCTTAATATAATATATAAGAGTGAGGATCAAATGAGTACATACCTTAAGATAAACCGTAGGGATAGATCCTGATCGTTAGATACACTCCATCCAATGGCTACAAATCAACCCGTGTCATTTAAAACATTTATTAAAATAGGGTATTTAGGTAATTTACACATAAGTGACATAACCCTAAATCTCAAATTTTCTTTTTACAGGAAGCTTCTATGGCGTAGCTGCTTCCTCTCCATTCCGTAAGCTCATTCCTCTCCCCCCTGAAAGATGATTCCTCTACTCGCCACCATGAAGTTCCTTCCTCTTCCTTCCGCAAAGCTTTTGATAAGCGGTATTTTACATAGCGCAACTAGTAATTATTAGCATATTATTGAGGAGATTTGGATTTGATTTATGGGATATTTTTGTAATCCGGAGAAAAGGTGAGAAGTGGTTAAATCATAGGATTTATAGAGTTTTGGAGGTAAGTTGGTGTTTGAGGTACGGAGCTGCATTGTGGATGTTTTTGGAAGCACTTACGAGTTGAAGACGGTGCCCGAAGTCATTTAGGAAAGCTGGTGATCAGAAGACAGAAGTTGCTGGAGTGGAGACCGCGAGCTGACGCGACTAATGGCGACCAGCAGTTAGCAGATTTCCAGCAGAACCTTGGGGAGCACAAACCGCGATCCCCCGCGATCGCGGTTGGTCGCGGTTTTCTGAGCGACTGAACAACTTTCGATTTTCTCCAACTGCTGGGCTGTTTCGTTTTGTTTAATTGAGCATGTATTTAAGGGGCTCGGATTAGGGTTTAAAATGACGGCCGGGAGAGCTAGCCTGGGGGCTAATCTTCCTTTTTACTCTCAAGAACACTTAGATTTATTTTCTCTCTTTTGGATTAGAATTGGTTGTGAAGAACTAATTTCCTGTTTTGCCTAGCGTGGAAGCACAAAGTTAACCCGGTTGTAAGGTTCATTTCTCTTGTTCATCCCTTGTTGGATTTGATATTAATTTCCTTGAGCATATTTCAAATTTCTATATTTTTGACTAGATTGATCTCCTGGTTTAAATCTATATTAATCTAAGTGCTAGAATTGGGATAGACGGTGGAATCCCTAATCACTTATAGCGATCACAATTGCATGAAATTGGTAAATTGAATTCAATTGTGAAAAGGAAATTGATTTGCATTGCATACTTGCGTTGTTGAGTCTTTGCATGCAATCCATACAATCTTACACTTTATGCTACTAATTGAACCAACCTTAGAAGGTCTTATAGGTTATCAGTTAGTAAGTGTTAGCAGGACCGGTTGGCTTGTTAATATAAATAAGATCAGAAGGGGAACAAATCAAAAGGGTGAATATGAACATGAGAGGAATCAATGATCAACTTGGTTAACTGTTGTGTGGAAACTTGCTAGGTGAAACTCTCTTTCTTCTTATTTTCTTAAGCTTGATTTTGGTGTTATTTCATTTGTGTAGTCTTAGTAGAAAACCAACCCCCCCCCCCCCCCCCAATTCTTTCTTTAAAGTTGATAAATTAGTAATTACATAGAAATTGACGTGTTGATTCCCTTGGGTTCGACTCCTTACTTGCATGCTATACTCTAGTTGCATATTAGGATTACTTTGATAGCGCGCACGACTGAAAATACGTTATCAAATTTGGCGCCGTTGCCGGGGAATTAATAATTGTTCCTTCTCTTTGTAATTGTTTGTTTATCAACTTTTGGTGTGAACCTTCTGTATGGTTCACACCCGTGCTACTGATTCTCCCATTCTTGATTTTGATCCTGGAAAATGTCCGCCCAAGACGGAAGTTTGAGTTGAGCACCATTGAGTCGAGCCACGACGTTAAAAAAAGGCGCTTCTCGGGAGGCAACCCGAGGTGTGTGATGTTTTAATTTTATTTTATTTTGCAATTTTTGTCGTTCTTTTTAATTGCATTTTCAGTGTGTTTGTGGTTAGGGAAGGAAGCCCGAAGCGTAGGTTCAGCTGCTGTCTGCAGTCAAAACCGCGACCTCCCGCGGTTGGCCCCGATCGCGGTTTTTCTACTGTAAGTTCCTTCCTTTTCAAAAAAAAAAAAAATAACCGAGGCCCTCTGTCAGTAGGTTCCCAGAAGAAGAGCCTGTGATTGTAGGTTGCAAACTGCGATCACAGGTGTGTGCTCCGAAACCTTTAGGGAGTTGGCGATTTGCTGTATTCGTCATTCATTATCTTCTTTTGTGGATCTATATTTCGGAGTTCTTCTATGTTACCCCTTGTCTTGGATGAGCTGTGCATTATTGGATCATCATTGTTGCTCATCCCACTTCTACCACACCTTGTGCTTCATTGGAGAGAGGCCATCCGGTCTTGTATGTGAGTCTTCTGTTTTCTCTTTCCTCGTGATTCTACTTTGTCTTTCATTACATTGCGGACAATGCAATGTTTAAGTATGGGGAGAGAATGTATTCACATGTTTTAGGGTGTTGTATATTTGTGTATGGAATTTGTATAAATTTTTGAAAATTTTGAAATAGAAAAAGCCAAAAATATGAGAAAAAGGCAACCAAAATCCTGGGATGAGCTGAAAACCCGAAAGGGCAGTTCAGGTAAAAAGCAGGTAGTCCGACCGACTCTAGGTTGGTGCAAAAATGGACTTGAGTGATGTGAGCAATATGTGAGATATCTAGCAAAATGAAATGAGTGGCTAGGTGAAAACCCAAAGGACGCCTAGGCAGAATGAGTGCAAAGAAAAAAGAGTGAATTTTTAGGATCATTCTGGCGTTGGCGTCATAAGAAGTGGTGTTATAAGGAGATCGGGTAGGATCACTCATGGAGCGATAAGGAGCTAGATAGGAGCTAGGATTAGATTATAATGCATTACTCATATTTGGTTGTTGGGAGGCGAAGTGTTTAGTCTTGTAATTGCTAGTATCATTTTTTCTTATACTTTCTGAAACCTGTGTGCTGATTGGAGGAGTGAGTTTTCTTTTAGCTTACTCGAGGACGAGCAAGGTTTAAGTATGGGGGAATTTGATAAGCGGTATTTTACATAGCGCAACTAGTAATTATTAGCATATTATTGAGGAGATTTGGATTTGATTTATGGGATATTTCTGCAATCCGGAGAAAAGGTGAGAAGTGGTTAAATCATAGGATTTACAGAGTTTTGGAGGTAAGTTGGTGTTTGAGGTGCGGAGCTGCATTGTGGATGTTTTTGGAAGCACTTACGAGTTGAAGACGGTGCCCGAAGTCATTTAGGAAAGCTGGTGATCAGAAGACAGAAGTTGCTGGAGTGGAGACCGCGAGCTGACGCGACTAATGGCGATCAGCGGTTAGCAGATTTCCAGCAGAACCTTGGGGAGCACAAACCGCGATCCCCCGCGATCGCGGTTGGTCGCGGTTTTCTGAGCGACTGAACAACTTCCGATTTTCTCCAACTGCTGGGCTGTTTCGTTTTGTTTAATTGAGCATGTATTTAAGGGGCTCGGATTAGGGTTTAAAATGACGGCCGGGAGAGCTAGCCTGGGGGCTAATCTTCCTTTTTACTCTCAAGAACACTTAGATTTCTTTTCTCTCTTTTGGATTGGAATTGGTTGTGAAGAACTAATTTCCTGTTTTGCCTAGCGTGAAAGCACAAAGTTAACCCGGTTGTAAGGTTCATTTATCTTGTTCATCCCTTGTTGGATTTGATATTAATTTCCTTGAGCATATTTCAAATTTCTATATTTTTGACTAGATTGATCTCCTGGTTTAAATCTATAGTAATCTAAGTGCTAGAATTGGGATAGACGGTGGAATCCCTAATCACTTGTAGCGATCACAATTGCATGAAATTGGTAAATTGAATTCAATTGTGAAAAGGAAATTGATTTGCATTGCATACTTGCGTTGTTGAGTCTTTGCATGCAATCCATACAATCTTACACTTTATGCTACTAATTGAACCAACCTTAGAAGGTCTTATAGGTTATCAGTTAGTAAGTGTTAGCAGGACCGGTTGGCTTGTTAATATAAATAAGATCAGAAGGGGAACAAATCAAAAGGGTGAATATGAACATGAGAGGAATCAATGATCAACTTGGTTAACTGCTGTGTGGAAACTTGCTAGGTGAAACTCCCTTTCTTCTTATTTTCTTAAGCTTGATTTTGGTGTTATTTCATTTGTGTAGTCTTAGTAGAAAACCAACCCCCCCATTTGTTCTTTAAAGTTGATAAATTAGTAATTACATAGAAATTGATGTGTTGATTCCCTTGGATTCGACTCCTTACTTGCATGCTATACTCTAGTTGCATATTAGGATTACTTTGATAGCGCGCACGACTGAAAATACGTTATCAGCTTTCCTGAATCTTTGCAACTGAAGCTTTGTTTGATCCGCGAAGATGTTGGTAGAAGAACTTCTGTTGTCAAAATTTGGTTTTCGTGGTTGTGAAGAGGTTGATTGGTAGGAGATTCAACGATCCATCTGTATAGAGTTAGGATTTAAGGTCGCCAATGGACGGCAATGAGTTGCAACTCTGGTTCGGCGAAACGGAGGGGTTGAAAACAGAGATGGATCTCCGCCTAGTTGTTGTTAAAACCAGAAATTGGAAGGGGGAAGGCTTAGATCCGTACGTCGTCGTTAGCGTGGTCATGCGTTGTTGTCGCGTCGCTTCTCACCGGCGCTTCCATCGTCTACGATGTCTACAAGCCCGGCCTGGTAATGTATCCTCCGTTTTTGTTTATGCACTCAACCTGTTTGATGGAATGCCTCAATGAAAGTATTGATTGTTGTCTCAGTTTCGATATTTTAAACTAACAAATCAGTGCATTTCGCTTCTTAAAATTTACATAAACGTGTTCAAATCTGTTGATTTTGCTGCGAATCTGCTGACATTGGTTCCCTTGCTTCTCAAACTTGTTTTTGTTTGAATTGACGATGTGAAATGGGAGTTAGTGTAGATCAATTTGTGATTCTATTGAGCTTAAGCAAATTGGAGGATTTGAACAAGTTTACTTGACGAATAATAGTGAGCCTTGAGCAATTGTTTATTTTCAGTCAAGTTGTTGTAGATTAGAGATGACCTTTCCTATCTGTTTTCTTGATTCATGTTTTTGTGCTAATTGGGCTGGATCATATTGGAGTACCCTATTTACTCTCAAATCCCCATATATATGGATTACTTTGTGAGGTGTTTAAGTTCATATAAGCAAAGAGAGTTTTTATTGACATGCTATATATTGATGGGATTTTTACGTTAAGCGTTGTCCTGTTGTGATGTTGTTGTTCTTGGATTCTTGAACTCCGTTATTTTACATTAAGTTGTCATTCTTGCTTCAGATTCATGTTCAGCTTCTCTTTAAAAAATGATGGTCCAGTTATAACTTGAAATTCAACTGTAATGGTAGGTTCAAAAGCATATATGCTTAATGCATTACCAATATTAACTAGGTGTTGTTGACAGTGACTTCCAATAGTATCTAGGTATTGTTGACAGTGACTATGAGTAAGCCAGATTTTCATGTGGCAATGCCACCTCAAAGAGCAAAGCCTTTCTATGAATCTGTGGTTGAGAAATTCTGGAAGACTTACACAACAGGCCTTGTCAAAGGTAACGTAGGATCTAATTGTATTATCCATGTAAAGAGATTAAAACAATAAAATTAAAATTTCAATGTGTTACTGATTTCAGTGATAAGTTTCATGTTGGATTTCATGTTATTGCTTTCTCGCATCTGACATGTACTTGTATCTCATTGTCCTATTAATTATGCAAGCGCCTTAGTTGTTTCTTTGATTTGTTTATGAATGTTGTCTTTGTTGGAACTGAATTTTCCGGGCACTTTTCCGGTGGGCTACGGTCACCGATTGTGCCGGATTATGGGAACGTTGGACTCGTCTCCGCGAGCTCTACAACGTAGTGTTCTCATACGATAAATTCGGGTTCCGTTTGAATGAGAAATGAGGACTCAAAGGTGGTTGCTTGCAACACCCAAATGGAGTTTGGGGTGCGATTCTACATCCCACATCGGAAATATAGGAGTAGAATTGAGTGGTTTATATACCACTATCACCCAAGCCAAGGTAAGAACTTGGTTACTATGGAGAGAAGAGCTTGACCACTCACGCGCGCCGTCCGTCCGTCCGATCCGGTCCGGTCGGGGTCGTGGGCCGTGGGCTTGTGGGCTTGTGGGCTTGTGGGCTTGTGGGCTTGTGGGCTTGTGGGCTTGTGGGCTTGTGGCGAAGGCCCAAGCAGCAGCTAAGCTTCTTTTTGGAAGCCATTTCACACTCATAAGGTGATTTCCATGAAGAGTATCCTATCATACCCCACTTTCATTAAAAGCCAAGCTTAACCTTAACTCATACAGGTAGCACTAAAGGTTTGTCACGAGATCAAGTTGTTAAATCATCAAGAGGAATGGGTTTAAAGCCTATGACTAAAGAGGATGCTTGATGGCTAACCCTACCTACCTGACTGGAGATCCCAAGAAGTAGGTTCAAAGGGAAAACTAAATCAGGTTGAATCACCATGAGCACTGAGAGATTCAAGTCTCCTCCCAGTTCCTAGGATGATGCACAGTGCTACCTATATGAGTTAAGGTTAAGCTTGGCTTTTAATGATTCCATAGCTTTGAAATAAAAGTGGGGTATGATAGGATACTCTTCATGGAAATCACCTTATGAGTGTGAAATGGGGCCGTTTCTAGGAGAATTAACAAAGGCTGAATTCTCCAAGTTCACTCATGAATAACCAGGGATGTTCAAGGCCAAAATGAACACAACAAGAGAACCTAGTTCTGTGAGAAGATGAAACTGTGTGATAGTTATTGTCTCGGTTTACATCAAAGCCCGGGTGGTTCAAGACATCAAGTTCACTACCTGGTCGAGTAAATCCGATAGCTACTCACTATGGGTGGTTCAAGGCTGAAAAATGCTACCAGCCCAGATGCAGTGATTTTTCGCGTGTACTCTCAAAAGTTTTTTCTGTTTTCATAAAACCAATGTTTAGAATCATTTCTATTCATGTGGGGGATTGTTGGAACTGAATTTTCCGGGCACTTTTCCGATGGGCTACGGTCACCGATTGTGCCGGATTATGGGAACGTTGGACTCGTCTCCGCGAGCTCTACAACGTAGTGTGCTCATACGATAAATTCGGGTTCCGTTTGAATGAGAAATGAGGACTCAAAGGTGGTTGCTTGCAACACCCAAATGGAGTTTGGGGTGCGATTCTACATCCCACATCGGAAATGTAGGAGTAGAATTGAGTGATTTATATACCACTATCACCCAAGCCAAGGTAAGAACTTGGTTACTGTGGAGAGAAGAGCTTGACCACTCACGCGCGCCGTCCGTCCGTCCGATCCGGTCCGGTCCGGTCCGGTCGGGGTCGGGGTCGGGCTTGTGGGCTTGTGGGCTTGTGGGCTTGTGGGCTTGTGGGCTTGTGGGCTGGGCCGAAGGCCCAAGCAGCAGCTAAGCTTCTTTTTGGAAGCTTACGGCCCACGACCCCGACCCCGACCGGACCGGACCGGACGTTTTTCACTGCATATCGCACTAACGAATTTTGTTTCTGAGCGCAGAAACAGTTCGAATATATATTCATATATTTGCGTTCGATTCATTTCGATTCTGCATATTTGCTGTTTTCTAACCTCTTCTGCAGGAGCTATCGCTTCGGAAATTTCGTTCGAATTAATTTTCGAAACCTTATTGGCCATTCGAATTTATTTTCGGAAAAAAAAAAAAAACAAAAAAAAAAAAATTCTTATATGAACAAATTTTCTTCGAATTCCTGAGTAATTCGAGATTTAAAGTACTGACTTCTGGTTGTGTTTTCATGGGTGATAACACCGAGATCGCTGGAGCTGTCAATGGAAACTCGTCTGAGTCGACGCCCCATATTCAGTTTGGGAGTGGTCTGCCAGTAGTGAGTTTGCCAATGGGGCAAGTGCAAGCAGTTAATCTCCAAGCTGCAAACATGCCTGCTGCTAATCTGCAACCCGCAGTGGTTGGGACCTCTGAGGTTCGTCAGACTGTCCATCCAGCTGCGCTTCAGACTGTTGTACCAACGGTGCATTTGCCTGGGGCTGTGAACGCTGGCTTGATGCCTGACAAGTTCGATGGAACTGGTTTCCAGACATGGCAGCAGAAGATGTTCTTCTTCCTGACCACGTTAAGGCTTGAGAAGTACCTGACTGAGGACAAGCCTGTGCTGTCACCTGACAATACATATGTTTATCTGCTAGCCAGTGTTGAGGCATGGACTCATGCAGACTTCATGTGCAAAGGGTGGGTTCAAAGCCGCCTGATAGACCCACTGTACAGAGTGTACAGCAAGGTCAAGACCTCCAAGGAGCTCTGGACTGCTTTGGAGAAGAAGTACAAGTCCGAGGATGCAGGCTCGAAGAAGTTCGCCGTGGCGAAGTTTCTGGACTACAAGATGGTGGACTCTAAGCCCATCATGAAACAGGTCGAAGAGCTGCAACTCCTTACGCATGAGATCATCTCTGAAGGAATGTCTATCTGTGAGATGTTCCAGGTTGCTGCGTTCATTGAGAAACTTCCTCCATCCTGGAAGGATTTCAAGAGCTACCTGAAGCACAAGAGAAAGGCCATGACTGTGGAAGACTTGATAATCAAGCTACGGGTTGAGTCTGACCACCTCAAAGCAGAAGGGAAAGAGCCAGCTGAACAGAAGGCTAATCTGGCTGAGCACAAGGACCGGGGGAAGAAACGAAAGTTCCAACCCCAGAGCTCCAACAACTCAAAGAAGCAACCCGCTAAGAATTTCAGTGGGAAGTGTCACAACTGTGGCAAGATGGGTCACAAAGCCGACGTCTGTCGTAGCAAGGCTGATCCACGCAAGGACAAGGGGAAATCTCAAGTCCACATGACTGAAGGCAAGCTCTCGGATTCTGATCTGTGTGCTGTAGTGTCTGAAGTCAACATGGTTGGAAGCAACCCAAGGGAATGGTGGTACGACACGGGTGCTACCAGACATATCTGCTCTGACAAGGGATGCTTCACTACCTATCAACAGAGCAAGACGGACGAACATCTGTTTATGGGGAACTCGTCCACATCCAAGGTGGAAGGTTACGGGAAAGTGGTGCTGAAGCTGACTTCTGGAAAGGAGCTGACTCTCACCAACGTCATGCATGTGCCTGACATAAGGAAGAATCTGATCTCCGGCACTCTGCTGAGCAAGAACGGATTCGCGACCAACTTCGTGTCTGACAAGTTGGTTCTCTCTAAGAATGGGGTGTATCTGGGCAAAGGATATGTAAAGGATGGACTGGTCAAAATGAATGTAATGACAGTCATCCCAAAAACTATTGTAACTGAGGTTTCAATGAATAAGACTAATCCTATTGCTTATGTTGTTGAGTCTTTTAATATTTGGCATGAACGATTAGGGCATGTGAATAACAAGTCTATTCAAAGACTAATGAACATGAACCTGATTCCAAAATGCAAAACAAGTAAAGACAAATGTGAAGTATGCGTACAGGCCAAACTCACAAAAACGCCATCCCCACATGTAGAGAGAACAACCGAACCTCTAGGTTTAATTCATACAGATTTATGTGATTTAAAATATGTGCAAACTAGAGGCGGTAAAAAGTATTTCGTAACCTTTATTGATGATTGCACAAAATACTGCTATGTATACTTGCTAAGAAGCAAGGATGAGGCCTTGGAAAAGTTCAAGGAATACAAGTTGGAGGTTGAAAACCAACTTAGTAAAATCATAAAGATTATCCGAAGTGATAGAGGAGGGGAGTATGATGAACCTTTCAACGCGTTCTGTAGAGAACACGGGATTATTCATCAAACAACTGCTCCCTACTCACCAGAATCTAACGGAGTTGCGGAACGCAAGAACCGAACTCTGAAGGAGATGATGAATGCAATGTTGCAGGAATCTGGGTTACCCCAGAACATGTGGGGGGAAGCGCTGCTTACCACCAATTATATCCTCAATAAAATACCGAATAAGGTTACTGGCAAGACGCCATACGAACTTTGGAAAGGTAACATACCTTCGTACAAATACCTCAAAGTGTGGGGGTGCCTAGCAAAAGTAGCAGTACCACCTCCTAAAAAGGTCACAATTGGACCTAAAACCATTGATTGTATTTTCATAGGATATGCACATCACAGTAGTGCCTATCATTTTCTGGTACACAAATCTGATATACCAGATATACATGTCAATACAATAATGGAATCAAGGAATGCGTCTTTCTTTGAAAACGTGTTCCCGTGCAAGGATAAAGAACATCCGAAACGAACTCGTGAACAGAGTGAAGCAGGAACTTCTGTAAATGAAACAGAAGATGAACCTGGACAAAGCAAAAGAGCTCGCAAGGAACCAGAAGCTGAACCTCGACGAAGCACGAGAGCTCGAAAGGAAAAGACTTTTGGTCAAGAGTTCATAACGGCCTTTCTCTTGGAGAATGAGCCTAGAACCTTCAAAGAAGCCATGTCTACACCTGATGCACCTTCATGGAAGGAAGCAATTAAAAGCGAAATCGACTCCATTATGCAGAATCATACATGGGAGCTAGTCGATTTGCCACAAGGGTGTAAAGCACTTGGGTGCAAATGGATTTTCAAAACAAAATTGAAAACCGATGGCTCAATAGATAAGCACAAGGCGAGGCTTGTGGTGCAAGGATTCCGGCAAAAAGAGGGTCAGGATTTCTTTGACACTTATTCTCCAGTTACGAGAATAACTTCAATCAGAATGCTAATAGCAATAGCAGCATTACGAAACCTCGAAATCCATCAAATGGATGTGAAAACCGCTTTTCTAAACGGAGAATTAGAAGAGGAGATATACATGAAACAACCTGAGGGTTATGTGGTTCCTGGACAGGAACACAAAGTTTGCAGACTTGTGAAGTCTCTATATGGACTCAAACAAGCTCCAAAGCAGTGGCATGAAAAATTTGACAATGTCATGCTGTCAAATGGCTTCAGCATCAATGAATGTGACAAATGCATCTACTTCAAAGACACACCAAATGGTTACATCTTGTTGTGTTTGTACGTAGATGACATGCTCATTATTGGAAGCAATAAGGACATGATCAACCGAACTAAGAACATGCTTAGTGGAAAGTTTGACATGAAAGATATGGGATTAGCAGATGTCATACTAGGGATTAAAATCACTAGACATTCTGAAGGAATTATCCTGTCTCAAGCTCATTATGCTGAAAAGGTACTTGAGAGATTCAAGAACTATTCAAGCGGGATTGCAAAGAGTCTTGTGGACCCTCATCTTCACTTGACTAAGAATTCGGGGGATGCAGTGTCACAATTGGAATATGCACGTGTGATTGGAAGTCTCATGTACTTGACCAACTGCACAAGACCTGACTTGGCGCACTCAGTAAATGTACTAAGTCGCTACACAAGTAATCCAGGACACAAACACTGGAAAGGGATAACTAGAGTATTGAACTACTTGCGCTATACTCAAAGTTATGGGCTGCATTATGGGAAATACCCAGCAGTTTTGGAAGGATACAGTGATGCAAACTGGATATCCGACTCTAGAAACTCGAAGTCCACAAGTGGATATGTATTCACACTTGGTGGTGCAGCAGTCTCATGGAAATCTTCCAAACAAACACTATTGGCTAGATCCACTATGGAGTCTGAGTTCATTGCTTTAGACAAAGCAGCAGAGGAAGCCGAATGGCTTCGGAATTTGTTGGAAGATATCCCAATGTGGGAAAAACCAGTGCCATCAGTAAGTGTACACTGTGATAGCCAATCGGCTATAGCTCGGGCACTGAGTCGCTTATACAATGGTAAGTCTCGTCACATAAGAAGACGACATAAAACCATCAGACAACTACTCTCGCATGGTATAATCTCAATAGATTATATCAAGTCGGCTGACAACCTCGCGGATCCATTTACTAAAGGTTTGTCACGAGATCAAGTTGTTAAATCATCAAGAGGAATGGGTTTAAAGCCTATGACTAAAGAGGATGCTTGATGGCTAACCCTACCTACCTGACTGGAGATCCCAAGAAGTAGGTTCAAAGGGAAAACTAAATCAGGTTGAATCACCATGAGCACTGAGAGATTCAAGTCTCCTCCCAGTTCCTAGGATGATGCACAGTGCTACCTGTATGAGTTAAGGTTAAGCTTGGCTTTTAATGATTCCATAGCTTTGAAATAAAAGTGGGGTATGATAGGATACTCTTCATGGAAATCACCTTATGAGTGTGAAATGGGGCCGTTTCTAGGAGAATTAACAAAGGCTGAATTCTCCAAGTTCACTCATGAATAACCAGGGATGTTCAAGGCCAAAATGAACACAACAAGAGAACCTAGTTCTGTGAGAAGATGAAACTGTGTGATAGTTATTGTCTCGGTTTACATCAAAGCCCGGGTGGTTCAAGACATCAAGTTCACTACCTGGTCGAGTAAATCCGATAGCTACTCACTATGGGTGGTTCAAGGCTGAAAAATGCTACCAGCCCAGATGCAGTGATTTTTCGCCTGTACTCTCAAAAGTTTTTTCTGTTTTCATAAAACCAATGTTTAGAATCATTTCTATTCATGTGGGGGATTGTTGGAACTGAATTTTCCGGGCACTTTTCCGGTGGGCTACGGTCACCGATTGTGCCGGATTATGGGAACGTTGGACTCGTCTCCGCGAGCTCTACAACGTAGTGTGCTCATACGATAAATTCGGGTTCCGTTTGAATGAGAAATGAGGACTCAAAGGTGGTTGCTTGCAACACCCAAATGGAGTTTGGGGTGCGATTCTACATCCCACATCGGAAATGTAGGAGTAGAATTGAGTGGTTTATATACCACTATCACCCAAGCCAAGGTAAGAACTTGGTTACTATGGAGAGAAGAGCTTGACCACTCACGCGCGCCGTCCGTCCGTCCGATCCGGTCTGGTCCGGTCCGGTCGGGGTCGGGGTCGGGGTCGTGGGCCGTGGGCCGTGGGCTTGTGGGCTTGTGGGCTTGTGGGCTTGTGGGCTTGTGGGCTTGTGGGCTTGTGGGCTTGTGGGCTTGTGGGCTTGTGGGCTTGTGGGCTTGTGGGCTTGTGGGCTTGTGGGCTGGGCCGAAGGCCCAAGCAGCAGCTAAGCTTCTTTTTGGAAGCTTACGGCCCACGACCCCGACCCCGACCGGACCGGACCGGACGTTTTTCACTGCATATCGCACTAACGAATTTTGTTTCTGAGCGCAGAAACAGTTCGAATATATATTCATATATTTGCGTTCGATTCATTTCGATTCTGCATATTTGCTGTTTTCTAACCTCTTCTGCAGGAGCTATCGCTTCGGAAATTTCGTTCGAATTAATTTTCGAAACCTTATTGGCCATTCGAATTTATTTTCGGAAAAAAACAAAAAAAAAAAAATTCTTATATGAACAAATTTTCTTCGAATTCCTGAGTAATTCGAGATTTAAAGTACTGACTTCTGGTTGTGTTTTCATGGGTGATAACACCGAGATCGCTGGAGCTGTCAATGGAAACTCGTCTGAGTCGACGCCCCATATTCAGTTTGGGAGTGGTCTGCCAGTAGTGAGTTTGCCAATGGGGCAAGTGCAAGCAGTTAATCTCCAAGCTGCAAACATGCCTGCTGCTAATCTGCAACCCGCAGTGGTTGGGACCTCTGAGGTTCGTCAGACTGTCCATCCAGCTGCGCTTCAGACTGTTGTACCAACGGTGCATTTGCCTGGGGCTGTGAACGCTGGCTTGATGCCTGACAAGTTCGATGGAACTGGTTTCCAGACATGGCAGCAGAAGATGTTCTTCTTCCTGACCACGTTAAGGCTTGAGAAGTACCTGACTGAGGACAAGCCTGTGCTGTCACCTGACAATACATATGTTTATCTGCTAGCCAGTGTTGAGGCATGGACTCATGCAGACTTCATGTGCAAAGGGTGGGTTCAAAGCCGCCTGATAGACCCACTGTACAGAGTGTACAGCAAGGTCAAGACCTCCAAGGAGCTCTGGACTGCTTTGGAGAAGAAGTACAAGTCCGAGGATGCAGGCTCGAAGAAGTTCGCCGTGGCGAAGTTTCTGGACTACAAGATGGTGGACTCTAAGCCCATCATGAAACAGGTCGAAGAGCTGCAACTCCTTACGCATGAGATCATCTCTGAAGGAATGTCTATCTGTGAGACGTTCTAGGTTGTTGCGTTCATTGAGAAACTTCCTCCATCCTGGAAGGATTTCAAGAGCTACCTGAAGCACAAGAGAAAGGCCATGACTGTGGAAGACTTGATAATCAAGCTACGGGTTGAGTCTGACCACCTCAAAGCAGAAGGGAAAGAGCCAGCTGAACAGAAGGCTAATCTGGCTGAGCACAAGGACCGGGGGAAGAAACGAAAGTTCCAACCCCAGAGCTCCAACAACTCAAAGAAGCAACCCGCTAAGAATTTCAGTGGGAAGTGTCACAACTGTGGCAAGATGGGTCACAAAGCCGACGTCTGTCGTAGCAAGGCTGATCCACGCAAGGACAAGGGGAAATCTCAAGTCCACATGACTGAAGGCAAGCTCTCGGATTCTGATCTGTGTGCTGTAGTGTCTGAAGTCAACATGGTTGGAAGCAACCCAAGGGAATGGTGGTACGACACGGGTGCTACCAGACATATCTGCTCTGACAAGGGATGCTTCACTACCTATCAGCAGAGCAAGACGGACGAACATCTGTTTATGGGGAACTCGTCCACATCCAAGGTGGAAGGTTACGGGAAAGTGGTGCTGAAGCTGACTTCTGGAAAGGAGCTGACTCTCACCAACGTCATGCATGTGCCTGACATAAGGAAGAATCTGATCTCCGGCACTCTGCTGAGCAAGAACGGATTCGCGACCAACTTCGTGTCTGACAAGTTGGTTCTCTCTAAGAATGGGGTGTATCTGGGCAAAGGATATGTAAAGGATGGACTGGTCAAAATGAATGTAATGACAGTCATCCCAAAAACTATTGTAACTGAGGTTTCAATGAATAAGACTAATCCTATTGCTTATGTTGTTGAGTCTTTTAATATTTGGCATGAACGATTAGGGCATGTGAATAACAAGTCTATTCAAAGACTAATGAACATGAACCTGATTCCAAAATGCAAAACAAGTAAAGACAAATGTAAAGTATGCGTACAGGCCAAACTCACAAAAACGCCATCCCCACATGTAGAGAGAACAACCGAACCTCTAGGTTTAATTCATACAGATTTATGTGATTTAAAATATGTGCAAACTAGAGGCGGTAAAAAGTATTTCGTAACCTTTATTGATGATTGCACAAAATACTGCTATGTATACTTGCTAAGAAGCAAGGATGAGGCCTTGGAAAAGTTCAAGGAATACAAGTTGGAGGTTGAAAACCAACTTAGTAAAACCATAAAGATTATCCGAAGTGATAGAGGAGGGGAGTATGATGAACCTTTCAACGCGTTCTGTAGAGAACACGGGATTATTCATCAAACAACTGCTCCCTACTCACCAGAATCTAACGGAGTTGCGGAACGCAAGAACCGAACTCTGAAGGAGATGATGAATGCAATGTTGCAGGAATCTGGGTTACCCCAGAACATGTGGGGGGAAGCGCTGCTTACCACCAATTATATCCTCAATAAAATACCGAATAAGGTTACTGGCAAGACGCCATACGAACTTTGGAAAGGTAACAAGCAGTTGTATCCTGGGATTCGGAACGTCATTCAAACCGTCGCAATACGGGACGTTTTCAGAATTAAGGAGAGAGATCTCGTTCTCGACTCTGCTGCGTTCTTACGTTCGGTATAATTTCATTTGTTTAGAGTGCGATTTATTCTTGCAGTTTATATTTCGCTATTGCGTTCCTACAGTCTTATAATCATTCAAAATCGCAAAAACACTTTAAAGTGTATTAGCTCAAATGGTAGAGCAATGTGTTTATACACATTGATGTGGGTTCGAATCCCTCATAGGCTATCTATCGTGCTTGTGAAAATACAATGATATTCAACAGGTTCATGAGTTTACTATTGTTGGTTCATGAGTTTACTCTTGCAGGTTCATGAGTTTACACTTGCAGGTTCATGAGTTTACTCTTATAGGTTCATGATTTTTTCCTCATAGTTTCATACTTTTTTTTGCAGTTCCATAAATTTATCTTGCGGGTTCATGAGTTTACTATTGCAGGTTCATAAGTTTACTCTTATAGGTTCATGAGTGTAACTTGCAGGTTCATGGGTTTTTATCTTGTAGGACATGTGTTTTCATGGGTGTTTTCCTTGCAGGTTTCTCGAGTTTTAGCTTGCAGGGTTCATCGTTTCAAACTTGCAGGTTCATCGGTTTTAACTTGCAGGTTCAT
Organism: Rheum nobile; assembly: GCA_027886185.1. Lineage (NCBI taxonomy): Eukaryota > Viridiplantae > Streptophyta > Magnoliopsida > Caryophyllales > Polygonaceae > Rheum > Rheum nobile. Next base: position 6,182,654 of record WOAB01000490.1, on the reverse strand, counting down.
GAGTTTTAACTTGCAGGTTCATGCGTTTTGTCTTAGAGATTCATAGGTTTTCCTTGCAAGTTCATTTGTTTTTTTATGAACCTATGGTACACTTTTGTGAACCAGGTTTAATACTACATTGTGTTTAGTATCAAAAAAATATATACTTGGGATAAAATAATCTCATGATCCCGCAAGACTATTTACATGAACATGCAAGACTATTAACATGAACATGCAAGACTAATGACATGAACCAGCAGAACTATCAACATTTTGATCGGGAGAAAAAAAAAGTGTACCTGGTAGGTTCATGTGTATCAAATTGTAGGTTCATACGTATCAATGGACGAGTTCATGTGTATTTACGATCAGGCCCATGCTACTTTTTAATGAACTAGTGGTACATTTTTACGAACATGAAGGTATACTAGTGTATTGTGTTTAGTAGCAAAAAATATAAATAAAACAAGGCTAAGAACAAGCTCATGAACACATATGACTATTTATATGAACTTGTAAGACTAATGACATGAACCTATACGACTAATGAACCTGTAAGACAAAACTCATGAACCTGCTAGTTAAAACTCATGAACCTATAAGATAAAACTTATTAAACTACAAGATAAAAAACTCATGAACCTGCAAGATAAAAAAAACTCAAGAACCTCAGAAAAAACCCATGAACCTGTAAAACAAAACTAATGAACCTGTAAGACAAAACTCATGAACCTGCTAGTTAAAACTCATGAACCTATGAGATAAAACTTATTAAACTACAAGATAAAAAACTCATGAACTTGCAAGATAAAAAAACTCCAGAGACCTCAGAAAACACCCATGAACCTGTAAAACAAAATTAATGAACCTGTAAGACAAAACTCATGAACCTGCTAGTTAAAACTCATGAACCTTAGAAAAATCTCATAAACTTGTAAAATAAAACTCATGAACCTATACGCCATAACTCATGAACCTACAAGTTAAAACTCATGAACCTACAAGTTCAAATGCATGAACCTGCAAGGAAAAACTCGTGAACCTGCAAGATTATCGGCTTAAACTTCTCTTGTAGGGTTTATCAACCTCTAAAATGTAGCCTATGAGGGATTTGAACCCACATCCATGTTAATAAACACATTGCTCTACCATTTGAGCTAATAGGATATGACAACCAATACAAGGGAAAAGAAAAAGAAAAAAAGCATAAAACAATATGACCATAGAATAAGAGTATGCAGATTTTCCAGCTTCTTATAGATCTCTTTATCAGATTTTCCAGAATGGATCTCATCAGACCAACAATATGACCATAGAATAAGAGTATGCAGATTCCAAATGTCGGGTCTATACAAACAATATAATGAGTTGTGCCAAACCTTGTTAGCCCCTTCTCTTGACTGCCCTGAAGACTTGCTCAACTCTTTAAGGAAGACTTGTTTTCTCCTTTGCCTCGACACTACCAGATTCAAGACAAATGATAACACACAGGATCATATCACGGCAATAAAAAAATAAACCAAGTACAAATATAGGTTACTCTATCCAGATGGACTTCAGAACAGATACTAAGTCATGTATACTAAAATTCTACCACAGAAAATGACACATCTATAAACTTCCAAGATATGGAACTAGGGAAGGATCAACCTCACAAAAAAAAAAAAGAGAGGAAATTAAGTTTTATTATTAACCTTTAGCATCTTTAGCTCTTGAAGGATTTAATCCTTTTTTAGCACTTTGGGCCTTGTTAAGCTAGAAGAAGAGCCAAAGAAAATGAGTTGAGCTACATGTAGGAAGATTAAACAAGAAAAATTATTCTAAATCGCAGGAGACTTACGGCATTAAACAACCCTAATATCTCCGTACCTTCATCGTATCCGTCGATGTATGTGTCATATCCCGGATTCAAGAAAGACATAAGAGAGAGAGAGAAAACAGAAAGTTTACTGTGAAAAGCCTTATGTTATTTCCATGCCGATTTCAGTTACATTCCCCGCTATTTATATATGTTTCTCACAGTATATGACATTACTTCCCCCCCCCCAAGAAGTCTTGTCCTCAAGACTTAGGATTAAAATCTGGAAATTGTCTAATAACATGACTAGCTGTCTCCCAAGTGGCCTCAGTGCTGTCAAAATTCACCCACTGGATGAGCCATTCCATGACTCCACCTTCTTCATCCATTTGCTTCAGTAGCAAGGATTTTGTGGGGTCTCAGGTACAATTTGCAACACAAATTTCAGCATACCCAAATTAGCAGCATCAAAATTTCAGTAGCCAAGCAACACCTCATGAGGATATGCAACACACAAATTCAGCAAATTCAGTAGGAAGCAACAAAATTCAGCAGCAAATTCGCAGTTGATATTGCCTATTGCTTGCGATTTATCACCAAAACGTGGACACCAGGAAGACTTGTAGGTTATCACAAAATTCCCAGCACATTCTCAACTCAACAGCACATTAATCAATTAAGGTAAGGCCTCCTCCCGGATCAAAAACCCAAACTAATTCACTCCATATATGGATCAATCCCGCTGTATAAGAGGAATCAAAACGATATCTCCCATGATCGACAACATCTCCGGGATCGAATACTAAACCCATGTTGTCAACCACAATCAAACAAGAACCATCTACCATGATTTTGATCCCCAAATAGACCACAGTAGAGCTTAAATTCATGCTATTTACCTCAGTTTTTCTCGTTGGCAATTCGTCAAACACCTTGTGTGCACTAACAATTCCAAAAATTTCAGTTGAACTCATTTGAACATCACTCAAGCCAATATCAATTGGGTTCACATGATCAGCAACCGATTTAATCATTCCATCAAATTCACCGACACTACTCAGCCAACTACTAAGTTGCATTCCATCAAAATCAAGAAAGTCGGTTTGAGGAAATGTGATATTACCTCGTCTGAATTCCGACTTGGCTCCAGAAGCCGACACGATATTAGCAAGTGATTTAGGGTCTCCTCGATGCATCTCTTCAGGGTCGCAATGCTTCTCCCTGTCGATGTTGTTCTGCAGATCTTTCATACGTTGTTCAATGCTTCTCCCTGTCTTTTGGCCTGTTTTAAACGGAAGGGTATTTTCGTCTTTCACTAGCCTTTTGCCTTAAATTACAAAAATGTCATCGTGCAACTACTTCTTAGAAGCTTGCTTTTTTTTTGGCTGATTCTCTTATAATCCATTTGGATCGTTGATCTCCTTCATCCAAGGGCTATTATTAGTGCTTATTTTTTATCTTAAGGGAGTTATGTGTGTGAGCGGGCCTCTAATATATAAAGATAAAAATAGTAGAATCTTATGTAAGTCAGCAATCCAATCATCTTACAAAATATTTGTTATATAATCTTTGTTTATCAAACAAACATGCATACATAGTTCACATATAAATTATATGCAAGCTTAATATAGTATAAAATGTATTTTGCTTACATATGATTTTAGTGAAAAAGTTAAGAATTTGATTTTGTACACTTTTTATTATATATTATGTATTTAAAGATTTTATTTTTTTTAAAGGTTTAGTCATTTCCCTTTAAATGAGACAATTTCTTGAAAAAGACTGATCTATATATAATATAAAATAGAGTCTTTGAGCAATTAATGATCTAAATCATTAATTCATCTTCATTTGTCTAAAACTATTACAATACGAAAAATGAAATAGATAACCAGTTGATTATATATTATAAAACATAATTAAACACAAAAACCACATTTTAGTACAATTTTTATATGTATGACTATATTAATTTGACCCATTATAGAAACTATTTAAAAAAAAAAACAGGGGTAACAATATCTATGATGATACCATATAATATAAGAAAGAGTCTTTTGAAAAATTAATGCATATCATTAATTTATTTTCTTTTGCTTACAACTCACATTCAATATGTTACAATAAGAAAAATAATTGAAAACCAATCGATGATATACTATAAAAGATACTTAAACACACAAAAAAACACATTATAATATAATTTAATATTGGATCAAAGCTTCCACCTGGGACTATATTATTTGACCCAATTAAAAAACAATTTACAAAAAATCAGGAGATAATATTATCTATGATGATACCATAGCACTTTTATATCCATATTATATAGGCTATTTTGCAAGGGTATACCACATTGTGAATGAAATTTGCAAAGTTGTACTTATATTTTTGGATATAACTGTAATAACATAAAGTGACTTTATTTGATTTTATTTTGCTTTTATATTTTGGGTAGAAAATGCATTATCAGAATTTGTAAATCGAAATTTAAAAGGAAAAGAAAAGAAGTTGAAAAGTTGAAAAGATGGCAACAGGCTTGATTGTACTGTGTGTCAGAATTTAAAATTATATATGGAGAGAAGCTGTGATTAAGCCGGATGGAGATTAAGCTTAAGCTTAATGTTAAACCAAGTGAATTTCAGCCACAAAAAACGCTGATGTGTAGTTGTCAAATCACTGCATATTTCCCGCCAAAACTAAGCTAGCTTAGTTAATCGTCTCTTTCCCACCAAAAATTACGTTAGGCTTCTTCATCTTACCAGGTTATTGCCACTGTTAAACCAAGCTTCCTTTATTAATGTCCTCTGCTTCATACCTGCCATCCGAGTTATTGCCACTGTTAAACCAAGCTTCCTTTATTGCCACTGTTAATATTCTCATTTTCTATGGGTAAGTTTTCATATTAGATTCACACGTGCTCTGTTTTATTTGTGTTTATTTTTGTTTGTTTCTTTAATTAACTTTTCTTATTTTTTGCTTCTTCAGGAAGATCAACTCCAACGTATATGGTTTCTCTAATCAGTGGAGGAAAGTGGAGGTGCGAGAATGAGATTTGGATTTATGAAGGAACAAAAAAGGCGAAGGGGATGATGGTTAGTGAGAAAATCGATTATGAATCACTGAAGATCAAGATTGCAGAAAAACTGGAAATTGATCTTACCAGGTTCGACTTGAAGATGAGTTACATGTCTTTACAAAATCCGCACTTTCCTCCCTTTGATATTTGCGATAAGGATGATGTAGAAGCATACATCTTTTTGAACATGACAAATTGTAAAGACAGAGTTTGGCCAATTGCTTTGCATTCCATTGTGCAACCAAAATCTGGAGTTTCAAAAGAAAAACCTAAATTAGTTCCAAAAGAAGAAGAAGAAGAGATGATCGATGTTCCATTAAGTGCACCTCAACCTGTATCCCAGCCTGGAAATGATGGTGCATCTTTTACTCCTATACTAAGCCAAAAAAGAAAGTCGGGCCAGATGTTGAGCGACATATTAGATGCTGATCTTTTAGAAGATGAAATAGGAGTGGAGGGGATGCATGTCCGTATGTCTGTGAAGGGTGGAGAGAAACAGAATGTTGACACTGTTACAAAGTGGTTTTGTAAGAAAGCCAAGACAGTTGAGGTTGTGTCACTAAGCAGTGACGATGAAGAGGAGGATGTTGTTATTTCTGCAACCAAGCATAAAGGTTGTGACCTTGTCAACCTTTCCGAGGAAGAAGAGGAATACATTGAAAATGTTGACAACGTTGAGGAGGTTGATATTGGGAAGCCTGAATATCTGGATGCTATTGATGAAGCCGAAGAGAGATATTACCGTTCTGAAGTCCCTACTGACTTTCAAAATTTGGTGGATGTAGAAGAAGTGGAGGACAAGTCGAAGTCCAAGACAATCAAGTGTGGAGATATGTTTCAAACCAAGAAGGAGCTTCAGCATTCGTTAGCTGCATATGCTATGGACAATTGTGTAGAAATGCTTGTGAAGAGGTCTGATAAGACTTGTTATGTGGTGGAGTGCAAAAATAGAGGATGTTCATTTGGTTTTCGTGCTTCAGTGAAGATAGGTACTAGTGCGTTTATTGTCCGGAGGTTTGCTACAAACCATACATGTGGGATGTTGTTCAGGCACGATCACAACAGGCATGCCACTGCCTCCGTAATTTCACAGAGTATTCTTGATAGGTATATATTGTTTTTGTTGAAGATTTTAATTTCAATTCAGACAGTTTTATGCAAAATGTCTAAAGACTATCTATTGGTGTTGGTGTAACAGGTTTAGAGGTCGCAAGGATGCACCAAGGGCAAGAGAGATACAAGCTGTCATGAAAGGCCTGGGAGTCGATGCCAGTTATCACAAAGCCAATAGAGCAAGAGTGCTAGCAGAGGACATTATTCGAGGGACTGCTGAGGAAGGTTACAGTCAACTTCACTCATGGCTACATATGTTGAAAGAGGTCAATCCTGGCACGCATACAGCTATAATAACATATTCTGAAAACCGTTTTAAGTATTGCTTCTGGGCCTTGGGTGCTTCCATCAGGACTGTTCCCCGTTTGAGAAAGGTAACTTTATGTTTCTCCAACTTTATTGTTTGTCTTGATTATATAATATTACCTGGAGGGTAAACTGCAATTGGGTGACCGGTTTTATATGAAAATCAGGTGATTTGTGTTGATGGAGCACACTTAGGAGGGAGATTCAACGGACAACTTCTTCTAGCTACTGCCCAAGATGGAAACAGACAAATCTACCCCCTGGCCTTTGCTGTAGTAGACAGTGAGAATAAGGATTCTTGGTCCTTCTTCTTTAAGGAGTTGAAGAAAGCTGTTGTACCCGATAGCGTGGATGTGGTTTTTGTCTCTGATCGTCATTTGAGTATAAAAGCTGCTCTGAAAACACAATACACTCTTGCTAGCCATGGATATTGCATTTATCATATGCTACAAAACTTCAAGCTGAAGTGCCGTTGGGGAGGCTTGCAAGACTAGTGGTTCAAGGTTGCAAAGGCGTACACGGTAGAAGAATATAGGACCGAGCTTGAGATCCTAAGAAACAGGGCTCCGGATGTGGTAAAAGATGCTCTGAAAGTGCCCCTTAATCAGTGGTCAAGGGCATATTTCTCAACTGACAGGTTCAACATCATAACTACAAACAATGCAGAATGTATGAACAATGTGTTTAAAGAGGAGCGTATGTGGCCTATTGTACCATTGTTTGATGTTATCTTGCATACCTTTGCCACCTGGTTCTGTGAAAGGAGGGAGTCGACTGCTACGTGGGCTGAGGTAAGTACCAGGTCTGTGACCAAAACCATGGATCAAAGGTATACGGCTTCTGTGACAATGAGTCTCCATAGGCTAAGTGATATTGAAGCAGAGGTGACAGATGGAAGGAATAAGTACGAAGTGAATATTCGCCGACTAACTTGCCAATGCAATGTCTTTCAGAAAGATCGAATTCCATGCACACATGCTATGGCAGTAGCAAAGGATAGGGGTGTTGATGTTACTACTCTGGTTACTCACTTCTATAGCAACAACAGTTTGAAAGAAATTTACAAGGAAACCATCCATCTGGTCCCCCCACGCAAGCAATGGGATGTTCCATTGTCCGTATCACAAATCGCATGTTTGCCACCACCATGGAAAAGGGGCGTTGGTAGACCAAGGCAGAATAGATACAAGGCTAGGTGGGAGAGACCCTACAAACGTGTGTCCAATAGATGTGCAAGATGTGGGCTGACTGGTCATACTTACCAGAGGTGCTATCGGGCTGCAAGAGAAGGATCAAGGGTAAGACCATAGTGTGCTATCTTTCATAGTGTGCTATCTTTTATATTCCAGTTATGAACAATGCTATTTTTTTTGGTATTGTTTTGGTAAGCTTAATATGACCAATAAGAGATCTCAAACTCTTAAATGATCTCTTATAAGTCATATTACTTTACTTTTGTGTCTGTTACTTATTCCAGTGATGAACCATGGGATGCTTTATGCTTCTTAGTTAATGTAATACTATCTCGCCACCTTTGAATGTAAAACCTGTCACTTATCTACCTTTCCCATAAAATCGCCACAATTTCCAAAACCCGGTTTTGGTAAGCTTACACTTTCCCATAAAATCCTACAGCTTAAATAGTTCTAGACATAGATAGCTTACAAGACTCTTAACAACCGAGAGCTTACAACAGGCTAAGTGAAATAGACTTTAATTACACAAGCCATTACCACAAAAAAACAAGTAACCTTCAGCACACGTTCAACATAGTTTGACGCCTTAACTCGACACTCTTCTTCATGACCGATAACACTCTTTGCACCACCTTTAAGCCTTATCACTTCCTGTTGTAGCATTCCAAGCTCTGCCTCATATGCTGAAATTATACTCTCTTTCACATCCAATGCATCTTTCACCTGGATTATCTCATCTCTTAGCATAGGAATAAGTTCTATTGCAATAGGACAAAGTGGAGGGTCATACCATTCCCAAAATCCACAACCTCCAACCTGCATTCAATCCAAAATACATGAAAACTGGATTCGTATCATAAAGTATTCAAAACACTTTTAAAACAAAATATTATGAATATTAGCAAACAAGCTAGATACGCACCCGGTTTACACATCTTATAAATCTCCTTCCCGGATTCTCGTTTGTCATAGAAGTGAAATATCGGCAGACAACACCACATGCACATCTTATCAATTTGGACTCCATTGCTGCTGTATTCCATCTCCTCATGAATAAACATGAGTTTAGGCTACGTCTTGTCTTCATCAGTAGTAATCAAAACATCTTTGTCAGAAGAGTTTCAAGCTACTTTGCCAAACCACATATTAGAGTTCACAAAATTTCAAGCAGAAACAAAACAGTAGCAAATACGGAATTCTGTAGCAAATCCACAATTCAATTCGTATTTTAGAACATACATTGAAACAAAACAGTAGCAAATACTTCCCCAAATTGAAACCCTAAATCATACCAAACTTACCTTTACATTCCCACCACTGCTGGATCCTTCCGAGTATGCCATGGGTTACGCCCTCGAGCTCTCTCAATCTCCACTCCCTGCGAAATACACCCTTCAATCGATTCTCGGAGTTGTATAGAGTTTTTGAAATGCCTCAATGAGCCATGGGAGAAGGATGAAGAAAATACGGTAGCTGTAGGATGAGGGTAAGAATTTGGGTGAGTTTAAAATTCATCTAAACCGGGTTTTGGAAATTATTTTGACTAATCGGTTAATTTTAATCAAAACCGGGTTTTGGAAATATTGCTCTCCACCATTGAATTTAAAACTTGTCACTTAAGGTATAAACTTTCACTTATATTGTTTTCCACTGCTTGTCGAAACACAACACATTGTTCATGCATCAAAGTTGAAACACAACACATTGGATGAGAGAGATGACTTATACAACAACAGAATCAGAAGAGTTGAAACACAATACATTGTTCGTACATCAAATTTGCCCCAAAAACACAACGCAAACAAAACATTTTTCATGCATCAAAGTTGCAATCCAAACAAAACATTGTTCACACAATCTAGTGTTATGATGACACACTATTGTCCATAGTTCAACATTGTCTTCCACTGCTTGTCGAACACAGTATTAGCAATGTCGAATCTGTGATAGTCGATCGTATCATCTGAAATGAGGGAGAGATCATCACTTCCAAAACTCAACCACTCAATATACTTCAAGGTGTATACTCCACAGTCACCACTGCAACCAAAAATAAGAAAGGTCAATTCTATGTTAATATTTTAGGTGGCGGGTAAAAAACAAATTGGAAGCAAGATATCTTACGCTCTTATGTTCTGTTCCAGATTGCCTACTCTTCCATTGTAAGTAAGAACTGAGACACCCCGGTGTGCATATTTCTTGGACAAAGGTTCGTGCTTGCTCACAAACTTAGGAAGATACTTGATAATGGGGGCGACTGCTTCTTCTATGATATGATCACGCTTCAGATTCGCATTGCAATCAAACACACTTAAGCTCCAATTAACCAGGTCAATTTGAATGGCAACCCAGTGGTTTGTGCCCACAAAAATCGGTGCATAGATGAAGTCCACCTCTTCCCAATTCTTCCCATGAAAAATTGGAAGTTCACCTCTAAAGTATCGAGCGACGCGATCTGGAAATTCTGGTACTGTAACACCACCCATTTCACACTTGTGTTGGTCTTTGTAGTCTTCATACCATGTAGTGTCCATAATAGCCACCTTATGATTCTCACTTGGGTTCTTCAGGAGCGCATCGCGAAGTAAAATTAGGACCTCATCTAAGTGCTGGCAACAAAAATTTACAAAATCAATATATTGATAGAGTATGTGGACAAAATTTACAATTTTTTTAAAAATCGGTCACCCTTACCAAATTACCCCACCACTTAGTTGGTTCAATTAAGCTCTCTATGAAATCATTGTCAATGTATATTTTGCTAACTCCACGGAATTCTATAGGTCTGCAACATAAAGGACAATATAAGTACATAAACTTCATTGGATGAGAGAGATATAAGTTGGATATACATACCTTTCATCCTTGTACCACTCTATTACAGGAGTCATTTCCTTCACAGCTGGATTTTTTGTGATCCTTTTCCAAAAACTCTTACCCCTCACTTCCTTCTTCTTGTCCTTGTCCTTCTCATTGTCCTTGGCCTTTTGGTTGTTTTGTTTCTTAGATCTATAAGGGGAGAGGACTGAAGCAGATGGCTTCACACTACGCTTGGGGAGGTACCTTGACTTCTTTGGGGACTTCTTTGGAGATAGACCCACAGCCTTCTTCCTATTGCCGAAAACAACTTGGCCTTTGGCAAACTCTTGTTTCACATTCACAACCTCCTCAATACCCTCCTTCTCAACCTCTTCCTTCTCATCCTTGTCAATGTCAACCTTACCAACCTCTTCCTTCTCATCTCCTTCCTTCCCAACCTCTTCTTTCCCAACCTCTTCCTTCTTTCCCGACCTCCTTCTCTCTAACTTCCTTCTCAATAAATGAACGGCTACTGCCCTAGAAACCTGGACTTCTGCTTCCTGGCTTTCCTGCTCTTCCCTTGGGGCATCTTCTACATCATCTGTGATAGTACTATCAACATTCGGTATCAACTCATATTGCTCCCTAGGGGCATCAACATCATCATCAGGCATTCCATCCTTATCAGTTAGCTTCTCACTAATGTCAGCTACAACATCCATTACTATATCTCCAGTTCTTCTACCAACACCAACTAATACATAATTTTCCTCCAATTCCTAAAGTTACATTTACCACAAAAATATATATTACTTCAAAATAATGTGCATATTCCAATTTTTAAAACCTACAACACATTTCTCAAAATTTATAACCTATCATGCTTCATTAATACACTCGACATGTACTTATGGCATACCTTATATACTTGTATGGCCAAACCAGAATTGTCTTGTATGGCCACATTTTCATCACTGTCTCTAGGGTTGTCATCTAGGTTCACATCATTATCCTTTGATTTTTTTTCAAATGCCTCACTAACAAATTCTTGATTATTCTCAATAATGGGCTCACTGTTTCCTCCTTCTGTTTCATTTCCCTGTAATGATAGAGAATTTTTAGTGTTATCTATCTAATTTAAGTTTTTTCAACTCCATATCCTGCCACACTTCTTTAAAATATCTATAAAAGTAGAAATCTTAAAATAATTGGAATGTCATACCTTAGTATCAACATCCATAAAATTATGATTTTTTTCACCTCCATCATCTCCACGATCATCATTTCCTCCAAAAACTTCCTCATATACTTGTATGGCCAAACCAGAATTGTCTTGTATGGCCACATTTTCATCACTGTCTCTAGGGTTGTCATCTAGGTTCACATCATTATCCTTTGAATTTTGTTCAAATGCCTCACTAACAAATTCTTGATTATTCTCAATAATGGGCTCACTGCTTCCTTTTTCTGTTTCATTTCCCTGCAATGATAGAGAATTTTTAGTGTTATCTATCTAATTTAAGTTTCTTCAACTCCATATCCTGCCATACTTCTTTAAAATATCTATGAAAGTAGAAATCTTAAAATAATTGGAATGTCATACCTTAGTATCAACATCCATCAAATTATGATCTCCACTAACAGCCTTGTCACTACCAGCCTTTTCATCATCCTCATCCACACTAACAGCCTTGTCACTACCAGCCTTTTCATCCTCACTAACAGCCTTTTCATCATTCTCATCCTCACTAACAGCCTTTTCACTACCAGCCTTTTCATCCTCACTAACAGCCTTTTCATCATCCTCACTTTTTTCATTGTCACTACCTTCACTATCACTTGCTTCAGTCTCAGAACCTTCTGAATCATCTATATAATCATCAACTCCATCAAACTCTTCACTATCACTATCACTTGCTTGAGCCTCAGACTTCTTAACCATTCTTTTCTTCCTCTTAGGAACCTTTTCAAAAACTTGGACATTGTTCCTCTCCAACCTGTCAATCCTCTCACATAGACCGTGTTCCATCTTAGCAATCTTGTTACACAACTGATTAATGATATCCATCATCTGCCTTGCATTTGCATCACCACTAACTTCTCCTTTGAAAGCCTCTTTCCCCTTGTTAGGCTCTTTCAGTTTGGCATTTGCCTTTCCCATAGCCATAGCCTCAGATACTATTTTGTAAAAGAAAGGGTCCTTGACTTCATCATGGAATCTGCAGGCACTTAACAAACTCTTCTCAGATTCATCAGGTATGAGAATAGGCAGGACCTTCAGCTTTGGATCAGCAAAACACAACTGAAGCAGTCCATGTTCAGGACATTGCTCTGAGTACCAACGAAGACCTCGGGGTATAGCTGTCTCATTTATCTTGGAAGCATACTGGACTCCAAAGCTTTGGACACATTCTCATATCCAAACCTACATAGACACAACTTTTTCATTATTCAAACTTGTATGAACTTTAACATTTCAAATCCAGACACCCTTCACTAGGTAACTAGTCAAGCATATTAAAACTTGTATGAACTTTAACAATTCAAACAAATGTTTGCATGATTTCAGGACAAATTCCATATAACAATTCAATTCTTTGATTTAAAAGTGATCCAACAGTTTCTCAAACTTCAAATATTTACTTTATAGGTATCACTTCAAGTTTAAACACTTAAATCCCACCACCCAACACTATCAAACTTGTCAGGGATATATAGGCAAATGCAATTACTAATTTAATATACCTGAAATACAACTGGCATTCCTTGAATGGTATAGGGAATCCTTGCATCTTCAGAGAGTAGCAAAGCTTTTTCAACAGTAAGCATTCTTCTGGCCAGAGATTTTGTCAAAGACCTGTGCAACTCTTCATATGCAACTCTTCCCCAAGGATAATCCCAAAACTTGTCCATGTTATCCAGCAGCTTCACATGTTCAGCTTTAACTAGTCTCTTCTTATCTCCTCCAAGAAAAATACCTTCAACTATCAAAAGCGATGCCATCTTCAACTTGTAATTATCTAGCAGTCTATAATCCATGAACCTCTCGTACAAGTCTTGCACTGAGGTTTTAGGACCAGCAGGACCACCAAAGAACTTCTCCATCACTTGTACATCTTTATTTTTCTTCTTCCCAACTGATTCTGGTGGCATTTGACCACAATTTAAACCAGTTATCAATGTAAACTCCTTCATTGAAAACCTTAACACTTTACCACCTATCTCGTACCAGGTCTCCCACTTCTTTTTTGATTTTATTTGCTTAAAAAGAACAGTATGTACAGTTTGGGAAGAAAATGTAACCTGACGCAGCATTTTCATTACATTTCCAAAAGGGCTTGCAATTATCCTTCTCCAATCTGCACCAGTCAATTTGTTTTCAATATCACGCACGTATGAAAACCTACAGTTGATATTGATTCTTCCATATAAAGGGTCGCCTTTGTAGAACGCGTACTTAATCTACAATTGAATAACAGAACTTGCATAAGTTACGGACACAACGGTGTCGGGATATCAATAAACCCTAGATTGACAAATTGAAAAGGTCAACATTTCTGAGAGTTTTTTTTACATACATCTTCCTTGAAAGCTAAAGGCTTCATGCTTTTCCACCTTTTCAGAAGAGCGACAACTTCCTTTTTCTTCACAGAATAACCGCTCTCTGATTTAGCCTTCTTCTTCTTTGTAGCTTTGGGTTTTGCAAATGGAGGGGTTTTCTTCACCGCATATTTTCCCTTCCTCTTACCACCTTGTTCTTCTTCATCCACCTCTCTTTTTCTTTTCTTCTGCGGTGTCGCATCATTCGAAGCTCTGGTAACAGCCATTCTCTTTTCTTTCTTTGTTTGGGCTTCAGGGAGGTTAGCAGAGGTTGACGGCGATTACAAAGCTCGTCGGAATTCGATTTCGGTGTCCGGTGAAGAAGAGGAATTTTGGGGGGTTGAAAATGGGTTGATGTTCTGATGTTCTGATGTTAAATGGGTGAAAAATTAATGAGGATCTAATGTTAAATGGCTTCAAATTAATGGATTGAAAATGGGTTTACAATATTGAAATTTTGGTTTACCTGTTAGCACTAAATACGGTTCAGATTTTGGTTAATTTAGTTAAGCATCAGATTTGGCAATTAATTTGGTTAATTTTACAATTAATGGGTTCAAGTTGAAATTGGTTGAAACAATTTCCAATGGTAACCTGTTAACGGTCACATCATGACAAATCACACCCATTTTTCTTTTTTTCTTTCATTCCGAAATACAATAAAATAAACATTACAATTTTGCAAAGAAAAGGTAATTGTAAATCCGAATTTATCTTTTCATTTTTGTACCCAAAATATGTGTTTTACCACTTTTGTCCTTATTTGGGTAGAAAATAGGGTATTCTTGCCATATCCTATAAAACAATACCCACTTTGCAAAATATGCCACCAAAGTGGTATATTCGGTTACAATTTTTCTATTATATAATATACAAAGAGATGACTAATAGTTTTACAATAACCAACGTTGATTTTTGAATTTAACCAATCAATTATTATATAATACACTTTTCGAGTTTCGTTACAATCTTAAGACATTTTACATATTCTAAATATAGGCAAATGTAAATATGGTAAATGCATTTAACATATTCTAAACTGTAACTCCTATAAAAAAATGTATCTCCTATATAAATACCACCAACATATTTATTTTGAATTAAATCCATCAATAAATAAAAACATAATAATCTACTAAAATCTTAACTGAAAAGTGTAACTCATACATATCATTTTAAAGTGTAACTCATAATTAATGCAATAATTATCTTATTAATCTCATTATATATATAAGACCTGCCTTAGCTTAAAAAGATTCAAAATATAATGATTTACTAACGACTGAAGTGGGATCTTTGTTTTCTCTTACCCTTTGTATTTTGCTGAATTGCTTTGATTATTTGTTGCAGTTAGATTTTGATTTTGCTTTAAGTTATAATATATAGATTATGCCGTATATGTATTGCTAATGCTCTTGATACTAAATTTTGGTTCATGTTGTGGCCTGCAGGATGAAGATAAGTTATAACTATTTTGCTTGAGTGTTGACGTACATTGAATGGTTCAATCCTGACTACGTTAGATGTAAAATGAAATTTTATAAGTTGCATTTGTTATAAATACTTAGATTTATATTTTGATAAGTTTTCATCTCTTTTGTGTCTTCACATTTTGTAATTTTTCTCTATAAATTATCTCTACGAGATCATGTCGATTTTTTTTGGAGCACATTTGAGTAAGTTCACACATTGATAAACACACTCATATGTAATATAAATTTTATATAAATTATGTAAAATTTGAGTAAATTCACACATTAATAAACAGAATCAGTAATAATAGTAATTTTATATAGATTATGTAAAATATAGCCATCTCGTATATGTTAGGTTAAACTGTTAATAACATATAAGAATTTATATATGACGTAAAAAATAAAAAATAACTTTTTTCATCAAAAATATATATTTATAAAATATAGGAAATTGTATTGATGAAATGTACAATAAATTGTCTCATATGTACCTATATGAACCATGTTTAAATAGTTACTTTTTTGTAAATACATAGTTACTAGAATAATATATAGTAAAAATATAATTTTTTTAGAAACATAAAAATATGAATAAATATCTATTATTAGATGATATATCAAACTCTAACTACATGAAAAAAAACACTATTTTACTCAAACTATATTTAGTTTTAAAGAGTAATTCATCCCTAGATATAATTATCTCTTTAGATATTAAGTAACAAAAAATAGTAAAAAATATTTTATGTATGACAAATGTAAGTGAATAAGGTATTACATGAATGAAATTGTTCATTTATTAAAAGTGAAAAATTAAATCACCCTACTTTTCTAAAATCCTATTATTATAAAAATGATTTATAAAGTATTAATGTTGATTAAAATGATAAACTTAATAACCTTAAAATGTTGCAAAACCAAATATTTATACGTCAAAATATGCAGAATATTTTATAAAAGAACATTCAATTCAAAGTTAACATTACATATTTTATTTTTATTTTATAGATAAACTTTAACAGAGTTTTATATCCGATTCAATAAGTATTTAAAACATTTATAATATTATATCAATAAAAGCAAACAAATATAAAATAGAGTTACCAACTTGAAATCAAAGTTAATCAAATGAACTTCTGACCAAAAGGGTAAGTAATTGAATTCACAATAGGAAGGTTACATAAATTGAGGATATATATAGCTAGGCTTGAAAGATATATATGATTGAAAATATTCCATTCACACAAACTCCTTGGAATATAATTGGATAAATTAAATTTGTGTAACATCCAACTCTTTAAATTATCTATATTTTAATATTGGGTTGAAACTTCAATTTCAAAACCGCCACTGTCCATATTAACTCGAATTAACTCAATACACAATCTCAATTTGAGAATAGTAAAAAATGTGAAGTATGTATTAATAAATTTGTAGATACTATATGAAAAATTATGTAGAGTATGTAATATCACAAGGTATACCCTACTTATAAAATCTTTAAGGAACTAAATATATGAGAATAAAAGATACTACAAGTTAAAATGATTATATATTTCACATTGTTCAATGAACGAATATGAGTGACTATTTTTTCTGGCATTCTATGACATTAAAGAATAGTAAATAAAACATTATAAGAACTAAAATGAAAAATATTAAAAAAATTAACAAAAAATGAAACAATTTAAAAAGTATTCATGAGAGAATTACTATTGCGGAAAATGCGGAAAAATATTAAAAATGGCCATAGATGAGTGTTATAGCTTTTCCTACGAATGGTTTTCTAATAAAATAGTTACATTTATATTTGTCTTTGAAAATTTTAAAAAAAACCACGACACTTTTTATAAAAATCACATATATAAAAACTATAGCCAATTAACAAAACAAAAGAAATATAAACTAATCTTTAATTTTCAGTACTTACAATAAGAATAAAATAAAATTTGTGCATAGCACGGGCATCACCACTAATATAAATATATTGATAAGATACTACAGATAGTCTTTTTAGTGTTTTAAGACTATCACATCAATGCATTAAATGTTTCTCATATATTTACTTCAAATATAAAACGTTATACAATATTAAGTTAATATATTATATATACTAAATTAGAACTTAATTTCTCCATATAACACCCCTTGATTAAATTTGTCATATGTTATTTTCTTCTTTCTTTTAGCTTTCTAAAATAAATTTGATTATATATTAAATATTTTTATCCTAAATCTAGCACTAATTTTTTCCTAATTTAAATTTGAATCAATCACAAAGATACAAATCAATTACAAAAGATTAAAAATCCAAAACTTTCACAACACTGATCAACTCAGAATTGGACTGATATCCTCTCGTAAAAAATAAAAGAATTGGATTGATCTCCATGTGAGTCTTCTCCAAATGGACTATCCAAAACACCGGACTCGTCGTTGCCCCTACCTTCATCGCTTTCAAAGCTCAACCGCTATCGATACACCATTGCCGGTGAGTGTCGATCTTTTTTCCCTCCATGACCGATTTCACTTTATCGCCACACTATCACCAGTGAGCGTCGATCTGCATATCCCCTACCACATCACCGTCTTGGAATCTTTGGTTCATCGCGACGTTTGTCTCGGTAAAGGGTTTGTACCTTTTATTTGACAAAAAAAACTCTTAAAGCTGCAGTAGCTATTAGCCGGAACACAACATTTCAAGTACTTGTGCATTTTCGAACAGTGAGACTAATTGATGACTATGTTAGAAAATCTTAACAACAAAAACTAATGGTAAATTAAAAATTAAATAGTAGTTATAGAAAATCGATGTAAGCATCAATGTAACTAATTGATACATATTTGTCGATATATGATTGTAAACAAAATAAAAGTTATAGAAACTCGAAGATGATGAGTTTGGTTATAAAGTTTTGTTTAGAAAAATAATTAAAAGTTATTCTATACGAGATTGAAAATACAATATATAAAACTAATTTAGGATATAAGATTTATGATTGATTTTTTCTTTTACTTTCATAATTTTCCATTTTAGCTTATGGTTCTTAATTAACCCGAATAATTTCTAACACTACTAACTTATTTTTCATTTTATCTAATTGGTATGTTATGCTAAAAGATTTGGTTATAATGACTTTCTGTAAAAAAAAAGAGTAAATAAAACATATCTGATAAAATAAATGATTAAGAGACATGATATCTATAACTAGTACTTCTCAAATAAACTAAAACTTATATCAAAATTCATGCATTTTTTTTAATAATATTTAGTTGTCAACACAATTTCCAAATCAAAGTTCATATTATGTCGATATTTATATATAAAATTCAATCTAATCATAAATATCTCATTTAGATGATATATTATATCGAGATAGGCTTCGGTGAAACATGAAGGGGAATGTGAGCCATGTATTTTGGGACAATGGAAGGCTAGGGTGGAAGGTCCATCCAAGCACACATACATCCTTCCACACTCAATCACTCCCATGCTCATGGTCTGACCATTGACCGTTTAATGATATGAAAAAATAACATGCTAAGATAAAAGATAAGATAAGCTAATTAATGAAACTTATTAATTCCCAAAAGATATTGTACAACTCTCAATAAAACCCATTTTTGACCATCTTCTCGTTGAAATTTCAACTCGACAAAAACTATAAAGTTGTAGAATTTGTAGTCAGGATTCCAATGCATATTGCATCAACACGAGATCAACTTTGTAGCAAAAGTTATGATTGTTTTACTGAAAAATATCAAATTTGATGGGACCATGAAAATCCTATAATTCTCATGTCTTGTACCTTTTCCTTGGGGGTCCTTTCCTTTGCCCTTGGATAGATTTAAGTAGCTTATTTCGGATGCCATCACTCTACAACTTCATAGTTTTCATCGAGTTGAACTTTCAACGAGAAGATGGTCAAAACGGGTTTTATTGAGAGTTGTACAATATCTTACGAGAATTAATAAGTTTCTTTAATGCATCTTGAATTAACACTAGATCAAGTTTGTAGCAAAAGTTATGGTCATTTTACTAAACACTATCCAAATTTGACAGAAACACGAAAATTCGATAATGCTCATGTCTTGTGCCTCTTCCTTGGGGGTCTTGGCTTTTGTCCTTGGAGGGCTTTAATTAGCTTATTTCGGATGTCATCACTCTCTCCCTCCAAACAAGTTTTTTTATTCTTTAAACTATTTTCTCCTTTTTTTACTTCATGAAAACATCTTTTAGTGGCTGAACAATATTCTAAAAGAATTGAACAATATGCAACAACTTTTGAACAATTTGATTTGTTCAAACATATTAGATAAACGTTCAATTTATTGCATGAAAGTACAAACTTATAATAAAGATAGAGTTGAACAATGCTTTACTAAAATTTGAACAATTGTGCAATAAACTTGAAGTTTTGTTTGTAAGGTAATATAAACTTATAAACTCAAAATGTTCTAAACATAGACCCTAAACCCTAAATCCAAAACCTAAACCCTAATCCTAAACCCTAAACGTGTAGGAAAACAAGAATAGTAAAATCAGAAAAATTGACCACCCCTTAAAAAATAAAAATAAATAAATTATTCAATATTAAAATACAATTGTTTAACTTTTAAGGTACAATTGTTCAACTTATATAATTGTTCAAATATAATTGCTCAATTTTAAGATACAATTGTTCAACTTTAATAGGAAATTGTTCAATTTTCAAAAACGTTTTATGATGAAAACGCGTAGAAAACTAAGAATAGAAAAACCAAAAAAAAAAATGGCCTGAAAAAAATTAGACGAAGGATCGGTAACGTTGACCGGAATTGAGTGTGGTAGGGTGTATGGTAATATTGAAATGATTGGCTTAAAATGCTCCTTACATTTTATCCTAAGTGTGCTACATATTTTTAAAAAAGTAAAGTAGATATATATCGCTTGTGGAACAACATTAATTCAAAATTTTTAAAAAATAGTTTTAAGAGATTACATATTATCATATATTTTAACTAATTTATCGCACTTTTATTTTTCAAAATTTTCTAGTTACCTATTTATATGATTGATTTGAAGCCTTAATGTTTAATATATTATAGATTACTAAAGTAAAACCTAGCTAAGATCACGTACTTGTCATTTTGACATTACGTTACATCATTTATCGTTACATATCCACTCCACGTCATGTCACATCACTATTTTTTTTATATAAAATAGTTTATATATGATTCTCATTTTTTTTATAATCATAGATTATTTACATTAAATCATGATGTTAAAACTGGAAAAACTGCGACTCCTAAATATCTCTGGTGTGGATCGATCGATGTTTCGTAATCTGATAACAGCGAAAATTATAAGAACAAGTAGAGTGATAGGTAGCGCATGTTAACGTAGCGTGCGCAGTGGTGACAACAGTGAAAATTATAAGAACAAGTATCCCCAAAGAAGTGCCTCCTCCACATGTAAGCTACAGTACTTGTGCACTTGACTGATCATGTCTTCTGTAAAAAGTAAATCTCCGTATTGAATTTTGGGGTGATTGAAAGGTCCATTTGATTTGAATTGGATGTGTAGTAATGAAAGAAAATTCTCTGATACATTATAGGCTAGGCTATAACTCCCCAATCATACGTCACATTTTATTTACTGTTTGTTTTCATGAACTATCACCTTCATTAATCATCACCCATCATTCTCCCCCTCCTTTCTTTCTAGTTACTGTGGATGATAGATTTGTTGATACTTGTCGTCACTCGTAAGTTATCCAATTCCTCCTTTCTCCAACTTCATCAGAAATGGTTTGGATGCTCAAAAAAAAATTAAAAAAAATGTAGCTGCCCGTTTGGGCCATAATCTGAGGCCCATGTTATTTCATTGGCCCAGTTTTTGATCCATAAGCACAGTTCGAGTATCTTTAAGCATAACCGTCGGAAACAGAGCACTTCCAAGTTCAGTATTTAGCATTTAGGTCGTTACTAGCAAAACCCGAGCAAGGCATGGATTTTTATGTAATATATGTTAGGTATAAAATATAAATTTTAAATCTATTATCAATATTTATTTATTATAATTATAAGTGTATTTGATAATAAGGTATAAAATTATCATAATTTTATGAATAATATATATTTTCTTATAAATTATTTTTGTCAATCATATATTATATAACATTTACATAAGATGAGTTAGTTATCAAAGCATATTTTTGAAATTAAAATATAAAAAATAATTGAAATAAAAGAGTTGTACATATTAATTTGTATTTATTATATTATAAAATATTTTAAGTAATGAGACAAATTGTGAAAATGACATATGTCATAATTAAGACGACTTAATGCGGTAGAGACAAGTAGCATTATTGAATAACTTCTTTAGTATTATAATTTAGATTTATAGAATAGTAATATGGATTAGAAAATAGATATGACATTATAAGTAGGTAGAGAGATATACCAATCTATATATACCTGATGTGAAAGATGTCTCTTCCAATGTCGTTTAGGTCCCGTCTTTAGCAAGTTATGTCGATCTCCCTAGTTGAGGCTTTAGTTCACCACAAAGACAACTCGATCTCGACCTTGGGATCTTCAATAAGGCCAAGAACAATACGAACCAGATCTTGAATTTCTCGAATCAACAAACGCTCAAGAACACCAAACTAATAAAGGAAATACGAACATAAGAATGTTGGGACTTAAAAGACTCAAGAATAACTTAGCCAAGTAATTCTCAAGTTCAAAGCTGGTTTTTATTGAATGAAAACAAAGTTCTTAAATAAGTAAACTAAAGTTTGAAAGAGGCAACTTAAACAAACTAGCAAAAGCCCTAATAGCTCATTAACAAATAAACCCGTAAAATAGTTCCAAAATAACACCGTCAGCACACGGGCCGTGCAATGTGAAATGCACGGAGTACAACGAAAAACAAAAACTAGTGCACGAGATGTGCATTGTGCACTACACGGAGTACTTCTTTACAGAAGCATGTGCACAGTCGTGCACATGAGGTGCACAAACAAGGGCATGGTCCGTTCACTTTGACCAGGGACTTCCATAATGCTACGCATGGTTCGTGTAATAACCCTAATTTTTAGTAGAGGTATTTGTGTAATTTTCCAACTCTATTCTAAATAAAGGAATTTTGATAATTATTTCATTATTCCAAAAATATAAATAAAATAGAGTTCTTGTTACAAGTTGTTGCAAATTATAAGTTATTAATCTATTTAAATTATTCTAAATATTATGTTAAGTTTTAATTTAAATAAAACTTATGAAAGTTAACCTAGAATATTTAAATCACGTTTAACAAATTTTGTTAAAGATTTAAGTATGGTTAAATTGATAAGAAAAATAACTTAAACTTATTTTAGCCTAAGTTAAATTTTGTATAATTTAATTTTGGGTTAAAATAAATATTATAAATATAATAAATTAATTTGGACGATTTTCGCAATTTATGAAATTTCACGAGGGCATTTTGGCCAAAAACCCAAAGTTTTGGGCCATTTTCGTAATTAGCCTAAAGCTCTTTCTTCTTCCTCTCGATTTCCCTGTACAGCAGACGTGAAACTTTGAAGCCATTTTAATGGCGGTTCCGGGCGAGTTTTTGAGCCGATTAAATCAATTGATACATGGGAATTTAAGAGGGACTTATCCTCCACGTAATTCCTTAGTCAATGTGGATTAATAGGGGCTAAATTGACGGGATTTTGCTCCCAAAACCATAACCGCGTCTTTAAGGTCGAATTGAAGTTTTTGAAAATTCGATAGGATCGTCTTCAATTGGGACAACTTTATTGAGGTATTATGCTGGGGATATTCTCCTATACTATTTACCTATATATAGGAGTTCGTCTTCAATCCATCCAATTTCAAGCTTGTATCCGAAGAACCCTAGAAACGTGTTCGAGTTGTTCATCCCCAAAATTCGAGTGTGGTGGAGTCGATTTAGAGCAATTGAAGGCATCCATATCCGCGTACACAAGTCCCCTACAAAAGCCCTAAGCTTACACCACCGGAGACCCACCGGAGACGCCCCAATTTCCGCATTTTCCGACGAGGTGCAGTCCGGCGCCGAAAAGGTGGATTTAAACCGGATTCGGGATTGGGTTTTTCTTTATGTTAATTTATTTTGGTTTAATTTGGTTTAATTTAATTAATCCAGATTATGTTAAATATTTTGAGATTATTTTGAATTTATAAAAATATTGAAATTAAATTAATTCAATTTGTTGTAATATTATCTACGGATTTTTCGCCTGATATCACTGAGATACGGCAAATTTCGCACGGCATCCCAAAATTTAACCTATTTCGCGTGATATCTCAAGTTTTAATTTTTTTTTAGTCAAATGCCCTTAGGTTAATAACTTAACAGAAATCGTCAAATGTAGAAAAAAAAGGAAAAAATCCGAAAAAAAGCCCAATGCCCCCGTCTTCTTCAGTTTCTCCTCGCGCGTCTCTCTCTTGGCTCCACCGACGGCTCGAGCCTCCACCACTCCGCCTTCGAGCCCGCCCGCCCTCCACTGCTCGCCTTCCGTCCGGTTTCGAGACCGCTGCCCTCCGACGACTCCCTCCGCCTTCGACGACTCCCTCCTCATTCGAGCTCGCCTGGCCAGGTAAGGATCCTGATTAGAGAGTGCTGTTGGATCCTGATTTAGAGGGTGAACAGCTCTCTTAATGCAGATTTAGATCAATGGATTAGGTTTTCAAATTTACTTGTCTTACTTCTTTTTTTGTGCTAATCCTCCTGAAGAACAATAAATTTTAACTGGTAGGAGTATTCACCCTTCATCCCTGTTTCTTTATACAGAATTTTGTGCAATAATACATCCAGCAAATGTTGGGACTTTGCTTTGGTTGACAGGTGTTAGTTGAAATATGGAAACAGTGATAAGGCCAAAGATCTTAATATCCACCATTTAAACATGAGTAGTGTTGTTTTGCATATCTGTTTCAGGTTCCTTGTAGAAATACAGTACTGTGATTGTGTATCAAAATTTCTGTAACCAAATAAATTTGTGTATCAGGTTCCTTGTAGGAAGGATGAGGAGCAACTTATTCACATAAGTTGCTAGTTTGTTGTTTGTTTGTTTGTTGTTAAAATTAGTTGCTTGTTTGTTGTATCCAAATCTAGGTTATTTGTGGAAAATGAGTGGTCAATCGTCAACAAGTTGGCGAACAAATGTCAGAAATTGTGAAAGCGTTTTTTGCTCGCACCAACTACCCGTTGTGGTTTTGACGGTGACCGACCCGAACAAAGCTAGCTATGGAAAACAATTTTATAAGTGCCCTAAGTGGAAGGTATCTATGTCTTTTAAAATTTATCATTTACCTACATAACTAGTTTGCGTGTTTATTTATGTCAGATTCTTAGTTTATAATTTGATTGCACGGTATGTACAATTGTGGTTTCTTTAAATGGTGTGATAATGAGACTTGTACTACGGGGTCAAGTGTACAAGTGGATAATGCAAATGAAGATTTTAAATAAAAAACGAAGGCGCTTGAAGAAAAAATTGCAAAGATGAAAGGTAAGAAGAAGTCATGGAAAATGAAGGCTAAGGAACTCGCAGCTGAAAACAGTGACTTGAAGACTGAAAATTCTATCTTGAAGACACAAAATCATATGATTGCTACAAGAGAAAAAATAGCTATGAGACTTGTTCTATGTTCTTGGGCTCTCGGTGTTCTTGTACCACTAGTTTTTTATGCCTTCTACAACTTTAAGTAGCTTATTGAACTCGTATGAATGTAGTTTAGCAAAATAGCTATGAGATCTTTCATGAATGTATTTTGTCGTAATCTCAACTTGGATGGAGCTGAATGTATTTTACTTGCTGAACATCTTTGACAGAACTGAACATCTTTGACAGAACTGAATGTATTTTACTTGCTGTCTTGCCACTGATAATGAGATTGTAAGATCTTTATGTATTTTACAGTTTTTACTTCACTGAATGTATTTTACTTCACTGAATGTCATAACTGAACATCTTTGACAGAACTGAATGTATTTTACTTCAAGTCAGTGCTGTTGTTTGAATTGCAGAACCATGTGGAAGGATATCATGAGCAAATGATATCTACCTGCCAAAATGTGGAATTGCAGAACCATTTTTGAATTGCAGAACCATGTGGAATTGCAGAACCATTTTTGAATTGCCAGTAAAAAACGATCAAGAGCAAATGCACCTTAATCTAGAGTTGATCTCCCGAGCTGAACCTTAATCTAGAGCTTCCAATCTGATTTTCAACTTCTGCTGAACTTTTACACATGATTACTAAAAGAAGGCTGCAACATTTACTGTGGGATTCAGGTGCCTCCATTTTAGTATGTTTGGCTATTGTAAGCCTGTCTGGCATTTTAATCCTTTTTACTGTGGGATTCAAGTGCCTCCATTTTAGTATGTTTGGATATGCTTGGCTATTGTATTTTGTCGTAAGCTACTGGTCATGTAGTATGTTTGGCTGTTGCAGGTCTGGATGCTGCTGCAGAGAGAGCTGTTGTTGCTGCTGCATAAAATAATGCTGCAGAGAGAATCACAAAAAAAAAGATGCAAAATCTCCAGGAATCAGAGAACCTCAAAGGACTTTTTCTTGCTTTTGTTTTCAGCCTCTGTTCTGTACTATATTTCTTTTCTACTCATGAAACAAGGAGTTAGTACTCTATTCAAAGTTCAAACAGGAGAAAAAGCGAATGAAAATCTTTTTGGTGTGATATGCAATGGCTTCTTCTAGCTCTCCAAAATCAAGGCTGTTCATGTCATCTCACAAATTCGAATTATTTGATATAGTGGGTTTCGTATCTTGTAAGGTTGTACATTAGCACTAACCCTTCCTTATACAGACTACTCGAAGGAGGAGGGAGTCGTCGAAGGCAGAGGGAGACGTCGGAGGGCAGCAGTCTCGAAATCGGACGGGAGGTAAGAGGTGGAGGGCGGGCGGGCTCGAAGGCGGACGAGAGTCGAGCGAGCAACGCCGAGTGGTGGAGGCTCGAGCCGCCGGTGGAGCCAAGAGAGAGACGCGCGAGGAGACACTGAAGAAGACGGGGGCATTGGGCTTTTTTTCGGATTTTTTCCTTTTTTTTTTCCTGCATTTGACGATTTCTGTTAAGTTATTAACCGAAGGGAATTTGGCGAAAAAAATTTAAAACTCGAGGGTACCACGTGAAATATGTTAAACTTTAGGATACCGTGCGAAATTCGCTGTACCTCAGGGGTACCAGGCGAAAAATCCGTTTTATCTATATTAGGAATGGGTAAATTTTGGCTATTCATTTAGATAATATTTTGACTTAGAAAATTCTAGGATTATAAATAAATTATTTTACTAATTTATTTATGTCATGATTATTTAGATTATACGACTAATTAATTTTAATCGTAGAGATAATCGTTTATTCAAAAAGCTTTGAAATTGATTTATTCATGAGTAAAAAAATCCAATTAAAAACCGAGACATTGTCTATCTCAAATTTTGTTATTAAATGAATTATCTAATATAATTCGTTTATTGTAATTTGGGTACATCTCGGATTGACTTTTGGAACATAATCAAACAGGAGGTTAAGTTCTACTCGCAAGCGATCGCTCCCGTTTATCGTCCGTTTCTCTCTTCAATTCAAGACAAGTGGTGGTTCACTCTTGCATTTTATTCCATTTTTACTTAATTGACAATAAATTGGTTGTCTTAATTATGTTGGGATAAAAATTCTAAAAGTTTATGTTTGGGAACATGTGGTGTATGAAAATGTGTGAAAATGAACCTTATTATTATGTTGTACGTATGCTAGCTATAACATTATATATATTATTATAGGTTGCTAGGTAACATTGGTGTGGTTGTTGTGAATTGGTGTGATATATAACTGCTAGATATCGCAAGTATTCGTAGGAACGTTATTTCCTTACGAGCTTTAGTCGTTTCTTTATAACTTGGTGTTAGGAGGATTATTGCCCTAATGCTTTTGGTCATGACCTACCCTTATATTGCATAAGTGGTGGTGCACTTAGCTAGTGCCAAATCTTCGGGATTTATCCCATTCTTCCTCTCCTTATGAGGTTGGTTGTTGAAATAAAAGTCTTAACGTGAATGTACGTTTTTGTACTAAAGAAGATAAGTGCCTTGTGCGCATAATTAATATACCCTCGGGTGAGAAGTACAATGTGGAACCCGCCCGGACTCTTGTTTTAAAGTAAGTCCTCTTTCCAATCTGGATTCGCATTACGCGGTAATGTTGGTCGTGGACCCAAATAATCAAGGTCGGTTTTGAAAACTTTGCGTGATAAACTTAAATGTTCCCAAACAATTGTTCATACTTCCTAAAGACTCAATTCCTTTGGAGTCTTATTTTGATTCATACCTCTTTCTCTCATTCCGTGAAAGTTTCTGGGGTATATATCGTCCTTCGGTTAATATTCGATGGACAATGATAGTAACGGGTTATAATCACAAGAACCACTCTGCTTGAACCCTTTTTTAGTCTTTCATTAGACTAACCAACCTTTTCTCTTCTTTGCATGATTGGATGGTGTCATCCGTCCCTTATGGCACATCAGGAATAGATTCCCAAGTCGAGAACGTGAGAAGACGATGTTGAAGGCGGCTGTATTTACTTCAAGATTATTGTTATTTGTTTTTACAACAAATGTTAAGGATCCTGTGTTAGTTTAAATAAAGTCTTCTGTTGTACTTTTGATATACTGTAAGGTGGCCTTGTTTTGCAACGTCGTTATATTTGTAAGACATTGTTTATCTTAAATGTTATTATTGTCCTACGTTGACTTTTTCGATCAATACTGTAATGCCTTGGGTGATTTCGGATATGCATTCCGGGGTCACTGACGGTAATATTTCTAAGGTAATTTACGGGTGTTATAGTCCGTGCGTTGGGGCGCATGGTCTGTGCAATCTCCATGGACGAGTCTTGGCTCCAGGGGCTCGTCTATGGTTGTTGGGAGCCTCAATAGTAGTGCACATGTCGCTTCCTTGACCTTCATGGCTCTTGATTGGGTTGTGGGACCATCAAATGGAACTCGAATCAATTCGTCGACATCCTTCGTAGTCATGGATGGGTGTGAGTCATCACTCTCCCCCAGTTGGTCTCGAATCGTCCTCGTAGTCATCAGAAACGTAGGGTGTGGGTTAAGTCAACAACATTGAAGGTGGGATGCACACCATACCCGCCAAGGAGATCAAAGCGGTAAGCATTGTCGCCAATCCTCTTGACCACACGAAATGGACCATGTCCTCTAGCATCCATCTTGGATTTCCTCTTAGTAGGAAACATCTCTTTCCTGAAGTGAATCCACACCAAATGTCATTCTTCAAAGATCATCTTCTTTCGGCCCTCGTCATCTTGGTCCTTGTACTGGTGTGCTAGACTTTCTAGCTGCAAGTGAGTGCGCTCATGGAGCTTCTTCACAAACTCAGCATGCACCTTGGCATCAAAGCTCTTCGTCTCCTTCATAGGAAGCGGTGTCAAGTCCATGGGGGTGTGGGGATTGCGGCCATACACCACTTCGAATGGTGTCATCTTGGTGGCACTATGAGTGGACATATTATAAGCAAATTCCACAAAAGGCAAACAATATTCCAAACGTTTGAGGTTAGACTTAAGCATAGTACGCAGTAATACACCTAAGGTTCTATGAGTTACCTCAGTTTGGCCATCAATTTGGGGATGACAAGAAGTATAAAATAGTAACTTCGTCCTTAACTTAGACCACATGGTTTTCCATAAATATCTTAGAAACATAGCATCACGATCATAAATAATAGTGCAAGGTATGCCATGCAATCTAACAATTTTCCTAAAGAGCAAGTTAGCTACATATAATGCATCATCAGTCTTATTGCATGTTATGCAATGAGCCATCTTATAGAGCCTATCTACCACTACAAAAATGGAATCTCTCCCCCTCTTATTCCGAGGTAACCCTACAATAAAGTCCATACTAATGTTCTCCCAAGAGGCCTTAGAAATAGGTAAGGGCGTGTACAAGCCGTGGGGTTTGAGTCTATACTTAGCTTTAGCACATGTAACACAACTATTGCAAAATGTCAGCATAAAATTAGTCATATTAGGCCAATAAAAGTGTTCTTTAAGAGCATGCAAAGTCTTCTCGACGCCTCTATGTCCTCTACTCTAGTGAGCTTCCATAGTCAACAACATGCGCATAGATGAAAATGGGATGCACGATTTTCCAGCCTTAAACTAAAATCCATTATCTATAAAATAAGTATTGTATTCTCCCTTGGCTAAGAATTGATTCAAGATATCTCTAAAGAAATCATCCAACACACAAAGGTATTTAAACAAAGCAAAACCAAGTATCTTAGGATCACATCGACTACGAAGAGTATACCTGTGTGATAGGGAATCTGCAAACACATTTTTCTTCATTTTTTGTGCTTTACGACATAGGGAAACATCTCCATAAACTCGACCCATGTAGCATGCCTTCATTTGAGCTTCGACTGGCCCTTAAGGTACTTTAGAGCCTCATGGTCAGTGTGTACCACAAACTCCTTGGGCCATATGTAGTTTTGCCAAGTCTTAAACACCCGAATCAAAGCATAGAGTTCCTTGTCAAAGGTGAGGGTAGTTCAACTCCGCTCCACTGAGCTTCTCGTTGAAGTATGCTATGGGCTTCCTATCTTGAAAGAGCACGCCTCCAATTCCAATTTCAGAGGCATCACACTCCACTTCAAACGTCTTACCAAAGTTAGGCAATTGTAGAAGCGGAGCATGGAAAAGTCACTCCTTCAAAGTGTCAAAGGACAATTGGTGCTTCTCCTTCCACACAAAGGGGCATTCTTTTGGTAAGGTCACGTAGTGGTCCAACAATGACAATATAATCATGAACAAAGGAGATATCGAAGCCGGCGAGACCAAGGAATGCACACACCATGGTAGTGGTAGTGGGCTATGGCCATTGCACTATTGCCTTCACCTTCTCATCATCTACCTTCAATCCATCCTAGGAGACAACAATTCCAAGAAACAATAGAAGAAGAGCAAAAAGCACATTTCTTAAGGTTAGCATAATGTCTCTCTAGTCTAATACACTCTAAGACAACCCTAAGACGTTAAACATGCTCATTCAAGGATGGACTATAAATAAGAATATCATCAAAATAGACAACAACAAACTTTTCTAAGAAGGCTTTAAGGACATGGTTAATTAATCTCATGCTAAGAGCTCTGACATAAATTACCCCCTTTAAAGGCTTGAGACACATCTTGAGGTCTAGCTAGAAGAGACCTCTTAGCACACTTTCCTTCGATGGGACCCTCCTTGGTTGAGTCAGGGCCTTTTCTAGGGACATTGTGCATGTCTTTGGGGTTGTTTGCACCAACATTGGTGTTGTGGTGTGCCTTAGACGAGGAGGCCGCTGAATGGGTCTCACCAGACGCGGCTTCATGCTTGGCCTCCTTCTCGGCTAGGGCTCACTCCTTGGCCTCTCGCACGACCTTGGCTTGTTCCCTAGCCACTTGGTCCTTCATGACTTTTTAAGGAGATAAATGAGCAAGTGTTACCTTTTTCCCATTGTGCATGAAGCAATATCGGTTCAAGAAGCCATCATGGATCACCTTTCTATCAAATTGCCAAGGTCTACTAAGTAGGAGGTGAGTAAAATCCATTGGAACCACATCAGAAAGGACTGTATCTTCATAGGGCACAATGCTAAAATGAACCAAACATTGCCTCGTGA
The DNA here is from genome assembly GCA_027886185.1 of Rheum nobile. NCBI lineage: Eukaryota > Viridiplantae > Streptophyta > Magnoliopsida > Caryophyllales > Polygonaceae > Rheum > Rheum nobile. The sequence continues at coordinate 6,151,586 of WOAB01000490.1, read as the reverse complement.
CCATGTTCCCTCCTTGACCATCCGAAATCCATTGTAGAGAGTATGGTTGTGGATGTGGCGCTGTCTTCAATTGGAGGTAATCAACCACTCGTTGGTTGATAAGATTGGAACAACTACCTCCATCTATAATGACACCAATGGTGATGTCCTTCACTCTACAATGTGTATGAAATAGGTTCTCTCTTTGGTCCCTTGAAAGAACCTCTTAGACATGTAGGACATGCCTTGTTGATAGGTCCTTGGTTGAGGATCTCCAACTGGTCAAGGAAAAGATCGCCCCTCAAGCCGATGAAGACAACTCTTGTGAACAAATCCGAGAGCAACGATGTGTTGTTGATGAAAATGGTGTGGATCAAAGGGTTTGGATGGAAACGTGGGGGAGAATTGAGAGGATAAGCAACTTGACAAGTGGATAAACACACCAAAATGACCAGAAGAGGTTGTACTCCAAATCGGTGGATAGACTCACCACAAATCGGACTACAAGAAGTGTTTGAGTAAACTCTCCAAACAAGACGTTCAAATCCTAGGGTTCCTCGCAGGTTTTCAGAGGAAAACTCAAGAATATTTCAGATCAAAACTTTCCAAACAATGGCTGCAAGATGAAGTATTTAAATGTAAGGAAATACCAAAGGTCTTAAGAATCAAAACATAACTCGGAAGACATCAATGATCCGATGAACAATCCGACTCCAAATAGGATGAAACTTGGATATGTTGTTGTGGGCCTCATGGCCCAAGTACCCACCAAAATTGGCCCAAACGACACGAGCCATTTCTAAGATGGCCTTGCTTCAAGTTGGTGACAAGGCTAGCGTCGGCGATTTGGCTTGAGCTGAAGCTTTCACTGGGCATTCTTCTATTTGGCTCGGCCATCCTGAGCTCCCTAGGCTTCCTTGATCAGCATGATCTTCTGGTATAAAGTTGAAGCCTTTTGGAGGAGGTTTGCTCGGAGAGTTGCGCATGCCATGGGATGGTGCCGCGTATGGTGTCGGCGCCTTTTCTTGATTCAAGATGGTCACCATGCCCTTCTCCACTTGTGTCGGTGCATCTTGAGTATAAAGGCTTCTTTGAAGATCTTGAAGCAACTTCTTGGCTTGTGCCCTTGTGATCACCCGTTGCGCTCGGCCGTAGTCGTGGACACCTTGCGCCTTGCACGCCAATGCTCATGTGTCGGAACGAGTGAGTGGCTTTGTGGGTGCCGGCCAAGATTTTCCCAGCTCTCTTGGTGTCCCTTGAGCCTCCTTATCTTGAGTGCACTCGGGCCCAAAGGGGCCTTGATTTGAAGGAGAAATGCCGAGGGCTTCCTCGTGCCCTAGTGAGCTCGCCGCAGCCGCCGACGAGGACTTCTCTTGCTCTTGATGTGAGGGCCGATTCACATCATTCTCCCCCCTTGAGGAAGATTCATCCTCAAATCTTCATGCTCCTCCGCATCCTCCTCATTGTCAACTACAAAAGGAGAAAGATCAACCACATTAAAAACATCATGCACACCATAATCATTAGGCAAGTCAATTTGATATGCATTGTTGTTGATTCTCTTGAGCACTTGAAATGGCCCGTCTCCCCGCGGCTTGAGCTTGGAATTGCACTGTGTAGGAAACCTCTCCTTCCTAAGGTGAATCCATACCAAGTCCCCAGGCTCAAAGATCACTTCCCGTCGACCCTTGTTGGCTTGTTTGACGTATTGCGCCGTGCACTCTTCAAGTCTTTGGCGCGTGGATTGGTGTAGATTTTGACAATATCAGCATGGTTCTTGCCTCTCTAGTCCTCATGGTCCTTTAGAGCATAGGGAACCATATCAAGTGGCGTGATAAGGATTCCTCCCATAAAGTACCTCAAATGGAGATCTATTGGTAACCGGATGGATGGTGCGGTTATAGGCAAACTTTATGAAAGACAAGCATTCCTCCCACCTGCGTAGGTTAGTACTTGATAAGCACTACTTTGTAGGGCTTAACTAAGAGTTATTAGAGGGTTTTATTGGTGCCATTCGGGTAGATTTAGACACATTCATGTGTATGGCGTTTGGGGGCGAAGTTTGGTGCTTTTGGAAGTGTTTGAGCTATCTTGGATATCATAGGAGACACTGAGGAAGGAAGCCACCAAGAGAAGACGCCAAGGAAGTGAAGGTGAGAGGTTAGGAGGCGAAGCCAAGGAGTAAAGGCCCAGCATTAACCGCGACCGCGGGCAAGGGTGCCGCGATCGCGGTCCCTTGGGGCAAGTCGAGAATTATCTGCAGGCGTGGAGAAGTGTGAAGAGCGTGGAGCCACAAGGGGCCGCGATCGCGGGTCATCAACGCAGGAAGTTCGGACTTTTCCCGAATCTATCTTTTCTGTTTTCTTTTCTTATTTTCTCATTTTATTCCGTTTCTTTTCTTATTGGGCTAGGTCATTTGTTAGAAGCCCTATATATACTCTCTTTAGCATTAGGTTTGAGAGGTCGCCATTCTAGAGTTTCATTTTCATCATTGCCACTTTTCATACTTTTGAAGTTCATCATGTTTATGAGGAGCTAAGCCTCTTTTGCTTAGTCCGATAATGGAAGCATAAGTTTATTCATCTGGTTGGGAGGTTTTGTTCCTATCTATCTTATCCTATTGAGTTATATCTTTTCTCTTGCGCAAATTCTTATTTGGATGTTTGTTGGTTTATCTAGATTGATCACCTAGGTTTATTGCTTTCATTCATATTGCTAATGCTAGGGAACTGTTGGGCTAACACTCTAGTTCGAGTAGCGAGCATAGATTATATCTGCCACTGTGGAATTTATCTATGTAGAGAATTGATTACATGTTGAATGCTTCTGGTTGAGGTGTTATGTTTATCCTGGTTAATTCTTATATGCATTGCTGCCTTTGGATTGAATCACTAGTGGTGCTAGGGTTATTCATTGGTAAGGGTTCTTAGGTTTGGTTGATCTTTGAATCTACCCAAAATTAGGACAAGAATAACCGAATAGGAAGATAGGACATAATCAAGGAATAACCGTTGGATGACTTATGTGGACATTACTTGGCTAAGTGTTTTCTCTCTTTGATATTTCATTCATCTACTTTGCTGTGTTTGATTTGATTGTGACCAACCAACTTACAAACCCCCCCTTTTAGTGACTTGCATGCAACCACCATTAGTTTCGCTCCTTCCCTGTGGGATCGACCCTTACTTATTGACTATACTAGTTTATTTGTGAGGTTTTATATTTGACAGCTACGAACGACAACACGTCAAATTTGGCGCCCTTGTCGGGGAAGGCAAGTTTTGAGCTTTTGGTGTTTTTGTGTGCTTTGTGTGTGTTTTGAAATTTTTGTGTGATTTTTGTGTGTTTGCTTGTGTGTGTGGACCTATCTTATGGTCCACACCCGTACTGCTGACTCTCCACCTTTAGCTATTGATTCAGAGATTGAGCGGACATTGAGGGAGAATCAGAGGGCAGCAGCGATTTTGGCCGATCCACCTAGAGCGATACTGCAGGAACAGATCGATGAAGAAGAAGTGATGGCTGACAATCCACCCACATTAAGGCAGCTGACTGCTCCTAACTTGGAGCAGCAGCCACTGGCCGTAGAGTTTCCTGAGCTCCCAGCGGGAGTGAACTTTGAGCTCAAGTCTGGGCTTATCCATCTTTTGCCCCAGTTCCATGGGCTAAGTTGAGAGGACCCAAACAAGCATCTCTCGGAGTTTCACGCCGTGTGTACCTCCATGAAGCCACACAACGTAACGGAGGACCAAATCAAGTTGAGGGCTTTTCCTTTCTCGCTTAAGGATTCAGCCAACGAATGGTTTTACTACCTCACCCCAGGTAGCATCAATACATGGGGAAAGATGAAGAAGGCGTTTCTGGAGAAGTACTTTCCAGCAACAAAGCTGAACAGTCTCAAGCGCAACCTGAGCAACATAGAGCAGCATGGGACGGAGACGCTCTACGAGTACTATGAGCGTTTCAAGAGGTTGAGCTCCAGCTGTCCTTACCACGGGTATTCAGACCAAGATTTGGTCTTATACCTATATGGGGGATTGCTGGATGAAGAGCGACGAATGGTGAATACGGCATGTGGAGGCAACATACTGAACAAGACACCTGCCGGAGCATTTGAGATATTCAGCGAGTTGTCGAAAGGCTCAAGGCAATTCAGTAAGAGGGCGAGCGCCCAGGCAGTGAAAGCCACAACAAGTGATCATGCTCCCCCATCTATGGTGAAAGACATGAGCGAAATGAAGGAGATGATCAAGGTTTTGATGAGGAAGGAAGGACCGCATAGGGTCAAGGAGTGCGAATTTTGCTATGCTACTTCGCATGCAACTGACGCATGTCCTACACTCCACGAGGAGTCCACTGAGCAAGTCAACGCTGTTGGGGGGTACCAACAAAGACCACGGTACGACCCCTATTCCAGTACCTACAATCCCGGGTGGAGAGATCACCCAAATTTAAGGTACGGGAACACGCAGAACGTGGAGAACCCCCCTGAGTTCCGACCAAGACCCCCTCAGCAATACCAGCAACAACAGCAACAGTAGCAGTACCCCCAGAGGCAGTTTCAAGGAGGCCAGCAGTTCAGAGGCCAAACATGTCAAAGACCGCAAGGGTAGGGAGCTCCCCGCACCACCAATCTTGAGGACCAGGTCAACACACTGACGCAACATATGACTACGCTAACGCAGACCATGGGAACCATGCAGCAAAACATGGTTCAGTTTCAACACGAGACCAAGTCCAGCATACAGAACTTAGAGAAGCAGGTGGGGCAGATCTCCCAAGCGGTTAGCAAGCTTGAAGCTAGAGAGTCACGAGCACTCCCATCTCAAACTAAGATAAATACAAGGCAAAATGTCAACTCCATGACGTCAAGGCCCAGATGGGAGCATGAAGAAGAAAAGATGCCAACCGAGAAGTACGAGGACGAACCGCAACCGCGGGCAATTTGCCGTGATCGCGGGTCTGTTGAGCAAGAGAATGGGCAAGATGCGCCGATTAAGCGCGATCGCGGGCAGGATAGCCGCGACCGCGGGGCCCCAGTGCAAGAACCGCGATCGCGGGGTGAAAACCGCGATCAAACTTCGGAAAATGGGCCGTCTCCACTTACATTTATGACGCCGTATGTCTACCCGGAGGGATATTTTGACATCCCAGTGCCATTCCTTGTTGCACTAGAAGATGACGAACCCATTGAGGGACTGAAGGGAATGTACGAGACATTCAGGAACTACAAGGTGACTCCCCAATTGAGCAAAACGATGCCTCGCTTTGCAAACTTCTTGAGGGAGCTATGCAAGCTCAAGAAGGAGCAAAAGGAGCGGTCGAAGAAAAAGGAGAAAGTCAAGAAGGATGTCTCGGCTGTGATGCAAAAGAAGATCCCGAAAAAGTTTGAAGATCCCAGGATGTTTAGCGTTTCCTACAAGATTGGGGAAACCGAGTTCAGCGAGACATTGCTGGATTTGGGGGCCTCAATCAATGTCCTACCGCTGTCCGTCTACAACACCCTCAATGTCGGACCACTAGAAAGCACGGAAATTGTCATCCAACTGGCTGACAACTCCGTCATCATTCCAGAGGGCGTTGTGAAGGACGTTTTGGTGAGCGTCGACACCCTCGTCTTCCCTGTAGACTTCTTCGTCATGAACACAGGGAAACAAGGAGGACGAGTAATGCTAGGGAGGCCTTTCATGAAGACCTCCAACACAAAGATCGACGTGGGCATAGGTACGATAAGCATGGAATTTGACCGGAGGAAGGTAGAGCACATGCTGGAGTCCATTCAGGAGCATCCCCCAGATTCAAGAGTGTAGAGTACGATTGCAGGAGGCAACCCAAGTTGAGAAGATACAGAAGGACGTCGTGCCACGACGATAACTATGGCGCTGCTCGGGAGGCAACCCGAGGTATGAGTTACTGAACTCATCTTTGTCTTTTGTTTTCGTTAGGATTTGTTACTGTTTTTAATTTTGTTGCATTAGCTGTTATTTTCTTTTTCTTTCTTCTGTGGGCCACTAGAACTAACTTTGCAGCGGAGCCCTGACCCCAGCAACCCGCGATCGCGGTTCCATCACGGTGTTCCACGAAGTTTAGTTCTACAAAAAAAATAAAATAAAATAAAATTGGCCCACAGAATTTATTTCCAATGCGTTTTCCGAGGCGGTCAAACCCTCGTAACTCGCGCCGACTGTTACACTGCAGGGCATTAAACCCGCGATCGCGGGCCCTCAGCCCCGCGATCGCGGTATCTCGTTGCCGAGCCTATAAGAGTGAGGCGTGGCGGAGACATTTTACAACACCTCCACTGCACGCTCTCACTCTCCAAACACTCGGATCTCCGACTCCGACCACCGCAACGACACCCTGCAGCCCTGCGACCATCGTCCCGCCACCGCGACGTCGTTTGGGTGAGATCTCCATTTTTCCCTCGGATTTCTCATTGCCTCACGAGCCGCGATCGCCGGACCATCGCCTGAATCCCCCGCGACCACCGTAGCGCCACCGAGGACCACCGAAGCCATTTTTATTTGAAGTTTTCTGCAGCCCAGAAACCGCGATCGTCGCTGTCAAACACCGTGATCGCGGCCCTTCTTCTCCAGAGGACTTCATTCGAGCATAAACCGCGACCGCGGCCCACACCCCGCGATCGCAGGCCCCTCCGGTATTCCTTTCGTGCTTCTAGCTCCTTATTCCCACCATGTCTGCTTTCGTAGCCAACATGAGGAGCCCGAGGCATCAGCGATATTTCGAGACGTTCAGCCAGCGGAAGATCGTCCAGACGAAATTCTACGATCGACCGACACTGACACAACTCGGTTTGGAGGACTGCACTCATCAGTTGCTGAGCCACGGAGGGCTCGGTAACTTCATTGACTTGTCCGCCCCGACATCCGACGAACTGACCCTGGAGTTCCTGGCCATGTTGGAACGCCACGACGACGGGATCACGTTCAACCTGTTAGGGCGGCAAAGAAGGATGTCCTACCAAGGTCTGCGGGACCTTTTTGGCGTTACTGAGGAGCCCACCGAGGATTGGGAAGCTGTAGGTGCCTTGCCAGCGTTCTTCTGGCAAGGTGAGACCCGGGATGTGATCAACCCCAGCGCCGACGAGTACAACTACAAGCTGACTCACCCCTGTTTGAGGCTGGCGTACAAGGTGCTAGCCATGACCTTCCTGGGACAGGGGGAGGTGAACAAGGTCTCCAGACAGGACCTTACAGTGCTCTGGTGTTTGACACCAGAGAGCCACACCATCCCCGACTAGGTCGAGCTGTTTCTCTCCAATTGCCTACGACTGAGAGAGAAGAAGGGCGGCAAGATCTCCATGGGAGTCATGGTGACGCTTATCGCTTGACAGTACGAGATCCTCGTGGACCATTGGGAATTCCCCGACGAGAGCTACACATACAATATCAAGCTCATGCGGAGGTCCCATCTACTGGAGGCCCGCGATGGAGAGTACACCTGGCTCTCCCTGGCCGGCAACATACACCGCATGAGGTTGCCTCGTCCGATGCCTTTTGGGCCCCGGGCAAGGGATTTCTACCTTTATGCCGACGGGGAGCAGAGATCGTCGTCCGATGAGGAAGGGGACGACGACGACGACGAGGAAGAGACTGCAGCGGAGGACATGGAGAGAGATGTGCCATCACCGCCGGGTTCCAAGGGTCCTCCTGTATATCCTGACTACACTCACCAGGCATCTGGATCTGGTAGTGCTTTTGGAGGGGCTCCCTGGGACCAGCTCCTGGAAAGAATGACGAACCTGCAGCTGAGGCAGGATGAGCAGATACAGAGAAGGGCCGAGTGGAAACGCGACATCTCCCAGAGGCTAGAGGAGCATGCGAGGAGAAGCGCTGAGTGGGAGCGCCAAATCTCCACCCGCCTGGAGGAGCACGAGAGGCGGAGCGCTGAGTGGCAGCGCAACATGGAGGTCAACCTTGCCTACCACGCCAACCGCCTGGACAACCACCTCACTACCGTTGAGGACCAGGTGGTTCATCTGCAGAGGAGAGCTCAGGCTTTCTTCAACGCCTATGGATATTGGACTCCACCCCAGTGAGTACTTCTATTTTCCCCCTTATCTTTTTATTTGTCCTTCATACATTGATGACAATGCATGATTTAAGCATTGTGGAGTAGAAGTATTCACTACCTATCTTGTACATATTTCTCTTCCAGCATTGTACTTTGAATTTCAGCATTTTCAATTTCAAAAAAAAAAATAAAAAAAATAAAACAAAAATAAAAACAAAAATTCTGGGACAAGTCGAAAACCCGAAAGGGCGGCTTGGGTAAAAAGCAGGTGGCCCGGACCAGCGCTAGGCTGGGGTAAGAAGGTGTCTGAGTGACGTGAGCTTATGTGAGCACATCTATGAAAAAAAAAATGAGTGGCTAGGATGAAAACCCGAAAGGGCTCCTAGGCAAAATGAGTGAAAAGAAGAGGAGAGTTTTCTAGGATCTCATTTTACCGACGGGGCGGCATAAGAAGAGGAGTCGAAGAAGGATTGTCGGGTAGGTCACTCTGGGAGGCATAATGAGTCATAGATGGAGGCTAGGATTAGAGGTTACTCACACCATTGGATGTCCGGGTTAAGCTTAGGGGAAGTACTCTGCTTGCCCTTTAAGCTGGTTGAGTTGTGGATGTGTTGTGAATGAGATTGGTGCCAGGAGCTTGGCATGGGTTAGGTGACTCTTAGTTGGAGGACATGCTTCCTGAGACCTTAGGTGCTGCATTGGAGGAGTAGACTCTTTATTAGTTTACTCGAGGACGAGCAAAGGTCTAAGCATGGGGGAGTTTGACATGCACTACTTTGTAGGGCTTAACTAAGAGTTATTAGAGGGTTTTATTGGTGCCATTCGGGTATATTTAGACACATTCATGTGTATGGCGTTTGGGGGCGAAGTTTGGTGTTTTTGGAAGTGTTTGAGCTATCTTGGATATCATAGGAGACACTGAGGAAGGAAGCCACCAAGAGAAGACGCCAAGGAAGTGAAGAGGAGAGGTTAGGAGGCGAAGCCAAGGAGTAAAGGCCGAGCATTAACCGCGACCGCGGTCCCTCGGGGCAAGTCGAGAATTATCTGCAGGCGCGGAGAAGTGTGAAGAGCGCGGAGCCACAAGGGGCCGCGATCGCGGGTCATCAACGCAGGAAGTTCAGACTTTTCCCGAATTTATCTTTTCTGTTTTCTTTTCTTATTTTCTCATTTTATTCCGTGTCTTTTCTTATTGGGCTAGGTCATTTGTTAGAAGCCCTATATATACTCTCTTTAGCATTAGGTTTGAGAGGTCGCCATTCTAGAGTTTCATTTTCATCGTTGCCACTTTTCATACTTTAGAAGTTCATCATGTTTATGAGGAGCTAAGCCTCTTTTGCTTAGTCCGGTAATGGAAGCATAAGTTTATTCATCTGGTTGTGAGGTTTTGTTCCTATCTATCTTATCCTATTGAGTTATATCTTTTCTCTTGCGCAAATTCTTATTTGGATGTTTGTTGGTGTATCTAGATTGATCACCTAGGTTTATTGCTTTCATTCATATTGCTAATACTAGGGAACTGTTGGGCTAACGCTCTAGTTCGAGTAGCGAGCATAGATTATATCTTCCATTGTGGAATTTATCTATGTAGAGAATTGATTACATGTTGAATGCTTCTGGTTGAGGTGTTATGTGTATCCTGGTTAATTCTTATATGCATTGCTGCCTTTGGATTGAATCACTAGTGGTGCTAGGGTTATTCATTGGTAAGGGTTCTTAGGTTTGGTTGATCTTTGAATCTACCCAAGATCAGGACAAGAATAACCGAATAGGAAGATAGGACATAATCAAGGAACAACCGTTGGATGACTTATGTGGACATTACTTGGCTAAGTGTTTTCTCTCTTTGATATTTCATTCATCTACTTTGCTGTGTTTGATTTGATTGTGACCAACCAACTTACAAACCCCCCCCCCCTTTTAGTGACTTGCATGCAACCACCATTAGTTTCGCTCCTTCCCTCTGGGATCGACCCTTACTTATTGACTATACTAGTTTATTTGTGATGTTTTATATTTGACAGCTACGAACGACAGCACGTCAGTACTCAACAATGCACGCAACAAAGCTCCTAAAGTTCGATCCACAACCTCAGTTTGGCCATCCGTTTATGGGTGGCTAGATGTGGAGAAAAGAAACTTAGTTCCTAAGCAGTCCTAATACAAAATCCATGAAAATGTCTTCTCAAGGGGCACTAGGAATAAGTAATGGGGTGTACAAGCCATGGGGATTAAGTTTAGACTTTGCTCGAACACATGTGGCACAAGAAGCACAAAATCTTTCTACATCCTTAGTCATGTGGGGCCAAAAGAAGTGCTCCTTCAAAGTCCCTAAAGTCTTGGCTACCCCAAAGTGTCCCATATGTCCCCCACCATGAGCTTTATGAATAAACAACTTACGCAAGGAACCACTAGGCACACACAATTTATCACTCTTGAACAAGTAACCATCATGAAAATAGTACAAGTCATGACTACCTTTGCTAACACATGCATGGTATACATCACAAAAATTAGAGTCATTAGGGTATAAGGACTTCATGCAAGCAAACCCTAAGACATTGGCATCCAAGGAAGTAAGGAGAGAGTACCTTCTTGAAAAAGCATCGACCACAATGTTATCCTTACCCTTCTTATGCTTGATGACATAAGGAAATGCTTCAATGAATTCAACCCACTTGGCATGCCTCCGATTCAGCTTGCTTTGGCCCTTGAGATACTTGAGAGCCTCGTGATCAGAGTGGATCACAAATTTCTTAGGCATGAGGTAATACTGTCATGTTTTGAGCACATGCACAAGAGCATATAACTCTTTGTCGTAAGTTGGATAGTTAAGATTGACACCACTCATTTTCTCACTAAAGTAGGCGATGGGGCAGCCTCCTTGCATCAACACACCTCCTAGTCCAATGCCCACGACATCACACTCAATCTCAAATGTTTGAGTGAAATCAGAAAGCACTAACAAATGTGCGTTTGTGAGCTTGTCCTTGTGTGCTTGAAAGGTAGCTTCTTGTGCTTCTCCCCAATGAAAGGCCACGTTTTTCTTGGTGAGCTCAGTTAAAGGCGTGGCAAGGGTGATAAAATCTTTCACAAACCGCCTATAGAATCCAGCCAAGCCTAAAAAACTCCTCACTTCTGTCATGGACGTGGGCATTGGCCATTCTCTTATTGCCTCGACTTTCTCCATCCACCTTCAAACCTGTCTTACTTACAACAAATCCAAGAAAAATAATATGGTCTGAACAAAAGTGACACTTCTTGATGTTAGCATAAAGCTTCTCCCTCCTAAGGACCTCTAGCACATGTTTGATATGGTGAACATGCTCATGCAAACTAGGGCTATAAATCAGAATGTCATCAAAATAAGCAACCATAAATTTCCCTAGGAAAGGCCTAAGCACATGGTTCATTAATCTCATGAAGGTGCTAGGTGCATTAATTAGGCCGAAATGCATTACCATCCATTCATATAGGCCATACTTGGTTTTGAATGCAGTCTTCCACTCGTATCCCTCCATGCGGATTTGGTGATATCCACTTTTAAGGCCGATCTTAGAGAAGACTTGAGAGCCATGCAGCTCATCCAACATGTCATCCAAGCGTGGAATAGGATGCCTATACTTGATGGTGATGTTGTTGATTTCCCTACAATCCACACACATCCTCTAGCTACCATCTTTCTTGGGCACCAAGATGACGGGCACCGCACATGGTGAAAGGCATTCCCTCACGTAGCCTGTGTCAAGAAAGTCTTGCACTTGTCTTTGTAGCTCTTTGGTCTCCTCGGGATTGGTCCTATAGGCAGCCCTATTCGGAAGTATTGTACCGGGAACAAAATCGATTTGGTGCTCAATACCCCTAATTGGAAATAAACCACTAGGAATCTCTTCTTGGAACAAGTCCTCAAAGTCCTGCAAAGAGACACAATAGGACGAGGTAGGTCACTCATTTCACTAGAAGAAAACAAGTTAGAACAAGGAATCATAAGAAAGCAAACTTGTCTTCCCTGAATGGCATGGTCAATCTCTTTGGCTCTAGCCAACAACATGTGTCCACTTGCTCCGGAGTTAGTACCAATAACAAGCTTCTTGTTGGCTACCAATTCTTGCTTCCTTTGGCTCCTTCTTTGCTCACTAGCAACATAGTCAGCCACTATTTCATGAGGAGACATGGGATGTAAAGTGATCTTCTTTCCAACCATGTGGAAGGAGTATTCATTGATGGATCACACCACTAACTTATTGCCATGGTCTTCTAAGCAACAAATGGCACGCGGTCATGGGAAGGACATCACACACAACCTCATCTTTGTAGGCGCCAATGGAAAACTGAATTGTTGCTTTCTCTTGTACCTTGAATGGAGTGGAGGAATTGATGCGCCCCTGCCTACCATGACTGCAGCTGAGGAGGAAGAATCCATGAGCCTGCCCTCACAAGGGCCCGTGACAAGATCGCGTGCCAAGGCCATCGCCAGTGCCGCGCAATCATTGATTGCGCGCGTCGTCGCTAGCCAAGGCGCGCCCGAGACCGTGCCTTCTCTCAAGATCATCGCCATCATCGGCGCTGTGTCAACGGCGCCTATCCTTGTCATTTAGAGATTCTTTTGCTATTTTTAGACTTTTCTAGTTTTGGCACTTTCTGTTTTTAGAAGTTACTATTTTTAGTAATTTTTTATTTCGGGCGTGCGCTCCACTCATTTTGAGTGGGCTAGCACATTAGGCGAGACTCGGCCCATCCGAGTCCTACGACCTCTATATAAGGCCATCTCGGCCACGTGTAAAAGGTTACGTCTATTTTTAATCAAAGCTTAAGTTTGAGTGCTATTGCCTCCTTCCTTTGATCGGACGTCAAAACCCTAATCTATCTTCTCACCTCCTTCACTCCGCCGCAAACGCAACGGCCACGCTCGACCCGTCGAGCCCTATCGTTTATCGTGCCTAGTCCTGAGGCTGCGATCCAGATCCGCCATCGCTTCGCCATCGCTAGCATAGTGATCCTCTATCGTCACCGCCACCACTCGCCACCGCTAGCGTGTCGTGACACTCATCGCGCTCCATCGCTCGCGTGTCGTGACTCCACCATCGCGTCGCTTCGCTCGCGCACTATGACCTTCATCGCGTTGCCTTCGCCCGTGTCGTGGCACTCCCCTCGCGTTCCATCACTCGCTACGTGAACCTCAAGCCTTTCGTGCCATTTAACAATGCCAAAGTACCAAGGTTTCCACGGCAGGACTTGAAGCCGAGACGAGCGACTTACCACCAAGACCTAGATCTGACGCCGCCGCGACAACTTGGCCGGCATCCGGAAGCTGGAACTCATCAACTGGCATCAGAGCCTATGGTCTTGTAAGTCGCTATTCCAAGTTTCGATTGTTCACAAAAAAATTTCTTGTCCATTGCCTTGCTTCCGCTTCCATTTTCGTGAATTTTTTTCTTTCTCTCATTGTCAAGATATTGCTTGTCCGATCGGTTTCGCAAGGCAAGTTCCTTGGCCGAAAAGTTTTCTTACCCTCCGAGTTTGGTGTGATTTGTTAGCCCAAAGATCTTCCAAGATTCGGTGGTTATTGCCTGATTTTATTACGTGAAAAAAATTGCCATATCTTGCATGCTTATTGATAGGGCGTTTTATCGCATGCACCTAACAAAGTAAACCTCAAAAACCTAAATAATGTAGTCTGGTAAGTAAGGGTCGAATCCCACAGAGAATCAAGTTATATATTCTGTTTGCAAAATCATTCACCAATTGATAACAAAGACAAAGGGGGGAGTTTTGATTGTATCTAACTAAGAAAACGATAAATAAAACATAGAAAGTTGGGCTAGACAAATATCCACCTTTAGTTTGGTTGATCGATCATTGATTATCCCTAGTTCTCAATCCTCATGAATGTCCTAATCCCTATTATAAATTAGTTACCAGCCCAACTAGTCCTGATAACCCTAACTATTAAACAATCAAGAAACTATCAAGATAAATCCAACAGCAGCAGTAGGCTCAGGAATAGATAGGCTCATGCAATACTTAACAACCAGTCAGTACTCGACATGCAATCAATTCTCTTCACAATAAACATTCACAACTAGTTCCTGTAAATCGTGGTTGCTACTCTGAATTAGGGATCAACAATATTAATCTCAACAAGATGACCAGATTAGGGGAACTAGCACTATAGATAATACCAATCTCAACTAGTTTGTCAGGCTAGGAAAACTAATATTAATAATACTAATCACAACAATTGATGAACTAGATCAACCAATAAAATTCAAAACCCTAATCCTATAGTATGAATAATACCAATAAAACTAGGTGATCAGGCTAGAGAAATCAATAAAACTCAATGAGATGAAGCACAAGAGAATCATAACATTCAAGGAAAGAGTAAGAAATAATCTCAATATCAAATTAAAACCAAGGTTTCAATTGTCTAGCCAAAAACAAAACAAAGAACTAAACTAAGAAAAGGGAAAACAGGAAGAAAGGTAAAACCCAACCTATAAAACTAATGTTCTAAAGGAAGAATATATAAAGACTTAGCAAAACCTAATTTCCTAAAAGATAATAATAACAATTTCTAAAAGAAAAGAAAATAAACAAACTAAAAGGAAATAAAATGAAAGAAAAAAAAATAAGCTAAAGCTCTCGGACGAAAATCGTGTCTCCGCACCGCGCCAGGAAAGGATCCACGATCGCGGAAATAAATCCGCGACCGCGGAAAAGTCTCTGAAGTCCTCGCTGTTTGTCTTCACTCCGCGCCCGCGGCTAAGGCTTCCGCGCCCGCGGCACTCTGTTCCGCGCCTGCGGAAATGATGCTGTTGCTCCTTTGCTTCTCGCCTCGTTGTCTTCTCTTGTGGCTTCGCCTCCATCTTCAATATATCTTCATTTAAGCTCTCCCAAACCACCAAATCACACTTCCTTCTCCTCAACTCCATTCTCCACAATTATGCTCTAAACACATCCAATTGGTACCCAAAACTCCGGTAACAACTCCTAGTTAAACCCTACAAAGTAGCACTGATCACTTATCTTTTAGGTTGTTAGCCGCAAATCTTCAAGATTCTCCCTCTCTCCAAATCTCAAGATCTCGTGTGATCTTTTCTTGTTACTTAAGCCGATTTAGTTTTTATTTTCGTTTATCCATGATCTTCCAAAAGTCAAAGTCAAAGATTCTTGGATAATTAATTATTATTTTTTTTAAAAAAAAAGTCAAGTCGGAAATTCAAAAAAAAAAGACCCGACTCTAATTGAAGGCAAAGCCAAAATAAGGCAACCCTTCCCACCTCAGCTTAAGCTCATCTTCTCTCCCCCTCCGCCGTCTAGGTCAGCACCTAGAAGGTAAGTCTTGTGTGATTGCTTGCGTTAGGGTTAGGTTGTAATTGCTTGGTCTTGTTTGGTTCTCATGCTTGCTTCTCACGCCATAAGTGTTTAGCCTTAGCCGCCCTCACGGCCATCCAAACTCCCCTCCCTATGTGAACTTTTGTTGCTTGATTAGTGCTTGCGTGATTGTTGGTTGCTTTTGCCTCTTGTTCATTTTACTTCGATGTCTAGTCACATTGTCATAGGAAGCATGATGGCCCCCACGAGTGGTGATGGCAACGGAGACAACAACAACAACAATCCTCCGAACCCTTCCTTGGTTCCACATATTGATCCACCTACTGAAGACCCCATCTTGGAGCTCTCGGCCGAGCAGCGTGAGATCCAAGACCTTCGCTGCCTTGTGGCCCAACTCCAGAGCCAAGCGTGCCCAACTTTGACTCTCCAAGTCGAGATGTATGCAGCGGGTTTGCTTTGCCCCACCGTCGCTGGCCAAGCACCACCCGCATGGACAAAGGCAAGGGATTGATGCCTTCGACATCGAACCTTCAGCCCCACCTCCAACGCCTACAGTCCGTGATTGAGAGCCGCTAAGGGCACGTCTCGCCCCGCGAGCGCTACGTGCCGCGTGCTACGCCTGCCGGCTACGAAAGCGGAAACGACAAGGCCGGCAACTCTCAAGGTGAGTATTTTGAACCCTTTGACTTTCATGGCAAGTATGCAACCAGAGGAGATCGACGCCGCTGCGCGACTGCCTCCACGCCTCATGATAGCCGCACACGCCGCGATGAACGCGACTCCGGGCTCCCGCGTCGACCCATCCGCTCCCCAGGCATTGAGCCGCATCAGCGTCGCCATGCCCCCAATCCAGTCCCCTTCGACGTAAACGACCATCTTGGCCACCAAAGCACGTGCACACCGCGCTACAGCTTCGATGGCTATGGTTCGACTACGCCGACTATCCACGATGACTTCGACGAGTTCGATGATGAGGAGATGGAAGACTCTAGCATGATCAACCCAAGCTCCTACCACCCTCCCCTTGGTGATCCTATTGAGCTCCAGGACAGGCCTGCGGATTGGATTCCGCCCACACGCCAACAAGCCGGCCCACACCACCATGTCAAAGGCGACACTAAGCGTGACACTCGTGGCCAGCACCGCGAGGAAATGCCGCATGACTTTTGTCACCGCGATGATGCCTATGCCCCTCCGTGACGACATCAACGCGCCGACAACAATGCACCAATCGTGGTCTTCGCCGATGATGGTGTCCAGGATGGCCGCGCTCGCCGACAACATGGTCGCGCACAACCCCCTGTAGAGCGCGTCTACGCGGATCCCCAGTTTGCCGCCCAACGCCCTTACGTGCCCCAGCTTGCTCAGCCCGTGCCACAGTTTAGCCGCCACGAGGTAAAGGTCAAAATTGAGCATTTCTTTGGTGAATATGATCCGACTGTTTTTCTTGAGTGGGTGCAGGCTACGGAGTACACATTGAGATATTGTCACATTCCCACGGACAAGCATGTTGACGCGGCCACGCTTCACTTCCGAGGCACAGCGCGCGTTTGGTGGCACAAGTTTGTTGATGACCGCGTTCACTGCCATCTTGTGCCAATCACCGATTGGCACCAGCTTGTCTACGTCATGACCCAGAAGTACGTGCCCATCGACTATAGGAACCAGATGCGAATGGAAATTGCCATGGCACGCCAAGGCCCCAAGACGCCTCTCGAGTTCTTTTCTCACTTAGAGGACATGTACTACAAGACAAGCATTAGTGTCGCACCATCCACCCTTCGGACGAAGTTTCTTAGTGGCTTGAATGTGCCAATCCGTGACCAGCTTGAGATTTTGCTAATCAAGGATCTCAACACCTTGACTCACACCGCGATGCAAATCCATGATCAACTCTCGCGTCGCCGGCAATCATCTTGGCAAATTCAAGGTCAACGAAGGTATGATTCTAACCCTAGTCAATCCCTTCCTACTAATGTGCACGCTCAATCCACAGGGTCCACCGCATCCAGCCAAGGCTGAAACGCCAAGACCGCGATGCCAAACTCGACTGCCGCTTGCGTGACCGCGCCAAAGGGCCCCTTAATGGGTAATGAGCGCGCGCGTGACCTTGAATGCTTCAAGTGTGGAGGGCGAGGCCACTACATAAGGGATTGTCCGAACACCAAGAAGGTCCTCTTTTCCAACATTACCGCCGGCTATGAATCTTACGAGGAGGAGGAGGCCCAGCTTGAGACCAACGAACAAGGATTTGAGGATGACACCGAGGAGGCCTACGTGTGTGAGGCCGCCACGCTCCATGACGGCACGCCTCTCAGCCTTGTCATGCGCCGCATCCTCACCGTCAAGAAGGCCACTCTGGTCGACCAACGCGAGAACCTCTTCCATACACGTTGCCTGGTCAAGACGGCATCCCTGAGTGTCATCATCGATGGGGGCAGCTGCTGCAACATCACCAATGAGAAGATGATCAACCATTTCAGCCTGCCGACCATGCCTCACCCACAGCCCTATGGCCTCTAGTGGATTTCTTCGAGTTCTGGTAACACTGTAACTCGTCAATGTCTTATCTTTTTTTTCCATTGGTCAATATTCAGACTCGGTCCTATGTGATGTCATTGCGATGGACGCCACACATCTCTTACTGGGGCGCCCATGGCAATTCGACAGGCGCGTTCTTCATGATGGCTATTTAAACACTTACATGTTTACTTACCACGGGAAGCGCGTCACCCTCTTACCCATGTCTCTACATGAGATTTTGCAGGATCAGGTAGAGCGAGACCACCAAGAGGCTATCGAAGCAGCCGCGGTGCCTCACCGCCTTCAGAGTTGGCCGACCGCGCGCCGAAGAGCCCCGCGTTGCAGGGACGTTGTGAGCACCGCTTGCTTCTCGCGCGGCATAGCAACCTCACTGCCACTTTGAATGGCAAGGCACCCTATTTCCTGTTGTGCCAACTCCCAGCATGCCTAGCGCCTCCGTCGCCGATCCTTTGCCGCCGGCTGTCGCCGCGTTGCTCGATGAGTTCGCCGCGGTATTGCCAAAGGAGCTTCTGCAAGGCCTCCCACCCTTGTGCGGCATTGAGCACCAAATCGACTTGGTGCCTGATGCCTCGCTGCCCAACCGCACCGCATACCGCGCCGACCTTGAGGAGACCAAGGAGTTGCAGCGCCAGGTGCATGAGCTTTTGGGTCGCGGCTATGTGAGGGAATCCTTGAGCCCTTGCGCCATGCCGGTGATCCTAGTGCCCAAGAAAGATGGGTCATGGTGCATGTGTGTTGACTGCCGCGCCATCAATCAAATAATGGTGAAGTACCGGCACCTCATTCCGCGCCTCGACGACATGCTAGATGAGCTCCACGGCGCGACCCTCTTCTCCAAAATTGATTTGAAAAGCGGCTATCACCAAATCCGCATGAAAGAAGGTGATGAATGGAAGACCGCATTCAAGACAAAATATAGGCTTTATGAATGGATCGTCATGCCTTTTGGGCTCACCAACGCCCCGAGCACGTTCATGCGGTTGATGAACCACGTTTTGAGAGAATTTTTGGGGAAATTTTTTATGGTTTATTTTGATGACATTTTGGTGTATTCACGTAGTCTTGATGAGCATGTAGAGCACCTTAGGCTTTTGTTAGGGTGCTTGAGACGCGAGCAATTGTATTCCAACCTTGGCAAGTGTCATTTTTGTTCCGACACCACTAACTTTCTAGGCTATGTCGTCTCCAAGGATGGCCTACGCGTGGATGAAGACAAGGTGAAGGCAATCAGGGAATGGCCGACACCTACGACTCCAACCATGGTGCACAACTTCCTTGGCTTGGCAGGTTTTTACCGGCGGTTTGTCTGCGACTTCAGCTCCATCGCCGCGCCGCTGCATGAGCTCACAAGGAAGGGCGCCGTGTTGAATTGGCTTGAACACTATGAAAAGGCTTTCATGGCCTTGAAAGAGGCCTTGTGCAACGCGCCCCTTCTCCAGCTCCCGGACTTTGCCAAGCATTTTGAGGTGGAATGCGATGCATCCAACGTCGGCATTGGTGGTGTTCTGCACCAGGAAAGGCGGCCCATCGCGTTCTTCAGTGAGAAGCTCACCGGGGCCACCGAAACTACCCCACCTATGACAATGAGCTCTACGTCCTCGTCCGCATGCTCAAGATATGGCAGCACTACCTCTAGCCGCGCGAGTTCGTCATCCACTCGGTCCATGCAGCCCTTAGCTACTTGAAGAGCAAGGCCCACCTAAGCCGCCGCCATGTCCGCTGGGTGGAGTTCATGGAAACGTTCCCTTACGTCGTTGTGCACAAGAAAGGTAAGGAGAATGTGGTCGTCGATGCCCTTTCTCGCAGGTATAACCTCCTTACTCATCTTTAAACTAAGGTTCTTGGATTTGCTTTAATAAATGATTTATACTTGACTGATCCCTTCTTTAAGCCTAGTTTGGAGCACTGCCTTAGGGACCGTGAGTTTGAGACGTATTTTCTCCATGAGGGTTACCAATACAAGGCCGGCCGCCTGTGCATCCCTAGCTCGTCCATTAGAAACCTACTTATTCAGGAGGCGCATGATGGCCGAGGCCACTTTGGGGTTAGAAAAACATTGGCCGCCCTTCGAGAACATTTATTTTGGCCACGCATGACCCACCAGATGACACGATATTGTAGGATTTGTGTGACATGCCAACGAGCTAAGGCGAGTTCAAGTCCCTACGGCCTCTACACGCCTTTGCCAATCCCTCTCGACCCTTGGGAAGATTTGTCCATGGACTTCATTACAGGTTTGCCTCTCTCTCGCCGGGGTAAGGACTCCATATTTGTTATTGTGGACAGGTTGTCCAAAATGGCCCATTTCGTGGCGTGTAAGACCACCCATAATGCTAGTGACATTGCCGAGTTGTTTTTTGAGAATGTGGTGCATTTGCATGGGATCCCTAGGTCTATTGTGAGTGATAGGGACACTAAATTTGTTGGGCATTTTTGGAGAACTCTTTGGGGAAAGCTAGGTACAAAACTACTATTTTCCACTAGCTACCACCCCCAAACCGATGGCCAAACTGAGGTGACCAACAAAACCATAGGCGCCCTCCTTTCGACCATGCTCAAGGCCAACCCCAAGCGTTGGGAAGACTTACTTTCTATTGTTGAGTTTTCTTACAACAGGTCTAGGCACTCGGCGACCAGGCTCACCCCGTTCGAGGTCGTCTACAACAGGAACCCCTTGACGCCGCTAGACATGCTGCTGCGCCCCCTCCAGGACAATGAGCACACTAACGCGGCCAACCGCACCGCGCAGATCCAAATTCTCCATCGCAGGATGCGCGAGCAACTGGAATGCCATGCTGCTCAGTACACGTCGCAACCAACCGCGTTCGCCACCGCGTCGTCTTCGCACCCGGGGACATAGTATAGGTGCACCTCCACAAGGAACGCTTCCCAGCCAAGCGCAAAAAAAAGTTAGCGCCTTGTGACAATGGTCCTTTTCGCGTTGTGAAGGCCATTGGAGACAATGCTTACGAGCTCACGCTGCCAGTCGACTACGGTGTCCATGCGACTTTCAACGTCGCTGACTTGCAGCCTTATGTGGAGCCCAAGTTCGATGATGATGAAGCGGGGATGCTTCACAGCCAAGTGGGGGAGGGTGATGCGCCCCTGCCCACCATGACTGTAGTTAGGAGGAAGAATCCATGAGCCTACGCTCACAAGGGCCCATGACAAGATCGCGTGCCAAGGCCATCGCCAACGCCGCGCAATCAACGATTGTGTGCATCGTCGCTAGCCAAGGCGCGCCCGAGACCGCGCCCTCTCTCAAGCTCCTCGCCACCATCGATGCCGCGTCAACGGCGCCTATCCTTGTCATTTAGAGATTCGTTTGCTATTTTTAGACTTTTCTAGTTTTGGCACTTTCTATTTTTAGACGTTACTATTTTTAGTATTTTTTTTATTTCGGGCATGCGCTCCACTAATGTTGAGTGGGTAACCCATTAGGCGAGACTCGGTCCATCCGAGTCCCGCGACCTCTATATAAGGCCATCTCGGCCTCGTGTAAAAGGTTACGTCTATTTTTAATCAAAGCTTAAGTTTGAGTGCCATTGCCTCCTTCCTTTGATCAGACGTCAAAACCCTAATCTATCTTCTCACCTCCTTCACTCCACCGCCGATGCTACGGCCACACTCGACCCGTCGAGCCCTATCCTTCAACGCGCCTAGTCCTGAGGCTGCGATCCAGATCCGTCATTGCTTCGCCATCGCTAGCATAGTGATCCTCCATCGTCACCGCCACCGCTCACCACCGCTAGCGTGTCGTGACACTCATCGCGCTCCATCGCTCGTGTGTCGTGACTCCACCATCGCGTTGCTTCGCTCGCGTACTGTGACATTCATCGCGTCGCCTTCGCCTGTGTCGTGACACTCCTCTCGCGTTCCATCACCGTGAACCTCAAGCCTTTCGTGCCATTCAACAATGCCAAAGGGCCAAGGTTTCCATGACAGGACTTGAAGCCGAGACGAGCGACTCACCACCAAGACCTAGATCCGACGCCGCCGCGACAACTTGGCCGACGTCCGAAAGTTGGAACGCATCAGGAATTGAGCCAATTCAAGGTATAGGGCTAATGGTGTGGAGTGGTCTTGAGATTGTAGCGTTGGACCACCTCTTGGTCTATGATATTGCAGCAAGAACCCCCATCTATAATCACACTATAAACCTTGCCTTGAATGTGGCACCACGTGTGAAAGATGGTTTCCCTTTGTGAAGGCAAAGGCGGAGAGGCACTAGCCACCAAAGTCCTCTTGACCACAAAGCAATCACATATGGCAACCATGATGGACTTCTTCCTCATTAAACCGATGCTCTATCTCCTCTTCTTCCTCACGTTCTTCCTCAGAAACATAATCCCATGCTCATTCAAGGGCACTTGCTTGCGTGTGGGACAATCTCTAGTAAAATGCCCTCTTCCAAGACACATGTAGCACTTGACATCCCTAGTGCGTGTCATGTCTTCCTTCTTAGGAGCTTGATCTTGGTGAGACACTTCACGCCTAGGAGGAGCCTTAGATTGATCATATTTAGGCTCAGGCCGCCTTGGTGTGGATGAAGAGGAGTGGGAATGTAAAGAAGATCCCCACGGACTTGAGTTGGGTGTACTCTTCTTCTTAACATTAGGCCTAAACCTTTGCAAATCAACAATTTGACCAATGTCCAGGGTTCAAGCCACCTATGAACTTGGACACAATGTAGCTATTAGGGAAATGCACCCCAGATCTGAATATAAGGTGTTTGAGCTCTTTAAGGAACTCTTCCGGAGTTTCTTCCCCTTGCTTCACCCTCTCAAGCTTCACACAAATCTTGTTCATATCATTGGAGGGCACAAATCCGAATTGCATGGCCTCCTTGAGCTCATTCCATGTGGAGATATGAGGGTAGTTGTTATAGGCTCTTTCTTCCTTGTCTTTCACCCACCATGAGTAAGCAAACTCCATGAAGTGGATGGTGGCAATGGAAGCTCTTTGGGTATCCGAGTAGTGGTAGTAGTTGACGATGGACTCGGTCTTAGATAGCCAATCAAGAAAGGCCTCAATGTCGGATGTTCTGGAAAAGGGTTGTATTGTCAACTTGATCCCATGGTGGTTCTCTCTTCCATGGACCCTGTCTTCCTCCTCTTGGTAGCCATAGCTACGGGATCTTTGCATTGGCTCCTTTGGAGTAGCTTCCCGAGCTCTCACTCTCTTCCTTAGGTCTTGTGATGGCTCAAAGGGCCCGCATCTTGGCATTATCAAAGGCCCTCGTGGTTGTTGATATGTCCTTTGACTCATCCTCTCAAGTACGGGCTGAGTGGAGGTGGTGTAATGCCTTGGATAGAGGGGATGGTTAGCCTCCGGGGAGAAATGATTCTCCATGTCGTCTTGAAAGAACATAGGGCCAAGAGCTCGCCCTTGAGGGTGGAAATGCACTCTTGGGTGGCTGGAGGTGTCGGTTTAATGAAAGTCTGTTTGAGGGTCCACCCCTCGTGGAGATCCTTGAGACTCTTCTTCATCATTCCTCCTCTTAGAACTCCCAAGCATCTTCTCCAACTTGTCATCAATGGCTTGCAAAAGATCAAGCCGAAGCTTCTCAAATATGGACTGAATGTCTTCAAGAGGCACATGTCTTGCCTCATTAGCATTGTTCATGACTCCCTTGTCCTTTTGGTTAGACATTCTGCAGAACTCACACAACACACGTAGCAAACAAAATCAGTGCAAAACTGAATTGACAAGTTAGGACAAGGTACTTACCTCAAGTCCTTAGCTTAACCCACTCGTCTTTGCAGCTGGCCAAGGCTTCAAGGGGTTACCTCCAAGACCTCTTAAGATCCTCACTATGACCCACACAAATATCACAAGGCCTCCACAAAGGCAGTCACAAAAACCAACTTTTGAAAATCCACAAGAAAGTTTTGCAAAACGTTCTCCGAGTGCAAGGTAGAGCTAGGATTGTGTTTGGTCAAGGCAACCCTTATTCCACACGAACTTGAACACTTATGATATTATAAGAACACAAATCAAGCCACACAAGAAGCTATTAGGTGCTCATCCCCCCTACAACTTTAGTCCACACTTTAACAAATTTTGAAACACTAGAAAATGCTTGCCTTTTTCTGGCTTTTGCCATTCTTTCTTGAGCTTGACTTAACTTGCAAATTGCACTCAACTTTTTCTAGCTACTAGCCTTTCTTTCTCGAGTTTCAAACACTTTCTTTTCCACTTTGGTACAACTAACTTCAACATACAATTGATCACAACTGATTTCAAATATAGAGCACTTGAAACACACTTACGAGGGCACTTACAACTTCCACGTAACAACTGAATTTTTCTCTATGGGACCAAGAAATTTTCCCGTATCTTATTGTCTTAATTTGCACCTTATAATAGCATAAAGTATTCAAGCATGGGACGTAAATAAGACAGCAAGAAAACAATCATTGCAGGAATGGGAATGGGTGAAGGTTTATTGCACTTCACTAAATGCAACTCTTATTAATAAAGTTGTGTGCTAAAGTAATTATTCTTTTAATGAAGCTTTCAATTTAGGAACCTCAAGAGATTTTCTTCAACCTCAAACAAATGCAGCAAACAGCCCACAAAATGGAGAAAACAAATGCAATAAATTGAGCACAACACACACAAGGCTAGAACAAACATGGCGAAGGATTTGCACAATTTTCTTGCAAGATTCAAATGAGGGTTTTCAATCACTTACCTTGATGAAGTGCTATAATACCAAATGACAGGTCCTTGGTTGAGGATCTCCAACTAGTCAAGGAAAGATTGTCCGTCAAGCTGATGAAGACAACTCTTGTGAACGAATCTGAGAGCAACAATGTGTTGTTGATGAAAATGGTGTAGATCGAAGAGTTTGGATGGAAACATGAGGGATAATTGAGAGGATAAGCAACTGGACAAGTGGATAAGCACACCAAAATGACCAGAAGAGGTTGTACTCCAAATCGGTGGATAGACTCACCACAAATAAGACTACAAGAAGTGTTTGGAAAGAATTACCAAACAAGACGTTCAAATCCTAGGGTTCTTAGTAGTTTTTCAGAGGAAAACTCAAGAATATTTCAGATCAAAACGTGCCAAACCATGACTGCAAGATGAAGTATTTAAATGCAAGGAAATACCAAAGGTCTTAAGAAACAAAACATAACTCGGAAGACTTCAATGATCTGTTGATCAATCCGGATCCAAATGGGATGAAACTTGGATATGTTGTTTTGGGACGCAGGGCCCAAGTATCCATCAAAATTTGCCAAAAAGGCACGAGCCATTTCTGAGATGGCCTTGCTTCAAGTTGGTGACAAGGCCAACATCGGCGAGTTAGCTTGAGCTGAAGCTTTCACCGGGCATTCTTCTATTTGGCTCAGCCATTCTAAGCTCCCTGGGCTTACGTGAATCGTATAATCTTGTGGTAGAAAGTTGAAGTCATTTGGATGAGGTTTGCTTGGAGAGTTGCACATGCCATGGGATAGTGCCACGTATGGTGTCGACGCCTCTTCTTGCTTCAAGATGGTCACCACGCCCTTCTCCACTTGAGTCAGCGCATCTTGAGCATAAAGGCCTCTTTGAAGATCTTGAAGCAACTTCTTGTCTTGCGCCCTTGTGATCACCCCTTGCGCTCGGCCGTCGTTGTGGTCACCTTGCGCCTTGCGTGCCAATGCTCGGGTGTCAGAACGAGTGAGTGGCTTTGTGGGTGCTGGCCAAGCTTTTCCCAACGCTGTTGGTTTCCCTTGAGCCTCCTTCTCCTGAGTGCACTCGGGCCCAAAGGGGCTTTGATTTGGAGGAGAAATGCCAAGGGCTTTCTCGTGCTCTAGTGAGCTCGCCGCAGCCGCCGAAGAGCACTTGTCTTGCTCTTGATGTGAGGGTTGATTCACATCACTTGTAACTAGGAAAAATTGAAGGACGGTGGCTGAATCGTTGTTGCATCCTCCTGTTCTTCCTCTTCGGTCTCATCAATTTCAACAAAGGCCGACATGTCATCATCTTCATCCTCTGAGATGTAGCCTCCATTAAAGTGTCAAGAGCACTTGCTTATGATTAAGGAAATCCTTCGCTATGTTCCCTCGGCCTTGACACTTGAAACACTTGGTGTCACAAGCTCTATCCCGAGGCTGCGAACCATCCCTATCTCATGTCTTAGGTGTAGTAATGGTCATTTTATGTGAGTCAGAGACTTCGTTTCGCTACATTGAAGAGTTAGGAGTGAAAGAATTGGAACTAGAAGAAGTAGAGTTAGAAGTGTACATCTTTTGGCCATTCGAAGACTAAGACTTCTCCTTGTTGCGTTGTTGCTGGTTATAGGCTACGTAGGCCTCTTTTGGGGATGCCTTGGTCACCCAAAAAATCAGCCAAGACGTCTTCGAGTTTCTCCTCTGGGGGAAGAAGGGCCTAGGCTAATGGTATCCTCATTGCTACACACTAAATGGCGAGAGCGCGGAGTCGTTGCCAATCCATCTATCCGTTGGCTCAAATCGTTAATAGCCTTCTAAAAAGTAATGGTGGTGTTGCTTGTCTCTATTTGAATCATATGATTGAAGAAGTGGGCCTAGGCTAGTGCATGGTAGCCTCATCTGGGTCTTGGCTCCAACGACTTGTCTATGGTTGTCGGGAGCCTCGATAGTACTGCACATGTTGCTTCCTTGATCTTCTGGATCATGATCGGGTTATGGGACCATCAAAAGGCACTTGAATCAATTCGTCAACATCCTTCGTAGTCATGGATGGGTGTGAGTCATCAATACCGTTATTTCATTAAATATAAAATAAATTTTAAAAAGCATAATTACACTAAAAAAATTTCTACAACTCTTTTGATTGAAAGCAAGATCATATAATGATAAAAAGGAATGTAATACCATCACAAACATGATTACATAATTATAATAAAATTCATAGAAAAAAACTAATTATGACACATAGCGCATTGTAAAGTTGACATGTGACAAAAAATGACTTGATTCAATGTGAGAATGACAAGGGGCATTAGCCAATTCAACTTTAGTATATAGATAGTAGATTTATAGAAAATTCTATAGTTTTATAATGGAGAAATTATATCTAATTAATTACATCTCAAATTAATTTGTTAGTTAGATGAACCATAGTTTTTAGCAAAAATGATTCAATAAGACACTCTTACCTTAATTAAAATTTTGGTTTAACATTTAAAAGAAAAAAATAAAATATCACACATTAAACTGTTTTGTTGGTATCAACTACATGTTTGTAAAATCAAATCAGTGTTTGTGTCTTGTTGTCACTAGCATATATATAAATATTTGAAAATAATATATATTAACTAAACATTATCAACATTTAATTTTCCAACTACTACTTTGATTAATAATTAATAACTTTATATAATTTTTAAGCATTGGAAAATGAAAGTATTACAATATAAGTATGTAGAGAGATATGCTAGATCATTTCTAAATCAAATCATAAAGACAATCTTATTTTTGGAAAGTATTGCAAATCTAGTCAATATACCATAACATATCATATCCAAATCAAATTAAATTAAAATGATAAATTAAATCAATTGACATAGCAAAATATGAGGGTGATATATGACTCAAATGAATATGAGAGTGTCATGTGGCCTTAAATCATTCTATTTTAGTATTATACTAGTTGAGTTCCCTTGCCAAGTACGAGTTTATATTATAAAATACTTTTAATACAATTCTATTAATGATTAAGGAAATTTAATAAATTATAAAAGATGTAAATATAATTAAAAAATTAGAATATAAATCATATATGATATTTCAAATTGGATATATAACACTTAACATGCATAATTTGTATTCACATAATTGTACTTTTATCTAGAAATTTATACATATTATAAATCAACTTATATTGTGATCATATAAAAATCAAAATGCATAAGAATAGAAATATTCTAGAACTTAATTTATTATGGTCCAATGTAAGGAAAAAGGAAACAATTTATTTTAGGAAAAATATACTAAATTGTTTTTCTAATGTAATGCATAGTTAAATAAAGACGATAGAATATTTTTGATATTTTTAAAAACAAAATCATTTTAAAAACTCAAAACAATGTTCCACTCTTTTGAGTTTTGACTATAATTGGACCTATATCAACAATATGATTATGTGTATAACATTTATTAATCTGAAAATAATCTAAAAACAAAAAATCCAATATATATATTATATATATAAAAAATCATGAAAGTTTTTAAAAATATCACTGAGGGAATACTTTGCACATTTTTTCATTACCTAATTATTTATTAATGCAATTACTATATAATTATGCATTTGGCCATTTGGCATATGTTGGTCAATATATTTAGAGAAGAGTTTAGAAATTGTGACCATAAGATAATAAGTATTTAAAGCCTAACATGTTTCAAGAATATTGTAATTCTATTACACAATAAAATTCATTGATTTACATAACTAAGAAAACGAAAGTTACATGATACTCTTCTATTTGTTAAAGAATAATAACATTAACAAAAAAATATTTATGTACGTTACAAAAGAATCAAAGTACACAACGTTGTTGGGCAAAAAGTATAGGATGGTGTGGAGGTACAAAAATACCTTCTTTAATTTTATTATTATTCAATTAATCATATTAAAGAGGAGAATAATTAAAAAGTCCATTAGGACAAGATGTCATTTATAGGCCCACAAGTGCACGGTACTACTGAGTAGTAAAAAATATAACAAATCTAAGGGATCACTCATTGATCACCAATTTTACACAAACTAATAATCTATATCAAACAAGAGATGTTAAGTTGTTTGGTTTTGATTTAATAAAACTAACAAGAAACACAAACTCTAGAGCTTTAATTGATGGATGGAAGGTTAGGATTGGGACTCATCACAATGCTACCATGTAATGATAAACAAGTAAATCTTTAAGGTTGCAACTATTGTCTACAATGGAAAAATATCCTAATATATATTTCTCTTATCCTCTTTCAAGGTATAAGAAAACTATCATAAATTTGATTAACTCATACTTTCGTGGTAATTAACACAAGATAAGGGCACTAAGATTTATGACATTTCAAACAACCACTAGGAATATCACCTTTAAATGCATATCTAACATTTAATACAAGTAAAAACACTAGCTAGGCATTTTCACAAACACTTGGTGTGCAAGATTTGAGTAGTAAACCAAAACTCATTCAACCAAAGAGTGAACTTTACCAAATCATCACATAATCACCATTGGGATACTCCCAATCCTAATGCAAGCAACTACTCACTCATAATTTGCATGAACATGACACAAAACATCAAATCAACCATCAAATACATGTAAACAATGAACAACAAAACAACAAATAAACAGAATGAGTAAGAGTCAGGGGTGGACCTACGTAGGGACCAACAGGGGAACGGACCCCCACTAAAAAAAATATTTTTTTACTTCCAATCGCCTCCTACTTGAGGCTACCTCCATTACCTCCTTTGTTCATGCTCAATGTTATGTTATGTTCAATTGAATGCACAGTGTATATGTGAGATATAAATAGGTTGTTGAGATTATACAGCTTACACAAAAGTTTTTGTTTTTGTACATACTACATGAATTAGATTGGGTGCTTAGAGAAACATTCTATGCAAAAGTGGACTAATCCAATAATCATAGTACTAGATGAGATCATATTCAATTTTTATTTGCGATAAAGGGTAAATTGAGTTGATATGAGATAGAACTTACACAATTTATGTTCATCAAATATAAAGCAGATCCAACCTTACCATGGAATTGGACAAGATAAAATAGAGCACTCCTAAGTAATGTTTAGTTGTTTAAATCACGGATTAGTCCACTAACCTCAACTTATCATTCTTGTCCCCATGGCCTATGGGGACAAGAGTGAACAGTTGAACCGACGGTTCTCGAATCGCCCAAAATCGCCTAGAACTGGAACCAGAACCGAACTGGAACCGACTGAAACCGATCGAGGCTGGTTTTGGTTCCGATTCATGATTCATCGAACCGTGGAGGTGCTTGGGTGGTCCAGGGAATCCAGAAGTCGGAGCCACCACGAGTCGAGCCCCCATCGTCTTCCCCGGTGAGTTGTCGTCGTCGTCGTCTCGCCTCTGTAGCCTTGCCGCACCCGCGGTCAAGCCGCCACACCCGCGGTGGGCCTGGGCGTGTGTGGTTGTGGCTTGGGCTTTGTGATCTCGTTTGGGACTTTCGTTCCTTCGATTTCGTTCGTTTTTCTTTAGATTCGTACTATTTATTGTCAAATCTAAGTTAGAGTTTCGTTATGGGTCGTTCCGTAGGAAATCATAATCTGAGTTCTTCCTCGTTTCGGATTTGGAAACCTATCGTCTCGAGCTTCGTCTAAATCTAAGGCAAGTGGCGGTTCGCTCTTGCTTATCATTCCATATTTATATTGATTATCAATTGTTTAATTGTTAATTAATTTGGGATGAATATTGTTTTCGTCTGGGAACAGTTTTGATAACTGTATGTGATTTAAAAAGAGATATTATAATAGGTTGTTTATATTGCTAGAACCAACGCTATTATATATATATGATTGAAATACAAATATTATAATAGGTTGTATATATTGCTAGAAAAAACGCTATTATATCTGTTATTGGCCTCAATGGCTTTGATGTGAATTATTGCTCTTATGTTTTAACTGTTTAGTTAGAACGAGTATTCGTAGGAACACTATGTACCTTGCGAGGTTTAGTGATTTCTTGATAATGGTACTAGGAGGATTTTCCCTAGTATCTTCGGTCATGACCTTACCATTACTCAGGATATGTGCACACAGCTGGTGCCGCCATTTGGGATGTATTCCCTTTGATATCTCTTGTGAGGAGATCCGATATCTCTTGTGAAGAGATCTTAAAAGCTTATAACGTAAAATGTATGTTTTGGAATTAAATAAGATAAGTGCGATTAGGCACATAATTAATGAACCTTGGGCGAGAAGTACAATGTGGAAACTCGTCTGAGCTTCGATTAGAGTAAGTCCACCTTCTGAATCTGAATTCGCATTATGCGGTGAGGTTGGTCGTGGACCCAAATAGTCAAGTCGCTTTTAAACGTTTGCGTGAAACTTTAATGTTCCCAAACATTGTCATACTTTCCGATAAGACTCAAGGATATATATTTGGGGGTGTTACATTTTGGAACATCTTTCTTCTGCAAGATAAATTTAATATATGAAGATATGATGGTGTGCTAGATATCAATGCCTTTATTGAGTTGCTTCAATGCAAAATTCTAAGTAACATGCTATTTCTTAGTTACAGTTGTTGATAAGCTAGTGGTCTTCAAGTGGCGCCTGATAATAAGAAGAGTCTCCAAGCAGTATGTAGGAAGTTCAGAGATGCCAGCAAAGGTGTTGTTTCTCTTCTTCCCCTTGTTTCATTGACTGCTGAAGACACTACTTGAATGGAATTCTAGGATTTATATTAATTATAGATTAGGGTTTTCACAAAGAGATCAGATTGCTTGAATGATCTTTAATATTATTTTGTTTATAATTTCTATGCTTGGAAAGCTTTGTGAGGTTGTAGACACTGGTTTAGTTTGAATTTAAGATTCAATAGAAGGTTGCTTCTTTTTATGATATCATCTTTACTTCGTTTGGCACACCCGCACATCAGAAAAATACTGAGACCAATTAACCCATACATAAAACACTCGGTGAATTATTTGGTTTTTCAAATAACCCGGATGTGAAATAACCGGTGTATTTGCTTCTCCAATAATCGGGATTTGGTTTTCAAAAAGCCGGTGTATTGTTTAGGGAAATAATCTGGATGTGTAATAACCGGTGTATCTGTTTCTCAAATAACCCGGATCTGGTTTTTAATCAACCGATGTATTTTTTTTTCAAATAACCCGGACGTGTAATATCCGGTGTATTTGCTTCTCAAATAACCCGAATTTGTATGTGTTTTATATAACCCGGATGTATATATATCCGGGTTATATGGCACCCAAATAACCCGGACGTCAAAACTATGTGGGAAAATTTTGGGAGGCAATTAACCCGGGCGTGTCAAATTTAGGTCCGGGTTATTTGGTCCAGGGCAAATGCCGCACTGACCTTTAACCCGGACCTAGTCCGGGTTATTTGCCTATAAATGCCCGAGTTATTTGGGGGTTTTTGTAGTAGTGGTGGAAGACCATTGCTTGGTCTCCTTTCTTGAACTCAATGAAGGTTTGATTTGTGGTGCCATTTTTTCTATTCTTCTTTGAGCTTCAACCCTTGATGATTCCACTTAGGGTGGAAGGGAAATGTTTTAGTCCAACCTTGGTTTTGCTTCTTACTCAGCTTCTCAACTTTGGACAATCGAGGTTACGTCGTCAACTTTTCTTCATGGAGTTGGGCACTTGAGACTATATTCAAACCTTTATCATCAAACCCACTGGGGGTCACAAAACATTTTCCATCGGGATCTTTCAAGCATTATCACTCAAAGTCTGTCTTCACTTGGTGGTCTAAAAGATCAACTCTACACAAGGAATTCTCAAAAGAGGGATGATTAGAAGTATTTGGTAAATTAAATTCAACTCTTTCTTCCTCAAGATTCAAGGAAGGTTATCCCTTTTTGACATCAATGACAACACCCGCCGTAGCAAGGAAAGGCCTTCCACGAATTATAGGGAATTTGGCATCTTACTCTATTTTAAGAATAACAAAATCAACCGGAATGAAAAATTACCTACCTTGATAGGAACATCCTCTAGGGTGCCCCTAGGGTAACGAATAGAGTGATCCACTAGCATCAAATACATATTGGTGGGTTTTAATTCACCAATGTCTAACTTGTCACACATAGAAAAAGGCATTACACTCACACTAGCACCTAGATCACATAAAGCATTTTCAAAACTAGCACTACCAATCACACATGGTATGGAGAAATGACCGGGATCCCGAAGCTTAGGTTACTTGCATGTTTTGAATGATGGCACTACACTCCTCGTTTAAGGCCACGGTTTCAAATTCATCTATCCTTCTATTCTTAGACAAGATTTTTTCCAGAAATTTAGCATATGAAGGCATTTGGGAAAGGGCATCGATGAAGGGAACATCGTATACAAATTTTTCAACACTTCAAGAAATTTCCCAAATTGCTTGTCTAACTTGGTCTTTTCAAGCCTTTGAGGGAATGGAATAGGTGGTTTTTACGGTGATGGTGCCACATATTTAGGTTCTTTCTCACATTCCTCCCTCATTTTATTGATTTTTTGTTCTCCTCCCCTCTCTTGTTTTTCACTATCTTCTTCCATATTATGATTTTCTTCTTATACCACCTCTTTTCATTTGTGATCTTCTAACTCCTTTCCACTCCTAAGGGTCACCGCCATACATTCTCTTTGATTAGGCTCAGGTTGACGGGGATGTCTACCTTGTGGTCTAGAGGAAGAGCTAGCAACTTCGTGGGAAATTTGTAAAATTTGGGTCTCCAACATTTGGTTATGAGTGACTAGGGTATCAAATTTGGATGTAAGTTTCCCAAATTGGTTCCTAAACTCATCATTTTTCTTTGATTATGGGGCTATGAAACTCTCCATCATGAGCTCAAGGTTAGACTTTGGAGGAGGTATAGGTTAGTAAGGACCTTGTTGAAAACCGGGTGGTTGTCTTTGAGGAGGTGGAGGCATGGTGTTTTGGTATGGGAAATTAGGATGGTTCTTGCAACCATGATTAAATGTGCTAGAATATGACCCATTTGGAGGTGTTGGTCTTGGGTTTCTAAGGTCGGCAACATGCTTAATAGGAAGGTCTTGGGAAGAAGAAGGATTCACATATTGACAACTCATAGCAACATGACCAAATATACCACAAATTTCACAAGCATTATGCACACCAACATTTCTAGCACGATTAGAATTCACATTCATGCAATCAAATCTTTTGTTAATGGCATCTAACTTAGCCGACAAGGTGTAATTTTTTAGCCGCTAAAAAATCAAGGTTGTCGACATCATACCTTCCGAGAGATTTCTTGGGTTCGAACTTTGGGTTTGACCACTTTTGGTGGTTCATTGCCATTTCTTAAATCAACACCCAAGCCTCTGTGAACCTTTTTCTCATGAGAGCTCCTCTTCCGACACTATCAATTCCCATCTTTGAAGCATGAGTTAGCCCATTGTAGAATCCTTGAACTAGGAACCACTTCTCGAATCCATGGTGCGAGAACTTTATCAAGAAATTCTAGAATCTTTTCCAATCTTTGAAAAATGATTCCTCTTCCTTTTGATGGATATAGGAGATCTCATTCCTTAGAGCGGTAGTGTTGCTTGGTGGGAAATATTCGGCCAAGAAAGCAATGGAGAGTTGCTCCCAAGTGGTAATTAAATTATACGAAATGGTGTAGACCCAAGCCTTTGCTTGATCCCATAGTGAGAAAGGGAAAAGCCTTAGTCAAATGGAATCTTTAGTAACTCCATTGTATTTCACCGTGTCTCAAATCTCCAAGAAGATTGAGAGATGGAGGTTTGGGTCCTCCGATGGTGATCCCGAAAATTGGTGGTGTTGTACCATGGTAAGAAGGGCCGGTTTCAACTCAAAGTTGTTGGCTTCCACATTCGGCCATGTGATTCAGGAATGAATGCCATAGTTGTTCAGCACAATGTAGTCCTCAACGGTTCTTCGATCTTCTTCCATGTTTGAAGATGAGTGAGATTCTTTTTGGTCTTTGACTCTTTTGTAGCTTTCTCCTTGTAAGAATAAATTTCTCAATCTCGGGGTCTCCTTCTTCAAGATACGCACCCTAAGACTTCGAGTAACGGGCATACAACAAAGAAATCACTACAAGAAGAACAAGAGAGTGATTAGAATTTTTTTTAAATCAACACCCAAGTCTTAAATCAACACCCAAGTCTCACTAGTAAATGCTTAATTAATGCCAACCGTGCTCCTTGGAAACGACACCAAAAACATGATAGGCCCGCAAGTGCATTGTACATAAAGCTATCGTGTAAGGCCAATGGAGCCATAATGTGCAAGTCCTCCCAAATACTCTATATGGTTCCGCGTTGACATGGATGATATTCATGAGCATCAGAACCTTCAGTCAACTTGAAGAATCTTTTGGCCCATTTTGGGAGCTCGAGGAGAAGGAGAAAGAGCATGCAAGTGGTCTTTTTCATGAGGCAAATGGAAGGGGAAATTTTGGCTTCCTACGTGAAGAAGTTTACCTCCTAAGTGATCCAAGTATATGACTTTGACGAGAAAGTGGCAAAAATCCCCTTCATCCAAGGACTCCCCAACCATGATTTCAAATTTTCAGTCACCAAGAAAGAGCCAGATTCATATGCCAAGTTATTGGAGAAAGAAAACACACACATTCATACAATAGAGTTATCAAGAGGAAGCACAACCATCCCCCCCACGCACAAAAAAGAAGGGCTAGCTCGATCAACAAAAGCGAGAGGTAAACACGTAGGAGCTGCGGAGGCATCAAACAAATGACAGGGGAAAGTCCCAGAAAGAACAAATGTAATAGTGGCATTAAACAATCGGGAAATGGGGAGCATGTGCCTGCCACGACCACGACCAAACCCCCCACCATGGCCGCCGAGTCCAAAACCGCTTAGTCTAAGAATGAACAGAGGGAAGTTTTACTTGTATCACCAGTCCTCGAGCCACAATGATCATGAATGTCACGTGTATGGTTCCCTCACGAAGAATGCTTCAGCAGGGCATCGGAAGTAGCCGGTTCACCGAAGGGTTCATAGGCACCATTATAGGGGGTCCCATCCCTCGACTCCTAAGTAGGAGAGAAAGCCGCATATCAATTAAATCTCTTCGTCCCGAGTCTACAGAACTTGTCAGCTTGGCCCAAAGAGAGCATCAATTAGTCGTCACAGAGGAAGATGTAGAGGGTGTCAACATGCCGCACAATGGGAGTGAAAATGGTAAAGAGGGTGCTAGTGTAGATGTGTACATCTGTTGGCATACTCTATTGGGAGGCCTTTTAGAAACTAGGAATCGACCCGGGAAGACTTCGCCTCACCAATTGCACACTAATAGGATTTGCGGGCAAAAGGGTTAAAGCGATGGCCATTGTGGACATAGACATGATTCTAGGGGACCATGATGATAACCGAAGGTCATAAAGGATAGAGTTCACGATCCTCAAGCTCATCTTCATGTACAATGCGACACTCAGTCGTACATCTCTTAACAAATTCCAAGCAACGGTGTCCATCTACCATTCAGTCGTAGGAGAGTGTTCAACAAATTCCCATCCAAGAGAGTGTAGGGGTAGCCCGAGGACAACAAGCCGAGATCCAAGCATGCTATCTGACATGCTCAAGGAGAAATGAGTTTCCATGCTAGTTTGCCAAGGGTCGAGCGAACCCGGTCCCTCTGCTAACCCCAAAGAGGTATAAACCATCCTCGCCATGTTTTCTCAGTGGCATTCATGTTAACCTAGTGGCATTCATGTTAACCCCAAAGAGGTATAAACCAAGCCTTAATCCTGGTGTAAGTAGTAAGCCAAGCTTTAATCCCGGCCAAAACCAAATATCCCCCAGAAGAGAAGATGGTTATCGACGTGCTCATGTCAACAAGAAAGTTGCGCCCTTACATCATAGCCCATCTGACCCACGTGTTGTCCAAGCTTCCACTCCAAAGTCTATTCCACATACCCTCGATCTATAGGTGGTTGACTAAGTGGGTAGTCGAACTGTCAGATTTTTTAGATCCACTACAAAACCTCGATCGACCATTAAAGCACAAGAACTGACCGACTTCATTGTTGAAGCGAGTTTTCGCAAATCAATTAAATGGGAAGCCGCTAACAATCAGGCCACATGGACATTGTTCGTAGATGAGGCAGTGAACAAAGAAGGGAACATGGCAGAGTTTTGCTTACCTCCCCGGGGGGAGAACGTTTCGAATATGCTCTGAAGTTAATGTTCAAAGCAACCTACAGAGAAGAAGAGTATGAAGCAGCCATCACGGGAATAGAACTCACCCTAGCCAATGGATTCAAGAGAGTCATCTACTGCATCGACTCGGACGTCGTCGTGAAGAAAATACAGGGATCCTACAAAGCAAAGAAGGAAGCATGCTAGCATATGGCTCATGCGTGATAGCACTCGCCTCCATTTTGAACCATTTTTAGTTACAAGCGATTCCGCAAAGGTAAAACAACAAAGCAGATGGGCTAGAAAAGCTTGCTTCCAAGACACATCTAGAGCAAGATGATTGGGTATGGATGTAGACTAGAATACACATGGCAATCATCTTAGAAGTTTTGATCACTGAGGAACAAGGGGGGTAAGAAAGCGATTGGAGAACCCCAATTGATGAGTTTTTAACTAAAAGGGCAAGCCCTTCTAACCCCCGATAGAGAAGGATGCTTCAAGTCAAGGCCTCGCGATTCAACAAGGACCGAGACGTCCTTTACAAGAAAGGGTACATGACAATTTATCCTCGTGGAAGTTGATTACTTTACCAAGTGGGGGGAGGCGGAGCCGTTGACATCAACCATGGTGGCAAAGGTGAAGAAATTCCTATGGCAAAACATCATCTACCTTTTAGGCCTCCTGTAAGATACCATGACCTATCGCAGAGCACATTCCAATATTGAGAAACGCAAGACCCTCCGTGATGACCTTGGGATCTATCTCCATTTCACATTAGTCTCGCATCATAGAACCAATGGACAAGTTGATAAGGATCACACCTCTTAGTTATATGTAAAACGATCCTTGCAGCTTGATCGTACCTTCATGAGAACACAAGGATCGCACCTCTTGGGATCTATCTCCATTTCGCATCAGTCACACATCCAATGTCCTCCTTTCAAGCTGTAGCCTTTTGTTCTCATAAAGTTGATTGATCCTTGTAGCTTGACCGCGCCTTCTTTGTTGTCGCGATCAGGAATGGCATATGGCACAAGATCAAGAGGAGTGGTAGGGTTGTGCCCATAGACAACCTCAAATGGGGTCGTTCTTGTGGCTGAATGAATGGATCAGTTATAGGCGAACTCAATGAATGCAAGACACTTTTCCCACCTACGCAAGTTAGTCTAGAACAAAAAACAAAGTAAAGTTCAAAAGGTTTGACTCACTACCTCAGGTTGCCCATCGGTTTGAGGGTGGCATGTAGTGGATAAGAGGAGTTTGGTACCTAGCCTATCCCACAAAGTGGTCCAAAAGTAGCTAGGAAACTTAACATCACGATCGGAGACAATAGACTTAGATACACCATGTAGGTGCACAACTTCATCAAAGAAAAGATTAGGAACATGTGAATCATCATCGTAATGGCAAGAAATGAAGTGTGCCATCTTAGAAAACCGATCCATAACAACAAAAATGGAGTCTCTCTCTTTCTTAAACATAGGTAACCCTAAAATAAAGTCATATGTCTTCCCATGGTGCATTAGTAATGGGGAGAGGAGTGTATAGTCCATGGGAGTTAAGCTTAGATTTGGCTCGCAAACAAGTCACATATGAAGCACAAATTTTGTCTATCTCCCTACACATGTGAGGCCATAAGAACTGTTCCTTCATAGTATGCAATGTTTTAAACACCCCTAAATGTCCCATAAGACCCCCACCATGTGCCTCTTGCACAAGCAACCTACGAATACAACTACTAGGGATGCACAATCTAGTTCTTCTAAAAATATATCCACCATGCAAGTAATATTGTTCATTACTACCCTTAGATTTACATGCTTCAAAATTTAACAAAAATTAGCATCACAAGCATACAATTTTTTCATGAAAGCAAACCCTAGCATTCTAGCATCAAGTGTGGAGATAAAGGTATACCTCCGAAATAGTGCATCTATCACAACTTTGTCTTTGCACTTTTCTGCTTGATCACATAAGTTGTTGGGATGACTTGAACTTTGTTGGGTCTATTCTTATTGTGGTCCTAGTCTGTTAGGGTTGACTTGATACTATAAATAGTCTAATTTGTTTAAACCCTAGTTGTAATCTGAATTCTGTTTCCATCAATAAAATCAGTTCTCTTTCTGCCAGTGGACGTAGCTAACATCCTGTTAGTGAACCACTTAAATTTATGTTATTTCTTTGCATTTACTGTTTTTTGTTTGTCTTTCTCAATTCATTCTAACAAACTGGTATCAAGGCTTTGAGTTAACCGGGGTTTGTAATCTAGTGGGAAAGAAGTCTGCTTTGAATGTGAAGATCGACAACTTCACAAAAAGAAACAGTTTCAGTTTATGGTAGATCAAGATGCGAGCTTTGTTGAAACAACAAGGCTTGTGGGCGCTGTTATCGAAGGATAAGAAGGGCGATGCTGAGCTGGCTACTTTGGAGGAGAAGACACATTCAACGATCATGTTGTGTCTTGTAGATGATGTCATCACCGATGTCTCAAACGAAGAGACCGCCGCTGGTTTGTGGTTGAAGTTTGAGAGTCTATACATGACGAAATCTCTAACTAACAAGTTGCTCCTAAAGCAACGTCTGTTTGGTCTGCGTTTGCAGGAAGGTACGCAACTCAAGGATCATCTAAATCAACTAAACACAATACTATTAAAACTGCATAATTTTGATGTTAAAGTTGAAGATGAGGATGCTGTTTTGATTTTGTTGGGAAAGATACTGTCTCTCTGGAAGAGGTCATATTGTCTCTTCACACCAGAGAGATGCACCATAAGGAGAATGGTACATATACAAATAATCAGGCCTTTAGGTTAGTCACTAGTTGCGGTAAGGGACAAGGGAACATAGAGAAGACGAAAGATATATTCCGTTTTCAAAGGGTCCTAAGCCAGATGATGTCTGTAACTTCTGCAACTTCTGCAAGGAGAAAGGACATTGGAAGAATGAATGTCCAAAGAAGAAGAAGCAACAAGAAAAGAAATCAGGTTCTACAGCCGTAGTAGAAGGTGACACCAACTCTGAAGAGGATATTGCCCTAGTTACTGATGAGCATACTCATCACTCTGATGTGTGGGTTCTAGATTCCGAGGCATCGTACCATATATGTCCAAGGAGAGAGTGGTTTATAACCTACGAGCAGGTAGATGGTGGAAGCGTTTCTATGGCTAACCGTTTTGTGTGCAAGGTGGTTGGGATAGGCTCGATCAAGATACAAACACATGATGGTAAACTATTCACACTGAACAGAGTCAAGATTGTTCCATTTATGACGAAGAATCTGATATCTATGACTCTGTTGGACAATAGGGGTTTTAGTTTCAATGGTGAAGGTGGAGTTCTGTTTATCTGCAAGGATTTTGATGTGATTTTGAAAGGTGTCAAGCAGGATACTTTGTAACTTCTACATGGTTCTACGGTAACAGGTTCAACTAATGTTGCATCGTCAGAGGTTCACAAGGATGATATGAGTAAGTTATGGCATATGAGACTTGGTCATATGGGTGAAAGAGGGATCCAGATTCTGACAAAGGATGATGTTCTAGGTGGTCACAAGATCAAGAGCCTTGAAATCTGCGAACACTGTGTCTTTGGGAAGCTACACTGCATCAAGTTTCCTAAGGCTATTCATAGGACAAAAGGCACGCTAGATTACATCTACTTTGATTGTTGTGGTCCTTCTCGGGTTGAGTCTTTGTGATGCCATTGATATTTTGCTTCTATGGCTTATGAGTACTCAAGGATGACTTGGTTGATCATGATGAAGCATAAGGGTGAGGCCTTCAAGAACATCAAGCAATGAAAGACATTAGTGGAAAATCAAACTAGGAAGAAGATTAAGAGACTGTGAACTGATAATGGTCTGGAATTCTGCTCGTCTGGGTTTGATGAGTTCTATAAGGATGAATGGATTGCTCGACATCACATAATACGGGATACACCACAACAAAATGGTGTAGTTGAGCGGATGAATCATACATTACTAGATAAAGTTAGATGCATGCTCTCTAATGTTTGGTTAGATAGAAGGTTCTAGGCAGAAGTGGTGAGAACATTGTGTTATTTGATAAACCGTGGACCACACACATGCATAAAGTGCAAGTCACCTACTGAAATATGGTTACATAAATCTATTGATTACTCCAATCTGAAAGTTTTTGGTTGTACTTGTAACACCCCCAAAAATAACTTGGAAATATTACCGCTAGTGACCTCAGAATACATATTTGGGGTCACCCAAGGCTTATAGTTTTTATTGCAAATAAATATAACATTGTGAACTTTATTAAAATATCATGAAATGACCAAATAATGTTTCACACCGACGTTGCAAGTTACAAACTGATCCGCTCTACTTTGTAGTGCGTAACTAGGAGTTGTTACTAGCATTTGGGGTGCCATTTGTGTGTGTTTAGGACACAATTTAGGAGAATGGGGTTGTGGAGAAGAAGTGTTGATTTGGTGGTTTTGAGTGCTTAAATGAAGACTTAAAGAGATGGAGGCGAAGCCACAAGAGAAGACCAAAAGCGAGAACTGAAGACGCTACAGGAACATTTCCGCGGGCATGGAAGGAGACGCCGCGATCGTGGAAACACACAGAAGACGCAAGAGCTACAGAGACTTTTCCGCGGTCGCAGAATTCTTTCCGCAGTCGCGGCTACTGTTCACGCACAAGGAGCCGAGATTTCGTTTCGTCCTAGTTTTGTTTATTTTATTTTCTTTTTATCTCTTTTCTTTTATTTCCGTTTAAATCCTTTTAGGATATTATTTCCTATCTTTTGGAAACTAGGTTTGCTAGGTTATCTACATTTGTTAGTTAGCAGCCTTTCTCATTATTGAAGTTTACACATTATCGTTCGGTTTTTCCCTTAGAGTTTTTAGGCTTTGAAGACTATGAAGAACTAAGCAACCATTGCTTAGTCCGACGATTGAAGCCTTCGTTTGTATTTGGTTATGAGATTATAACTCTATTTCCTTTCCTTTGATTATATTGATTCTCTTTGTGCTTCATCCCATGATTCTTGCTGATTTGACTGGCCTGATCATCTAGTTGATATTAGTGATTATCTATTGCTAGGGTTTGGATATTTCTAGTTGAAATCCCTTATCTTGTGTAGCAACCACAATTTACACTTCCTGGTTGTGAATGTTTATTGTGAAGAGAATTGATTACATGTCGAGTATTGACGGGTTGTTAAGTATTGCATGTAGCCTGGTTAATTCATATGCTTACTGCTGCCTTTAGATTGAATCTTGATTGTTTATTGGTAAGTATTTTCAGGGCTGGTTGACCTGTCTATATACATAAGATCGGGCATGAATATTCATGGGTAGGAAATTGAGATAATCTAGGATCAATCAATCAAACTGAAGTGTGGATATTTGTCTGGCTAAGTTACTTCTCACCCATTGACTACATCTTTTGCTTTGATTTACTTTATTATGTGACACAAATCAAAATCCCCCTTTTTGTTACTATTGGCATACAGCCTTTACACTTAGGAAGATTGCTTACCTCCCTGTGGGATCGATCATTATTTACCCTACTATATTAGTTAGGTTTTTGAGGTTTACTTTGATAGGCACTACGACTTTAGCCTAATCACAAACGGTAATTGAAACCATATAGAAACAAAACGTATATTGTAGCAGA
This sequence comes from Rheum nobile, assembly GCA_027886185.1. Classification (NCBI taxonomy): domain Eukaryota; kingdom Viridiplantae; phylum Streptophyta; class Magnoliopsida; order Caryophyllales; family Polygonaceae; genus Rheum; species Rheum nobile. Next base: position 6,109,182 of record WOAB01000490.1, on the reverse strand, counting down.
AGTCTTTAAAATATATAAAACGCCATAAAGGGGTTTTGAACCGTATAAATCTCATTCCAGGATCCTCAACCTTAAGGAAACACTCAAAATATCAATTGCCTTCAACGTCGGGGATTTTCCTTCTCACAGCCGAGGAAATTTACCTAATGTGCCATCCGAGACAGATGACACCAACCAACCATGCAAAGAAAAAATAACGGTTGGTTAGTCCAATGAAAGACTACGCAAGGGTATGAAGAAAATGTTCTAAGTAGTCGTATTAAGTTACAACAATCACTTTTCGAATAATAGCTGATAGACGATATTAACTTTAATACTTCTACGGAAATACAAGAAAAGGAATGATTCAAGAGAATGACTCCAACGGAATTGAGTCTTATAGGAAACGTATGCAATTGTTTGGGAACGTTTAAGTTTTCACACAAGTTTATAAAAACGACCTTGATTATTTGGGTCCACGACCAACCTCACCGCGTACTGCGAATCTAGATTGGAAAGAGGACCTACTCTAACAAGAGTCCGGGCGGGTTCCACGTTGTACTTCTCGCCCGAGGGTATATTAATTATGTGCGTAAAAGCACTTATCTTATTTACTTTCAAAAGCGTACATTCACGTTAAGGCTTTTAATTCACATCATCTTGATAGTAAACCACATAAATATGTGTTCTTTCTCTGCGTTTACTGTTTCTTGTTTGTCTTTCTCAATGCGTTCTAACATAAGGGAAAGCCTCTATAAACTCCACCCACTTGGCATGCCTCTTGTTGAGCTTGCTTAGGCCTTTGAGGAACTTTAGGGCCTCATGATCCGAGTGAATCACAAACTCACGTGGAAAGAGGTAATGTTGCCAAGTCTTGAGAACACGAAGAAGGGAAAGCAACTCCTTGTCGTAGGTGGGGAAATTGAGTTCAACTCCTTTCATTTTCTCACTAAAGACGGCAATGGGACGAACATCTTGCAGGAATTTCCTGAATTTGAGCCACGACCTCCCAAGCAAAGGATGGCAGACTGACATTGGAAACACATCACAAATCACTTCATCTTCATACCCTTCTATGGAACACTGAATTTGAGCCAGTTCTTTCACCTTAAGAGGAGTAGAAGAATTAAGCCAGCATAGAGTAATAAATTGATGATGAGGGATATTATGAATTTTAAACCGAGATACAACCTCTTGGTCTATGATGTTGCAACAAGATCCTCCATCAATAATCACACTACACAGCTTACCTTGGATGAGATATCTAGTGTGAAAAATGGTATCACATTGATTAGGAACACTAGGAGCTTCATTGGCAACCAATGCTCTATTAACCACAAAGTAATTGCTAGTGGCTAACACCACATGCATCTCCTCTTCTTTTTCTTGAACCTCCTCTTCCTCATCATCCGACTCATACTCGCCTTGAGTGTTCTGAAGAACCTGCCTCCTAGTAGAGCCATCTTTGGAAAAATGTCATCGGCCTAAGCACTTGAAACACTTCAAATCCCTAGCTCTAGAAGTGCCATCACCCCTTGGTTGTTGGTTGGTAGAAGGGGCTACTCTTCTTTGTTGAGTTCTTGGATCCTCATTCATAGGTTGTTTTCGCCTTGGTGGTGGTGTAGAAGAGATAGAAGTGGTGGAATTCCATGTCCAGTTGGAAGATGAGAGAGTTCTGCTCCTTTGGAGGTTACCAACACAAGGTTATTGTAATGGAGAACTTCTTCCATAAGGGTACCTCTAGGAATGTGTTGTATTCCTACATGAGAAGCAAGATCATCATTCAACCCCGAAATGAACTTAGAAATGACATATCTTTTAGGAAAGCGGATTCCGGATCAAAACTAATCATCGGGCACAAACCTCTCACGAAGAGCTTGCTTGAGCTATTGCCAAGTTTGGATGGTTGGATAGCTTTTATAAGCCCTCTCCTCGTTCTCTTCTTACCACCAAGAATAGGCAAAGTCCGTGAAGTGAATTGTAGCTATGGACTCCTTTTGAGCATCGTGGTAACCACTACTACAAAAATGCTATTTTATCCCGTGATAAAATAATCCGGACGTCATATATATGGTATAATAGGGGGTCAAGACACTAGAAATTTTAATTTTCTTTTAAAATTTGTAGTAATATTAGCAAATAACCCGGATATAAGGGAACACGCCTGGGTTATTTGAGTGTGCACCTCCTTAAGCCATGCACGAGAATAACACGAGCGTTTTTTTGCTTAATATATCCGTTTTATTAAGTTATGTAATTGAAGAAAATAACCCGGATATTTTTAGTCGAAGCACGCCCGGGTTATTTAGTTATGTGTTTCTGAAGTGCGATCATCATATATCCCGGATATGTGAGAATTCGGATTATTTAATAAATTTGGTGATAATATAGATGCCGGATATATACACGCCCGAGTTTTTTTTCTTAAGAAAGAAAGAGTTAGATTACGCCTCTGCCTTATAGAACAATACTCTAAACCCTAAGTTGTGCGTTCTTCATTCGATGCTGGTGGAACGCTCAATTTCTTCTTTGATTGCTTCATCTGGTCGGCTCTTGTTTGTCTATTCTTCAAATCCTTCAATTCCATCGATAACGGAGTTTGAGCTACTCGAAAAATCCTTCTTCGATGCCTCCATCTGCTACTTCGAAATTGCTTCATCTGGTGGAACGCTCTTGACAAGCTTGAGTCGCTCTTGTTGGTCTCCTTCTTCGATTCTGGCCTTCATCTACTGCGTTTCTGCCGGTATTCGAATTTTCTCCAATTCCTTATATCTATTGCGCTCATTCTAGATCTCTCTCTCCATTATTTTTCAGTTCTTTGTTCCCGGCACCAGACAGACCAATAAGTCCATCAACTCGCGTTGTCGTCTTCCTGTGCTCAATCCTGGCTGTTAGCTACAAGCTATGCTTATGAATTTTAATTCACCAGTTTGTGACTGTGCTATATGTTGTCACTGTAGTTGCTCATTTCTCTTGTTCTCTGTAGTGATCAAGGTGACAACCCCAATCGCCATTGTAGTTGCTCATTTCTCTTGTTCTCTGTCGTGATCGTCGTCGTTCGCCGAAGAATATTTGCCACCTCCGTGGTCTTCTTCGTCCGAACCAGCCTGCACTTGTCGGTGGTACTCGTTCAACTTCCAGGTTTGGTTTTCCCCAAAGCTAGGGTTTTGGTATTCGATCTAATTATGCACAACCCTCTCAGTCTCTTTGTTTTTTCGGAATGTCTTGTTCTGAAAGATATGCCCTATATATTGAAATAGAATCTGTTTAAGCCTTCTAGTCAATAATTGGATAACTTTTGGCTTGGTTGCAGCTTTGGGAATTTCTCTCCTCGCCCAGCATGTTCTTGATTAAGCACATTACTAGGTTGCTTGCCTCTACTATTACTCACCTATTTCTCTCAAGCAATTATAAATAAATAAACTCCGTGCTTTTTGTTGTTGTAATTCTGTGGTTTACTTGATTGTTGAATGACTTATGAATTCGTGCTTCTTTTATTTACCTCTTTGAATTTCTATCACTTATGTAGGAGAGTTCTTCGTGCTAAGAATCAGATCTCTTGTCACCTACCATAAGTTCATAACTCCATGGAATATGAAGACAGAGGCAAACGCTATTGGTTTGGGGTGGATCCTGATGTTATTTCTTATAACAATGTGATCAAGGTGCTTTTGTAGCTGTTGTCCATCTAATAATACAAAGTTATGCTTACTGTGTGGAATTTGCTTTTGTAGCTGTTGATTTGGTTTCTTTCTATTGGTTTAGTCATGATCTAATCAAATGACCTTTTTTGTTGATTTGGCTTATTCAGTTAATAGCAATTTTCTAAATTTTGATTCCTTTAAAGAGAGAATTTTTATAAAAGAAAATATTTTCTGATGATTTTCATTTCTTCCTATTGGTTTACTATTTCAGGATAGAAACTTCTCAATGGTTGTTTGTTGGTAGACATGTTTACATTTTTTCCTCTAGGGATATGGATGGTATTGGGGATGTTCCCTTTTAATGATTGATTTGGTATGAATTAAAATGGGCAGTGGTTTTCCTCTTTGACTGCATTTCGTTCCCGGAATCCATCTTCGGACCAACAATGAGCCATTCAAGGTCCTTTTCTTCTTTCTTTGTTTTAGCTGCTGCTATTTTTATATCATGAATTTTGATAATTGGTTTCATTTTTATGAGGTTAATTAGGGCAATTCATGAAACAGGAGGAGATGCAAAGATTCACAGCATGTATTGGTGATTTGATGAAAAAGAACAACCTATATGCATCCCAAAGAGGACCTATTATTCTATCACATGTTTAATATCTATACTCAGTTCCTAGAGATTATATAACTGAGTTAAACTATTATCTGAGTTTGATATATTAACAGATAGAAAGTGAATATGGAAATGTGGAGTCTGAATATGGAGCTGCTGAGAACCCGTACGTCAAATGGGCAGCGAACATGACGTTGTCTTTGGACACGGGGGTGTCGTGGGTGATGTGCCAACAAAAAGATGCTCTTGATCCCATTGTGAGTGCTTAATATGTCGTTTGTTCAGAACAAGATTTCGTCATCTACTTGTGTTCAGATTTGAGTTGTTTCGTGATATTTTTCCAAATACTCTTGTGGTGAGTTGTTCTTGGATTCATAAATCATTTGTAGATTAACACGTGCAATGGGTTTTATTGTGACCAATTTACGCCCAATTCCAATCAAAAGCCAAATTGTGGACTGAGAATTGGAGTGGATGGTAAGATATGCTAGTTAAGTAATACTTCACTATCAGTACTAATAAGAGTGACAATTTGTTTTATACATGTTTTCATATTCACTGTTATGATGTTGATCTCATAGGGTTACTTCATTGGGCATTCCCATTCCATACAGACCATCATTGGATCTTGTGTTTGCAGTTGCACACTGATACGGTCCCTACCAAGCCTTGGGCTAATCATGACATCATCACTTACACTAGAAGGAAGAAACCAGGAAAGCCATATGCATCTATTAATTATGTTGCTGTTCCCTAAACTATTAATTACTTGTTTTTTCCCAAGAGTCTAGTACAGCCCTTTGGCTTAGCTAACTGCAGACCCCCTCATTATTATGTAGTCTGCTCATTTTCCCTCTACTTACTATTTAAGGTTAAACATGATGTAAGGAGAAGACATCCAATTTTGAAATATAATTCAGATATCAGTTTCCTGGAATTTCCTGGAATTTCCAGTGGTTTCCTCTTGGCTATTCTCTAGTCTAAGAGTGGTTCTTATCACACACTTCTTCCAAAGAGGAGGAATCATGCAAAACTATTATATGGTATAAGCTATTCAATAGTATCATGGTGGAATTAACTTTGGCATGACTTCATACAGACCCTTTATCAGTACAACTTATGATTATAATGCTCATATCAATGAATATGGTATTCCTCTCTCAGTAGTCTACCAAATTTATTGACCAATGAATTTTGTTAAGATTGATATCCATCTTCTAGTTCCTTAGGTATTGTTCATCAACCTAAGTGGGGCCATTTGAAAGAGCTGCATAAAGCTATAAAGATTTGTGAGGAGGCCATAGTGGCAACTTATCCAGTGTATTCTAGTCCTGCTCCAAACATAGAGGATATATACTAACTCATATCAGAAAATGTATCAATCATGATGTATAAAATCTATGTTTTTAATTGTTTAATTATCTTAAAAATGGTATGGTGCTCCCTGTTTCAGATCACAGTTTATAAAACAGAATCAAGGTTATGTGCAGCCTTTCTCGCCAATGATGACCCTCAATCAGATAAAACAGTGAATTATAATGGGAAATCGTATTGGTTGCTTGCTTGGTCTGTCAGCATCTTACCAAGCTGTAAGAATGTCACCCTCAATATGCAAAGGTTTGTCTCTTTGAATATTATAATGTGTAGTTTTGTGTAATTTTAGATATAGTCGTTGGTTTAGTAAATGATTTAAGGAACCAGTTGGTATCTCAAAAGCAGATGCATTTGTGAAAGCTGGCTTATTGGAGCAAATCAGTAGCACAGCTGATACTAGTTCTTAAACATATGCACTAATACTAGTTCTTATTGGAGCAAATCAGTAGATGGCTTATTGGAGCAAATCAGTAGATGGCTTATTGGAGCAAATCAGTAGCACTAATACTGGCTTATTGGATCATGTGATTCAATCAAGTATATGCACTAATACTAGTTCTTAATCATATATAGTTGCATGGATTTATGTGTTTCAAATATGAATTTGAACATATATCTATTCTGAATCTCCAATTTTGTGCGCATAAGTGCAGGATGTGTTGTCTCTATGAAAGGGAGTGAACTATGCAAGGAGTACTAAAGGAGACTTAGTACCTACTTTTGAAAGTATAAGGGTGTAGACTGATTCGAGATCAAGAGATTGGCAGTGGGAATGAAGAATCATAAGGGGTGCTTTTGTTGATTCAAGTGTTACTTTTTTTAGGTGATGAATTGTGAATTGTGAATTGTTATTTTCCCGTTTCTAAACAAGTATGCATTGTGCCTTAATATGATTTTAGTGTTGTTTTTTCTTTAGTTGGTTTATTCAAGTACATTTTCAAATTAGGTGAACAATGTTACATTTTTGTAATATTGGCATGTTGTGTTGGAATGTGATATGACATTGCATTTTATCATGGTTATTACATATTTTTGTATGGATTTTAGAGTGGTTAATGCGTTGAGAAGATGCACGATTGGTGCATTTTAAATACAGGCTAAAAATATACAAAAACGAATCGGTCTCTTATTATTAAGGCATTATATAACCCGGACCTAAAAACACCCGGGTTATATAACATATTAATATCATGACAATATAACCTGGACCTTCAAATACCCGAGGTATTAAGAATCCCTTAAAATGTGATGCTGATGAGACTTTTCAAATACCCGGGATAATAAGCATCCCAATCCAAATAAGCCTCAACATTTGATGTTCTGGCATAAGGTACGTTAAACCGTCAACTTTATACCATGGTAGTGATCACGGCTCCATCTCATCCAATTGTCATCCTCTCAGGTCTTGGCATTGCACTTGGGGAGGTGGTTCTTGGAGCTTGTGGAGTTGCTCACTTGGAGGAGGGAATTCTTGCACATTGCGCCTAGGCATCATGATTGGGGAAGTGGGAGGTTGATATTGTTGATACATAGGCCTCTCTTGGTTGATATGCTCACTGTGATTTGCAAGGTTAGTTCTCATAGGTAATGAATCATGAATTGAACTGGTATAATGATCCTCACCCAAGTGTTGGTGTAGGTTCTCTTGGTTGTAACAGTGAGAAGTGGCAGCCTCATCATGGATGGATAGTTGAGTGAAGTTGTAGTGTATTATCCCAAGAAGCTCATGTTCATTGTGAGGTGTTGGTGGGTAACCATCATAAGAACCATTGGTCCTTACCCAACTCAGCCTTTGATCAATCTTATCCTCCACCGAGTGCATGAAGGTGGATTGTTATTATCTTAGTCGAGTAATCAGTTTCTCCTCAAGGGTTTGCATGGCTTGTTGAAGGGATTGTATAAGCATAGCCATAGTAATTGGTGGATCACTCGGTTGGCTAGTTGCCACTCCCTTGCCTCGGTCCTCTTAGTCAGAACTCATCTCTCCTAAACAAGAATAGGGAACAACAAGAACCATGTAACCAAGAACATGACAATATAGAGGACTACCTTAATATGGACCTTCACAACACAAGGAAGCCAAGTATTGAAGTTTACCCAAAAACTTAGATTGTAATGCATGCACAAAATTTAGGGTTTTGGCTAGGCTTTGTGTTTGGGATCAAGAAAGCATCCAATTCAACAAGTCCATATGCACTTTAAAGATGATGCAAGATCACAACAAGGCACACAAGAAGGTACTAACACTTCATTTTTACATTGATCAAACAAACAAGAAACTTTCTAAATTTTTTGCCTTGCTCGAATTCATTTTGTTGTTGGGTCTGAGTTATTCCAAGCCCCGACCTCTCTTTATTTTACTTTCATCGGGTTCGAGTTTTTCCAAGCCCAACCTCTCTTTCTATTCGAGTAGAAATTTTCTGTTAAGGACAAAACTTTTGTAACAACTTTGTTATAAAATCGTAAACACTTTCAAGTTGTCAACACCATATGACTTCAACAAACTTAAGTAGCTTTCCCGTATTTTACGTTCCTTAATTTTAATCATTCAATCAACAAAAGTACACAAGTAAATGTTGAATGTGATGCAACAAATAGAGGAGTTAATAGGGGAATGGTTCGGCTATTTCAAGAGTTTCAATAACTCACTTGAATTAAATGGAAGTGATAAATGAGGTGGGTTTTTAATTCAATGAAGCTGGTTACTTTATAATCAGTTTAAGGCACATGAAAGTTTGTTTTTAACCCTGGTTCACACAACAAAGGCAGCAGCAAAACAGATCAAACATCAAGGCTAATAAAGCAAGGAAACGAGCAAACCAAGTCTGATAAAGTTTCAACTTCAAAACAACTTGGTTTGCGCGACTTACCTTGTGTTGCTTTGATACCACTTCATAAGGATCGCGCCTCTTGCTACTCAGTTCAAGGTAAGTTGATCCAAGCTTTGCGTCTCCAAGTATAGGGTTTGATTGATCCTTCCTTCAAGATGATTCTTGGCGAGAAAGTGGTGGTTTGGTGAAAAAGATGGATTGATCTTTTTGGGTTGATTTTTTTGGATATTTTGAAGGATAAGTATGCTAATCTCTCATGGATATAATGCAACGCTCAAGGTTAGAACAAGATCTAAGAGACTCGAGTTATGACACAGTCAAAAGACTTCGATCAACACTCCATGCAACACACGTGCCAGGTTGAGTTTCTTGGAAATTCTTTGAAGATAAAACTGAGTTGTTCCCTGGTTTTTGATTGATTAAAAATGTGCCTAATAAGTGGAAAAGTAAAAGCTATAAATAGCCAACAAAAAGAAAGCCAAAACGCAAGACCTTCACATGGTCGCTGACGTTTGAAACGTCATAAGGACTTAACTAAGCAAAGCTGCATAAAGTCTATTAAAAACCCATCATATGAAAGGTCATTGGTTGATAAAGACGCAACATAAATATAGAAGTAAATGCACGAGCCAAGTGGATGGTGGCCTCTTTGGATCAACCCGGATGAGCCTTGATCAAGGTCATCGGACCAACTTCATCATCCTCCGGCACTCCTTGAGCCAAAAGACCCTCCATGAGTCTATCTTGGAGTCTAACATCTTGGGCTCGAGTAATAACACTAGGAGGGTGGTCATGGCCTTGGTTTAATGGATGAACTCTTGCGGCGGCGCGAGCAAGTGATTGTGTGAGGCGTGGCTCGAGCGCAGTGCACTTCCCTCGGTGCACTTGGGATGTATGGTAGGCATATAACCAAGATGGTCCATGGGTGTTGTCTTGTCCGAGGGAAAGTAGCTCGAGTTTCATGTGGCTTTGCTAGGACTTGGGCGCCAAGGAGGGCTTGCAACGAGAGGCGCCGAGATGAGCGTTGGCAAGGGCGTCGAGGTTAGTGCAAGCATTGGAGACTGCATGGCTTGAGCATCATGATGGTACATAGTCACATTACAAGTGGAAAATGCGAACAAGAAGATTTGAACGGGCTGAAAAGGAACATAACTTAGGCGCAAATGTGTTGGGTAGAAGTCCTTCCTCTAGTCTTGTGGGACGGTCGGACAACTTCAAAGCGAGGAACGAGAGAAACCCCTTCGCCTTAACCTATGGGGTAGAAGCCGTAGTCCTCGTGGAGCACATATTCCCAAGCAAAATAATCCTCCACTATGGAGAAGAAGATAACAATGCGAGAATAAGACATAAAATTCAGTTCAGAGACAAAATGCAAGAAATAGCATAGATACGTAAAGCAGTGGACAAGGGCAGGATAGTTGAGTACTATTTCAGGTGGATTAAGTATGAGGACTTGATCCGTTTTATATATGGAGTATGTGGGTGAATGCAACATGTTTTTTGGTAGAATATTCAACAAAGGTTTAGAAAAGCAAACTCTTGAGAGTTTTGACTTGTGTTGTATTGAAAGGATGTATTGCAATGTGTGTTGTTGCAAGAGAAGAATAGCTTCCTTACATAGAGGTGTATGGCTTTTCCTCGTAGACATAAGATTTTGAAAATTACAAGATAGGTAATCCCATGTATGCTTGTAAATACATTAGATAATATAGATTATCAATTTGCAGGAACCTTCTACCCTTCTTTCCCTGGTTCGTTCATTCCTATCCACTCTTGAGATCGCTCCCAAAATCTGCAGGAATTTCCTCACCGTAGATTAAATCATCCAAGCATACGATATTCCCTTCAATGTCCAGGACCTTCTTTACTCCTATACCTCTCAACATGTGTTCAGCAAAGAGTCACATGCAAGTCGAGAGCTGGGAATCCGTGTTTGGTGATTGACGCCACTAAAAAAGATAGAGGGTGGCCAGATATGTTCTTCTTTGTAAATATGTCTCCTCTGGGGCTTGATTGTGATTTCTCACACCATTCATGGGGAAAATAAGGTATAAAATTATTTCAATTTTCGTCTCTATCCGCTTCATGTGTTAACATGCATCTCACTTCCCTTTGTTCACATTTAACCTATAAGCTCTCCACCTTACAGACGAGTCAGCGGAGATTACTAAGAGAATTCTCGCCATCTCAGTGCAAGAACAAACTTTTGTGGAGACTCCATTCGAGGACCCCCCCCCCCCCCCCCCCCCCCCCCGCGGAAGAAGTTAGACCTTCACCTACCATAGAAATATGTAAGTCCTCTTGTTTTGTTTCAACAGAGTCATGATGTCATGTTTTTATCTTCTCATCGCATTGTCCATTTCGCAGGTCCGCATCGACAAGATCTGGATAATCCAGTTCTACCGCCGACAAGATTGTGGCAAAGAAGAGCAAGGCGCTAGGCGATAGTTCATTTGCCAACACACCAGTCGTGATTCGCAAGGACCTGCAGAAAGCTCCCAAGGTCACCCGTACTTCAGAGAGGCATGAAGAGATCGTTGTGAGTAAGGGATCGTCTTCTTCCAACACATTATAGATGTTTAAAGAGACACTTGCTATGTAGTGGTAGGTAAGAAGACATCAACTTGTTTTTATTTCACCTATAATGTAGAATAATATGTACTAATCTTTTTGCTGATAGGGTCTCCAATCGATAATGTGCGCCTGGGAACGCATCAGGGACATCTCTTCGCAAAAGGAAGGGCTAGAGAGCATGTCTGAGCTATACACAAAGACGATGGACTCCATTTATGTGAAGCATTTCGAGTTTTCACAAAACGTCAAGCCCTATAACAACAAGATTATGATGCTTGAAGAGGATACGTTCCGGTTGAGGGATGAGAAGCAAAAAGTGTCAGAGGATTATGAGAAGCTAGTGGTGGATCCAGACGAGGAGGAGACCTACTACTTCTAGTTGGATCATGTCGAAGAGATGGAGGACTATGCTGCAGGAAAACATGTCGAGTGAGATGATGTGGATGAGAGGGCAACATTTGACACCATATATCCTTCTTCTCCTACGTTCCACAACAATACCCTCAAGAAGATAAAGGGGGTCGATGTTTTCGACAACAAGGTGCCCGGCCCAGCAGCTGGCGAAGAGATGCATGATCCTCTAACTTCCTCATAATTGCTTTTGTTGATGAGTATTTTGAAACTTGATGGTTTTTGGCCACTATTCCCGGTGTGGTAGTGGTGGATATTCTGGCCCACCATTCGTGGTGGTTGACTTTGTTTGCCCCATTTTTGGAAACGTGTTTTAAGTAGTTTCTTGCATAGATTGCTTAGTTTGCTTTTGCAGGTCTTGCCTATGGCTGAGATCCAATTCCAATTAATGGAGAATATGGTAGATTACGATGAAGGCAACAATCACATCATAGGAGAAAAAGTTGCAATGAACGCGACGAGGATAACGATAGAGGATCGCGTTTATGAAGATTTCGACACATTGTAGGCGAAGATGTGTATTCCCTTTAAGGTAGAGGCAAGAATAATGTCGTAGAGACATAGATAATGTCGTGGCAACATGTATGCTGCTGGGGAAACTGTAGTGTCGAATAGACAATGTTAATGTCGTTCGAGACAATGATAATGTTGTACAGACATGTATGCCGTTGGGACATGGTGTCGTAAAGACAATTTTAATGTCGTTGAGACAATGATAATGTTGTAGAGACATATGTGCCACTGGGGCGATAGCGTCGTAGGTGCCGCTGAGGCGAGTGTGCTTAAGTCAACTTAATGTGTTGGAGTAGCGATCATTTTTGGCGGAGAGTTACAACATTGTATACTGACTGAATACAAATCTTTTATTCATTTAGTGTGCGTTATGATGTAGCCAGAAGATGGCGTTATCATGTTAGCACGGGTACAATGTAGCTTGCTAGACATCATGTCGGGTTTTAAGTGTAGACCGGTCATTTAAAGAGCACGTCACGACGCGAGAAGATCGCGCTGCCATCAAGGGGGTCGACGAAAGATTTCCTTATAATTGGAAATGATGCATTGGATGCTCCCCAAGTTAATTTTAAGGTATACTAGAGGACCTTCTTTTCAAAGCAATGTGTCGGAGTAGGCCTGGGGCCTTTCTCATTATAGCGAGTAGTTGTAATTGTAAGGCAATAATATAAAAAATGGATACTTTGAATTTTATTAAGTAAGCAACATGCGTAAGTAATTAAAGGGAACTAGTTTAGAAATAGTATTTCTTAAGGCGTGTAGCGTTCTGGGTTCTCATCACCGATATGCCATCAGTCGAAGCCAATTCGTAGGCGCCTTGTCCAACTAATTTGGTGATTTGATACGGACTCTCCCATGTAGGCCCAACTTCCAAGCATTTTCTTCTCTCATGTTCTGGAACAAATTCCGTAAGACCTAGTCGTCGATCTAAAACGTCTTCAACCTCATGTTCCGATTATAGCTTTGAGCGACCCTTTGTTGATACGCCACTGACCTGATCGCACCATCATCACGCAGTTCATCTATCATGTCGAGCATATTCGTCATGAGCGACATGTTTTTCTCTTCATCTAGGAGACGGTAAGGTGCGGTTGGAACACAAAACCTCGACGGGCAAGACAATTTTGCTACCGAGTACTAAGTAGAAATGTGTCCTACCTGGTTTCCGTCATTGGCATTGTACAGACCACCTGATGGATAGCGACTCATCTGACCAAAATGCCTTTTGCTTTATTGAGCTTCTTTTTCATGTTTTTGATGATGACTTTGTTGTTGGACTCGGCTCATCCATTAGCCCATGGATAGCGAGGTGTCAACGTCATTAGCTTGATGTTTAGTTCATGGAAGAAATCTCACATCCTGTTTCTAATGAACTAGGGCCTGTTATTGCACACGTTGGTGTTTGTGACACCAAACTTGCATAAGATATTCCCTTTGATGAAAAGGATCACATGTGTGTCCTTGATTTCTTTAACGCATCGTCTTTAATCCATTTTGAGAAGTAGTCAAGCATGGAAAGCATAAAGACATGTGGGCCCGAAGCTGGGCTAGTTTCCCGATGATGTCCATCCCCCACTTCATGAAGGGCCAAGGGGATGATATTGGATGTAGTGTCTTCGATGGTGGATGACATATTGCGCCATGTCTCTGACAGGTGTCGCACCTCCTTGCATATTCGGTAGAGTCTTTCTTCATAGTGTGCCAATAGTACCCTGCTATGTTGGCCCATAAGTCTAGGGTCCTTCCTCCAGAATGGTTGCCACATTCTTCTAGGAGACACCTTAAGTAATACCATGAAGTTGACCATTTTGGAAACATATCAACTCTAAGAATGAAGGTGGACGCTTTGGCACGGGGCCTTTGCAGTTCTTTCTTGTCTAAGGGAAACTCCTCGTGTTTGAGAAAGTTATAGAGCGATTTGACTTAAGAATTGAGGTCGCCAACATAATTGACACGTTGAGTTAGCAACGTGTCAACGAGTTTATTGATGGCAGACACCTAGACATGGAGAAAGGGGATATTTTCATATTCTCTTGGATCTACGATTGAGCCGAGGTTGGCCAATGTGCCAGCTTCTACGTTGTTGTCTATGGAAACCTATTTAATTTAAAAGGTGTTGGCCAATGTGCCAGCTTCTGCGATATTCGTAGTTTATAACAAGGCCTGTACTTCTTCATATATCACCTTGTTCTTTTCTGGTGCGAACTTCCTTCTCTTTTACTTGACCGTTGGGTGTTGCGGGTCAACGTTGAGCTTTTGCATGTTCACATTGGAGATGATCCCCGTCATATCTTCATGAGTCCATGCGAAGCATGCATTATTGCAAGAAATCGACTAGACATTTTTTGATCTCGTCGGGAATATCAGAGCTTATTTTCACTTTACGACTTGGCTTGTCTCAATCCAGAAACACTTTGTCGAGTTCGGGAGGCTCCGATTTTGTGTAATGCATCGATGTCTTATATTCAGCTAATTTTTATGACGTCTTCCTCATTTTCTGCTTCTTTGCGACCATTGGTTTCAAGGAGATTCCAACACTCATTTGGCAACCTTTGCTCTCCCTTTTTCTCTTGTACTCCCCACTTGGTTGGGAACTTGATGGTCTGATGGTAAGTGGAGGGAACATATTTCATCAAGTGTTTCTATGGTCTTTCTAGAATCACGTTGAATGGGGGTGGGCAATCTATGAACAGTAACTTAAGTTGCAAATTCACTCCGCTTGCGTAAGTTGTCAACGTGATCTCCCCCAATGAGTTGCTTACTTTTCCGCAGAATCCAACAAAACGAGTTGCTTCTTGATAATATCTTATTTGTCCAGGCCAAGACTGTGTAGGGATTCAATCATCAACATGTTCGTAGAGTTGTCATTGTCTATCAGAACGCATCTCACCAAGCAATTACCGATTGTAAGAGATCAATGTTCTAAAAATCCCCGCCTAGGCCCCGGCTAGGCTCTAGGCGGTCACCCTCCGCCTAGGACCCGCCTAAATCCGCCTAGGTGAGAAGAATCCACAAATGTTGTGGAAGAAGCAACATCTTAGAAGATGATGGTTGCATATAACATGATTTTGGGTTAGGCTTTGTAGAATAAGGCCCATAATATAACATCAAATCTCATCCCAACATAGTTTTATAAAGATTAATTGATTTGGAAGAACATAATCAAATAATCACATGGATCATGCATTCATTTTTAGTCCGCCTAGGCCCCCGCCTAGGCGCTAGCCCCCCCTCACCGCCTAGATCCCGCCTAGAGACTTTTAGAACATTGTAAGAGATATGACGAGGCTATCGTGATGTTTGACGATGATTGCTTCAGTTTCATCGAACGTGATGGGCATGTTGTCCGACGCCTTTTTGGCAACGGCAAATGGCTTATTGAAGCCCGCCGTCTTAGCATGGCGTTTGGTGGTGGAGACGAACATTCCACATTTCTCTAACCCTCTAGTGATATTGTTCACAATCTTGGCATGTGGAAGAGGAGGCGGCGATGCCTCTTCCCGTTTGTCATGGTCTAGGGTTGCCCTTGCTCTGTCTGAGATTAAGTTGTTGAGGTACCCTTCAGGAGCAGCTGTGCTACTTCTCTCCGCAACGCATTCGTCGGTACTATGTCCCTCGTGGCGATGGAAATCACACCATTTGTTCGCGACTTTCTTTTTCATGGGATTTTTTGGCTTCCTTGGCCATCTTACGATGTCTCGAAATTTTGTCTTGGCTTTGACCATGCCGGTGGGGCTGAAGGTGAAGGAATACCGGTGAAGATGGGGATAGGCTCCCCAATTGTATTGCCAGTCATTGCGTACATTGTTTACTATGCGATTTCCAGAGTTTAGGCAAAGATACAGTTTGTAATGAGAATCACCCTTGTTGATGCGTTTGTTGGCCCATACTAGATCACATGGCTCCTCTTGGATGAGATCGTCTTGTTCAAAGAGGATGAAAGCCATGGTTTTGGCTTGGACGTCTTCAAACTTCTGGAATGGGTACTTGGTCAGATCTTGATATAGCTCTGACTTTTTGTACAATCCTCTCAGGAATGCTTCAATGGCGGTGGATGTGTCACACTGAGGTATCAACAGTTTCTCATCGTTGAACTTGTTGAGAAACCCTCTCAATGTCTCTCTTGGGCAATGAGCTAGCGATGCTATAGAGGTTACTAGACTGCATTCAGAGTGTTCAACTATTGGAAACTGAATCATGAACTTGTTGATCAATACGAAACGAGAGGAGATACTCTTGTTTGTATGATCAAAAAGTTTCGATAACATCACCCAGTGCCCAGGGGAGATGTTAAAGAGTTATATCATCAGGTTCAATGATGAGAAGGTTTCGATACCTCGCTGCGACTCCCCGACTGCCATAGAGGCACTAAGGCGGGTATATTCAAGATGTCGAAGCTATATCACGATCTGAAAAAAGTACCCATGCCAGAAATTCAAGTATGTTCGAGCCAAACTCATGGCATACATTCGACTGGAAGCTAACGGTCTCGCACCAGAGAAGCCGTAGGAGCCATCGCGTTCAAGCAAGCCCGTCAATAAGACCGAGACGCGTTATAAGCCCTATCCACGACCAAAGCCTAGCAATCGTACGGTCAACAATATCAGAGACAATGGATATGGCCGCTACAATGACTGGGATCTATCGTCCTCTATAACACCAATCATTCATCATCGACACCATCGGAATACTCAACACCATGGCCAAACTCTCTGAAACCGTTAAGTGGCCTAGAAAGCCATATAATCCCATGAATAGAAGGGTCTCCGATAAGTTGTGCAATGTCCATTGTGAGGGAGGACACAACACATAGGATCCCATCGCATTGAGAAAGGAAGTGGCCCACCTGCTTCAGAAAGGATACCTCAAAGACTTGCTCATGTTCAATGAGCCCGATGAAGTCGTCGTAGAACAACACGACAACCTAGTGATATCACTTACAATAAGGAACTGTCTGGTGCGACGCATCCTAGTCGACCATGGCAGCTCTGGAATCTCATGATGATCAAAGCCCTCCACATCCTTGGTCGCATCAGAGAAGACATTAAAAAAAAGTCAATCTCGTTAGTTGGTTTTAGCGGTGAAGTCAACAACTCACTAGTAGAGATCACACTAACTACATACGCGAGTGTTGGGAATATTCAAGTCAATTTCCTGATCATGGATTGCCCGTCACCTTTTAACGTCATCCTTAACCGTCCTTGGATTCACGACATGAGAGCGGTCCGATCTACGTATCATCAAACCGTCAAATTTCCCATCAAGTGGGGAGTTAAAGAGATTAAAGGTGAACAAAGGTGACGAAGAGGTGTTACCGAATTTCCATGAAGCCAACTGTCACCCAGAAGCGCATCAAAGGGCAAACATCATAGCAATTAATGGACTACAGTACACCAACACATTACACGAACCCAGATCCCCCTGAGCTCAACAAGGTGATCTTAGATCCTAGCAAACCTAACCACGTCGTGAAGATAAGAGCAGATATGCTTGCAAAAAAAAAAAAAAACTAATCGACTTCCCCAACACCCACCGGTCAAGCAGAAGCGAAAAAAGTTTGCACCAGAAATGAACAAGGTGATAGATGAAGAAGCACAAGCTTTGTTGACGACTGACAATATTAGAGAAGCTTGTTATCCCGACTGGCTAGCTAATGTGGTGGTAGTACAAAAGAAGAATGGGAAGTGCAGAGTCTTCGTCGACTTCACCGACCTCAATAACGCTTGCCCTAATGACTCTTTTCCACTGCCTCATATCGACACAATGGTTGACGCCACCATCGGTCACGAGATGCTTACTTTCAAGGATGTATTAATTGGCTACCACCAGATTCAGATGAGATTGGAAGATCAAGAAAAGGTAGCCTTTATCACAAGGTAGCGAATCTATTGCTACAAGGTCATGTCGTTTGGTCATAAGAATGTCGGAGCCACATACCATAGGTTAGTGAGCAAGATGTTCAGGAACCAAACCGGTAACATGATGGCGGTCTACATCTACGACATGTTGGTTAAGTCTAAGAACGCGGTCAATCACATTCAACACTTGAAAACAACCTTCGAGATCTTAGAAAAATATGACATGAAGCTAAACCCAACCAAGTGCTCTTTTGGGGTCTCCTCGAGAAAATTATTGGGATACGTGGTAATATAGTGACGGATCGAAGCCAGTCCCAACTAGATTAAAGCTATCCTTGATATTGAATCCCCTCGATGTGTCAAAGATGTCAAAAAAGCTGACACGTAGATTCATCGCTCTCAAGAGGTTCATCTCGAAGGCGTCAGACAAGAATTACTTATTCTACGACGTTTTGAAGAAAAACAAATCCTTCGAATGAACGAGAGATCACAAAGAAGACTTCAAAGAATTGAAAAGTTACTTAACTTCTCCACTACTAATTTAAATCCTGAAAGTGGTGAAACCTCGTACATCTACTTGGCAATCACAGAAACTGAAGCGAGCGCCGTCTTAGTGAGAGAAGAAAATGGAGATCAGTTGCTCGTCTACTATGTGGGCAAGACATTGTTAGACACAAAAACGAGATATTATCACATGGAGAAGTTGGCCCTAGCCCTCATCACGACGTCTATCAAGCTGAAACCTACCTTTGAAGCCCGCACTATCAATGTAAGAACCAACTATACCATCAAGAACGTACTGATCAAACCAGAGATATATGGCAGGATGACAAAGTGGGCAGTCCACTTCAGCGTCAACGATTCCCAATACGAGACGCGCAATACAATCAAGTCGCATGCTTTGGCAGATTTTGTGGCTGATTTCAGCCCAACCTATGAAGAGCCGATCACATAAGTACTACTGCAATTTGGCGACACTATCACCGTGAAATGGGAACAATACACCAACGACGCTTCTAATCAGAATGGTGTGGGACTATGGGTTGTAATCCAATCACCACAAGGGGATAGGATAGCCTAACCGTGCGATAACCAAGAAGTAATATGTCATATTGTGTTGACTGTGAATCAAATCAATGGAGCATATGCAGCTCGTGACTCAAAAACGACATCTTATGTTGAAGTCATCCGCGACATCATCAAAGCGTTGATATTCAATATTTAGCAAGTTCCTAGAGACACCATCGCAGAGGCCGAAGCACTAGCCAATCTTGGGTCTATCATCGATCCAACATAATATCAAAATATACCCTTTCAACATTTGGAAGTGCCCGCCATCAACAAGCTATCCAACACGTCGATCCTAATGCAGGCCAGTTACTCTAACAAATCTGAATCTTGGATTACACCATTCTTTAATTGGCTCAAGAATGGCGAGTTACCACCCGACAAGAATGAGGCTCAATGACTTCATGCCAAGTCGTCATCCTTAGCCCTCAAAGATGAAATGTTACTCAAGTGGTCCACCACAGGATACTATATAAGGTTTCTTCGAGAAGACAAAGTAAAAAACGTGTTGTAGGAACTCCATGATGGAGAATGCGGCAATCACTCTAGCGGAAGGAACTTAACATTTCGCGCCCACACAACAAGATACTATTGGCCCAACATGAATAAGGAAGCTATCAATTATGTAAAGAAATGTGATTCTTGTCGAAGACATGGTCTAGTGTCTCATCAACCATATGAAGATCTTCACACAATTGCATCCCCTTGGCCTTTCATGAAGTCGGGGATGGACATTGTCAGAAAACTACCAATTGCGTCTGGTCAACTTGTTTTCATGGATCGAATTTAAGACGTTCAAAGAGATCAAAGACTCACATGTCCTATCCTTCATAAGAAGAAACAACTTGAGCCGGTTTGGTGTCCCCGACACAATTGCATGCGACAATGGATCACAATTCTTATGCAATCAGATGTACGAGTTTTGCCCAGACTTGGGCATCAAACTTGTCACGTCGACGCCATGCTACCCACAAGTTAACGGTCAAGCTCTGTCCAGTAACAAAGTTATCATCAACAATCTGAAGAAATGGCTCAAGAAGGCAAAACGCTTATGGGTAGTTGAACTACCATGCATCCTATGATCAGATCGCACAACTCTAAAAACAGCGACATGTAGAACACTTTTCTCTTTAGTGTTTGGAAGCGAAGCTGTTTTTACCATTGAAGTTCAGGTCCCAACAGCTCGCTATTGCCTCCTTACGGAGAAGAGAAACACATCTCTCATTACGTTCATGCTAGACATCATCGATGAGCTACGCGATGATGATGCTATCAGGATGGAGACATACCAACAAGGGGACGCCATAAGTTATAATAAAAACGTAAGAATGAAAACATTCCAAGTAGGGCACTGGGTACTGCGCAAGGTGTTTTAAAACACAAGGTAGGAGAATGTTGGAAAGCTAGGGCCTACTTGGGAAGGTTCCTACCAAATCACTAAGGTAGTTAGGCAAGGCGCTTACGAGTTGGCAAATTCAGAAGGTGTGCTCGTCATCCTTTGTTGGAACGCGACACATCTTAAGAAGTACTATCTCTAATCTAGTTTACATTTCATGCATATTACTTAAGGAAACTCAATTCAGTGAATAAAATCAAGCGACTATTTTCATTATTCCTTTGCTACATTCTTGCCCTTGGGGTATATCAACGTTGTTCCCTTGGAGCTACATCGCACCGCTAGGCTATAACGACGTTGTTCCATTAGACCTTTTCGTGACTCCATCAGCTATATCGGTCACATTCCCCATTGAGATACGCCATGATGCTCTAGGCTATTTTGCTCCATTGTGTTACATCGTGACGCCATAGGGTATATCAATAACTTTGCTTGGTGAGTTTGGTTGTGACACCATATGCTAAACCGATCACACTCTCCACTGAGATACACTATGACTATCTTGGTCACACTCATGGCTGAGTTACGTCGTGACGCTCTAGGCTATATGGATCACACCCCTTGCTGGATTACGTCGTGACTCTATAGGCTACATGAGTATCACTCCCCACTGAGTTCAGTTGTGACACCATAGGCTAAATCGGTCATACTCCCTGTTGATTTACGCCGTGACGCCATTAGCTATATCAGTCACACTCTCTGTTGAGCTACGCCATGATGCTCTAGGCTATGTCGATCACATCCCTCTTTGGGTTACGTCGTGACGCTATGATATATTGATCACACCCCCCGCTGCGCTACGTCGTGATGCCATAGGCTATATCAGTAACACTCCCATTGTGGTTATTAATGTCTTAATGACAAATGCTTTCTATATCTTTGCTTAAACGCGATAGTGTTTACCTTGGGTAACATGTCTTACGCATTGCTTCAAACAACATAGTGCATTTGTTATTGCTATCTCTTAACGCAGTCATAGGAGAAAATAAACCAAGGCAAGTTCATTCTACCACATGTCCATTGTATGTTTCTATGCATATATATGTTGTTGGTAATCACTGCTTCACATCAAGAAGAATGTTGAAGACGAAATATTGAAGGCAAGTATTATGATCAAAGAAGTTGATTTAATTACTTATTCTCCAGAGATGCACGTTCCTATTGTACTTGGTTCATATTGTACATAATGTAGAAAGTATTCTTCATCTACATCCGCCTTGAAAGGCCTCGACGTCTCCGAAATATCTATCGTGATACACCTTATACCGCCAACGCCTTGCTAGATGCTTGATCTCGATCATCGTCACCTTCAGAACATGGTTACGCCTTGCTCTTCTATGACTAAGTTGCTCTAAGTCTTAATATACCTGAACAGTCAGAGAAACAAGCATGCAATATGCATAGCAAGCAAGGTATGAAGAAAGCTACTACTACGTAACCTTGTTCCCGTGAATAGGGGCAAAATACATTGTCAAACCACCTCGGAGGGTGGGACCAAATGTTTAAACACCGCCCCACTACGGGGGACAGTCACCATCAACACGTTCATAATTACTTGAAATTTTTATGAAGAGGTGGGAGGCTCTGACTTGTCCTCCTCCACCACGGGGTCCTGCTTGTCTGTGGGGTTCTGTTCCTTTTCTTTTTCAGCAGCATCCTTGAGTTTTTGATAGGAAGAAAACCTACCCACAAGAGTATGAGATCAGTTGTTGTTCCCAACGAGGACTATGTAGTATCTTTTGCAACTTAAATTGGTAAGCTAAGCCGTAAGAAGGGAAGTTCGTTTGACTAATAACTATTAAAAATAAGAAACAAGAATTGCTGAGATGATTGTAAACAATTGCGGAGAAGATTCTAGGACTAGGGATCTCCACAACAATGTCTTGGTAAACTTACAAATATTTGTTTGAAAATAGTCTAAACCTGTCTGAAGGTAAGCTATCTAATTGATGCATTCCGGGCTCCCAAAACGCGGGACAGATCTCTCTTGCTCGATGAAGACTGCGAGTGACGCGGGATGTATAGAGGTCTCGCGGTGGTGACCGCGATCGCGGGACAGGTCGCGGGTCACGGGGTGGTTCGATTGGGTGGGGGATCTCGGTTATGGCCGAGAGCCAATATTGGTGAAGGGAATCGTAAGCAAGGCGTGATGGTTCGGTGGGCTTGCGCGTGGGGTTGGGTGGCCGGCGATGGCGGCAGAGGCATGGTTGAGATCGAATCAACCCAAGCGGCGGGAGTGCACTTGACTGCAGCTAGGTTAATTCAATTCAACGTGCTTTATTAATTAGGTAAAGAATGGCTTATATAGGAGCCAAAACAAGGTTCTTGTTCGATGGGCCTCAAAACATAAGTGGATCGGCTCTCTTGGCACAAGAGAGGCCCGACATCCCGAAATAGAAACTTGCCAAATACGGCAACATCCAAATGTAGTAAATACTAAAAACAGTAACTTTCCAAACTTAGAAACATCCTAAGAATAGAAACTGCTAAGAAGGGAAACTGCTAAATATGAAAAATACTAAAAATAGGAAGTGTCTCAGAATGTCTCAAAATTGGCATGTGAACCTCACAATGCCAAAACAACTCAAATGGCATGAGAAGTGCCGAGGAAATATCCAAGTGCCTCGGTGTTGGACGCTGTCAATGTCGTGATTGGGGTCGCATCACTATTGTCTCGACTAACTCCTTTTAGACGATAATAGATGTACCTAAATTCCAACTAACAATCGCTATCGTGCAGAGCTAATCAAATCTAGACCCTTTGGACACTTAGAATCTAGGATCAAATTGGGTTGACATTCGTTGTCGCGCTCCGCTAGTCCAGGCAAGCCTAGGGTTTCTATGATAGCTTAGGATTCCACACGAGTGATTAGGTTGTTGTCGCACAAATAATACTCATGTTCAATACCTAGTAATTTGATAATGTAATCTCTTTCAGACTCATACTATATGAGTTATCTATTAAGGTTATCTACTTTCAGACTGAAACCTAATAGAAATCTAATCAATATTCATCAATTGCATTAGGATCTCTAGGATTGAATCAAAGAAGGTTTCAGATTTCAACTCAGACAAATATAATGCACTAGTCTACCAATTCATTGTTGGGATCACCCCAACCCTAGAATTAGGGAATTAGCCAGACGTGCTTGGAGAAACAATCAAAATCATCATTTGAACAATAGAAACCATTCAACTAGATTAGAAGAAGACAAATACTTGATCAAATATAGGAAAACAATCTCCAATTATCATAAATCTTCAAAAAAAACTCCAAAAACGCCTAGGCTAGAGAGAGTGGAAAAAAGATGCAGAAGGTCCTCCCAAAGAACCCTAGAAAAAGTATTATTACCATCGTAAAATAACAAATCCCGGCAGCGGGTGCATTGGCACGGTTTGTGACAAAACGACTAAGTTTGTCATAAACCGTGCAAGTTTACAAAATTTCATCAAAGGCTTGGCATAGTTTGTGGCACGATATGTTGCAGACCGTGCTGTTTTGCAGCAACGTCTTCCTATGCAGGTTGTGGAGGGCACGATTTATGGAACGCTTTGTAGCAAACCGTGCCAATCACTAGAAAGCCATTTTTCGTCTTCGTTCTTCATGGTATTCGACCGTGCACATCTCTTATGACGTCCAAGCCTTGTAAAGCACCTCCTTTGCCCGCTAAAGTACCTGAACACATGCAAAGACTTGTGTAGACATCCAAAATAAAGAAAATAATACAAATAACTAAAAGTGCAATATAATAACATGAAAATGCCTAAACTATAGCCTAAATGCATGTCCTAAACATGTATGAAATGGATGTTATCAAATTCCCCCAAGATTAACCCTTGCTTGTCCTCAAGCAAGTATACAATCTATAAATCCACAAAATATGTCAAGGTTGTTTCTACCCAAGGGACAAATTAGCAATGATCATCAGAGTCGAAACATAAGACAAGTGCAATCATGGCATGCTTTGCAACCAATGATATAAATGTAGTTAGTTCCTCAACTCTAAACCTCACTAGGATAAAGAAAAGAAGTCACTCCACTCATGTGTTTAGGGTTGTGTTTCGTTCAATTGTCTACTTTGAATGATAAACTACCATAGGCTTGCAACACTGTCCTAAATCTCCACTACGGAAGACCATGTACATAACAAAAATCATGAGGACTTTATAGGGTTGTATTGGGGCCAAGATATAAAAATAAGGTAAGGATATATTTAGGCCATATGGTGCTAAATCTGGGGAAAAGATTTACCAAGACGACACCAAGCTTAAAACAATCCTTCATTTCAATTTCGTTCTTCAAACCCATACAATAAAACCCTTTTATGCTAAATTGTCTCCTTTCCTTGTTTGCTTCTTCTTCTTCCTTGCTTTTATTCTCTTTTTTTTTTTAACAAGGAGGACAAGGAAAAAGAAAGGAGAGCACTATAAGACATAATCATATCCAACCATTAGCATATGCAACCTCCCCCAAGCTTTGCTCAAGTCCACATGCACTAGCAAGACAAATCAACTATCCTAATCCCCGTATGGGTAGGATGAGTAATTAGGCTCGGTATGCTTTTGTGGGGCTTCCAAAAAAAGGCAATTAAGGCACAAAGGGCTTGAAGCAGAGGAAAACATATATAGGGTGGCCAAAGATAAAAAGGTTAAAATGAATCAATGCCTCAATGATATTAATGTCATGTACATAAATAAAAAATGCAGCCTTGAAAAAGGTATTAATGCAAGTTCTAGAGTTAACAAGAAAAGAGAGATTCACACACATAGAGAAAAAGAGAGGACTTGCACTGAAATAGTCCTAAAAAGGCCAAAATCTCACCATTTTGTCTAGAGTGTCGGTCCTAACACATCTCAATAAAGGGTCACATGCTCAAGTCAATTTTTTAAGGTTCAATCTCTCATAATCATGCACGTAATTCAATTGCAATATCAACAACCAAAACCTATTGAGTGGTTTCATAAATCATGCATTACAAGAAAAACAACCATAGGAAATCAAGCAAAGAGGGTCAAATCCAACATCCATAATGCAATGCAAGGAAATAAATTCATAAAGAAAAATGCAAAAGCAACCAAAGGAAATGCAGCTAAATCTAAGATGAACATGCAAGTCTACATGTGAATTGCTCCCCTCATGCTAAACCCTACATTGTCCAAATGTAGAAAAGTAACAAAAGAGAAAGAAACTCACAGAGTTAGTCCACTGCGGTAATGGGTTGTCCAGTGGGCTGATAGGGTAGGGGAAGGAAAGAAAAGAAAAGAAAATAAAGAAAAGAAAGAGTTTTATAATTTTGTTTTTTTTTACTAAAGAAAAATAAAAAAACTTACCTTGGGTTGCCTCCCAAGCAGTGATTCCTTAAGGTCGTAAGCTTGACCTCCCCCACCTTCAAGTACTTGGATCGGGAGGGTCGGTGGTACCCTCTTTAATCTGATCAGGCATGACAACAGACTTCAGTCGATGACTTTGCACTTTGAACTTTCTTGAGTTTTTATGGCATAACTCTACTGTCCCACCTCTTAGCACTCGAGTCACCTGAAATGGTCCTGACCATCTTGTCCCCTTGGTTCCTAGAAACAAGTTTGATTTCTCATGGGATAAGAACACCATATTTCCACTCTTCAACTCAACCTTTGTTCTAGCTTTCTTCCTTTTCTTGTGTGTTTGACTTTTCATTGCATTAGCAGTTTCACCACCATCCAGGTCCAGATCTCCCAAAGACTCATCAAGCAAACAAGCAATGTCAGATATGACCTCATCTTGACCTGGATCAACCTCAATTTTACAGCAGGTACCCTTGGTAGGAGACGTGGGAGTGTCTTTGTATATCGCATAGAAGTGGTCCATGAAATATTTATGCTCTATCTTCTCTTCCCTTATTGTGAATGAGAGTTTCCCATTCTTGACATCAATATTAGCCTCAACGGTGGCTAAAAATGGTCTCCCAAGGATGATGGAAGTTTTATCACTAACCTTCATGTCAAGTATCACAAAATCTCCTGGTATGAAGAACATTCCCACTTTCACACGAGCATTTTCGATTATGCCCACAGGATGAGTAACAAACCTATCAACCATAAGGAGATGCATCTTGGATGGAACAGGCTCACCCAATTTCAGTGCTTTGCAAATTGACAAAGACATAACATTGACACTAGAGCCGAGATCACAAAGACAATTATAAGTCAGATTGCCAAAATATGCAGGGATAAAGAATTCACCCTAATCTTGCAGTTTCGTTGGCAACTTCTCAGCACAATCCATTGTTAGGGCTACTGTCTCATAGTCCTCCAACCTTCTATTTTTTATCTGAATCTCTTTCAGAAACATAGCATACGCGGGCATTTGAGTGAAGATGTCTGTGAAAGGTATGTCAACATACAACTTCTTCATCATCTCCTTAAACTTCACAAATTGGTGCTCTAGCTATATCTAGATCCTTCTTTGAGGAAAAGGTAGAGGTGGCTTGTATGGAGGGGGAGCAACATACTTGGGTTCTTCTTATTATGGCTTCTCCACAAGCTCTTTAGTCGCTTCTTTTTCTCTTGAACGGTGCTCTTCCAACTATTTTTTGTCACTCAGAGTGATAGCCCTGCAATGCTCCTTGGGGTTTACTTCAGGTTGACTAGGAAGTTGACCAGTCGGCCTAAGAACAGTCATAGCAATTTGGGCCAACTGATTCTCAAAATTGTCCATCCTCTTAAGCAAGCTCTCGAAATTGTCAACCTTTTTAGACAAGGCTTCCATATGAGAAGCCACCTTCCCTTGAAGTTTAACTATTTCCCTCCACATGGACTCTAGTGTAGAGTTCTAAGAAGTCTGAACATGAGCTTGATTATGCGGTTGTGAGAGTCTTGGTTTGAACCTAGGAGGTTGTCTTTGTTGAGCATCATCATTTTTGTAGGAGAAGTTTGGATGATTTCTCCACCTAGGATTATAGGTATTGGAATACGGATCATTCCTACACTAGAGTAGTTTACTTCCCCTTAGACTTGTTCAGGAAAGCAAAAAGATGGCAGGTAGAAATAGTGTGACCCTCCTCTCCATAAAACTGTCAGGCTACACCAAAAACAGCCCGAGTTGATTGTCCTACACCCTACCCTTGAGACTTTTGCACCAACTAACTCAATCTTTTGATCTCCTGAGCCATAGAATCTATCTGATCTTGGTGGTGTGTATCTGAAATGACCTCATACATGCCTACAGATCTCTTGGAACTTGAAGAAGAGAGAGAATCATCATAATAATGAGAGTGTTGAGTAGTACTCTCAATCAAATCTCAAGCATCATCAACCTCCATGGTCATAATTCTACCACCTGTTGAAGCATCAATGATTTACCTGGTAGGACTATCAACAACATTGTAGAAGATATGAAGTAGACTCCATTTAGGGTGCCCATGATAGGGGCACAACATCAGCAGCTCATTGAATCTCTCCAACCCTTTATACAACGACTCTCCATCCTTCATCTGGAAGGCAATAATTTGATTTCTCATCTAGTAGTCTTCTTGGGTGGAAAATATTTGTTCAGGAAGGCCTTGGATAACTCATCCCAAGTCGTGATGGAACCTTGAGGCACGGCCTTGAACCAAGCTTTTGCAACTTAAATCGGTAAGCTAAGCCGTAAGAAGGGAAATTCCTTTGACTAATAACTAAGAAAAATAAGAAACAAGAATTGCAAAGATGATTGTAAACAATTGGGGAGAAACCCTACTTCGTGTTAGCACTTGCGACACAATTTTGTAATCGCCATAACTTTTGATTCTCTGGTCTAAACGCACAGAAATTTGGAGGAGTTATAATTGACTTCTTGATCTTTAATCCAGCGTTGGAATAATTCAATTCGAGGTTACAGAGCAAAAGTTATATTTCGCCGAAGAAAGGACAGAAAACAAAAATCTCTTGCATGCCAAGGCGAGTTCTTCGTCGTCGTTCATTTTCGTATTCGACCGTGCACATCTCCTATGACGTCCATGCCTCGTATTGCACCTCTTTAGCCCACTAAAGTACCTGAAAACATGCAAAGACTCGTATATATATCCAAATTTAAAAAAGCAATGCAACTAACTAAAAATGCAATATAATAACATGAAAATTCCTAAACTCTAGTCTAAATGCATGTCCTAAACATGGGCTCATACCTTGGTGGGCAGTTTGGTATGAGAGTGTGTCTAAAATATTGCAAAAGTTGATTCTAGGAAAAAATATAACTTTTTTTTGGTCAAGGGGACGGAAAAAAAATATAACTTAACCCAAGGTGTAGTACCAAGCCTCGTAAGTCTAATTCGTCATATTTTTAGCGAATTTTGAAAAACAACCTTTCTTTTATGCTAGTTGGACAACGGTGGTAATTGTTTAATATCTCAAATACAGCATATGCAATTTTGAAAAGTTTTGGTCTCCCTTGAGAATAAGCAGTAATTCATAGACATCAATGGGAGTTTCCAATATCTTTTTCTTCCTTCCATAAAAAACTAACACTACTTAGATATTTACATTTTTTCTATAAGACCAGATATGCTCCCAAATGGGCAAGGCGGGTGCATCGTATTCAGACCGAAGAAGCTGCATAGCTGACTTTGCATAAATACAATCATTGGCAGTACAAAAATATCCCTTCTAGTGCGACTTTATAGGCACATAAGATTTAAACAATTTGTAACCATATCATTGTCAATTGATGTTACATCAAATAAGCACTGCTTAACAAAAGAGCAAAATAATGAAAAAGCAACATGAAACAAAGCATAAATAAGGAAATAAGGCGAATATTGTCTAATGTGAATCAAACCTCCAAGAGGAGGCCTTTCTTTACGGATTTGCTCGATCGTGGCTAAGAAAGCTTGGTCTTCTTCTCTTGGGTAGCAAAGAAGTCTTCAATGGTGTTCTTGAGGAGATCTTGAAGGTAGGAGCAAGGAAGGAACCGTGGGGAACCTAGGGGAAGCAAGGGGTGGTCGGCCGTGAGACTCCTTGGCTGGTCGTGGCTTCCAATTAACCAAGGGGAGCCTCTAGGAGAGGCTCCTTGGCTTGTTTGTCTTGGAAAGAACTCATTGAACTAGACTGATGGATGAACTCGTGAGGATTGAGAGGAAGAGAAGAGATTTAAATGCTTTGGGGTTGATAGAAGTAAGTAAAGGCCTTGGGGAGGTATTCCTCTAACCCAAGGGAAATATTCCACTTCTATAATCTTCAACCAAGTTACAAGGAAGCCAACATTTGGCTTAAATAGACAAAACTCTTGGCCAACAAGGCCTTACCAACTAATGGGTTGTGGCTCATTTGCAAATGGCCCAACACGCCCAAAAAGAAAACAATAATAAAGACAAGAAGTTCATTAAGACTACAACTACAAATTGTAAAGCTAGGATAAGAACCCCTAAGTAGGTCCGGATAGGCGCGCCATGCGGCGCGGATATGGATGGCATACGTCATGACTAATGGCAAGACAATTCATGACATTGAAGGCCTCAAGCCAAGGCATCGGGGTGCCAAGGGCCCAAGAGCCAAGGTGCAAGGGCAATGCTAGGGTCTATCACTCTCCCCTTCTTAGCTTCGAAGCGTCCTCGCTTCGAGTATAGGGAGGCCGGGGAGTAGCGGAATTATGGTGGCACGTCTCCCCTTCTTAAAGGTGAAGGTGGAGTGAGGGAGACCACCACTAACAAAAAGAGGACCATCGTCGGGCGGCTCCTTGGGCACACCTACATGAGAGGGCTCATGGGCGAGCCACATGCGCAGGTCCGGTGCCGGCGGCATGCATAGAAGCGGCACATCGGGGTTGGCGGGCATAGGGGCTGGGGCTGGTGGTGGCGCGGGCATTGGGGACGGTGGGGGCGCGGGCACCGGGGCCGGCGGGGGCGCAGGCACCGGGGCCGGCGGGGGCGCGGGCACCGGGGCCGGCGGGGGTGTGGGCACAGGGCCAGCGGAGGCGCGGGCACCAGAGCCGGCGGAGGATCAGGCATCGGGGCCGACGGGGGCGCGAGTTTCGGGGCCGATGGGGGCGTGGGCACCGGAGGTGGCGGCGGCGCGGGCAACGGGGCCGGCGGCGGCGCGGGCAACGGGGCCGGCGGCGGCGCGGGAACTGGGGCCGATGGACGCGCAGGCACTGGGGCCGGCGGATGCTCGGGCACCGGGGCCGATAGGGGCGTGGCCTCCGAGGCCGGTGGGGGCACGGGCAGCGGGGCTGGCGGCGGTGCGAGCACCGGGGCCGGCGGAGGCTCGAGCACCGGGGCCGACGGGGGCGTGCGCTCTGGGACTAGTGGGGGCAAGGGCACTGGGGCCGACAGAGGCGCGAGCATCGGGGCCGGCGGGGGCGCGGGTACCACGGCCGATGGGGACGCATACACCGGGATCGGCGGAGGGGTGACAAGAGAGGTTCGGCCATAGGTTGTCTTGCAAGCTAGTATGGACTCGGGGGCATAGCGCCTAGCCATGAGATAGAAGAGTTGAGCCCATGTGTCCACGGGATGCCAACCGCGACTACGACGATTGCCATGGAGCCAAACCCACCAATCCCAAGCATCGTTGGTGATGCACCCGGTTGCAATATGCCCGTGATCATAGTAATCATATGTGGAATGGCAAAACACATACGCCGTGTGGCGCGCCCACTCCAAAACTTCATCTTCGACTCTGTAGCCATCAAAGGTGTGGAGGCGCAAGCTCGAAGATGGCTTTAACCAAATGAACAAGGAAGCCAAAGATGGTTTTAAATAGTCTAGGCATCAAGCCAACAAGGGAAATCTACTAATGGGCCTTAGTGAGTTGAAGCCCATGTGCAAATGGATCTTCACACTCACTAAGGCAAGACTAGACTAAAGAAACTAAATAACCAAAAATACAAAGAGGATAAAAGCCTTAGAGGCTTGGATTAGGCGTGCACATGAATGCCTTGGAATCGAAGCATGGTCGATGCTTGAGTGTCGTGGCATTAACGCGTCGACGCCTTGGTGGTCAATCGTCGGGACTCATCACTCTCCCCTTCTTAGCTTCGAAGCATCCTCGCTTCGAGTGTGCTGGAAGTCCGGGATTATTTAATTCAAGTATTATTTACTTGATGTGAGAGATATGTTTATTGTTTATGATATCAATTGCTTTGTTCGTGTTCTTAAGTTGATTACATTTCATTAAACAACAATCTTTTTTAAGCATTGAGCAAATTTAATCAACTTCAATGTTGAGAAAACTAATTGCTAAGCAAAGTTACGCAAAGCTAATATAAATGTACATTAAATAAATTGATGGATTTGATAATTTCTAAAATTATTTACATTAATTAAAAGATTAATTATAATATTTTGTATAAAATTTTATAATTGTTTATATTGAATTAATGAAACACAGTTTTTATTAAAGAGATCATTCTTACCAAAAAAAACTTGATATGAAACAATTTTTTTTTGTATGTTCAATTATATATCTTCTAATATTATATATTGATGTGATAATATATCACATCAGCATATCATTTTTCTTAGTTTCTACAAATTTATTATGATACATATGTGAACAATATTGTTCAATTTTTTTCTTTTTTTACTAATATTATGAGTTTAAGATTAATATTTTTTTAATAAAATATATACAATTTTTTTACGATTTATCCTAATAAAATAAATTTTTATTAGATATACACGTAAAATTGATATGAAAGCTATGCTAAAAGAACACCTTAATAAAAATATTGGCGTTGCATATCTCATAAGGCCTCTTTTGATGCCTTCTTGGCATCGCGGCAACGACGTGGCTTCTCTGGCGGTTTCATCTTTGGCCTTGGCCTAGCTGTGGCTCATCCTTGGCACTTGCTGAAGTGGTGGCATCTTGAGGTGAAGCATCTTGATTCACATCATAAAACTCAAGCAAGGAAATAACCTCAACTTTGACAAAACTCAAGCAAATTAAACGTACTTGTTCAAATGAACAAAAACAAGTAAACTAAGCTAAGCCAGAAAGATGGAAAATAATAATAAGAAACTCCATCGGGCTTAGACTAGCGGCCCATAACACATGACGCGCCATAAAACCTCAAAATAGAAATAATTTTGAAATAGTTGCAAAATATCGAAATAACCTCAAAACACTAAAGATAGAAACTGGATAGGAGACGCGCTCTAGAGAGTGCGCGACATGGGGCATGCCGCATGGGACGCGCCATGGGGTGTGCCGCAGAGGCAGTGCGAGATAGCGTCGCGACAACGATGTGCGACAAGGGCGCGAGACAGGGAGCGCGCGGGCGAAGACTCGACTAAATAACCTCAAAAGCCAAAACATGAATGCGGTGTCGTTGGTGGGTTCGGTGACGTTGCCGAAGCTAGCAAAGCATTTCGTGACCAATGATTGGGTGACTTGCGCAATGGCTCGCACACGCGCCCTAGTCACGGGTCCTTTGGAGCGGACACTCATCTTTTCCTCCTCGTCCTTCGCTGTCAAGGGTGAGGGTAGGGAGTCATCAATAACCCTTAATTTTTATATGTTTCGTTAAATGTCTACAAGCATAAAGTTTATATTTTGTTAAGAAGCACGTTATTTGAGTAAAAAATGGGAAAAAAGAAAAAGACATGAGGAGGAAAAGAGTGTGCACTTTGTAGTTGAGGAAAACAAAGAGGAGTGGGACGCCGGTGGGGCTGCACTACGACGTCCGGCTGTTGGAGGCCGTGAGGAGGCTTGTGGTGGTGGTTCCTTGTTCACATCTAAAAGACGACGAGGTGGAGGGCGACGCTCGGCTGGAGGTTCGACGCTTGCGGCAAAATTTTTTGGGACAAGAGTTAGGCTTGAAGGCGATGATGCGGCTATGAAGGGGGGAAGAGGCCACGGCTTGGTAACATGTATGAATTTGACATGGGTTGTTGATTTTAATTGAGTTTTGTAGTTTATGAAATTTAGGCTTGAAGGCGACCATTTGCACTACTTAATTCACTGCTATTTGACTCTTTCAATCCTTGTTGTCCGAATAATATATGGTTGATTTTGTTAGAATTCCTTTGTGTTTACAATGTTGTACTTATTTGAATTCCTTCACTTCTATTTTGACTACTCAATTCACTGTTATTGGAGCAAAGATTAATGGCTGATTTTGTCATAATTATATTGGGAGTTTAATGTAGTTGTTTGAATTCCTTCTTGTGTCAAAATCATAAATCTAGTTGTTTTCCTTCATTATGATTAATGGCTGATTTTGTCTTTTTTTATGTTTTCCCGTTTTATTTTACTCCACTAACAGACTTTTTAAAAGAGATTAGCAATTGAGCATAAGGTGAAAAGTTGAAAAAGTTGAGGATTACTACTCGGAATAATTCATATTTGTGGTCATTTAGCAGAATTTGTAAGAACATAGAGTAACTTAATTGGCGGAATTTCTGAATTAGATATTATTAGTCGACTAAATACAAGTACTTTCAATATTCTTCGATGATATATGTAGGATAAGTGTCACATGTGAATGGGCACCCAATTGCAAAATGTGAACAATGTATATACGGATATAAACTTAGGCACATACATGCAAAAAACTTATGCACTTTAGAAACTCATGCAAATCGTATATGCTCTAGAATGTGCACAAGTTTTTACATGTATGTGCATAAGTTATCTACTGTATGTGCGTGACTTTGTGAAGTGCATAAATCTTTACCTGATTGTGCATAAGTTTTAAAAGTGCATAAATTTTTGCTTATATGTGCATATTTTTTTGCCTCAATATATGTACATCAGTTTTACATTTATAGGAGAACGCTGTTTTCACGGAATCCTACCCCATATATATCATATGTATGATGTATCACATATATGATATATGATAATGAAAAACTATTTTAGATAGATGTTTAGAAGTCTATTGTATACAGCGTATTATTGGTTTTTTCACCTTATTGTTTTCATGCTAAAATTATAGAGATTTATCAAAGTTTTCACGCAATCGTTGGTCTATAAATAAAAGCTTGATCGATTGCAGAACATGCACATAGAGCACGAACACAATATAGGAGTTATTGTTCTCTCCCTTTTGTGTAGTCTTGTCCTAAGGTTCTTGTTATAAATATTTCCCTTAAAGAAGTTCAAAATTAATATTGTTGTTAGTACTTCATAGCAGAATGTGTTATAATATTATGTATTTGGATGTACATAAGATAAAGCCCATGTAAACCCTAAAGTTGGCTTATGGACCAAGCATTGTAAACCCTATATATACCCTCATTGGAGGTCTAATAATACACAAGTTTACTCTCTTATTCTTCTCTTCTCATCTCTCAAACTCTCTCGTTCTATTAGTTTATAACACGTTATCAGCACGAATTGTTCTAAGCAAAAAAAATAAAAAAATATTAGATCTCGGTTATCTAACAATCGTTCATCCATCTACCGGAAGTACCGAAAGTACTCTCTTGATTATATATTCAGTCTCTTAGATGCAATGGAGATTTACTTTTATATTGTTTATTCGTACGGTTCTTCATGTAATTACATGTAGATCTATTTTGCATCTTGCATTGTATGTGTTTATCTCTCTTTCTTCATGCTCATTCTTAGTATGTTGAACTTTTCTAGTTTTTCCCCATAATTAAAAGATCAGATTACTATTCTTTCTTTCACGCTAAGTTCAAGTTCCTTGTATTATATATGTATCTTTGGAATGTATATAATGTAAATATATTTATCCTGGAAAAGATAAATTATGTATTTTTGGGAAGAGGATGGGTACATAAGTTATAACAATAATATCATTTTATTTTTGAAGTGATAATAAATTTCAATCGCTGAAGTGATTTCAATCCCTGAAGTGATAAATCTAATCTCTTAAACGATAATTATTTAGTCTCGGATCTTTAAATCCTTGAAGCGATAATCTTTAGTTTGAGATCTTTAAATCCCGGAAGCTATAATTTTTTATCTCTGGAACGTAATTCTTGTCCCTGACGAAATAAAAACCAAAGAAGTTCGGCGTTGTCCTCCATAAGCATATAAAAGAGTTCGATCATCATCATCATTATTACTGCATCATATATATATGCTTCTAACTCTATCTCGCATACATACTGCATGCTAATTTATATTTTTACATCTAATTTGGATTAAGTGTAATTGCTACTTTTACCTCTCTCGCATACATAATTCATTATATGATATGTGTTGAATCACATGTTTTTAGTTTATCTTTGTTTTGTACAATCGATAATTTCTAATCCCTGAAGCGATAATTTCAATCCCTGAAGCGATAGTTTTCAATCCCTGAAGTGATAATCTCAATCCCTGAAACGATAGTTTTCAGTCCCTGAAGTGATAGTTTTCAAAAATAGTTTTCAGTCCCTGAAGCGATAAATTTCAGTCCCTGAAGCGATAAATTTCAGTCTTTGAAACGATAGTTTTCAATCCTCAATCCCTGAAGTGATACTTTTAAATTCCTGAAGTGATACTTTTCAATCCCTAAACTGACAGTTTCCCTGAAGTGACAGTTTTCAATCCCTAAAGTGATAGTTTAGTTTTGAATCCCTGAAGCGACAGTTTTCAGTCCCTGAAGCGACAAGTTTTCAGTCCCTGAAGCGACGACATAGTTTTCAATCCCTGAAGCGATAGTTTAGTTTTCAATTCTTGAAGCAATACTTTTCAATCCCTGAAGCGATACTTCTCAATCCCTGAAGCGATACTTTTCAATCCCTAAAGTGACAGTTTCCAATCCCTAACGTGACAGTTTTCAATCTTGAAGTGATAGTTTAGTTTTCAATATCCTTGAAGTGATAGTTTAGTTTTTCAATCCCAGCGATAGATTTCAATCCCTAAAGCGATAGATTTTCAGTCCATAAAGCGATAATTGTGAAGCGATTAACTTTCAAATCCTCAAGCGATAGATTTCAGTCCCTGAAGCGATAGATTTCGATCCCTGAAGTGATAATTTTCAATCATAATCCCTGAAGTGAAATTTTTTAATCATAATCCCTGAAGTGATATTAGTTTGTAAATTTACTTTATCTCTTGAAGGGGATATACATTTTGAGTCAAATAGCGTCCATGTAGTGACATATATTATTCCTGAAAGTGTACAGAAATAAAAGACTCAAATTAACTTATTTCTTGTCATATACTAGCTTGTTTATTTCATTATTGATTATAATTTATGTTTTATGTGTTATTTTATATAGTTGTTATATTAATTTGATAATTGACATTCCCTGAAGAGGATGCACACATAATATATTTGTCAAGGTACAGAAAAATCCAAAATCGTCCCCGTAGTGATAAGCTCAATCTCCCGAAGTAGACGAAACAATAAGTCATATTACTTCTTGTAGTGTGTAACTATAGAAAATATCATCTCTTGAAGCAGATAATAAAAGGATATATTAGAAATAACCTCTTGTAGTAGGTTATAAAAGGGTCAATAAATTTGACGTTTAATTTCTTGTCACCCGAAATTGACGACGATCCTCTCTTTTTAAGTAATGTTGTTCGTGTAATTTTTTGTTGTTGTTTCATTAATTATGTTTACTTTTGCATATTTTATGTATTTACATTAAAAATAATAATTGCATCCTTAGGAGTGGATGCACACATAAAATCAAATTGTCTCTGAAGTGACATGATTCTTCGAAATGAAAGATGATGAATTTATCTTCTTTTAATAGTGTTTTATTTTGGAATAGTTGCTATGATTGCAACACCAAATTTTTAAGGGTTTCCAGAAGAAACAATTTAACACATGGTTTAAGTGTTAAGTTTCATTTAGCTAAACGAATTTGGGATAAGAATTAGCACTTGGAATTCTTGTGAAATTGTGCTAAACTAATGATTATATCATACCATCATCAACTCTATGAGAGTATTAAAACTCAATGTTTTGACAATTTAGAGATCACTATATACTCCCAAAGAGCTTCATGATCATATGTCAATTTGTACTATGGTAGTAGTACATATTTTAAGGCATCTATTTTTATTCAAAAGTTAGAAATCAAGGTAATGATTTATCTAATTTTGAGTTGATGATATCCCAAATATTAAAGGATCACCCATATGGAAATTTCAATGGTAGGAACTATTGTTGATAATGCCATTATTACTTATACCATTTGATAAACCAGAAGTTTCTTTATCCTACAAAATGGCAAAAACCAAGTGTGAAATATAAGGTTTAGAAAGAGCGTCTCATTTTATGACTCCAGAAGAGGTCTATCTTGTTATTGGAAAGAACAATGTATTAAATGAGTAACACTCTATGTTCACAAGTTCAGGACAAACTTATTGGTCATTTGAAAAGATATTCGGTAAATTGGTTATCATGTAGAATTCATGAATGAGGAAAATATCGAATATCTATCTAAAAGTTCATAGGAAACTTTACACACTAGGTATATACGACAACCCATTGAATCATATAATACTTCTAACCAGAAGTTAGTTGATGGCAAAATTATTTCTTTGTGGCAAAAAAAAAGAAAAAAAGAATTTGATCACCTAAGTGAAGTAATGATGTGCAGGATCATTATAAATTCACTCAAACACCTACTAAAGGACCGGCGGATCCTAGGACATGGAGTCCTTGTCTTAGAGTGATCGTAAATACACGACTTGTTTTCTTGGTAACAATGTCGATTATGTAAAGAGTAAATGCATAGTCTCCATGTTTCTTAACATATTCAAGAATACATATGTGGACTAATAACACCGTCATATGAACCAATGTTAATTATTCATATATTTTATGATGTTGATAGATGCCTCAACACATTGGTCAAATGAAACATAAAGTGGGAGAAATAAATCAATCAAGTAGTGTAATGGTCGAGCACCGGGTAGCTCACACTATTTAATAGGACGACATGGTACAGTCGTTATTTATACGGTCATCAATCATAGCTGGATTAAAGTTAATTCATGAAACGATCTAGAAGAATCGTTGACCATAAGGGGTCATATAAAATTTGAATGTCGAGAATTAAGTTTGACTTTGACTGACCATGATATATTCCCCTAATTGAAACTTATCTCCAGAAGAGAACTGGAATTATATAGATATGCTATATATGTCCCATTCTCACCCTCAATGAACTAAATTAATGCCACAAGGAAAGTTGGGATTCTACGAGGGCATGAGTCCCTATGGATTATTGAATACCTAGAGCTTATATTGGGTGATCGCTCGGTATCAAGATTATCATTTTGAAGAGATAAAATCCCAACTTTAGGGGGAGCGGACAATGAGACAAATATGTATAAGAGATTGCAAGGAATGCAAATTCTCGATAATTTTATATCCTTGGTTAAACGAACATGAACCAGAAGTTCAACGGATCATATACATAATTATATAGCTAGGATGCTATAAATTGCATTTACTAAAAGCCAAGAAAGTGACGGAGTCACATATACCAACTGAAATGCCTAGCTCATTTGGAGCTTCTTGTAGTAACTCCAGACCAATCCACTACAAGGGAGTCTTAATTACGCCAGAAGCGTGTGAGACTATTAGACTATATCTGAAGCTCGATTTTCCTGAAGAGGAATGATATATTGCAGCTTAACAAGATGTTAATTGTTGACACATGACATTTCTTGAGATAAGTTCTTCAAGAAAATCGTATCTCAGATTACACATCATAAGCAAGGACTTTAAAGGACAATTACGAAATGTTTGTTATAATCCATTTCGAAAGGACTCAAAATGCGCTTGTCCTTGATGATGCTGTTTGAATAAGTACTTGCACCAGAAGTGACATATGAGAAGGTTAATGATTCTTGATCAACGGAAATACGTCGACAATGATGATTGGTAGAGCTGAGAAAGGCGATTCAAGCAAAGTTAAATTTTGTATATTAAAAGTGATATGTTTTGGACCAGTTACATATGTAAATCATTAATTTGGAAATGGTTATCTGTATTGGTTTGTATTTATATTTTTGATACAGGTATGTACATGCAAGTTCTTAAAGAATCGAGATTTATGTGCAAATGGAGATATATGAAGGTCATGCATCACTCCACACTCAATCACTTACATATTGACGATATCTATCTACACTCAGCTTTGAGTCGAAAGAAGGACCAGTTCAGCAGATTCAGTCAAGCAATATTAATTGAGGGGGAGAACTACAACTGCACTTTTTTTCCCTTAGTCTTGGTTTTTATCCCATCGGGTTTTTCCAGACAAGGTTTTTAACGAGGCAGTTAGTGATGTACATCCAAGGGGGAGTGTTATAATGTTATGTATTTGGATGTACATAAGATAAAGCCCATGTAAACCCTAAAGTTGGCTTATGGGCCAAGCATTGTAAACCCTATATATACCCTCATTGGAGGTCTAATAATACACAAGTTTACTCTCTTATTCTTCTCTTCTCATCTCTCAAACTCTCTCGTTCTATTAGTTTATAACAGAATGCTAGTTTTTGGCTATATTTATGAACAACAAAACAAGTATAAATGAACATTGCATTTCTTAATTGTTTGTTTGTTATAGTCCGGATCTTTTGGGACTCAGTATGATACAAATTATGTGCCTCCACCATTTAGTGCCACATGTCAGTCCTTTTTTATTATTTTAAATTTAAAAACAAATCACAAAAAAAGTAAAAAAAAAAACAATACCATATCTTTTCTCCTTCTATCTGATAATTTATCTAAATCTCTAACAGGTTCAAGATTCTTCCTTCCAACATGCCATTTGAGCAAAACAACAACCAACCACTGTAATTCCCGATCACCCTCAACCTTGATGTGATTCTCCACAACATCTTCTCCCTCGTGGTGCCCCTTAACGGTTTCCGCATCCCAGTTCCAACTCGGTCGTCGTGATCCCAACCCCTCTGATTTTATCTCATCTGTGGGATTCACCGACGTGTTGGTTTTTAATCAAAAAGTTGGCATTTCGGTTAAAACGATTAATAGCAAAGTTCAATTGAAGTTGTTGAGGCTTTCCTATCCCGGGATGTTATAAAACCTTATTGAATATTGTGTTTCTCTAAAGATTTTGGGGGTTTAGAAACCCTAATCTCCAATAAGCTTATTAAACGCTACCAATCTGAAATGTTTCTGAAGCTGATTGTGAAGAATTTCTCTGTTTTGGTTGGCTCGCTCGTGTGTCAAGTGCTTTTCTAATGAACTCAATTGGTTGGATTTCCTTGGGGTTTTGCAGTAATTCTTGTCCCCATCCAAGGGAGCTCGTCTTAACTTGGATAGCATCATGAAATCATTGGAAGATGAGTTTTGCTTGCTGATGTGATTTGCCATAAGATGAGGCTTTGCTTTTTGATGCGATTCTCTAGAAGACAAGGCTTTGCCTTAATTATCCTCTTTTAATTTTTATTATGATTTCTTTTAATTGTAAAATAATTAAATCTGAAGACATGTCATTATATTACTAGATGACATATAATTTGTATCATACTTAGTCTTAGAAGATCCATACTAGTTATTAGGGCGTTGCTCCAATGGGTCAGTCGTGCAATCGACACCCGCCAAAACCATACACTCTGATGTGATATTGGATCACATCAACTGCCATCAAAACCCAAGACCTCAGCCACATCAAGAAGAAGGGCCGCCGACGCCACCAAAGCTCCTTGAGTTAGGGTTTGAAGAAATGTTCGAGCCAACTTCCTCAAAATCAAGCAATGATCATGTCGAACATCAAGAAGAGGGGAATCAAGGAGCTATGCAAATTGGAGCTTCATTTCATATAGGATTCCCTGAATAAGATCTCATGAGTTCTAGAGCAGCACCGATGACACTACGGGTAAGGTTTTACAATTCCAACGAGCCATTGACTCCATGGGAGAGCTCTCATGGGCCCCATATACAAGAAACATTATATATTGGAATAATTCCAAAGATTAGGGACATTGGAGGAGAATTTCTTGGTGGTGTTGTGCGAGGAGCCCAAGGACGACGCCGACCAATGTCAAGAATGGAGGTCAGCGTCGCTTACCAGGCCACGAGTGTCCAAATGAGGACAAACTTCGCCAACATGCTTATGACATTCCTACATGTGAATGGAGCCAAGGAGTGTCGGGGAGTTCAAGGTTTTCCCGGAGATGGCATTGGTTGACAACGGAAGCCCAATGTCGGCAATGTCATGGCATTGAACAAAGGCTATCTCTCAAACAACTCGTGCCATTGCCTTCATATTTGATGGTGACGTGGCACATAGGATCCCCTATGCTTCCACTAGCTTTCAAGTCAAAGGGAGAACCATTTCGTAACATCCCACCATTACACCATCTTTAATTGCTGGGTATTAAGACAATTTAATGGTTTTGCTTTATATATGTTTCTTGCTTCTCATTTTATGGGAATGCTGAATATTATAGACTTTTCTTGAGCTTTTCCATCTGAGAAGAATCTTTGAGAAACCTAGTTCATGGTCCCTTTTGTTTTGGAGTGCGTTTATCTTCAACACTTGTAGTTTGTTTTGGGTGTGTTTATCCCGAGGCTAATCTACTTTCTTTTGGTTATTTTT
Source organism: Rheum nobile (assembly GCA_027886185.1). Taxonomy (NCBI): domain Eukaryota; kingdom Viridiplantae; phylum Streptophyta; class Magnoliopsida; order Caryophyllales; family Polygonaceae; genus Rheum; species Rheum nobile. The sequence goes on along the minus strand of WOAB01000490.1, from coordinate 6,067,469 downwards.
GGCGAGTTCATCCAAAAATATCCAATTGATTATCTTGTTACTTCGTGCCTTCAAATTGCCTCACTTTTGCCGGATCAAAGCCTTGCAAAACGAGAAGAGACCGCCGTCGGTGTTTTTGATCGTCTTGAGCGGAGTCTTGGTGTTCAACCTACCTTGAAGCATGGAGATCCTCATCAAGGGACACATCATTTGGCATCAAATCCATTCTCAAGGTAAGTCCCTTCAATAATCGTTCTTGAAATCATAGAAAAGTAACTTGTGTTTTGTTGAAACCGAGCACAATATTTCCTAGCTAAACTTGTGTGGACTGAGATATAGACCCAAAAAATACCACATCCTGCATTCTAAGGAAGAAGGATACATTTTTGTTGAGCATAATTAAGAGCATTGATTGCATTAAATTCTTGCATTAAACATGCCTTAACTCTCCAAAACGTAACCTTACTTTTGCCTTGACCAATCTTGTGTTTAATTGCCTGCACTTATACATGTTTCTTGTACATTTTATGATTGTCATATAATATTCTAAGGAAACATAAGTCGTGGGAAAGGTATTGGACCGGTCAAGAAAAGTTTAGTGAAATCCATTTCAAGTTTATGGCTAAGTGTTGATTGATCTTTGTTTCGATTGTAAGGAAAGTTCCAACTATTGTAACTCGTCTCAATCTTGTTCAAACTCGAGAAAAAAAGGCTTTAAACCAGAAAAAGTCGAGGCTATAAAAAAGAAGAAGTTAAACTCGTCTCAATCTTCAAGTTTGTTTTAGTGGTTTTTTTTTTTAAATTTTCTTGTTAATGGGCACTAAAACTTTGTGACTAAAGAGCCAAGTACTTAGTAGCCTTCTTGTGGGTCTTAAGGTATTGTGAAACTTGCATAAAGTGTGTAAGAAGTATTGGACAAAGTGCAAACTCTTGACCAAACACACTTCCTAGCCACACCCTTGTGCTTGGTAGATACTTGCCTTGTTGTTTTGTTTTGTTTCAAGTGCTTGTGTAGGACTTCCTAGTGGGGGCCGAGATCAAGTTAAGGTCTTGGAAGAAATCTAAAGTCTAGGACAATGGAGAGGCCAAGCTATGTCCACTTGTCCCAAAAAGATTACATATGTCTAAGATTTGGTGGAGCTAAGTTCTTTGAAGCTCAAAGGAGGAGAGACATGTTGCTAAGGAGACAAGCCTATGAAGACATCTCTTATGGCTATGACTATGGCTATGGAGAGGCTTATGAAGATTGTGGCTATGACTATGGCTATGAAGAAGATGAAGGATGTCACACCCCAACAAGGTATCACCCTGAACATTCTTTTTGTGAGTCTTCTTCTTCTAATCGTGTAATAACCCCTAAAAGTCCCAAACTGTCATTTGTAAGAAGGACATAATGGACAATTTCTGTAATCTCTGTAATAACTCTTTTGAAAGTAATAATATACGTTTGATGTACTTGTGTCTTAGAATATTTTTAAAGGTGTTAAAAATAAAATTCTAGCATAAGACCGCGAGTGAAACCGCGACCAGAGGCCAATAGACGCGATCGCGGCATTTCCGCGACCGCGGAAACGCTGTCTTCGTCGTCCTTATCCGAGCTTGCCGGTTTGAATTTCCCACGTTTTGTAACTCCGCCGTTGAGGGACCTTGAATCGTTTGGTGTTGCCAGCGTTTTGCTCTCCTTTCCCCTATAAAAGGATGTCGGGGGCAGCTCGGAATCTCATCCACAACTCTCAACCTTTCTCTCTCTCGTTCTTAGTGTTTCGCCGGAAGTTTTCGAGTCGCCGGAGTTGTCGGAGGTCGCCGGAACTGCCTTTCGAAGTGTCGTAGTAGTGGTGGTCGTAGCGAGTCTTGTCCGAGTCAAGAAGTGGTCGTCGGTAAGCCTCAAAGCCGAAGTGGGAGCCATGCCGGAAGGGAGATCCGCGATCGCGAGGATGAATTTCGCGACCGCGGCTCTGCCCAGATTTCCGCGACCGCGGAAGTCCAAACCGTGACCGCGGCTTGCCTTAGCAAGCGCGATCGTGGCTTGGACAACCACGGTCATGGCCTAGGCTTTTGTCCCTTTCCATTCGTATCGTATTTCGTTCGTTTCATTTATTCGTTCGTGTCGAATCTAACTTAGGGTTTCGTCGTTGTTTCGTCGTCGTCGTATGAATCCGTATTCAGATTCCAGTTCCCAGATACCCGGAACCTGACATCCCAGTTCGTCTAAATTAAGGCAAGTGGCGGTTCGCTCTTGCTTATCATTCCATATTTCCTTTAATTATCAATTGTTTGATTGTTAATTAAAATGGAGTGAAGTGTTGTCTTCGTTTGGGAACAGATTTATAAAATGATATGATTAAAATATGATATTATAATAGGTTGTATATATTGCTAGAAACAACGCTATTATACCTGTTATTACCGTGATGGTATTGGTGTGGATTATTGTGTGAATTTAACTGTGTAGTTAGAACGAGTATTCGTAGGAACACTATGTACCTTGCGAGGTCTAGTCGTTTCTTTATAACTGGTATTAGGAGGATTTTGCCCTAGTACTATCTGGTCATGACTGTACCCTTACTCAGGATAGGTGCACACAGCTGGTGTCGACAATCGGGATTTATTCCCAAGATATCTCTCGTGATGAGATGATATACCCTAAAAGCTTTAACGTAAATGTGCATTTTGCCATTAAATAAGATAAGTGCGGTTATGCACATAATTAATGAACCTTCGGGCGAGAAGTACAACTTGGAACCCGCCCGGACTTCGGTTAGAGTAAGTCCTCTTTCCAATCTGGATTCGCATTGCACAGTGAGGTTGGTCGTGGACCCAAATGACCAAGTCGTTTTAAAAGGTTGTGTGAAACTATAACGTTCCCAAACACTTGTCATACTTTCTGAGAGACTCATCTTCTTTTGGAGTCTTTCTTTATACGTTTCCCATAAGACTCAATCTCTTGGAGTCTTCTCTTGATCATACCTCTTCTTACGTTTCCGTAGAAGTGTTGAGGTTCACCGTCGTCATCGGCTATTACTCGAGAAGCGACGTGTGTAACCTAATACGACTACTTAGAACCTTTTCTATTTTACCCTTGCATAGTCTTTCATTAGACTAACCAACCGGTTATTTTCCTTTGCATGGTTGGCTGGTGTCATCCGTCTCATACGGCACATCAGGTAAACGTCCCCCATGAAGGCCATAATACGACGATAAGGGCAGATGATATTTTAAAGAGTTTCTAAGGTTGAAGATCCTAGGTGTGAGATTGCTCAGATCAAGACCCTACGTGGCATTTATTAATTTTCAAGTCTTCCTCTGTGTTAAACAATTTTCTGTATTTGGTTTGTATTTGGTTTCGAACAGTTGTAAACCATGATATTGTTGTGAATAATATTTGATAATCTTTATGATATATAATATAGTTTGTGTTATTATATGGTTGTTATAAAATGATTTAGCCTTGGGTGACCCCATACGTGTATTCTGAGGTCACTGACGGTAATACTTTCAAGGGATTATTTGGAGGTGTTACAAATCGTTATGTGCAGCCTAAGGGAGTCTATAACTCACCTAAATCATCCATTAGCACATCCAAAGCTAGAGAAAGGGTGACTCCACAACCTCGGATTAGAGCACGTGACATTATATGTGTTATGTGTGAAGGGCGAGGCCACTTGCGTAACATTTGCGCTAATCGCAACTTCATCTACGAGGAAGAAGATGACACCATACTATCTTTAGAGAGGGATGTCATCAAGGTTGTTGATGAACCAATAGAAGAAGGCTTGCAAGCTAAGGAAGTAGTGGAAGAAGAAGAGCATGCCAATGACATGCTTAAAGAGGCTGAATTGGAAGAGGATGTTTCATCTCGGATGCAAGAGCAACCTCAAATTCAAAAGGTCATTCTGGATAGCACTGAACTCGGATTTAGCTCAAATCAGCGCATGTGTAAAGCCAATGAAGAGTTCTTTCCAGCTATGAATGACTCTTGCTCAGAATACTGCAAAAAGGTGGATGAAAATCCAGGTGTTGCTGGCTGCAAAGATGAAGAGTCACCGCAGAGTTCAAGGAGGTTGTTACAATGGATGGTGCAAAGCTCAAAGGCAGTTGTGAAGTGGAAGTTGCCATACGAGGAGATTCAAATGCCGACACATTAAAAGGGAGTTTTCTTGCTCAAAACTTTTAATATGCATGCTAGTTTTGTGGTGCATTTCTTTAATTATCATCTATGTGCCATGAGTTATCATAGTATCTTGCCTAGTCATTCTATAGCTCTTCATCCGCATGTTGCATGTAAACCAAGGTCTTTGTTCAAAAGTTATAGTTATCCTTTTAATACAAGACCTATAGTTTGCATCCCGGTCATGGTCTTACTTTCTTGATCAAATATGCTTGTTATGTTACTAGTAGTATGAGTAAGCATCTACATAGGCCTAAAAAGAAGAGTGGGGTAGCTAGGGCCTGCATTTTTGCTTATTTTTTGGATCTATGAGATATGATGCATGTTAAGAATGGGAGGCTTCTCAAATTTTTACTTGTCAATCCTAGGATAGGTCATAAAGTCATAGCTAGGATGAGAGTGTTTGTTCACTTAGAAAACTTTAAGAGTCCATGCTATTACTTATTCTATCATTTGGCTTATGCAGATTCGAGGTCGAATCCTCTTCAAGAAGGGGAGGATGATGAGATATTGGATCACATCAACTGCCATCAAAACCCAAGACCTCAGCCGCATCAAGAAGAAGGGCCGCCGACGCCACCAAAGCTCCTTGAGTTAGGGTTTGAAGAAATGTTTGAGCCAACATCCTCAAAATCAAGCAATGATCATGTCGAACATCAAGAAGAGGGGAATCAATGAGCTATGCAAATTGGAGCTACATTACATATAGGATTGTCTGAAGAAGATCTCATGAGTTCTAGAGCAGCACCGATGACGCTACGGTTAATGTTTTATAATTCCAATGAGCCATTGACTCCATGGGCGAGCTCTCATAGGCCCCATATACAAGAAACATCATATATTGGAAGAATGCCAAAGATGAGGGACATTGGAGGAGAATTTATTGGTGGAGTTGTGCGAGGAGCCCAAGGACGACGCCGACCAATGTCAAGAATGGAGGTCAGTGTCGCTTACCAGGCCACGAATGTCCAAATGAGGACAAACTTCGCCAACATGCTTATGACATTCCTACATGTGAATGGAGCCAAGGAGTGTCAGGGAGTTCAAGGTTTGCCCGGAGATGGCATTGGTTGACAACGGAAGCCCGACGCCGGCAGTGTCATGGCATTGAACAAAGGCTATCTCTCAAACCACTCGTGCCATTGCCTTCAAATTTGGTGGTGACGTGGAACATATGATCCCCTATTCTTCCACTAGATTTCAAGTCAAATGGAGAACCATTTCTTAACATCCCACCATTACACCATCTTTAATTGCTCGATATTAAGACAATTTAATGGGTTTGCTTTATATATGTTTCTTGCTTCTCATTTTATGGGAACGCTGAATATTATAGACTTTTCTTGAGCTTTTCCATCTGAGAAGAAGCTTTGAGAAACCTAGTTCATTGTCCCTTTTATTTTGGAGTGCGTTTATCTTCAAACACTTGTAGTTTGTTTTGGGTGTGTTTATCCCGGGGCTAATCTACTTTCTTTTGGTTATTTTTGGTGAGTTCATCCAAAATTATCCAATTGCTTATCTTGTTACTTCGTGCCTTCAAATCGCCTCACTTTTGCCGGATCAAAGCCTTGCAAAACAAGAGGAGACCGCCGCCGGTGTTTTTGATCGTCTTGAGCGGAGTCTTGGTGTTCAACCTACCTTGAAGCGTGGAGATCCTCATCAAGGGACACATCACACTGCACTTGTTAATTTGATTAAAGAGAAAAAAAAGTCATTATTTTGAGAGTTATTCAAGCTAAGTATTCAAAAGCAATTGCCAATATATAACTTGTAATTCTTCCTGAAAATTTGTCAATTCCTGATGGGATTGCATATTCTTTGATGAAATCGAAAGGCCGATATCAATCTAACGAAATTGATAAGACAGACTCTCGATTTTTTCAACAAAATCGTTAATGTTCCTATCTGATTTACCGCCTTCCTGCATGACTGCATTCGCTTGTATCTTCCACTTTGATGCATTTGATCTCATCTCTTCTCCCTTCTTTCCTTCCATGATCTCTCTAATGCAAGACTCGATCTCGTCTCGTTCCACTAGGCCCTGACCATTGGACTTAACTCGTATTCCGACTCTCCAAACATCCTCCATGAAAAAGGCATTTGTCGTCTGATCTGCCCATTGAGGCATCGCCACTACGGGAACCCCAAAGCATATCGTCTCTAAAGTCGAATTCCAGCCACAATGAGTGAAGAAGCACCCAACCGCTCTATGTGCCAACACCGCCAATTGAGGACACCAATTCACAACCAAACCTTGCTCTGACGTCTCGTCCTTGAAGTTGGATGGAAACTTACTCTGTTCTGAGGCTCTGACAACCCATAAGAAGGGCTTGTTTGAGTTCATAAGACCTATTGCTAACTCACGCATCTGGTCTTGTCCTATAGATGCCAAGCTTCCAAATGATATGAAGATTGTAGAGCCATCTTCTTTGGTGTCTAACCATTGTAGGCAAGTATCATATTCAGGATTATAGAGGCTAAGCCCATATTCTTTGTCATTCTCCAAGCGCTTGTCCAAGTACATTGAGGGTATAGCTGGGCCTATTGTCTTCATCCTAGGCCACTGCCTTGACATCCAGTTCACCACCTGAAAATTATAATGAATTAAAATGGTAAGGACTACTTACTACACGTACATAAACATGAGAAGAAACATACTACAATCAATATGGGCCAGCTAGAGCTACCACTTTCAAATGGGCCTTTTGGATCAACTGCATGTGTATTTCACTCACCCATAAATCCGTAATTCTGCCCCCCTACTTTTATATTTCCTAACAAAGTGCAAATTTATTTATTTATTTATTATGGTTGTCATTTATCGTAGTTAGATTTTAGATTAAATAACTAACGCTTTTATCTATTATTAACATATTCAAAAATTGAATCTAATCAATACAAAATGATAGAGGGAGGAGTGCTAACACAAAATTGGACTTGGACTCATAGTATCTGAGTTCATTATCATGGTCAAATACTCTGTAGCTCTCTTTTGGTCCTCCACATAGTATATATAGTGTATATTTGTGGAATTTACCTCTTCCTCGAGCAGATCAAAGGTGTTGAAGAACTGCCAATCTGCCTGATCAAAATTCTCAAATTGATTCAAAACAACCTTTTCCAACACGGGGTGTTTCCCCACCTCCTTCACAAAAGTGGGCAAGTCCCCAACCGCCATTACCGGCAGCCCCGGAGCTGCAACTCCACCGGCGCTCTCTAGAGGCGGAGCCGCCAACAACCCTTTGAAAACATGGCGAAAGATCAAAGACACGGCACACGATTGGGGAAAAAATGGGGCGGCGTAAATTCCATGCTCCCTCGCAACCCCTAGCGCCCATGTCAGAGACGAGTCATATATTACACATCTAAAAGGGTTGGCTTGTGAGCCCTCTTGCTCCTTGATCAACCTGGCAGAATAACACAATTTTTTAACAAAATTTTCTGTTTTGACGTACACTAATGAATTAGCATTACGCTACACATATTCTAGAATCCTTTTTATCCAGTACTATTACCACTCAGTGTACCAGAGTATTCTCTAATAGTGAAAACTTAATTGAGGAACACTCGGTATTATTTGTAACATGTTTTATTATTAAGCGGAGAAAAATCTCTATGCTATGTCAAACTATATACTCCGTATTATTTAAATATCAAATTGTTCCTAGCTGGGCCCTGGCCAAATATTGCATTGTTGCTGCTCATTTAAAATGCTTGGTGCTTATATAAGAACATGTACATAATAGCGTTCCACTATTTCAAATTAATAACAGCATAAATAAAGTAACTAAAATCGAACATGTTAATTCTTAAGCAACCTGGCAACGGCTTGGGGTGCCATGCGAGCGAAGCTCTCGATATGGTGGTCGACATTGAGAGTGTTGGTGGAGAGGCCGGGTTCTAGGTGCTCACCATCGGAGATGGTCACGATGGAGAGGAAGGGGAAGGATTGGGATAGGCGATGGGAGGAGGCCAACGACGGGGTGGTGGCGAGGGTGACATGGAGGCCTTTGGAGGAGAGACGCTTGGCGAATTGGAGGATTGGGTTGGTGCGCCCTATAATGGGGAATGGGACTACCAACACATGGGCTTTATTCTTCAAATCCATTACTTTGGAGATAGCTGGATGCCGATATTGAGTCGATTTGAGAGGGCAATTAAGCTAAATGAATGTGTGTATATGTCTACCCCTTTCTATTTAAAGTCAAGGGACAAAGTGCAAATTATTTTTCTGGGAACAAGTTTACCTACTACAATTTGTTTTTTTCTTTCTTGTAAAAGATTGCAGAATCACATAGTTTCGGATATTTTATACATACGTCAAAAGTGGTCCGACCAAATAATGCACGTGAATGATGTGATGCAAGTGACATGACATTTAAATTTGTCATTACTTTTATTCTAAAAAATTAAGTAATTCGTTTTTCGGACCAACTTGATACATTAATAATCCAAATCAATCGGGGGATGTCCGAAAAATGGTTAATCAAAAGAGACGTCAAAATGGATTAAACCTCCTACAAATTGGATCAAAGTCAACATCGATGCTTCCGTAAAACATAGATCTCTATCTTCTATCGGACTAATTTTTCACAACCATGTTGGAGAGGTTGTCTTCTTAGACAGTAAGCGGATTCTCTGCTCCTCTCCGCTAAAAGCTGAGGCTCTTCCCGCCCTTGAAAGTCTTCGTAGGGTTGTTTTCCTTGATATTTGGTTTTTAGTCCTTGAAGGGGATAACTTATCTATTATTAATGTCATACGTGGATTTTGGAAAATTCCATGGGAAATCTCACAAATTATACGAGAAATTAGATCTCTTCTTCATTGTTTTACTGCTTTCTAGGTTCATCACTGCTATAGGGAGAATAACAAAGCCGGTGACTTTCTGGCCATTTCAGATATCTCCCCAGTCCTTCTACAAAGTACAATTATTGATTACATTGTCCTGACTCTCACCTGTGAGCAATTGCTATCAAGATGAGCAATAATCCATCCACCGCAAAGATCAAGTTTCCCAAGGGGGCGACTCATCATACCTTTGCCCAATTGTCCATCCGAGATGAGGCTAGCACCTCACATGTGCCTAATGTGGCCTCATTGTCACAACCTCCCTATGTAGCTACAATTTCTCAGCCACTCTATGTGGCGACTACAAGGCAAGAGCAAGGTATGGGCGACAATCTTTTTCCTAACAATTATGTTATGCCTACTATGCACACTAACCATGCAGGTGTGGGAGCAAGGGATCCTGAAAACCAGCCCTTGCCTAGACAAGTCCCTAATCTCCTACCTCGATGCAATGTGCAAAGACAAGTCCCTCCAATAGAGCCACTCCGAGAGAGGTATTTGCAGTCTCTAAGGAACCAGCCGCCAAGAGGATATTTTGAGGACGAGTTGGAGAGACCTCCCGGGAGAGATGTGCACCATGGAGTCAAGCTCTTGGTGCAACCCTTTGCTGGCACTTCGGATGTCGACACCTACTTAGATCAGAAGTCTAAAACTAAGGCGGTGTTTGACTTCTATGGCTATCATTCAGCTCAACGCGTGGGCATAGCTTCCATCAACTTCATTGAGTTTGCCTACCAATGGTGGCAAGACGAGAATGAAGAAAATAACTATGAAGGATACAAGCCTATAAGGACATGGAATGAGCTCAAGCAAGCCCTTAGAAGCTGATTTGTCCCCGAGGACTATGAGACTCGCATCCAAGTGAAGTTGGAAAGGGTTAGGCAAGGCAATCACACTTCTGATGAGTTCTATGAAGAGATCAAAACCCTCATATTTAGATATGGGGTCCGATTCCCCGAAGGGTATGTCATTTCTAAATTATTGGTGGTTTGAATTCTGATTTAGCTTCCAATGTAGAAATGCAACGTTTTGTTCATGGCACTCCTATGGAAGAGGTTCTTCACTACACAAATCATGTGTATAACAACCTACAAAAAAAGAGGGCACCTACTAGCAACTCACCTTGTAATTCATCAACAAGCACTACCAACCCACCACCAAGGTGCCAAGATCCTAAGAAATGACACCAACATGCCTCAGCCAAGAAGGGAAGCTCCGACCCCTCCTCCAAGTTAGAGGAAGGAAGGTGAGAACCGAGCTAGGGATCTCAAGTGCTTCAAATTCCTAGGCCGAAGTCATATAGCTAAGGATTGCCCTTCCAAGCGCCAAGTCCTACTCAATACTCAAGGTGAGTATGAATATGAGGATGAGCATGTGGAAGATATCCAAGTGGAAGGAGAAGAAGAGGAACTTCATGTGGTTGCCGAGGTTCATGGTGAGTGCTTTGCGGTTAAGCGCTCCCTATTATTCCTCATCATTAACCGTATACTCTTTGTTGGTTGAATTCTAACACTCCTCTCAAGGTTAAGGAGCAAGCTACCATTAGATTTTCTATAGGTGGCTAGAAGACTAGGTGGTGTGTGACGTTCTACCCATGACTGTGTGTCATTTGCTTCTTGGGAGGCCATGGCAATATGATAGAGGAGTGATTCAACAAGGCGTATCCAATGAGTATTCTTTTCACTTGAAAGGTAAAAGAATCACCCTGCATCCACTAGCTCCCCATGAGATCATGGCAGATCACATAGCCAACGAGCAAAGAAGAGCTCTTAGAGGAAAAGAAGAGAATGTTTAAAGGGAAGAAGTTGGCCATACGAAGTAGTAAGGCTGCATCCAATCATATGCTCTTCAGCAAAGATTAGGAGGTTCATCATGCCCTTAATGGAAGTGGAGTTTTCTTCCTTATAGTTTATAAAGATGTATTGATTTCTTCTCAAGAATTGGATGATCAACCCTCTCTTGTTGCTAATCTTTTGCAGGAATTTTAAGACCTCTTTCAAGAAGAGATTCCAAGTGGTTTGCCGTCTATTATAGGCATAGAACACCAAATAAATTTTATCCTCGGAGCAACCTTGCCAAACCGGTTTGCTTATAGGGCAATCCAGCTGAGTCTAAGGAGCTTCAGAGGTAGGTTCAAGAGCTCATTGACAAAGGTTACGTGTGAGAAAGTCTCAGTCCATGTGCGGTGCCTGTCATTCTTGTTCCAAAGAAGGAAGGAACATGAGGAATGTGCGTGGACCGCCGCGCCATCAACCCGTCAAGTACCACCATCCCATACCTCGTCTAGGCGACATGTTGGATGAGCTCCATGAGGTGAGTGTCTTCTCCAAAGTTGATCTTAAAAGTGGATATCATGAAATCAGAATGAAGGAAGGGGGAAGAATAGAAAACCGCTTTCAAGACCAAGTGCGGTTTGTATGAATTGGTTGGTTATGCCATTTGGTCTTAGTAATGCCCCAAGTACCTTTATGCATTTGATGAATCATGTATTGAGGTCTTTCCTTGGTAAGTTTGTATTTGTGTACTTTGATGATAATTTCATTTATAGCAACAACTTACAAGAGCATGTTAGACACCTTAGGCTGGTTTTGGAGGTACTTAAGAAGGAACACTTATATGCTAACTTTAAGAAGAGCCACTTTTGTTCGGATCATGTGGTGTTTCTTGGTTTTGTAGTATGCAAGGAGGGACTCAAGGTTGATGTCGAGAAGGTAAAGGCAATTGAAGATTGGCCCACACCTACCACCATGACCCAAGTTCGAAGTTTCCTTGAATTAGTTGGCTTCTACAGAAGGTTTTTGAGGGATTTTAGCATTTTAGCTTCACCTCTCACCGAGCTCACCAAGAAAAATGTTGCCTTGAAGTAGGATGCTCCTCAAGAAGAGGCCTTTAACACCCTCAAGAGCAAATTGGCTCAAGCTCCTCTCCTTGTTCTCACTGAGTTTGCTAAAACTTTTGCAATTGAATGTGATGCATCCGGGATTGGGGTAGGAGGAGTCTTGATGTAAGAGGGGAAGCCAGTGTCCCAGTTTTGTGAAAAATTGAGCGAGGCTGAACTCAATTATCCCACATATGACAAAGAGTTACTTGCTCTTGTGTGTGACCTCAAAACTTGGAAACACTACCTTTTGCCCAGAGAGTTTGTTATCCATTCAGATCATGAGGCTCTCAAGTTCCTTATGGGTCAAAGCAAGATTAACAAGAGGCATGCAAAATGGGTGGAGGTCATAGAGGCTTTTCCATACGTGATCAAGCACAAAAAGGGGAAAGAAAATGTTGTGGCCGATGCACTCTCTAGGAGGTATACCTTGATCTCTACTCTTGATGCTAGGATGTTGGGCTTTGCATTCATGCATGATTTACATGCTTGCGATTATGATTTTTCTTAGCTCTATGATGCATGTAAATCTAAGGGTAGAAAGGACCAATACTTTTTGCATGAGGGGTATCTCTTTAGGGGGTCTAGGCTTTGCATTCCTAGTGGATCTATGCGCAGATTGCTTATGCAAGAAACACATGGTAGTGGACTTATGGGGAATTTTGGGGTCTTTAAAACTCTGCATACACTCAAAGAACATTTTTTTGGCCTCATATGCATATAGATGTTGAAAGATTTTGTGCTTCTTGTGTGACTTATAAGCATGCTAAGTCTAAGCTTAATCCACATGGACTTTACACCCCTCTCCTTATTCTTCACGCCCCATGGGAGGACATTTCTATGGATTTTGTTTTAGGGTTGCCTACGTCTAAGAGAGGAAGGGACTCTATTATTGTGGATCGCTTCTCTAAAATGGATCACGCCCCATGGCAGGACATTTCTACTGATGATGATATACATGTTGCTAATCTTTTCTTTGACGAAGTTGTACGTTTGCATTGTGTGCCTAAGTCCATAGTCTCCGATCGTGATGTTAAGTTTCTTATACACTTTTGGAAGACTTTGTGGGCCAAGCTAGGTACCAAGCTCCTCTTCTCCACTACGTTCCACCCACAAACCGATGGGAATATTGAGGCAGTAAATCGAACCCTTGGTGCTTTGCTTCGATCATTGCTTAAAACTAACCTGCGTAGGTGGGAAGAGTGTTTGGCATTTAGTGAGTTTGACTACAACCACTCGGTGCACTCGACCACACAAAAGAAACCCTTTGAGGTTGTTTATGGGCGCCACTACAAAAAAAATGCTCTTTTAACTCATGAGATAATAACCCGGACGTTATATATCCGATATAATAAGGGTCTAAAATAATAAATAAATGAATTTTCTTCTAAATTTTTAAATGAAATTACGAAATAACCCGGATTTAAGTCAACACACCCGGGTTATTTGAGTACATTGCTCTTTGGACCATGTACGAGAATAACCCGAGCATTTTTTGGCTTCATATATCCGGGTTATATTGTCTTGTAATTTAAGAATATAACCCAGATGTGTATATTGGAACAACGCCAGAGTTATATAGTATACGTATTTTCTAAATTTGATCACTATATATCCCAGATGTGCGATGTCCGGGTTATTTAATATATATGTTGAAAATATATAACTCATATTTTTTAGGATCCGGGTTATATAATAAAAAATATACCAATTTGTTCAGCTTTTTTTTCCAACCCAATAGATACATTGTTCAAAGAAAAAAAATCCTAAACCCTAAATTGAGCTTTTCCTTCAATTGTATGCTGGAACGATGTCTTCGCCGTTCTACTGCTCTGATTTAGGTGCTTCTCCCATTCTATTCTTCTTCTTCTTCAATCTGTTACAATTAGTCTAATTCTCGTTGAAATGATGTATGTCCTCTCGCGTTTGGCAGCTGTGCGACCAAGGTTTTCGTCGGTCTTAGCCCCAATCTTCAAGTAACTCGCTTGCTTCTATACGCCTTTCTTCAATTTCGTTGGCGAAATTCGATTGCCCTTCTTTGTTTAGGCTTTCTTGTATCCGTAATTTGTTCTCGCTTCTTGTTGATTTTGCAGGTCTCGCTGGGAGCCAGAAACCCTCTAATTTGAGTGCTTAGTTCTATGATGAAGTCCATAAGCGTGTCCAAACTGCGTAATTTTCTTATCTTTTGTTTATTGGAACTTTTTCATGAACATACAGGATGCAATGGCATGAGATACTCTAGAACAGGCTCTGGAGCCACAATTGAACTTGAGAACTTATCTACAAGATGCTTATATGCATCCGGTATTCAAGGGCGGAGAGATAGAGTGGCCATACATCGAAGAGGACGCTCCTCTTGTGGCAACCAAGAGGTCGCATAGGAATAGCAGAGTTATGTCCTTTTCCAGTTCTGACATGGTATGACATATGAGATTTTTATGTAAAGAAGCAAATAGAAAATATTCTCCTCTGATTTAAGCAAACGAACATTTACAATATATATAGAAGTCAGAGACTTTCCAAGCTAGCTAATCTATCTAAATATAAGAAAGATATCTATATGAAAAGATAGATACAAAATATCCTAACCAACTAAAGATATATACAATATCTTTATCCAATATCTCTAATACTCCCCCTCAAGTTGGAGCATGTAAGTCAATAATGCCCAACTTGCCCAGAAGATAGTTGAACTGTTGCTTTCCCAGGGCTTGGTAAAGATGTCAGCGCATTGCTCATGAGTACGAATATGCGACGTGGTGATAGTACCGGAAAGAACAAGATCACGAACAAAGTGGCAGTCTATCTCAATATGCTTGGTCCGTTCGTGGAAGACGGGATTGGATGAGATGTGCAAGGCAGTCTGGCTGTCGCAGTAAAGCTTCATAGGGGCCTTGTGAAAGACACCAAGAGAGCAGAGCAATGACTTGAGCCAGATGAGCTCACAACAAGTAGACGCCATGGAACGATACTCGGCTTTAGCTGAAGACCGAGAGACTGTATGTTGTTTCTTAGTTTTCCAGGATATAGGAGAGCAGCCAAGAACAACAAAGTAACCCGTGAGAGAGCGTCTAGTCATGGGGCAGCCGGCATAGTCTGCATCGCAATAAGCGGTAAGGGCCAGACAGCTTTGACGAGAGAGCAACAGGCCTTGCCCGGGGTTGCGTTTGATGTAGTGAAGAACACGTACATCAGCGAGCCAATGATCCTCTGTCGGGGTTTGCATAAACTGAGAAAGTGTGTGCACAGAGTAACTCAGCTCGGGACGAGTTATCGTCAGATAGACGAGGCGTTCGACGAGTTGACGATATCTCTCTGGATCGGCATGCGAAGGAGCTGTGGACTTTCCTAGGTCGTGGTTTTGCGGAAGCGGGAAATCAGCCGATCGAGCCCCGAGTAAGCCAGCCTCAGACAAGATATCTAATGCATACTTGCGTTGACATAGTACCAAGCCGTATGTTCCTTGAGCAATCTCAATTCCCAGAAAGTACTTAAGGGACCCGAGATCCTTCATATGAAAACACCGGTTAAGATAATCTTTGAACCGCGAGATGGCAGAGGGAGAGTCTCCAGCAATAATCAAATCGTCGACGTAGACGAGGACGTGAATGACGCAACCACTGGAAGAATAGGAGAATAAAGAATAGTCTGCATATGATTGTTTGAAGCCGAACCTGGTCAAGGCGGAAGCAAGTTTCGCGAACCAATTGCGAGGGGCCTGGCGGAGTCCATATAGGGATTTGCGAAGACGACAGACTTTGCCTGAAGGAATCAGAAATCCCGGGGGTGGTCACATATATACTTCCTTATCGAGATCCCCGTGGAGAAAGGCGTTGTTCACATCCATTTGATGAAGTGCCCAGCCTTTTATAGCGGCTACCGACAGAAACACCCGAATAGATGTCATCTTTGCAACGGGGGCGAATGTTTCAGTGTAATCAATGCCCTCTACCTGGCGGTTTCCAAGGACGACAAGTCTGGCTTTGTGTTGTTCGATGGACCCATCAGCGCGGTGTTTGATCCAGAAAACCCATTTGCACCCAATGGGCTTCTTGTCAGGAGGAAGTGCCGTAACTTCCCATGTGCCATTCTTCTCTAAGGCAGTAAGCTCAGCGACCATGGCCTCTCTCTACTAAGGTGATCGAACAACCTCGGTGAAATGTGTGGGTTCTGGAGAGGAGTCAACTGCAGCGACAAACTGAAAATGGCACTTTGAAAAAAATTTGCAAGTTACAAAGTTAGCTAGAGGATAGGCACTACCTGAGGGAGGTGACGAGGAGGGCAGTGATGTAGAGGGGGGGGGGGGGGGTCTTGGCGACGTGTAGTGTTGCAGATGTACTCGTGAAGACGTTTTTGGTACTATTTCTTCACGGGTGGAGTCTCCTGTTGTGAGTGGAGTACTACGCTGGTCTTTTGTCTTCTTGTCTTGAGTGGAGTGCTGAGTTGGTCTTTTGTATTCTTGTCTTCAGTGGAGTGCTGAGCTGGTCTTTTGTCTTCTTGTCTTGAGTGGAGTGCTGAGTGGGTCTTTTGTCTTCAACTGCAAGTGGATTTTTCTTATCTTTCGCAGAAGGTGGAGCCTTTTAATTTGTTGGTTTTTTGTTTGCTGCATTATGGTGGGCTTGTTCTTCTTTCCTTGTTTTTGTAATGGGCCTTTTAATTGGGCCGGAGTGCTGAGCGAGTCAGTGGGCCTTTCTTCTTCGTTTCTTCTTGTAGTGGGTCTCTGAGCCTTTTATTTTGTTGGGCTCTTCTTCAACAATAGTCCTTGTAAGTTTTTACTTATGATTTTATAAAAGTCTCAGTTTTTGTTCATATTTCTCTTTTTTTCCTTTTCTCTTATCATATTTCCATTTTCATGGAAGTGGATACTGAGTGTATTTAAATATTGTAACTTTTTTCTAGCTGCATGAGGCATAGTGGGAAGCCTCCAAAGATTATCCAGCAAACCCAATTGTTCTGTGGAGAGCAAAAGCCCCTGTAGGGGTCTGAATTTACTATTGGCTGTGGTTTGGGAGGAAGGTAAAGGTATAACCTTTTCCTTTCCTTTGTTGGAGGGAGATGTCATGTTTAGAACCTGAAAATGAAAACAAGTCAGAAATCTCTGTTTGTCTGTAACTCTGTAAGGATAGTAGGGGTTTAAAGTCTCGAGTTCTTTTGTAATTAGAATTAAGGTTCTGCTAATGGAAGCAGACTGTAGGGTAGATATGTCATTATGTTCAACCGCAGAAATGAACTCAAAACTAAGGCTTTTCCCCAAGACAGCAGTATGTAAACCAGTTCTATCAACTATAAACGGACAAATTTGTGTTAGAAAAGGTGTACCTAGGATTATTTGCTGATTTAAGCCTTTTATAAGTATGAAAGAATTGTTGAAACAATATTTTTCATTACAAATGGAGGCTTTAGGGATCTTGTAACTAAGGTTCATACGACTACCACTAGCATCAAGGATTTTTTCATAACTCTTGTGGTAATATTTTGAAGGAATTAGACCTTAACAAATACAGTTTAGATCTGCTCTACTGTCTATGAGAGCAACTATAGAAAGAATGAAATCTTCTATTTTTATGGTAATATGAACATACCATTTTTGAAAGTTAATCTTGTTTATAGCCGCAATAAAAGAATCTTCAATGAGGGGAGATTCTTCTTCCTTTTGTTGAGAACGGGGGCTGGAGTAAGGATTTTTAGAAAATTCTAGATGAGCTATTCTAGCTTCAAGTTCAAGATCTTTGGTCTCATTTATTAATAACTGTTTGTTAAGGGATCCTATGTCTTTTTTGATTTTATTGACTTCAGCTTGTAGGTCTTTCAAGGTAATGGAGGAAAATATCTTAGCAGGTGACTTTTTATTAATAATTTTGGATATGCTAAAAGGTTCTTCTATTAGGGGTTGTTGTTCTTTAAATATTAGTTCTTTTAGCTTTATGAAGTATTCTCGTTTTATTTGAGGATCTTCAAGGGTATCGATAAGCTCTAAAAGGGCCTCTCTTTCATCACTTTTGGTGATAACATTGCAGAATTGGGTTGTTCCTGAATTCTCAGTTTCTGAAGTATCAGGGACATAAAATTCATTCTCAGAATCCTCCAAAAGAATTTTAGTGAGTCTATCTTTTAGGGTACTGTCATCCTGACAGATTTCATTGATCTTTTGTTTGAGACTATAATTGTCTGCCTTATGGCCTGGTTTTCTGCATTTAAAACAGATAGTCTGTCTTGATTGGAATCTCCTTTTGGGTGGGTAACTAGGTTTTTCATATTTGTTATCGAACTTTCTGTGCTTATTTTTATGACTATTTTTATCTCTATAAGAAGGGGGTTCAATTTTGGCAAGGCCAAAAGCTTCACAGAAGTTACTTAGTTCTTTTCTCCTAGATCCTTTTTCTCTACCATATTTGGCCTGAATTTTCAATTCGGAGCAAAGGGCTAACCCTTATTTTTTGACAAAAGTCGTTAGTTGGCCATAGGTCATGTCTTTCCATGGAATTTCTTCTGTTTGAATTTCATCTTTTATTTTCTGGATTAGCCTATCAACAAATAAGTTGGGAAGACCAGTAACAAACCTTTCTTTCCAATATCCCTTATTGCAGTCATTTCTTTTGTAGACATAGGACAGGAAAACATCTTTATACCACCTATAGTCACTAAGGGTCTTACATATTCGATTAGAAAGGATTTCTCTATTGGCTTGGATTTCCTCTCTAGGGTTGCCTATGAAGTGCATACTTATGGTGTATATGAGTTGGTGGACAGGTTCTGGTTCACCATTATCATTGGTAAAATCTAGGATTTCTTCTTTTTGAAAGGAGGATAAAGCATTATCCCACCAGTTTCTAAGCTGGCCTATAATCCAGTGGTTAAAAGTGAAAAACAAGTCCTGGGGTCTTTTCTACCAACTGTATAGGCTATATTAGCCATACCCATTTCTTGTAAGGTATTAAGTATTCATGTTCAGACTTACCACCTATATTCCATTCATAGATAGATTGTCCATTATAATCTGTGGATCTGAACTTAGATCTTTCTTCATATTGAAGGTCAGAAGGAGTAGGTCTAGGATAGAAATTCCTAGTGTCTGTATTCCTGAATATTTTTCTGTGTGCCTGAGGCCTATCATGGTTGTCTCTTATCCTATTAATGGCAAGGGGATTTTCCTCAAAGCAGGTCTGCAAGGTTTCTATTGCCTTATTACCAGATGGGCTATTTTCTCTTTCAGAGTTGTCTGAGGAACTGCTTGAGTCTGTGTTGGAACAATCGTTACATTCCTCGACACAATTAATCGTAACATTTTTTAATTTTTGATCGATTAATTCCATGAGACTAAGAGAAGGATTAAGAGAAGTGTTACTGACAATTTCTTTTTTTATTCCCTGAATTTGAAAATGAGGTCTAGAGATGTCTTTAGGGAATTTGATAGCTTCAATACTGATTTTATCATGTATTAATTCAACTTGTTCAGCTATAGTGTGGAGGATTTGGTTAGAATAGTTGTGTTGTTGATGTACTTTTTTAACATCTTCTAAGGTAGCAGGACTGTTATCTGAAGTACCAATTCTAGGATTTTTAAAGGGTTCAGCAGGGACCTCCCCATCTTTTGTAATAATTTGTATTCCTTGTAAAGGAGGATGAACACTTTGTGTAGATCCTGAGGGTAAAAGATTCCAAGTCTTTGTTAACCTAGTTTGGACTTCTATGGACTTTTGTTCTAAAAGGTTTTCTAATCCCTAAATCTTAAGGTAATTAGGAAACCATGTGAAGAATAAGATATTGATCCTATATTTTTCCATATTAGAATACCATAATTCTCTTATTTTATCTCTGACTATTTTTTCTATTTTCATGAACCAAACTTTCTTGATTCTGTTTTCAATGGAATCAAAGTCTCTTCTTAGATAATCTTTGTCTATTGTAAAGTCTATTTTTGTGATAACGTTTATGGAGGAGTATCTTCCCATATCACTCTGAGTAGGTGAAGAGGGAAAAGATTCATCTCTATTTTGGTCAATAACAGGGTTAGGAATGGGACTACTAAATTCAACCTTAACAGATTGGTCTCTAGCAGTATAGAGGGATTCTGAAAAAGAGTTTCTTGCAGGGAAAGGATGGGGATTTCTAGGTATAGGTCTAAAAGATCTAGTGGAATTAAATCTTATAAGGACCCTACCATCACCACTTTCTTCTATCTGGGAAATTTCTGTATTTTCAAGATCATCCGGAGGACAATCATGTTTTAGTTCTAGAGCTTCTGGTATAGTAATATCTTCCCATTTTATCAGTTTGGGAGTGAAAGTTGTAGATCTCTCTGCTTCTAGTTGAAGGAGGATAGTTTCTCCTCTAGGGACAGGAGGTACTATACACTTAGGATTTGTGCAGGAACTTAGGACTCTATAATGGAGTCTGTAGATAATGACAAAATTTTTAGAAAGGTTTTTGAACCCCTTTTTAAGGAGCTTAATATCAAGAGTAAGAGTACTACTGATTCTAGGGTCTGTCATATCAACGGTAAAATTGGGAGAACAGTTGAAGAAGATCGGGCCATTGCAGATATTGGTTTGAATAACAGCAATTAAGGAGTCTTTGTAGGAAAGAAGTCTGTCATCTCTAAGGGCAATAAAGACTGGGGTGTGTATGCCTAATCTGGCTAAAGGTTTAAGAGCAACTTGAATTAGGCCTATGTGGATATATCTGTAGTTCTTTTTTAGATATTCATCAATAGCTATGGAGGATAATAATTGAAGAGTCAGTTGTTCTTTGTCTAGACTGAGTGTTTCTTCATGACTTTTAACACTAAGAGCTGTTTTAAAGTCTGTCCATCCTATTCTGTAAATGGATTGTATAGACTGTTGTGGTATGTTCCAATCATTATTATTTTCTTCGTACAGATTTTCATTACTATGGACGACTGGGGTGCTAGATGAACTAGAAC
The DNA here is from genome assembly GCA_027886185.1 of Rheum nobile. Taxonomy (NCBI): domain Eukaryota; kingdom Viridiplantae; phylum Streptophyta; class Magnoliopsida; order Caryophyllales; family Polygonaceae; genus Rheum; species Rheum nobile. The sequence continues at coordinate 6,046,673 of WOAB01000490.1, read as the reverse complement.
CTCTATGTAGCATACGCCTAAATTGTAGAGCCATAATTAGTTACATTTTAGGAACTATTTATCTTAATCATATGTTTTATTGTTACTAAACAGCGTGGGACCATCGACCTAGAACACCCTGGGACTACCTCGTCAAGTGGGCTTACCAATGGATTTACGACTAAAACCAAACACGCACAGTCTAGTAACAGTAAAAAGTCCGACCTTGGTAAAAAGTAACTAAAGGCGTAAATAACTATAATACTACAACCGGGGCGAAATGTTGCCTAGTGGCTCTGATACCAAATGAACCCAGGTAATCTAAAGTAAGGAAAGGCGTAGGAAGAAAACAGTAAAGCAGAACATAGGTGAACAGTAATACAGAAGATTTACAGCATAAATAGTAATGGACAGTGACTTTTGAACAATAACATATAAATAGTGGAAAACTAAGAACAATGAATAGTAAACGAAATAGTAACTATTCTGAAAAACATGAAAAACTAAAAACAGGAAGAGAAATATGAACAAAAACTGGGACTTTTATAAAATCATAAGTAAAAACTTTCAAGGACTATTGTTGTAACATGAAACAATTTCCAAAAGCTTGAAGGAGCTCCAGAGGAAGGCTTCTAAGCTTAAGAGATTGTGTGAGTTTCTCAACACATGAGAGTCTGAAATCGGATGCCTCAAAACAACTGAGGGCTTTGCCTTTTATAGAGAAGGGGGAAAGTCTGAGTTTTCTTTGTCCGTACCAATTTTTGATACTATTTCTTCACGGGTGGAGTCTCCTGTTGTGAGTGGAGCACTGAGCTGGTCTTTTGTCTCCTTGTCGTGAGTGGAGATCTGAGTGGAGTTTTTCTGCTTTTCTTGTGAGTGGGTCTTTTGTCTTCAACTGCAAGTGGATCTTTCTTATCCTTTGTAAAAGGTGGAGTCTTTTTATATTGTTGGGATTTTGCCTTCTGCGTCTTGATGGGTCTGTTCTTCTGATGGGCCTTTAATCCGTTGTGTCTTGATGGGCCTATTAATTGGGCCGGAGTGCTGAGCGAGTCAGTGGGCCTTTCTTCTTGGTCTCTTCTTGTAGTGGGTCTCTGAGCCTTTTATTTTGTTGGGCTTTTCTTCCTTCTTAATGATAGGATTTTTGTCTTTGGGCCTATTGTCTTGTGCTGCCTGGTGGGCCTATTGTTTGTGAGATCTTCTTCTTGGGTCTTTTATCAAAGTAACGAGATAGTCAAAGGAGATAATCTAAAAACATGCTAGATTACCCCCCCGAAATGAAAAACATAAAATGAAAACATAAGAACTCTCATTACTATTTCCAGGTCGATGGTCCCACGCCATTTAGTAACAATAAAACATACGATTAAGATAAATAGTTCCTAAAACGTAACTAATTATGGCTCTACAATTTAGGCGTATGTTGCATAGAGGTTCTAGTTCATCTAGCACCCCAGTCGCCCCAGTTGTAGTATTATAGTTATTTACGCCTTTAGTTACTGTTTACCAAGGTCGAACTTTTTACTGTTACTAGACTGTGCCTGTTTGGTTTTAGTCATAAATCCGTTGGTAAGCCCGCTTGACGAGGTAGTCCCAGGGTGTTCCAGGTCGATGGTCCCACGCCAATTAGTAACAATAAAATATACGATTAAGATAAATAGTTCCTAAAATGTAACTAATTATGGCTCTACAATTTAGGCGTATGCTGCATAGAGGTTCTAGTTCATCTAGCACCCCAGTCATCCATAGTAATGAAAATTTGTACGAAGAAAATAATAATGATTGGAACATACCACAACAGTCTATACAATCCATTTACAGAATAGGATAGACAGACTTTAAAACAACTCTTAGTGTTAAAAGTCATGAAGAAACACTTAGTCTAGACAAAGAACAACTGACTCTTCAATTATTATCCTCCATAGCTATTGATGAATATCTAAAAAAGAACTATAGATATATCCACATAGGCCTAATTCAAGTGGCTTTTAAACCTTTAGCCAGATTAGGCATAGACACCCCGGTCTTTATTGCCCTTAGAGACGACAAACTTCTTTCCTACAAAGACTCCTTAATTGCTGTTATTCAAACCAATATCTGCAATGGCCCGATCTTCTTCAACTGTTCTCCCAATTTTACAGTTGATATGACAGACCCTAGAATCAGTAGTACTCTTACTCTTGATATTAAGCTCCTGAAAAAGGGGTTCAAAAACCTTTCTAAAAATTTTGTCATTATCTACAGACTCCATTACAGAGTCCTAAGTTCCTGCACAGATCCTAAGTGTATAGTACCTCCTGTCCCTAGAGGAGAAACTATCCTCCTTCAACTAGAAGCGGAGAGATCTATAACTTTCACTCCCAAACTGATAAAATGGGAAGATATTACTATACCAGAAGCTCTAGAACTAAAACATGATTGTCCTCCGGATGATCTTGAAAAAACAGAAATTTCCCAGATAGAAGAAATTGGTGATGGTAGGGTTCTTATAAGATTTAATTCCACTAGATCTTTTAGACCTATACCAAAAAATCCCCATCCTTTCCCTGCAAGAAACTCTTTTTCAGAATCCCTCTATACTGCTAGAGACCATTCTGTTAAGGTGGAATTTAGTAGTCCCATTCCTAACCCTGTTATTGACCAAAATAGAGATGAATCTTTTCCCTCTTCACCTACTCAGAGTGATATGGGAAGATACTTCTCCATAAACGTTATCACAAAAATAGACTTTACAATAAACAAAGATTATCTAAGAAGAGACTTTGATTCCATTGAAAACATAATCAAGAAAGTTTGGTTCATGAAAATAGAAAAAAATAGTCAGAGATAAAATAAGAGAATTATGGTATTATGATATGGAAAAATATAGGATCAATATCTTGTTCTTCACATGGTTTCCTAATTACCTTAAGATTCAGGGATTAGAAAACCCTTTAGAACAAAAGTCCATAGACGTCCAAACTAGGTTAACAAAGACTTGGAATCTTTTACCCTCAGGATCTACACAAAGTGTTCATCCTCCTTTACAAGGAATAAAAATTATTACAAAAGATGGGGAGGTCCCTGCTGAACCCTTTAAAAATCCTAGAATTGGTACTTCAGATAACAGTCCTGCTACCTTAGAAGATGTTAAAAAAGTACATCAACAACACAACTATTCTAACCAAATCCTCTACACTATAGCTGAACAAGTTGAATTAATACATGATAAAATCAGTACTGAAGCTATCAAATTCCCTAAAGACATCTCTAGACCTCATTTTCAAATTCAGGGAATAAAAAAAGAAATTGTCAGTAACACTTCTCTTAATCCTTCTCTTAGTCTCATGGAATTAATCGATCAAAAATTAAAAAATGTTACGATTAATTGTGTTGAGGAATGTAACGATTGTTCCAACACAGACTCAAGCAGTTCCTCAGACAACTCTGAAAGAGAAAATAGCCCATCTGGTAATAAGGCAATAGAAACCTTGCAGACCTGCTTTGAGGAAAATCCCCTTGCCATTAATAGGATAAGAGACAACCATGATAGGCCTGAGGCACACAGAAAAATATTCAGGAATACATACACTAGGAATTTCTATCCTAGACCTACTCCTCCTGACCTTCAATATGAAGAAAGATCTAAGTTCAGATCCACAGATTATAATGGACAATCTATCTATGAATGGAATATAGATGGTAAGTCCGAACATGAAATACTTAATACCTTACAAGAAATGGGTATGGCTAATATAGCCTATACAGTTGGTAGAAAAGACCCTAGGACTTGTTTTTCACTTTTAACCACTGGATTTACAGGCCAGCTTAGAAACTGATGGGATAATGCTTTATCCTCCTTTCAAAAAAAAGAAATCCTAGATTTTACCAATGATAATGGTGAACCAGAACCTGTCTACCAACTCATATACACCATAAGTATGCACTTCATAGGCAACCCCAGAGAGGAAATCCAAGCCAATAGAGAAATCCTTTCTAATCTAAGATGTAAGACCCTTAGTGACTATAGGTGGTATAAAGATGTTTTCCTGTCCTATGTCTACAAAAGAAATGACTGCAATAAGGGATATTGGAAAGAAAGGTTTGTTACTGGTCTTCCCAACTTATTTGCTGATAGGCTAATCCAGAAAATAAAAGATGAAATTCAAACAGAAGAAATTCCATGGAAAGACATGACCTATGGCCAACTAATGACTTTTGTCAAAAAAGAAGGGTTAGCCCTTTGCTCCGAATTAAAAATTCAGGCCAAATATGGTAGAGAAAAAGGATCTAGGAGAAAAGAACTAAGTAACTTCTGTGAAGCTTTTGGCCTTGCCAAAATTGAACCCCCTTCTTATAGAGATAAAAAGAGTCATAAAAATAAGCACAGAAAGTTCGATAACAAATATGAAAAACCTAGTTACCCACCCAAAAGGAGATTCCAATCAAGACAAACTAATAAAAAGATTATCTGTTTTAAATGCAGAAAACCAGGCCATAAGGCAGACAATTGTAGTCTCAAACAAAAGATCAATGAAATCTGTCAAGATGACAGTACCCTAAAAGATAGACTCACTAAAATCCTTTTGGAGGATTCTGAGAATGAATTTTATGTCCCTGATACTTCAGAAACTGAGAATTCAAGAACAACCTAATTCTGCAATGTTATCACCAAAAGTGATGAAAGAGAGGCCCTTTTAGAGCTTATCGATACCCTTGAAGATCCTCAAATAAAACGAGAATACTTCATAAAGCTAAAAGAACTAATATTTAAAGAACAACAACCCCTACTGGAAGAACATTTTAGCATATCCAAAATTATTAATAAAAAGTCACCTGTTAAGATATTTTCCTCCATTACCTTGAAAGACCTACAAGCTGAAGTCAATAAAATAAAAAAAGACATAGGATCCCTTAACAAACAGTTATTAATAAATGAGACCAAATATCTTGAACTTGAAGCTAGAATAGCTCATCTAGAATTTTCTAAAAATCCTTACTCCAGCCCCCGTTCTCAACAAAAGGAAGAAGAATCTCCCCTCATTGAAGATTCTTTTATTGCGGCTATAAACAAGATTAACTTTCAAAAATGGTATGTTCATATTACCATAAAAATAGAAGATTTCATTCTTTCTACAGTTGCTCTCATAGACAGTGGAGCAGATCTAAACTGTATTTGTGAAGGTCTAATTCCTTCAAAATATTACCACAAGAGTCATGAAAAAATCCTTGATGCTAGTGGTAGTCGTATGAACCTTAGTTACAAGATCCCTAAAGCCTCCATTTGTAATGAAAAATATTGTTTCAACAATTCTTTCATACTTATAAAAGGCTTAAATCAACAAACAATCCTAGGTACACCTTTTCTAACACAAATTTGTCCGTTTACAGTTGATAGAACTGGTTTACATACTGCTGTCTTGGGGAAAAGGCTTAGTTTTGAGTTCATTTCTGCGGTTGAACGTAATGACATATCTACCCTACAGTCTGCTTCCATTAGCAGAACCTTAAATCTGATTACAAAAGAACTCGAGACTTTAAACCCCTACTATCCTTAAAGAGTTACAGACAAACAGAGATTTCTGACTTGTTTTCATTTTCAGGTTCTAAACATGACATCTCCCTCCAACAAAGGAAAGGAAAAGGTTATACCTTTACCTTCCTCCCAAACCACAACCAACGGTAAATTCAGACCCCTACAGGGGCTTTTGCTCTCCACAGAACAATTGGGTTTGCTGGAAAATCTTTGGAGGCTTCCCACTATGCCTCATGCAGCTAGAAAAGAAGTTACGATATTTAAATACACTCAGTATCCACTTTCATGAAAATGGAAATATGATAAGAGAAAAGGAAAAAAGGGAAAAAGAATTGAATGAACAACTAACCATTGCTACAGGTAGACGTTGGAAGAATCTCCAAGCTCGTCTCCTCGACACACCAGCACAAGAAGCGTTAACACCACTTCTTGATGCTTGGCCCCAAGGGAAAGATGTTCTCCTCCAAAAATTGGAGGATAGCCATCTTGCAGACCTACTACAAGCTCAATAAGACCTCAAAAAAATGTATTTCAGAGAACCAAGATGGTACTTCCAGGGAATTACTGTCCGGCAATTCCCAACCCTCAGACCTCTAAGCAGTGGCCCAAAACTCTAGGAGCAAGGACTACTTAAAATTCTACTCTTCCTCAACATCTGCACCATGCCACGTGACCTCATCCTAAAATACTTCCATTTGGGTATGATCCACAGCATCAGTTTCCGTCCTGACAAAGAAGGGAAGCTTGAAAATACCATGCGTGCTTTTGGTGAAAAATTCTACCTCATAGCAAGTAACATGGCAAGAATTGGCCCAACAGTTGCTTACATTCAAGCAACTCTCCCCAGGGTGACTAACTTCACAGTCATCCCTTCAAAAAAGTCTATCTACTTTTCCCACGGTATCTTTAAGGAGGAAGACTTAAGACTTTGGATTGGCTTGCAGCCCTCCGACTTCACAATAATCAAAGATCATAGGCTCTTTAGACACCACCAGGACCTTGACTACTTCTACAACAATAGGTACTTCGACGGAGGATGGAGAGATAAAAGACTAATTGTAGAAGGACACTACACGCAAATCTGGGTTTCAGATGATTGGAGAATTTGGCTACCGTTCAGTGGTGATGGCCAATTCATTCATATAAAAGACTTCATCTCACTAGAAGAGGAGCAAAAAAATTATGAAGACATGCTAGACTCTGAACACTAGGATGACATTTGCATTCCAGACACCCATAGAGACTTCTAGGGTGTTCCAAAATCAGTTCGCACAAGATCCTTATACTTTGTAAACAAAAACAAGGAAAAAAAAGAGCGAAAGAAAAAAGAGCGAAAGAAAAAAGAGTAAAAGAAAAAAGACTGAAAATAGTAATGAGAGTTCTTATGTTTTCATTTTATGTTTTCCTTTCGGGGGGGGGGGGGGTAATCTAGCCTGTTTTTAAATTATCTCCTTTAACTATCTCGTTACTTTGATAAAAGACCCAAGAAGAAGATCTCACAAACAATAGGCCTACCAGGCAGCACAAGACAATAGGCCCAAAGACAAAAAGCCTATCATCAAGAAGGAAGAAGAATAGTAATGAAAAGTGACTTTTGAACACTAACATATAAATAGTGGAAAACTAAGAACAATGAATAGTAAACAAAATAGTAACTATTCTGAAAAACATGAAAAACTAAAAACAGGAAGAGAAATATGAACAAAAACTGGGACTTTTATAAAATCATAAGTAAAAACTTACAAGGACTATTGTTGTAACATGAAACGATTTTCAAAAGCTTGAAGGAGCTTCAGAGGAAGGCTTCTAAGCTTAAGAGATTGTGTGAGTTTCTCAACACATGAGAGTCTGAAATCGGATGCCTCAAAACAACTGAGGGCTTTGCCTTTTATAGAGAAGGGGGGGAGTCTGAGTTTCTTTGTCCGTACCAATTTTTGGTACTATTTCTTCACGGGTGGAGTCTCCTGCTGTGAGTGGAGCACTGAGCTGGTCTTTTGTCTTCTTGTCGTGAGTGGAGATCTGAGTGGAGTTTTTCTGCTTTTCTTGTGAGTGGGTCTTTTGTCTTCAACTGCAAGTGGATCTTTCTTATCCTTTGTAGAAGGTGGAGTCTTTTTTATATTGTTGGGCTTTTGCCTTCTGCGTCTTGATGGGTCTGTTCTTCTGATGGGCCTTTAATCCGTTGTGTCTTGATGGGCCTATTAATTGGGCCGGAGTGCTGAGCGAGTCAGTGGGCCTTTCTTCTTGGTCTCTTCTTGTAGTGGGTCTCTGAGCCTTTTATTTTGTTGGGCTTTTCTTCCTTCTTGATGATAGGCTTTTTGTCTTTGGGCCTATTGTCTTGTGCTGCCTGGTGGGCCTATTGTTTGTGAGATCTTCTTCTTGGGTCTTTTATCAAAGTAACGAGATAGTCAAAAGAGATATTCTAAAAACACGCTAGATTACCCCCGAAAGGAAAACATAAAATGAAAACATAAGAACTCTCTTTTTTCTTTCACTCTTTTTTTTTCTCTCTGAACAAAGGACAATATTGTTTACATAGCATATGGGTCTTGTGCGAATTGTTCTGGATCATCCGCCGGAGAAGGTGGCGGAGTGGCGTCAGGGTCTTCGCAGCTGTTAGTAACACTTTGCTTTTCTTGAGCCAGATACTTTTGAAAGGCTTGAAAGGCTTCCCATTGTTTCAGTTGTTCAAGCTGGTCTTTTGAAAGGGTAGGAGAAGGGTTCTTTTGTGGAGAAGGGTTCTTTTGTGGAGGAGGAGTAGGAGCTGAAGTAGTGGCTTTGACTGTTGTATCATTAATTGACAGTCTCTGGCCTTTCTGCTGGAAAAACAATTCTACTTTTGCAACTGTTATAGTGGAAATAATAAACTTCTCCCACCAACGGACTTTGAAACGGCGACAAAGTGTAAGGGGATAGCTTTGTGGTTGAATTTGTAGGGTCTCATAAGTCCAGCAAAAAATCCATGCAATACCAAAATCGCTGTGGAAGCGAAGAGATTTTGTGAAGGTTCTGTCTTTGGCATGGAAAAGATAGGAGGAATAGGCTCTTTGTATTTTTTCTGGGTAAATTTTCTCTGGGGCTCCAAAAATAATCCACCACTCATAGAAGCAAATTGGGAAACCCTGGGGGCAGTGTTTGTCAAAAAAGAAGAACCATGAATGATTGAATGGCCTAAGTAGGAAAGTTCTTTCCCAAACATCTTTGTAGTCTTGGTAAGAATACCATGGGAGATTAGGAATGGCATTTGGAAGGGAGAAGGACTTTAGGGTCCAGGGGTCAATTCAGTCAGAGGAGACCAAGACATTGAGTATCTTGCATTTTGAGAAGGAGATGCGTGAGGGATCTATTGTACACATGGTGTGAAATATTTCTGCCGAGCCAGAGTCAACAAGGATGAATTCATAGAATTTTTGGGTTTTTGAGGGGGTATCCGAGAACCAATGAAGGGTAGGAGGAAAGAGTATTTTTGTGTAGAATTCCAATTGGTCTTTTGAAATGGGAGAATGTTCTAGGGTGAGGTAAACTGAAGTAATAGGATGTGGTTTTAGGAAATATTGGAAGTAAGAACTGTCCCTTTTAGGATCTGTTTTGACAGGAGTCTTTGGTGCCACATGGGCTTGGTTGTAGGGGAGAGCTGGGAAGTTTGAGAGAGCTTGGAATCTGTTATGCACTGGGACCAAGGAGGAAGAGGAAGATGGACTGATATAGTCCTGGGGAGTCTGTTTTCTGTCTTTAGGATCCATACCTGAGGCGGTCTTTTATAGGAAGGTAAGACGTTCTTTGACTTTCCTTTCAAGTTCTTGCAGAAACTGGCGAAGGAAATGATCTTCGTCGAGCTCAAGTAATTCTCTTATAGGTGGTATCCAGAGACTTTGTTCAAGTCGTGCTTTGCATCTTTTGTAATGATCTCTCATGGACAAAATTCTTTTGTCTCTGTGGTTTTTCCCTGTAGGAATTCTCTTGTGAGAAAGTCTGGTAAAAAGTTGTTTTTACCTTTTATAAATTCTATTTTGAAGTCAAAAACTGAAACAATAGCTTGCCATCTAGCAAAAATCTATTTTGAAACAAGATTTTGAACATCTTTTTGCAGGATTTCTTTGGCTGATTGACAGTCAACACGGAGAAGGAAATATTTGTTATATAAATCATCTTGGAACTTAGAGATACAAGAAACAATAGATAGGACTTCTTTTTTAGCAGTGCTATAGTTCTTTTGTAGTCCAGACCAAACCCCAGAGTAGTATCTAACAAGGGTCTCTTTAGTTTGGTTAGGTAGTCTTTGTTTGAGAATTCCGCCAAAGCCTAATTATGAGGCGTCTGTTTCAACTATCATAAAAGCAGAGGGGTGAGGAATACTAGCACAGGGTAAGGTTTTGACTTTCTCTTTGAGAAGTTGGATAACCTTGGTATGCTCAGTAGTCCAGTGAGGTGGATTTTTCCCGAGTCTTTGAAACAGAGGGGCACAGATTTGTCTGAGGTTAGGGAAGAAATCAGAGATATAATTTAGACATCCAAGGAACCTTTGTAGTTGGTTTTTGTCTCTTATTTCATCTGGGAATTTGTTAGTAAACTCTATGCTTCTGTTTATAGGTTTGAATGTTTGGTTGAAGATGTTATGACCCAAGAACCTAATCTGTGTTTGGAATAATTTTATTTTTGAGGCCGAGACAGCCAGCCCATTTTTTTCTATTATGTATAAAAAGGTATTAAGGTGTTTGAAATGTTCTTCTATGCTATTAGAAAAGACAAGAACATCATCAATATAGACTATTGTGAACCTAGAGTAAGGGTTGAAGATATCATTCATGATTTTTTGGAATTCTGAAGGAGCATTTTTTAGGCCAAAAGGCATAACATTCCATTCGTAATGTCCAAAAGGAACTGCGAAGGCTGTTTTATACCTATCTTTATTTTCTATTTGGATTTGCCAGAATCCGCTTTTCATATGAAATTTTGAGTAGATCTTAGAATCCGAAAGTCTATTGAGGAGATCTCTTTTATTAGGAATAGGGTATCTAATCCATTGTAAAGCTTTATTTAAAGGCTTGTAGTTAATCACAAGTCTGGGGACTCCTCTTTCTTTTTCGGCTTGCTTATTAACATAGAAAGCTGCACAACTCTAGGGAGACTTGGAGGGTCTTATAAGTTGTTTTTTTAGGAGGGAGTCTATTTCTTGTTTGCAGAATTGTAGGAGTTCTTGGTTCATTTGGATGGGTCTAGCTTTAGTGGGAATGTCTATTTCTTTGAAATCGTTTTCATAGGGGAGAGACACATGATGCTTCTTTCTGTCCCAGAAAGCTGTGGGAGATTCAGAGCATACCCGTTTTTTGAATAATTCTTCCAGGATGAGGATATGTTTTTGTAAACTAGGGTTTCTAAGTTTTTCTTCTATTTTAAGGTGTGCTATTTCCGTGACAAGGGAATGGATGAAGGATCTTTTCTTAGTTATAAGATTCATGCTTTTGTTTATGGGCGAGGACTGTATAGAAGATATGTTTTTATGTATGACTGGAGAAATGAACTCAAAACATAAATTTTTTCCTATAACAACAATATGTATGCCATAAACATCTACTATAAAAGGATATATCTGTGTTAGGAAGGGTGTTCCTAGGATTATTTCATGATTTAAGTCTTTTATTAGTATGAAGGAATTGTTAAAACAATATTTGTCATTACAAATAGAAGCTTTAGGGATCTTGTATCTAAGGTTCATTCTACTACCACTAGCATCAAGGATCTTTTCATGACTTTTATGGTAATATTTTGAAGGAATTAGGCCTTCACAAATACAGTTTAGATCTGCTCCACTGTCTATGAGAGCGACTGTAGGAAGGACGAAGTATTTTATTTTTATGGTAATATTAACATACCATTTCTGAAGGTTGACCTTGTTTATAGAAGAGATAAAGGTCTGTTTAGTAAGGAGAGTTTCATTATCTTCCTGTTGTAACTTGGAATTATTGTTAAGGGTTTCAATGTCTTTTTTGAGTCTATTAACTTCAGTTTGTAGATCTTTTATGGTGATGGAGGAGAATGTTTTAGCAGGGGAATTCTTGTTGATAATTTTGGAAATACTAAAAGGTTCTTCAAATTTTATTTGAGGATCTTTGAGTGTATTAATAAGTTCTACGAGGGTCTCTTTTTCATTACTTTTGGTGATGACATTACAGAAATGGGTTGTTCCTGAATCATCAGAGCCTGAAGAATTAAGGACATGGATATTTTCCTTAGAGTCTCTAAAAAGGACTTTTGTATGTCTAATTTTTAGAGTATTGTTATTACGACAAATTCTTTTGATCTATTTTCCTAGATTGATATCTTCTTATAGGTGGGTAATTAGATCTATCAAACCTGTTTTCAGGATTATGATTTTGTTTATTTTTATTAAAAGGAGGTTCTAATTTGTCGAGGTAAAGACCCTTAGAGGAGTTATCTAATTTTTTCTTATCAGGAGGGTCATATTTCTTTTTAGAATCCTTAGGACAATTACTAGAATCAGTATTGGTTTTATTGTTACGTCCTTCAACATAGTTTTAGGACACAGTTCTTTTCTTAAAATTAATTAATTTCATTATACTGAGAGAAGGGTTTAAAGGGGTACTTTTAAGAGTTTCATTTTTTATTTTCCGAATCTGGAAATGAGGTCTAGATATGTTTTGATTAGTTTTGATGGTTTCAGTAATGATTTTATCCTGTATATTCTTAACATCTTCAAAAGTTGCAACACTGTTGTTAGGAATAATGACCCTAGGTTTCTTAAAGGGTTTAGTAGGAACATCTTTATTTATAGTAATAAATTCTAGTAAAGGAGGATGAACACTTTGTGTAGATCCTGAAGGTGAAAGATTCCAAATCTTAGTTAACTTATTTTGGATTTCTATGGACTTTTGTTCTAAAGGGTTTTCTATACCCTGAATCTTAAGATAATTAGGAAACCATATGAAGAACAAGATATTGATCGTATATTTTTCCATATCAGAATACCATAATTCTCTTATTTTATCTCTCACTATTTTGTCTATTTTCATGAACCAAACTTTCTTGATTCTATTATCAATGGAATCAAAATTTGTTCTTAAATAATCTTTATCTATAGTGAAAACTGTTTTTGTGATAAAATTTATAGAAGATAATAATTGAAGAGTCAGTTGTTCTTTGTCTAGACTGAGTGTTTCTTCATGACTTTTAACACTAAGAGATGTTTTAAAGTCTGTCCATCCTATTCTGTAAATGGATTGTATAGACTGTTGTGGTATGTTCCAATCATTATTATTTTCTTCGTACAAATTTTCATTACTATGGACGACTGGGGTGCTAGATGAACTAGAACCTCTATGCAGCATACGCCTAAATTGTAGAGCCATAATTAGTTACGTTTTAGGAACTATTTATCTTAATCGTATGTTTTATTGTTACTAAATGGCGTGGGACCATCGACCTGGAACACCCTGGGACTATCTCGTCAAGCGGGCTTACCAACGGATTTACGACTAAAACCAAACACGCACAGTCTAGTAACAGTAAAAAGTCCGACCTTGGTAAACAGTAACTAAAGGCGTAAATAACTATAATACTACAACCGGGGCGAAATGTTGCCTAGTGACTGTCGGTGAGGGCCGGAGTGAGTGCAGATCGGTCCTATATAGTCGGAGAGAAGGACGATGTTTCGTTGGAGTGCCCTTGAGCTGCGCTGGCACGTCCAGTACCACGGCCAGAAGAATTTCCACGACCGCGGCCACGAGAAGCAGTGGACGAAGAGGACTGATTTTGCCTGAGTTCGCCCCACCATTCAGGAAAACCAATAAGTTTGAAGCAAGAGGCAACCTCATGGCCTTGCTTGCCACAATGAGTGCACACCGGTTGCTGCTCAGACTTCTTGGAGGAAGCAGCGGGAGGCGGAATAGGGGCCTTGGCGGCGAGAGCAAGTGCGTCGGAGCGGGCAAGGCGCTGAGTAGTAAGAGTTTTGTGTCGTTCTTCCTGCACAACCAGGGAATAGACACGGTTGAGGGACGGGTGTGGGTCCTGCGAAAGCAGATGAGAGCGGAGATGGCCATAGAAAGTGTTGTCCAGACCCATGAGAAATTGGTGCACTTGTTCGTCGGCGTGTTCCATGGTAAGGGCAGCAAGGAACGAGCATGTCGCCTTGCCGCAACAACATCGAATGAGGGTGAGATAATTCTGCAATTCCTCCCAAAGTTTCTGGAGTTGGCCGTAGTGAGAGGCAATGCTTTGGCCGGTCTGTTCATAGCGGGAAAGCTCGGTGCGAAGCTGGTGAATACGGGGTGCGTTTCCAAGGGAGAAACGTTGCTTCATGCCGTCCCAAAGAGATTTGACATTGTCGGAGTAGGCGATGGAGGAGGAAAGCGAGGGGTCGACAAATTGTAACACCCACGCGACCAACATGGAATTCACGCTGGCCCAATCGTCGTATTTCGGTGTAGACATCGCAGGTTCGGTGAGTAACCCATCAAGGAAACCTAGTTTACGCTTGGCGCGAAACGCGTTGCGCAGGGCCTTCTCCCACTCTTGATAATTGCCACCTTTGAAAGTGACGGTACTAATGTTCATCCCCGGATTGTCGGAGGGATGCAAGTAATAAGGAGACGTTGAATCCAACGACATCCGCTTTGTGCCAGCAACGTCATCAGTGGTTGTTGTATTAACCATGATGACAATAGGTAACAAGGGTAGGTAGTAGATCGAATCCGATCAAAACAGGAGAAAGAAAGAAAGAAAAAATTGATGAGGGCCGATCGGTGCGGAGGAGTACGCGAATGGTAGGATATTGTGTTTAGGGTTTATGGCTCTGATACCATGTAAAGAAGCAAATAGAAAATATTATCCTCTGATTTAAGCAAACGAACGTTTACAATATATATAGAAGTCAGAGACTTTCCAAGCTAGCTAATCTATCTAAATATAAGAAAGATAGAGGCGCGCTCCGGTAAAACGAGAGTTATGGTAAAACGGAAGTACTAATCTGGAGCGTTGGATTGATGGTGATGGATGGTTGGATGAATAGGTTATATAATAGATATGGTAGGGGTGTAACTACCAAATCTAATCAAATATGGCAATTAATCAAATTTTAATTAAAAAAATATTAAATGAGTTGTTACATGAGAGAAAAGAGAAGATTATTCTCTTTCCTTAATCATAGGGTTTAAATTCTGATTTCGTAATTTGATTTTCGCAATTTTATAGATATTCATACAGCCAGTTATCGATATTCATTCAAAATGTTTTGATATTCACGTAATTTTGAAATCGATATTCATATAAGCAATATTCGATATTCATGAAAATAGTGTCGATATTCAGATTTTAATCCGCGTATGATGATTATCGGTTATATAAATTAGGCGATATTCATACAAAGTGTATTGATATTCGTGTGTTAATTTCAAGCTTTTGTATCTGGTGAATATCGCAAATCCAATTTTGAATATCGACTACTCAACGCATGAAACTACATCCAACATGAATATGAACAACATTATAATGAATATCACATCATATAATTTGAATATCAACTACTCAATGCATAACACTTTCAAAAGAATGTGTATGAATATCACAATACATAATTTGAATATCACATATAAAAATGTGAATATCAACTATAAATAACTCATATAACCCCATCAACAAGCAGAATCTGAATCCACGTGAATATCAACTTTACTATAATGAATAACACTACAGAGAAATTGAATATCATAAATCTAAATCATAAATATAAAAATACATAAATTGTAACACTATGAATAACACCACACGAAAACTAAATATCAAAATACATAAATTCTTGTTCTACTTTACCATCACAGTCTCTCTCATAATTCTCCTCTTCGTCATCCTCTCTTCGCCGTCCCCACATGATCCGAAAGGTGGTTGATCGTCTCGTTCGCATTTCGCAAGGTGGTTGATCGTCTCGCAGGTAAGGGAGTATTTGCCATCGCCGTCGATCTCCCGGGATCGGGCTTTTCAGATAAGGTAGCGATTGAGGAAAGAGAGAGACCGAGAGGGGTTCGGCGGTTGAGATTGGTTATTCACGCCTCCACTCCGTCGGCGGCTCTCGATTCCTCCTCAGCGGACCCTGCACACATGGCCAACTCATTGAATTTCCCATTGAATGTAGAACTCTTCTCCAGCTAAAAAGAATAGTGAAACAACAAAATCCATAAAAGCTAAAGCATCCCTGAATTTCTAAATCCATACCATGTATCCCTAAACCTAGATTTTGAAAAATCCCCAATTAAAAAGAACCTAGATTAGAACCAATACCTCGAAATTTCTTGTGTTTCCAGCCTCTCTTTGGTGACTCGGTGCCTCAGAATTCCACCCACGTCTCGCCTATCATGTCCTAGTAAAGTGATGACAACTTCTTTAGCCACGTCTTTCGCAATAGAGACCTCTTCGCCGGCGTTCGAACCAGGAAGAGGAGGGTCGAAGAAGGTGAAAAAGAAAAATATGGGTATTTCGCGAGAGGGATCAGGCTTTTCAAATTAAAATCACGAACAGAATTCCTCCTCAGCGGCTCTCGATTCGCATAGATCCTCCACTCCGTCGGCGGCCCTCGGCTCTCGATCTCGCCGTCGGCGGCCAGGGGCTCCGCGAATTCACTGTTTTTAAAATCTGCAAGCAAAAAAATTGAAAGAAATTGGTTGTGGATCTGATGAGACGAAATTGGGGAGACAAAGACGACTGGAGAGGTTGAAGATGAAGAGAGATTAGGGGAGATTGTGTGAATGTGAAAATGGAAAGTGAGATCTCATATCCCTAAAATCACGTTGATTTGTTTTAATAGGGTGTGTGCCTCCTATTGTAAAATATGTGTACGCTCTTACATTTAATCTGGAACGTTGATTTGATTCTAATCTAAAGGCCTTTAATTGTACTTCCGTTTTACCCTAAAAGGCCGTTTTACCTGATCTTAATTCAAGAAAGATATTTGTACGAAAAGATAGATACAAAACATCCTAACCAACCAAAGATATAAACAATATCTTTATCCAATATCTCTAATATTTTGTTTTTGTTGTTGGCTGTAATACTCCATTTCCGTATATTCTCAGGAAGTAACAACAAGGATTTTGTACTTCTATGTAAAGCAATTAGACTTTTTTAATTATGAAGCATGAATTTAGGGGGGAAATTGTAGAGAAGAAACTGTATTTTTTTATTATAGAGAAGAAACTGAAATTGTTAAACAAAACGAAGATATTAGTCAGATTGAGTTTTTTAAACAAATCAAGCTAAATTTATTTAGAAATAAAAAAGAGAAACAAATATATCACATACAGTTTTCTAAATCAAATGTCAACATTTGAATTCATTTAATTTGGATTTTGAAAAATAATTAGATCGGACTACTACATCAGGTGACTTTATTCTCTTATAATAACCAAGGGTTTGAGGTTTGAAATCATATATAATTATCAGTACCTTAAATTTATGAGAGACAAAATAACACTAATAATTAGACTACCCTACAATATGTTGGAACTCATTTTTAAATGGCGCCGGTAACTTTTTCGGGCACAATTCCGGTGGGCTCCGACCAATGAAAACACCGGAAAATGGAAGCATTGGCTCCGTCTCCGCGAGCACATTCTCGTAATGTACTCATATGACAAAAATGAATTCCGTTTGAATGAGAAATGGAGGTCCAAAGTTGGTTGCTTGAAATGCATAACTTGGGAAAAATTTGGGATAGAATTGTGTCCCACATTAGAAGTTTGGGATAAAATTCACTAGTATATATACTAGGAATTTGGATCCAAGGTTGTGGCCTTGGGTCACCACCAATGTGTAATGGGGAGAGGACCTAGCTCATCAAGACCACGCGCGCCGAGCCGAGCCGAGCCGACTCTGCATCTCATTCTAATCATTCGAACAACAGTCTCCACATTGTCTTCTCTCTTTTCTCCTCCTCTGTTTTTGAGTCTGAGAGTACACACAGAAAGCAGGTTCGCAAGGCTTCTAAAGATTGATTGTGCAACACAGAAGATCAATCGCAGTTGTATCCTGGGATTCAGATCGCTACAAAACCGTTGCAATACGGAGCAATTTCAGAATTAAGGAAAGAGATTCATCTCGACTCTGCACTCAAATCCAGTCCAATTTATTTATTGCAGTTTCTTAATTTTGTTTGATTCATGAATATAGTTCCTACAGTCTTAATTCTGAACTTTCGCTTAAACTGCATTATGCACTAATACATCTGGTTTTGTAAAGTTTTAAAACTGAACAGGGATATTATCTGTCTCGCAATCAATTCGGCCATCTGTACTGGTGTACAAAAAAGTCTGAAAAATAAAACATTCTGATTCGGCAATTTAATCGTATTGTTTAGATTGCTTCAGTTTAAATTTCCGTACTGACTTCTGGTTTGCTTATCTGTGAACATGTTCTGATAGCATGGCTGACATGACTGAGAAATCAGTTGATGTTGCTGGAGCCGATAATGGAAATCCTGTTTTGTCGACACCCTAGATTCAATTTGGGAGTGTTCTGCCAGCAGTGAATTTGCTTGCAGTGAATCTGCCAGCGGCGAATCTGCCAGCAGTAAATCTACCAGCGGCGAATCTGCAAGCCACGAGGGTCGGAACTGATGCTAATCAGATTGTCCAACCGACTGCTTATCAGACGGTCCAACCGACAGTTCATATGCCTGGTGTTGTAAACGCAGGGCTGATGCCAGAAAAGTTTGATGGAACTGGCTTCAAGACATGGCAGCAGAAGATGTTCTTCTTTCTGACCACACTGAAGCTAGAGAAGTATATGAATGAGGATAAGCCTGTGCTTTTGCCTCACAATACAGATCCGTATGCCCTAGCCAGCGTTGAGGCCTGGACTCATGGGGATTTTCTGTGCAAAGGTTGGGTTCAAAGCCGCCTGATAGATCCACTGTACAATTTGTACAGCAAGATCAAGACTTCCAAGGAACTCTGGATTGCCTTGGAAAGGAAATACAAGTTTGAGTATGCAGGCTCCAAGAAATTCGCAGTGGCGAAGTTTCTGAACTTCAAAATGGTGGAATCTAAGCCCATCATGGAGCAAGTTGAAGAGCTGCAACTTCTTACGCATGAGATCATTGCTGAAGGAATGTCGATCTGTGAGACGTTCTAGGTGGCTGCGTTCATTGAGAAACTCCTTCCAGGTTGGAAGGATTTCAAGAGCTACCTAAAGCACAAGCGAAAGGCGATGATCGTTGAAGACTTGATTGTCAGGTTGCGGATTGAGTCAACCAACCGCAAAGCAGATGGTGTTCAGACTGTTGAACAGAAGGCTAACTTGGCTGAATACAAGGACAAAGGGAAGAAACGAAAGTTCCAACCCCAAGGCTCCAACAACTTCAAGAAGCAACCAGCTAAGAAGTTCAGTGGAAAATGCCACAAGTGTGGAAAAATGGGTCACAAGGCTGACGAATGTCGAAGCAAGACTGACCCATGCAAGGACAAGGGGAAATCTCAAGTCAACATGACTAAAGGCAGGCTATCGGATGCAGATCTGTGTGCTATAGTGTCTGAAGTCAACATGGTTGGAAGCAACCCGAGGGAATGGTGGTATGATACAGGTGCCACCAGACATATCTGCTCTGATAGGGGAGTATTCACCACTTATCAGAAGAGCAAGAGCGACGATCATCTATTTATGGGGAACTCGTCCACATCCAAGGTCGAGGGTCACGACAAAGTGGTGTTGAAGCTGACTTCCGAGAAGGAGGTGACTCTCAACAATGTCATGCATGTGTCAGAAATAAGGAAGAATCTGATCTCTGACACTTTGCTGAGCAAGAACGGCTTCGCGGTGAAGTTCGTGTCTGACAAGCTAGTTCTCTCTAAGAATGAGGTTTATTTGGGCAAGAGATATGTAAAGGATGGACTGGTCAAAATGAATGTAATGACAGTCATCCCAAAATCTATTGTTTATGATGTTTCAATGAATTAAAAGAATCCTATTGCTTATGTTGTTGAGTCTTTTAATATTTGGCATGAACGATTAGGGCATGTGAATTACAAGTCTATACGAAGACTGATTAACATGAACCTGATTCCAAAATGCAAATCAAGTAAAGACAAATGTGAAGTATGTGTACATGCCAAACTCACAAAAACGCCATCCCCACATGTAGAGAGAACAACCGAACCTCTAGGTTTAATCCACACAGATCTTTGCGATTTAAAATTTGTGCAAACTAGAGGCGGTAAAAAGTATTTCGTGACCTTTATAGATAATTGCACAAAATACTGTTATGTATACTTGCTAAGAAGCAAGAATGAAGCCTTGGAAAAATTCAAAGAATACAAGTTGGAAGTTGAAAACCAACTTAGCAAAACCATAAAAATAATCAAAAGTGATAGAGGAGACAAGTATGATGAACCTTTCAACGCGTTCTGTAGAGAACACGAGATTATTCATCAAACAACTGCTCCCTACTCACCAGAATCCAACGGAGTTACGGAATGAAAGAACCGAACTCTGAAAGAGATGATGAATGCAATGTTGCAGGAATCTGGGTTACCCCAGAACATGTGGGGGGAAGCGTTGCTTACCACCAATTATATCCTCAACAAAATACTGCATAAGGTTACTGGCAAGACGCCATATGAACTTTGGAAAGGTAACGTACCATCATACAAATACCTCAAAGTGTGGGGGTGCCTAGCAAAAGTGCAATAATAACGTTAGTTCAATTTCATATGATTAATTCATCAACTTGTTGTCGGTATTGTTTGACAGAGACTCAGAATCTGAACTTCAGAGAGCATCAAGGGACCTGGGTGAGTTAAAACACCTTATCTGCATCATTCTTGTAATTAAATAACACCCTGACCAAAAAAAAGAAGGAATTTTGATTTGTAACTGCCTTAAATTGTTTTCCTGAGGTTTCTGTTAATCTGCATTTCCTCACAACTGTTGTTTATGAGGAAATGATTAATGTTATTAACACTTGTCTATCAAGGATGATCTTATTGCCGTTTGATCTCTTCTTAGCGTGTACAGATATTGCACTTGCTCATGTAGAGCAAGAGAAGAGATTGTCTTTCATCAAGGCATGGGAAGAAAGCGAGAGGACCAAAGCTTTGAACAAGTAAGCTTTCTGATCCGATCCGATCCTATCCTCTGTCATTGAAGGAATCAACTAGAATCAATGTTAATAATACAGCTGATCTTCTAATTTTAACATGGAACAAAAGAAACTAAGTGCCCTTGATGCATGGGAGAGCAGCAAGAAAGCATCTGTTGAAGCTAAGCTCAAGGAAATTGAGGTGTGATATCATCAATCTATCTTCTTTATATGCTTCATAATTAATTCTATGTAAAGAATTTATATGCTTCATAATTAATCAATATATTTTCTACAAGGTTGATATGGTGTTTGTGGGCCATGTTCATGCCTATGAAAGATCTGTAAGTTCACTTCTCAGCTGGTAACTCTGCTGATCCCATTCATTGTAGTTTTAAAACCAGTTCAATGCAAAATCTTAAGCTATCAGGAGAAACCTATGAATGGATTTGAGACAAGTAGAGAGTTTTTAAGGGGATTAAGTTTCATTGAAATTGAATGAAGTCCTTTGTTTAACATGATTTCTTATGTTTGAAGCACTAAGGAACTTTGTTGCATCATATATTTATCAGATGCTAATTATTCTTGAGATGCCTTGTCACTTTGTCAGGAATAAGAAATACAAGAAAAAAAATGCATTGTACTGTAAATATGCATTCTGTTTGCATTCTGGCGATGCAACATAATTTTTGTTGCAAAATATGACTTTCCCTTATTTTCAGAATTTGTGTTTACTATATTCTGCTGGTTGGAAATTTCAAGATGGGAAAATATGCTATATTGAATGTCCAATATTAAGAGCTTCCGGCTCCCTGAATTTTGTTTTTTTCACTATACTTCTAAACCTATGGTCTGGCTGTTGATATAAGTAAATGGAAAATAATCAGAATGATTTTGTCCATGCTTTAGGGTGTTGAGATCTAATTTACCCCCAAAGTAACTATTTGAAGCATTTATTATATTAGAACATGGAAACAGAATGCACAATCTAGATTTGTCTCAGCTAGGGAATATAAGCCTCAAAATCTGATATTTATTGGCCAGTTTATAAAATTATTTTTCAGTTGGTTATTCCTGCTAACTGTATCCAATGATATAATGGATTGATATGGCAAATCCCCACGTTCCTATTTTAAAATCTGTTTTTTAAGAATTTGCTTGAGTTATGATGATATAAATGATTAATGTTTTTGTATTTATATTTTGTAGGTTTAATCTTTAGTGAATATTTACCAAGTGGTCAAGTTTCTCCAGTCAAGGAGGTGAATGCTGAGGATCCTCTTTTTCCTGCTGCTCCTTTTCTCATTATGACACCATCACATGCAGTAAGTTCATTTTGTTGGTGTGTGTTTTTTGTTCTGAATTCTTTTTTGTCTTGGCTGCAGCGGCTAAAAACGTTACCTTTAATTGGCATCAAAATCTCATCACTACAGGATTTTTTTTGTCACCTTGGTATTTGTTAGTGATTCCTTAGAGAAAATACCCTTAAAGATTATTTTGTATGATACGGAATATCCATTTCTAGTTCTGTGGTCACTAACACTTAGCAACTGAGTTTTGAACCAATGGCCAAACATCCATGCTATCTTCTAGGTTGTTTTTTTATTTGTAGTGGAAAGAAGAGAGACTTTCTAAAATTCTCCTTATTGTTATCAATATTTGTAACAGTGATACTTTGTTATGTTCTTTACCTACTCTACAATTGGACTTGGACTTGGCATTGCAAAAGTTACAGGTATGTGAAACAGATTTTCCTTGTCTGGATTTGTTGCTAAATCAAGATCTTGTTGCTGAACCTTTGTTTGTTTCTGGGTTTATCTTGATCATCAGAGAATATTGGAAAGATTGGAGGAAGTTTAACTGGAATTAGCATTGGAACTGTCAAACAAACCGACAAGATATGAAGAAGTTTCCAAGCTCTTGGTGACATTCGCTTTGCCTACTCCTACTCCATGATTCTCATTGAGATTCAGGTATATATACAGATTTCTGAGCTTGATTCTTTTTTACGATTTGTTGAGCTTCAATTATAGAATTGGGGTTTTTTGTGAATATACATGACACAATTAGATCTCCACCATCAGAGTCAAAGACAATGAAAAAGGCAACATTAGTAAGTGTATCAGTCACAACCCCCTTCTCCAAAAAAGTATTATATGCTTTTATCTTGATATGATGGTTGAAGTGGTGGGTAATTTGAAGTCATAGGTATAGATTATTTTCATATATATATAGAATGGGATTTTTTAGCTCGGGTATTTAAATGTCCGGGTTAAAAAGTTCCATTTTTGTAAAACCTATTAGACTTTATAACCCGGATGTTAGAAGGTCCGGGTTAAAAAGTCCCTTTGTTTAATACCTATTGCACTTTATAACCCAGTTGTTAGAAGATCCGGGTTAAACAGTTCCTTTTTTTAATACCTACTACAATTTATAACCCGGATGTTAGGAGGTCCGGGTTAACAAGTCACACCTATATAACCCGGGTGTATTTTTTACGTCTGGGTTATTTGATCTATTATACCCTCAAGATGATACCCGGACCTATTTTACAATATATCCGGGTTATATTTAAACAAATGCCAGGGTTAAAAAGCCTATTTTGTAGGAGTGATGCAACCTACCACTCCTCTATACCTCATGCCTTATGCTATAACTGGACGTGAAAGCAAAGATTGTGTGGACCAAGCTGCAAGGATAAAAAATCTTCATGAGGAGACAAGGTTGCAACTTGAGAAGAGGACGACTTAATACGTGAAACAAGCTAACAAGGGCTGCAAGAGGTGATCTTCGAGCCCGCAGATCTAGTGTGGGTGCCCCAAAGGAAGGAGCGCTTCCCTTCCTTGCGCAACTCCAAGCTGAAGCCAAGAGGTGATGGGCCTTTTCAAGTGCTTGAATGCATCAACAACAACGCCTATAAGCTAGAATTGCCTCCTACCTACGGCGTGTATGATGCATTCAATGTGGCGGATTTGGCTCCTTTCTATGTGGATGAGGTGGACGACGAGTCAGATTCGAGGTCGAATCCCTTTCAAATGAGGGAGGATGATGCGACTATGGTCCATCAAGTAGAGCAAGTACAAGATCAAGCCGATACAGAAACCGCCGCACTGGCGCCAGCGCCTAGGGCACCTTCTTCTACTTCCTCGAACCCAACTCCACTTGGCTCGAGCAAGCAGGTGCCCATGACCTGCACGGGACCCATGCCACCCCTTCAGACCTTGGACGCCAAAGAAACTGTGAAAGCGCCCAAGCCACGATGATCAAGGCATGTAGCGCGCTGTATCTCCGACACTGAGCCACTTCCAAGCACAATTACCCGAGCAAGAGCCAAGGAACTTCAAATGTAACTCAGTCAATGTCTATTGGCTCAAGGAGCGCCGAGAGAATCTCAAGTGGGCTCGGTGAACTTGATCATGGCTTAGCCGTTGGCATGGGGACCGCGCACACCATGACATTGCTTATGCATTTGCTTCCAATAACTGTGAGAACTGTATATTAAGATTTTATGCATGACATTATGTAATAAAAGATTTGGGATTGGTTTTATTTCTAGCTAAGTTTAATGGTTGATTTATTATAAAACTCTTCATGATGCCAAGGCACTTGCATGGTTAGGTTGAAGTCGGTTTTAAGGGATATATATGGCCATCTCCTTCCTCCTTGAAAGGCATCTCAAAATCAATCAAAAGCTCAAGAACAATCAGTTCATCTTCAGAAATTCTCTCCAAGAAATTTCCCAAGCTCGTGACTCATATCGAGCCTTGTTCTTGTGTCTTTGGGTGCGTAATATCCCAAACCACTTGAGCCTTGTATGGATCCATTGTGGTGTGTCATATCCACCTTGGAGAAGGTCACTTATCCCTTCACTTCCCCTTGTTACTCCTCCACCAAAAATCACAAACAAACTACTTCATTTGTGCCTCCAAATTTCATCAACAAGCAACCTAGCTTCCAAGGAACTTCCCGGGCTTTTGGGAGACGCAACAACTCAGGCTTTCTTACCTTGAACCGTGGCAACAGAGGCGTGATCCTTCTGAATTGGACTGAATCCCATAAAATCCAGAAGAAACACGCATGCATTGTCTGCTACATGTCCGTGCAGTCAAGTGCACAGACTTCCAATAGACCGTGCGGCTTAATTGAGACACGTGCACGATCTGTGCACTCAAGTGCACAAACTGCTTCTCGACGTGCAGTCCATAAAATTGAGTAGTTGGTCATGCATTTTGTTCCCTGGTCCATGTACTCATGTCTTTGTCCCTTCTTGGCTCCTCTAATATCTTCCGTATCATCTAAAAACACGAAATAAACTAGTGTAAGCATCCATACTAAGGAAAACGATGCCACGACTAAAAAATGCACGATAATACACATGAAAAAGCCTGAACTATAGCCTAAATGCATGTCTTAAACATGTATGAGATGGATGTTATCAAATTCCCCCAAGCTTAGCCCTCTCTTGTCTTCAAGCAAAAACAATGACCATTGAATCCACAAAATATGTAGAGGTATTTTTATTCAAGAGATGGGTGAGCAATGACTGAGAATACAAACATTGAGTAAGTGCAGTCATAACATGTTTTTCAACCAAGAAAGAGAAGTAGTTATTGCCTCCACTCCAAACCTCACTAGGACAAAACTCACACTCATGTGTCAAGGTTAGTGTTTCGCTCAATTCTTAACTTTAAATGTTAAACTACCATAAGCTTGAAACATTGTTCTAAATCTCCACCACTAGGGACTATGCACATAACAAATATCATGTTGTCTTTATGAGGTTGTAATGGGGCCAAGGTGTAAAACCAAGGTGTGGATATATTTAGGCCATGTGTTGCTAAATCCGGGGAAAAAGGAGCTTACCTAGATGACATCAAACTTAAGAAATCCCACAATCCAACTTTCACACTAATACAACTTTGCCCTTTTATCCTAATTCACACTAATTTTTTTATTTTCTTCGTCTTTATTTTTGCAATAGAAACAACATCCAACTACCAATATATGTAACTTCCACCAAGCTTGGCTCAAATCCATATAAGAAAATCTAATAAGCAATCCTAATCCTTTGACAAGTAGGAGAAATAAATCGGCTAGGGATTCCTTCGTGAATTTTCCAAAGAAATAGGCAATTTATGCGCAAAGGTGCTTCAAGCAGAGGAAAACATATATAGGTTGTCAAGGATTATTGGCTAAAGAAAAACGCCTCAATCATATTAATATCACATACATGAGTCATAAACGCATTCTTGAAAAAGATTCTATTGCATGTTCTAGAGTTCGCAAACAAAGCGAGATTCACACATAAGAATAACATAAGGACTCATGCAATTATAGCCCATAAAAGGCCCAAAAGCTCACCGACTTATTGTCTAGAGTTTTGGTCCTAACTAAACTCAATCGATGGTCACATGCTCCAACCAAATGCTAAAAGTTCAAACACGCATAGAAGCGTTCATACAAATAAATTTCACTATCGACAACCAAGGCATAATATGAGGATTTAAATCATGTATTACAAGAGAAACAAAATAAGAAAGTCAGGCAATGGAGTCAAATCCAACATAAAAAATGCGAGTATGCAATGCATGAAAACAACAACAAGAAAAAAAATGCATAAAAATAGATAAGAAAATATATACAACTAAATCTAGAATGACCTAATATGAAAATATGCAAGTCTACATGTGAATTGCACCACCCCATTTTAAACCTTACATTGTACCAATGTAGAAAAATAACAAAAGAGGACAAAACTCACATGACTAGTCTACTGTAACACCCCCGACTTATGTCGGTAGTGCCACACACTAGTGACCTCAGATGTTAATGTCCAAAGTCACCCTAGGCTTTAATCGGAACAATTAAGCTTAAATAAATACATAAATATTAAATAACGAAAGAATAATCAGCGAAAGACCTTTTAAAGGAATAAAACTAAACCTTTTATTAAGATTCCTCTCGTAAAATGAGAAGGACGGTTTTACAACAAAGTATAGTGACAGCGGAAGACTTTTAAATTAGTCCTAATTACACGACTATGTATTACATTTATTTCAAATTAATTAAACAATTAAGTAATTGATAATCAAGAAGAATATGGAATAAATCAACAAGAGCGAACCGCCACTTGCCTTAGTCTGGACGAACGAAGAGTTGGGTCCGAAATCCGGAAACTTGAACTTGTGCACGGCTGCCTACTAAAATTCCAATTGGATATTATCATCATTCAGTCGGGTCGGATCCCCAATCCGTACAATCAGCCATGGAGACGAGCACAATCCAACACCGACGAAACGAAACCCTAATTAGTTACGGGATGAAAAGACGAAACAAAACGAAGGAAAAAGGGCAGTGTCGCGGATAGCATAGCCGCGATCGTGGCTTGCTGGGCAAAGCCGCGGTCGCGGTAGATGGAGCCGCGGTCGCGGGACTCCATCCCGACACGAGATTAAATCGAACTTTGGAGCCTCATCGATGACGATGAGGCGCGAATCTTCGCTTTCTGGACACTTGCGCACTACCACCACTCCAGGAACTTCACAAAGGCGACGACCTCGGCTTCCGACGACGACAATTCTGGCGACAAACACCACAACAATGTGAACTAAATTGAGAGGAGAAGAGATGGAGAAGATGGTGGAGGAGAAGGCCAATTTCGAGCCCTATTTATAGGCTAGGAAATGGAGCTCCACACTCAATGCCAAGGAGGCCAACCGATCCAGCTCCCGCCGCTCGGAAAAACGTGGGGAAATGCCGATCGACGGCGTTCAGGAAAGAGGAGGAAGAAGACGAAGCAGAGAGCCGCGATCGCGGTTTCAGAACCGAGATCGCGGTTTGACCTTTTGCCAAAACCACGCCCGCGGTTTCAATACCGCGGCCGCGGGCAATGCCGCACCCGCGGCTGCATAGCCGCGGTCGCGAACATTGTCGCGCCTGTGGCTCTCGGGCCTTGATCGGCTCCCGGGCCTTGATCGCGGTCATGCTTAATCTCGTTTTTAGCTCTCCTCCAATAATTAGAATCCATATATCTCATTAAACGTATATCATCACATTCAAATGGTTCTTACAGGGTTACAGAACATGCCTAACACGTCTTGCTTACAAAATGAAAGTTTGAAAATTACACAAATACCCCTACTAAAATTGAGGGTTATTACATTACTACCCCCTTAAAAATAGTTTCGACCACGAAACTAACACTTCGACCCCGAAACTAACACTTAGACCCCGAAACTAACACTACCAAGTTAGAGGGATTGATTTCCACATTAACCTCTCTACTTGAGTTTAGTATCCTCAATTATTTCGTACTCATGTTTAATCCTAGGAAAGTCGATCTATTTCCTTAACCATGACATCCCTCATATGTCTCGTTTCCATATATTATCTCATGTGCCAACTCTTAATATACTCACAAGGTCATGATTACCTTAGAATCATAGTGTCCAAAATCATCACACGATCTTAACACACCTTAATCTTGAGAACACACCTTTTCTTTCAACCTTTCTCTTATAAACGACTCCTAAAGTTCATACCTTATCTCCTTATAACCTAACTTAGTACCCCCAATTGTCATATCGTCTTACTCCTTACATATGTACCTCATCTATTTCTTTATTTACCTTAATTAAATTTGGCCCTTATGCCATCTCTTCACCCAAAATCTTTCCATTAATCAAGCTCTAACATAAGACCTTTAAGATTCCTTAATCTTTTTATAGTTAACCACACAATATCTTATTCATGTTTTTGCCCAAACATGATCTTAATAATTCATTTTACACGACCATAATCAACCACTTTGTTCACCCGAAATGTGTCATATGGTCACCTTAATAGACATAGATCATTTTTTCATCAAGTCCATTTGATAAAATCCATACACTTACGTTATCCCATCCTATTAATCCACCCAAGTTACAAAAAACTTTTACCGACTGAGTTTGTTATTCACCCATAAATCCTTAAACACTTAATCGTCCTCATACCATTTATTATCCCAAATCAAGCAACCTTTTGCTTTGTCGAAATTTAATATTTACCCAAGACATAATCATCTTAATATTCCTCATATCATTATATCATTTCCTTAAGAAAGCCTCATAACGAAACCTCAAATAGGGATTCCAAAACAATACTTACGATTTCGCACACTTAGCTTTTCCAAAAGCTTTAACCATTGATCCTACAATGGGCACACTCACTTATAAACCCCATAACCGTAACTCTTGGTTTTTAAAGTTTATTCAAGATCGTATTAGAGTACGATCATTTTAGGGAAAATGAACTCCTTATAAAATATCCCCCTTATACATTTATTCACTTAAATATATAATTTATACAACTCACCCTATCTAATGCTCAGAGTATGCACATGAGGAATAACCTCAAACTCCATAGAGCATTACTACACACACCAAATCCTTATAGCAAGGAATCCTTACAACACTAACCTCTCGAGACAATGCTCATGAATTCGAGCAACGAGAACAAATAATGTCAATGCCCAACTTGACATTATTTCAAGAACATAGAGGGGTTCTTACGTATAGTTTTGACCTCGAAACTAGCGCTAACAAGGTAGGGAACAATCACACATGTCCCAACCCAACACTATCCTTTATGAGTCCAAACAGTCTTTATCAACACATGACATGTACTACTTTTGGCACTCAAGAATTCTCGTATGAACGAACAACTTGCAATAGTAACGAATCTAGTAATTTTCGGAACAAGGAAACACTTCTTTATTATTCGAAACATTACATTAAAACAATTGACAAAAATGTCGAACAAACAGATTACTAAACTATGGAGACTATCGACACAAGTCATCGCTCCTTATCCTTAAAAAGCCTTACAAAATACCACTACTCGTTCAGGGTTTCCTTCTCGTCGGGGTGACGTATCACGAAGAGTCGTTGCCCCTGATCCAAAAATTCGATAGGCGCTTTGCCTTTATTATGAGCAACAGATTGCTCAGCAGCGGACACTTCCGGCTTTAGGTTCTGCCTACTGCCAAGATTTGAGACCTGATATGATTGTGTTGACCCTTGACCCTCTTGCCTACAGTATGTTTGCATATGGCCTTCCTTCCTATAATTATAACATATCCGCTTCTCCTTTTGGCAATTACAACTTTTATGCCCAGCTTCACCACAGTTGTGGCATTGAATCACACCGCTACTCCAACATGAGCCTTTGGCGGAGTCAGACTGAGTCATCTCGGTGTTAGCATGACCAGACTTCTCAAACTTGGTGGGCGATGCCGGCCACTTGAAGGTATTAGCCTTCCGGTTTTGTTGCCCACCCTTCGCCTTATTATGTTCCTCTCGCTTTTGGGCGGATTCCTCCAACGTGACCTCTATTTTATAGGTTGTATCAACATATTTCTCCAAAGTAGAGCAACTGTGATGCACCATCAGAGGTTTGATTTCTGGATTCATCCAACCATGAAAATACCAGATCTTTTGTTCTTCAGTATGCACTTCAGAACCAGCGTAATGCAGCAAGTGATTAAACTTTGCCGCCAGCTCAAACACTTTCAGTCCTTTAGTCTCTGGGTAGAGGAACTCCTTCAGCTTCTCTTCCCTCATAGCATGAGAGAAAAACCGATCAATGAGCTTGGCCTTGAACATTGCCCAGCTCAGATTTGGGTGGTCGTCCAAACCAGTTCCTTCCTACCACTCACTTGCTCCGTCTTTCAGATGTAACAAAGCAATGTGCACCTGTTCAGCCTCGGTACAGACCACATTCCGAAATAGTCGCTCCATATGGGAAAACCAATAGGCAACCTTGACTGGTTCCCCGGTCCCATCATAGCTATCCGGGCGCATCGAATTGATCGTCTTCAATGCCCGGTTGTAATTCATGTCGTTTCTCTCGGGAACCACCGGATGTGCAAGACCTACACGTCCCTCTACATTAGTTGCAACTTGAGGATTGGGAGATGCTTGAGCTTGCGGTATCCCTTGGGCCGTCAGTACCTCGACCACTTGCCTCACTATCTGCCCAATGATCGTTGCATCCAACACGATCGGGGCAGGAGGTGGAACTTCCCTCGCAGCTTGGGGGTCCACTTGTCCCTAATGAACATCTTGCTGCAGGGTTGGGTCATTATTATGCGAGCCAGATCTCGCGTCATCCCCTTGCTAAGTAGCACTCCTCAGCTGAACTCGGGAACCGTCGCTAGGACCTTCATTATCTGCTTGGTTGGTGGATCGGGTGTTCACCATCTGTTGATGAACCATAACGTCAGTTTAAAACTTTTCCAACTTGTACATGGTACTTAATCAATTACGTTATGATACAAATTGTAAGGGTCCAAACCAATAAATTATATTAGTTTGACTGACCCTCCACCATTAACCTTAAAACGATCTTCTTCCCTTACTTGAGAATGGATCAATTAGGAGAAATGTCAACCTTTAAATGACATTAAACCTAAGAAAAAACGATATCCTTAAGAATTGATCTAAGGAATAAGTAACACCCCGAAGCTTGCAGAAGTTTGAAAAACCACTTATTATTAAACCTTATGCTTTCAAACTTTATACTTTATACTTTTACACCTTATATATTTAAATTAATAAAATAATTATTTATAAAGTTAGTTTCTCAAACTAATGACACTGTTATCACCTAAAACCCTTACTAAGACAAAAAATCACACTTTTAAGGTTATAACCATAAACATAAATTTGATCGTTTATATAACACACCATTTATAAAATAACTATAAATAACTATTAAAGTTCTAATAGTTAAACTCTTATTTTTAAATTAAACTTCAAGAAATCATTGAACTTTAAGTTTAATACTAACATTTAGACTCTCGAAATTCCTTTTTTTAAAAAGAAAATAGTTTCAAAAATAAGTTTCGAAAATTCTCAAACCTAACAATAGGCCAAGAATTTTAAAATCATTGCTCTGATACCATAATTGTAACACCCCCGACTTATGTCGGTAGTGCCACACGCCAGTGACCTCATATGTTAATGTCCAAAGTCACCCTAGGCTTTAATCGGAACAATTAAGCTTAAATAAATACATAAATATTAAATAACGAAAGAATAATCAGCGGAAGACCTTTTAAATGAATAAAACTCAACCTTTTATTAAGATTTCTCTCGTAAAATAAGAATGACGGTTTTACAAAAAAGTATAGTGACATCGGAAGACTTTTAAATTACAGCAGAAGACTTTTAAATTAGTCCTAATTACATGACTATGTATTACATTTATTTCAAATTAAACATACATGCCTTGGAAATATTATTTCTTAAAACGCAAACTCCAACTGCAAGCCTTCTCTTCGATTGGTTACTTCAAATCGTCGGGGACTAACCACTGATGTGCCGTATAGGACGGATGACACCAGCCAACCATGCAAAGGAAACTAACGGTTGGTTAGTCTAATGAAAGACTATGCAAGGGTACAAGCAGAATGATTCTAGTGATCGTAACCGTTTACTATCATTGTCCCTCAAATATTGACCGAAGGAACGATACGTAATCCATAACTTTCACGGAATGAACCCAGGTTATAAAAAGCAGGAAAAGCTTAAGTAAAAATAGAATTATGAATAGTAAAATAAAGATTTACAGTATGAACGGTAAACGTAATAGTGACTTTTTTTATTAGTAAAATTAAGAACGAAAGCAGGGAGAGAAATATGAACTGGAACAGGAACTTTTATAAGAACATAAAGAGAACTTACAAACTGTTATAAGAACGACTATTGTAAAAACTTCGAAAAGGATCTTGTAAAGCTTCAAAGAACTTCAAATGAAGGCTTCTAGCTTAGGGGGTCTTTGAGAGAGTTTCTCAACACATGAGAGTCTAAAAACTGATGCCTCTAAACAACTGGGGGCTTTGCCTTTTATAGGGAAATGAAAGAGAGTGCATTTTCCTTTATTCGTACCATTTTTTGAAACTGTAGTATCACAAGTGGGTTTCCTATTGTGAGTGGAACTGTTGTCTGCCAGTGGGGTTCCTGTTGTGAGTGGAGTTCTTTTGTTGAAGTGACTTCTCTTGTCTTCTGCTGCAAGTGGATCTTTGTTGTCCGTTGCTGCAGGTGGAGCCTTTTGTAAATCTTTTCTTGTCATCTTGATCTCTTTTTGTACTGGGCCTTTTGTTGGGTTACTTGTTCATCTTGGGCTCTTGTTCTTCTTGGACTTTTCTTTATGGGCTCTTCTTAGGGTGACGTTGTAAAACTTTTCTTGTCATCTTGGTCTCTTTTTGTAATGGGCCTTTTGTTTATCCTGGGCTCTTGTAGGACTTTTCTTTTGTAACATACGGAGGAGGTAATTTTAAGGCAGGCAAGATTATACCCCCGAAAATGAAAACATAAGATCTTTTCGTTTCTTTTCTTTTTTCTTTCTAGTAGACAAGACTGTTTTGCTTACATAGCATATGGGTCTTGTGCAAACTGTTCTGGATCATCCACCGAAGAGGGTGGTGGAGTAGGGTCTTGATCTTCACAGCTGCCAGTAAAACTCTATTTTTCTTGGACCAGATACTTTTGAAAAGCTTGAAAAGCTTCCCATTGTTTTAGTTGTTCCAGTTGGTCTTTTGAAAGAGAAGGAGAAGGGTTCATTTTTGGAGGAGGAGTGTAAGTAGTGGTTTTGGCTAGTGTAGGAGGAATCGTTGGTTGTGGTTTCTTTTGTAGGACAACCGACTTTACTTTCTCCGTGGTTAAAGTGGAAATAATGAACTTTTCCCACCATCTAATTTTAAAGCGACCACAAAGGGTAAGAGGATAGCTTTGGGTTTGTATCTGTAGGGTCTCATAAGTCCTACAGAAAATCCAGGCAACACCAAAATCACGGTGGAAATAGAGGGATTTTGTAAAGGGTCTATCTTCGGAATGGTGGAGGTAAATATAGTATGCATCTTTTATTTTCTCTGGGTAAATATTTTCTGCGGCCTAAAAAGTATGCCACCAGTCATAAAACCAAATTGGGAAACCATTGGGGCATTGTTTGTCAAAAAAGAAGAACCATGAGTGGTTAAATGGTCTAAGTAGGAATATCCTTTCCCAAGCATCTTTGTAATCTTGGTAAGAATAGCATGGGAGGTTGGGAATGGCACAAAGGACATTGAGTATTTTGCATTTTGAGAAGGAGATGCGTGACAGGTCTATTGTACACATTGTGTGAGAGATTCTTGCAGAGCCAGAGTCTACTAGGATGAACTCATAGAACTTTTGGTTTTTAGAAGGGTTTTTAGAGAACCAATGAAGACCAGCAGGGAAGACTCTTTTGATGTATGGTTCTAGTTGGTTTTGTGAAATAGGATTATGTTCTGGCATGAGGTAGACTACGGTAATTGGACTTGGTTTTAAGAAATATTGGAAAAAGGGGGTCTCTTTTTTGGGATCTGTTTTAACAGGAGTCTTTGGTGCCAAATGGGTTGTAGGGAAGAGTTGGAAAGCTTGAGAGAGCTTGGAATCTGTTGTGTATTGGGACCAGGGTAGAAGAGGAAGATGGACTGATATAGTCCTGGGAAGTCTATTTTCTGTCTTTAGGATCCATACCTGAAAAAGCCTTTTATAGAAAGGGTAGACGAGCAAGACGATCTTTAACTTCCTTTTCAAGCTCTTGAAGATATCTGCGAAGGCTAACACTTCCTCCAAACTCAACTAATTCTTTAATAGCTGGTATCCAAAGGCTTAATTCAAGATGTTCTTTGCATCTTTTGAAATGACCTCTCATAGACAAAACTCTATAAAACCTGGAAAGTTTTTGTAAGAAAATAAGAGAAAGGGTAATTAGCTTAAAACGAAATTTCTTTGTCTTTTAAAACGGCTAAAATTTGTTCATCAGCAGCCCTGGTACATTTTTAAAGGACTTTAGTGTAATTATCAATTTGTCCCATGCGGGCCCAAATTTGGACTAAATCCTTTTCATTACACGTTAGAAGAGACGCACGGGCCTTTTTGAGGGATCTACGATAAAAAGGGATTGACCAATGACTGTAAACCTCTTTCTTAAGGTCGTTTTAAAAGCTTCATTTAAAATTGAAGGTTGGAAACTCCTTTATTCAGCAGTTTTTCCCTGTAAAAATTCTCTTGTGAGGAAATCTGGTAAAGAATTGTTTTTTCCTTTTATAAATTCTATCTTGAAATCGAATACAAAAACAATAGCTTGCCATCTAGCAAAGATCTGTTTTGAGACTAGATTTTGAACATCTTTTTGTAAAATCTTATTAGCGGATTGACAGTCAATTTGAAGAAGAAATTCTTTGTTATATAAATCATCTTGGAATTTAGAGATACAAAAAACTATGGATAAGACTTCTTTTTTAACAATACTATAATTCTTTTGTGGTGCAGACCAAACACCAGAGTAGTATCTACCAAGGGTTTCTTTAGTTTGTTTAGGTAGTCTTTGTTTAAGAATGCCACCAAAGCCTAATTCTGAGGCATATGTTTCTACTACCATGAAAGCAGAGGGGTGAGGAATACTAGCGCAGGGTAAGGATTTGACTTTTTCTTTAAGGAGTTGGATTACCTTGGTATGCTCGGTAGTCCAAGTAGGTGGATTTTTCTTAAGTCTTTGAAATAAAGGGGCACAGATTTGTCTAAGGTTAGGGAAGAAATCAGAGATGTAGTTTAGACATCCAAGGAACCTTTGTAGTTGGTTTTTGTCTTTTATTTCATCTGGGAATCTGTTGGTGAACTCAATGCTTATGTTTATTAGTTTGATTGTTTGGTTATAAATGTTATGGCTTAAGAATCTAATTTGTGTTTGGAATAATTTTATTTTTGAGACCGATACAGCCAGCCCATTCTTTTCTATTATGTATAAGAAAGTGTTAAGGTGTTTGAAATGTTCTTCGATACTTTTAGAAAAGACTAGAACATCATCGATGTAGACTATTGTAAAATTTGAGTAAGCGTTGGGGATATCATTCATGATTTTTTGGAATTCCAAAGGGGCATTTTTTAGGCCAAATGACATTACATTCCATTCGTAATGACCAAAAGGGACTGTGAAGGCTGTTTTATACCTATCTTTGTTTTCTATCTGGATTTGCCAAAAACCACTCTTCATGTCAAATTTTGAATAGATCTTAGAATTAGATAGTCTATTAAGGAGATCTCTTTTGTTAGGAATATGGTATCTAATCCATTGTAAGGCTTTGTTTAAAGGTTTGTAGTTAATGACAAGTGTAGGGACTCCTCTTTCTTTTTCAGCCTGTTTGTTAACATAAAAAGATGCACAGCTCCAGGGAGACTTGGAAGGTCTTATGAGTTGTTTGAGCAAGAGTGAGTCTATCTCTTGTTTATAGAATTGTAAAAGTTCTTGATTCATTTGTATGGGTCTAACTTTATTAGGAATATCTATTTCTTTGAAATCTTTTTCATAGGGGAGAGACACTTGATGTTTTTTTCTTTCCCAGAAAGCGGTGGGAGATTTAGAGCAGACACGTTTTTTAAATAATTCTTCAAGATCGAGGACTTGTTTTTGTAAAATGGGGTTTCCAAGTTTTTCTTCTATTTTAAGGTGTGCTATTTCTGAAGTAAGGGAATGCAGGAATGATATTTTCTTAGTTATAAGATTTATGGTTCTGCTTATGGACAAGGACTGTAAAGTGGATATTTCTTTTTGTTTTATTGGGGAAATGAACTCAAAGCTTAGTCTTCTTCCTACAACTTCAGTATGTATGCCATATCTATCTACTGTAAAAGGATATATTTGTGTTAGGAAGGGTGTTTCTAGGATTATTTGCTGAGTTAGTGTTGAGGTCAAAGGATCTTGAAGCCATGGTGCAAGCTTTGCTCGTCTATGGAGGTGGAATCGCCAAACTATGGTTCTCGGATGGACGAAGGCGTGGCGGAGGCTCGAGCGTGGTTTGGTGGCGGAGTTGTGATGGATAGTTGGCACACAAGATCTTCTTCAAAGGGGGAAGAAGGTTGCATGCAGAAGTGAAAGGGAGAGGGAGTGTGGGAGATAATCTCACTCGGCACACTAGAGGTTTTGACGCAAGGAAGCAAGGGAGAGAGAGAGAGAGAGTTTGACAAAGCAATTTTGATTAATCTTGCGTGCCTTTTCCGGCATTGGAAGGCACTTATATAGTGCCTTCATATTGTCATAAAGTGCCAACAAAAATAACAAAATTACAGAACTTGGCCTACTGAAACACTAAAAATGTGGCCATAGAAGGAAAGTCTTAAGTTCGGCCATTATTTAATAAATAAAATACTCCCAGGCCATGGGACTGGCATGAGGTGGCATGGTCCATGTGCCAACCCACGGAACTCATTGCGCTTAGCCAAGTGGTCCAGGATGGCTCGGCGCCTTGCTTGATTCTTCACGGGCCACAAGCGTCGGTGTTCTCGACGCCGGTTTGGAGACTTGTATAGAAGTCAGTTCGGGCATGGCTTAGGGGCCCTTGGCACGCCAACCCCTTCTTGAAGTCCTAAAGGAGGTGGCGAGCCCTTGACAGAGTGATGGCTTCAGGCATAGGGTCGCCGGCGCCGCCTTGGTTCTTCATGCTCGGCCGTCTTGGCTTGGCGCTAGGCGTTGTGCTAGGCATAGCGCCTGGCGCGTCTGGCGTGGCTGTGGCTGGGCTCTCCTCCTGGCCTAGCTCTTGGCGTGGCTCCTCTTGCTCCTCGTCCGCGCCTAGCTCTTGGACATCCTCGCCTAGCTTCGGCTCATGGTCCTCTTGATGTGGCTCGGTCACATCATCCTCCCTCTCTTGAAAGGGATTCGACCCCGAATCCAGCTCATCAAGGTCTTCATCTTGCATAATATAAGGAATCAAATCAGCCATATTAAACACATCATGAACACTAAAGTTAGGAGGAAGGTCAAGCTTGTAGGCATTGTCATTGATCCTCTCAAGCACTTGAAAGGGTCCATCACCTCTTGGTTTGAGCTTGGAGTTGCAAAGCATTGGGAAGCGTTCTTTTCTTAAGTGCACCCAAACAAGGTTATCGGGTTCAAAGATCACTTCTTTACGCCTCTTATCCACTTGCTTCTTGTATTGACCCGTTCTCCTTTCTAGTTGCAACCTTGTGTCTTCATGCAACTTCTTGATTCGACTAGCTTCATCCGCGCCCTTCTTGCTTTCACGCTCTTTGATGGCATAGGGTAGAAGCTCAAGTGGAGTTGTGGGATTGTGCCCATAAACCACTTCAAATGGTGTCTTCCTTGTCGCCGAATGGATGGTCCTATTGTAGGCGAACTCAATGAAAGACAAGCTATCTTCCCACATGCACAAGTTAGTATGCAATATAGTTCTAAGCAAAGCACCAAGGGTACGGTTCACTACCTCGGTTTGTCCATCCGTTTGAGGATGACAAGTAGTAGAGAAGAGAAGTTTAGTTCCAAGCTTGGCCCAAAGAGTCTTCCAAAAATAGCTTAAGAACTTCACATCTCGGTCCGACACACTAGACCTAGGAAGTCCATGTAATCTCACCACATGATCAAAGAAAATATTGGCCACGTGGGAGGCATCATCCGTCTTATGGCATGCAATGAAATGTGCCATCTTGGAGAACCTATCAACTACCACAAAAATGGAGTCTCTTCCTCTCTTAGACCTTGGTAATCCTAAAACAAAGTCCATGGAAATGTCTTTCCATGGTTGCTTAGGGATTGGCAAGGGAGAGTATAGGCCGTGGGGTTGTGTTTTGGCCTTAGCTCGCATACAAGTGGTACAAGAAGCACAAAGCTTTTCTACCGCTCGTAGCATCTTAGGCCAAAAGAAGTGCTCCTTAAGCACCTCAAAAGTCTTAAGGACACCAAAATGTCCCATCAACCCACCCCCATGCGCCTCTTGCATAAGGATTGCTCTAAGGGATCCCTTAGGAATACACAAGCGATGACCTTTGAACAAGAAAACATCATGCAAGTAGAATTGGCCTTCACTTCCATTAGACTTACATGCAGCCATTATAGCACTAAAATCAGGATCAAGTGCATATAAGTCTTTCATAAAAGTGAACCCCAACAACTTAGCATCAAGTAGGGTCAACAAAGTGTACCTCCTAGAGAGGGCATCCGCTACCACATTGTCCTTTCCCTTCTTGTGTTTTATCACATAAGGGAAAGACTCAATGAACTCCACCCACTTGGAATGCCTCTTGTTGAGCTTGGTTTGGCCCTTCAAGAACTTCAATGCCTCATGGTCGGAGTGTATGACAAATTCCTTAGGCAATAAGTAGTGTTGCCAAACTCTTAGCACACGTACTAAAGCAAGAAGTTCTTTGTCATACGTTTGGTATTTGAGCTTAGCATCCCCAAGCTTCTCACTATAATAAGCAATGGGTTTGCCCTCTTGCATGAGGACACCTCCAAGGCCTATTCCCGAAGCATCACACTCTATCTCAAAGATTTTGTCAAAATTAGGCAAAGATAAGAGTGGGGCTTGGGTGAGCTTGGCTTTGAGGCTAGCAAAGGCCGCCTCTTGTGCGACGTCCCATGAGAACGCCACACCTTTCTTGGTAAGCTCCGTGAGGGGCGCATCCAAGGTGCTAAAGTCCCTCACAAAGCGGCGGTAAAATCCAGCCAAGCCTAAGAAGCTTCAGACTTGAGTCATGGTAGAATGCGTAGGCCATTCACGAATAGCCTTCACCTTCTCTTCATCAACTCTCAAGCCCTCTTTACATACCACAAATCCAAGAAATACCACATGATCCGAGAAAAAGTGGCACTTCTTTAAGTTGGCATATAGCTTCTCCTTCCTAAGGACCTCAAGAACTTGTCTAAGTTGATCCATGTGCTCATCAAGATTATGGCTATATACTAAGATGTCATCAAAGTACACAACCATAAACTTGCCAATGAAGCGCCTTAGAACATGGTTCATGAGCCTCATGAATGTGCTAGGAGCGTTGGTGAGTCCAAAAGGCATCACCAACCACTCATATAATCCCTTCTTGGTCTTAAAAGCGGTTTTCCATTCATCGCCTTCTTTCATGCGAATTTGGTGATAACCACTCTTAAGATCAAACTTGGAAAACACACTCGCTCCATGCAACTCGTCAAGCATGTTGTCCAATTTTGGTATCGGATGGCGGTACTTAATGGTTATGTTATTGATCGCTCGGCAATCAACACACATCCGCCAAGTACCGTCTTTCTTCGGTACCAGGATGACCGGAACTGCACAAGGGCTAAGGCTTTCTTTCACGTAGCCCTTGTCAAGCAATTCTTGAACTTGACGTTGCAACTCCTTGGTTTCTGCGGGATTAGCGCGGTACGCAGCCCTATTAGGTAGTGTTTCCCCCGGTATGAAGTCAATTTGATGTTTAATACCTCTTATCGGAGGCAACCCCTTTGGCACTTTCTCTTGAAAGAGATCATCGAACTCTAACAAAAGGCGAGTGATGGGCTGCGGGAGTCCCTCAAGATCATTCAAGTTGAGGAGTATGTCCTTGCAAATGAACAAAAGACATGACTCTCCACTCTTGAACGCTTGAATTACATCCTTAGGCCTAGCTAAGAGCATATGACTAGAGGCACTTCCCTTGCCCCCAATCGCCATTTTCTTACCTTTGGCATGCTCCTTAGCTTAGGCCTTGCGTTGTTCCCTAGCCACATGGTCAGCCATGATTTCATGAGGAGCTAAGGGATGGAGAGTAATCCTTTTCCCACGTAAATGGAAGGAATACTCATTGCTCACTCCTTGATGTATGACGCCTCTATCAAACTGCTATGGCCTTCCCAAGAGAAGGTGACACGCAGTCATAGGCAACACGTCACACAAAACCTCATCCTCATAGCCACCAAGAGGTGTTATCTTCCCTTGTGGTGATCATTAGTGAGGATGAGGGCATGAACCCCTCGGTCATGGTGAGACTGGCCGTCTCAAGTATGGAAGTTGGCACCGAGACAATCGCCATGGGCAATGTGACAAGCCCGCTTGGCGCTTGGCCCAAAATAGAAGTGTTGGCGGGCGGCGGCATGTGGACTTGGCTTGCGGAGGCGCCAAGTGTGTGCTTCCATTTCTCCTCCGTGGCGCGCATGAAGGCCGCCTGCTCGTCTCTCATGGCACTCAAGTGTTGTCGGGCGCGCTCGTCGGCTTCCTCTTTAGAAGCTTGAATGGCTTGGAGAAGTGTCTCCATGGTGATTGCTGAGGCCTCCTTGGGGTCCTCATTGGGCGCTTGCTTGTCCTTTGGGTTCACCATCTCAAACCTTCACAAATCAAGCACACGACAGCCACAAAATCCAAGAAAATTCCAACAAGCTACGTAACAAGAAAGATTGCCAAATTTGCCTAATTTAAATTAGGACTCGGAATCCAACAAGTTCTTGGGTTAGGGTGGCTCCTATATGCAAAATGACTCACAAAAATTGAAAATAAAGTGCACCACAATCCTTGTCAAAAGCTTAAGTTAATCCACAACTCAAGCAATACTTGTAAGTACTTGTTTCCTATTACCACTTACTAAGGTTAGCTCAAGCAAAAGGAATTACAACTTCACTTACAAGTGCTTCACAAAGAAAGAGTGTACGTCTTCTTCAATTTTTTTTTTTTTTTTTGTTTTCTGTCTTGGCTTGCTCTTTTGTACAATATCAAGCCGAGTTTTTCTAAAGCTCTTCTCTTTTTTTTTTGACGTAAGAAATGCAGAAAATATCAAACAAAGAACTTAGCAAAAACACTTGAGTAACCACTAGCGTACGCACTTCGGATTCGTTCCTCCACAAGAAGGCTCAATTGAAGTTAACATAAGTAATTTACTCAGATTGTTTAGGTGCCAAATAAAGAAAATAAAGACTCAAAGATCCTATAATAAATGAGACGTCTAAGACTTGAATGGGTTTGAAGGTTACACTTTTCAAACATTCAGCAAATATTAAATGCAATCAATGCACCAATAATTCCTAAATTGGCTGCCTTTCAACTCCTAAAAACGTCTAATTCCTATAGGTAAATCTAACTTCTAGATCTACTCTAGATGCAAGACACAAAACGCAAGCAAAAATCAAGAACAAAAGCAAGAGCAACTCTCGGACGCAAGACTCACAATCACAAATGCAAAGGCACGAAAACAAGGAACTTGTAGGACTTCGGCCCTTGAATTTAAAAGAGGAATTTGAGCAAAACTTACGTGCTCTGATACCAAATGTTGAGATCAAAGGATCTTGCAGCCACGGTGCAAGCTTTGCTCGTCTATGGAGGTGGAATCGCCAAACTATGGTTCTCGTATGGACGAAGGCGTGGCAGAGGCTCGAGCGTGGTTTGATGGCGGAGTTGTGATGGATAGTTGGCACACAAGATCTTCTTCAAAGGGGGAAGAAGGTTGCACGCATAAGTGAAACGGGAGAGGGAGTGTGGGAGATAATCTCACTCGGCACACTAGAGGTTTTGACGCAAGGAAGCAAGGGAGAGAGAGAGAGAGAGTTTGACAAAGCAATTTCGATTAATCTTGCGTGCCTTTTCAGGCATTGGAAGGCACTTATATAGTGCCTTCATATTGTCATAAAGTGCCAACAAAAATAACAAAATTAAAGAACCTGGCCTACTACAAGAAACACTAAAAACGTGGCCATAGAAGAAAAGTCTTAAGTTCGGCCATTATTTAATAAATAAAATACTCCCAGGCCATGGCCTGGCATGAGGTGGCATGGTCCATGTGCCAACCCACGGCACTCATTGCGCCTAGCCAAGTGGTCCAGGATGGCTCGGCGCCTTGCTTGATTCTTCACGGGCCGCAAGCGTCGGTGTTCTCGACGTCGGTTTGGAGACTTGTATAGAAGTCGGCTCGGGCGTGGCTTAGGGGCCCTTGGCATGCTAACCCCTTCTTGATGTCCTGGAGTAGGTGGCGAGCCCTTGACCGAGTGATGGCTCCGGGCATAGGGTCGCCGGTGCCGCCTTGGTTCTTCATGCTCGGCCGTCTTGGCTTGGCGCTAGGCGTTGTGCTAGGCACAGCGCCTGGCGCGTCTGGCGTGGCTATGGCTGGGCTCTCCCCTTGGCCTAGCTCTTGGCGTGGCTCCTCTTGCTCCTCGTCCGCGCCTAGCTCTTGGACATCCTCGCCTAGCTCCGGCTCATGGTCCTCTTGATGTGGCTCAGTCACATCAGTTAGGCCTTTTACCATTATGAAGGAGTTTTTAAAACAATATTTATCATTACAAATAGAGGCTTTGGGGATCTTGTAGCTAAGGTTCATTCTACCACCATTAGCATTATGGTGGTAGGTCTTTGGTTTCATTTATTAATAATTGTTTGCTTAGGGTTTCAATGTCTTTTTCAAG
The DNA here is from genome assembly GCA_027886185.1 of Rheum nobile. Classification (NCBI taxonomy): domain Eukaryota; kingdom Viridiplantae; phylum Streptophyta; class Magnoliopsida; order Caryophyllales; family Polygonaceae; genus Rheum; species Rheum nobile. The sequence goes on along the minus strand of WOAB01000490.1, from coordinate 6,003,891 downwards.
TCTATTAACTTCAGCTTGTAGATCTTTAATGGTAATAGATGAGAATATCTTAGTAGGAGATTTTTTATTCATAATTTTGGAAATACTAAAAGGTTCTTCATGTAAAGGTTGTTGTTCTTTAAATATTAGTTCTTTTAGTGTCATGAAATATTCTCGTTTTATTTGAGGATCTTCAAGTTTATCAATGAGTTCAAAAAGGGCTTCTTTTTCATCACTTTTGGTGATAACATTACAGAATTGGGTTGTTCTTGAATTTTCTGAATCTGAAGAATCAGGGACATAAATATCTTCCTCAGAGTCCTCCAAAAGGATTTTGGTAAGTCTATTTTGTAAGTTATTGTCGTCTTGACAAATTTCATTAATTTTTTGTTTTAGTCTGCAATTGTTTGCCTTATGGCCAGGTTTGCCACATTTGTAACAAATAATCTTTTTATCTGTTTTCCTAGACTGGAATTTCTTTTTAGGAGGGTAATTTGATCTTTCATATTTGTCTTTTGAACTAAATTTTTTGTGTTTCATTTTATAAATCTTATTTTTATGAGAAGGAGGTTCTATGTTAGTAAGACCGAATGCTTCACAGAAGTTACCTAGCTCTTTTCTTCTAGATCCTTTCTCTCCACCATATTTGGCCTGGATTTTTAATTCGGAGCAAAGGGCTAGACCTTCTTTTTTGATAAATGCTGTTAGTTGACCATAGGTCATGTCTTTCCATGGAATTTCTTCTGTTTGAATTTCATCTTTTATTTTCTGAATTATTCTATCAGCAAATAAGGTTGGAAGACCAGTGACAAAATGCTCTTTCCAATAACCCTTATTGCAGTCATTTCTTTTGTAGACATAAGATAAGAAAACATCTTTATACCACCTATAGTCACTAAGGGTTCTACATCTAAGGTTAGAAAGGATTTCTCTATTGGCTTGGATTTCTTCTCTAGGGTTGCCTAGAAAATGCATACTAATGGTATATATTAGTTGATGGACTGGTTTTGGTTCTCCTTCATCATTAATGAAATCAATGATCTCTTTTCTTTGAAAGGAGGATAAAGCATTATCCCACCAATTTGTAAGTTGGCCTGTAAATCCAATAACTAAAAGGGAAAAGCAAGTTTTGGGGTCTTTTCTACCAACTGTATAGGCTATATTAGCCATACCCATTTCTTGTAAGGTGTTCAGTATTTCATGTTCAGACTTACCATTTATATTCCATTCATAGATGGATTTCCCATTATAATCTGTGGATCTAAACTTAGATATTTCTTCATATTGTAGGTCAGGAGGAGTGTGTCTAGGATAGAAGTTTCTAGTGTTTGTATTCTTGAATATTTTTCTATGTGCATGTGGCCTACCATGGTTTCTTAACTTATTAATTGTAAGGGGATTTTCTTCAAAGCATGTCTACAAGGTTTCTATAGCCTTTTTATCGGATGGGCTATTTTTTCTTTCAAAATTATCTGAAGAACTGCTAGAGTCTGTGTTGGAACTGTTGTTGCATTCATCGACACAGTATGTGTTGGAACTGCTAGGGTTTAAAGAGGTATTTTTAAGAGTTTCTTTTGTAATTCCCTGGAATTGGAAATGAGGTCTGGATATGTCTTTAGGGAATTTGATAGTTTCAGTGCTGATTTTATCATGTATTAATTCTATTTGTTCAGCTATTGTGTGAAGGATTTGGTTGGAATAATTATGCTGTTGATGTATTTTCTTAACATCTTCTAAAGTGGCAGGACTGTTGTCAGAAGTACTAACTCTAGGGTTTTTAAAAGGTTCTGTAGGGACCTCTCCATCTTTTGTAATAATTTTTATGCCTTGTAAAGGAGGATGAACACTTTGTGTGGAGCCTGAAGGTAAAAGGTTCCAAGTCTTAGTTAATCTAGTTTGGACTTCTATAGACTTTTGTTCTAAAGGGTTTTCTATTCCCTGATTTCTAAGATAATTAGGAAACCAAGTGAAGAATGGGATGTTGATTCTATATTTTTCCATATCGGAATACCAAAATTCTCTTATTTTATCTCTATGTATCTTATCTATTTTCATGAACCAAATTTTCTTGATTCTGTTCTCTATGGATTCAAAGTCTATTCTCAAATAATCTTTGTCTATAATGAATTCTGTTTTTGTGATAACTTTTATAGAGGAATATCCTACCATATCACTCTGAGTAGGTGAAGAGGGAAGAGATTCATCTCTATTTTCTTCATTACCTGGGTTAGGAATAGGATTGCTAAATTCTACCCTAACAGAATGATCTCTAACAGAATGGTCTCTAGCTGTATAGAGGGAATTTGAAAAAGAGTTTCTTGTAGGGAAAGGATGTGGATTTCTAGGTATAGGGGTAAAAGATCTGCTGGAGTTAAACCTCAATAGGACTTTACCATCATTACTTTCTTGTATGTGGGAATTTCTATTTTTTCAAGATTATCTGGAAGACAATCATGTTTAAGTTCAAGAGTCTCTGGTATAGTAATATCTTCCCATTTTATTAGCTTGGGAGTAAAGGTTGTAGATCTTTCAGCTTCAAGTTGTAAGAAAATTGTTTCTCCTCTAGGGACAGGAGGTATTATGCATTTAGGATCTATACAGGAACTTAGAATTCTATAATGGATTCTATAGATTATAACAAAATTTATAGAAAGGTTTTTGAAACCCTTTTTAAGGAGCTTGATATCAAGGGTATAAGTGCTACTGATTCTTGGGTCTATCATGTCAATTGTGAAATTAGGGGAACAGTTGAAGAAGATAGGACCATTAAAAATATTAGTCTGGATAACAGCAATTAAGGAATCTTTATAAGTAAGTAGTCTATCATCTCTTAGGGCTATAAAGACTGGGGTGTCTATTCCTTTTCTATTATGTATAAGAAAGTGTTAAGGTGTTTGAAATGTTCTTCGATACTTTCAAAAACGAATGGAATGTAATGCCATTCGGCCTGGGTTCTTTTGGTCATTAGAATAGCTCATTTAAAATTTGTAAAGACTTTTGAGGCCAGTCCCAGTTCAAGCTCTTGTCCACAACAAGGTGAAGTTGAACCTTCCCCTATAGAAGAGACTTTTGTTTCACACTAGAACCAAAAAGGCGTTTTACACCGGGCGTGTAACGTATTAGACATCGGTTTTTAACCGGTGTACAAGTTAGTGATGTATTAAAGCGCAACCGATGTAATAGAGTTGATGGAAATCAAGGATCGAGAATGACGTGGTGCAAGGAAAGGCTCGAAAGATCTTCAAGCAATCGTCAACCCAAAGCCCAGAAAACAGGCCTTACTGCAAATGGCTCGTTCTCTCTTGTCTGGGATCGGAATTGAGTGATTCCAAAATCCGGAGTTAGATCTTGAAGTCTAGATGATATCCTCCAAATGTGAGCGTGAACCGATCTAGGAATCGAAAGATATGGCGAGTCTACTGAGGGGTCATAGAGGGTTCCGCATCAGAGATCAACGAGAGAGTTGTTACGGTTGAAGGGCGTGAAAGGGAGATGGATGATGGATAATGAATTGGTGGAAGGTGTTGGATAGGCAGACTTCCACTCGAGGATATGACTCACCTCTTGAAAAAGAAAGAGTTGATCTCTCACAAAGGGATACGACTCACCCTAGGTTAAAGATCAAAGGTTTGATCGATATTACTCACGATCAATGATAGATTGTTCCATATGACTCACGAACAAGAAGAATTTCTAAGTAAACTAAACTCCATAACTGGTTTTTGATTCAAGATAGACGTGTCTACAATATGCCTTGGAGGCCTGCTTAAATAGGCTACAAAAACAACCTTTCAACTAGCCTAGATAAGACAACTCCAACTCATGAACTTCTGAGCTTAATAACATTAATTGTAGACATCCAAATGAGCTCATATTCTGGAATACATAAAATAAAGTAGCTATGAGGGTCTCCACCAAATTTGGGCCAGTTGGCACGAATGGATCAAAATTGGGCCCATGGACAATGCAAGACTATCATCGTTGCGCGGTGTCGTTTAGATCTTCGATTTGGTGAAGTAGAACCACCGAGCCCATGTCATAATTGCTTGCCATTCCTTGGGTTATACGAACTCTTAAGGTATTCATGATTGACCCTAGGCAGGGTCACATCAAGAGTATTATACATCGGTTCTCAACCGATGTATAATGTCCATCAAAACCAGTGTAATTAGAGATGCGGACTCAAGGGAGGGTATATACATCGGTATAGAACCGATGTCTAAAGACGATAGAACCCATGTAAAATGTTTTCTACATCGGTTTGATACACAGTGTATAAAACCCAATAAACTCGTGTAATAACCATTGGCGCGCCAAGGGGAAGACACTTAATACATCAGTTTACAACCGTTGTATAAACATATCATTACCACGTGTATTTTGGTAGGCCGACCCTTACATATGTATATAGGTTTTATATACCCGATGTATAAAGCATATGTTTTTAATGGACAAATTCCTGTTAATTCACAATGCCAATTTCCAGTACAATTCACAGTACTAATTTATTGTACAATTCACAGTGTCAACAAGTGTAAAATGACATACTAATTAACAAGCTGATCTTATAAACGAACAATCGATTATCCAAAAGTATTAGATAAGACCAAATATCATATGTTCAATGGACAATAATATCTACATCATCCAATAAAACTAAACTTAATGCATTGTCAATTACTAACTAGTTAAAGACAATAAAATTTGTAAATAGACGTTGCCGAATGAAATACTTTTTTAGAGGAACAAAAGTGTTGATTTGGTTTGTGCTTCACTTGACCTGTAATCAATATCTCCATGTCAATCCTGATTCTACAATTGATGCATAGTCACTTAAGCTACGACCTGACACACATAAATCATACATCAATGTACTAGTTTATATATAGTTAATTTTTGAAAATTGACAAATAGAGAAATACATGTCATATAAATTAAAGTCAAAGGGAGTAGCTCTTCATTAGAAATTTTAATGAAGTACTGGAACCACTCTGCACGAATTTGATCAATTTCCTTTGAGGAATATGGATGTTGGCGCTTGTTATAGTACTACAAAATTAAACACAAATAATATAACATGTGGATGGAACAACAATCCTTACAATATGTAATGATTATTATTGAAGAAACGTTACAAATAATACTCCTTCCGGAATTGAATTTGTGTTTCGAACTGCAACAATCTCTCGCATATATCGCAACACATAATATCCACAATCCACAAGGTTGGGCTGGTGAGGACCCTACAATAATAAATAATGTTATTATCATTCAAAACATGAAATAATTTCAAATAATAGATTGTACCTTGACTTTGACCCATCATGTATACTGGCGAGGTTTATTTTTCTCCCTGTGAGCCCAAAAACTTTCAAGCTCCTATTAAAAAAAAGTAGATAAAACTAATGTAAATAATAGAAGCTAGATATACAAGATAAGGTATGATTTTTTGTAAATATCAATAGAACTTATATCTCAATCAGTTTTTTCGCTACTAAATCAATCTCCCCATGTAATGGATCAAGATAATAGACTGTATCATCTTTCACACTTATGACCATCAAAACCCAATGACCACTGCATATAGATATATGTATGAGTACTTGCTTCTATATATAAGCATTGACTTTCATATAGGAAAATAGAAAAAATATTAATTACCATGAGTTGTAAGGAGCAAAAAACATCTTCATATCGATATCACCTTTTAGTGTGTTCACAAAATATTTTTGTCGATCAGATATCAATGGATAACATCCTTCAGGAGAGATTCTCGTCGGACAAAAAAATCCGTACATATGATCAATTTTATGACACTCAGTGTCCCACATATATCTCTGAGCACAAGAGAAATTATCACAAGCAAGTATGGATTGTATAAATTTATAATATATAGAGAGTTAATATAGTACAAACTAACCTTATATAAAGGGATATGTGATTTGCCTCAATTTTTTTTTTGCTCAGCCATTGCGCAACATTAATTTTACCAATCATAATTGTGCGATCGGATCCCATAATTGAGTCAGGCAACTTGATTTCATGCATCTGGTCACTCATGCCCATGTAGTAATATTGGAACTTCTTTAATCTCTCAGTGTATGGGTTTACCTTATCCTTTCTTGATGAGCCATGTATAGTTGCTTTCTTTATTTGAGACGTAGCGGTGTTTGTCAAGGGTTGTGCTACTTTGAGAGGGGGATCTAATGGACCTTTTTTCAATGAAGGTTCTTGCGATATGTTATTTAAGGTCAACTAGAGAGAATTAATATGAAAACTAAATATACTTAAAACTATATATGTACATAGAAACACGAGTAAATAAATATCTTATACCATGTTCGTTGAAACAAATTAAGCAGGCCATGCAAAAAAACTACCTAAAGCCTCAAACACGGAATGAGCTTCGTCTGTTGGTTGTGGAAGTTCTGCTGAACTTACTATAGGGGTAAGAATCTGAACTTTGACATACCCGGGCTTTAATTTGCAGTGGTGTAGCATAGCACCTGAAGTGGTACGAGAAACCTTTCCTTTTGCCACTTCTTGGCCCTTGTTTGGCCAAAACAAGCGACATGGGACATATTCCTGTAATTAATATTAAACTCTCAAAATAGTAAAAATAATTTCATAATTAACTAAGTCTATATTTTATAAGCAAAAACTTAAGTATATATAAAGGCGAGTGATAAATTACCTCAGGAACCTTGTCAATCGACATACTTGTTTCACTATCAACTCTAGAACTAGCTTGATGTCCTACACTGGAATCAAGGTCAGGACTAACATCAACAGGAACATTAGGTGCCACACGCTTGCCTGGATCATGTCCAATGCTCTCACCAACTTTGATTCCAACTCTTTGGCCAACCTCTTGAGCTTCGTCCACTTGGAATGAAAACTTTGGAATGTTTATGGTCTTACCATGAAGTACTGTCTCAAGGTATTTATTAATTTGCTGCACATGTGCTTCATATTTTTCTTTATATTTTGCCTCCATCTTTGCCTCAATTTGTTTCACAACTTCTCTAATGACAACTTCTCCATTGGACGTCGTTATACCTCGTGCACCATGGCCATAGTATGCAGTCATTGTGACATCTCCACCAACCCCTCTAACACGTCCCGGGTGTTCTTCCTTCTCTAAAGGCATTGCTAATAGATCTTGTTGTTGAGTCACAAAAACTTCCCCTGATGATTCTCGATCTCTTAAAATATCCTGATAATGTCAGAAAAATAATGCATTAAAACAAGTACATACAACATATGCATTCAGTAGTCAGCATCACGTGGAATTAGCATCAGATGCATTCAGATAATGCATCATGTGGAATTAGCAATAGCTGACACAAAAGGTCATCAGATGCATTCAGTAGTCAGCATCTCCTTCCTGGATCATCACGGCCTTCATATATACAAAAACATTGCAGGTACTCCAAGTTTGGAAGTGAACCGACCTGTGGAACAAGTTGACCAGAAAGATTAAAATTTCCAAGATTGCTGATCATGTACGTCGGGTTTAGAAGTTAAATTATGAGCAACATATTTGGAAACAATAACATACTAGAGAAGATCAAAGATGCAGAGAAGATTTTGTTGCACTGCGAAGGATAAGAGAAATTACATGTGTATTCTTTTACACAGAATGCTAAGCATCAAGCTATTTATAGCTTTACAAAGATAACTTATAACTAAACTCTAACCATGTGTCTAAAATCTAATGACAAATAAGAACTTCAAGGAGAAACAACAAACATGGTTAGAGTTTATGTCAAAAAAAAAATAAAAAAAAATTACATGCTAGGAAGAAACAATGTATAGGAACTTCAAGGAAAAGCAACAAACATTAGTAAAAAATGGATTTATCTCAAATACCTTATAAGAATTAGGAGGAAATACCAAAAAAGAACTGCCACATTCTGGTTATCTAAACTTGATCCACACATAAAGCGGGGCTCTATCAACTATCATGCTAAAAATGTCATTTTCAGGTTCAAGATATGGCAAATTCATCAGCAAATAATGATAGGATCATCTTATGTAATTAATAAAAGAGTAAGGGAAAGTAAATTTTCGAAACTAAATTTGAGATTCCACCATGATTTATGTTCTGAACTCTCAATGCAGATTACATCCAACATTAAAACTTACCATTTCCTACTTACCATTTTATCTACTACATCTTGCACATATGGATCAAAAATACCACTCTTTCAAACGAGCTGCTTTCCATACTTCTGCTCGAGTTACCTTGGAAATTTTTCTCTTTGATTTCTAAAAAAAAAATAGTTATCAGTGATAGTAATGTAAACTAAATCAACAAACTATCATCTCTCTCTGAAAAGAAAACATGTATTTATTGTTACCAGATTTTCAGCTATCATAGGTAACCGGTCCGCGTTCCTATATATTTGTATTTTCTCAAGAGAGATAGTTTTTGATGCTTCTTACTTGATTCCAGTCAAATTATATCAAAACCCAAGATGCTTAATTATTAATAAAAATAGAACTTTGAAATTGAAACAATAATCGAACAATATTAAACTTACTTGAAACTCGTCAGATTGCCTGACATTAATAAACTCGGTCCATTGATCTTGTGTAATGTATTGATCATAAACCTCTGGACGTATTGTAATAGGTTCTTTATTTTCATCAAACATGTGATATCTCTGCAAGTCCGTTTTAATAAATTTAAATATGTAGATTTATAAATTAAGATCACAATAATGTTAAAATAATAGAACATACTAGAACTCCATCCCAAACCATATCCTTTAGTCCCTGTGGAACCTCATGCCAATCTGGGTATGTGATTGACACCAAGCGCTTAGCAGTTGTACCAATATAACTTTTTAACTTCGATGTGTGTATTCATATCGACTAGCCTACATCATTCCATTCAAGATCAAATTTTTTACCACTAGCAATAGCTTTAGTAACACCCTGCATCATGGTAGCTCCCCTGGTACCTTGCGATTGACCACATTTTTTCGACTTTTTGGAAGTCATCTACAATATACAGGACAATTAAATCAATTATAATTGATGAGCAAAACAAGCTTACCATATATGATACAGAAAAAAAAAATTAGAGATGCTTACTTAGACTATACATGTACATATTTTTATCTCCTTTCTCTTTTTGCTCAAATTTGATTTACTAGAGCTTCCACCTATAGCTCGAGATTACTCATCAAGCCATATACCTTCATCATGATCATCCCTTATGTAAGCGTTCTCCTCGTTTACATCTTCAACTTGAGGTGTAACTAAACATGCGTTACAATCCTCTTCACATATTTCTTCAATATCATCAAAGGAGTCTTTGTTTGGTGTTGACACTACAATAGACCACCTTGAATCGATGGGATCAGGAACATAAAAAATCTGCTTTGCTTGTGTTGCCAAAATAAATGAATCATCTGTATGACCCACTCTGTTAAGATCTATGCTAATAAATCCCATGTCATCAACTCGAACTCCATTATTATTTTCTACCCATCTACAGAAAAGCACGGGGATTTGTATTTTATCTGTATAGATTAACACCTATATGTCCTCAATCACACCATAATATGACATGCTTGCATATACGGGATTTCTGTCTTTTGCACTCGCGACATGCATTGCCCGAGCCACCAATGTAACACCACTATTCTGTTGTGTACTTTTATCGCCGTGATCTTTGGTGTAGAATGTACAATTTCTGACTTCCATGTCATTGTAACTCATCACCTGATGGTTCGGGCCTTGAGATATCCATTTCAACTCATCTGAAACAAGTACTCCAGAATTCACTTTCTCAAGGATTAAATTTTGAAACCAATCAGCAAATGTTCTATTATGTTCAGTTGCAACCCACTTCTCATTCCTAGCATGCTTTGGATTACAACTTCTCACATATTTCATGTGTAATGGAACATATGGCTAAGCTTCATCAATGTTGTCAAGTACATACAAGTGTGCTTTACTCCATAAGGGATCACCAATGTTTAATGTACTGGCTCCTGATGTCCCCCTCCACTCTTCTTCTCTTAAATTACTTGGCTTTGGGAAACCAATAGATTCCACATCAGATAAATAATAATTGCAAAAATCAGCAGTTTCTTCCATTAAATAACGTTCAGCAATGCAACCCTCTTGTAGATTTGGATTTTTCACATACCCTTTCAATACTTTCATGTTCCGCTCAATTGAGTACATCCATCTTATGGGAGCAGGCCCACAAAGTTGAACTTCTCAAACCAAATGCACGGTTAAGTGAACCATGATGTCAAAGAATACAGGTGGGAAGTACATCTCCATTTGGCAAAGGGTCATAACAATCTCTCTTTGTAAATTTGGCAACTCTTCAGGGTCAACCACTTTACTACATAATTTTCTGAAAAACAGACAATGTATAGTAATAGCATTCCGCACATGCTTCGACAATATGGCACGTATATCAACTGGTAACAATTGTTTTAGGAGAATGTGACAATCATGAGATTTCAGGCCCACTAACTTCGCCTCTTTCAATGACACCAAACTACTAATATTGGAGCAATACCCCTCTGGAACTTTGATGGCTTTAAGAAATTTAAGAAAGTTCAATTTCTCATTCTTCGAAAGAGTATAACATGCAGGCGGTAAATAAGTACAATCACCTTTCTTTTGTGGTGTCAATGCCGCTCTGATATTCATATCTTTATAATCCTCTCTACCTTTCAGGCCATCTTTCGTCTTTCCGGGCTGGTTCAGCAGTGTTCCAAGTATACTGTCACAAATATTCTTCTCAATGTGCATCACGTCAAGACAATGTCTTACAAGGAGATCTTTCCAATAAGAAAGTTCAAAGAATATGGACCTCTTTTTATAACCATCTTCAGACACTACTGGTCGAACTATTTTTCCTTTACACACATCGAGGTCTTTCACCAAATCAAACACTTGCTGACCAGTTAAAGGTATTGGAGTCGTTTTGTCTTCAGCAGACCCATGAAAAGTTGCGCATAATCTTCGATAGTGATGGTCCGAAGGCAAAAATACACGGTGTTTTAGGTACACAACCTTTTTACTCTTTTTCAAATACATAGAATTAGTATCTTTTCCACAATAAGGGCATGCTTTATATCCTTTGATACTGAATCCAACAAGGTTTTCATATGCCGAAAAATCATTTATAGTGCAATACAGCATGGCCCGAAGCCTAAACTTTTCCTTACGATGTGCGTCATAAACCTCAATGTCATCTTTCCATAAGAGCTTTAAGTCGTCGATAAGTGGTGCCAAATAGACATCAATATCATTTCCTGGTTATTTTGGGCCCGAAATCAGTAATGATAACATCATGTATTTACGTTTCATGCACATCCAAGGTGGAAGATTATAAATAACCAAAATTACTAGCCATGTACTATGAACACTGCTAAGATTTCCAAAAGGGTTCATACCATCAGTAGAAAGAGCAAGGCATAGGTTTCTATCCTCTTGTCCAAAATCAGGGTATAAGGAATCAATCATTTTCCATTGTGGAGAATTTGTCGAATGTCGAAGTTTACCATCATTTATTCTTTCATCTGAATGCCAAATTAATTCTTTAGCATCTTCAGCATTACGAAACAAGCATCGAAATCTTGGCATAATAGGAAAATACCATAACACTTTTGCTGGAACTCCTTCTTTTTTATACTGTGGTGCACCACATGTTGGGCAATTTTCTAAAGACTCATATTTCTTTCGATACAAAATGCAATCATTAGGGCATGCATGTATCCTCTGATATTCCATTCCCAAGGAACGCATAATTTTTGTTGTTGCATGAGTACGATCAGGAAGACAGTTCGGCTCTGGAAGCATTTGCTTTAATAGTTCAAGTAGATCCATGAAGCTCTTATCCGTCCATCCATGGCGAGCTTTTAAATTGTAAAGCTTCAGAGTAGCAGATAAACTTGTAAAATTTGTGCAGTCAGCATACAGGGGCTTGTGAGAATCATCTATCAAGTTTGCAAACATATCATCACCATCTTCAAAATCACCCGCAACATCATCAAGCAAATCCTCAATTCGGTCACCCTCAAATGTATCATGTGTCTCAAATACTCGTGTATTATAACTAGTTGTTTGACTAGAAGCTTTCTCTCCATGCCATATCCACCGTATATAGTCTTGATTAATACCATTAACAAAAAGATGATCTCTTATTTCCTCGACACTAATCCGCTTCACATAACAACACTTGACACATAGACAAACTATTCTCGAATTATCAACACTATGTTGAAGGGCAAAATTGATGAATTCCTCAACACCATCAGTATATTTTTGAGACAAACGGCTGTGTCGCATCCATTCTCGATCCATTATACTAAAAACTACACAATTATGGTGACAATTAACTTAACAGACTGATTCCTATATACAACAACCTAGACAAGTAATAGTGAAGAAACGAGGCCTAAGTTATTTGTAATGTAGTAATTTATATCTAATAGCAAGTCCCCAAACAAGGCCTAAGTTATTCAAACATATATTTTCTAGAGCAAAAAGTGGATGGTTCATGCTTCAAGAAAAAAAAACGTTTATCTCTAGGACATTCATGGATTGTTTTTTTGTTATTAGATTAACATATAATTCATGCAAAGAGTCTTTCAAAAATCGACTCATTGGTATCCCATCTCAAGATATGAACATACCTTGACCTTGTTGCCAATGAGAAGCAAGAAGTGAAATTTTGACCCTGCAAGAGAACTATCCATGAAATTTTTATAAAAGGTGAATGAGTCAATGGAATTAAGAACTTAAATATTCAAAAAAATATCACACATACCACGTGGTCAGTGACTTAGTTGTAACACTATGCGTTGTTCCAAAATTCAGACCACCATATAAATTCTTGCTCTAGACAGCCAAGCAAAATGTATTGCCTTCAAAGAAAAAAAATCACATCAATGTGAATTTGATAGTCTTACATCATTAAACTCATACTGGCAAATTAAGGAGTATATATCGATTTGCACCATCATCATTCATCAGTACAAAGGATACATTGTATGAGTAGGAACAACAGAACACATACCTAAAAAAATCATTAGATGGAAGACAATTATACACTATGGCAAGAATTTGGAGAAGCATCAAAATAACTGATAGAATGCAGGACCACTATATGGTCTCTAGAGCAGCAAAAATATCTCTCATGGAAAAAGCTCTACACAAAAATTCTTGCCATAATGTATAATTGTCTTCCATCTAATGATTTTTTTGAGGGTGACCAGATCGAGTTTGTGTAGAGCTTTTTCCATGAGGGATGATTCAGTCAGACAGATCCAGCCCCATGACTAGAGGGAGCAAGAATTGATCCTTGTGAGGGCCAGGTTTTACCACTAGTTGCTAAAGATAAATTAACAAGTTATCATTCGGTCAGTTATTTTGATGGAAGACAATTATACACTAGGGACATGTTTTACCACTAGAGGGAGCAAGAATTGATCCTTGTGAGGGATGATACCTAACAAAATCATTAGATGGAAGACAATTATACACTATGGCAAGAATTTGGAGAAGCATCAAAATAACTGAGAGAATGCAGGACCACTAGAGGGAGCAATTATTCCATCAAAATAACTGATCCATCAAAATAACTAATAGAACAGTAGAACTCAATTCTTCCATCAAAATAATTGACCCAGCCCCATTCTCTATTGATGAAGATAAATTAACAAGTTATCATTCAGCATAACTCAATTCTAGAATGCATGACCACTAGAGGGAGCAATTATACACTAGTTGCTGAAGATAAATTAACAAGTTATCATTCAGATATTCTCATATTCTTTGATTATTTCTTCAATATTATTATTTTAACTAAAATTCAATCCTATTTTCTCAAATCTGTTGGCAGTGGGTTAGTTCCTATTCTGTCCAAATCCAGGGTAGTGGATTAGCTACAATCACTGGTTAGTTTAGTTGAGAAAATATCAATAAGAGAATTCGGTGTTCTGAATTCCTGGCTTCTCCCTAACAAGCCCTCACCAGTTTGCAAACATAGGTACCATGAAGTAAGACCAAACACAAGATTCCCATCCTGAATTCTGCCACACTGGTTAAATTATATCACATCTAGTACGGTATTTATAGACTACATCCTATTTGTGGTAAATGGCGTAATACAACAGTACGGTTTAAGCCTTCTAATTACAGGGTAAATACAAGTATTACTCCCTCCTAAACTTCTAATTGCAGGGTAAACCAGTCAAGCCAATTGCCTATCTTATCAACATGAAAACGGACGCCTACGCATAACTCGCACCAAAACAGTCCTCGATGCCACAAATTTGAACAACAAAGAAAGAAAGCACATACCTTGAATGAAGACGGATAATAGAAATTAGGAGTGAAATTGAGCAGCAAATTGAACACTACAACGACGACGACTTTCCCAGGCGGTGGAGAAGAACCATGGGCAGACCGTTGTCGAGCCGATTCCACAAATTTGAACAATGCGCAAAAGGTGTGGCCTTTGTGCTTCCAGCGAGAAGAACGATGTTGGAGAGAAGCGGTGTTGAACAACACACAAAAGGTATGGCCTCGATTCCACAAATTTGAACGACGACGCTACAACCGCATTTGAGAGAAGCGGTGTTGGACGGGGTGCGAAAACAACCAAGATTTCAGTAGAAATTGAGCATCGGGCGGCAAGCAAAGTGTTGGGGAAACTGTAGAAAGATCGATCAATAAAAGCTTAAGCAAGTCAAAGTAGGGGAAAAGTTATTTTTGTAGTAAAAAGTAAATTTTTTCCATGTCATATAAGCATGCTTTCAAATAAAAACGCCAGCTACATATATACAATTACATATAAAGTAATATATTTAATTTATGAGATCAAAACTAGTTAGTGGTCAAATATGATTAATTAGACATAATATATATTTCTAGGAGCAGGCATATACATATAAAATACTAATTTAACATTAGCTAGAATATATGTTCATATTTCAATTAATGTATTTTGTATATTATTTTTCCATATTTTAGAAAAAATCAAGGTTGTAAAAGGCATGAGTAAGGTTGAGATCGTGAAAAAGCAACAATTATATTTAAAAAAAAATTACTACATAAATACCATAAATATATTTCATATATAATTATAATAAAAACATGTAATTTATACATAGGTTTACAATTTATGACGTATATAATATACACATTGGTTTTTACTTTCGTTGTAAAATAGAAAACATGACGTTTATACACGGGTTACTAAATGACTGATGTATATAGTATATACATCGGTTTTTATTTTGTTTTAAAATTGAAAACATGACATTTATACACTGGTTATTAAATGACCGATGTATATACTATATACATCGGTTCCATTTTTAGCGCGCCAAATATTATACGTCGGACGTGGTGAATAATCGATGTATAATAGCATAACTCCATCCTTGTACAACACTTTGACACACATCCGGTGTATATTAAATGATGTATAACGCGATTTCTGTACTAGTGTCAGTAGTTAATAAGATTAATTTCCAGAAATGGTATGTTAATATCATTATAAAAATAGAAGACTTCATCCTTTCTACCATTGCTCTCCTTGATAGTGGAGCTGATCTAAACTGTATTTGTGAAGGTCTAATCCCTTCAAAGTTTTACCATAAAAGCAACGAGAAGATCCATAATGCTAATGGTGGTAGAATGAACCTTAGCTACAAGATCCCCAAAGCCTCTATTTGTAATGATAAATAGTGTTTTAAAAACTCCTTCATAATGGTAAAAGGCCTAACTCAGCAAATAATCCTAGGAACAGCCTTCCTAACACAAATATATCCTTTTACAGTAGATAGATATGGCATACATACTGAAGTAGTAGGAAGAAGACTAAGCTTTGAGTTCATTTCCCCGATAAAACAAAAAGACATATCCACTTTACAGTCCTCGTCCATAAGCAGAACCATAAATCTTATAACTAAGAAAAGATCATTCATGTATTCCCTTACTTCAGAAATAGCACACCTTAAAATAGAAGAAAAACTTGGAAACCCCAGTTTACAAAAACAAGTCCTCGATCTTGAAGAATTATTTAAAAAACGTGTCTGCTCTGAATCTCCCACCGCTTTCTGGGAAAGAAAAAACATCAAGTTTCTCTCCCCTATGAAAAAGATTTCAAAGAAATAGATATTCCTACTAAAGCTACACCCATACAAATGAATCGAGAACTTTTACAATTCTGCAAACAAGAGATAAACTCACTCTTGCTCAAATAACTCATAAGACCTTCCAAGTCTCCCTGGAGCTGTGCAGCTTTTTATGTTAACAAACAGGCTGAAAAAGAAAGAGGAGTCCCTAGACTTGTCATTAACTACAAACCTTTAAACAAAGCCTTACAATGGATTAGATACCCTATTCCAAACAAAAGATATCTCCTTAATAGACTATCTGATTCTAAGATCTATTCAAAATTTGACATGAAGAGTGGTTTTTGGCAAATCCAGTAAGAAAACAAAGATAGGTATAAAACAGCCTTCACAGTCCCTTTTGGTCATTACGAATGGAATGTAATTCCATTTGGCCTAAAAAATGCCCCTTCGGAATTCCAAAAAATCATGAATGATATCTTCAACCCTTACTCAAATTTTACAATAGTCTACATCGATGATGTTCTAGTCTTTTCTAAAAGTATCGAAGAACATATCAAACACCTTAACACTTTCTTATACATAATAGAAAATAATGGGTTGGCTGTATCGGCCTCAAAAATAAAATTATTCCAAACACAA
This sequence comes from Rheum nobile, assembly GCA_027886185.1. Taxonomy (NCBI): domain Eukaryota; kingdom Viridiplantae; phylum Streptophyta; class Magnoliopsida; order Caryophyllales; family Polygonaceae; genus Rheum; species Rheum nobile. The sequence goes on along the minus strand of WOAB01000490.1, from coordinate 5,987,146 downwards.
ATTAGATTCTCAGGCCATAACATTTATAACCAAACAATCAAACCAATAAACAGAAGCATTGAGCACTACAAGATAAACCATTTTTTGCAACAACATTTTACAACGACAAAGTCTGTCGTTGCAAAAAAGTTATTTTTTGCAACGACACCATAATAGACGTTACTAATACTGTAGCGATAAATAAAATTTTCATTTCCCTCCGAAAGAAATAAAAATAGCGGGCACTTAAATTGGCTTTCAGTTTTTGCAACGACAGTGTCGTTACGAAAAATAATTTAAAGGAATAGCAACGATAGCTTTTGTTGTAAATACTTTCTTATCATATTTGCAAGGACAAGTCGTTGCTAAATATGGAGCAAAAATAGAAAAAAGCCAAGACTTGCCTTAACCCAAAAATTTCATTCATCCAAATCAGAAAAAAACCCTAGAAACAATCATCGCTTCGATGCTTCTTCTCCCTCCACCATCTGCTCCGGCGACCTAGGCTCGCTCCACCATGTGCTTCGAACGACGATGACAACGACGACAACTTCTTCAACCTACTCTCAGTCTCTCACCTCCTCCGGCACCTACGCTCCTCGGACACCGCTCCCACTCCCTCGCCGCGCTCGAATAAGGCTGTCGTGCACCCAGCCCCCAGTGACGGATCCAGTCGGCAACCGCTAGTAGCCATCCTTCCGCCAATCGAGCCAATTCGCACTTCGCAGTAGGTAATCTATTCAATCTTTATTTCTCTTTACTAGGCATCTGGCTTGTTTAGATGAATGCTTTGTTTAGGTATTAAGTGTAGAGCCAATTCGCAATTCGTAATTCGCACTTCGTAAACAATTACACGAAACTGAAACATCCCACAAACATCTTTCGATTTAGAAAATACATAATTTCTGTCTCAAGCCTTCGTATTTTTTCTTGTATTTTGGCTGTAATATCTGTGCAAAGAAGCAGACAATTGCAAGCCCTTCTCTCTGATCTCCAGTTCTGTTGTCTCTTTCCCTTTCTACATGTTCGTATTTCTCTGACCTCTCGATACCGGAATTAAAAGGTAAGTGACACAATTCAGTTTTCAATGTTCATTGTTTTCAAATCAGTTTATTTGGTTTCGTTGATCTTGAGATCTCCATGTTTCTATACGATCTAGTGTTGCTATGAGGAATTTGTATCTTTATTCCAATCTTGCTGATTTTGTGTCAATCCGTATAATCGCGCTAGCTGATCTATTTGTTTCATTTTTTGGATCTATTGCTACCCCTTTCCTTTCGTGCTGAATCTGAAGCGGGAAGTAGTTTCTCTTGTGATTCCTTTTGTTCAATTTAGGATTGGATTCTGTTGTGGAATGTCCTTGCTCTTTTGGTCAAATTCATCTAATTCTTCATATGGACTGGATGACACCGATCTAAATTAGACATTGGCTCAAAATATTATATCGATCACAAGGCTACGAGATATATTCTTTCACCATGCCCTGCAATATTTATAAATGTTTTATTCACACCCTAGCAATTGTGATATGAACTTGTGCAAACACAAGCTGGGAAGATGCACTTTGGGTGCAAAATGGGAATGGGAAATGCTACATAATTCCCTGACTGAATTATGTCACTCCCAGAATTGCACAGTTGTAATATATGAACGTGAACTTTTTTTTTATTTTTTTAATCTACATCCCCCCCATATAATTTTTAATGTTACGGGGCATATGTTTTGGCATTGGAATTGAGGGTTGTAACTAGGATACCCGTGAATTTCTTCATTCATGCTGAACCAGGATACATAATGTCATATTCACATCTTTGACCTCAATGAGAGTGGCTCTGAGCTTGATGTTGATTTGTCATATCACTATAACTCAATATTTGAAGTGAAAGAGAATCATTCAAGAGTGAAACTTGCTTATTAATATGGTGGAGAAATATCTCCTTTATGGAAGTGTGCTTATTCTTGTTGCTTGTGTCTGTTAATATTTTTAATTGAATCATAGTGGGGTCATGAATAATCCAGAATTAAGAATTAGATTCATACTTGTTATCTTCTAGGTTCTAACAATTGCTAAATGGCTGGCTGATGTTGCGTACATGGACGGAAGAACACTTCTTGAAGGATACAAAGCATCAAATCTTTACAGGAGATTAAAAATAATATGCGGGTCGGGCCGGGCCGGGCCAAACAACCCACAAGGGACATTTGATGAATTAGTTGTTTAATATGCCTTCATGTTTTTGGACACTTAGTGAGGAAAATTATCAAAACTCTGGATTGAGCTTATATATTTTTATGGACTGCTCTTGATTGTTATAGTGTATAGGTTCTTTAATCGTATTTCACAGTGAAATGTTGTAGTAAAAGATGTAATGTTGTCTGAATTTTATTATTTATAAACACTTTTTAGCTAAAAAAGTTTATTTCCTAGTTCTTACATTTTGCTTCTGACAATCTCTTCTTCCTAGTGACTATTGTAATTACTTTAGACTTTAGAGTGGACATTAGTTACTGATAGGATTAGATTAACTCCAGGACATTAGTTATTGATAGTATTAGGCTTTACAGTTCAAGTCCTTTGTGTTTCCTGGGGTGTTTGCTAATAGTAATAGCTTAACTCCAGGACATAAGTTATTGTTAACCTATTAGAAATATCTTCCGTTGGTGTTAATAGTAGTCTTGCTTTGTAATTGTTTATACTTTATAATGTTCTGGGTCCTCATCGATCAGCTGAATACTTGTTAATTTTTTTTTTTTTGTGTCGGCCAAAGTCGGGGCTGGATTCACCACTACTGCAACAAGGGTTTATTGGTATTGATCTCAGTTTGGTTTCAATCTTGTGGCTTCATCTCAATGCATATCAAATTGCTGCTCATATCCTAAGGTAGGTTTTCTTGTACAATTGTATGTTATTCTATTAGATATTGTCAAAAGAAATAAGTTCTACACATTCTAGTTGCACTATTACACTTTATATTCTAGTTGTTAGGACAGTTTGCATCATATCATATATATGCAAGAACTGATTTATGCCTTGAAATGTTATACAATTTTGGACACATTTAAACTTCTATGACATTAGCAAATCTTAGTTAGTTCGATGAATAGGTTTTGGGCTATTGAAAAGAAAGTTTAAAGTTTTTTAATTCAATTGCTTTTGTCTTTTAAAATTAGGAGACGGCTTTGAATAAGGCATGGGTCAAAATAAAGAATCGTTCATCCCCTGATTACGTAAATGGTGTTGATAGCTTCCTTGATTTTGCTCTTTCAAGTGTCAAGGAAGAGGAAAGAGAAACAACCACTATTAGATGTCCTTGTAATAGTTGTCGTAATATATTTTTTAAAAGAAAATCTGATGTGAGATTTGACTTGATTAAGCGGGGAATGTATGAGAAGTACACTTCATGGGAATTTCATGGAGAAACAGCAGATCATATAAGTGAAGAGGAACACGACAATAACTTTGATAATGATGATACTGGGTTGTTTACTATGCTACAAGATGCATGTGGCTTGGCTGGTATGAATATAGGTGGAGATGAGCAAACAAACAGTGGCAGCAAGATGGCTCAAGAACCTAATGCAGATGCACAAAAGTTTTACCGGCTCTTAAAAGAGTATGAAGAGCCATTGACAGTAGAAGGAAAAACAATGTCTAAGCTGTCATATATTGTAAAATTACTGCATTTGAAGGTCCTCAATAAGTGGAGTGACAGTTCTTTTACCAGTTTGCTGAAGTTACAACGTGAGGCTTACGGAACTTCACTTCCAGATTCTTATTATGAGGCAAAAAAGCTCATTAAGGACTTGGGTCTGGATTATTTAAAGATTGATGCTTGTCAAAATGATTGTATTCTTTATTGGAAAGGGTATGAGAATTTAAATGAGTGTCCAACTTGTGGTTTATCGAGATGGAACAGTGTTAACAAGGGGGTAAAGGTGCCTCACAAGGTTGTACGATATTTTCCGTTGAAGCAGAGGTTGCAAAGGTTATACATGTCAAGAAAGACGGCGGAAGATATGCAATGGAACAAAGAACATCAGTTCAGAGATAACATAATGAGGCATCCGCGTGACTCATTAGCTTGGAAATCATTTCATGCGGAGTACAGTGAATTCGCCGAAGAATCACGTAATGTAAGGCTTGGACTAGCTTGTGATGGATTTCAACCTTTTGATAATTCACAACATAGTATCTGGCCTGTTGTTCTTATCCCGTACAATTTGCCTCCGTGGATATGCATGAAACCTCAGTCATTCATGTTAACATTACTTATACTTGGACATACCAGTCCTGGAAGAAATATAGATGTATACCTCCAACCACTAATTGAAGAACTCAAAGAGCTTTGGGAGGTAGGGGTTGAAAAATATGATGCTTTTTCCAAGGAAAATTTTAAAATGCATGCGGCAGTTTTGTGGACTATCAACGATTTTCCCGCTTATGGAGATTTGGCTGGATGGTCCACTAAAGGTCATTTTGCATGCCCATGCTGCCATAAGGAGACGAAACGTACATCTTTGATGAGTAAGGGTGGCTATCTACATCATCGTCGTTGGCTTCCACTTAGCCTTAAGTGGAGAAAAGATGCTCGTTCCTTTAACAATAAAAAGGAGAAAGGGCATGCACCAGTCCCTTTGAGTGGGGATCAGGTGCTAGAACACTTGTCTCGTTTTGTACCTGATAAGTTTGGAAAGGCTTCTAAGAAAAGAAAAAGGAATGAAAGGAATGTCTTAAACAGGTTATATGGGTGGAACAAAAAAAGCATTTTCTTTGAGTTGCCTTATTGGAGTAAGTTGAAAATCCGCCACAACTTAGATGTGATGCACATCGAGAAAAATATCTCCAAGAATATTTTGGGCACCTTGATGAGCATAAAAGGCAAGAACAAAGATACCATAAAGGCTAGAATAGATTTGATGAAGATGAAAGTTAGGCATGAGTTGCATCCTGTATTAGATGGTGATAAATTACGTGTGCCTGTTGCATGCTACTCTCTAAGTTCAGATGCCAAGGATGCCATATGTGATATGTTTTCTAAAATAAAATCCCCGGATGGATATTTATCAAACATTTCTCGGTGTGTCAAAGATAACGGAAAGAAGATTTCATCAATGAAGAGTCATGATCATCATGTGTTTATTGAGCAGTTGCTTACCCTTGCAACTCGTGGTTTCTTGCCGAAACAAGTTTATGAGCCTCTAGTTGAGTTAAGTTCATTCTTTAGAAACTTGTGCGCAAAGAGCATAACTATTGAAGAATTGGAATCTCTTGAAAAAACAATTCCATACACATTGTGCAAGTTAGAGATGGTCTTTCCACCGGCTTTTTTTGATGTAATGGTGCATTTAGTTGTACACTTGGCAAGTGAGGCAAAGGTTGGTGGACCAGTTTGTTACCGTTGGATGTATCCGGTTGAGAGGTATATCATTTGTTTATCATATTCATTTTTATAAAAATTTTGTGAGAGTTTATCGCTTAAAAATATCTCATTCTCATCAGATACCTCGGAACATTAAAAAGATATGTTCGAAATAGAGCACATCCAGAAGGTTCTATTGCTGAAGGATACCTTGCATATGAATGTTTAACATTCTGCTCTAGATACATGAGTGATATTGACACTAAGTTCAATCGTAAAGTGAGAAACGATGACTATGAGGTTGATGATGATACTCCAGGTTCAAATCTCGAGGTATTTAAACAACTAGGACATTGTATTGGAAAGGTTTCTCCTATACATCTATCTTTTGAGGAGAGTGATCAATTACATTTTTACATTCTCCATAACTGCGATGAACTTGTCGAGTTTATTGAGTAAGTTCTCTTACGAAACTTTATTTTCATCATTATTCAACATCTTTTCTACTTCATTAATACATAATTCTGATTTAATTATTTAAATATTTTCTAAACTAATTTTTTTAGAGAGCACAAGTTGGAATTACAAGGAGAATGTCCAAGAAATATAGAAAAAAGGCATAAAGCTCAATTTTCCAAATGGATACTTGACCGAGTATGTTTAGTTTTGCTATAATATTTTTTTGATAATTTGAGTTTTAATATTAGATTAATAATAATATTTTCAAAACCTTATTTTCACAGGTACGCAAAATGCATGAAAAGGGATGCGTTGATAATGATTTGTATAATCTAGTTTTAGGTCCTTCAAGAGTTGTGAGGCGTTATACTGGATACATTGTAAACGGTTATAGGTTTCACACTCGTGATCGCTTAGAAAATAGAAAAACTCAAAATTGTGGAGTGATTGTTAGAGGCGATGACTCTTCAGATAAGGAATACTATGGTGTTTTAAGTGATATATTTGAGGTTCATTACCCTGGAGGAAATCGTGTTCTTGCTTTCAAATGTAGATGGTTTGATGTAGGACACCATGGTAGAGGGTATAAAGTAGATGAATATGGGTTCACTAGTGTGAATAAGATGAGATCTTTAAAGACAGATGAAGTTTAAGTTCTGGAATCACAAGTGGAGCAAGCATTTTATATACAAGATCCACGAAATGAAGATTGGGAATTCATGATAAAGGCTCAGCCAAGGGATTTCTATGATATGCCAAGTGATGATGGTGATAAACAAGCTTTGGATATGGATGCATATCAACAGGTTGAGGTGGAGGCTATTGTTGAAGAGCAAAGTAGTGATTCCCTGGATATTAACTTCTCCCTTGAATCGTTAGCTACAAATGATTTTGTGGTTGAACGCGAAGCTAAAATTGTTGAATTGGTCAAAAAGTTAATTGAGGAAATGAAGGCAGATGATGACTTCATCAATGATGGTGAAATTGAAGAGTTTGAGACCTCAAGTGAAGAAGAAGAAGAAGAGTTTGATGAAGAAGAAGAAGAAGAATCATTTGTCTGAAAAGAATGACAATCGTATTGTTTTGTGTTATGTTATTATTGCATTCTATAATGTGATAACTTTGTTTTTATGAACATTATACTTTTGGTGTTATTAGTATGACTTATCTGGGTTTATTTTTCTGTCTTTCGGTTTTTGATTCATAACCGCCTCTTATTTATGCAACTCATGTGAAAATATTAACCAAATGCTATGTTCTCTAGTTTTTTTACTCAGCTTGTTAAGGAAGAGGAAGAGAAAGCTGTAAAGATGACTGGAAGAGGAGGAGGAAAGAAACCCAACAGTCGTAGTGTTATTGCTCCTGGAAGACTTCAGGATATGATCCGATCTACTCGAATCAATGGGTGTAATACAGAAGATGGGGGTACATTGTATGGAAAAGGTAAATTATTAATTGTAATCTAGCTATATTTCCATCAAAACATGTATATTGTATTTACATTTCATGTTGCACTTTGACTATGGGTTTTGGTCTTACTAAATTCAGGAACAATGATGACAAAGTCTGCACTTACTAAAAGGGTGCAAAATGTTCCATCTGACATGGATGTTGAACTTGTTACAAAAAGTAATGATATATATGCTTCGATTCCTTTGTTTTTATTAAGCTTTATTTTGATTATGGTCGTTGATATGGTTTAGTTATTACGCAATGCACATATAGATTTAGAAAGACAACGAGCATCATGCAGAGAAGCACAAAGAAAGCAACCGATTTTGAGTCACACTAATCTCGAGCATGTTCTAAATCTACATCAAGTTCAAGATGAGCAAGTTCAAGAAGAGCATGTTCAAGAAGAGCAAGTTCAAGAAGAGCCAGACATTGATTGTCAATCTGAAGGTTTTGTGAATGATGAGAGAACTGAAGGTATGTTATTATCATTGAATATATGCTGCTGATTCTGCCACATTGGTTCCTATGCTTTAATAGACAGAGTTCGGTAGTTCTTCTGGCTATTGATAATAAATGTGTGTATATATATGGTTGTAGATATACTTGGTAAAAGAAAGAGGATGACTAAACTAGCTAGCGGAGTTGCTATGTCATTGCAAGTGAATGAAGCTGTAGTTCCTCGTCCTAGAGAAGTAAACATCAATCGTGTCGTGGAGGAGCCAACAGGAACCACAAATGGGGACTCGAGTGTAAATGAAGGTAAAATGAATGTTTTTGGAACTAGTTTAAAAATTGGATTGTGGTTATACAAACAACTAAGATAATACATTTCACTCATTGCATGCTATTAGCTACAAGTAACACAAGGGCAAGAGGTAGTAGAGGGAAGTATAAAAGTTTTGTGGTTGATATGAAAATCAAAGGAAAAGGCTCAAAACTAACCGTCGAGATTCCTGATGAAATCGATCGAGCAATTGGAGAAAATGCACGACATTTGGTGAATGATTGTGGTCGTGTAGTAAGGACCAAAGCTCCATTAAATGTTAAGAATTGGAAAGAAGCTTTATTTGTTGCACGTGACAGCATGTGGAAGGAGATTCATGTATTTTTTATTTATTTTTCTTTTGGTTTGCAAAATTGTTCTATTATTTGTTTGGATTCAGGTATAACCACATTAATTAATGTATAAAAAGTTTATTTTCTCTGATTTGCAATGTAGTACATTGATTGTATCTTCTTGTTTTTGGGTGATTCTTGCCATCATGTTTCTGCTGAAGAAGATATGTCATACTGCTTTGTTTTATTTGGAAAAATTTACAGATTGATTAGGTCTTGAATCATCATGTCTTGATCTGTCTGTTCGCTGATGATCTATAGTTTTATTTTGTTAAACTTTCTCCCTGATTGATGAAGGAAAGATCTGAATTTTCAACGGAATTGACGGTGGCCGATTTTTAGGGATAAATTGGTTGATGATGTGATGTCTTGAACTCACCATGTGTTATATTATTTTGGCCTTGCAGGATAAGTTTCAAGTTAGTGATTCCAGTTGCAACTTGAAGATGCATAATTTCGTTTTAGATACAATGCAACGTGTATATAGGCTATGGAAATGTCGATTGCATTATTACTACAAGAGTCCTAAATGTGGAAAAACAGATTTTGAACGCTTGAAAAATCCTCCACCCGATTTACCTCAAGTGCAATGGGAATGGTGTGTAAATCATTATGGTTCAGATGAATTCAAGGTATTTACTCATATAACATGCATTTTTCTAGCTTCATGGTTGTTCCTTGTAGATTGTAATCTTCCACGTGATTTATCATATAGATTGTAAGCCAAAGGAACTCCAAAAACAGATTGTCTTAGAACAGATGTGTTCACACTACTGGAAATTTAGCCTTTGTTGAAGTTGAGGATATAATGGTAAGACTTAATTAATAGTTAATTAAGTATATTTGCACCTGTGATTCATTTTAATTATAGTGAATTTATTAATAATTATTTTATGATGTGCTAGATAAAAGAGAACGACGACGTGAAGCCTTCTGCAGATGTGATATGGATTATTGAACACACACATACAAATAAAGAAGACAAACTTGAATGGGCTGATGGAACACGTTCTAAAATGATTCATGTATGTCTCATAGATTCTAATGGAGGAAGTTTGAAATTATTTAATAAGTCTGTTTCTAAACTTCTTTTGAATTTTGTTGAAGGAAAAATTGAAAAATGTAGTTGCTACAGCTGGTGATTCAATGACACAAGAGGAAATATTGACACAAGTTCTGGAGCCAAGGTCTGGGTATGTTCGTGGAAAAGGGACTGCTTTACGCGGTTATACCAAAGGAAAACACCAGATGGAACAACAAAGGCTTTTGGAACAACAACAAGGAAAAATACAAGAACAAGACCAAAGGATAAAGGAACAAGACCAAAGGATAAAGGAACTAGAAGAGAGCCAACAAAAGCAACAACAAAGAATTGGAAGAGAGCCAAAAAAGCAACAACAAGAATTAGAAGAATATAAAGCACAACAACAACAAGCAATGGAAGATTTCAAGCGGGAAATGTTGCAGCAACTTGCAAACAGGGGTGTTCAGTAATTATGCCAACAGGTAAATTTTTTTTTTAGTTCATCACAGATTTCTTCTTAATAGTTCATCTCATATTCCTTATTCATAGTCTAGCAAGAAGGTAGGAAGATATTAGTAGCTGAATAATGATATTGTAACTATGCAGGTTGGGAAATAATTTTCACTAAGCAATTGGTGCCTTCTTTTTGGATGTCGAAGCTTTAAAGGTTGACCTTTTTTGGATATTGTTGAAGGGATTATTATGAAATGATTTTGGATACAGGTCGTATGATATTTGATGCAAGTTGGGAGATGATAATTTGGATGTTAGACATATTTTTGATAATTATGGATATATTTTGTATTTTGAACAGATTTCTAAAGGTTATATAGTCGAAGTTATTATTGTTATGATCTTGGATACAGGTTGTATGAACTGAAATGAGTCATAAGAATTATTGTAACAGGTCATCGAAAAATAACTGTTTGGTATAGCACCCACATGTCGTTGCAAAACAAAAAATGTACTACCAGTTTAAGTTTATGTATTGCAACGACTTAGTTTGTTGCAACAAACAAACTATGCTACCAATTGATACCTTTTTTTTGCAATGGAAGATGTTGTTGCAAAATATTGTCAATGTATTGCAACGACATAAGTTGTTGTAAATGTTACCTTTTTTTGCAACGGAAAAGGTTGTTGCAAAATATTGTCAATGTATTACAACGACATAAGTTGTTGTAAATGTTACCTTTTTTTGCAATGGAAAAGGTTGTTGCAAAATATTGTCAATGTATTGCAACGACATAAGTTGTTGTAAATGTTACCAACGTATGCTATCATTTGATACTTTTTTTGCAACGACAGATATTTTGCAACAAACCATGTCGTTGTGAAAAGGCTATTTTTTGCAACAAAAAATGTTGTTGCAAAAGCCTTTCACTACGGGGTTACGGGCAACAACCTTGCAACGACAAATGTCGTTGCAAAAAATATTATTCGCAACGACTTGCTATGTATCGCAACGACTTTAGCCGTTACAAAAAATGGGTTTTCTTGTAGTGGAGTTCACCAACAGATTCCCAGATGAAATAAAAGACAAAAACCAACTACAAAGGTTCCTTGGATGTCTAAACTACATCTCTGATTTCTTCCCTAACCTTAGACAAATCTGTGCCCCTTTATTTCAAAGACTCAAGAAAAATCCACCTACTTGGACTACCGAGCATACCAAGGTAATCCAACTCCTTAAAGAAAAAGTCAAATCCTTACCCTGCGCTAGTATTCCTCACCCCTCTGCTTTCATGATAGTAGAAACAGATGCCTCAGAATTAGGCTTTGGTGGCATTCTTAAACAAAGACTACCTAAACAAACTAAAGAAACCCTTGTTAGATACTACTCTGGTGTTTGGTCTGGACCACAAAAGAATTATAGTACTGTTAAAAAAGAAGTCTTATCCATAGTTTCCTGTATCTCTAAATTCCAAGATGATCAATCCGCTAAAGAGATTTTACAAAAAGATGTTCAAAATCTAGTCTCAAAACAGATCTTTGCTAGATGGCAAGCTATTGTTTCTGTATTCGATTTCAAGATAGAATTTATAAAAGGAAAAACAATTCTTTACCAGATTTCCTCACAAGAGAATTTTTACAGGGAAAAACTGCTGAATAAAGGAGTTTCTAACCTTCAATTTTAAATGAAGCTTTACAACGACCTTAAGAAAGAGGTTTACAGTCATTGGTCAATCCCTTTTTATCGTAGATCCCTCAAAAAGGCCCGTGCGTCTCTTCTAACGTGTAATGAAAAGGATTTAGTCCAAATTTGGGCCCGCATGGGACAAATTGATAATTACACTGAAGTCCTTTACAAATGTACCAAGGCTGCTGATGAACAAATTTTAGCCGTTTTAAAAGACAAAGAAATTCCGTTTTAAGCTAATTACGCTTTCTCCTATTTTCTTACAAAAAATTTCCAGGTTTTATAGAGTTTTGTCTATGAGAGGTCATTTCAAAAGATGCAAAGAACAGCTTGAATTAAGCCTTTGGATACCAGCTATTAAAGAATTAGTTGAGCTTGGAGGAAGTTCTAGCCTTCGCAGATATCTACAAGAGCTTGAAAAGGAAGTTAAAGATCGTCTTGCTCGTCTACCCTTTCTATAAACGCCTTTTTCAGGTATGGATCCTAAAGACAAAAAACAGACTCCCCAGGACTATATCAGTCCATCTTCCTCTTCTACCTTAGTCCCAGTATACAACAGATTCCAAGCTCTCTCAAGCTTTCCAACTCTTCCCTACAACCAAGCCCGTTTGGCACCAAAGACTCCTGTTAAAACAGATCCTAAAAAAGAGACCCCCTTTTTCCAATATTTCTTAAAACCAAGTCCAATTACCGCAATCTACCTCATGCCATAACATAATCCTATTTCACAAAACCAACTAGAACCATACATCAAAAGACTCTTCCCTATTGGTCTTCATTGGTTCTCTGATAACCCTTCTAAAAACCAAAAGTTCTATGAGTTCATCCTAGTAGACTCTGGCTCTGCAGAAATCTCTCACACAATGTGTACAATAGACCCCTCATGCATCTCCATCTCAAAATGCAAAATACTCAATGTCCTTTGTGCATCCGATTGGTCCGACCCCTGGACCTTAAAGTCCTTCTCCCTTCCAAATGCCATTCCCAACCTCCCAGGCTATTCTTACCAAGATTACAAAGATGCTTGGGAAAGGACATTCCTGCTTAGACCATTTAACCACTCATGGTTCTTCTTTTTCGACAAACACTGCCCCAATGGTTTCCCAATTTGGTTTTATGACTGGTGGCTTACTTTTGGGGCCGCAGAAAATATTTACCCAGAGAAAATAAAAGTTGCATACTATATTTACCTCCACCATTCCGAAGATAGACCCTTTATAAAATCCCTCCGTTTCCACCGTGATTTTGGTGTTGCCTGGATTTTCTATTGGACTTATGAGACCCTACAGATACAACCCAAAAGCTATCCTCTTACCCTTTGTCGTCGCGTTAAAATTAGATGGTGGGAAAAGTTCATTATTTCCACTTTAACCACTGAGAAAGTAAGGTCGGCTGTCCTACAAAAGAAACCACAACCAACGATTCCTCCTACACCAGCCAAAACCACTACGTACACTCCTCTTCCAAAAAAGAACCCTTCTCCTTCTCTTTCAAAAGACCAACTGGAACAATTAAAACAATAGGAAGCTTCTCAAAAGTATCTGGTCCAAGAAAAGTTTTACAACGTCACCCTGAGAAGAGAACATAAAGAAAAGTCCATGAAGAATAAAAGTCCAAGAAGAACAAGAGCCCAAGATGAACACGTAACCCAACAAAAGGCCCTTACAAAAAGAGATCAAGATGACAAGAAAATATTTACAAAAGGCTCCACCTGCAGCAACAGACAACAAAGATCCACTTACAGCAGAAGAAAAAAAAAAGTCACTTCAACAAAAGAACTCCACTCACAACAGGAACCCCACTGGCAGACAACAGTTCCACTCACAACAGGAAACCCACTTGTGATACTACAGTTTCAAAAAATGGTACGAACAAAGGAAAATGCACTCTTTCATTTCCCTATAAAAGGCAAAGCCCTCAGTTGTTTAGATGCATCAATTTTTAGACTCTCATGTGTTGAGAAACTCTCTCAAAGACCCCCTAAGCTAGAAGCCTTCATTTGAAGTTCTTTGAAACTTTACAAGATCCTTTTGGAAGTTTTTACAACAGTCGTTCTTATAACAGTTTGTAAGTTCTCTTTATGTTCTTATAAAAGTTCCTATTCCAGTTCATATTTCTCTCCCTTCTTTCGTTCTTAATTTTACTATTCAAAAAAGTCACTATTACGTTTACTGTTCATACTGTAAATCTCTATTTTACTATTCATAATTCTATTTTTACTTAAGCTTTTCCTGCTTTTTATAACCCGGGTTCATTTGGTATGAGAGCCACTAGTTGTATACATCTAGATTATAGTACCATAATCTTTACGCCTTAATTACTGTTTACTAAGGTCATACTTGTTACTGTTACTTTAGTGTGCGTGTTTGGTTTAATCGTAAAACCGCTTGGTCATCCCGTTGAATAGGGTGGTCCCGGTCGATGGTCCCACGCCAATTGTAACAATAACATATATAATTAAGATTAACAGTTCTTAAAATGTATTAGAACATGGCACTACAATTCCGACGTATGCTTTCTAGAGGTTCTAGTTCAACTAGCACCCCAGTTGTTCATAGTAGTGAAAGTCTTTATGAAGATAATATTTCCGATTGAAATATACCATAACAGACTATACAATCCATTTACAAAATAGGTTGGATAGACTTCAAAACAGCCTTTAGTCCTAAAAGTCATGAGGAAACTCTTAGTTTAGACAAGGATCAACAGACTCTTCAATTCCTATCTTCGATAGCTATTGAAAAATACTTAGAAAAGAACTATAGATATATTCATATAGGATTAATACAAGTTGCTCTAAAACCTCTAGCTAGAAAAGGAATAGACACCCCAGTCTTTATAGCCCTAAGAGATGATAGACTACTTACTTATAAAGATTCCTTAATTGTTGTTATCCAGACTAATATCTGTAATGGTCCTATCTTCTTCAACTGTTCCCCTAATTTCACAGTTGACATGAAAGACCCAAGAATAAGTAGCACTCTTACCTTTGATATCAAGCTCCTTAAAAAGGGTTTCAAAAACCTTTCTCAAAATTTTGTTATAATCTACAAAATCTATTATAGAATTCTAAGTTCCTGTATAGATCCTAAATGCATAATACCTCCTGTCCCAAGAGGAGAACAGTAATCTTACAACTTGAAGCTGAAAGATCTACAACCTTTACTCCCAAGCTAATAAAATGGGAAGATATTACTATACCAGAGACTCTTGAACTTAAACATGATTGTCCTCCAAATAATCTTGAAAAAACAAAAATTTCCCACATAGAAGAAAGTAATGATGGTAGAGTCCTATTGAGGTTTAACTTTAGCTTGTAGATCTTTAATGGTAATAGAGGAAAATATCTTAGTAGGAGATTACTTATTAATAATTTTGGAAATACTAAAAGGTTCTTCAAGTAAAGGCTGTTGTTCTTTAAATATTAGTTCTTTTAGTTTCATGAAATATTCTCGTTTTATTTGAGGATCTTCAAGTTTATCAATGAGTTCAAAAAGGGCTTTTTTTTCATCACTTTTGGTGATAACGTTACAGAATTGGGTTGTTCCCGAATTTTCTGAATCTGAAGAATCAGGGACATAAATATCTTCCTTAAAGTCCTCCAAAAGGATTTTGGTAAGTCTTTTTTGTAAGTTACTGTCGTCTTGACAGATTTCATTAATTTTTTGTTTTAGTCTGGAATTGTTTGCCTTATGGCCAGGTTTACCACATTTGTAACAAATAATCTTTTATCTGTTTTCCTAGACTGTAATTTCTTTTTAGGAGGGTAATTTGACCTTTCATATTTGTCTTTTGAACTAAAATTTTTGTGTTTATTTTTATAAATCTTATTTTTATGAGAAGGAGGTTCTATTTTAGTAAGACCGAATGCTTCACAGAAGTTACCTAGCTCTTTTCTTCTAGATCCTTTCTCTCTACCATATTTGGCATGAATTTTTAATTCGGAGCAAAGGGCTAGACCTTCTTTTTTGATAAACGCTGTTAGTTGACCATAGGTCATGTCTTTCCATGGAATTTCTTCTGTTTGAATTTGATCTTTTATTTTCTGAATTATTCTATCAGAAAACAAGGTTGGAAGACCAGTGACAAAATGCTCTTTCCAATAACCCTTATTGCAGTCATTTCTTTTGTATAAATAAGATAAGAAAACATCTTTATACCACCTATAGTCACTAAGGGTTCTACATCTAAGGTTCGAAAGGATTTCTCTATTGGCTTGGATTTCTTCTCTAGGGTTGCCTATAAAATGCATACTAATGGTATATATTAGCTGATGGACTGGTTCTGGTTCTCCTTCATCATTAATGAAATCAAGGATCTCTTTTCTTTGAAAGGAGGATAAAGCATTATCCCACCAATTTGTAAGTTGGCCTGTAAATCCAATAACTAAAAGGGAAAAGCAAGTTTTGGGGTCTTTTCTACCAACTGTATAGGCTATATTAGCCATACCCATTTCTTGTAAGGTGTTAAGTATTTCATGTTCAGACTTACCATCTATATTCCATTCATAGATGGATTGCCCATTATAATCTGTGGATCTAAACAAAGATCTTTCTTCATATTGTAGGTCAGGAGGAGTAGGTCTAGGATAGAAGTTTCTAGTGTCTGTATTCCTGAATAAGTTTTTATGTATAGGCTATATTAGCCAAATTTTTGTGTTTATTTTCTTCAAAGAATGTTTGCAAGGTTTCTATAACCTTTTTATCGGATGGGCTATCTTCTCTTTCAGAATTATCTAAAGAACTGCTAGAGTCTGTGTTGGAACTGTTGTTGCATTCATCGACACAGTTAATCGACACACCTTTTAACTTTTGGTCAATTAATTCCATGATACTAAGAGAAGGGTTTAAAGAGGTATTTTTAAGAGTTTCTTTTGTAATTCCCTGGATTTGGAAATGAGGTCTAGATATGTCTTTAAGGAATTTGATAGTTTCAGTGCTGATTTTATCATGTATTAATTTTATTTGTTCAGCTATTGTGTGAAGGATTTGGTTGGAATAATTATGCTGTTGATGTATTTTCTTAACATCTTCTAAAGTGGCAGGACTGTTGTCACAAGTACTAACTCTAGGGTTTTTAAAAGGTTCTGCATGGACCTCTCCATCTTTTGTAATAATTTTTATGCCTTGTAAAGGAGGATGAACACTTTGTGTGGAGCCTGAAGGTAAAAAGGTTCCAAGTCTTAGTTAATCTAGTTTGATACCAAATAAACCCAGGTTATAAAAAGCAGGAAAAGCTTAAGGAAAAATAGAATTATGAATAGTAAAATAGTGATTTACAGTATGAACAGTAAACGTAATAGTGACTTTTTTGAATAGTAAAATTAAGAACGAAAGCAGGGAGAAAAATATGAATTGGAACATGAACTTTTATAAGAACATAAAGAGAACTTACAAACTGTTTGATCAGCGCTACTTTGTAGAGTTTAACTAGGAGTTGTTACCAGAGTTTAGGTACCAATTGGATGTGTTTAGAGCATAATTGTGGAGAATGGAGTTGTGGAGAAGAAGTATTGATTTGGTGGTTTTGAAGAGCTTAAATGAAGACTTAAGAAGATGGAGGAGAAAGCCACAAGAGACAACCACAAGTGGAGAAGAAGAAGCTGAAGAGAACAACAGAAGACTTTCCGTGGTCGCGGATCATCCTGCCGCGGTTGCGGAAACACGAAGACGCGAAGACTTTACAGAAACTTTTCCGCGGTCGCGGAAATCTGTCCGCGGTCGCGGATACAGTTCACAGACACGGGAGCGGGATTTCGGCCGAAGATTCATTTTATCTTATTTCCTTTTCTTTTATTTCTTTTATTTCGTTATTTCCTTTTAGATATTATTTCTTATCTTTTTAGTTAGGGTTTGCTAGGTTGTTCTTATTAGTTAAGTAGCAACCACTTTTCATTCTACAACAATTCATTCTAGTTTTACACATTATCGTTCAGTTTTTTCCTTTGAGTTTTTATGCTTTGAAGACTATGAAGAACTAAGCACCTTTTGCTTAGTCCGACGATTGAAGCCTTCGTTTTTATTTGGTTGTGAGATTATAACTCTATTTCCTTTCCTTTGATTATATCTCTTCTCTTTGTGCTTATTTCCATTGATTCTTGCTGATTTGACTGGCCTGATCAACTAGTTGATATTAGTAATTGTCTATTGCTAGGGTTTGGATATTTCTGGTTGAAATCCCTTATCTTGTGTAGCAAACATGATATTCTAGGACTGGTTGGACTGGTTTATTGTGAAGAGAATGATTACGTGTTAAATGCTACGGCATGTTAGTGTTACATGTATCCTGGTTAATTCTTATGCTTACTACTGCTATTGGATTAAATCTTGATAGTTTATTGTGCATTTGATAGTTAGGGTTATCAGGACTAGTTGGACTGATAACTATTTCAGAATAGGGACATGAATATTCATAGGAAGGAATTGAGATAATCTAGGATCAACCAATCAAATGAATGGTGGATATTTGTCTGCTAAGTTACTTCTCATCAATTGATTACATACTTTGCGTTCATTTACTTTGTTGCATTGAAACAAACCAAAACCCCCCTTCGTTACCTTTGGCATACAACCTGTTGCACTTAGAAAGATTGCTACCTCCATGTGGGATTCGACTCTTGCTTGCCTACTATACTTAGTTAGGTTTTTGAGGATTACTTTGATAGGCATAACGACTTTAGCCTCATCAATATTTGGCGCCGTTGCCGAGGAGGCAAGTTTAAATTTTTCTTTGTGTTTGTTTGTGTGCCAACTTTTGTGTGGACCTATCTTATGGTCCACACCCGTGCTACTGACTCTCCGCTTTTAGATTTTGATACAGAGATCGAAAGAAATAACAACCCGTACGTCACTAGAGATGGCTGAAGAAGCACCGACTTTGAGGCAGTTGACTGCCCCAAATCTAGAATAACAGCCGCTTGTTGTGCAGTTTCTAGAGCTTGCTGATGGCGTGAATTTTGAGCTCAAATCTGGGCTGATCCATTTACTACCCCACTTCCATGGGATGAGTGGAGAAGACCCCAATAAACATCTTTCTGAATTCCACGCGGTTTCCAATAATATGAAGCCCCGAAATATTACTAAGGACCAGATCAAGCTGAGGGCCTTTCCCTTCTGTCTGAAGGATGCGGCCAATGATTGGTTCTATTATTTGGCCCCAGGAAGCATTGATACATGGGCTAAGATGAAGAAAGCTTTCCTGGAGAAGTACTTCCTTGCAACGAAGCTCAATAGCCTGAAGAGAAACATTAGCAACATGCTATTGAGATGTTGTACGAGTACTATGAGAGGTTTAAGAGGTTGATCTCTAGTTGTCCTTACCATGGGTATTCTGACCAAGACCTCATACTTTATTTGTATGGTGGACTCCTTGATGATGAGAGAAGGATGGTTAACGCAACCTGTGGTGGAAATATTTTGAACAAGACGCCTGCTGCAGCTTTTGAGGTTTTCTTTGAGCTATATGAGGGCTCAAGACAGTTCAGCAAGAGGGCGAGCGCCCAATCAGTCAAAGCTGCAGACTCTCAACCATCATCTTCACTAATTTCTGAGATGGCTGAGATGAAGGAGATGATGAGGAGATTTATGACAAAGGGCATCCCGCAGCAAGTCAAGTCTTGTGGGATATGCTATGACACAATGCACCCTACTGATGCATGTCCCATGCTGCAAGAACCCACTGCTGAAGTGAACGCTATAGGAGGTTTCAGTCCTCTTAGACCAAGATATGACCCGTACTCCAACACTTACAATCTAGGGTGGATAGATCACCCCAATTTGAGATACGAGAACCAACAAAATCCTCCTCAGGGCCAAGATAATCAAGAGTTCCACTAGAGGCCGCCACAGTTCCTACCGCGCCCACAATAATTTCAGCAGCCTGGAGGTCAACATCAACAATTTAGAGCACAATACGACCCGAGACCTCAAGGCCAAAGCTCAAGTTCATCTATGTCTGGTGATGACATGATCAGGATCCTCACCCAGAGCGTATCGACGTTGGCAAGCACTATGGCCCAACAAAATCAAGAGATGGTCCAACAAAATAAGTCTCTCGCTCAGAGTGTTTCGACGTTGGCAAACACTATGGTCCAACAAAATCAAGAGATGAAGTCTAGTATTCAGAACTTGGAGAAGCAAGTGGGGCAGATCTCCATGGCCGTGAGCAAACTGGAGGCCCGGGATTCGGGGAAGCTACCATCCCAAACGGTAGTGAACCCGAGGGAGAACGTATGTGCAATGACGCTGAGGAGCGGAACACAAATGGAGGACGTTCGTGGACAACAAAAAGAATTCCGCGAACGCGGAGAGGAAAGCCGCGACCGCGGAATTGTTCCGGAAAGCGAGAAGAACATCGGCGATTTTTCGCGACCGCGGCCCGAGTTCCGCGATCGTGGAAAAGTTTCTGGGGAAGAAGCGATTTTTGACGCAAATCCGTGACCGCCGAAATCCCACTAGAGGCCTAGATTGCCCAGATGAAGAACCGCGACCGCGGGCCCAAAACCGCGATCGCGGTTTTGCCTCTGATGTCCATGATGATTACGTTCGTTCAAATTTTCCTCCGCTTAATTCGTTGAAGCCACCCGCACCCTTTCCCGAGGAATTGAAGGATAACAGAAGGCTGGAGAACGACAAGGAATTATTTGAGACGTTCAGCAACTGCGAGGTAAATATTGCTTTGATCAAGCTGGTTAAGAGCATACCTCGCTATGCAAAATTTTTAAAGGAGCTGTGCAAGATAAAAAAGAAGAAAGCTGTGAAAGCGAAGATGAAGGTCCAAGTGAGCGAGAATGTCTCCGCTATGCTGCAAAAGCGGTTGCCAAACAAGTGCAGTGACCCAGGCATGTTCACTATTCCCTGTAAGATAGGTGGCATCACGTTCGATAACGCCATGCTGGATTTGGGTGCATCTATCAATGTGCTGCCTCTCTCACTATATGAGTCCCTGGAGCTTGGGCCATTACAGAAGACATGGATTGTGATTCACCTGGCGGATTCGTCCTATGTGTATCCCAAAGGAGTGGTGCAGGATGTTCTGGTAGAAGTAGACAAGCTTATTTTCCCTGTGGATTTCTTTGTGATGGATACGGGGCAGGACAAGCATGCAGCCCCTGTGATGCTGGGTAGGCCGTTCATGAACACGGCGAATACAAAGATTGATGTGAGTAGTGGTTCGCTCACAATGGAGTTTGACGAGGTGAGGGTCGGATTCAACATTGATGATGCAAATAGACACCCTCCTGATTGTAGCCCCAAGTGTTTGATTGATGTGAGCAACCCAATTTGATCTGGAGAGCACCATGTCGAGCCACGACAGTAACCAAGGCGATGCTCGAGAGGCAACCCGGGGTACGAAATTCTTTTCTTGTCTTTTCCTTTCTAGCTCTCATTATTGTTGTTTCGATTTTGTTTTTACTCTAACCTACAGGTAGGAGACCCGAAACCATATTCGAAGACGGTGTTCAACTTGCACCAGAAACATTTGCCACTATAAGTCCCCGTACATGGAAAAAAAAAATCAAAAAAAAATGGTGATTTTCCGCGATCGCGGCCCTCTTTCCGCAATCGCGGCCCAGCTGTGTGCGTTTTACTTTGATAGATGGTGTGCATCACGCTGCCAAGGAGGAGACATTAGCCCCACATTTTTATTTGGCACCGATGATGGCCCGATATTCGACAGCTGACGAGGAGGAACACCAGATCCCACAACACGATTACACTTGGGCTTCCATTCTGTGTTCATTGAAGGTCCGTGCAACCCCGTTTTCTTTGATGTACCACTACACCTTATAGTGGATTTATTTGGTTGCACGTGGAGTTTTGCTTGAGGAGGACCGCCGCAACACCAGAGACATGTGCTTTCATTGCGTTACCGCCAGCACCGACATCCACATCCATGCCACCTCGACGACAGTTGTGAGTACTTTTCTGCCTTTCCCTGTGCTTCATCTTTTTGTCTTTCATTACATTGAGGACAATGCAATGTTTAAGCATGGGGGAGTGATCTATACTTGCTAGTCGTCTGATTAAAGAAGAAAAAAAAGTCAAAAATATGGAAAAAGACAAAAATAAAATCCTGGGATAAGTTGAAAACCCGAGAGGGCGGCTTAGGTAATAAGCAGGTGGCGTGGACCAGCATTAGGCTGGGGTAATAAGAAGTCAAGACTGATGTGAGTTATTGTGAGCCCATCTATTGAAAAATGAAATGAGTGGCTTCGTGAAAACCCGAAAGGGCGCCTTGGCAAAATGAGTGAAAAGAAGAAGAGTGATTATTAGGATTCCTCATTTTTCCTGGCGTGGTGACATAAGAAGAGGTGATATAAGGAGGATTCGGGTAGGTCACTCTAGGAGGTATAAGAAATAAGATGGAGGCTAGGATTCGATGGTTACTTTCACTCCATGGTATTCGGGATAAGCTTGGGGGAAGTACTCTGCTTTCCTTTAAGCTTGTGTGTTTTGTGTGTTGTGTTGATTGTTGGTACTTGGAGATTCATGTTTAGGTGCAGTTCTTAGTAGAGATAGTTCTGTTGTGCTTCCTGAGACCTTAGGTATTTCATTGGAGGAGTAGGTTTCTATTAGCTTACTTGAGGACGAGCATGGTTTAAGCATGGGGGAATTTGATCAGCGTTACTTTGTAGGGTTTAACTAGGAGTTGTTACCAGAGTTTAGGTACCAATTGGATGTGTTTAGAGCATAATTGTGGAGAATGGAGTTGTGGAGAAGAAGTATTGATTTGGTGGTTTTGAAGAGCTTAAATGAAGACTTAAGAAGATGGAGGAGAAAGCCACAAGAGACGACCACAAGTGGAGAAGAAGAAGCTGAAGAGAACAACAAAAGACTTTCCGCGGTCGCGGATCATCCTGCCGCGGTTGCGGAAACACGAAGATGCGAAGACTTTACAGAAACTTTTCCGCGTCGCGGAAATCTGTCCGCGGTCGCGGATACTGTTCACAGACGCGGGAGCGGGATTTTGTCCAAAGATTCGTTTTATCTTATTTCCTTTTCTTTTATTTCGTTATTTCCTTTTAGATATTATTTCTTATCTTTTTAGTTAGGGGTTGCTAGGTTTTTCTTATTAGTTAAGTAGCAGCCACTTTTCATTCTACAACAATTCATTCTAGTTTTACACATTATCGTCCAGTTTTTCCTTTTGAGTTTTTATGCTTTGAAGACTATGAAGAACTAAGCACCTTTTGCTTAGTCCGACGATTGAAGCCTTCGTTTTTATTTGGTTGTGAGATTATAACTCTATTTCCTTTCCTTTGATTATATCTCTTCTCTTTGTGCTTATTCCCATTGATTCTTGCTGATTTGACTAGCCTGATCAACTAGTTGATATTAGTAATTTTCTATTGCTAGGATTTGGATATTTCTGGTTGAAATCCCTTATCTTGTGTAGCAAACATGATATTCTAGGACTGGTTGGACTAGTTTATTGTGAAGAGAATTGATTATGTGTTAAATGCTGACGGGTTGTCTGGTGTTGCATGTATCTTGGTTAATTCCTATGCTTACTGCTGCTATTGAATTAAATCTTGATAGTTTCTTGTGCATTTGATAGTTAGGGTTACCAGGACTGGTTGGACTGATAACTATTTCAGAATAGGGACAAGAATATTCATAGGAATGAATTGAGATAATCTAGGATCAACCAATCAAATGAATGGTGGATATTTGTCTGGCTAAGTTACTTCTCATCAATTGATTACATATTGCTTTTATTTACTTTGTTGCATTGAAACAAACCAAAACCCCCCTTTGTAACCTTTGGCATACAACATGTTGCACTTAGAAAGATTGCTACCTCCATGTGGGATTCGACCCTTGCTTGCCTACTATACTTAGTTAGGTTTTTGAGGATTACTTTGATAGGCATAACGACTTTAGCCTCGTCACTGTTATAAGAATGACTGTTGTAAAAACTTCAAAAAGGATCTTGTAAAGCTTTAAAGAACTTCAAATGAAGGCTTATAGCTTAGGGGGTCTTTGAGAGAGTTTCTCAACACATGAGAGTCTAAAAACTGATGTCTCTAAACAACTGAGGGCTTTGCCTTTTATAGGGAAATGAAAGAGTGCATTTTCCTTTGTTCGTACCATTTTTTGAAACTGTAGTATCATAAGTGGGTTTCCTGTTGTGAGTGGAACTGTTGTCTGCCAGTGGGGTACCTATTATGAGTGGAGTTCTTTTGTTAAAGTGACTTCTTTTGTCTTCTGCTACAAGTGGATCTTTGTTGTCCGTTGCTGTAGGTGGAGCCTTTTGTAAATCTTTTCATGTCATCTTGATCTCTTTTTGTACTGGGCCTTTTGTTGGGTTACTTGTTCATCTTGGGCTCTTGTTCTTCTTGGACTTTTATTCTTCCTGGACTTTTCTTTATGGGTTCTTCTCAGGGTGACGTTGTAAAACTTTTCTTGTCATCTTGGTCTCTTTTTGTAATGGGCCTTTTGTTTATCTTGGGCTCTTGTAGGACTTTTCTTTTGTAACATACGGAGGAGGTATTTTAAGGCAGGCAAGATTATACCCTCGGAAATGAAAACATAAGATCTTTTCTTTTCTTTTCTTTTTCTTTTCTTTTTTGTTTCTAGTAGACAAGACTGTTTTGCTTACATAGCATATGGGTATTGTGCAAACTATTCTAGATCTTCCACCAGAGAGGGTGGTGGAGTAGGGTCTTGATTTTCACAGCTGCCAGTAAAACTCTGTTTTTCTTGGACCAAATACTTTTGAAAAGCTTCCCATTGTGGCAGTGTTTGTCGAAATGGTGGAGGTAAATATAGTATGCACATTTTATTTTCTCTAGGTAAATATTTTTTGCGGCCCCAAAAGTAAGCCACCAGTCATAAAACCAAATTGGGAAACCATTAGGGCAATGTTTGTCGAAAAAGAAGAACCATGAGTGGTTAAATGGTCTAAGCAGGAATGTCCTTTCCCAAGCATATTTGTAGTCTTGGTAAGAATATCCTGGGAGACTGGGAATGGCATTAGGAAGGGAAAAGGACTTTAAGGTCCAAGGATCAGACCAATATGAGGCACAAAGGACATTGAGTATTTTGCATTTAAAGAAAGAGATGCATGAAGGGTCTATTGTACACATCGTGTGAGAGATATCTACATAGCCAGAGTCTACTAGGTTGAACTCATAGAACTTTTGGGTTTTAGAGGGGTTATCAGAGAACCAATGTAGACCAGCAGGGAAGAGTCTTTTGATGTATTGTTCTAGTTGGTTTTGTGAAATAGGAGAATGTTCTGGCGTGAGGTAGACTGAGGTAATTGGACTTGGTTTTAAGAAATACTGAAAAAAGGGGGTGTCTTTTTTGGGATCTGTTTTAACAGGAGTCTTTGGTGCCAAATGGGCTTGGTTGTAGGGAAGAGTTGGAAAGCTTGAGAGAGCTTGGAATCTGTTATGCACTGGGACCAGGGTAGAAGAGGAAGATGGACTGATATAGTCCTGGGGAGTCTTTTTTCTATCTTTAGGATCCATACCTGAAAAAGCCTTTTATTAAAAGGGTAGACAAGCAAGACGATCTTTGACTTCCTTTTCAAGCTCTTGTAGATATCTACTAAGGCTAGCACTTCCACCAAGCTCAACTAATTCTTTAATAGCTGGTATCCAAAGGCTTAATTCAAGCTGTTCTTTGCATCTTTTGAAATGACCTCTCATAGGCAAGATTCTTTTATCCCTGGGAGAAACTTTTGTAAGAAAATAAGAGAAGGGGAAATTGGTTTAAAACGGGATTTCACTGTCTTGTAAAACTTTTGAAATTTGTATATTAGCCATTTTGGTAGTGTTAAAAATGATATTGTTCAAGTTGTCTATGCGTTCTAATTGGGACCAAACTTGTTCTAAGTCGTTGTCATTTCATGTTTCAAAAGATAAACTGGCTTTTTGAAGGGATCTGCGGAAAAAAAGAATTCGCCATTGGCTATAAATTTCTTTCTTTAGATCGTTGTAAAACTTCATTTATCCTGTGGATTTTCCCTGTAAAAATTCTCTTGTGAGGAAATCCGGTAAAGAATTGTTTTTTCCTTTTTTAAATTCTATTTTGAAGTGGAATACAGAAATAATAGCTTGCCATCTAGCAAAGATCTGTTTTGAAACTAGATTTTGAACATCTTTTTGCAAAATTTCTTTAGCGGATTGATAGTCAACTCGAAGAAGAAATTCTTTGTTATATAAATCATCTTGAAATTAGAGATACATGATACTATGGATAAGACTTCTTTTTTAATAGTACTATAATTCTTTTGTGGTCCAGACCAAACACAAGAGTAGTATCTAACAAGGGTTTCTTTAGTTTGATTAGGTAGTCTTTGTTTAAGAATACCACCAAAGCCTAATTCTGAGGCATCTGTTTCAACTATCATGAAAGCAGAGGGGTGAGGAATACTAGCACAGGGTAATGATTTGACTTTTTCTTTGAGGAGTTGGATTACCTTGGTATGCTCGGTAGTCCAAGTAGGTGGATTTTTCTTGAGTCTTTGAAATAAAGGGGAACAGATTTGTCTAAGGTTAAGGAAGAAGTCAGAGATGTAGTTTAGACATCCAAGGAACCTTTGTAGTTGGTTTTTGTCTTATATTTCATCTGGGAATCTGTTGGTGAACTCAATGCTTCTGTTTATTGGTTTGATTGTTTGGTTATAAATGTTATGGCTTAAGAACCTAATTTGTGTTTGGAATAATTTTATTTTTGACGCCGATACTGCCAGACCATTCTTTTCTATTATGTATAAGAAAGTGTTAAGGTGTTTGAAATGTTCTTCGATACTTTTAGAAAAGACTAGAACATCATCGATGTATACTATTGTAAAATTTGAGTAAGGGTTGAAGATATCATTCATGATGTTTTGGAATTCCGAAGGGGCATTTTTTAGGCCGAATGGCATTACATTCCATTCGTAATTGACCAAAAGAACCCATGTTATAAAAAGAAGGAAATGTCTATTCCTTTTCTATTCTGGTTTCAAGCTCAAGGTCTCAAGGTCTTCAGAATGATAGAAGAAGATATGCATCGAAAAGAAGACTCCAACGGAACTGAGCCTTTAGGGAAAATAAGAAGAATTGTTTGGGAACGTTAAGTTTTCACACAAGTTCACAAAAACGACCTTGATTATTTGGGTCCACGACCAACCTCACCGCGCAATGCGAATCCAGATTGGAAAGATGACTTATTCTAACAAGAGTCCGGGCGGGTTCCACGTTGTACTTCTCGCCCGAGGGTATATTAATTATGTGCGCAAAAGCACTTATCTTATTTACTTTCAAAAACGTACATTCATGTTAAGGCTTTTAATTTCCACAACAGATCTCGCAATGAGATATAGAACATGGGACGAATCCCGACTTTTGGCACTAGCTAAGTGCACTACCACTTATATAAAATAAGGGTAGGTCATGACTAGGAGTACTAGGGCAAAAACCTCCTAATACTTGTTATAAAGACACGACTAGACCTCGCAAGGTACATAGCGTTCCTACGAATACTCGTGTTAACTAAGCATGTAAGTTCACATATAAATCCACACCAAAATCAATTTATCACTTTATGGTAATATCATATAGGATTATATATAATAGTGTTGTTTCTAGCAATATATACAACCTATTATAAATCCATATTTTAACATATCGTTTTATAGAATCTGTTCCCAAACACAAAACAACAACTTTATTCCAACTTAATTAAACAAATAAGTAATTGATAATCAAGAAGAATATGGAATAAATCAACAAGAGCGAACTGCCACTTGCCTTAGTCTGGACAAACGAAGAGTTGGGTCCGAAATCCGGAAACTTGAACTTGTGTACGACTACCTACTAAAATTCCCGTTGGAATTTATCATCATTATGTAGGGTCGGATCCCCAATCCGTACAATCAGCCATGGAGACGAGCACAATCCAACACCGATGAAACGAAACCCTAATATTTACGGGACGAAAAGACGAAACAAAACGAAGGAAAAAGGGTAGTGCCGCGGTCGCGGGACTCCATCCCAACACGAGCTTAAATCGAACTTTGGAGCCTTACGACGACGAGGCACGGATCTTCGCTTTCTAGACACTTGCGCACTACCACCACTCTAGGAACTTCACAAAGGCGACGACCTCGGCTTCCGACGACGACAATTTCGGCGACAAACACCACAATAATGCGAACTAAATTGAGAGGAGAAGAGATGCAGAAGATGGTGGAGGAGAAGGCCAATTCCGAGCCCTATTTATAGGCTAGGAAATGGAGCTCCACACTCAATGCCTAGGAGGCCAACCGATCCAGCTCCCGCCGCTCGGAAAAACATGGGGAAATGCCGATTTTCGGCGTTTGGGAAAGAGGAGGAAGAAGACGAAGCGGAGAGCCGCGATCGCGGTTTCAGAACCACGATCGCGGTTTCAGAACCGCGATCGCGGTTTGGCCTTTTTCCAAAACCGCGCCCTCGGGCAATGCCGCACCCGCGACTGCATTGCCGCGCCTGTGGCTCTCGGGCCTTGATCGGCTCCCGGGCCTTGATCGCGGTCATGCTTAATCTTGTTTTTAGCACTCCTCCAATAATTAGAATCCATATATCTCATTAAACGTATATCATCACATTCAAATGGTTCTTACAGGGTTACAGAACATGCCTAACACGTCTTGCTTACAAAACGAAAGTTTGAAAATTACACAAATATCCCTACTAAAATTGAGGGTTATTACATCTACTGCGGTGGTGGTGGGGAATATGGGGCATTTCAGACACATGGGAACCCGAACATCTGGCAATACATCTAGATCTAGTTGTCCTCTAGAGCATCAATACGATTCTCTAGGTACATGATCATCGTCGTTGTCCTTGGACTCGGACATCGACCTAATCTAGTTGTAGTACCAATTAGCTTCTTCGTCCGTGGGAGTGCGATCGGCATCTGGCAGGGGGATGGGTTCAACTCTAGCGTTGAATTTTAACTTGTCACGCTATTTCCACGAACACAAATAATTATTTTACACGTATGCAAGTATGTGATATCAATCCGGCTGGTGTCACATAATAGGGCGCCAGGTTGATACCAAAGTAGTGGGCTAATGGAGTGATCATGCCGCCAATACAGATGTCGTTGATACTCTTGATAGTCATATTGGCCAACTATTTGGCTAGTTGATTGCCCACGTTAACCAGCACCCTTTCAGTCATTGTAGCACGCTTCTGGTGTTATCCTCGTGGGAAAAGATGGTCCCTGCAATATATTTTGCATGAACCTAAACACGGGGTTACCAAGGTTGGTGGACATAGCACAATGGCCCCAAGATTTATCTAAGCATGTGAGTCTCTTCCAGAATTGGTGCTGCTTAATCTTGGTGAGGTATGTCGTTCTCCCTGAAGTACGGAAGCCATATATCACATTGAACGCATGGAGACATTCCTCAGTTGGAATCTCAACGTGCCACAATTTGGGTCATCACGATCAAATGTAGCATTCAAGGAGCTAATCATTTCGATTGCGAGATGCTGGTAAGAGACCTCACGCATGTTGATGAAGTCTCAAAGCCCAACATTACCAGCCAGATGGCGAAGCTCCCCTAGGAGGCCGAGGTTCTCCATGTCAATAAAATCCAACTAGCGGATACTTTTCCATGGTAGATGTTGCAAGGTGTTATAGTTCTCTTGTTGCTCGTCGATAGCCAACATAATATGGGCAATGGTTGGCATAGTAGCAAGGGCACAAAGTGGGGCCATGTGGATGAACTAAATGCTCAGAAGAAACTTGTAAGCACACGAAAAACAATACCCAAAACAAACTATCCCGCCAAGGGTCTACCACAGATAAATCTATCACGCCAAGGGCCTAAACAATGAGCAATTAAGCGCTAGAATCCCGCCAATGGCTTAAGTAGAGCAACAACAAAGCACAAAAATCTCGTCAAGGGCCTACTTGAACTATCAAGTTGAATAATGGATGATGTTAGAAACTCAAGTTAACGACAAAATAGTAAACAAGTAAATGTGATCAATATTTCCTGCGCAAAATCAATTCACCAAAACTCATGCAAATTAGTAAACACCCAAAATCAACAAAATCAAGAACGAACAAGGGAAGGGGGAATTATACCTACAATCACCGGGTCAGAACTGGATCTGGGCTCGAGCGTGGGTTCGAGCATGGTGAGTGGATCTCGGGTGGTGCGCGACTGAACCGAGTAGGTTTGACGGAGTTCGGTGGGGTTTGGTGTGGTGCGAGTGAGAGAGGGGTCAAGATAGAGGGGTAGCAAGAGAGATAGAGAGATGGTTTTGGCGTGGATGCACGGACGGTAGAGTGCAAAAAAGATGGGATGGGAAGAAAGAAAGAAGGGGGGAAGGGTTTTTAGGTTTTTTTTTCTTTGATAAGGTGATTATTATTTATTTTACTACATGGATTGTATACAACGCTCTGTTAAAAGATGACAACGCTCTGTTAAAAGATACATACCTTGGGTTGTCTCCCAAGAAGTGCTTGTTTTGAGTCGTTAGCTTAACCTTCTATTAGCATTTTAGAGACTCGGATTAAGAAGGTGGATAGAAGAAATGATGTGACCCTGCCTAAGGTCAATCAAGATGACTTGCCTATGGTTTCACCAAGCTCTCCCAAGGCACTTCCGTGCGCGCCAACGCCGAAGCCAACGCTCGCCAAAAACCCAAGCTTGGCGCCAAGGGTCCAAAAGCCTATGGAAAGCTAACTTGGCTCAGTGGTTTCTTTCAAGCCATCTTCAGCCCACTCCCGCCGCACACACATGACTTGGGCCCTGAAGCTCCTCCACCAAAAAAAGCATGGTTTTATTAATGGACCCTTATGCATTTTATGCATATGATAAGGTGTGTCAAGTCATGAAATCATCCATAACTCCAAGCCATCTCAAGAATTTCCAAAACTTCTAGACATCAATGCAAGGCGCCGAAAATGACCCTTGTTTTGTTCTTGTTTATTTTCTATTTATAGTGCTTCCTTTTTCCATTGTTAGGAACGTTCAATATGATCTAAAACCAGTCTAAACTGACTGTTTTGCTCCTAAGAATATTCTGAATTCTTGTTGTTTGCTCGTCAGTAATGATGAGCGTGGTTAAGCTACTTTTGAGTGCGTCATATCTCTAAGTTGATTGTCCTTGTTCAAGGCTTGAGTGGTGAGTCATATCCACAAGATCCTTGATCATCTATCCTTCATACTTTACATTGAAATCAATCAAAAAAAGGATCCAAACTTTAAACGAAAAATAGTACAAGACAACCCTGAAGTCATATGTTTCAAGCACCGATCTTCATCGTCGTCGTGAGAGCGTTTGAGGACGAAACTACCTTCAACCTGAGCATTGGAGGCACAATATTATATCAACTGGTATCATAGCAACACAAGGTAAGACACTCAAAACCATGTTCTTTTGATGTTGAAACCAAATCAGTCTTGTTTTTCTCGTTTCATTGCTTTGTTTGGCATTGATCTTTGATATGAATTTTCTTATGCCATTGTTGAGTGTTTAAATGTGTGAACCAAGGTTGAAGAGAACCTTTAATTTTCTTTAAACTGAAAATTAACTCAGGTTTCTGCATTGATTAAAAACTCACTCCATTAAAAACTTCCATTTCATTCAAGTGAGTTAGTACAACCTTTGAGTAACCGAACCTTTCCCATTTATTACCCTTATTTTGTTGCATCATGTAAACATTTACTTGTGCTATTTGTGTGTGATGCATGATCAAAATTAAGGAGACATAAGATACGAGAAAAGCACTAAAAAATTTTACGTAAAAATTGCTTGCATCTTGAAAAGTGTAAACCGATTGATATCAAAGGTTGTAACCAAAGTTTGTGTGCCTTAAAAGAAAAATTCAAATCGAAAGAGAAGTTTAGCTTAGAAAAATTCGGACTCGACGAAAGTAAAAGAGAAAGAAGTCGAGCTTCAAAAATTTCAGACTCAACGAGAAAAAAAAGTCGAGCATAGACCTTGTATTACGTTGTGTTATTCTAAGTGTTAAATTCTGAGTTTTGTTGTTGTACTGAATTCCACAGAAACAGACCTTTTAGTAATACCTCCCATTTCGTGCAAAAGGAGTAATGAGAGTTCACATTTCAGGGAATAATTTTTCACTCGTTCATGTTTTGTTTGCCCCTGCATGCTAGCTATTGCACAAGCATATAGCATTAGTGTTTCCTACTTGTTTGATGTTTCATTTGCATCTAGGACTATGCATTCTTGCTTGCACCATATCTCTTTCGCACAACATCTCATTTAGGTTGCATCTAGATCATATTGTCACCTTTATGTCGAAGCATCTTTATTGCATTTACTGTTGCATTATTAAGCATATGCATAGGACTAGGAAGAAGAGTGGAATAGCTTTTGCATACATCCTTGCATAACATATTGAACTTGGAATTTTCGTTCTTACATTATCACATTTTCTTGGTAGAGTACAAATGCCTCACTATTCTATTTTACTTGTACGGCACATAGACTCGAAGTCGATTCACTCTTAAAGGAGGGAGGATGATGTGACCCTGCCTATGGTAAATAAAGAAGACATGCCCATGGCTTCACCAAGCTCTCCCAAGGCACTCCTGAGCGAGCCAACGCCGAAGCCAACGCTCCACAAAAACCCAAGCTCGGCGCCAACGATCCCAAATCCTCTTTGCCCGCACCCCCAACTCCAATGGTCAAGTCTGGACCTATGGACACGTTTCAGTCCAAGTGTGCGTTTGGAAAGCTAACTTCACTCAGTGGTTTCATTCAAGCCATCTTCAGTCTGCGCCCTCCGCGCGCACATGACTTGGGCCCTTACTCTCCTCCACCAAATGAAGCATGGTTTTATTCATGGACCCTTATGCATTTTATGCATATGATAAGGTATATTCCATCCATGAAATCATCCCTAACTCCAAGTCATCTCAAGAGTCTCCAAAGCTGCTAAACATCAATGCAAGGCGCCCGAAAGGACTCTTGTTTTGTTCTTGTTTGTTTTCTATTTATAGTGCTTCCTTTTTCCACTGTCAGGCATGTTGAATATGATCTAAAACTAGTCTAAACTGAGTGCTTTGCTCCTAAGCATTTTCAGAATTCTTGTTGTTTGCTAGTGAGTAATATCGAGTGTGGTTAAGCTACTTTTGAGTGCGTCACTTCTCTAAGTTGCTTGTCCTTGTTCAAGGCTTGAGTGGTGAGTAATATCCACAAGATCCTTGATCACATACCCTCCATAATTTCCAATAAAATCAATCTCAAAAACATATCCAAAGATCCAATAAAAAAAGTCCAAAACAACCCCGAAATCAAACGTTTTCAAGCACTAATCTTCATCATCATCTTGAGAGCGTTTGAGGACGAAACTACCTTGAACCTGAGCAATGGAGAAGTGAACCTTTTTCAAGAAACCTTATCAATCGGATTTACTTCTATGTATTTCTTTAAGCGCTATCCATTCACCTTGAATTGACCCGACTCTCCACTCTATATTTCAATTGCACCACAAAGGTACACTTTTCTCAATTGGAGGGAGCCGCACCATCTACATCTCAACTTGCTAGGAAAGAGTCTCAATGTGGAGTTAACTAGCAAGATAAGGTCACCTTCATGAAATTCTCTAGGAATAATATGCTTGTCGTGCCATCTCTTATTCCTTTCCTTGTAGATCCTAGCATTCTCACAAATATCCAATATCAGATCTTCCAACTCCTACAATTGCAATTTTCTCTTCTTGCCAACTTATTTCACATCATAATGGAATAATTTAGTTGCACAATATGCCTTATGCTATAACTTCATATGGAAGTGGCAACATATGCGGTACACTAGCCTGAATGTTATAGTGCCTGCGGGAGTCTTTAATGCAGTCCCATAAGCCCAAAGAGCATCATCCGGCTTCATTAACCAATCCTTGTGGGACTAGAACACTGTCTTCTCCAAGATGTTCTTGATCTCCCTGTTAGAAACTTCAACTTGGCCACTAGTTTGAGAATGTTAGGGGGAGGCTATCTTGTGAGTTATTCCATACTTCTTCAGCAATACCTCAAACTTTTTCTCAATAAAGTGGGATCCTCCATCACTAATCACAAATCGTGGTGTCCCAAATCTAGGAAAAATCACCTTGTTGAAGAAATTGGACACCACTATGGAATCATTAGTTGTGGTGGCAATGACTGCAACCCACTTGGACACATAATAAACAGCCACAAGAATGTACTTATTATTGCAAGACGGTGGAAAAGGTCCTATGAATCAACTCCCCAAACATCAAAAATCTCAACCTCCTGGATATTATTGAGAGGCATCTCATTCCTCCTAAAAATACTTCTTGTTCGCTGGAATGCATCACAAGAGGCAATGAAATGGTGCATATCCTTGAATATAAAAGGCCAATAAAGAGCTGATTGGAGGATCTTGGAGGTAGTATTGGACAACTAGCATGACCTTCATAGGTTAGAGAATGGCAATGAGTGATAACACTATCTATCTCCTCCTCGGGGATACAACGTCTGATGATCCCATCTGCACACCTCTTGAAAAGCAAAGGCTCATCCCATTAATAATGTCTAACATCATACATGAACTTCTCCATCTATTGAAAAGTTGGTCCAAGAGGTACCTCATGAAAAACCAAATAATTGACAAAATCAGCATACCATTGTACCCAGGAACTAGCAAGTCTAAGGATCAACTCAATAATCCTGAAAAAATGGTCATCAGGGAAATATTCATCAACAAGTGGCTCATCACGAGTGCACTCTAGCTGCTCTTGAGTCAACCTCGAAAGATGGTCAGCTACCAACTTTCTTGTCCCTACTTTTGAAGGATGTTTCCATCGAAAAATCAATGGAAACATCCTTCAAAAGAAAATAAGTAAGAGGCTTGACAATTTTGGAGAAATCCTTAATGAACCTTCTATAAAAACCTGAATGTCAAAGGAAACTCCTTATTCCCTTAACCGAAGAAGGAGGTGGCATCTTTTCAATGATCTCACTCTTAACACTGTCAACATCAATACCACGATTAGAAACCAAGTGATCCAAAACAATACCTTTCCTTACCATAAAGTACCATTTTTTCAAATTCAATACCAAGTTAACTTCTTCACACCGTTGTAAAACTCGTGACAAGTTAGACAAACAAGCATTAAAAGAAGTACCATAACTAGAGAAGTCATCCATAAACACCTCCATGAAACCCTCAATCAAATCAGAAAAAATAGCCATCATACATCTCTGAAAGGTAGTAATATCATTACACAAACCAAAGGGCATCCTCATATATGCAAAAGTGCCATAAGGACATGTGAATGTGGTCTTCTCTTGGTAATCATGATGAATAGGGAAATGGAAGAATCCACTATGGCCAACTAAATAGCATAAGTGTTAATACTTAGCTAACAACTGGTCAATGAAGGGAAGGGCAAAATAATATTTTCGTGTTACCTTATTCAATTTCCTATAGTCAATGCACATTCTCCCACCCTTGACTATCCCAGTAGGAATAAATTTATTCTTCTTATTCTTCACAACAGTCATACACACTTTCTTAGGCATAACATGAAATGAACCAACCCACTCACTATCAGAAATATGATAAATAATGCATGCATGTAACAATTTCAGCAGTTCCTTTTTCACTACTTCTTTCATGTTTGGGTTAAGTCTTCTTTCAAGTAATTAATGCAATGTCCTAATGCTTTTCTATGCAATGTAAGCTCATGTAGTAACTTCTCAATTTCAGCTTCACTTAGAATAGCATTTACTATAACATGATATGCAAAATTGGGTCCTAGAGACTCATACCTCAATGTGGGTAGTCGTGGCATCAATTCTAGTTGTGGTGCATCTAGAGACTTTTGCTTAGAGTCTGGATCATCTCTTTTCAAGGCCTCAACAATGGTCCTAGGGAACTCTCTAGTGGACTCAAAATCTAGAACCACATCAGCAAGTAGCTCAAGATTTTCATTATGGGTGACACCTCTCAGCCAAATGAAGATCCAAAGGGTCATTGGAAATAAATTCATCATAGACCCTTGAGCATCTTAGTCTACTACATCTACCCTGCAACCATCATCCTCAAAAGCAAGTTCTTTACTAGCTTTGGAAAAATTAAACTCAATTTTTTCATCCCCAATAGTAAAGGAAATAACCTCATGTTTAACATTAAATGAGTGTACCTGTAGTAGCTAGAAAGTGTCTTCCTAAAGTAATAGGAACACGAAAATCAACCTCAATATGAAGGACAATAAAATCCACAAGAACATAGAACTTATCTATCTGGCTAGGAATGTCCTCCAAAATACCTATCGGGCGCGCAATAGATCTATCAATCCTATATAGACTCATCCTTACCGGTCTTGGCTCTCCCAAATCCAACTCCTTGCATAAGGAGAGTGATGAGGCTAAAGTCGTGATGCCTATAAAAGTAAACCTCAAAAAACTAACTAATGTAGTAGGGTAAATAAGGATCGATCCGACAAGGAGGTAAGCAATCTTCCTAAGTGCAAAAGGTTGTATGCCAATAGTAACAAAAGGGGGGGTTTTGGTTTATGTCACGTAACAAAGTAAATCAAAACAAAAGATGTAATCAATGGGTGAGAAGTAACTTAGCCAGACAAATATCCACACTTCAGTTTGATTGGTTGATCCTAGATTATCTCCAATTCCTACCAATGAATATTCTTGTCCCGATCTTATGTATATAGACAGGTCAACTAGCCCTGAAAATACTTACCATTAAACAATCAAGAAACTATCAAGATTCAATCTAACGGCAGCAGTAAGCATAAGAATTAACCAGGATACATGCAATACTTAACAACTAGTCAGTACTCGACATGTAATCAATTCTCTTCACAATAAACATTCACAACCAGTTCTTGTAAATTGTGGTTGCTACACAAGATAAGGGATTTCAACTAGAAATATCCAAACCCTAGCAATAGATAATCACTAATATCAACTAGATGATCAGACAAGTCAAATCAGCAAGAATCATGGGATGAAGCACAAAGAGAATCAATATAATCAAAGGAGAGGACATAGAGTTATAATCTCACAACCCAACACAAACGAAGGCTTCCATCGTCGGACTAAGCAATGGTTGCTTAGTTCTTCATAGTCTTCAAAGCATAAAAACTCTAAGGGAAAAATTGAACGATAAAGATGAATCAATTCTCCAAAGGCTGCTAACTAATCAAAGGTATAAACCTAGCAAACCCTAATCTAAAAAGATAAGAAATAATACCCAAAAAGGAAATAAACGGAATAAAAGAAAAGAAATAAAATAAACAAAACTCAGACGAAACGAAATCTCGGCTCCGCGTCTGTGAACAGTAGCCACGCCCGCGGATTGGTCTCTGAAGTGCTCACTGTCTGTCGTCAAATCCGCGCCCGCGGAAATCCATCCGCGCCCGCGGAAAACCTTCTGTAGCTCTTCTTCTTCTCGCCTTCGGTCTTCTCTTATGGCTTCACCTTCAACTCCTTAAGTCTTCATTAAGCACTCAAAACCACCAAATCAACACTTCTCCACAACTCCATTCTCCTAAATTGTGTCCTAAACACACACAAATGGCACCCCAAATATCAGTAACAACTCCTAGTTACGCACTAAAAAGTAGAGCGTATCAAATTCCCCCATGCTTAAACCTTGCTCGTCCTCGAGTAAGCTAATAGAAACCTACTCCTCCAATGAAATACCCAAGGTCTCAGGAAGCACAACAAAACTATCTCCACTAAGAACTGCACCTAAACATGAATCTCCAAGTACCAACACAATCAACACAACACATAAGCATAAAGGAAAGCAGAGTACTAAACCAAAACTTAACCCGAACACCATAGAGTGAATAAAAATATATAATCCTAACCTCCATCTATCTTCTTATAACTCCCAAAGTGACCTACCCGAATCGTCCTTATATCACCTCTTCTTATGTCACCACACCAGGAAAAATGAGAAATCCTAATAATCACTCTTTTTCTTTTCACTCATTTTGCCAAGTGATAGAGGCTAAATTCGTATCGCCTTATCAAAATAAAATCCTTTACAACCTAAACTAGTAGAATAGGCAAGAAAGGGTCGAATCCCACAGGGAGGAGTTGTCTTTTTTTATGTAAGGTTGCATGCACAAGTAACAAAAGGGGGTTTTTGGTTGGTTGGTTGTAAACAAGTAAACAAAGGAAACAAAAGCAAAGGTTTGTAAACAATTAGGGAAAAACACTTAGCCAAACAAATATCCACCTTTAGTTTGGATGATTGATCATTGATTATTCCTAGTCCTCAATCCTCATGAATGTCCTAATCCCTGTTCTGATATAGTTACCAGTCCAACTAGTCCTGATAACCCTAACTATTAAACAATCAAGATACTATCAAGATAAATCTAACAACAACAGTATACTCATGAATAGATAGGCTCATGCAATACTTAACAACTTGTCAGTACTCGACATGCAATCAATTCTCTTCACAATAAACATTCACAACTCGTTCCTGTAAATCGTGTTCGCTACTCTGAATTAGGGATGAACAATATTAATCTCAACAAGTTGACCAGATTAAGGTAACTAGCACTATAGATAATATCAATCTCAACTAGTTTGTCAGGCTAGGGAAACTAATATTAATAATACTAATCACAACAATAGATGAACTAGATCAACCAATAGAATTCAAAACCCTAATCCTGCAGTATGAATAATACCAATAAAACTAGGTAGCTAATCTAAAGAAATCAATATAACTCAATGGAATGAAGCATAAGAGAATCAATAATATTCAAAGATAGAGTAAAGGAATAATCTCACAATCAAATTCAAACCAAGGCTTCAATTGTCGGACTAAGTAAAGGGTGCTTAGTTCTTCATACTCAAAGGGAAAACAATACTGAATGGAATAAAAACTGAATCCCAAAGGCTGCTATGGAAATTAGGTTAAATAACCTAAAACCAAACCTAATGCTAAAAAAGATAACAACTATAGTCTAAAAGGAAATTAAAATAAAGTAACCAGAATAAAGGAAATAAAATAAAAGGAAAATAAATAAAACATAAATCTTCGGAAGAAAGAAACACGGACGCACTGACACACAGTTCCGCGATCGCGGATGAATTTCCGCGGTCGCGGAAAATTGCAACTCTGATTCATTTGCTCTCGATTTATCCACGACCAGGCCTCCTGCTCGCCCGTGATCGCGGTTTTGTCTCATACTTTTCTTCTCGCCTCTCGTAAATGTCCACGACGGCAGCCTCAGTTCTGCGATCGCGGTTTGGACTCTGTTGCTCCTCTCTCTTCTAACTTCTTCCTCTCCTCGGTCCTCTCAAGTGGTTCTCTTCCCGTCTTCTTAATGTCTTCGTTTAAGCTTCTCCAAACCACCATATCTGCACTTCTACTCCTCAACTCCAATCTCCATAATACGCACTAAACGTCTCCAAATAAAAACACCGGTAACAACTCCTAGTTAAACCCTACAAAGTAGCGCTCATCAAATTCCCCCATGCTTAAACATTGCTCGTCCTCGAGTAAGCTAATAGAAACCTACTCCTCCAATCAAATCCCCAAGGTCTTAGGAAGCATAGAGAAACCATCTCCACTAAGAATTGCACCTAACATGAATCTCCAAGGCACCAATAGAATATGCTCAACACACAACAACCAAGCTTCAAAAGAAAGCAAAGTACTTTCCCTAAGCTTATCCCGAACACCATAGAGTGAATAAACATCTAATCCTAATCTCCATCTATCTTCTTATACCTCCCAGAGTGACCTACCCGAATCCTCCTTATATCACCTCTTCTTATGTCACCACGCCGGGTAAAATGATGATTCCTACACTAGTGGAAAAACACACTTTTTGAGGCTCCCTTTTAGAGGCATACATATTTCAAAACGCCTCAACAACGACCTACACAATCAGTTTTTCAGGTTTTTGAGCCGGATAATTATTTTATACGCCTCAAAAAAATCTATTGAGGCGGGCAAATAATTATACGCCTAAAAAAGTTTCCGAAAAAATATTCCCGCTAAAGTATTAGAGGCGGGCCAAATGTAGGCCCGCCTCTAATGGTACATAATTGAGGCGGGCGAAAAAGCCCGCCTCTATTAACTTTTGTTGAGGCGGGCATATTATAGCCCGCCTCAACAAATGTATGCAATAGAGGCGGGCATAAAGAGGCCCGCCTCTATTGCCTCATTACATTCAGCTTATAGAGGCGGGCATATTAGGCCCGCCTCTATAAGTCTACCCTAATTAAATTAAAAACATTCAGCTCCGCGCGCGCCTTCATTCATATCTTCGTATCGTCATCTTCGCCGAGCTCCGACTTCCTCTCCTTTCACCGAGCACTCGGTTTCACCAGAGTTCCGACTTCCTGACCCGATTTTGCTGGCCGGTAAGCACATCTAACACCCTATTTTACTTTAATTTCATCAAACACATATACAATTTTATTTAGGTTCATACCGAATTGGAGAAGTAATTGGAGAAGTAAAATCATAAGTACTGAAGCTTGTACGGATTTGGAGAAGTAAAATACGAGCAAATCCTAATGTACTGATTTCGAATTTGTGTATTTTGTGTTTAAAGCTTGTACGAATTTGTGTATTTTTGTGTGTAAAGCTCGTGCATTGAAGGTGTTTGATGAAATGCCCCTATG
This sequence comes from Rheum nobile, assembly GCA_027886185.1. Classification (NCBI taxonomy): domain Eukaryota; kingdom Viridiplantae; phylum Streptophyta; class Magnoliopsida; order Caryophyllales; family Polygonaceae; genus Rheum; species Rheum nobile. The sequence continues at coordinate 5,946,999 of WOAB01000490.1, read as the reverse complement.
AATATGCGTTTCTCTAATAGGCGGGCCTAATACTGATTTCGAATTTGTGTATTTTGTGTTTAAAGCTTGTACGAATTTGTGTATTTTTTGTGTTTAAAGCTCGTGCATTGAAGGCAATGAGGATGTAATATACTAGAGGATCACATTTTTACATTTTATTTAATTGGGGAAATTACATTCTGCAGGTTGATAGAGGCATTGTCTTGAAGGATCGATATTGGGTCAAGGTAATACTTCTACCCTAATTCCTTAGGCCCTTGGCGGGATAGAATTCATAATTTAGGCCCTTGGCGGGATAGTTGAGTTTGTATTTTTTCTTGCTTAGTTGCGTATTATTATCTATTTAGGCCCTTGGCGGGATAGAATTCATAATTTAGGCCCTTGGCGGGATAGTTATTAGAAATGATATTAAATCTTCCTTGTTTTGCATTTATTACTAGAAATGAGTCGTCCTTGGATGTACGATGATCATACTACGACACAATACTTGAGTGGGGTTGAGGAGTTCATTAGATGTGCTTTAGCACACCAACGGAGTACGAAAGCCGAAAAAATCTATTGTCCATGCCGTGATTGTAAGAATATAAGGCGGTTAGATGATATTGATGAGATTGAGGATCATTTATTTCGTCGTGGTTTCAAACAAGATTACCATGTTTGGTTTTGGCATGGTGAGAAAATACCTGATCGTCCAAGTTCTAGTGTCAATGAATTTGATGTTCGGGTAGACACTGATGATAGTGATGATGATATTGCTGAGAATAATGAGATGGATGATGATGATGACCAAGAAGATGATGAAATAAATGGGATGATGGATGGGGTGAGAGATCACTTGAACGAACGACCTCAGATGTTCGAACAAGTATCAAAGGTTGCAGAGACTCCCTTGTATCCCGGGTGTACAAAATTTAGCAAGTTAGAGGCTGTGTCAATACTTTACAACTTGAAATGTGCTTCTGGTTGGACTGATGGAAGTTTCAACACCTTATTGGAATGGTTAGGTGGATTTTTACCAGAAGGCAATGAGATGCCTATCTCTACTTATTATGCCAGGAAATTGATGTGTCCCTTAGGCTTAGAGGCCGTCAAGATAGATGCTTGCCCAAATGATTGTATGCTTTACAGAAATGAACATGCAAATTTGAATGAGTGTCCAAAGTGCGGTGCATCTCGTTACAAGCGTAAAGGGGTAAATTCGGCTAAGAGGGGCCCATCAGCTAAGGTTATGTGGTATCTTCCGATAATACCTAGGTTTCAGCGTTTGTTTTCGTTAAAGAAGGAAGCAAAAAATCTGAGGTGGCATGCGGAAGGGAGAAAGAAAGATGGACTCCTTAGACATCTTGTTGATTCTCCTCAATGGAGAAATATTGATAAGAAATATTCTGAATTTGGTGATGAGGATAGGAATCTGAGGCTTGCTTTATGTACAGATGGTGTGAATCCGTATGACACTCTAAGCAGCCAACATAGCACATGGCCGGTTCTTCTAGCGATTTATAATCTTCCTCCATGGTTGTGTATGAAGCGCAAGTTTATCATGTTATCACTCCTCATCTCCGGGCCTAAGCAACCTGGGAATGACATAGATGTGTATCTGGCTCCACTTGTTGATGATTTGAAATTACTGTGGAATGAAGGTGTTCCAATGTTCGATGCATACACCAACTCAAACTTTACCTTACGAGCTATGGTTTTTTGTACCATAAATGATTTTCCGGTATATGGAAACTTGTCTGGGTACAAAACCAAAGGAGAACAAGCATGCCCTATATGTGAAGAAGATATGAAACCCGCCTACTTGAAAAATTACAGGAAAAATGTGTATCTAGGGTACCGGAAGTTCCTTAGTCGATATCACCCTTACCGTAAAAAGAAGAAGGAGTTCAATGGGTACACCGAGGAAGGAGTAGCTCGTACACCTTTGACAGGATCACAGGTTTATGAACGGATTAAAAATGTTGACACCAAATACGGCAAGGGCTAGAAGTCCGTCTCTGAAAAGGGTGTTTTATGGAAGAAAGCGTCTATACTATGGGATCTTCCTTATTGGAAAGATTTTTCGGTTAGGCATTGTCTCGATGTGATGCACATTGAAAAAAATGTTTGTGATGCTATAATTGGGACATTGCTAAATATACCCGGAAAGACGAAAGACAATCAGAAAGTTCGTTTTGATATGAAAGAGAGGAATATTCGACCAGATTTGTGGCCCGTTGTAAAACCGGATGGTAAAATGACTTTTCTGCCTCCGGCCTGTTACACAATGTCAAGAAAGGAGAAAAAGGTGTTTTGTGAGTGCTTACATGGCATTAAGGTTCCATCGGGATATTCGTCAAATGTAAAACGTCTAGTTTCTCTTTCGGACCTTCGGTTGATTGGTATGAAGTCTCATGATTGTCATGTATTGATTAATGTTTTCTTGCCGATCGCACTTCGTGGGATATTGCCGAAACACGTGAGACATGTTATAACAAAACTGTGCGTGTTTTTCAGTTCCATATGTGCTAAGGTTATTGATCCGGAAATATTGGATGCTCTCCACGTTGATATTGTTGAAACTTTGTGTCGATTTGAAATGTACTTTCCGCCGTCTTTCTTTGACATAATGGTGCACTTAATTGTTCATTTGGTTCGAGAAATCAAGTTATGTGGTCCGGTGTATTTAAGATGGATGTATCCTTTTGAGAGATTTTTTGGCAGTTTAAAGGACAAAGCAAAGAATCGGGCGAATCCAGAGGGTAGTATCATTCGTGGAGTCCTTCATGAAGAGATATCTCAATACGCAGCTGAGTTTTTGTCAAGGCTTTATCTAATAGGTCTTCCAAAATCTCGTCATGCAGGGAGGCTTGAAGGAGAGGGAGTAATTGGTAAAAATGTGATATCTCCTCCATCTGAAAGGAAGATTAAGGCACATCTTTGTGTGTTGCAGCATCTTACAGAGGTCAATCCTTACATAGAAAAGGATTGCCTTGAATTGCAACACAATAATCCAAAATTGAATGAAAGAGCTTTGATGCGGGAACATAATCGCACATTTGTTGATTGGTTTAAGAAGGAAGTAGCTGAGGAACTTAGGAAAGAACATGACGTTTCTGATACGATCAAGTGGTTATCTCGGGGTCCTCGAATATGTGTTCGGTCTTACGAAGGGTATGATATCAATGGGTTCACATTCTACACTAGAAGACAAGATGAAAAGAGTGTGGTGCAGAATAGTGGAGTGAAGGTTGTTGCATCCTCTAGGGTCTATGCGAGCGCTAAGGAAAAAAGACCGGTTGATGCGACACAATCGTATTATGGTGTTATCGAAGAAATATGGGAGCTTGATTATAACAATTTTACAATCCCTGTTTTCCGGTGCAAGTGGGTCAACAACCCTAACGGGGTGAAGCAAGATGAAATTTATCCGGGTTTGACATTGGTAAACTTTGACCGATTAAGTGATAGTGACGAGCCATTCATCCTAGCATCACAAGCTAAGCATATTTTTTATGTGGTAGACAATGTTGATCCTATATGGCATGCAGTTGCCCAAGGTAAAAGACATATTCTGGGTATTGATGATGTTGTGGATGAAGATGAGTATGACGAGTATAACGACACACCCTTGTTATCAACTGTTGTTCAACCATTACCCGAGGAGGAAGATACAAATAATACTAATCACATCCGTACAGATCATAGGGAGGGAATATGGGTTACAAATCACAAATGAATAAGATGAGGTAATTTATTGACAAGTAGATTTAATTGCATTATGAATTGTCTTCCTTGGATTTTTTATTTTTATATGTACTCATATGCTTTTTTTTTATATGTACTCATGAAATCATGATCTAGTTTTTTGTGTATGAGCAATGCTGAAGCAAATGAGTCTTTATTACATAGACGTTAATTATACCTTGTTCTCCTCTTAGGAAGTTCATTTTCATGTGACAATGCAGAAGCTTTATGTTACAATAAGTAATTTTTTGTGTGTGCTTGTTGCAGGAATTCTAGCCACTATGTCTAACGAAAGTGGAAATGCTATTTTCCCTACCCAAGGTGATCCTGAATCACAAGGTGTTAGCGCGATTACACAGATCGCTAAAGGGCGTGGTCCGTCAAAAGGCGTTCAAGTAAAAAAGCCTATGCACCTTGAGTTTAATGAGTTTAATGTCCCTGATGGCGAGTGGTCGAAACAATACGGAAAGCAAGTTGGGAGTTGTGCTCAAATAATTAATATTAACGTGAAAGAATACCGAAGGATAGATGAGCAGACGAGGCAAGGGTTTTGGGAGGAGACCAAGGTATAATGTCTTTTTAAATTGTTTTAAATATATACTATATGAACTATCATTCTAACTTATTGTAAAAATCCACAGCTTATGTTCCACATCATTGAGGATGTCAATAAATCAAGGGAAAATACTTCCATTCTTGTGTGGCAAAACGATTTAGAGATTTCAAGAGCAAGTTGGTAGCTCGATGGATAACTAAGACGCAAAAGCCGTTGAAGTATCCTAGAAACAAGATGCCTTGGGAAATCTACCACCACATTACAGAGGCTGATTGGTCAGTTTTTCTTCAAGAATATTACAGGCCAGAGTCATTGGTAATAATGCTATTTCTTTTTAGTATTAAAGATTTCTAGTCAGCTAGCGGAAATCATTGGTAATAATGCAATTGACTTTTGACAGGCTCGTAGTGAGAAAGCAAAGGCAAGTGCAGCTCCCAAAGGAAGCAGCTTTATCTCTGTCAAGTAGCTCCTCAGTGAACTCATCGGTTCCTAGAGCTAGAAAATACAGATCAAAGGAGTGGGTTTTGGCTCATCAAGTTCGAACTGAGGATGGAAATTGGGAAGTTAGCCCAAACGATAAGGATGCCGTAGAAATTGCAAGAAAAGTTGTAAGTAGTGCTTTTTAATGAATATTTACTTAAATTTACTTGGAAATATGAACTAATCTATACTTTCCTAATTGACATTATAGGAGGAGTATATCGAAGAAGAAGAAAAAGGAAACCTTACTTTCGAGGATGATGAGGATGCCCTCACCAAAGCCATTGGGAAAAAAGATCATCGTGGCCGTGTCAAGGCAATAGGTGGAAATGTGGGTTATAGAGTTGCTTTCGGTCCAAGAGAACGACGGAGAAGATGTTCTAGTGAAGCTTCATCTGATGAAGCCTGATCACTACAAAGTCCAAGTTGATCCTGAATCACAAGGTGTTAGCGCGATTACACAGATCGCTAAAGGGCGTGGTCCGTCAAAAGGCGTTCAAACGGTGCATCGTCCCAACACTTTACACCGATGAAGCCTGGTCACTACAAAGTCCAAGTTGATTTTGTTTATGATGGACATCATGATGATATTCTTCCGGTGCCTACGGGTGATGGTTTCACTAACTTAGGCGGTGCTCAGGGTAGTTTCGTGCAATGGCCGATCCTCTTAGTGATTTTCGAAGACGACGAGGTAAGAAATCTAGGCTCAATAATAATGTACACATTACTCACTCTTGCTCATCTATAATTCTAATATATATAGGACTATACTACTCTACCCCCAACAAAGAAGTCCAAGTCATTTCTCTCTAAAAAGGTGGATGACAGCGCCAAAAATACAAAGGTAAGTCATTTCTCTCTAAAAAGGTGGATAGAATTAATAATTTAGGCCCTTGGCGGGATAGAATTCATAATTTAGGCCCTTGGCGGGATAGAATTCATAATTTAGGCCCTTGGCGGGATAGTTATTAGAAATGATATTAAATCTTCCTTGTTTGTGCTCAATAATACAAATGTTACTTCATTATTATTGTTTGGAAATTTCATGTCAAAATAACTCTTAAGTCTCAGTCCAACAAAGAGGTGGTTGGTAGCTGTGATCGTAAAACAGAAGAATCAGCCGCCAAAAGGAAGAAAGCAGAAAACGAAGAAATTCAAGGTCATGGCGAGTCATGCAAGTGGTTGCAATTTGTTATGTCTTCGGCGCCGGGTGGTATATATGATAGTACTCTCATCCCATTGGATGCCTCGGTTTGGAATTATGTGACAGATCAAGAAACATACGTCACTGCATCCGATGTAGAAGAGTTCCTTAAGGGGGCGTGCTTAAACATTTCTGTGATTCAAGTCTACATGATGTAAATGTTTTGATCAGTCTTTATCTTTTAATTGTCAACTATCATTCTTAATCGTTTTTTCTTTAATTGTTCAACTATCATTCTTAATCGTTTTTTCTTTAAATGTGCATGTATTTATTGGACAATCACACATATGCATTTGAAAATTCTCGAATTGGGTTCATTTGTCCTGAGATGGTGTCAAGCACTAGAATCAAGGCCGATCCATCTGTTCCAGCAAATTACTTGCAATGTGTGTTCAATGCTAACAGTGCCAAATTGTTTTTGCTCCCATATAATCAAGAGTAAGTGTTTTCAATAAGTTTCATATATAATTAGTATTTTAAGCAATCATTAATGTTTATCAATTTACGTTTAAATGATGCAGCAATCATTGGACTTTGTACGTGATAGACCTATTTAAAGCACAGGTCTATCTTTTCGATTCTCTAAAAGGTCCAGACAACAGAATGACTGATGCATCTGGAATCATGAATTTGTAAGTTATTTTTCTTACGAACTAGTTTTTTTTGGAATATTAACAATATCAGTTTCGTGACTGTATTATGTTGATTTTCTAGGGCATTTCAAGTGTTTAAGTATCAAGGTGGGAAGTGCGATAAATCAATAGGAAAACGTAAGACGTTGAGAGTATGCAATATAGAGGTACATATAGCATTTTAAATGCTTTAGGTTTGTTTATTTATAATCAAAGGCCTTGTATCTAAGACAGCCCCCTTATGTTGTGTAATTAGTGCGCTCAACAAAGCAGCGGAACCGAGTATGGCTATTATGTCATGAAGTTCATGTTAGAGATAGTCACGGGACTCGAGGACTCTGATGAGTGACTAGATAAGGTATGTAACTTAACTAACTATATATTGATAGTATTTGTGTTTTGTGTCAATAATTTCTGTGTTTTTTATGAAGCTATATCCTAAGAGGAAGACAACGTATACTTATGAAGAAATGGATGTTGTTCGTGAGCAATGGGCACAGTATTTTACATCGAAGTATTTATTATCGGATTGAACTTGTCATGTAAACTGTTGTTGAGAACCTGACTGTACTCTGGTGAAATTTGTTGTGTTGTTGTATATTATTCTGTGAATAAAATTAGGAATCTATTCTGCAAATTTATTGTGTGTATGGTGCATCATAAATCTGTTGCGTTGTTGTACTCGAATTGTTGAAATAACTTTTAGAGGCGGGTCTATGGAGACCCGCCTCTAAAAGCCACTTGTTGAGGCGGGCCTCTATAGGCCCGCCTCAACAAGTGCCTCACTATGGCGCCAAAGTGAGGCACTTGTTGAGGCGGGCATATAGAGGCCCGCCTCAACAAGTGAACTTTTAGAGGCGGGCCTACATAGGCCCGCCTCTAAAAGTGCCTCACTTTGGCGCCATAGTGAGGCACTTGTTGAGGCGGGCCTATAGAGGCCCGCCTCAACAAGTGGCTTTTAGAGGCGTATATTTCCCGCCTCAAAAAGGGTCCCCACTTGTTGCAGCCCCCTTATTTGAAGCGAACGGTGTTCGCCTCAATAAGTGTCCAAATGCCCGCCTCTATTAGGGTTTTTTCCACTAGTGCTAATAATCACTCTTCTTCTTTTCACTCATTTTGCGAAGGCGCCCTTTTGGGTTTCCACCAAGCCACTCATTTCATTTTTCAATAGATGGGCTCACATAAACTCACATCACTCTTGACCAATTATTACCCCAGCCTAATGTTGGTCTAAGCCATCTGCTTATTACCTAAGCCGCCCTTTCGGGTTTTCGACTTATCCCAGGATATCTATTTTTGCCTTTTTTCAAATTTTTGGCTTTTTCATTTTCTTCATTTTTTTCTTTTTCTTCAACGACTAGCAAGTATAAAACACTCCCCCATGCTTAAACATTGCATTGTCCTCAATGTAATGAAAGACAAAAAAGAAGAAGAAGATGAAGCACAAGGAAAGGCAAAAAAGTACTCACAACCGTCGCCGAGTTGGCTTGGACACGGAAGTTGTTGCTGGCGGTAAATGAATAAAGGCACATGTCTCTGGTGTTGCGCTGGTCTTCAAACATCAAACTCCACCGTGCAACCAAAAGGAATCCACTGTAAGGTGTGGTGGAATATCAAAGAAATCGGGGTTGCACGGCCTTCAATGAACACAAAAATGGGGCCCAAATGTAATCGAGGTGTGGGCCCTGGTGTTCCTCCTGCTCAGCTGTCGAATGTAGGGCCATCATCGGTGCCAAATAAAAATGTGGGGTGAATGTCTCCTCCTTGGTAGCATGATGTGTACCTCCTCTCCATGGGGAACTCGGACAGTTGTCCTTCGGTAGAGCTTTTTTTTTCTTTTTAGGTCGAGGAGACTTACAGTGGTATTTCCGCGACCGTGGAAAATTTTCCGCGCCCGCGGAAATGTTTCTGGTGCGAGAATCACCGTCTTTAATTTTGCTCGGGTCTCCTACCTGTATATTAGTCTAAATGCAAAAACAAAAGCAATAACAAAAACAAAACAAAGCAAGATAAAACAACTAAAGACATGGAATGAAAAGACAAGAAAAGAAATACATACCTCGGGTTGCCTCCCAGACAACACCTTAGTTATTGTCGTGGCTCGACTTGCTACTCTCCCACCTCAACTTGGGTTGCTCACATCAATTGAGCACTTGGGGTTTCCATCCGGAGGGTGTCGCTTAGAATCATCAATGTTGAATCTGACCCTCACCCCGTCGAATTCCATTGTGAGCGAACCGCTGCTCACATCAATCTTTGTACCCGCCATGTTCATAAACGGCCTTCCTAGCATCACAGGGGCTGCATCCTTATCCTGCCCCGTATCCCTCACAAATAAGTCCGCAGGGAAGAGCAATTTATCAACCTCTACCATCACATCCTGCACCACTCCTTTGGGGTAGACATAGGAATTGTCTGCCAGCTGGATTACAATCCCTTTCTTCTGTAATGGTCCGACCTCCAGAGACTCGTACAACGAGAGAGGCAACACATTAATGGAGGCACCCAAATCAAGCATGGCCTTGTCGAACAAGGTGCCCCCAATCTTTGCAGGGAATAGTGAACATGCCCGGATCACTTGCCTTCTTTGGTAACCGCTTTTGCAGCATAGTGGACACATTCTCGCTGACTTGGACCTTCCTTTTTTCTTTTATCACCTTCTTCTTCTCACAGTTGTTGAAGGTCTCGAACAATTCCTTATTATTCGCCGGCCTCCTTGTATCCTTTAGAGCTTCGGGAAAGGGAGCGGGAGGCTTCAATGTGCTGAGAGGAGGGAAATTGGGACCCACATATTCGTCGCGGGCGTCTTCGAGAAGTACTGGTGCTCCAGGGGTGTTTCCGCGATTGCGGAATTTTGTCCGCGGTCGCGGATTGTCCTCGACTTCTTCCATGTCTCCAGTGAGTTTTCCGCGATCGCGGAATTGTGTCCGCGGTCGCGGATTTCTCTCGAACAGCTCTTCTGAATGGATTTTTTTGCGATCGTGGAATTCTGTTTGCGGTCACGGAAAGGCGTCGATTTCTTTCCCCTCGTCAGTGGCCAATCTGCGGTCGCGGCTTTCTTCTCCACGGTCGCGGATTTCTCTCTGTTGGCCACGACCGATGTTCACCTCTGCTCCGCTCCTTAGTGTCATGGCACAGAGGTTCTCCCTCGGGTTGACTACCGTTTGAGATGGTAGTTTTCCCGAGTCCCGGGCTTCCAGCTTGCTCACTGCTATGGAGATCTGCCCCACTTGCTTCTCCAAGTTCATAATGCTTGATTTCGTCTCTTGCTGATGTTGGATCATGTTTTGAGCGAGAGTCTCTTGAGTCTTCATCACCGCTTGAAGTTGTGACCCCATGGCGGTCACATTGCCAGTCAACATTGAGACGCTTTGAGTGAGGGCCCTGATCTGGTCCTCACTAGACATAGATGAACCTGCGCCTTGGCCAGGGGGTCTTTGGTCATATGGAGCTCGAAATTGATGTTGTTGACCCCCAGACTGCTGATATTGTTGTGGGCGCTGTAGGAATTGTGGAGGCCTCTGTTGATACTCTTGATTCTCATGGCCTTGAGGAGTACTCTGCTGGTTCCCGTACCTCAGATTGGGGTGATCTCTCCACCCTGGATTGTACGTGTTAGAGTATAGGTCATATCTTGGCCTTGAAGGGCCGTATCCTCTAATAGCATTCACCTCAGCAGTGGGCTCCTGCAGCATGGGACATGCATCGGTTGGATGCATCGTGTCATAGCATATCCTATATGATTTGACTTGCTCCTGGCCACCCTTCATCATGTATCTCCTCAACATCTCTTTCATCTAAGCCAACTCAGAAGCTAGTAAGGGATTTGGCTGGGAGTCTGCAGCCTTGACTGATTGGGCGCTCACCCTCTTACTAAACTGTCTTGAGCCTTCAGACAGCTCAAAGAATACCTCAAAAGTTGCAGCAGGCGTCTTGCTCAAAATATTTCCTCCACATGCTGCATTCACCATTCAACGCTCCTCGTCAAGAAGTCCTCCGTACAAATAAAGTACGAGGTCTTGCTCTGAATACCTATGGTAGGGGCAGCTAGAAGTCAGCCTCTTGAACCTCTCGTAGTACTCGTACAACGACTCAGCAGCCTGCTGTTCAATGTTCCTGATGCTCCTCTTCAGGTTGTTGAGCTTGGTCGCAGGAAAGTACTTCTCCAGGAAAGCCTTTGTCATCTTGGCCCATGTGTCAATGCTCCTTGGTGCCAAGTAGTAGAACCAATCATTGGCCGAATCCCTTAGAGAGAAAGGGAAGGCCCTCAACTTGATCTGGTCCTCAGTCACGCCCTTTGGCTTCATGCTGGTGCAGACAGAATGGAACTCTGAAAGGTGCTTATTGGGGTCTTCTCCACTCATCCCGTGAAAGTGGGGAAGTAAGTGGATTAACCCAGACTTGAGCTCAAAGTTCAGGCCATCCGCCAGCTCAGGGAATTGCACAGCCAGCGGTTGCTGTAGCAGATTAGGGGCAGTTAACTGCCTCAGCGTCTGTTGTTCGTCCGCCATCTCAAAACAAGGATTGTCAAAACACAAAACTCTGTGTATCTTACGATTCCTAGAAAGGGTCCTCTCAATTTCTGTATCACAAGCAAGAAGAGGGGAGTCAGTAGCACGGGTGTGGACCATAAGATAGGTCCACACAAAAATTTAGCACACAAACAGACACAAAGAAAAAAAAAACTTGTCTCCCCACCAACGGCGCCAATTTGATAGAGGCTAAAGTCGTATCGCCTTATCAAAATAAAATCCTTTACAACCTAAACTAGTAGAATAAGCAAGCAAGGGTCAAATCTCACAGGGCGGAGTTGTCTTTCTTTATGTAAGGTTGCATGCACAAGTAACAAAAGGGGGGTTTTGGTTGGTTGGTTGTAAACAAGTAAACAAAGGAAACAAAAGCAAAGGTTTGTAAACAATTAGGGAAAAACACTTAGCCAAACAAATATCCACCTTTAGTTTGGATGATTGATCATTGATTATTCCTAGTCCTCAATCCTCATGAATGTCCTAATCCCTATTCTGAAATAGTTACCAGTCCAACTAGTCCTGATAACCCTAACTATTAAACAATCAAGAAACTATCAAGATAAATCTAACAGCAGCAGTATACTCAAGAATAGATAGGCTCATGCAATACTTAACAACTCGTCAGTACTCGACATGCAATCAATTTTCTTCACAATAAACATTCACAACTCGTTCATGTAAATCGTGTTTGCTACTCTGAATTAGGGATGAACAATATTAATTTCAACAAGTTGACCAGATTAAGGTAACTAGCACTATAGATAATATCAATCTCAACTAGTTTGTCAGGCTAGGGAAACTAATATTAATAATACTAATCACAACAATTGATGAACTAGATCAACCAATAGAATTCAAAACCCTAATCCTGCAGTATGAATAATACCAATAAAACTAGGTAGCTAATCTAGAGAAATCAATATAACTCAATGGAATGAAGCATAAGAGAATCAATAACATTCAAAGATAGAGTAAAGGAATAATCTCACAATCAAATTCAAACCAAGGCTTCAATTATCGAACTAAGAAAAGGGTGCTTAGTTCGTCATACTCAAAGGGAAAACAATACTGAATGGAATAAAAACTGAATCCCAAAGGCTGCTATGGAAATTAGGTTAAATAACCTAAAACCAAACCTAATGCTAAAAAAGATAAGAAGTATAGTTTAAAAGGAAATTAAAATAAAGTAACCGGAATAAAGGAAATAAAATAAAAGGAAAATAAATAAAACATAAATCTTCGGAAGAACGAAACACGAACGCGCTGACAAACAGTTCCGCGATCGCAAATGAATTTCCGCGGTTGCGGAAAATTGCAACTCTGATTCCTTTGCTCTCGATTTATCCGCGACCAGGCCTCTTGCTCGCCCGCGATCGCGGTTTTGTCTCGTACTTTTCTTCTCGCCTCTCGTAAATGTCCGTGACCGCGGCCTCAGTTCCGCGATCGCGGTTTGGACTTTGTTGCTCCTCTTCTCTTCTAACTTCGTCCTCTCCTCGATCCTCTCAAGTGGTTCTCTTCCCGTCTTCTTAATGTCTTCGTTTAAGCTTCTCCAAACCACCATATCTACACTTCTACTCCTCAACTCCAATCTCCACAATACGCACTAAACGTCTCCAAATAGCACCCAAAACACCGGTAACAACTCCTAGTTAAACCCTACAAAGTAGTGCTGATCACCAAGGCGCCCTTTCGGGTTTTCACCAAGCCACTCATTTCATTTTTCAATACATGGGCTCACAATAACTTACATCACTCTTGACCTCATATTACCCCAGCCTAATGCTGATCCAAGCCACCTGCTTATTGCCTAAGCCTCCCTTTCAGGTTTTCGACTTAGCCCAAGATTTTCTTTTTATGTCTTTTTTCATATTTTTGACTTTTTCAATTTTTTTCTTTTTAGACAACTAGCATGTATAGATCACTCTCCCATGCTTAAATATTGCATTGTCCTCAATTTAATGAAAGACAAAAAGATAAAGCACAGGGAAAGGCAGAAAAGTACTCACGACCGTCGCCGAGTTGGCCTGGACTTGGATGTTGGTGCTGGCGGTAAAACATTGAAAACACAAGTCTCTGGTGTTACGGAGGTCCTTCTCACGTAAACTCCATGTGCAACCAAATAGATCCACTGTAAGGTGAAGTGGCACATCAAAGAAACAGGTTTGCATGGGCCTTCAACGAACACAGAATTGGAGCCCTAATGTAATCGTGTAGCGGGCTCCATCGCTCCATATCAATCATCGTATCTGCAGTTGGCTCTGGAGCTCCTCCTCGTCAGCTGTTGAATGTCGGGCCATCATCGGTGCCAAATAAAAAGGTCGGGTTATTGTCTCCTCCTTGGCAGCATGATGCGCACCGTCTCGTGAAAAGTTTGGACAGCTGGGCCGCAATCGCGGATGTAAGGCCGCGGTTGCGGAAATCTTCAGATATATTTATTTTTGATTTTTTGATTTTTATTTTTTTGAGGTAGGGCGACTTACAGTGGCGAAACCGCAATCGCGGAAAATTTTCCGCGGTCGCGGTTTCGTGTGTGGTGCGAGTTGAACACCTTCTTCGAATTTTGTCTTCGGGTCTCCTACCTGCAGGTTAGTTCAAACACGAAACAACACAAATAAAAACTTGAAACGAAAAGATACAAAAATAATTACATACCTCGGGTTGCCTCCCGAGCAGTGCCTTGGTTAATGTCGTGGCTCGACATGGTGCCCTTCAAATCAGCTTGGGTTGATCACATCAACCGAACACTTGGGGTTACAATCAGGAGGGTGTCTCTTTGCATCATCTATGTGGAATCCGACCCTCACCCCATCAAACTCCATGGTGAGCAAACCACTACTCAGATCAATCTTCGTATTCTCCGTTTTCATGAACGACCTACCCAACATCACAGGGGTTGCATGTTTTTCTTGCCCCGTATCCATCATAAAGAAATCAGCAGGGAAAATCATCTTATTGACCTCTACCAGAACATCATGCACGACTCCTTTGGGATACACATAGGACGTATCTGCCAATTGAATCACCGTCCCTGTCTTTTGTAATGGTCCAAGCCCCAACGATTCATACAGCGAGAGAGGCAGTAAATTTATAGATGCACCCAAATCTAGCATGACTTTATCGAACGTGGTGTCACCTATCTTGCAAGGAATACTGAACATGCCAGAGTCACTGCACTTCTTGGGCAACCGCTTTTGCAGCATAGCGAAAACATTCCCACTCACCTGGACCTTCTTCTTTGCTTTCACTGTTTTCTTCCTCTTAATCTTGCATAACTCCTTTAAAAAATTTGCATAACGAGGAATGCTCTTAACCAGCTTGATCAAAGGGATATTTACCTCGCAATTGCTGAAGGTCTGAAAAATCTCCTTGTCGTTTTCCGACCTTCTAGTATCCTTCAGTGCCTCAGGGAAGGGCGTGGGTGGCTTCAGCAAACCGAGTGGAGGAAAATATGGACGAACATAATCGTCATGGACATCAGCGGGCAAACCGCGATCGCGGATTGGGTCCCGCGGTCGCGGAATTTCTTCGATAATTTCGGGGATGCTGGATTGGGTCCCTCAGGGAAGGGCGCGGTCGCGGATAATCCGTGGTCGTGGATGTCAATCCGCAGTCGTGGATGTCAATCCGCAGTCGCGGATTCGCTTCAGACTGTGCCCCTTCTCCAGAAACATTTCCGCGGTCGCGGAAAATCGCTGATTTTTGCTTTGCCTTCAGTGATGATTCCGCGGTCGCGAAAATCAGGCCGCGGTCGCGGTTCTTCCTCTGCAACATCCATCACTTCCTTCATTTGTGTTCCACTCCTAAGCGTCATTGCACATACATTCTCCCTCGGGTTTGCTACCGTTTGAGATGGTTGTTTTCTCGAATCCCGGGCCTCCAGTTTGCTCATTGCTTGAGAAATCTGACCCACTTGCTTCTCCAAGTTCTAAATGCTGGACTTCATCTCTTGATTTTGTTGGACCATAGTGGTTGCCAACGTCGATACACTCTGAGCGAGAGACTTGATCATGTCATCACTGGACATAGACGAACTTGCGCTTTGGCCTTGAGGTCTCGGGTCATATTGTGCTCTAAATTGTTGTTGTTGTTGACCTTCAGGCCGCTGAAATTGTTGTTGCTGCTGTAAGAACTGTGGTGGCTTATGATGGAACTCTTGGTCATCACGACCTTGAGGGGGATTCTGCTGGTTCTCGTACCTCAAATTAGGGTGATCTCTCAACCCTAGATTGTAGGTGCTGGAGTACGGGTCATATCTCGGTCTAAGAGGGCCGAAACCTCCTATAGCATTTACTTCAGCAGTAGGCTCCTGCAGCGTGGGACACGCATCAGTAGGGTGCATCGTGTCATAGCAAATTCCACAAGACTTGACTTACTGCTGGTTGCCCTTCATCATAAACCTCCTCATCATCTCAGCCATCTCAGAAAGTAATAAGGAAGATGGCTGAGAGTCTGCGGCCTTAACTGCTTGAGCGCTCGCTCTCTTACTAAACTGTCTTAAGTCCTCAGATAGCTCAAAGAATATCTCAAATGCTGCAGTTGGCGTCTTGTTTAGAATGTTACCGCCACAGGCGGCGTTCACCATCCGGCGCTCATCATCAAGAAGCCCACCATACAAATATAGCACGAGGTCTTGGTCAGAATAACCATGGTATGGACAGCCTTATATCAACCTCTTGAACCTCTCATAGTACTCATACAATGTCTCAGTAGCATGTTGTTCGATGTTGCTGATGTTCCTCTTCAGGCTATCGAGCTTCGTTACAGGGAAGTACTTCTCCAGGAAGGCTTTCTTCATCTTTGCCCATGTGTCTATGCTTCCTGGGGCCAAATAATAGAACCAATCATTGGCCAAATCCTTCAGAGAGAAAGGAAAGGCCCTCAGCTTAATCTGGTCCTCAGTAATGTTCCTTGGCTTCATGCTGCTGGAGACAGCGTGGAATTCATAGAGATGCTTGTTTGGGTCTTCTCCACTCATCCCATGGAAGTGGGGTAGTAAGTTAATCAACCCAGATTTGAGCTCAAAATTTACGCCATCTGCCAACTCTGAAAACTGCACAGCAAGCGGCTGCTACTCTAGATTCGGTGCAGTCAACTGCCTCAAAGTCTGTTCTTCCTCAGCCATCTCGAGTTGCGTACGGGCTGCTATTCAGTTCCTGGAAAGTGTCCTCTCAATTTCTGGATCAAGATCTAAAGTAGGAGAGTCAATAGCACGGGTGTGGACCATAAGATAGGTCCACACAATAGTTGGCACACAAACAAACAAAAAGAAAAATTGAAACTTTGCCTCCCCGGCAACGGCGCCAAATTTGATGAGGCTAAAGTCGTGATGCCTATCAAAGTAAACCTAACTAATGTAGTAGGGTAAATAAGGATCGATCCCACAGGGAGGTAAGCAATCTTCCTAAGTGCAAAATGTTGTATGCTAATAGTAACAAAAGGGGGGTTTTTGGTTTGTGTCACGTAACAAAGTAAATCAAAACAAAAGATGTAATCAATGGGTGAGAAGTAACTTATCCAAACAAATATCCACACTTCAGTTTGATTGGTTGATCCTAGATTATCTCCAATTCCTACCAATGAATATTCCTATCCCGATCTTATGTATATAGATAGGTCAACTAGCCCTGAAAATACTTACCATTAAACAATCAAGAAATTATCAAGATTCAATCTAACGGCAGTAGTAAACATAGGAATTAACCAGGATACATGCAATACTTAACAACTAGTAAGTACTCGATATGTAATCAATTCTATTCACAATAAACATTCACAACCAGTTCCTGTAATCGTGGTTGCTATACAAGATAAGGGATTTCAACTAGAAATATTCAAACCCTAGTAATAGATAATCACTAATATCAACTAGATGATCAGACTAGTCAAATCAGCAAGAATCATGGGATGAAGCACAAAGAGAATCAATATAATCAAAGGATAGGAAATAGAGTTATAATCTCACAACCAAATACAAACGAAGGCTTCAATCGTAGGACTAAGCAATGGTTGCTTAGTTCTTCATAGTCTTCAAAGCATAAAAACTCTAAGGGAAAAACTGAACAATAAAGATGAATCAATTCTCCAAAGGCTACTAACTAATCAAAGGTATAAACCTAGCAAACCCTAATCTAAAAAGATAAGAAATAATATCCTAAAAGGAAATAAACGGAATAAAAGAAAACGAAATCCCGGCTCCGCGTCTGTGAACAGTAGCCGCGACCACGGAAATAGATCCAATCCGTGGATTGGTCTCTGAAGTGCTCGATGTCTGTCGTCAAATCCGCGCCCGTGGAAATCCATCCGCGCCCGCGAAAAACCTTTTGTAGCTCTTCTTCTTCTCGCCTTCGGTCTTCTCTTGTGGCTTCGCCTTCAACTCCTTAAATCTTCATTTAAGCACTCAAAACCACCAAATGAACACTTCTTCTCCACAACTCCATTCTCCTAAATTGTGTCCTAAACACACACAAATGGCACCCCAAATACCAGTAACAACTCCTAGTTACGCACTACAAAGTATAGCGTATCAGAGAGTAGAATCAAGCTCAATATGGCCCTCAAATCACACAAGGCATTGTAGGTGCTATTGCCATTAACCATAGGGACATATTTTATTTTGTATTAGAGCGCTGCACTCTTGTCTCAAGGTGACTGATTAGTAGTCATTCAGCTTCCTCTTGTTGGACAACAATATCCTTTAGAAGTTCACATAGGCTTGCATATGCTTGAGAGCATCAATGAATGGTATAGTGATATATAACTTTTCCAATACCTCTACAAATTTCCCATAATGCTGATCCAATTGTGCTTAAGCTCTCCTATATGGGAATTGAAGTGGTGGCTTATAAGTTGGTGGTGGCACATATTCGGGCTACTTTTTTGGCTCCTTGTCTTGAGCTACAACTTCTTCAAGCTTTGTAGAAACTCTGCTCTATTACTTACGATCCACAACCTTCAGATCTTCAAGTTGTCTTCCATCCGTCAAGGACACAACACTAACTTGTCCTTTTGGATTCGCTTTATATCAGCTTTGAAAATGATCAAGTGGCCTTGGAATGTTCAAAGCAAGTTGTGCCAGTTGATTCTCAACACTATCAATCTTCTTTGACAAACCCGAATAATTGTCAACCTTCTTAGACAAGGTTTCCATATAGTTGCCATGTTCCCTTGAGATTTATCTACTTTAAAATGGACTCTAGTATAGGGTTCCTATATGATTGAGCAATACCTTGATTCTATGGTTGAGAGGTTCTTGGCTGGAACCCAAGAGATGGTCTTTGCTGAGCCTGATCATTCATATTGGAGACATTTGGATGATTCTTCCAACCAGGGTTATAGGTGTTAGAATATGGATCACTTGTGGGACCCTTGTTGAAGTTATTCATGTAATTCACTTCTCCTTGAGACTCATTCTAGGAAGAAAAAAATGACAAGAAGATATAGTGTGATCACCTTCTTCACAAAACTGATAGGCAACACCAAAAACAGCTTATGTGGATATTCCTGCACCCTTCCCTTGATACTTTTGCACCAACTGACTCAATCACTTGATTTCCTAAGGCATAGCGTCTATCTGAGCTGGTGGTGTGTCTCATAAGTAACTTCATACATGCTTGCATTCCTCTTTTAACTTGAAGAAGAGTGAGTATCATTGTAATAATGAGAGTGTCGAGCAGTTCTCTCAATCATGTTCCAAGCATCATCAACCTCCATAACTATAACTCTACCACCTATTGAAGCATCAATAATTAGCCTAGTAAAAATATCAACAACATTGTAGAATACATGTAGAAGACTCCATTTAGGGTGTCCATGACAGGGGCACAAAATCTGTAGATCCTTCAATCTCTCCCACCCGTTATAAAGAGACTCTTCATCCTTCATCTTAAAGGCAGTAATCTGATTCCTCATCTCATCAACATTCTTTGGTGGGAAGTACTTGTTGAGGAAGGCCTTGTGAAACTCATCCCAAGTCTTTATGGATCCTTGAGGCAGTGATGTGAATCCTTCCCATCAAGTCAAGTCCTCCGAGCCAAGGCGCTCACCAAGGCTAGCCAACCATGAAGAGCCTAGCCGAGAAGAGCCATCAAGCCAATATGAGGGCGCACCCATGAGGCTTACACGAGCCAAGGCTAGGGAACTACAAGCCAAGATCAACCTTGGACTCGCCACACTAGGGCCTACAACAAGCCGTCTAGGAGACTTCTTCTCCTTGATGACACTCTCGGTGCCAAACGAGACCTAAGGCACATTTCAAGGGCCTATTTGAGGCATTGATTGAATGACATTATGAGACTTTGGGATTGCATTTTATGCATGTTTTTAAGTTGTAATTTTCTGCAAACAAACGCCTAAGGGTCGGCTCACTAGGGTTATATAGCCGCCCCCCTTCATTTGTTTCCTTTAGCTTGAACTTGAATAAAAAACACTCTCAAGAGAGAATTCTCCTTTAAGCTCATGCAATTTAGTCTTCTTTGTGAGTCATATCAAAGCTGCCTAAATTGCTCCTTGAATCCCCTTGGTGCGTCACATCCAAGATAGGTTCAAGAATCCTTACACTACTTGGTGAGTCATATCCATATAGTGTAGGTTATCCCTTGGCTCCACCACCTTTCCGCCGCCACCACTTCCACCCCTCAAAGTACTCCCCTTACGCCAACCAACCACCACCAAGCTCCACCTCTATCGCTTCAATGCCTCCCACAAACCGAAACCCTAAACACCCTCCATCGCTCGGTTCCCCGCTACGACCACCGTCCTTCCACCATCCATAACTCAAGGCGCACGCCGGCGCCACCAGGCACCCCCCTACGCCTCCACTCCTAACACCCTCCGCCACCTCGGGAGATCAAGTGTGCCACCAACCACCTCCAGCGCCTCCCTACATCCCATTTCAAAGTCCGCCTCCCCAGTTGCCGAAGTTGTTGTCGTCCGGCCATTCTCTTGCACCGAAGCTCGCCCCAACTCGATCCTTGTCAAGTGGTATCAGAGCCATGCGAGGTTTGACCATCTAATCTGTCTTTTAAGTGCAAATTGATCATTTGAAGTGCAAGCTTAGGTTGCCTAGTCATTCACTTCCGATTTTGGCCTTTGTGTTGTGTTGTCTCCATTGTTGTCTTGTACTCCTTGGATTGCTCCGACTTTTGAATTTTTCTGAGGTTGAAGAAGACCCTTTGCATGCCAAAAACCAGTTACAATACAAAGAAATACCATTACACACTTCGGCCATAACTAGCTAGTGAATTACTTTCCATAATTGGCTTTTATTTCCATAATTGCTAGCATTCAGTGACTCCTTTTGCAGCCTATCCTTAGCCCCGTTTTTTTGTTACCTCATATTTGGTGTATATTCTTGCTTACCTAGTTGCTGCATAAATCAAGTAGTGGACTTAGGTTAAGGGAATTTCATTTACACATATCTAGTGGCTAAGACAACACCGAAATTGTGCAACAAAAAAAAAAATAGATTGTTGGCGTGAATTGTTCTCGAATTTTGTGAGACTTTGCTAGCTACTTTAGCATTGTATTAAGTTTCAAATCTTGTAAACTTTGCTAAAAAAAATGAAAAAAAGAAGAAGAAGGTGCTCAAGAAAAACCCGGCCTAAATAGGAGAGGCCATAGAAAAAGTGAGCCAAAGATCAAATTCAGTTTTCTTTTGTTTCTTTTTGTTTTACGTGAGGTATTAGCTTGATTGTGGTTGCTTGGTTGTGTAAGTGGTCGGTACCTTCCTTGCTATTGCTTGTGGCTCCGACTCGGTTTTGAAAACATACACCAATTTTTGTCTTCCCTTGAGCTTGTCTGTGCTCAAGGGACCATTTGCTTTGATTATCTTGTGGTTGTGCTATAAGTGCTTTTGCTAGGTCTATCATGGGAGACAACTCCAAGGAATCCGGTGGGGGCAAAACCGCCTTGACCATCAAGGAGCCACCCACCTTACAATCCCTAGTGGAGGCCCTAAAGGGGATAGAAAGCCGCATTGATGGGCACTTGATGGAAATCCAACAAGAAAACCAAGCGAGCCTAAGAATGCTAGAGGCTAGGATGGAGGCCTCCGAGCACAAGTTGGAGGACATGTCTAGGATATGTGTGAGCATTCTTCCCTCACAAGTGGAGGCTTAATCTTCACACAACAAGCCCGGCGACATGGCCATGCCACTCTTGCCCGGCGCCTCCTCCAACCAAGCACCGGCCATCCCTTCCTCTAGTGGCTTCCAAGGTAAGACTCTCCCTATTTCCGCGCCTATAACTTCTTTGTTTCCAGCCATGGCCACTAATTTTTCAGGCCAAGATGTGAGAAGGCTCCATGAAGAGGTGAATGCCACCTATGAGCCACAAGGGAGCCAAGCTAGGCTCACGGCGCCTCTCACCCAACCCCTAAGAAATGTCCACGGCCGTAGGCAAGGCCAAGGATTGGGGCATGCAGCTGGACAAGGCGCAAGGTTTGATGAGGTGATTGATCAAGGAAATAGATATGGGAGGCCACAAGAGCCCTTCCTATAAGGTGGCCAAGGCTACTACCCGCCAAAGCACTATGACTATGATCAACCAAGGATGCCTAAGACCAACTTGGACGTGGAGAAGTTTGGCAAGTCGGCTGACCCGGAAGAGTGCCTCAATTGGATTAATAAGACCGAACAAGTCTTTGATTTCCAAAACCTCAATGATGCCCAAATAGTCGTCGTGGCTAGCATCCGCTTTGAGGGCTTTACGGATCAATGGTGGGCCGAGGACAAGGAGGAGAGAGAACAAGACGGCTATGACCCTATTGACACTTGGGAAGAGCTCCAGTTGGCACTTAAGCATAGGTTTGTTCCGGAGAACTTTGCAGCCCGGATTCATGAGAAACTCCAACAACTCAAACAAGGTACTAGAACCCCGGATGAGTATTATAAAGAGTTGAAAACTTTATTGTTTAGGTCCGGCATTAAATTTCCTAATGAGTATGTTGTGTCTAAATTTGTTGAGAATTTGAATCATGAGCGTAAGGCAATTGTCACATTACAACACTTTGCAAGAGGCACCTCGGTGGAAGAGGTCCTCCATTATACTAACCATGTGTATAGGACATTGCCCCAAAAGAGGAGCTACCCACCTAGCTCAAGCTCAAGACCGTGGAGTAATGCAGGCTCCAACAACTCCACCTATACTCCAAGGCGCCAAGAACCAAGGCAAGAAGCCGGCGCCATGCAGCCAAGAAGAGAGCCACCAAGACTATCCCCAACACCGAGGAGGGAAGGCGAGCAAAGGACAAGTGAGATCAAGTGCTTCAAGTGTCTAGGCCGTGGGCACATGGCCAAGGACTGCCCCTCTCGCCGCCAAGTGTTGCTCAACACAATAGGGGAATATGAGTCGGATGATGAGATGCTAGAGGAGCCCGGAGACGTAGAGGAAGAGGAGGAGGAATTGCAAGTCAAGGCCGAGACACAAGGTGAGTGCTTTGTGGTTAAAAGGTCCCTTATGGCCAATGAGGCGCCAACTCCTCCCAACCAAAGAGAAACCATCTTCCACTCAAGATGCCTCATCCAAGGTAAACTTTGCAACCTTATCATAGATGGAGGCTCTTGTTACAACATAGTGGATCAAGAGGTAGTGAAAAGGTTTGCTCTCCCTACTATTCCTCACATTCAACCCTATACTCTTTGTTGGCTGAATTCTAACACTCCCTTGAAGTTAGTGAGCAAGCCAAAATAAGCTTTTCTATAGGGGGATACAAGGATGAGGTCGTGTTTGATGTATTGCCCATGACCGCATGTCATGTCCTCTTAGGAAGGCCTTGGCAATATGATAGAGGTGTGATCCATCAAGGGGTCACCAATGAGTATTCTTTGCATCTCCAAGGTAAGCGAATCACTTTGCACCCTATGGCTCCTCATGAAATTATGGCTGACCACATTGATAGGGAGCAAAGAAAGTTGCAAAGGGAGAAAGAAAAGAAGAAGCTTGTATTGGCCAAGCCAAAGGAGGTGTTAAGTGCAATCAAGGGAAGTCAAGCTTGCTTTCTTATCATTAGTAAGGAAGTTATGATTTTCAAAGAAGAGCTAACTAGTTTGCCACCTCTTATTGCTTCTCTTTTGCAGGATTATAAGGACTTGTTCCAAGAGGAGGTGCCGCCTGGATTGCCACCAATTAGAGGCATAGAGCATCAAATAGACTTTGTACCCGGCACCACCCTTCCAAACAAGGCTGCATATAGAGCCAATCCAGCCGAGACAAAGGAGCTACAAAAGCAAGTGCAAGAGCTCCTTGACAAAGGTTATGTGCAGGCAAGTTTGAGTCCTTGTTCGGTTCCTGTCATTTTAGTCCCTAAAAAGGATGGAACTTGGAGGATGTGTATGGATTATAGGGCTATCAATAACATAACCATCAAGTATAGGCACCCAATCCCTAGACTTGATGATATGCTTGATGAGCTCCATGGTTCAAGCATATTCTCCAAGATAGATCTAAAAAGTGGATATCATCAAATCCGCATGAAAGAGGGGGATGAATGGAAAACTGCATTCAAGACCACCTATGGCTTATATGAGTGGTTAGTTATGCCCTTTGGCTTAACTAATGCTCCAAGCACTTTCATGAGGCTTATGAACCATGTGCTAAGAGCCTTTCTAGGCAAATTTGTAGTGGTTTATTTTGATGATATTTTGGTGTATAGCCGTGGGCTAGAACAACATGCACACCATCTCCAACAAGTCTTAGAGGTCCTAAGGAAAGAGGAGTTGTATGTCAACTTCAAGAAATGCCATTTTTGTTCGGATCATGTGGTTTTTCTTGGTTTTGTTGTATGCAAGGAAGGACTCAAGGTAGATGAGGAGAAGGTTAAGGCAATCAAGGAGTGGCCAACACCAACCACCATGACACAAGTGAGGAGTTTCCTTGGATTGGTCGGCTTCTACCGCTGGTTTGTCAAAGATTTTAGTACCATAGTCGCCCCCCTCACCGAGCTTACAAAGAAGAATGTGCCCTTCCTTTGGGGAGAGAAGCAAGAAGAAGCTTTTAGTATCCTTAAGCATAAGCTCACTCATGCTCCTTTACTATCCTTACCTGATTTTACAAAAACTTTTGAGATTGAATGTGATGCATCAGGAATCGGACTTGGAGGTGTGCTAATGCAAGAAGGAAGGCCAAAGCTTATTTTAGTGAAAAGCTCAATGGGGCCGAGCTGAATTATGAGACTTATGACAAAGAGCTTCTAGCACTTGTGAGGGTCCTTCAAACTTGGCAACACTACCTTCTTCCAAGGGAGTTTGTCATTCACACGGACCATGAGGACCTAAAGTTTCTAAGGGGTCAAAGGAAGCTCAACAAGCGTCATGCCAAGTGTGTGGAGTCCATAGAAGCCTTTCCCTATGTCATCAAACACAAGAAAGGGAAAGAGAATGTAGTGGCGGATGCTTTGTCAAGAAGGTATGTTCTCCTAACCACTTTAGATGCACGCATGCTAGGGTTTGCTTTCATTAAGGATTTGTATGCTTTGGATGCTGATTTTGGTGAATTATATAAAGCATGCTTAGACTTAGGAAGCAAAGAACAATTCTATGTGTATGAGGGCTATCTTTTTAAGGGTCCTAGATTATGTATTCCAAGTGGGTCTAACCGTAGGTTGTTGGTCCAAGAGGCTCATGGTGGAGGTCTTATGGGACACTTTGGTGTAGCTAAGACTTCCCTCACCCTCAAGGAACACTTCTATTGGCCACACATGCAAAAGGATGTGAAGAAATATTGTGCATCATGTGTGACTTGTAGACAAGCCAAATCTCGGTTGAATCCATATGGATTATACACTCCTCTACCTATCCCTCATAGGCCTTGGGAAGACATATCCATGGATTTTGTGCTAGGTCTTCCTAATACTAAAAAGGGAAGAGATTCCATTTTTGTTGTGGTAGATAGGTTTAGCAAAATGGCACACTTCATTGCATGTCATAAAACAGATGATGCCCCTAATGTTGCTAGCCTATTCTTTGAGCATATTGTAAGATTGCATGGCATACCACATACAATTGTTTCTGACCGTGATGTGAAGTTTTTGAGCTATTTTTGGAAGTCCTTGTGGGCTAAGTTGGGGACCAAGTTGCTTTTCTCTACCACATGTCATCCCCAAACCGATGGGCAAACCGAGGTAGTGAATAGAACTCTTGGTGCTTTGCTTAGGTCTTTGCTTAAGACTAACTTGCGTAGGTGGGAAGATTTCTTGCCATTCATTGAGTTTGCCTACAATAGGGCCGTCCATTCTGCAACCAAGAAGACACCATTTGAGGTAGTTTATGGGCACAACCCTACTACTCCCCTAGACTTGGTACCTTTTGCAATTTTAGGTTCACCAAGTGAAGAAGGCATGGATCAAGCGGTCAAGATCAAGAAGCTCCATGAAGAGACAAGGGCCGAGCTAGAGAAGAGGACTACCCAATATGCCAAGCAGGCCAACAAGAAGAGGAAGGAGCTAATTTTGGAGCCGAGAGAGCTAGTGTGGGTGCACCTAAGGAAGGAGAGGTTTCCCACTCTTAGAGACTCCAAGCTCAAGCCAAGGGGAGATGGACCATTTTAAGTCCTTGAACGCATCAACAACAATGCTTACAAGGTGGACTTGCCGCCTACTTATAGAGCGCATGATGTGTTCAACGTTGCCGACCTCACTCCCTACTTGGTGGATGAAGAAGAGCAAGAGCAAGAGCAAGGGCCAGATTCGAGGACGAATCCTTTTCAAGGAGGGGAGGATGATGTGAGTCCTTCCCATCAAGTCAAGTCCTCCGAGCCAAGGCGCTCACCAAGGCTAGTGATAACAGGTTTTCGTCGTGTAAAAACTGCTATGCAAAATATCCAAACAAACCTTAAATCGTAGTCCTAGGTAAGTACAGGTCGAATCCACAGGGAGGCGAATTCTATCTTAATATGCAATTTGTATGTCAAACTAAAGTAACCAAATGGGGGTTTTGTGAGTTTAAGTAATCTAAGCATGTAAAAGTAAACAACTAGATGTGATGGATTCAGTAATGGGGAAAAAGCACTTAGTCAAACAACATCCACTATTCGTATGACAAGTTGATCATAGATACTCATTCAAAATCTCATGCAATGGTGATTCCAATTCCTTTTCAGATATAACTAATAGCACAACCAGATACTATTAGCACTAACTAATTAAACAACCCTGAAACTATCAAGATTCAGTTTAACAGCAGCCTTACGGATAGGAATATAGTTGGATACAATTCTAGCATAAAACAACCAGATATTATCCTAGAATGTAAATCAATTCTCTTCTGCATAAGACTAGCACAACCAGATACTAGTACGATGCAGTTGCTACTCTGAAATAGATATGCTCAACCAGTAACAATCTAAATCTAGCAATAGATCAATAACAACAAACCCTAGTTGCGTCCAAATAGAGATTATCAATATCAATCATAAACAACTTAAGCAAGAGAAAGATAAAAACCATGCAATAGATTAAGAACAAGAATCTCACAACTTTATCGAAACGAAAGCTTCAGCGTCTGACTAAGCCAGGGAGGCTTAGTTCTTCATAACGAATACGTAGAGAGAAAATTAGGGTTTTGAGAGAATAGAAGATGGATTCGATGATAGAGAGGCCAACAAGCCTTTTTCTCAACCCTAAAATACTAAAGGAAATAAAGCTAAGTTAACCTAAAATGAAATAATAAAAAGTAATAAAATAATGCAAATAAAGAAACGGCGCGGCGGACTTCAGACATCGGCGGCGGTCGCCGCATCTCCCACAGCGGGAGCCGTAATCGCGGCGGGCGCCGTAATCACTTCGTAGCCAAGGTCGGTGGAAAGCCAATTGCGGCGGGCGCCGTAAGGTTCACGGCGGGCGCCGTAATTACGGCGGTCGCCGTCTTTTACGGCGGTCGCCGTTCTTCGGTTCAGCTCCTGCGACACTTCCGTGAAAATGCCATAACTTTTGATTCCCAACTCGGATCGCGCTCATATTTTGAGGACTTGCAGTAGACTTCAAAAGCTAACTCTTCGAATTGGAAACACTCCATTTGGACATCGGAGTAGAGATAACGAACCAATTGAATTCAGCCTATGGTTCTTCTACTCTTCATTGCATTCCTCTTCCTCGTCTTCTCATGTGGTTTCTTCCTCAGTGTCTCATATGATATCCAAAACCGCTCAAACACCTCCAAATACACCAACTTTTCCCCCAAACGCCATACACATGAATGTGTCTAAATCTACCCGAATGGCACCAATAAAACCTCTAATGACTCTTACTTAAGCCCTACAAAGTAGTGCTTATCAGCTAGCCAACCATGAAGAGCCTAGCCGAGAAGAGCCATCAAGCCAATATGAGGGCGCATCCATGAGGCTCACACGAGCCAAGGCTAGGGAACTACAAGCCAAGCTCAACCTTGGACTCGCCACACTAGGGCCTACAACAAGCCGTCTAGGAGACTTCCTCTCCTTGATGACACTCTCGGCGCCAAACGATACCTAAGGCACATTTCAAGGGCCTATTTGAGGCATTGATTGAATGACATTATGAGACTTTGGGATTGCATTTTATGCATGTTTTTAAGTTGTAATTTTCTGCAAACAAACGCCTAAGGGCCGGCTCACTAGGGTTATATAGCCGCCCCCTTCATTTGTTTCCTTTAACTTGAACTTGAATAAAAAACACTCTCAAGAGAGAATTCTCCTTTAAGCTCATGCAATTTAGTCTTCTTTGTGAGTCATATCAAAGCAGCCTAAATCGCTCCTTGAATCCCCTTGGTGCGTCACATCCAAGCTAGGTTCAAGAATCCTTACACTACGTGGTGAGTCATATCCATATAGTGTAGGCTATCCCTTGGCTCCACCACCTTTCCGCCGCCACCACTTCCACCCCTCAAAGTACTCCCCTTACGCCAACCAACCACCACCAATCGCCACCTCCATCGCTTCAACGCCTCCCACAAACCGAAACCCTAAACACCCTTCATCGCTCGGTTCCCCGCTACGACCACTGTCCTTCCACCATCCATAACTCAAGGCGCACGCCGGCGCCACCAGGCACCCCCCCTATGCCTCCACTCCTAACACCCTCCGCCACCTCGGGAGATCAAGTGCGCCACCAACCACCTCCAGCGCCTCCCTACAGCCCGTTTTAAAGTCCGCCTCCCCGGTTGCCGAAGGTGTTATCGTCCGGCCATTCTTTGCACCGAAGCTCGCCCCAACTCGATCCTTGTCAGGCAGAGCCTTGAACTAATTCTTATCTCTGTTTCATAAGGATAATGAGGAGACGCTTAGTAGAACTGCATCCTAGGAAACCTCAAGAATCTTAACTATGTCAATCATCTCTGCGAATGTTTTGAGATTTTTGTGTGGATTCTCAAATGATAGACCTCCAAACTTATTTTGCTCAACCATATTGATCAAGGAATGTTTCAGTTGAAGCTTTCAAGATTGCACTGGAGGTCGAATGATGAGATTTGAGTCCCTAGATGAGTCCAAGATCGCCTTCGGAATGGATTGTGGTCAATCAAGCCGTCATCTTCTCCGGATCTAATTGATGCTCTGGGATTTGATGGTTCCCAACGTGATGGCAGCCAAGGGTACTCATGGCCTCTTACGTGAAAGAGGTTCTCGAAAGCACGAACAAGAACACCGGGATGAACTCGCCAAGGAAATTGATCCAACGTGATGGATCAAAGAACGAAGGCAATGTGATGCCTCGGATCGAACAAGAGTAATAAAGGGGGTGACACCTAGGGTTTATAAGGAGAACGCTCTCTACTTCAATAAACTCAAGATAAGGAAGAATAAGACAAGTCTTGGCTCATATAGTCAAGGCATTCAGCCTAAACACACAAATGGGCCGGTGCACTTAACACAAGACACACACACACCCAAAAATAGAAACTACTAAATATAGAAAAATAACATGAAAATGGAAAGTCTCACATATCCGAGAAAATAACCTCAAAATGGAAATAACATGCAATCATAGGCTCGCGGCAAGAGCACCGCGAGAGGCAACGTTGGGCGTGCGCTAAGACATGGAGTGTTGGGCCCTAGGGTGCCATGGTACTAAGGGAGCGTTGGGGCACGTGCAAGGGTGTACGCTGGGGGAGGCGCATGGGTGCCGACCTCGATGGAGGCCAATGTCACATGGTTTGATGTTGACGCTTGGATGGTGCCATTGCATGTTAGTGCGCTTATGACAATGGACTGAGTGGCTAAAGCAATGGCATGAGCACGAGCCTTGTTGACGGGGTGGTTGCTCCTCAAGATCGTCATCTCTTCTTCGTCCTTCACCTTCAAGGGTTGGAGGTCATCATTCTCTCCTTCTTGGTTGCGAGTCATCCCCGATTCGTCCTTGTCGTACAGTGGGGGGACACAAGGAGAGAGAACTGCCACGTTGAATGTGCGGTGCACACCATACTCTTCAGGTAGCTATAGACTATAGGCATTGTAACCAAAGCGCTTCAAGACCCTGAATGGGCCATCTCCGGGAGGTTCCAGCTTGGTACGCCACTCGGTTGGGAAGCGTAGCTTGCGCAAGTGCAGCCACACCATGTCTCTAGGGGTGAAGATGACGCAGAACCGAAACTTGTTGGCTTGGCGCTTGTATCGGGCGGCGCGACAATCGAGTTGTGCCCTGGTCCGTCGGTGAAGCTTTTGCACAAACTCGGCCTTCTTGGCTATTTGGAGGTTCTAGGCATCACGCAAAGGGTGTGGCATCAAATCCAGCGGTGTGAGCGAGTTCCTCCCATACACCACCTTAAATGGTGTGAGCTTGGTCGCTGAGTATAAAGATCTATTATAGGAAAACTCAGCAAAAGGTAGTAAGTCTTCCCAACAGCACGGGTTGGACCTAATCATGTGCCTAAGGTCTGGTTGGTCATCTTGGTCTGGTGATACGCTCTACTTTGTAGTGCGTAAATAGGAGCTGTTACTAGGATTTAGGTACCATTTGTATGGGTTTAGAACACAATTTAGGAGAATGGAGTTTTAGAGAAGAAGTAGTGATATGGTGAATTTTAGTGCATACTGTGAAGACATTGAAGATTAAGGCAAAGCCACGAAGTGAAGGCCGCGAACGCAGAAGAGCCGCGAGAGAGCGACAGTGACAGAACCGCGATCGCGGTGAACAGTGCCACGGTTGCGGTTTACCAAGAAGCCGCTGGAGACAACAGAGGAGAAACCACGGGCGCGGATTGAAGACAGAAGCAGCTGAAGACTACAGAGACAAAACTACGGTCGTGAGAATAGTGTCGCGGTCGCAGGTACTGTTCATGCGCGGTGCGGAGATGCGATTTCGTCCGAGATCTGTGTTACTTTATTTCTTTTATTTTTATTCCCTTTTATTTCGTTGATTATATTTTAGGAAGATTATATTTTTTATCTTATGGAAATTAGGTTTTGCTAGGTTATTTATCTTTCTTTCATAGCAGACTTTTAATGATCGTTTTTATCATCGTTCAGTTTTTTTCCCTAGAGTTTTATGCTTTGAAGACTATGAAGAACTAAGCGACCATTGCTTAGTCCGACGATTGAAGCCTTCGTTTGTATTTGGTTGTGAGATTATAACTCTATTTCCTTTCCTTTGATTATATTGATTCTCTTTGTGGTTCATCCCATTGATTCTTGCTGATTTGACTAGCCTGATCATCTAGTTGATATTAGTGATTTTCTATTGCTAGGTTTTGGATATTTCTGGTTGAAATCCCTTATCTTGTGTAGCAACCACAATTTACATGAACTAGTTGTGAATGTTTATTGTAAAGAGAATTGATTACATGTCGAGTACTGACTAGTTGTTAAGTATTGCATGTATCCTGCTTAATTCCTACGCTTACTGCTGCCGTTAAATTGAATCTTGATGGTTTTTTGATTGTTTAATGGTAAGTATTTTCAGGGCTGGTTGACCTGTCTATATACATAAGATCGGAATAGGAATATTCATTGGTAGGAATTGGAGATAATCTAGGATCAACCAATCAAACTGAAGTGTGGATATTTGTCTGGCTAAGTTACTTCTCATCCATTGATTACATCTTTTGCATTGATTTACATTGTTACTTGTTACAAACCAAAAATCCCCATTAGTTAGGTTTTTGAGGTTTATTTGATAGGTGTCTACGACAAACGCTCTATCAAATTTGGTGTCGTTGCCGGGGAGCAAGGTTTCATTTTTTCCTTTTTGTTTGTTTGTGTGCCAACTATTGTGTGGACCTATCTTATGGTTCACACCCGTGCTACTGACTCTCCAATCTTAGATCTTGATACAGAGATTGAGCGAACAATTTCCAGGAACCGCGGCTTAAGCAGATCACTCCAATCACAGTTCGAGATGGCGTATCAACATATGTTTAGGCAGTTGATTGCGCCGAATCTAGAACAACAGCTGATTGCTGTACAATTTCCGGAGTTGGCAGACGGTGTGAATTTTGAGCTGAAATCTGGGTTGATTCATTTACTACCCCACTTCCATGGGATGAATGGAAAAGACCCCAACAAGTATCTCTCTGAATTTTACGCTGTCTGCAGCAGCATAAAGCCAAGGAACATTACTGAGGACCAGATCAAGCTGAGGGCCTTTCCTTTCTCTCTGAAGGATGTGGCCAATGATTGGTTCTATTATTTGGCCCCAGGAAGCATAGATATATGGGTGAAGATGAAGAAAGCCTTCCTGGAGAAGTACTTCCCTGCAACGAAACTCAATAGCTTGAAGAGGAACATTAGCAACATCGAACAACATGCTACTGAGATGTTGTATGAGTATTATGAGAAGTTCAAGAGATTGATATCCAGTTGTCCATACCACGGTTATTCTGACCAATACCTCATACTATATCTATATGGTGGACTTCTTGATGATGAGCGTAGAATGGTGAACGCAGCCTATATCTTTGTGATGGATATGGGACAAAACAAGCATGCAGCCCCTGTGATGTTGGGTAGGCCATTTCTGAAAATGGCGAACACAAAGTGTTTGGTTGATGTGAGCAACCCAAGTTGATCTGAAGGGCACCATGTCGAGCCACAACACTAACCAAGGCGCTGCTCGAGAGGCAACCCGAGGTATGAATGTTTGTTTCCCTTTCTTATTTTTCTCTTTGTATTTTTGTTTTGCGTTTTCGTTCGTTTTCGACTAACCTACAGGCGAGGAGGACCACCAGAGAAGAAACCGCGACTGCAGCCTCAAAACCGCGGCCGCGGCCCCCACCTTAGACGCCTGCATTTATTTTCAGTAAAAAAAAAAATTGAAAAAAATAATAATTTCTGAAGACACCGCGACCATGGCCTTAAAACCGCTATCGCGGCCCAACTGTCTGATTTTTACTACGAGAGACGACGCGCATCAAGCTGCCAAGGAGGAGACATTAGTCCGACATTTTTATTTGGCACCAATGATGGCCCGACATTAGACAGCTGATGAGGAGGAGCTTCAGAGCCAACTGCAGATATGATTATTGATATGGAGCGACAGAGCCCACTACACGATTGCACTAGGACTCCAAATCTGTGTTCATAGAAGGCCCGTGTAACCCCGTTTCTTTGATGTGCCACTTCACCTTACAGTGGATCTATTTGGTTGCACGAGGAGTTTGCTTGAGTAGGACCGCCATCACACTAGAGACTTGTGTTTCAATGATTTCTGCCAGCACCGACGTCCAATTCCAGGTCACCTCGGCGACGGTCGTGCGTACTTTTCTGCCTTCCCCAGTGTTTCATCTTTTAGTCTTTCGTTACATTGAGGAAAATGCAATATTTAAGCATGGGGGAGTGATCTATACTTGCTAGTCGTTTGAGAAAGAAAGAAAAGAAAAGAAAATCCTAGGTTAAGCTGAAAACCCGAAAGGGCGGCTTAGGCAATAAGCAGGTGGCCCGGACCAGCATTAGGCTGGGGTAATAAGAGGCTGTAGAGTGATGTGAGGAATGGTGAGCCATCTTTGAAAAATGAAATGAGTAGCTAGGTGAAAACCCGAAAGGGCGCCTAGGCAAAATGAGTGAAAAGAAGAAGAGTGATTATTAGGATTCATTCATTCTGGCATGGCGACATAAGTGTTGGAGATATAAGGAGGATTCGGGTAGGTCAGTCTGGGAGCGATAAGAAGATAGACTGGAGCTAGTTTTATTCACTCTATGGTGTTCGGGTTAAGCTTGGGGGAAGTATTCTGCTTTCCTTAAAGCTTGTGTGTTGTGTTGACATGTTGGTACTGTGGAGATTCATGATTAGGTGCAGTTCTTAGTGGAGATTGTTTAGTTGTGCTTCCTGAGACCTTGGGTATTTCATTGGATGAATAGGTTTCCATTAGCTTACTCGAGGACGAGCAAGGTCTAAGCATGGGGGAATTTGATACGCTCTACTTTGTAGTGCGTAAATAGGAGCTGTTACTAGGATTTAGGTACCATTTGTATAGGTTTAGAACACAATTTAGAAGAATGGAGTTTTAGAGGAGAAGTAGTGATATGGTGGATTTTAGTGCATACTGTGAAGACATTGAAGATGAAGGCGAAGCCACAAAGTGAAGGCCGCGAGCACGGAAGAGCCGCGGGAGAGCGACAGTGACAGAACTGCGGTCGCGGTAAACAGTTCCGCGGTCGCGGTTTACCAAGAAGCCGCTGGAGACAACAGAGGAGAAACCACGGGCACGGATTGAAGACAGAAGCAGCTGAAGACTACAGAGACAAAACCGTGGTCGCGGGAATAGTGTCGCGGTCGCGGGTATTGTTCATGCGCGGTACGGAGATGCGATTTAGTCCGAGATCTGTGTTACTTTATTTCTTTTATTTTTATTCCCTTTTATTTCGTTGATTATATTTTAGGAAGATTATATTTCTTATCTTAGGGAAATTAGGTTTTGCTAGGTTATTTATCTTTCCTTCATAGCAGACTTTTAATGATCGTTTTTTATCATCGTTCCGTTTTTCCCCCTAGAGTTTTATCGCTTTGTTCCCTCTGTAATCCTTCGCTGCCATGGTTCCTTGTGACAACTGTTTTGTTCCTGAAACACTTAGTGACCAAATTAGTTTCATATGTTGATAGAGACAGTTGTATAGAGAAAGTTTCCACACTTAGACACAATAGTTCCCCCTTAGTCTAGCAACATATGAAACCATGTTTTGTTCCCCTTCAACTAAAGCTACCAGTCATTTTCCCCCTTTTGGCATCATCAAAAACTTAAGTAAATAGCGAAAGGGAAATGAGCACGGCAAGAAAAGCACACAACCCTTTTTCATTCAAAGGAAACAACCAACTGTAAACATAGTGCAAGGACAACAACAAGAAATGCAAAGAAACAAACAAGATCAACATGCCAATCAAGGTAAACACATGAAGCATAAGCAAAGAAGAGCAAAGCAGTACAAGGATAGATGAGCTAGGGAACAAAAGAGGGGTTGGTTAGCCAGAGAAAGACGAATTAAGTACCACTGGTTCCTGCAGAGGGAGCCGAAGTATGAATGACAATTTTTCCACGCACTTCCTCCAACAAAGATATTGCGAGAGACAAACTCCTCACGGACCTTTGCAGATCAAGTTCATCTTTTTGTTCCCCCTTAGAGTCTGCATCTTCAAACTCCTCCTCATCCATATCAGCTTCCATATCAAGTTCAACCTTGACCCAGCCAACACCTTCTTGCAACACACACTGCATCTTGTGCAGGATACTAGCATCCAACTGCCGGTAGAGGAAATATTCATTGGTCCCCTCTTTGTATACCTTGTGGTGTTCCATTTTTTTTTTGGGAACAACACACGGGAGTAATAGGGCAACCTTGTTGAAGTCGTCATATAGATAGGAGGGGAGAAACCACGAGAATCCTTTTTCATATCTTTTCAAGTACTAAGGATAATGTTCCAAATCCTCTTCTTTCCTTATTTTTCCAAAGATCACAACCAGGAAGATATCTTCCAAAAATAAATCTTGTGAAAGATTCTGTCCAAATCCATGAAAACCCACAAAATTTCAAGCGCACCAAACATCATGCAACCAACACACCAATTCTTAATGGACATAACACATTCCAAGTAGTTGCAAGCCATCATTATACATCATACCTGTCAAATCCCAGCCACATAGGCGACGATTCGTATTCTCGGCTTTCCGAAAAAGTAGAAGAGTGTGATGCGGGGGTAACGTTACCAGAGAAGGTACAAAGAACATCACACAGAAACATATACGAGAATTTTTATTAATGTTTAATCATGAATGAGAGGCTCCCAGATGTGGATGATAAGAGGGTCTCATAGGAAGCATCAAGCATGATGGCTAGGGTAAGTTGTAGAGTCAACAATCATTTGGGCTTATAATGAGGGCTCAATGCATCAAGTTGACTCTTTTGGGCCGAATGAAAGCTGAATCATGTATTATTGTGATAGCATAGATGATCATGTATGAATTTTTTTCACATAAGTGAAGTATTAGCACGAGTTTAAGCAAGTTGTTCAACTAATGATCAAGAGAGGGAGTGCAGATCAAGACATGAAAATTAAACCTTCACAATTTACCATGTAATTTAGCCAATCATCGAGGGAACATAAGAGATAGACAATCAGTTTAGAGAGATCATACCTAGTTCCATACGGAACTGTTCGAAGGGTTCCCTATTTAGTGCTTTGGTGAAAATGTCAGCGATTTGATCCTTGGTTCCGCAGAAATTCATGGACACCAACCCTTTCTCCACACAGTCACGTAAGAAGTGATGTCTTATCTCGATATGCTTGGTACGTGAGTGTTGCACAGGATTCTTGGAGATTTTTATTGCACTAGTATTGTCACAACGAATGGGAATAGAGTTAAGGAAAATACCAAAGTCGCTGAGTTGTTGTTTAAGCCATAGGAGTTGAGTGTAACAGGCAGCAAAGGCTATATATTCAGCTTCTGCAGTTGATCGATCAACTGAATTCTTCTTCTTTGACCCCCCAGGAAACTAAGCACAACATCTGTGTATCCAACTTGATCGACGTTTCCACCCTTTGGATACCACAGACATAGATCATTTGTTCCCTTCAAGTATCTCAAAATCTTCTTCACCGCTTTGAGGTGTGTCTCTTTGGGATCAGCCTGAAATTGAGCACATAGACACACACTATACATAATATCAGGTCTACTTGCAGTGAGATAAAGAACTGAACCTATGATTCCTCGATAGAGTGATGGATCAACTCCTCGCTCATGTTCGTCCTTTCCACGACCCCATTTTGCTGTGAAGTTCAGTTCTTGTCTATGAAGTTTGGAAAGGAGTTGAAGACTTGCATGTCCGAACCGCTTATGCCACAGGTCTGTTGTCCCAACAATGGACGACAGACATAGTTCCTTCTCAGGGAAAAAAATAGGATCAACTTTGTAGACGTTGTTGTCGCAGATCCTTTTGAGTAGAATTTTCCCTTACCGAGACCACAAACTTCTCCCTTACTTTTATTTCCAAAGGTTATTGAACCTCCAGAGGCCTGTTGAAGTGAGGTGATCCATCCTTTGTTCCCTGTCATGTAACTTTAGCAAGCACTATCGAAATACCGGGAACCTTCCTCACTTCAGCCTGTATAGAAAGAGTTAGTTTATACAAACCCAGACAAGCTTAGGCTTTCTGGGTGTAGGAGCAACATATTTGATTTCTGGAGGTTTAGCATTCATCTTCTCCCTAGCAGTATGAGCAATTTCTTCATTGTGTTTCTTCAGGAGGCAATCTTGTTTGTAGTGACCAGAGTGACCACAATACCAACAAATCCTTTGACACTTTAGATCAACATACTTACTCTATCCACGCCAAGTAGATTTGTTAGCAATCCTAGAATGAAAATCAATATGATTGGACTTACCGCTTTGAGATTGTTTCAACCAAATGGTATGAGCCTTCTGTCCATGGTACCAAGCCTTGTTCCCATTAGTCGAATTTGAGCAGTCTTTGTGATTGTTCCTTCTTGAGGAACTTTCCCCTTTTTCTTGCGTTGACTGCTTTCCTTCGACTACAGGACATTTAGACTTAGTGCCATCAACATGAAGCATACGTTGATACCCAATTCCAAAGCGAGGTACTTCCTTCTTTTCAGTCTTCTTTTCATTCTTGGCTGCTACAAACACAATTCCTTTTGACTTTTCCTTTTGTTCCTCACTGAGTTTAGTTAGATCACTAGACAATTTTGCATTGCCTAGTTTTAACATTAGTGACTCAGACTCGAGTAAGGAGACAGAGGATTCTAAACACATGATCTTCTCAGTGAGTTTGGGTCACTCATTGCAAGGACTTGGAGAAGAGGATGAACCTTTATCAAGTTTGAGCATTTTTTCTGCCCAACCTTTGTTTTCCTCGATCAAACTTGAGATCGATTCATCCTTTTCTTCAATCTGCTCACTGAAAAGACTATTCTCATGCACGCGTTTTATAATGAAGAAAATTAGGTGATCTTTGGACTTACTTTTCAAGCTTGAGATGAGTTCAGATTCATTTATCTCATCCTTATGTAGACCACCTTTTGATTCATCATAGTCTTCTATGGCCATCAGACAGACATCCCTAGAGTGAGATGATTCTTCGTCATCTGAGTCAGAATCACCCCATGTTGCGACCATTGCTTGCTTCCCTTCACGAGCCAGAGGAAGACCTGCCTTTTTCTTGAAGCAGTTTTTGGCTAGATGTCCTTTGTTTTGACAGTGGTAACTGTTATGATCAAGGATCGGGATGGCCACAGTGCAAGAATTGCTCGACAAGGTGCCTCGGAACTCAAGAACGCAGGACAGCAACCCCCAGCAGAATTCCAGAATTTGATCTAACTTCAGTGGGGTCGTTCTCCTTGCTCCGAACTCCGAATTGGGAGATTCCGGCGACAGTAGATAGATATGGAAGTCTAGTTTCTGTCCTCCAATTTTCAGAATTTTCTGGGCGGTGGATCAAAAGATATGATTTTTCTACCGAAGGGTCGCTGGTAGTTCCGGGGAGGAAGTTCAGCAAACTGACGGTTGATGATGGATGGAATCGATTGTGATGGGTGATGGAAGTGAGGGATAAGCAATCTCCTTATGGATAGATTTGACACACTAGTCACAAGAGAAAGACCTAGGTAGATTCGAGATACAACACACTCAAATCTCTCAAGGGAAGAACTTGATATCACACACAAGTTTGATGAACAAGAAGAAAACTCTAAAACTGAAATATTCTGATTCTGGATTCAATTCAACGTTCTGAACAATGAGCCAAAAGTTTTTCTAATAACCTAGCAATACGGTTACTAAAGAGAAATTAAAGAAAATGCTAATAATTAACCCACTAATCCTAAAACATGCCCACTAATCAAAACACCAATTAATGGACATTTAGGGAATTAAAATATTGTCTAATAATGTTTAAAAACCCCAGCAATAAATCGGAAATAACATCAGTTTTCAAATATTCTTCACGTGGGCTTTTAACCCGGATGGAGGGCCTAGTCGGGTTCTCTGGTGATAGCATCGGCTTTATAACCCGGATTTGAGTGGTCTCCGGGTTCTTTAACTTCTTTACAGCCCGGATCTGAATTGGGCCCGTGTTTTCTGGTGGTGTCCGAGGCAATGTCACGGTCTTGGCCTAGCTTCCCGTCTTGGCTTGAATCATCATCTATCTTTGAAGGATCTTCTTGCTTGGCCAAGTCTTGATGGACCATATTCATATCATCCTCCCTCCCTTGAAAGGGATTCGACCTCGAATCCAGCTCGTCAAGGTCTTTATCTCCTTCCAAGTAAGGACTTTCCTTATGTGGAGCGCCTTCCTCTCCAGGCTCAAATGGGACCATCCCGGACTCCAGCTTTAAGCCCTTGATGTGCTTGCCTTCTTGACCTACAATAAGACCACTAGAAGCTCTATGCAACACCACAACCTTTTCATTAATAGAGTTAGTCTTATAAAATGTAATGAAAGGTTGAGAGCATGTAATGAATGGACGCATAAAAGACTTGGTCAAGAACATATGATTAGAAGTTCCTCCTTTGCCTCTAATTGCCCATTTCATATTTGGCTTTGACTCACACACAATCTCATCTCCATAACCCCCTATGGCAAACTGAATTGTGACTTGCTCCTTGACTTTAAGATGAGTGTTGGAATTCAACCAACAAAGTGTATAGGCTTAAAGATGAGTGATATGATGGGTATTCCACTGTCCTCATATCAAAGGGTCGGGGGTTCGATTCCCTCCTCCAACATCCTGGGGGATTAACAGGCGCAAGCCTCCATCCAGGTTGGGGTGTAGGGGCTGCAGCCCTGCTCTGTGATCAGGGCGCCAGCGGTCAGACCGCCGATTGAGCCCTGCTCTGTGATCAGGGCTCGGATCACATCATAAAAGTGCACTTTTATGATGTGATCTGAGCCCACCTGGGTCCGCCTTCCCATGGTCTGCCTCGATCGGCGGTCTGACCCAGCGGCCCAGCCCACGGTCTGCCTCAATCGGCGGTCTGACCGCTGGCGCCCTGATCACAGAGCAGGGCTGCAGCCCCTACACCCCAACCTAGAGGGAGGCTTGCGCCTGTTAATCCCCCAGGATGTTGGAGGGGGGAATCGAACCCCCGACCCTTTGATATGAGGGCAGTGGAATACCCATCATATCACCAATTGAGCTGCAGCCCAATTGGTGATATGATGGGTATTCCACTGCCCTCATATCAAAGGGTCGGGGGTTCGATTCCCCCCTCCAACATCCTGGGGGATTAACAGGTGCAAGCCTCCCTCCAGGTTGGGGTGTAGGGGCTGCAGCCCTGCTCTGTGATCAAGGCGCCAGCGGTCAGACCGCCGATTGAGGCAGACCGTGGGCTGGGCCGCTGGGTCAGACCGCCGATCGAGGCAGACCATGGGAAGGCGGACCCAGGTGGGCTCGGATCACATCAGTAACAAACGACATCATTCATGTATTTGTTCCCTTCAGAGGAACTCAATGAGTCCTTGTTTCGATACCATATCTTCTTCATAGCTCTAGTGATGAGAGCCACATCTTCATCACCGTACTCATCATCATCTTCGACTTGAGATAAGTCAAAGGCACGTTCAACCTTCAAGGCAATGCTTTGAGCCTTCTCTTCTCCTTTCTTGTTCATCTTGTGATTATAGACAGAGGCGTTGCTTTCAAGCTTGGCAACAACTTCTTCCATGGTGAGAGACTTGACATCAGTCTGGGAGTAGAGAGCGAGAGCAATCGCATCCCACTGAGAGTTGAGACCTTGCATGAAGTGGTGAGTGAGCTTCTAGTCTGGCATCTCTTCGTCAAGAAACTCCAGTTGTCCTACTATTCCCTGGAACCTGGAATAGAACTCTTGAATGTGCTCACCCTTTCCTTGAGAAATTTGATCGTACTCCTTCATCAAGGAAAGGATTCTATTTTTCTTAACATCTTCATTTCCATGATGGAGACGTTTTAGAGCATCCTAGATCTCCTTGGCGGTTTTGTACCCGATGATTTTCTTGAGATCCGTGGGGAGAAGAGCCATGTGAAGGATCTTCTTAGCTCTGCTGTTCTTCTCCAGCTTCTTCCGGTCATCATCAGTGTAGTCAACCCTTGGCTTCGACTTCGTAGCACCTTTATCATTCGGAATAGCTATAGGGACAACTTCAATGATTCTCCATATCTGTCCATCGAGGGAGCAAATATGGGACTCAATTTGTTCTACCCACCAATCATATTCTCCAGCCTTCAGAATCGGAGGCTTCCAGAATGAGTCTCCAATGGCATTGCTTGACGACATCTTTCCTGTAAAGTCTAAAACAAAAACAATCTAGAGCATCAGGCTCTGATACCAATTGTTGGATCGTTAGAGTTACGTCTGAGGGAACAAAAAGTTTTGTCCCCATGATAGGTGTTATTTCATACACCTTTTCTAGCATCTATTAGCATGATTTGGAGTAGTTTTATATGTGTTTTGGTGCTAAGTCTGCAATCCAGATGTTATGGAGAGAAGTGAAGAAATCCAAGGATTTGCAGCTCAGATGGAGTTTAGAGATGAAGATGGAGCTGCTGGAGTATTTATGGAGAAGGCTACCAACACTTGGTAGTATTTGGAGAGCAGCAGAAGAAGAGAAGAAGACGAGAGCTGAAGTCTGGAGTTCACCGCCCCGCGTCAGTAATGCCGCGGCCCGGCGATGACTCCCAGTGAAGGATGGAGCCCGCGTGAGAGGAGACCACCGCCCAACGGTGGAGAGATGAAGCCCCGCGGTGGATGTGTTTATTGCCTCGTGCCAGATTTTATATTTATTTCCTATTTCGTTTATGACTTTGCTTTATTAGTTTATTCGGTTTCCTTTTTTATTTGTTTTAGTTTAACCTAGTTTCCTAAGACTATTTAAGCCTCTTTTTCTAGGTTAAGAGGAGAGACGGAGACACTTCGTTATTGAGACTTAACTTTGATCGTTATTCGATTTTAGAGTTTTTCATCCCCGTTGATGGAGAACTAACTTCCTTTTGTTCTGTTAGACGATTGAAGCAGTACAGTTGATGTGTTTGTGAGATTTCTATTCCTTGTTCTTATCCTTATAAATGTTGGATTGATTCTATTGGTTATATTGATATTGATTTCTTGTTGTTCTTCTTAGCCTGATCAACTAGGTTGAATACGTTTTATCAATTGCTAGGATTGCATATAGGGGTTCCGAGTGCATATCTAGTGGCAAATACAATTGTGCGTATAGGGGTTTCGAGCGTACAATTGTGTGTGAGAATCAATTGCGTGTTAAGTAGGGGAGTGAGTACTTGTACGTCTTCCTCTGGTATGTCTTCCCGAAATTGTGCATTCTGATTTGCTATCTTCATAGGAGACTCCTCTACTTTGGGCACTTGCCCCCCTGCACTAACCATACAAGGCAGCAAGCCTTTATCTAGTGATGTGCAACATATCCATGTTGAGCCATATCGGCCCCCGCATCGTTCTAAGTATGGGGGCGACACTCCAAAGAGAATGAACATGGAGTGGGTGGCGAAGAAGGAACATGGTCTAAGGTTCAAACCTTTCCATGAGAGGTCTCCACAGGAAGAGACGAGTTGGAGGATTCCGAAAGGATCCTATTCGAGATGGTAGTTCATCTGCAGTACGTCGAGCCAACGACGATAACCAAGGCGATGTCCGAGAGACAACCCGTGTTAGTTTTTCTTTGATTTTTCTTTTTATTAGATTATTTTCGTAGTTTATTTTGCTTTGTTTCGTTCGCCTGTTACTCACATTTCAGGTACGAAAGTAAACCGAGAAGAGATGAGGTGCCCAGCCATTCTCACCGCCCCGCGGCGCCTTCCTACCGCCTCGCGGTAGAGCTCACCGCCCCACGGTGAAGGTCAGGTATCGATTCTCAACTTTTTTTTTTTTTAATAAAAAAAAGCAAGAATTATGGGCCCCGAAAAAACCTTAAACGGGTGAGTAAAAGCTTTATTCTTAAGAGGTCACTAAGGTTTTGACGGATTAGGCTTCTTTATGGGCCAAGATTTCTCTTATGGGCCGTGGTACATGACCGGCCCATCATCCCTTTCTCTTCACCTTACCCTTCCTTGACCTAACCCCACTTCACCCCACACTTATAATTCCCAACGCCCCCTCAAACTCCTATTCTACTTTCCCCTCTCGACCTTGAGCATACTCTAGCCCCAAATCCCCCATTTGGAGTCTAGCCTCACAACCAAGCCCAAACACAACCCCACCGCGCTGCTGTAGTCCCGCCTAGCTTTAGCTCCGCCTCACGCTGCCACCGCATCGCGTTCCTGTTGCTACCGCCCCGCGCCGACCTCGCCGCGACCCGGTACCTGTTCTCAGTTTCTCACCGCGACGTCGCCGCCCCGCGCTGAGTCTCTACAGAACATTGTGTTTGCTTGATTGTGAGTATTCTTTGCTGCCTTTTGATTTGAGCATTCTCATTCTTCACTTATGGCTTCGAAAGGCAAGAAGAAAGCGTCAACGAGTAGGGATGAGAGTGAGTTGTACGACATTGTGAAGGAGAGGAGGGTGGTGGCTTCCAAATTTTTCCACAAGCAGACTCTGGAGTAGATGGGATTGCTCGCTTGTGTGACGCTGTGTTTGACACAGTGTGGGATGGGGGATTTCATGAACAAGGCAGCCCCCGCGTATCCTGAGCTGTGCTTCCAATTCATTGCCTCGTTCAGGTGGTTCACCCGCGAGGAGTCTGATGACAAAATTTTGCGCAAGATCACGTTCACCTACAATGGGCGTGATTATTCTTTGTCGCGGAAGGTGATCCACGAGGCCCTGGGCATTACAAAGAACCCCACCGCTGGGTGGGCGAATGGGCTTAATGAGGCCGAGATGATGGATTTCTGGTGGGCTACCACAAGGAGGACATTCAAGAAGGGTCATGAGGTGAACTCCAAGTTGGTGAATCCGTGTCTGCGGTTGATCCACAAGGTGATGATGAGGGATTTCTTTGGCCATGCTGACGATGGGAAGGTGCCCATGAAGGACTTCCAGTGGTTTATGAGCATCCTGGGGACGGTAGAGCTTACGCCGTGTTGGGCAACTCTTTTCTTGAGTTCCCTGCAGAGGATTCGTGATGGCGAACCGAGAGATATTTATGGGGGTAGTCTTATTACACTCCTCTGTGCCAGCGTGATTGATTGCGATCAGATTCCTCGGCCGGTCCCCTACGCCGTATATGATTTAGCACACATGAGGGTGTGCTCCATGATGAAGCCACTGGGGCAGGATGGTGATTTGGTTTGGGCGTCTTATGAGGGCCATAATTTGGTTGTTCCGCGAGAGTTCGCTTACTCGCCTTCATACGCAGGTTGGTGGATTGATAGCAATAGCCGGATGCCGACTGATGATGCCCCTGCCGTTACTCCTTTGGGCCCGTATGGAGAGGGCCCTAGTGGTGGTTTTGCTGTTGATCCTGTAGATGGGAACGACCCCGGTTCTTCACAGTTTGAGGAGTCTTCGTCTGTGTACGGACCTATCGCACCTTGGCAGGAGATGTACTCTAGATGGGATACTTTCTCTACGCGCCAGGATCAGTGGACTTCCAGAGTAGAGACCGGTCTACAGACTTGGCAGACCCAACTTCATTCAGAGATAGATGAGCGTTTGGACACTTTAGACACTCATATGAGGGACTACTTTGGGTTGTACCCACCACCACCTTCCGGTCCATAGTGAGTTTATTTCTTCTTTCCCCTATCATTTGATGTTCTCTTTTCTACATTGAGGACAATGTTCAGTTCAAGTATGGGGGAGGGATATAGACTTGCTTTCTTGCTAGCTAGTGTACATATTTTATTTCTTCATTCGTTTTCTGCATTGTTGTTTCCGTTTCTGTTTTCAGATTTTTAAAAATATATATATATATATATATATATATATATATA
Source organism: Rheum nobile (assembly GCA_027886185.1). Lineage (NCBI taxonomy): Eukaryota > Viridiplantae > Streptophyta > Magnoliopsida > Caryophyllales > Polygonaceae > Rheum > Rheum nobile. The sequence continues at coordinate 5,902,598 of WOAB01000490.1, read as the reverse complement.
TATATATACTTAAAAATCGAAAAAGCCAAAAAGAAGTAAAAAGGCAATCAAAATCCTGGGATGGACTGAAAACCCGAAAGGGCGGTTCAGGTAAAAAGCAGGTAGTCCGGCTGGTATAGACCAGGGCAAAAGTGGACTGGAGTGATGTGAGTATTGGTGAGATATCTAGCAAAATGAAATGAGTGGCTAGGTGAAAACCCGAAAGGGCATCTAGGCAAGATGAGCGTAAAAGAATAAGAGTGATTCTAGGATTTCTCTTTATATCTTGGTGGAGGCGTCATAAGAAGGGAGTCATAGAAGGACTGTCGGGTAGGCCACTCATGGAGCCATAAGGAGCTAGATTGGAGTTAGGTTAGATTATTTTTTCATCACTTGTTTTGGTTGTCTTGGGCGTATTGTTGATATGTTGTAGTTTGCTGGTGTCACATTTTCTTGTACTTCCTGAGACCTTGGTGTTGATTGAGAGGGTGAGCTTTTCTTTAGCTTACTCGGGACGAGTGAAGGTCTAAGTATGGGGGAATTTGATAGGTGTTATTTCATACACCTTTTCTAGCATCTATTAGCATGATTTGGAGGAGTTTTGGATGTGTTTTGGTGCTAAGTCTGCAATCCAGATGTTATGGAGAGAAGTGAAGAAATCCAAGGATTTGCAGCTCAGATGGAGTTTAGAGATGAAGATGGAGCTGCTGGAGTATTTATGGAGAAGGCTACCAACACTTGGTAGTATTTGGAGAGTAGCAGAAGAAGAGAAGAAGACGAGAGCTGAAGTCTGGAGTTCACCGCCCCGCGTCAGCAATGCCGCGGCCCGGCGATGACTCCCAGTGAAGGATGGAGCCCGCGTGAGAGGAGACCACCGCCCAGCGGTGGAGAGCTGAAGCCCCGCGGTGGATGTGTTTATTGCCTCGCGCCAGATTTTATATTTATTTCCTATTTTGTTTATGACTTTGCTTTATTAGTTTATTCGGTTTCCTTATTTATTTGTTTTAGTTTAACCTAGTTTCCTAAGACTATTTAAGCCTCTTTTTCTAGGTTAAGAGGAGAGACGGAGACACTTCGTTATTGAGACTTAACTTTGATCGTTATTCAATTTTAGAGTTTTTCATCCCCGTTGATGGAGAACTAACCTCCTTTTGTTCTGTTAGACGATTGAAGCAGTACAGTTGATGTGTTTGTGAGATTTCTATTCCTTGTTCTTATCCTTATAAATGTTGGATTGATTGTCTTGGTTATATTGATATTGATTTCTTGTTGTTCTTCTTAGCCTGATCAACTAGGTTGAATACGTTTTATCAATTGCTAGGATTGCATATAGGGGTTCCGAGTGCATATCTAGTGGCAAATACAATTGTGCGTATAGGGGTTCCGAGCGTACAATTGTGTGTGAGAATCAATTGCGTATTAAGTAGGGGAGTGAGTACTTGTACGTCTTTCTACTTGCATGTATCCTATATCCTTGTGTGCATTGCTATTGCTGTGTTGGTGCTAAAGTACGCTGACAACTGTGAGAATCAGTTATACTTTATCATTGGCAAAGTGATAAGTCTATTGACAACTATGAGAATCAATAGTACTTACGAGCAGGGTGGGAACGACTATAAGGATAAATAAACGAACTTGGACAAAATAGATTTCAGTGATCAAACTATATCTCTGTATTGTGGATTTCGGTCTAGTAGAACTACTTCCCCTCATCATACTTTCTTCCTACATAAACCAAATTTGTTTACTTTGCTTGTTTGCTCTCTTGATTACAAACCCCCCCCCCCCCCCCAGTTACTCGTTACTTGTTACTTGTCATTTACGATTGCATACTACATCATACCTTCTCTGTGGGATTCGACCCTTACTTGTCTTCTATACTCTATTTAGTAGGTTGGTTAGGATAATTACTTTGATAGGGCTAGTCAACGACATTTGCTGTGCATCTTTAGCCCCCGTCACCCCACATAAGGTGCAACAGAATAATATAGCAAGAAAGATAAGGAACGAACTCACGATGTATAGTGGAAACCCTAATTAGCCAACTAGCTAATCAAAGAAAAATCACTACCTTCAAGCTTCTCGCTTAAAATAATATAATCGGTAGAAGATATAATTCTTCTCTCTCGAAATATATTATCTTAGGAAAGATTTCCCAAGATAATACATTCGGATTTCTCTCTCCGCATCTTCTTTTCGGCGAGATCCATCCAGCCGAAATCTCTTATCCTTGACCACGTGATCTTCCAAGATAGTTTCCATAATCTTTACGCTGGATATCTTCCTTCCATTCGCAGCTTGATTGTTGTTCGTCGTTGATGCTCCTTGAGAGGTAACAAAGCATGTGGAGATCGCTTTGTTCCCTCTGCAATCCTTCGCTGCCATGGTTCCCTGTGACAACTGCTTTGTTCCTGAAAACTTAGTGACCAGATTAGTTGAATGTTTATTACTATCAAAACCTAAGGAATTCAACACTCAAGACAGTTTAGCAAGAGAGCAAGCTCTCAAGCAGTCAAGGCCGCAGACTCTCATCCATCGTCCTCACTACTTTCTGAGATGGCTAAGATGAAGGAGATGATGAGGCATTTCATGGTGAAAGGCAACCAGCAGCAAGTCAAGGTATGTGGCATCTGCTATGACACGATGCACCCTACTGATGCGTGTCCAACACTACAAGAGCCTACCGCTGCAGTGAATGCTATAGGAGGTTTTGTTTCGTAGAGGCCAAGATATGACCCGTACTCCAACACCTACAATCCAGGATGGACAGATCACCCTAATTTGAGGTACGAGAACCAGTAGAATCCTCCTCAGGGCCGTGATGACTAGGATTTCCACCCGAGGCCACAACAGTTTCCACCACGCCAACAGCAATAGCAGCCTGGAGGTCAACAACAACAATTAAGACCGCAATACGAGCCTAGACCTCAAGGCCAAAGTTCCAGTTCATCTATGTCTGTTGATGACCAGATCAAGTCTCTTGCGCAGAGCATGACCGGTATTACTCAGACGGTGTCCACCATGCAGAACAACATGATACAATTTCAGCATGAGACCAAGTCCAGTATTCAAAACTTAGAGAAGCAGGTTGGACAAATCTCTCTAGTAGTGAGCAAACTGGAGGCTAGGGATGCGCGTACAGACGGAATTGAATCCAGTGTAGAACGTCAGTGCGATGACGCTAAGGAGTAGAATGCAATTGAAGGAAGTGACGGAGGCTGCAGAGGAGAAACCGCGACCGCGGGTTGAAAACCGCGACTGCGGTTTGGTGCCAGAAATCTCTCGATCTGCAGCATGAAGAAAACTCGGAGAAGGAACAACGTGAAGAATCGCGACTGTGGAAAATAAACCGCGACCGCGGTTTGGGCACTGAAGAAGAGGAAAATATAGGAAGACAATAGAACGAAAACCGCGACCACGGGCCCCAAACCACGCCCGCGGTTGTGCCTCAGACGCAGAAGATGACTACGTTCGCCCATATTTCCCTCCACTCAGTGCATACAACCCCGTTGTGCCATTTCTCGAGGCATTGAAGGACACCAGAAGGCCGGAGAACGACAAGGAGATCTTCGAGACCTTCAGTAACTGCGAGGTAAACATTTCGTTGATCACGCTGGTTAAGAGCATTCCTCGATATGTGAAATTTTTGAAGGAATTATGCAAGATTAAGAAGAAGAAAAAAGAGAAAACGAAGAAGAAGGTCCAGGTGAATGAGAATGTATCCGCTATGCTGCAAAAGCGGATGCCCAAGAAATGTAGCGACCCTAGCATGTTTAGCATTCCTTGCACGATAGGTGACACCACGTTCGATAAAGCCATGCTGGATTTGGGTGCATCTATAAATGTGTTACCTCTCTCGCTGTATGAATTCTTGAGGCTTGGACCATTGCATAAGACAGGGACGGTGATTCAATTAGAGGATATGTCTAATGTGTATCCCAAAGAAGGCGTGCAGGATGTTCTGGTAGAGGTCGATAAGCTGATTTTCCCTGCTGACTTCTTTGTGATGGATACGGGACAAGACAAGCATGCAACCCCTGTGATGTTGGGTAAGCCGTTTCTGAAAACGGCAAACACAAAAATTGGTGTGAGTAGTGGTTCACTCACCATGGAGTTTGATGGGTTGAAGGTCGAATACAACATTGATGATCCAAAGAGACACCCTCTTGATTTTGATCCCAAGTGTTCGGTTGATGTGAGCAACCCAAGTTGATCCGAAGGGCACCATGTCGAGCCACGACACTAACCAAGGTGCTTCTCGGGAGGCAACCCGAGGTATGAATGTTTGTTTCCTTTTTTTTCTCTTTGTATTTTTGTTTTGCGTTTTCGTTCGTTTTCGACTAACCTGCAGGCGAGGAGGACCACGAGAGAAGAAACCGCGATCGCGGCCTCAAAGCCGCGGCCGCAGCCCCCACCTAAGACGTCGGCATTTATTTTCAGCCAAAAAAAAAATGAAAAAGCCCACTACACGATTGCACTAGGACTCCAAATTTGTGTTCATAAAAGGCTCGTGCAACCCCGTTTCTTTGATGTGCCACTTCACCTTACAGTGGATCTATTTGGTTGCATGAGGAGTTTGCTTGAGTAGGACCGCCATCACACCAGAGACTTGTGTTTCAATGATTTCCGCCAGCACTGACGTCCAAGTCCAGGCGAAACAATGGAAATTAGTTCTTCATAGTCTTCTAAAACGCCGTTATCAAAAAGATGCTAGAATGAAAGATGATAAAACCTAAAGGAAACTTAACCTATTTAACCTAAAGAGAGTCTTCTAAAAATAACAATACTCGGAAATTATAAAAATGCAATAAAATAAATAAAATTAAATAAAACAAAGATCTCGGACGAAATTCCAAAACGCGCCGCGTATGGATCCGCAACCGCGGTTTTGTCGTGTCTTGCTCCGCTGCTACTGTCGTCAATCCGCGATCGCAGAATTATGCTCGCGCCCGCGGTTTTCTCTGTTGCGACTCCATATACTCTTCCGCGCTCGCGGTCTTCACTCGGTGGCTTCATACTCCTAATGCTTTATTACTTCACCAAAATCCTCCATTAAGCCACTTCTTCGTTACAATTCCATTCTCATAAATTGTCTCCTAAACCCACAGAAATGGTACCTAATAATCCAGTAACAACTCCTAGTTACGCAGTACAAAGTAGAGCGTATCAAATTCCCCCATGCTTAAACCTTGCTCGTCCTCGAGTAAGCTAATAGAAACCTACTCCTCTAATGAAATATCCAAGGTCTCAGGAAGCACAGCAAAACTATACACTAAGAGATGTACCTACTTATGAATCTCCAGGGTACCAACACAACAACACAACACACAAGCTTTAAGGAAAACATAGTACTTCCCCTAAGCTTAACCCGAACATCATAGAGTGAATGTGACCATCTAATCCTAGCTCCAGTCTATCTTCTTATAACTCCCAAAGTGACCTACCCGAATCCTCCTTATGACTCCACCACTTATGTCGCCACGCTAGAATGAATGAATCCTAATAATCACTCATCTTCACTCATTTTTCCTAGGCACCCTTTCGGGTTTTCACCTAGCCACTCATTTCATTTTTCAAAGGTGAGCTCACCAGTCCTCACATCGCTCTTCAGCCTCTTTTTACCCCAGCCTAATGTTGGTCTGGGCCACCTGCTTATTGCCTAAGTAGCCTTTTCAGGTTTCCAACTTAGCCCATGATTTTTTTGTATTATTTTTTTTTTTCATAATAAAAACAGTAGTACAAACGACCAGCAAGTATAACTCTCTCCCGCATGCTTAAATATTACATTGTCCTCAATGTAATGAAAGAAGAAAAATGAAACTCTGGGGGGGAAGAAAGATACCCACTAGCGATGTCGAGGTGGTCTGCGTCTCGGCTGTCGTGGCTGGCGTGGCGGTGGAAAGTCATGGAATCAAGAGTCTCTGGTGCAATGGCGAGGGCAATGAAATTAAGCCCATTGGTTGTTGATAACATCCATTTTATACATATTTTAGGAGTCTAGTTGCATATTAGAATAGTTCATTTGCATGCATATTTTATATCTTTTATTGTTAATTTTGCATTATTTTGTATTCGGAGTCTACACTCGTATTTTTTATTATTTCAGGCATTTTTGGTCTAATTTAAGGGATGATAGAAGACTATTTTCGGAGGCTAAAATATAAACGAAACAAGTGTTGGTCCAAAGCCCAAACCCAAAATGAAAGCAGTGGGCCAGATTTGAATCTGCAAACAAGTGATGGGCTGCTGCACGGGAATGGTAACAAGCGGCTGATATTCTTGAATTAATTGGGATGTTGGGTGAGATGAGCCCAATGGATTTTGGGCTAATGTGACGGTTGGCACGTGAAGACAGATATGTTGGTTGAGGAGTTTGACTTTTCAAAGGGGGAGATTAATTTAGTTCGATTAGGTTTTATGTGAGTTTTGGGGGGTTTACGGAGTTTGGATTGAGCTTTGTTCTACCGCTCCGTACAGGGACAACTTTCCAAGAGGGAGTTTGAACCCTAGCTTGATTCGAAGATTGGTATTATCGTTCTAGTCTTTTGTCAATTTGGATTATTTTGTTATTGAGATTCAATTTTATCTCCAGTGTTTATTGCATAATCCATATATGTTGATGACTAGTTTAAATCTATTGATGTCTTCGATCATGCTTGGCTAAATTTCTAGTTCTAAGGTTGGGGTGATCCCGACGATGCGTATGTATTTAGAATTACTTCTTTGCATGAATTGAAATAGTATTTGATTCAATCCTAGATGCTTTATGCCCATAGTAACTTATGCGAAATGGATCCTATTGGGATTTGAGACTGAAAGGTGATAACTTTAATAGGTAGTCAGGTAGGGTTTGAGACTGAGAGGTGATAACTTCTACTAGAATCCTAGGAATTGAACCTGAGTGTTATTTGTGCGACAGCAACTTAATTACTCTTGAGGATTAATAGACTATCGTAGATGTTCTAGGTTTAAGTTGGATTAGCTTTGCGCGACAACGAATGTTATTTCAGTTTATCCCTAGACTCTAAGTGCGTTAAAGGGTTTGGATGAGATTAGCTTTGCGCGACAGCGATTGTTAGTTTAGTCCAGGCACGTTTACTATCGTCTGAAAGGAGTTAGTAGATTACCTTAGATAGCCTACCTTCAAATAATTTGGACTAGATTCATGTGAAGTGTGATTTTATTTATTGTTGCATCGTTGCGGTGATCCTTAACCTTAGACACATTTATCCCATTGATTTTATCCTGTTTTATTTGTTTTTATTTGTTAGCTTAGTTATAGTTTTCTCCAGTTTCATATCTTTCCGGCCTAGTTCACTGGTAGTGTTTCAATTAATATTACATTGGTCTCCGTGGGATCGACACTTGACTACTACAACTGATCCCGTACACTTGCGGGTAGGTCCTAGCCACATCAAGTTTTTGGCGCTGTTGCCACGGACCAATTTGTTAATATTAGTTGTCACCTCTATTAGTGAGTCTAGGTCATTATTTTTGCTTCGATTTTTTTTCCTTTTCTTTTCAGGATATTCAGAAAGAGTCGAATAAATGGATCCAGGTAGGTATGAGGTAAATTCCTATCAATTTCCATCATCTAAGCCTTATACAAGTACTCAGATGTATGCTTTTGTAAATTCTAATTTGGGTTATGGCCAAAACCCAATGACTTTTAACCTCTTCTGTGAGTTTTGTGGAGCTGAAGGTCGTGATAAAGCATATTGCCACACCAATTGGATGGCACAATCACACATACCGCTCCAGGCTGAGACTTATCCGTCCATGCAAGACAGTAAGCTTGATGACTTCATTATACGACATGATAGGGAAGTCGAGAAAGTTCTTACTATTCTTATAGCTATGCAGGATGATGTGTTTAAACCCCTATTAACCCAGTTTTATTCAGTTTCAGGTTTGATGGACTCTTTGAAGACTCAAGTAGATGATTTAACCACAGAAAATCAGATGTTAAAAGATCAAATTGCTGCGTTGGTTATCTCAAATTTGGCTACAGAGCCACCTGAAGTGTACTACTTTGAGCAATGCACTTCTATCATGATTAAGGTTAAGAAGCAGTGGGATGAGCCACAATTTGATAGGAAGGAATTTACCCAAGAGACCAAGGAGGACCCAATGCTTGATGAGCTTAAGGTGTTACAAAGCTCTACCCCGACCTCTAGCATCATTACCTGCTGTAAGGTGCAAGAAAAGCTTCCTGATATATTGCCTGATGTAGCTATGTCATCACACGCTGCATTGGAAATTCAGAACCCAAGGGTGGAAGCCAATTTAGAATTTGATGTTCGGAGTAGATGGAAGAAGAGAAAAAGACACTCTACTGGTCATGCTCCAATTGAATTCAAGCAAGGGGATCATGTGATTCTCTATCATCACAAATCGAGCATGTTTCTGGGAAGTAAGAGTACAAGATGGTCCGGTCCATACTACCTGAACCGAGTTCTACAAAATGATTTTGTGGAGCTATGGCATAAGAACTTGGGGTACTTTAGAGTGAGAAAAATTTGGTTGAAGCCTTACATAGAGCCTGATCCGATCAAGTTGGGTATCACCGACCCGCCTGATCCGAGTACATGACATTGGTGAAGGTAAGGCTAATGACCTTAAACAAGCGGTGGATGGGAGGCAACCTATCAGGTATGTTTTATTTCTCTTCTTTTTATCTTAAAAAAAAAGGGAAGCTACAGCAAACTCGGGGAACTCGGTCGAGTTTTCGACCGAGCTGTCCCGACAGACCGAAACGCGGCCCAGAACTCGACTGAGTATTTGGTCGAGACAAGAACACGGCCTAGAACTCGACCGAGTTCTGGACCGAGTTCTGGGTCCAGATCGTAACACGGGCAAGAACTCAATCGAGTTCCTGCCCGAGTTTTAGTCTGCTGTTTATAAAAAAAATAAAAAATCTTCCTCTTTCTCTATTTGCTTTTCCCTTCCTTGTTTCTTTTCCAAATCCCTTGTCGTCGTTCCCTGCCTCACCATCTCTCCCTCATCTCTCACCCTCATCGGCGACCACCACCCAGTCTTGACGTCGCAGCCTTCACCCGCCCTAGTCCGATTGCCCCCCATCCCCACGAGCCCAGATCAGTGCCCTGACCTGCTCGCAAGCCACCGCACCCACCCACACCACCGCTCTTCCTCTTCCTGAGCCCATACCACCGGCGACCACCATCCTCCGGTCCGACTCCACCCACCTCGAGCCTCACCGTGTGTCCGTGTTGTTGTCGTTGCACCACGTCTCCTCTTCTCGCACCAGCCCCAACCCGCTTCTACTGTCCTACTCGATTGCAACCGCCAGATTCGAGCCCAACAACTCCCAACCGTGCCACACTGGTGAGTCTGGTACAATTCGGCCTTGCTTTTAACTTTAAATATTTTGGGCTGATTTAGAGTACTCTTCTTTGCTGACTCACTTTGCATCATGATTATGTTTATCGGCTGATTCTATGCTTATTTAATTTGATGATGCTATGCGGTTTGTTGTGATTGTTGCTACTTGCAATTATTTGGTAATTCGGTGACCATTGCACTAAGTTAATTTTTTGGTAATGGTAGTTGAAAGTTGACATGAATGGGGATAGTGCTGAGAATTGATTTTGCTTATATAATGATGGATTTGTTGGGATTGTTCTATGGTGAATTAGTGATGATTAACAAGTCTTTTGTAGGCATTGGATATATTCTTGAAATTGTGCTTAGGCTCATTGTGGGCTGATTATGAGATTAATATATGCTTGAGCAAGTTTTAAACTCTTTTATGCCTACTCGCCTACTAGTATGTCTTGTCATTGGGGTTTGTTTTGTGTTTGTTGTGTACAGTGCCAATTACAGAGGGATGTTGCTGGAATTTGTGTGCACTTGTCCTAATTTTACCAACCGCTGGGTTCTATCCGAAGATGCCTGACTGTCTGACAATTTGGTGAGTTTCTTTTCCTCTTTCTTTTATTTTTACATTGGGGACAATGTAGGATTTAAGCTTGGAGGATGGATAATTTCATGGTGTAGTTCCGTTTGCATTTAGTGTTTTAGTGTCATTTTTTTCGTTTTTCATAACATTTCATGCATCATGCATTGCATTTTAGGTGTTTGATATGATTTCCAGGCTTTGCTTTGTTTGTTTGTCTTGTGAAATTCCCCTTGATTTATTTTGATTGTTGATATTCTAATTAATTTTAAGCATGTTGATGAGAATTTTTATATTTACTAATGTTTGAATTGAAGTATGTATATAGTCATTTATTGAGACTAGTTAGGACTGAAATTCTAGACAAAATACCCATGAGTTTCTAAGCCTTAGGACTCCACATAATCGAGTCCTCTTTTTCTTTTCGTGTGTGTGATTCTCACTTTGATTGCTTTATCTCTAGAACTTGCATTTAGAACTTATTTTGAGACCACGTTTATGACTCTTGTGCATGATATAAAAATGATTGAGGCATTGTTTTTATTAGCCTATATTTCCCTTTACCACCCTTATATATTATTTCTCTGCTTGAAGCCCGTTGAGCCTAATTAGCCTATTTCCTTGGAAGCTCCACAAAAACATTCCGAACCTAATGATTAGCCTTTTACCCATCCGGGAGTTAGGATTATTTATTTGTTTGTTTTTATGGTTGCAAGCCAAGCTTGGGGGAGTTATTTATATGGTGTGTTATTGTTGTAAGTGTTTTGGCTTTTGAAAAAAAAAAGATAGAAAAAAAAAAGAAAAAAAAAGGAAAAAAAAAGAGAAAAAAAGCCAAGAATAAAAGGGTGTTTAGTTGAAAAGAATGGTACGTGAAATCCTGTAAGTTTGGTGTTGTCTTGGTTAGTTCCTCTTTTTCGGATTTAGCACCACATGGCCAAATTGTATTCCTACCTTTCTTTTTACCTGGCCCCATTACAACTTGATAAAAGTCCTCTTGATTTATGTCATGTACAAGGTCTCTAGTGGTGGAGATTTAAGACACTGATGCAAGCTTATGGTAGATAGGTTTTCAAAGTTGAGACTTGAGCGAAAACACTTACCCTAAACACATGAGCGAGAGTGATTCTATTTCTTTTTCCTAAGTGAGATCTAGGGTGGATGTTCTACTTAGTCTCTTTAATGATTATTTGCATGTCTTTGATGATTACATTGTTAAATATTTAAGTTTTCATGGACTTGGTTGGATATTAATTAGGTAGAAACAACCTTTGTATTTCTTGTGGAAATTTTGAACTACGTTCTTGCTTGAGGACAAGCAAGGTTTAAGCTTGGGGGATTTCATAACATCCATTTTATATATATTTTAGGAGTCTAGTTGTATATTAGAATAGTTCATTTGCATGCATATTTTATATCTTTTATTGTTAATTTTGCATTATTTTGTATTCGGAGTCTACACTCGTATTTTTTATTATTTCAGGCATTTTTGGTCTAATTTAAGGGATGATAGAAGACTATTTTCGGAGGCTAAAATATAAACGAAACAAGTGTTGGTCCAAAGCCCAAACCCAAAATGCAAGAAGTGGGCCGGATTTGAATCTGTAAACAAGTGATGGGCTGCTGCACGGGAATGGTAACAAGCGGCTGATATTCTTGAATTAATTGGGATGTTGGGTGAGATGAGCCCAATGGATTTTGGGCTAATGTGACGGTTGGCACGTGAAGACAGATATGTTGGTTGAGGAGTTTGACTTTTCAAAGGGGGAGATTAATTTAGTTCGATTAGGTTTTATGTGAGTTTTGGGGGGTTTACGGAGTTAGGATTGAGCTTTGTTCTACCGCTCCGTACAGGGACAACTTTCCAAGAGGGAGTTTGAACCCTAGCTTGATTCGAAGATTGGTATTATCGTTCTAGTCTTTTGTCAATTTGGATTATTTTGTTATTGAGATTCAATTTTATCTCCAGTGTTTATTGCATAATCCATATATGTTGATGACTAGTTTAAATCTTTTGATGTCTTCTATCATGCTTGGCTAAATTCCTAGTTCTAAGGTTGGGGTGATCCCGACGATGCGTATGTATTTAGAATTACTTATTTGCCTGAATTGAAATAGTATTTGATTCAATCCTAGATGCTTTATGCCAATAGTAACTTATGCGAAATGGATCCTATTGGGATTTGAGACTGAAAGATGATAACTTTAATAGGTAGTCAGGTAGGGTTTGAGACTGAGAGGTGATAACTTCTACTAGAATCCTAGGAATTGAACCTGAGTGTTATTTGTGCGACAGCAACTTAATTACTCTTGAGGATTAATAGACTATCGTAGATGTTCTAGGTTTGAGTTGGATTAGCGGAGCGCGACAATGAATGTTATTTCAGTTTATCCCTAGACTCTAAGTGCATTAAAGGGTTTGGATGAGATTAGCTCTGCACGACAGCGATTGTTAGTTTAGTCCAGGCACGTTTACTATCGTCTGAAAGGAGTTAGTAGATTACCTTAGATAGCCTACCTTCAAATAATTTGGACTAGATTCAGGTGAAGTGTGATTTTATTTATTGTTGCATCGTTGCGGTGATCCTTAACCTTAGACACATTTATTCCATTGATTTTATCCTGTTTTATTTGTTTTTATTTGTTAGCTTAGTTATAGTTTTCTCCAGTTTCATATCTTTCCGGCCTAGTTCAGTGGTAGCGTTTCAATTAATATTACATTGGTCTCTGTGGGATCGACACTTGACTACTACAACTGATCCCGTACACTTGCGGGTACGTTTTAGCCACATCAGTTTTCGGTCCCCTAGATGCCTCCCACCTGTGTGAACCAAAGGCGTCCCAATGCTTGATGTAAAAGCATTGCACCAGTGACTGATCTTGGAGCATCCGCACTTCCTCATCAAGCTCAGCTATTCACTCCCCATACTGTCTTCCGGGGTCTGCAGGAGCACCCGATGTGCCTGCTGCACTGTGTTGTCTATCAGCAAAAAATGCATAATCAATGAAAGCATTATCAACCAGCATATCTGCAAAATCCTCTTGATGCTCCTCCTCATCAGCTAAAGCATGGCGTTCTATCATCTCAGTAGCGAAATAAAGCTGGGCAGCGGGGCCGCGATCGCAGTTTTCACCCGCGCCCACGGTTTTTTTTTTGTTTTTTTTTTCGATCTTTTTTTTATTTTTGTTTTTCGAGAAGTGGACTTATAGTGGTCAAACCGCGGTCGCGTTTTCGCGTCTGTTGTAAGGCGACTCCGTCTTCGAACTCCACCTGCGTTTTAGTCTAAAACGAAACAACAGTAATCAAAACTTGAAAAGAAAAGACATGAAAAGAATTACATACCTCGGGTTGCCTCCCGCGCAGCGCCTTGGTTAATGTCGTGGCTCGACATAGTGCCATTCAGATCAACTTGGGTTACTCACATCAACCGCACACTTAGGATCAAAATCAGGAGGATGTCTCTTCGCATCATCAATGTTGTATTCGACCCTCAACCCATCAAATTCCATAGTGAGTGAACCACTACTCACATCAATTTTTGTGTTTGCCATTTTCAGAAATAGTCTACCCAACATCACATGGGTTGCATGCTTATCATGTCCCATATCCATCACAAAGAAGTCAGCAGGAAAAATCAGATTATCAACCTTTACCATAACATCCTTAACTACACCCTTTGGATATACATTAGACATATCAGCTAATTGAATCACTGTTCCAGTTTTATGCAATGGTCCAAGCCCCAAATATTCATATAGAGAGTAAGGCAACACATTAATAGATGCACCTAAATCTAGCATGGCTTTATCAAACTTGGTGTCACCTATCGTACAAGGAATGCTAAACATGTCAGGGTCGCTACACTTCTTAGGCATTCGCTTCTGAAGCATAGCGGACACATTTTCACTTACCTGAATGATCTTCTTTACCTTCAACTTCTGATTCCTCTTGAGCGTACATAGTGCCTTAAGAAATTTAGCATTACAAGGAACACTTTTAATCAATTTTATCAAAGGAATGTTTACCTCACAGTTACTGAAGGTCTCGAAGATCTCCTTGTCGTTCTCTGGCCTTCTAGTGTCCTTCAACGCCTCACGGAATTGCACAACGGGCTTATACAAACTGAATAGAGGGAAATCCGGGCGAACGTAGTCGTCTTGGACGTCAACAGCAAAACCACGGGCGCGGTTTGATTTCCGCGGGTGCGGTTCTGCGTCTGGAAAATCTGAACCATCTAGTTGCAAACCGCGGTCGCGGAAAATTTTCCGTGGTCGTGGATTTTGACGCTGTTCATCCTCCGAAATTTCTTCTTTTTGCAGTTCCTCTGTAAGCAAACCGCGGTCGCGGTTTTGGACCCGCGGTGGCGGTTCTTTGTCTACAGCTTTCGACAATTCATCTAGATGCATTTCACTTCTCAGCATAATGGCACTCACATTCTCTCTCAGATTCAACTCCGTTTGTGACGAGAGTTTACGCGCATCCCTAGCCTCCAGTTTGCTCACTGCCAGAGAGATCTGCCCCACCTGATTGTCCAAGTTTTGAATGCTAGACTTGGTCTCGTGCTGAAATTGCACTATATTGCTCTGCATTGTAGACACAGTTTGAGTTATGGTGGTCATGCTCTGAGCAAGAGATTTAATCATGTCGTCAGTAGACATTGATGAACTCGGACTCTACCCCTGAGGCCTAGGATCATATGGTGCTCAAAATTGTTGTTGTGGACCTCCAGGCTGCTGAAATTGCTGCTGCCGCTGCAGAAACTATTGTAGCCTCGGATGGAACTCTTGGTTGTCATGGCCTTGGGGAGGGTCATGTTGATTCCCTATCTCAGATTGTGGTGATCTCTCCACCCTGGATTGTAAGTATTGGAGTACGGGTCATATCTTGGCCTCTGTGGACCAAAACCTCCTAGAGCATTCACTTCAGCGGTAGGCTCTTGAAGTGTTGGACATACATCAGTAGGGTGCATCGTATCATAGCGTATGCCACAGGCCTTGACTTGCTGCTGGTTTCCTTTCACCATGAAACGCCTCATCATCTCCTTCCACTCATTCACGTCAGATTGCAGTGAAGATGATGGATGAGAATCTGCGGCCTTTACTACTTGAAAGCTCGCTCTCCTGCTAAACTGTCTTGAGCCCTCATATAGCTCAAAGAACATCTCGAATGCTGCAACCGACGTCTTGTTGAGAATGTTACCACAACAGGTTGCGTTCACCATTCTACGCTCATCATCAAGAAGTCCACCATACAGATATAGAATGAGGTCTTGGTAAGAATAACCGTGGTATGGACAGCTGGATATCAGTCTCTTGAATCTCTCATAGTACTCGTACAACGTCTTAGTGGCTTGTTGTTCATTGTTGCTAATGTTCCTCTTCAAGCTATTGAGTTTCGTTGTAGGGAAGTACTTCTCCAAGAAGGCTTTCTTCATCTTTTCCCAAGTATCTATGCTTCCTGGAGCCAAATAGTAGAACCAATCATTGGCCGCGTCCTTTAGAAAGAAAGGAAAGGCCCTCAGCTTGATTTGGTCCTCAGTGATGTTCCTCGGTTTCATGCTGTTGTAGACAGCGTGAAATTCAGAAAGATGCTTGTTGGGGTCCTCTCCACTCATCCCATGGAAGTGGGGTAGTAAATGAATCAACCCAGATTTTAGCTCAAAATTCACGCCATCAACCAACTCTAGAAATTGCACAGCAAGCGGTTGCTGCTCTAAATTCGGTGCAGTCAACTGCCTCAAAGTCTGTTCCGCGTCAGCCATCTTGAGTTGCTCACGAACTTCTCTGCGGTTCCTGGAAAGTGTTCGCTCAATTTCTAGATCAAGATCTAAAGTAGGAGAGTCAGTAGCACGGGTGTGGACCATAAGATAGGTCCACACAACAATTGATAAACAAACAAACAAACAAAGAGATAGAAAGTTGAATTCCCCGGCAACGGCGCCAAATTTGATGAGGCTAAAGTCGTTATGCCTATCAAAGAATTCCTAAAAACCTAACCAAGTATAGAAGACAAGTAAGGGTCGAACCCAAGGGAATCAAAGGATCTATCTCTATATAAGAAAGCAAGTTACCAACTAGGAACTAAAGGGGGGATTGTTGGTTGATTTCTATAACTAATTAATTAAAGCAGGAATTGACTAAGATTGTTGTAAATATGATTGTGAGGGTATTTCACCTAACAAATATCCACACTTCAGTATGATAGGTTGATCATTGATTATCTCAAGTTCATTCAATCCTATAGTTGTTCCTATTCCGATCTTATGTATATTAACAGGTCAACCAGCCTTGAAAATACTAACTAGTAAAAAATCAAGATTCAATTCAACAGCAGCAGTAAGCATAGGAATTAAGCAGGATGTATGCAACACTTAACAACCAGTCAGTATTCAACATGCAATCAATTCTCTTCACAATAAACATTCACGACCAATTCCTGTAAATTATGGTTGCTACTCTAGATAAGGAATTTCAACTAGAAATAACCAAATCCTAGCAATAGAAAATTACTAACATCAACTAGTTGCGTAGGCTAGCGAAATCATCAAGATTCAATAAAGAAAAGTTCAAAGAGAATTAATACAACTCAAAGGAAATAGAACAAGATTTAAACCTCACAACCAAATCAACTGAAGGCTTCAATCGTTAGGCAAAACAATGGAAATTAGTTCTTCATAGTCTTCTAAAACGCCGTTATCAAAAAGATGCTAGAATGAAAGATGATAAAACCTAAAGGGAACTTAACCTATTTAACCTAAAGAGAGTCTCCTAAAAATAACAATACTCAGAAATTATAAAAAGGAAATAAAATAAATAAAATAAAATAAAACAAAGATCTCAGACGAAATTCCAAAACGTGCCGCGTATGGATCTGCGACCGCGGTTTTGTCGTGTCTTGCTCCACTGCTACTGTCGTCAATCCGTGCCTGCGGAATTATTTTTGCACCCGCGGTTTTCTCTGCTGCGACTCCATCTGCTCTTCCGCGCCCGCGACCTTCACTCGGTGGCTTCGTACTCCTAATGCTTCATTACTTCACCAAAATCCTCCATTAAGCCACTTCTTCTCTACAATTCCATTCTCATAAATTGTCTCCTAAACCCACACAAATGGTACCTAATAATCCAGTAACAACTCCTACTTATGCACTACAAAGTAGAGCGTATCAATGGTCTTCCAAAAATAGCTCACAAACTTCACATCCCTATCACTCACAATAGTATGTGGGATCCCATGAAGCTTAACCACATGCTCAAAAAATAAGGTAGCTATGTCCGAAGCATTGTTGGTCATCCTACAAGGGATAATGTGGGCCATGTTGGAGAACTTATGAACAACCACAATGATCGAGTCTATCCCCTTTTTAGAAGTAGGCAACCCCATCACAAAATACATAGAAAGAGCAAGTACTTACGAGAAAATCCTTAAACCATAGCATAAAGTAAAGAGCAAGTACTTGCGAGAAAGGGTGTCGGCTACCACATTTTCCTTACCTTTCACATGCTTCGCCACATACGGGAAGGTCTCCATGAACTCCACCCACTTAACATGGCGTCGACCAAGAGTGGCTTGGCCCATGAGATATGCAAGTGCTTCATGATCCGAGTGGATCACGAACTCCTTGGGCCACAGATAATGCTGCCAAGTCTTCAACACCGGAATGAGAGCATGAAGCTCCTTTTCGTACGTGGTGTAGTTGAGGGTAGCGCCGCTGAGCTTCTTGCTAAAGTAAGCGATTGGGTGCCGTTCTTGCAGCAGGATGCCGCCAATGCCAAGGTTGGAGGTGTCACACTCCACCTCGAAGGTCTTGGTGAAGCCAATAAGCTGAGGAGAGGGGCGTTGTAATGCTTGTATTTTAAAGACTAGAAGGCATTCTCATGAGTGTCTCTCTAACAATGGTGGCGGCCTTCTTGGTGAGCTCATGTAGTGAGGCGGCAATAGTGCTGAAGTCGCGCACAAACCGCATGTAGAAGCCAGTAAAATCGAGACACGTAGTGGGGGTCATGGGGAACAGCCACTCCTTGATGGCGTAGACCTTTTCCTCATCCACGCATAGGCCATCCTTAGATACACCAAACTCTAGGAAAATAGTTGTGTCGGAGCATAATCGACACTTTGCTAGATTAGCATATAATTGCTCTTTCCTAAGGCACTCTAAAACCTGTCTAAGGTGGTCTACATGGTCCTCTAAGCTATGGTATACACCAAAATGTCATCAAAATATACAACAATAAATTTCCCAAAAAATTGTCTCAAAACATGATTCATGAGACGAATGAATGTGCTCGGGGCGAGGTGAGCCTGAAAAAGCATGACAAGCCACTCGTAGAGGCCATACTTCGTCTTGAACACCGTTTTCCATTCATTACTCTCCTTCATATGAATGTGATGGTAGCCACTCTTGAGATCGATCTTCCAAAAGAGCAAGGCACCATGTAGTTCGTCCAACATGTCATCCATGCGAGGGATGTGATGGAGGTATTTCTCGGTAATTTGGTTGATAGCACGGCAATCGACACACATGCTCCATGTTCCATTCTTCTGGGGCACCAGAATCACCGATACAACACATGGGCTCAAAATCTCGCACACATAGCCCTTGTCTATCAAATCATGGACTTGGCGTTTGAGCTCCTTTGTCTCCTTAGGGCTGGTGCGGTAGGCGGCCCGATTAGGCTGGGAAGAACCAGGCACAAGATCACTTTGGTGCTCAATGCCTCACAATGGAGGAAAATCCTCTAGCAAGTCCTCCGACATGAAATCATGAAATTCCTACAATAAGGAAGACACAATAGGGGATAAATCAACTAGATTCTTAGCAATTAAAATACATGTGTGAGGAACCAACAAAAAGGAAGCAAGTCGTCCCTGAAGATTGGGGGTGAGGTCCCTCTGGCATGCCAGGTACAATTTGTTCTCACATCGGACTTGGATGGAAGGCATGGCATCGTTGTCGTGCTCACTGAATCGGGCGCCTGGTCGCAATACCAATTGATGTGATTTGAGTCCTCGGATAAGTCCTATATCACCTTCGGAATGGATCGTGGTCAATCAAGCCGTCAATTTCTCCGGATCTACTCGACGATCTCAATTTCGATGGCTCCCAACGGGATGGCAGCCAAGGGTACTCAAGGAATTTTATGTGAATGAGGTTCTCGAAAGCACGAACAAGAATACCGGGATGAACTCGCCAAGGGAAATGATCTAACGTGATGGATTAAACAACGGAGGCAATGTGATGCTTCAGATTGAACAAGAGTACAAAAGGGGTGACGCATATGGTTTATAAGGAAAAAACTCTCTACTTCAACAAACTCAAGCTCAACGTAAGGAAGAACACGACAAGTCTTGGCTTATGTAGCCAAGGCATTCGACCATGGGCCTAAACACACCAATGGGCTAGTGCACTTAACACAAGACACACACACGCCCAAAAATAGAAACTACTAAAAATAGCAAAAAAACCTCAAAATGAAAAGTCTTAAAATATCCGAGAAAGAATTCTCAAAATGGAAATAACATGCAATCGTAGGCTCGCGGAGAGGGCGCTGTGAAACGCGACGCTGGGTGCACCCCAAGACATGGAGAGCCTAGCACTGGGGCGCCATACTGCTAAGGGAACACTGGGGGGCGTGCGCTGGGAGAGGTGTTGGGGCGCCCTCCTCGATGGTGGCCAATGTCACAAGGTTTGACGTCGACGCTTGGATATTGTCGATGCATTCTAGTGCTCTTGTGACAATGGACTGAGTGGCTCAAGCAATGGCACGAGCGCGAGCCTTAGTGATGGGGTCATTGCTCCTCAAGCATATCATCTCATCTTCGTCCTTCGCCGTTAAGAATTGGAGGCCATCATCGATCCACATCAGAATTAGGACAGAGGTTGTTTGGCATCACATAATCACCTAGCGTCTTTGTGGCCACCTGAAGCTGTCGAGCATTATCATTCTCTTGTCTGTTGTCAACCATTGCTTGCTCTCTGGCTTCGCATTGTTGCCTTCTTCTCAAGTAAAAAGAGCGCTCGAGCTTCGGATCGTAGTCGTTGAGATTACCAGCGTTCAGAACTTTTCACATCAAAAGAAAACAACCATGAAACCAAAGACACAGAAAACAAAATCAGAAATAAAACAAAGACTTAGTCGAATCAGTTGTAAGAAAACAACCGATACTACCAATAGTCCCCGACAACATCGCAAAAATTTTGATATGATCAAAACCTACCCATAAGCGTATGAGATTAGTTGTAGTTTTTTCAAGTATCATTCCCACGAGGATTATATAGTGTCAATTGTCACTAGAAGTTATAAGCAAAGCCATAAAGAGTAAGTTTTGTTGAACTAAACAAAATATGCTAAATATGTTTGTAATTAAGTGGAGAAATGATTCTAGGACCACGGATCTCCACGACAATGTTTTGGTAAACTTACTAGATATCTATCTAAAAATTGCATGAACGTGATTGAAGGTAAGCTATTTAAAGTATCTACTAACTGATGTCAGACGATAATAGAAGTGCCTAAATTTTAACTAACAATCGTTGTCGCATAGAGCTAATTAAATTTAGACCCTTTGGTCACTTAGAATCTAGGAATAAACTGAATCAACATGTCGCGTTCCGCTAAGTCTAGTTAAACTTAGGGTTTTTTGTGATCAATTAGTATTCCACAAGAGTAATTAAGTTGTTGTCGCATAAATAACACTCAGGTTCAATTCCTACTAGTCTGATAATAATAATCTCATGTTGGTTTCATACCCTATCCAAGTTATCTATTAAGGTTATCTCTTGTCGGTCTCAAACCTAATAGAAATCAAATCAACTTTCATTAATTGGATTAAGAATATCTTGATCGAATCGAACAAAGTTTTAGGGTTCAATTCTGGCAGATATCACATTCTAGTCTACCTACAAATTGTTTGGATCATCCCAACCCTAGAAATATGGAAGTATCCACATGCTTGGATAAACAATCAAAAACATTATAAGAATAAAGGAACTCATTCAACTATATTAGAAGAAGAAAATCCTTGATCAGATTCGGGGAAACAATCTTAAATCTTGTAGAAATCTTCAAAAGAAACTCCAAAAACACTCTAGGGCTAGAACGGTGATGTCAAAGATAGAAGATGGCTCTAAAACATTCCCCTAGAAAAGTATATAAAATGCCTAAAATAAGCATTTGGCTAAAGCCCATCAAATCCGAAAAAAACACGCACGCAAGGTCCGGTACATGTTTGTGCACTTGACTGAACGGATTTTCAAATAATTGTGCGCTTAATAGAGAAACGTGCACGGTCCGTGCACTTAAGTGCACAGACTGCCGACTGGTCGTGCATCTTCATTGGGATTAGTGCATGGTCTGTGCACTCAAGTGCATGGGCTGCTTCTGACCGTGTAGTCCCGAGAATCCAGCAGTCGGCCCTGCATTTTGCCTCCTTGTCCATGTAGTCTTGGCCTTGGCCCTTCTTATCTCCTCCAATATCCACCGTATCACCTGAAAACACGAATGAAACTAGTGTAGACATCTATAAAAAAAAAACGATGCAACAACTAAAAAATGCAGGATAATAAACATTAAAAAGCCTAAACTATTGCCTAAATGCATGTCCTAAACATGTATCAAATGGATGTTATCATCGTCTTAGAGGGTGTCATCTCGACGTGTCGACTTGTTGGATTTTTCCGACCCCAACAATTGCCCAAACTATAGCCATTGATGCAAGGCGATGAACGAGATGAATTGTAAATCACCCTAGAGACAATTTTTTGGCGATGTGAGCTACTCAAGTCGTCTTGCTATGAAGACGATTGACGAATTGAAGCGATATCTTTGTTTATCATCTTGTGTCTATTTCATACGTAATGTAATATAATGTAGCACCATTTGTGTAAAAACTTTTGTCATTGGGTTGTGTGTAATGTTTAGACATAAGGCATCAATTAAGTTATTAGCTCTTACGTGTCGACTAAAGTCGTCACCCTAAAAGCGTTGACTTGGAGTCATTAGCCATGAAGCATTAACACTGTAAATACGTACTTCCTAGGTGTATGTGTTTGTATTATGTATGACCGATGTCGTTTGTACGTATGAATGTCAACGTTGTGTGTAGTGTTGTAACCCATTATGTATGGTTAGTTGTACAACTTGTAGTGTATTGGGGAGGAGTTGTATGTGGGATGATCGAGTTTTTACCTTATAGAGGTGACTCTTGTAATTGTGTATCATTTGTGTCTCGACTCTCCTTTTACCTATCGATTGTCTAATGTAAGCGTTTTCTTGTAGGGTCGTCACCCTTTTATGTATGTGAATGTCGTTTAGCGTATGTTAGAATCGATTTATTTATTTTGCATGAAAAATTTTAAAGACATAACAAATGTAAAAGTTAGATGTACAAAAATAAGAAGTTGTTTAAAAGTGATATGGATAAAACCTATACTCTCGTCGGCGATGGAGTATCTCTTTTGGGTCGTCTTTGTCATAATTTGAGATTTCTCTTTCGGCTTCGACGTCTTCTTTGAGTCGGACTTGGGCCATCACCTTGGCTTGGGCATCTATAAATGTTGTACATGGGTACATCATCAACTCCTTATTGAGGTCATTTTTTTTGTAAAGGCCTTGACAAAATTCTTCGACGGAAGTCAGGACGTCGCAATTAAAAATCTCAACCTTTTCCCGATTGAATAGGTTCAAGTAGTCTCGCAACGTTTCGTCGTGCACTTGTACTATCTGGTACAAGTCACCACACTGCTTTTCAAGATGACGACTACTAATGAACTGGAATTTGAAGATGTTGATTAGGTTGGAGAATGACCTAACAGTTCCTTTTGGCAAATTGATGAACCATGTTAGGGTGGATCCTATTAGAGTCGACCCAAACCCTTTGCACATGATGGCTTCTCCTGTTGTCTTGGGGATTAAAAATGTCATCATGTTTTTTTTTTAAATAGACACTTGGTCAACCTCTTTCTTTATGGGATGTCGGACGCGATAGATTCTAGAGATCCTTTAGTTCAAGGCATTCAACTGCTCCTAAGTTTTGCCTCGATGACATCTTCCAGGTTGTGTCGCAACACCAGGTCCGGTTGCCTCATTCGGTTGGGTCACCTCACCAAGTCGTCTATGTTAGGATGGGTCCTATCAGAGTCGACCCAAACCCCTCGCACATGATGGCCTCTCATGTCGTCTTGGGGATTGAACATGTCATTAGCTTTTGCTTGTAAATAGATATGTGGTCGTCTGGATCTCCCGAATTGTCGTAACATGACATGTTCAGAACAATGAATTTTTTTGGCATATTGACCGCAATAATGGCCTCCATGAAGGGTGACTCCTCAAAGTCGTCGTCAACCTTTTTTTTTTAATGAGACGTTGGAAACCAGGGATTCTAGCGATCATCTCATTCAAGGCATTCAATTGCTCTTGAATTTTTCATCGTTGACATCTTCAAGGTCGGGTCGCAACACCAAGTTGGGTCCCAACACCAGGTTTGACTGCCTCATTGGGTCGGGTTGCCTTACTAGGTTGTCTTTGTCGTAACGATGTCGTTTTCTACGGTTCGAGACGTCAGATTGTAACTGTGTTTTTGAAGAGTCGTTTTCTAGAGTCAGTTGTGCTTCCATGGCATCGACTTGTGCGTTTTGGGATGCCAACTCGGCGATCTAATTTTTTTGGATCTCCATCTCAGTCCTTTAGCCTCTAGTTGTGCTTTCTATAGATCTTGGGTTTTCTCAAGCATTTAATTCCTTTTGATAGCTCATCCATGGTGACTTTCCCATTTCCTTATGACATCGTAATAGAGTGGATGTATTTGGAATATGGAATAGACTAATCAGATTATTTAACAATCTGCCCCACAGTGGGCGCCAAATTATGTTGGGCAAAAAAAGCCTTTGATCTAAATTTGCTTAGTTGAGAGGAAAGACTGCGAAAGAGAACGAAGTGACTTAGATAGATATAATCAAGCAATTACAAAGGATCCATGGCTGTTTTTTTGTGAGTACATGAGAGAGATGATAGGAGAATTTCTATTAGCGTACATGTGATCGAGTACGAATGAATAGATAGATTTAAATGTAGAAGACAATGCCTATATATAGCTAATAAGTACCCTAGTAATATTCCAGAAATTCCCTTCCTTGATTCCCAAGTTGTGGGTAGATTTGTTTGTGGCAATCCCTTGAATCTCGCTAGGGTGTTAATGCTTGCTTGATTTCCGCCATTGGTTTAATGATCCATGATTCTCTGTAATTGATTTCTTTGATTCTCTTTGTGGCATAATTGATTTGATTCATTTAGATATCTAGTTGAATGACATGCAATCTCGTGATATTTTTTCCAAATATCAACTCTTCAATCGATGGTCGCCTCTTGAACCGACGGTCGCCACCCGAGCGATGTTGTCTAAGGGGGGTGTCATCTCGACGTGTCAATTAGCTGGATTTCTCTAACCCCAGTAGAACATAACTCATAAGTAAGTGTACGTGTATCAAAATTGCAGGAACTACTGAATGAGGCAAGATCATCGAGGCATATACTTAGTATAAAATTTTCAATTTCTCTAACCAAATGCTTAAAAGAACTCATGTTGTTTAAAAAGTATGCTATGTAGCTTCCCGGAATCGGGACCTTCTACATTAGAAATTCATCATACGTGTGAATCTTCTTCTACCATCTTGTCAAGAAATCAAACTGTTCAAAACATAGAGCATGCATCTTCATTTTTATGGCTCGATGATATGAGAACAAACATAAAAAATCATTTTCATGTATCAAAAGGTATATTTCCATACACACACCATGGTATTTTAGTATATCTAAATGGTTATTACAACAAAAGGAGTTTTACATCCAAAATAAAAATATAAACTCTTAGTTCACACAAGATTTAAAGTAAAATTGATTCTACATACCTCCTTGTCGGATCATTTTAAAAAACCCAAAATCTGAGGCTTTTCTTGCGGTTTTCTTCAATATTTTTCATACACCGCTTAAAGAAGCTCTCGAATAATTTATAAATAGAACCAAATAGATAAGTATGGTCAAAACGGTAATATCGATTATGTGACGGTTGGAATGAGACATGGTGGAGGAGGAACAAGAAGAGTAATAGTAAGAGATCAAAATAGAGAAATAAAAGAAATATTGGATTCCCTATAAAAACTTGTAATTAAATTTTTTTTATACCGCACCTCTCATCATTCTTTCCCAAAACACATTGCCTTGGGTAGAGCACAAAAGCTTGTTTTTTATATAAACTACGTAATGGAATGAGAGGTTAAAAGCTCTTTCCTATCTTAATTTGAATATGAGTATATAAAAGTTGCCTTAGAATAACAAAAAATTCTTCTTTCATGATTTACAAATATATGTTAGTTTTTCAAAGCTTAGCATACTCTACTCTATTTACTATTGATGGTAAAATGCACATTTAGCACCTAACGTTTGGAAAATCTATCATATTGGTCCCTAACTTATTGTTTGAACTAATAATGTCCTCAACCTACTGAAACAATACATAATTGGTCCCTCTCATCTTCAATATGTTAAACTTGTAAAATAATCTACTTTTATCTAAAAGGTTAAAGCTAAAGAGGAATTTTGAATTAAAAATTAAAGGGATAAGACATTGTGAGAAAAGTTTAATGCAAATCTAGGAGGGGGACTGTTGGGGTCGGAAAAATCCAGCAAGTCAACAGGTCGAGATGACATCCGTCGAGACGAAAAATCAAGTCGACATCTGGCAAAAATATCACGAGATTGCATGTCATTCAACAAGATATCTAAATGATCTGAATCATTAATTCCACAAAGAGAATCATGAAGCATTGAACAAAGAGAATCATGGAGCATTAAACCAAATGTGGAAATCAAGAAAGCATTAACTCCATAGCGAGACTCAAGGAATTTGCTTCCACCAAAACCATCTACAACTTGGGTAGCATGGAATGGAATATTTGGAATATTCCTATGATACTTATTAGCTATATATAGGTCTTGTCTTCTACTTATAAATGGATTTATTCATTCCTACTCGATCACATGTACACTCATAAAAATTCTCCTTTCATCTATTTCATGTACTCACACAAAAACAACCATAGATCCTTTGTATTTTCTTGATTATATGTATTGAAGACAATTCATTCTCTTTATCTATCTTTCCCCTAAAATAAGTAAAATTAGATCGAAAGACCTATTTTGTCCAAAATAATTTGGCGCCCACCATGGGGCAAGTAGTTAAATAATCCGATTGATCTATTCCTAATTCCAAACACATTCAATCCATCACCATGTGAAGAGGACATGGGCAAGTCACCATGGATGAGCTCTCAAAAGGAATCAACTCCTTGAGAAAAACCCTAGATCTAGAAAAGACACAATTGGATGCTCAAAGGATAGAGATAGAGATACAAAAAACATCAGATCGTCGTGATGGCTGCCCAAAAAGCAAAAGTCGATGCCATGGTAGTACAACTGACTGTGCAAAATGAGTCCATAAAATCGCAGATACAATCCGACGTCTCGAACTCAAGAAAATGACGTCTTCATGACAAAAACGACCGAGTTAGGTGATCCGACCTAGCACGGCGACCCGACCTGGTGTTGCGACCCAACCTGAAGAAGTCATCGAGTGAAAAATTCATGAGCAATTAAAAGCCTTAGGCAAGAGGATCGCTAGAATCCCTGACGTCCAATATCCCATGGAAAAAGAAGACCTCGACGGCTTAATGGAGTCGCCCTTCGTGGAGGCCATTGTTGTGGTCGAGATACCAAAAGAAAATCATTGTTTTGAACATGTCTTGTTATGAAGGTTCCAGATATCCAGACGACCACGTGTCTATTTACAAGCAAAAGATGATGACATGTTCAATCCCCAAGACGATGTCAGAAGCCATCATATGTAAGGGTTTTGGGCCGAGTCTGATGGGACCCTCCCTAACATGGTTCACCAATTTACCTAACAGAATTGTTGAGTCGTTCGCCGACTTAATCAACATCTTCAAAATTCAGTTCATTAGCAGCCAACGTGTTGCAAAGAAGTCAAGCGACTTGTACCAGATTGTATAAAGGCATGACAAAATGCTTTGTGACTACTTCAACCGATTCAATCGGGAAAAGGTTGGGATCCTCAATTGCGACATCCCAACTTCCATTGAAGCATTCTGTCAAGGCCTACACAAAGACAATGACCATTATACGGAGTTGATGAAGTACCCATGTACGGCCTTTGAACCTTCCAGGCCAAGGCGATTGCCCAAGTCAAATTCGATGGAACGTCAAAGCCGAAAGAGCAACTTCAGATCGAGATGATATCGATCCCAAAAAGACGGTCCATCTCCGACGGGAGCATAGGTTTCATCCATATCAATTTTAAACGACTTATTATTTATTTCATCTATCTTTTACATTTGTTTTGTCTTTGAAATATTTCTTGCAAAATAAACAAATCAATTCTGATATTTGTCAAACGACATTCACATACATAATGGGTGATGACTCTACAAGCAAACACTTACATTACAAGATCGATGGGTAGAAGGAGAGTTGAGACACAAACGATACACAATTACAAGAGTCGCCTCTATAAGGTACATACTCGATCATCCCGTATACAAATCCTCTCTAATACACTACAAGTTGTACACTAACAATACATACATAAATACATACATACATTCAAGACCGGTCATACACAATACCAATACATAAACATGCACAGTCCATATTGACAAAGTTATCACCTCATGGCTAAAACATACACACAACCAACCCAAAAAAATCTTTTATTCAAGTGATGGTATATTAACTTACATTACATTACATATGAAACAAACACAAGACGACAAACAAATACATCGCTTCAATTCGTCAATCGTCTTCATCGCAAGATGACTTGAGCAACTTACATCGCCAAGAAACGATCTCTAGAGAAATTTAAAATTCATCTCATCCATTGCCTTGCATCAATGGCTAAGATGAATTTTGACAATTGTTGGGCTCGGAAAAATCCAGCAAGTCGACAGGTCGAGACGACGGGTCAAGTCGACATCTGGTAAAAATGTCACGAGATTGAATGTCATTCAACTAAATGTCTAAATGATCCGAATCATTAATTCCATGAAGAGAATCATGGAGAATTAAACAATGGGGGAAATCAAGCAAACATTAACTCTCTAGCAAGATTCAGGGGATTTGCCTCCAACAAATCTATCCACAACTTGGGCATCAAAGAAGGGAATATTTGAAATATTCCTAAGATAATTATTAGCTATAGATAGGGCTTGTCTTCTACTTGTAAATGGATCTATTCACTCTTAATCGATCATATTTATGCTCATAGAAATTCTCCTATCATCTCTCTCATGTACTCACACAAAAACAACCATTGATCCTTTGTCATATCTTAATTATATCTATTGAAGTCAATTTATTCTCTTAGGCTATCTTCCCCCCTCAATTAAGAAAATTTAGATTGAAAGACCTTTTTTTTCATGAAACAATGACTAGTTGGAGAAGTTGATATTGGACACCATTTTGTCTCCATCTAGACCACCTCCCCCATATCATTCCTCCTCCTTTCAGGTTTGCCATTTCCAAGTGCTCCGGCGGAGACTTGAATAGGGAGGTGATCTTGAGAATTGATAACTTGGGGATCACTGTGGCAACAACGCGATTGTCAATGACGATGGAGGAAGCCCTCAGTAGTGGGGAAAATATCTATGTCATTAGCGGGGGATAGAGGTAATTGCGCTTTGAATAAGCGATCACCGTGAACGGAGAAGGAAGGATATGGGGAACGAAGGTACATAGGAATATTAGAACGGAGGAGACTTTTGCGCTTAGATCTCCATCAAGCATAATCTCTTTCCTTACTAGTTCTCTCCAAATTTCTTGTATAGACAAAATCCCCCTTAATATTCACATATTACAAAAAAATATTAATTTACAAGTAAAACATAATAAGGGCGGGAAGGAAAAATATGTATAGTTTATATGTCGGGGCTCATATTTTCACCGTATAAAATATGTTCTCGCAATATTTATATATGCTACTAGGTGTCTAATTGTAATAACCCATGTAATATTTTAGATTTTAAATAAGGTTATTATTGTAAATGTCTTTCATTTTTTTAGGAATTATAAAATCTATTATATTTTTGGTAATTATATTATAAAATTAAAGTTATATCTTATGTCAAATAAATTCGTTATGAATGATTTAAGAATATAATTTAAACATAAATGAAAAGATAGTGTGTTCAAATTTATATTTTCCTTTTAAGTTGTCCTAATAACATTAATTTTAAATGAAAAGGAATATTAAACATTTTCTTTCCAAAAACATTGGCTTAATTGATCTCCTTTCTCTACTATAAATAGGGCTTAGTTTTAACCTAAAATCACGCAACTCTTTTCTCTCATCTTCTTCTTCACGCCGCTCTCTCTCGCAGTTTTTCTCTATCGCAACCCTAAAACTCAGTCAACTTTCTAACACCGCCGTTTAAACGTCCGATGTTAGATTTAGACGATTCAAATGCATTCTCTTCTTCTTTTTGTCTTCTACATTGTCATATGAAGAGCGTTGCCTGAAGCACAATGATGCGCCGTCTCAATGCTAGACGGTGGAAAACTTTTTGCCAGGAATTTCGGGTCTACAATGATAAGGCTTTTAATTGTTAAAAATAGTTCTAGATCTTATTTTGATTTGAAATTTTAACAGTGTTCTGTACACATATGTAGTTGGTAACGAAAACACATAGCTTTTCAATGTCGTTTGATATTCTAAAAAATTGTTGAAATAGAACAATTGGTATTTTTTATTGATTTTGAGTTCATGAAACATTTTGCTTATAACTTGTCAATAGTTTATCTTATCCTAATGGGTATTTAATATGATAAACTAGGACATGTTTATGAACGATTGGAACTAGTTTCGTCCCTAAGGGATTTGGTTTAGATTTTTTGATATTTTTACAATGTGACATTGTAGATTCTGCATACCCGAATTAATTAAATTATTAAGGTCATATAAGAGGAGATCTTTCGTTGATTCCAATTAGAGGACCTTACTAACTTTCGAAAAGATATGAATGCTATTTTTAATTTATTAATTATAATGAAAATATATTTTTCGTGGATTTAATTCTAAAGTTATAGAAATTTTGATATCTTATTGTACTGAAAATAAATTACGTTAGAGTTATTTTTAACTCGATGATATTTGTGATATTCTATACTCGAGGGATATAGATAAAATTGGGGGAATACTATTCGGCGCATACCCAAAATTGTCTTTCAGCGCATAGGGTAGAGACGTAACGCTCCATGAAGCTCCTCACGTAACGCTCCATGAAGCTCCAGGCGTAACGCGGCGGACCAACCCTGGATTTAAAAACAGAACTCTCTCCCTTCTCCTCCATTCCGCCGCTGCTCACTCAAATAACAGAAATCGAACCCTAAACCTCTCTCGTTACGCGCCATTGGTATCGGTTCGTTAAGAATCAACAAATCTCTCCCGTTACGCAATCATCCAAGGTTAGTTACACTACATTCCATCTCTTGAAATATTAGTTGTTTTTTGTTAATTTAGAAGTAGTTAAGTGTTTATGTTTAATGTTTGTGAATTAGTGTGAATTTTAAAGGTATCTTTGTATGAGGTAGTGATATTTTAGGTATTTTTAGGTAGATTTATTAAATCAATTTGAATTTTTTAAGAAATGTTGAAAGATAAGGCATCGCCGGAATCTGGAATTGTCGCCGGAATTGCCGGTGAAATATCGCCGGTCGCAATCCGGTGAATTACCATTGCACTGCACGTAACGAGGGGAAGCCTTCCAACCGTTATGAGCTGTTGGCTTCGGCGCGTAACGGGTGGTCAGAGAACAAGCGTTACGTGTTGTTGGCCTCCCGGCGATGACTTTCCAGCGACTACTCTTTTCTCAAAAATAAAAATTTGCATATGTATGTTTAGGGTATTTTAGACATTTGTATGAAATTTGAAATTTTGATGGATTTGTATGAAAGGGTTTAGGGTTTGTTGGATATGTTTAAAAACTTTATCGGATTGTTTATTGTGGTAGATGGAGCCTGGTGAGAGAATGAGGCGTAAAGCCAGACGAGACCTCGTTCGGGCTACTTCGTATCGGACTGAGCGTGAGCTATCCCGTAGGTTTGCGGGTGTTGCCCAAGATGCGGGAGGGCACGGGCAGGCGGGCTATGCTGACCCCCCTGTGTTCCCGTTTGGGCCATCTTATGTGGCGGGAGGCCCTGCAGATTCGGACCCGTAGTTGTACCCACAGTACAACGTGAGTCCACTCCATTGTTATTCTGATACGATCGATCAGAATAACTATTATGGTCCTTCATTGAGTCCGCCACCACCCCAGCAGAGTCAGCACCAGAGCCCAATCGCCCATCAGAGCCCTCACGGGTCCACATCGCATCACAGCCCCTTATATTATGAAGGCAGCGCAAATGACAACATGGATTACAATCCGTGGGAGAGCTTGGGGTTCAACCCGAATGCACCGTTGAATATGGTAAGTAGCCCTAATATATGTAAATATGATTGTATGAAAAAAATGTAATTGCTTATCATTTGTTTAAAAACATGTAGGAGGAAGACAATCAGGCATGGGCTCCAAGAGCTCAACCTGATGATGATGATGTGGACGAGGAGAAACAAGAAGGCACCTCTTCGCAGGCAAGACCACCCCGAAGCAAAAAAAAGGGGAGATATGAGCCAGAAGTACAGATCAGAGTCTATGGAGGTCCGGAGAATCCCGAGCTGTTGAAGGGTTTTGCCAATCACCTGGCGTACACCATTTATCAGCGCATTGTAAGTTGCATGAAAAACCTTATTCTTTTCATTTTACGTTTTTATATAAATATGTCAAAGCGACTGCTTACACTAGTTTAAAAATGCAAATGTCTGTAGCCTGTCCCACCGTTGAAGTTTCAGCAACGAGGCAAGCAGACACGCGTATGGCGCCTGGAGTCATCAACGCCATGGGGTAATCTGGCATAGAGTTCAGGCTTGTGTCATATTCCGCATGTGATACATGAGCATGTGCACGAGACGCTGCTTCTTGCGTTTGTTGAGCGATTGCAACCTGAGACCAGCTCGTTCCATATGACATGGGGAGAGATGACCATAACTCTCCATGACGTATTGTTGATCCTTGGGCTCAACATCCATGGAAGAGACTTAGCACCTCCACGGGGTTCTCTGACGGTGACTGATTTGAAGAAGGCGGTGGTGGCTCAGGCAACGGGATTCTTTGGGTTGGCTGCTCAGGATGTGTCATCTGCTACTGTAGTTGCTGAATTCTTCCAAAGGCATTACAGGGGTCTGAATGACGAGAAGCGTGCTTCTGGGTACTTACTACACTTGTTGGGCTCTTGCCTATTTCCGGACAAGACCCAGCACAGATTGCTGCTCTACTATCAGTTGTTTCTGGAGGATCACTCGTGCAGTAGTGAATATGCATGGGGTGCTGCCATTCTTGCTCACATGTACCGCAGCTTGGGTGAGTGCACAAGAAAGGAAGCGAGAGTGATGTCCACGTGCTATACTCTGATTCAGGTATTTTTCTAAATTAAAAAAACCCTCAGTTTCACCTTATTGTTGTATCTGTATTTATTCAATAACAATGATTGCTTGTGTAAATTCTGTTTCAGGCGTGGATATATCAGTATTTCCCCATGTTCAGACCTGCATTGAGTAGACATTGGAACTCTGATGAAGCGGTCGCCTACGCTACTCGATGGGACCTGACCGAGAAACCCTACCCGATGAGAAACTACAGAGTGGAGCTCGATACGATGACTGCGGACATGGTATATACATATATTTATGTTTATGTTGCTTGGATGTCGTTCGTATTAACAGATAAGTTTTTTTAGGTTGATTGGAGTCCGTACGGTACGATTGACTTCAGCGATCCGAGATTCACTCCTACTCGCTTCCATGGAGTTATCTCGTGTATGTGGATAACCGAGCCATACATGACAGACCGTGTGGCGAGACAGTTTCGCCGTGTGCAGCAGATTCCACGAGCTCCTATAGAGCCTCTACGGGCTTGGAGAGCAGTAAAGATTACCAGCTACAAGGTTGAGTACGACGCTGCTCGATTTGCATGGGATGCACAGAATGTACATTCCATGACCCTGGATGTGATGGGCCCTCCAATCCAGCAAGGCCATGACTGCAGTGATGATTACATGGAATGGTACATCCCACGTACACATCCATTCTTCAACCCCCCTACCATTGAGGACGCGACACGGGTATGAATTTGACTGTTTTGCTCTTTTGTTTAATGTTTGGTTAAATCTTATCCATAATTTTTTATTACGCATCAACGTTTTTGTGTTGTGTGCAGGCATTTGATCGGGTGTACAATGAGCTTGAGCAACATCGCAACCATGAATGTGAAGATGTAGCAGAGTCTGTACGCCGGTCGTTTGAGCATATGTATCCCTTCCTTCCCAATCATTGAGGAAGTGGTTTTAGACTTGTTTCAGGATTAAACTTGTTTCATTTTATGGATGTTATGAGTGTATTTGAATGTTTGTGATGACTTGTTTGGGTTATGAAAATTATGAAAGCTATGACTCTTGAATGAATGTTTTTTATGAGTTGTTTGGATTTAGGGATGTTTGGAATAGATCGTTTCATTACATAATTCATACATATCATTCATTACATAAATCGATCGTTTCAACCTTCTTCTTTCATCTTGTCTTCTTTTCGGCCTTGTCTGCTTCGTAATCACACGTCCGAGATATAATCCTTTCATCTACGTAATCACCCGCAGACTGGTCATGATGAAACATCCACCCCGTGTAAATACTAGGCAAGGGCGAAATTTCTTCCAGGCCAATCTACATCAAAGTCAATGCATCATTAGTGCTAACACAAGATAGTATCAACAGATGGGATTGTATTAACGTACCGTAATAAAATGTTTCTCTTTCTCGACATGGCATATGCATACCGTCTTCAGAATCTCGCCAATTGATGCTTCGTTTGGCTTCCCCCTCATAGGCAGGTATGTCGTGCCCGCACCACCACCGACGGTAACGAACACACATGTGAATGCCGTTGCCACCAAACATCCCATATCCGGGAGGTCAAACCACGTCTCCGGTGGGGCCGGCCTGTTCGGCGAAGGAAACCATGCAAGCTTCGCCTCCATTGCCTCAAGTGTCATCGTAGACACCCAAAGTGGCGCGAGTAGCTCATACTCTTGTCTCAACGTAGCGATCATGGTACGTCGAACAAAAGCCCACTGATCTTGCCCTAAACCCAGACCATGTGCAATTGCTCTGTACCCGCAGTTTCCATCACCCTCTATCTCATACCATCCTCCAAAGTGTGGTCTCATACACTTGGGCAACTGGGTTTGATAGCGCCACGGGTTCTTGATCAATGACGTGGCACCACATGGTAAGGGTAGGCCCTTCTTCGGTGGTCTTCCTTTTTGCTTTTTCGGAGGTGTTCCGTCCATCTGTTGGTCAGTGTGCTCCCATGATGACGGTTGTCTTTTGGTGGCAAAGTTCAGAGCTCCTTGAGGCCGACCCTTATGCCTGACTTTGGCTGGCTCTTACAGAGTAGTCTGCTCTGGATGTGCTATACTTCTAAGTGTGCAGACTGCTCTTTGTTGAACCTCCACTGGCAATGTGGGGAAGACGCTTCGGGCAAATTCGTCAAGCAAAGATCTATTCACGTTGCGTGTGCAGACTTCTTCCTGTTCTGCTGTCTTCACTTCTGACAATGTCAGTTGCCTCCAGAACGGATGCAATGAGCTAGGTTCAATTGGGGTCTGGCTCCTCACATTTTGCGCCATGTCATGCACGCAAGGCAAGCCATCTCTGACCCTCATCTGGCATCTGCATATAGTGCTCCACAATGGAGCTTCTCCTTTCCTGTATTCCTCAATCAAACGAGCTAGTGCAACCGCATAGACCTTGAAGTGCAGCTTGGAGAAAAGATATGCCTTCGTTAGCAGCGTATATCTCTTTCCAATGCTCTCATTGAATGCCCCCCTTATCTCACCAATATGACTGCACAACCGTGTATGATATTGATCGAACACAGTGCAACATCGTTGCTTGTGAAGAAGCTTTTCAGACTAGAATGGGCCCCTTCAACGCTGTATTACAATCAAGAATCTGAAATCAGTATGTTGTTGTAAAGGTCTAACTAAGTTCAAATAACTAGCTAAATTTAGAAAAATTGTTGATGCACATACCTGTTAGTGGTGGTAGTACCGAGCGTGAACATTGTATCTCTCCATACGGAGACGATTCTTTCCTTGTAGGGGTCCAGCCAGTTTTTTTGTAGGTACTGCAGACATTTTGGAGATTTCTTCCAATCACACTTCAGCTTCCATAGTTTTTCTTCGTACCCTTGTATGGTCGTTTCCTTGAAGAGTTTCATGCAGTCGTTGGAAAACGTTGTGCCCCTAAACTTGTCCATGGCCTTCTTCCCAAAGTCTTCAATAATTTTCCTCACATGTCGCCTACATAGGAGGAATTTTGCTTCTGGAAACTGCTTCTCTAAGGCGTTCATCAACGCCTTCTCCCGATCAGTGACCAAACATATGGGTGCCCGTTGCACCTTGCCAAACATCTTTGCAAGTTGCTCTATGGCCCACTTGTAACTGTCTTCGTCCTCCTTCTCCAGAAATGCCCCGACAATATTGTAGTTTTTCCAAACAGATGTGATGCCGACAATTTCAAGGAAGGGCAAATTATAGCTGCACACATAATCATATATATAATATGATGGCACCCTAACCTTGACATGAACAAATGAAGAGTATAATAGATATGTATGTTACTAACTAGTTAGTTGCATATGTAGAGTCCAGCAGCACAATGTACGGAAATGCTTTCAGCAACGACAACTGATCCTGGCTTGCGAAGAAGATATCTGTTATCTTGTTGGTCTCCTTGTTGAATCTGTACTCCATGAAGTATCCCTTCTCATTGCACTCATAGAAGAATTGTTGCACAACTGTTCTCCCTTCCATGCCCTTCTTTCGTATCTCGTGCATGATATTGTAGACTTGCTTCATCTTGGTCAAATTTCCAGAAGACGAATGGATTGTAGTATGAATCTTTTGCGGCTTGCAATGGTTGACCGTCATCACCTTAATAATTTCCTTCTCTTCAGCGGTTGGTCGCCCAGCTAATGCACTACCATACAATGAATCTGCTATGACATGATTGTGAGTTCCATGTTGTACAATGATCCTCCACAATCCCTTCGGCCCTTCTTTCAGCCTCAACATGAAGGGACACCCATACTTCTTTGACCTTGTGATGTCTCTCACTTGGTCAGCTCCTTTAGGCACGTTTTGTCCATGCCTATCACACGGTAACCAAGTCCCCCAAGGGCTTTTGGGATGGAGGGTTTATTCCTCCACTTTTTGATGCAGAAGTGTTTACACATAGCCATATCCCGCGCCCACAAAAAAGCTTCTTCTCTAGACTCCCAGATTTTATCAGTTGTAAAGAAGCTTGAATAATCGGCAGAGACGTAAACATCCTTCTCCGGTGGTACACTAAACTGAGGTTGTGTGTGTAGGGATGGAAAGCAAAACTGTGGGGTAGCATAAGATGAAGATTCTTCTGGAGGAAACGGTATCTCAAGATCATAAGATGGTATATCAATATATGGTTGAGGCATGTTCCAAACTTGCACCTTTTGCGGCGTTTCCCAAACCGAAAATGTCTTCTCTGGAGTGCTCCAGTCATTGAGGGAGATATTATTTAACCCCTCGTACAAACCATAGTTCGTCTGCATACACATTAAATCATCTCATCAAATAGTGCACAAACCCTAAACCTAAATCTATATTTTTCTGTAAAATGGAACGGTTTGTGATAAACCGTGCCATTTTACAGATTAAACCCACAACCAGTATTAGCTACATACGTTACGACTGGCGCTAATGCACACGTTACGTGTCAAAGCGTTCCACGCGTTACGTGAAAACCATATTTCCACGTAACGTGTGGAACTGTTCTTCAATGTAACAGCGATTTCGCTGCCCTAAGCCCTAAACAACAACGTTTGCACAATCTTTGTTTCTATCTCCTAAACAAAATCAGATCTTTAACTTTAAACAACAAATAAGAGCCTACACTAAACCCTACAAATTAAATATTAAAAGCTCCTAAACCCTAAATCATCAAACTCAAAACTTAAAACAACAAGTTCATAACAAGAAAAAAGAGCACTTTATGGTTAAAGAATAGAAATTACCTCATTCCAAAGTGGGATATCTTCTCCATTGTTGCACCAATACTCATTGTTGTTGGTATTGTCCATTTCTTTTTCAAAAATTTAGAGTGTAAAACAATTTTTTGTAAGTGTTTGAAATGGGTTTAAAGCTCAAAGTTGATCGTTATATTGAAGAAGAAGTTGGGACCATTAATACCGTTAGGTGGGGACAAGACAGTTAATTCAATGCGTTTCTCCACAGACAGGTCCACACGTAACGCGGCATACCTCTCTCCACGTTACGTCTGTGTTACATGGAGACGTAACGTGGAACACTGTTCCTCACATAACGTCTGGTTCGAGGGTTTGTAGGGTAGGGTTAGGGTTTAGGGTTTAGGTTAGAAGGGGGTTTAAGTTTAGGGTTTAGGGTTTGATGGATTTGTTAGGTTGACTTTAGGGTTTAGGGTTAGGGTTAGGGTTTAGGGTTAGGGTTTAGGGTTGTTCAAAATTGTCATTCAATGCTATTTGTTGAGGGTTGTTCAAAGGTTTTTAATGATAGTGGTTGAGGTCATTAATGCTAGTGGTTGAGGTCATTATATACTACAGTTGTATACAATTGTATATTAGGGTTGTTTGTTCACTATAACAAGTCCAACACAAGCGGGTTTTGAAGATTCATTTATGGGTAAGCTTCTTCTTCCAGTTTCTTTCGATTTAAGAGGCATTAGGGTTGTTTGTTCACTACAACAAGTCCAACACAAGCGGGGCTTGAAGATTCATTTGTGGGTAAGCTTCTTCTTCAAGTTTCTTTCGATTTAGTAACCCTAATTGGCCTTTTCATCACTACAACATATCGTTGCTATTGTAGCGGTTGAAAGCTGCCACATAAGGCCCGAAAACCGCCACATTAGACCTATTGTGGCGGTTTTACCCGCTACATCTGTTGGCGCTGCATTAGCGCTATTGTGGCGGTTTTTTAGCCTTTTGTAGCGGTTGTGAGTTACAAAGGAAACCGCCACTTAAGATTTACACAACTGTCACAATATACACCCTTTTGTAGCGGTTTTTGTTTAGGACCTTATGTAGCGGTTCCGTTTCATTATTTTACCATTGTAACCTATTGTGGCGGTTTTACTAGTATTATTATCAGCCTGTACATATAAAATATTACAATTTATACCAGCATGTTATAAATTACAAAATATAAATTCTGCATCATTAAAGGATCAAATTAAGTAGAATATGTTTTTATATTAATAACATAAGAAATACCATACAAATGAGTAATATATGCTCAGAAAATGACATGCATTTAGCTAATAAGATTTAACTATAGTTAATCAAACCCAAAAGTAATCACTTCACATGTTTACCTATTTTCAAAATGACTTCTTAACCCTAATCGATCTCTAACCTAATCCGGCTAATAGTGCCACCAAATGCCATGCCTTCAAAAGTTGTAGTAGTCACACTAGCTCCACCTACACATATATACAAAGAAAAATGTTAACAAAATAGAATTAGCTATATAAATACAAAGAAAAATGTTAACGAAATAGAATTAGCTATATAAATAGAGTTTTTGATTAGAATGGTAAGGCAAACTAAGATTCATTTATATACATGTTGAAAATTTATTTCCTCTATAATTTCCTACAACATTCAATTAAGCTTTTGATATCTCAAGTCAAAGCTACACAAAATTGGAAGAAAGTGCAAGTTACTGTACAACCATAACCACTCAAGTTCCACACAAAGCAAGGAACAAATACCAAGTTGAAGTTCTATCTTGTTAAGCATCTACTGGTCAAAATCTGAAAATGTACCTATAATCCCACCCTGCAGATATATAATGTTATGCTTTTATTGATTGAAACTCAAGTAAGCCCATCCATTGTGCCAAGAACAAATAGCTTATGTAATTTCATCTAGACCATGTAGTTCAACTTATCAGTCTCAGAATAAACCCATGCAAAGAGGTAGAAAGCTAGAATTACGAGCACATATATATAAGTAATATTCATCTGCCACAAACGAAGGAAAGCAGTAGAGCATACACAGAGAAAGAGTGGGTAAAAGCATATCAGAAGAAGAAAATAAAGCAACTAACAGTACATGCTTATAGTACATGCATGCTTGAGTTAACTTGGATAATCTCATCTCCATCAATCAATTAATTCATCACCCTTGTTCATAGAAAACTTTCCATCCACTGATAAATACAAGTAAAGATGTATTTTATTCAATACAAGTAAAGACACGATTAATTCATTATTTTACAGGAAGAAAAAATACCTTTATTGTGAACATGACGGGACCGTTGATTCAGCAACTTCATCATCACCTTGACTGGATGCATCATCTCCATCAGCAACTTCATTCGATTGGAAGTCTGGAATAATAACATCATCTCCATTAGCTTCTCTTATCTTTGATACAAAATCAGAAAATTTCTTCTCCAATAATTCCTCCATATCTTTCTCAAACTTTTTTGTGATGTTTTCCAAGAGCATTGGGGGTAATATATATGGAGTGTCGGGATCCCTCTTCTCTAATGTAGACTTTGTGACACCTCGTCCATACAAACGCACACGCCCACCATGTTCTTTCTTGGTGATAACATCAAAATATGGATCAATCTTTGCACTTCCACCATCTTGTGTCTTACGTGCTTTCAATTTCTCCTAATTAACCAAAAACAAAGAAACAGTCCATAAAAACAAAGATATGCAAAACATAAGTATTCTCATCCAAAACAACAACCCAGAAAAACTGTATAATATAATAATTTTAATACAAACAAGGCCGGAAATGCACAAGCAAATTTTATCTCACAATGTTTTTCAGGGTCTCTTTGTTTGGTGTTAAGTATTCCCATCCAGCTTTGCGCTTTCTAGACTCAATGTAAACTTCTGCTTGTGATGGCTCTTGATTGTCTAGGTTTTTTTCTTTCTGAACAAAAACACCAAACCAGAAACTAATATAATTATACAATTACCAGGTTAGCACGCAACATTGTTGAGCTTTAAAACTAATATAATTATACAATTACCAAGTTTAAAATAGGGAGAAAAAACACAATAAAAAACATATTACCAGCACATATTCCC
This sequence comes from Rheum nobile, assembly GCA_027886185.1. NCBI lineage: Eukaryota > Viridiplantae > Streptophyta > Magnoliopsida > Caryophyllales > Polygonaceae > Rheum > Rheum nobile. Next base: position 5,862,367 of record WOAB01000490.1, on the reverse strand, counting down.
AGACTTTATCCTTCGTAGCAGTAGGAACATATTTCCAACTTATGAAATTTAATGGGTCGTTTATTGTCCTATAATCGACATTGCTAGTCATAGAAATTGTAGTAATAGCAATATAATATCATGTATATTTGCAAGATTTAAATACAGCGCACCACTGCTAGTAATAGAAACAACAGCATCATGCAATATAATATTGAAGTTGAATTAAAGTTGTAGGCGTGACAAGCTTTTTAATTGCAACTAGCAATAACTTTGTGGTTCATACTCATTGCCAGCAAAGGGTTGCTCAGATTCATCCATTATTGAGTACTAGAGGTTATAACTAGAAATTGAGAAATAGATTAGCTGCAATAAATAACAAGAGAAAAGCAATGGCTCGTCCAGAATACAACCAAGAAACAAAACTCACAACAACATCTTGACATATCAATGGAAAAAAGAACAGAAGTGAGAACTACATACCAACCTACAACTATTAAGAAATATATATACGATAGACAGTAAAAAAGTATCACAGAGGTGACAACATCTAAATACAGCGCACACAATACATGCAGAAACCTATTGATTCACCTCGATTACTAAGTGCAATAAATAAAATCATTGCGTCAGATTGGGCAAAAATTCTTGTCGATTATAGGACAGAAAACTAGAAAGCTGATAGTAGTCTATCTTAGGGAAAATAAACCTCAGACAATTTCAACAGAAGCAGAGAGAGGGGAGGGACCACCTACTCGGATTTGATTTCTTCAAAGATTTCAGCTTCCCCAAACTCTTTTTTGGAGCAGCCCGGGAAAGAGAAGACTGAGAAGACCCTTGGCAACTTCTACACTCAGCCATCGAAGAACAACAGGTCAGCGAAGAACATTGATTTGATACTGTAATTGCAAATGAAGAAATGCGAAATAGAACATACCTTGTGTGATTATGTCACTGTTGAAACTGTAGATGAGTAGGGGCAGCGGCGCGCAGAGCAGCTCTCGCCTGCTGGAGCTTGATAGAGGTCGGTGATGGTCGTCGGTGGCTGGAGACGAACGGAAGGAAGAGAGGTTTGTTGGTGCGGAGAGAGGAAGAGGGATAGGCGGCCTCGGAGGAATTCGCCGGAGAGGACAGTCATAGCAGGAATTGGTGTCGCTGGCGGTGGAGGACAAGAGGGCGCACAACAGTCGGAGGGAGAGGTGAGCAGCAATTGGTGTCACTGGCCAGTGTTTCAGTGCAAGTGCAGGGAGATGTGAACAGTGGGTGGGAGGATCCCTAAATTCAATCCGATTTTTTTTAACTTTGGGTCGAATTTGGGATTTTGATTTCGCGGGGAATTTCAGCGCGCGGGTATACTAAACCACTACATTAGACAATTGTATTAAAACCGCCACTTTAGATTCAAATACCGCTATATAAAAATCTAAAACCGCCACATAAAATCTGTAATATATTTGCCACGACAAACCGCCACAACAACCACTACAATACACTGAAACCGCCACATAATCCGCCACAATACCTAAACCGCTGCAAGCACCCGCCACATAAACAAAACCACTACATTTAACCGCCACTTAAACGCGGAATTGTAGTAGTGCATATTAATGGATTTGTAGGAAATCAAGCACTACAACAAATAATGGCATCTTTATCTGAATCATCAATAAACCCAAATAGGCACCATCAGCAAATAAGTGCTCCACAATGCGAGTGTAATTTGAAAACAATTGTCCGTACTTGGGATTTGCAGTGGACTACGGAAGGAGGTATTGGGGATGCCCAAGACTGGGGTGTTTATACAAGAAGTATATTGATTCTACGTACGAGGACAGGGCACACGCGGTTATTCGATAACAATGGCGGGAAAAACAAGATCTTGTTAAAGAAAATCAAGATCTTGTTAAGCAAAATCAAGATCTTGTTAAGCAGAATCAAGAACTTTTACAAGATGCGGATAAGATGCGTAGGTATAACCTCAATCTATATAATGATGTACATCGTATACTGCCTTGATGTCGTATCTTTTGTGTAATGTTGTTTACATACTATCAACCTTTGTAGGGAGCAATCAATTTTATCAAAGCAGAGACATGATAGGAAGCGAACTTTTACCAGAGACTATCCTAATTTCTTCAAACGCAACTAGACGATGTCATTTATTTTGTGTTAGGGTTTCTTAGTTTATGAAGAACATGTATTATTTCTTTTATTATGAGCTAAATGTGGTTGTAGTCATCCAGCGTAATGAACAATTCTATTTCGTCTTCTATGTTGATTCTTTTGGGGTATTTCTTTTATTAATTCTAGATAATCAAATAAATACTAAAAATACACAATAATATGATACAACATTCATACACAACATATATGTAAAATAATCAATAATTCAACATTGAACAACAAATAAATACTACAAATATACAATAATCATTATTTTAACATTGAACCACAAATAAATACACATATACACATACCACAGTATTATAATACACTAAAATACCATACGTTACGTGTGATATATACCCACACGTAACGTGTGTTAGAGCTCAGCCCGTAACGCATGAGACGCTGAAATGGTCTGCTTCCAGACGTTACGTGGTGAGACACTCCACGCGTAACGTCTGGGCCCTATGTGCTGAAAGGCAAAAATGCCTATGCGCCGAAAAATAATCGTGTAAAATTGTGATGTTTCTTTGAAAGTTTGAGTTTCTAACTTGATGATATTGAGGATATTTTTATATTCAAGGAATATAGATTATGATGTAAGGTTGGTTGAGTTCTTGACTCGATATAATATTGGAATATAGGTTATGAAGTGGGAAATCTAAGATGAGGTTATTGAATCAACTTAGATGTGAAAGTATGATTCAAGATCGAGGAAGTACATGATAATTGGAATTGATGGTTGTAGGATCTTAGGTAAGTAGTTTATTACATGATCTTGTGGTACTTATATAATATTTGGGAATTTTATGATCAATGAATAAACATCTTGGTATAGGATGCAATTTACCGTATTGATCTTTGCGTGATTAAGTAGCATCGGTTAATTGAGATGATACGTGATATTTAAAGGGACCTAGTACAATGATTTTGGAAGTAGGTTACGAATCGACCATATCATATTTTGGTATTAAGCTGTATCGAAATTGATATGGTTGAAGTAGATAATCTTTGATGAGGTGTTAGGAGTGTTGCTAGTTAGTGTGTGTCCATCTCCTTGAACTAAAGATTAATAATTACCTATGGTTATGCATCATGTTTATTAATGATATGTTTCAATGTGAGTACCTGTTACCTTGTACATTTCTTATGAGTCGACCAACTGACCCCGATAAGGGTTGTCTACTTGTTGTAACAGGTATATTACAAATAACATTAACGTGAGATCACTCAAGGTGGAGATGGATGGATACCATGATACTACACATGAAGCTTTTAATTGCAATTTGGAGATTTACTATTGGAAAGGTTTAATCTTATGCATTAGAGTTTTAATAAGTCTTCTGCTATACTTAATTCGTTTATGTTTGTTAAAACTAAATCTCCACACTTCATAAGGAGAGTTTATATAAGTTGTTATTTAAAAAAACTTCCGCTACTACTTTATTTGTATGACTGTAATACATGTTTTACAAAACTTTGTTCAATGTTAAGCCTTGGGTACTTCGGACATTAAAGTCTGGGGTCACTGGCGTGTGACACTTTCGAAATAAGTCGGGGGTGTTATACTAATGGCCTCTGACCCTTGACAAAGAAGGACGAAGAGGAGATGATGAGCTTGAGAAGCAACTCAAACAAATTGAGAAACCTATCCTAAGGCACATCATGTTGCGGTTGGCCACCATCATTCGGAAAAAGGTCCCCCAGGTGCACCAATCACACCAAAATCATTACCTAAAAACCACATTTATTATCACATTATCTATCGATCCCGATATGAACCAAACAAGTGGAAGAAAGCATGTATAGAAAAACAAAAATATAGTATATCTATATGAACTTAAATAATATTAGTAGTAGTAAGTAATCAAGCTATATATATACTTAATAATCAAATCAAGCCAACAAAATCATTACTGATAGTATAATAATTCGTTAACATAATTCACAAACATATCATGACTTCATTCGATCTGCAGTTACACCATAAATCGGATCAATCAACAATCATCTCATAAATCCAATCAATCAGCAATCATGGTACCCCCAACCTCAATCCGAATACAATGGTCAGCATGCAACTCTACTTGTTTTCCATTTCCAATCATTTAATTTTTAACCCCAACTGAGTGTCTACTAGGGAACTTTCCAGAACATTTAACATTTCTGGAAGGGGCCCCACCTCGCCGTATGGTTATCCCCGGGGTCACTTCCTCAACGACTTAGCCCATGGCAATTACCATACCGGTTGAAACAAAATTGAAAACAATTATAAAATCATTCCAAATACAACTTACAATTTAGGGTAGTCTCCCAAAATACGCCCACACACCCCGCCTACAAGTCTAGCACATACAAGAACCAAAAGCTAAGTAAGTCCAGAAGAACTTACCTCAAAGGCGAATTTCCGACACCAAAAGAAAAGGAGTAAGCACAAACAAGATTAGTCACCTAATGATAGCAACCAATCACAATGAATCCCCAAAAATCGTTAGGAAACCCAAACATGGACAATCAATCTACAACATAGAAATAATCTAAGATCGTAAGTTCCCTAATGTTATAGTTTCCATACAATTTCTCAAACAAATACATAACGACCTAAAAATGACATAACTAATTGTACGATAAACTTAACTTCGTTATATTTCAAATGTAATTGTTATGTATCATTTTGATTTCTCACTTATCCAGAAATTGATGCAAGTCGAGACATTTCACGATTCAGAATACCACTCTCAACCACGGTTTCCTCAATTTTCACCATCTTACAGATCTTATTAAATTCTACAAAAAACAACATGATACAGCAAACAACATACACTTTCTAACGACTTTGGGAAGAAGATGTTGGGGATCTTGGCAATGCACACACCGGATTGTTTTGATAGCCCATATTTTGGGGGTTTACTTTTATGGAACAACTTCCATATTCACTCGACTAGTTGAACTTCCATGATTTTCTTTCCCTCTCTCTTTCACGAACTCGCATCCAATCTCCATTGAAGCCGGTCTTGAAGCTTTTATCTGTCGTCGTCTCGCCGAGCTCAGCATTGCCGCCTCATTGCAACTCTACGGCTTTTTTCTGCACCTAATTTGTCTTCCCAGGTTAGATTTTCTTTAAACCCTAAAATTAATTTTAATAGTTCAAACGTATTTTTTCTTGTTGTTTGGCGGTGTTATATGATTTATTCTCACAATTGATTATGGTTGATGTCTTTTTTTTGTTAGGATTTAGTGTATTAATCCCAAGTCTGTGATTTTTTATTTTAAAGGATTATCGACCTCAATTCGATGTTTTCTGCACAAAAAACATTCAAATTGACGATTTATATTTTTGGTTTGAATTTAGAGTTTGTAAATGGTTAGAAGATTATTGGGTAAAGAAAAAATCTCCAAAAAAACAAACGGTAGCAAGCGTCGAGAGCTCGTAAAAGGTTTTTTTATGATGTGATATTCATGATAACAATGTTGATATTTATATTGGTTCAGATTTGGTTTTTTGATGGTGTTGTTTGAACTTTTGATAATTGATATTCACTTCTTATTATGTGATATTCATGATGTTATTACTCATATTCATGGTGCAACAATTGATATGTTATTGGTGTTGTTTGAGTTTTTTTATTTGGTATTCAAATGTTATGATGTGATATTAAAAACAACAATGTTGATTTTCATGTTGGTTCAAATTGGGATTTTCGATGGTGCTGTTTGAAAATTTGAGAATTGATATTCATGATATTGTTACTAATAATCATGGTAGAGAACTTGATTTGTTGTTGGTTAGCTTTTTGTATTTGGTATTTAAATGTTATGATGTGATATTCATGATAACAATGTCGATATTCGTATTTGTTCAAATTGGGTGTTTTTTGAACTATTGAGAATTGATATTCACTTCTTATTTTGCAATATTCATGATATTGTTATTGATATACATGTTGGAATAGTTTATGTGATATTGGTGTTTTTTTGTAATGTTTTTATTTCTTATTCATGTTGTATGATTCGCGATACATGATAATAATTTTGAAGTTCATGTTGGATCAGTTTTGGTGTTTTGGTTGTTTTGTATGAATTATTGGTAATTGATATTCATTGTTTTTTATGAGATATGCATGTTATTGTTATGGATGTTCATGTTGCAATAGTTAATGTGATGTTTGTATTCATGTTGTATTATGTGATATTCATGACAATGATGTTGATATTCATGTGGGATCAATTGTTGATTTTTTTGTTGTTGTTTGACCCTATTGTAGATGATTTTAATTTCGGTTTTTTTATTTTCATGATAATGGTATTGAAATGCATATTGAAGCGCTATTGGGGTTGTTTGTTGATGTTATTTTCAATATGTGTTAGGTGTTATTCACATTTTTGTTATTCATATTCAAGATCATTTTTTTGATGTTATAACTTGGTGCACATATGTGCATGTACTAGTTAACAAATTTAGAAGATGAAATAATTTAAATGTAGTAAAACAATATGAACTTGTAGGTAACATCCTCATTGATTGATGTTTATGATTATTATTTATGTAGTTCAAATTATTTTTTCTTGTTTTTGTTGTTATTTTATTAAATCATAGATCATATCAGGTTTTCCAGCAAGTCATGTTCAAGATGAAGCCCCACCCGTAGAGTATAATACCTCTTCTAACAATGATCTTAAGCAAGGTGATGGTCAGACTTCATCGAATATCGTTTGTGATTTGAGTTTTCATGGTGTCAGATTGTGTTCTATCAATTAACTTTATTGGCCTAGAATGATTTGACTTCATGTATGTCGTGAATGAAAAATTATAATACCTTTAATGGCAATTTACAAATTTAGTTAGGTTGATAAGTGGATTAGTAGATATTAATCTAGGTACAAAATTAGGATTAACGTTTTCAGAATGCACTTTAATATTTCTGAGTTCTAAATGATATCAGAGTCAGATATGATACCATTAGTAAGATCTAAGGCCTTATAGGTGTCTTCTCATGCAAACCATGGGACTTCCCAGAACGTCACCCATCTTGGTACTAATCCCGCCCTAACACACTTAACTTCAGAGTTCTTTGTCCTCACTTAAACCATGAAAATGAAGAGCTCTTGTTGACATGGGTAGCACTCTAATCCATATAAAGTATTACAAATATAGGGTTTTACAAAAAATCCAATACAACACTCACGCACTAAGCACATTGAAATAAGACATCACTTTTTATGAGATTGTGTGGAGAAAGATCTTGTCTCAATGGATTTTTGCAAGACAAAGATCAAATTGCGGATATCTTCACCAAGTCTCTCAATAGGAAACCCTTTGAAAAGTTCAGAATGGAGCTTAGTATTATCTCCCTTGACCCTTAGTCATCTCAGGTTTGGTGCCTTCAATGGTTGGTTGAAATCTGACATTTGTCCTAGGGGAACATTAGGCGTGCATATATAATTCAAGCCATTATAAGTTTATTTTAATTTTTTCAATCTAGCTAGACCTATGATGCGCCCCTGCCCACCATGACTGCAACTGAGGAGGAAGAAGCCAAGAGCTTGTGCTCACAAGGGCCCATGACAAGATCGTGTCCCAAGGCCATCGCCAACGCCACACAATCATTGATCACACGCGTCGTCGCTAGCCAAGGCACGCCCGAGACCGCGCCTTCTCTCAAGCTCCTCGCCACCATCGGCGATGCATCGGAGATCGAGCCGGCCGCTATGCACCCGGAGCATAGCGCGTCCCCTTTGGATCCAGCCCAAGCATAGCCGCGGCCGCTGCTTCATCATGCCGCGAGCACCCTGCCTCGCCACGTCAACGGCGCCTATCTTTGTCATTTAGAGGTTCGTTATTGCTATTTTTAGACTTGTCTAGATCTCGTGTGATCTTTTCTTGTTACTTAAGCCGATTTAGTTTTTATTTTCGGTTATCCAAGATCTTCAAAAAGTCAAAGTCAAAGATTCTTGGATAATTAATAATTTTAAAAAAAAAAGTCAAGTCTGAAAAATAAAAATAAAAGGACCCGACTTTAACTGAAGGCAAAGCCAAAATAAGGCAACCCTTCCCACCTCGGTTTAGGCTTATCTTCTTTCCCCCTCCACCGTCTAGGTCACCACCTAGAAGGTAAGTCTTGTGTGATTTTGTGATTGATTGCGTTACGGTTAGGTTGTAATTACTTGGTCTTGTTTGGTTCTCGTGCTTGCTTCTCACGCCATACTTCTGTTTAGCCTTAGCCACCCTCGCAGCCATCCAAACTCCCCTCCCTACGTGAACACTTGTTGCTTGTTTAGTGCTTGCTTGATTGTAGGTTGCATGTGCCTCTTGTTCGTCTTACTTCGATGTTGGTTCATATTGTTATAGGTAGCATGACGGCCCCGACTCATAATAATGGTGACGGCAACGACACCGGCAACCCACCGAACCCTTCCTTGGTTCCCCAACATGACCCCCACCTTGAAGATCCCATTATAAAGCTCTTGGCTGAGCAACGCGAGACACAAGAGCTACGACGCCAAGTTGCTCAACTCCAAGCCACGCAGCGCGCTGCACCCGTGCTGCCCACGCCGACAACGATGATTCTGATGGATGCCGCGGGAGGGCCGCGCCCCACTGAAGCTGGCCCAAGCCAACCGCGCGTGGACAAGGGCAAAGGTGATACACAACCATCAGGCCGAAGATCGCGCGATATCATGACCATGGCGACCAAGAACGTGGCGTCCACCTTGGCATAGGACTTAGTCTAGTTTAGTCATATTAGTTCCTATTTCCGTTATTTCCCGTTTTGGCATGTTGCCACTTTTAGTAATTTCTATTTTTGCACTTTCTATTTCGGGCGTGTGTCTTCTCTTGCTAGAGAAGCCGGCCCATTAGTGTGTATTACGGCCCAAGCCCATTAGGGTTCTTGGCCGAGCATAAAGGCTATAAATAGCCTTCGTTGTAATCGTTATTCCTCACGTTGAAATTTATGCATAAGCTTCGTAGTTGAGTTGAACTCCTCCCCTTAGGCCTCGACGTCACAAAACTAGTTAGACCCGATTGAACCACGTCACGGTTCACAAACACAACCTTCACTCTCGCCCCACCCTCGCCCAAGCGAGCATAAGAGAGCCGCGGACCATCCTTCTCGGTGGTTCGTACTTATCTGGTTACCAAGAGAAGGATCTGAGACCATTTCCTACCTAGATCCCGCTTCAAACGAGATCGGAGCATCAGATTCATATCAATTGGTATCAGAGCATCAGGAGTACGAGGTGTGTCTTTTCTTCTCTTTCCTTTCTCCCTACCCATCATCACCATTAAAACTCCCAAAATCGAACTCGACTTCTGTCTAGAATTAACCCTAAATGTTTTTCCTGTTTTCTTAAATTTTCATCAATAATCCTGTAAATAATCTCGATACGAGTCCGGGCATATAAAATTCGCCCAAAATGGACATCGTTTGACCCCTCACAAGGCCAAAATACGAACCCTTCCCTGCTGCCCAAACCCTAGCCGCCGCCCCTAGCAACCCTAGTGACCAAAAAAATATCTTCCCAAAAGATTTGATTCTTATCAAATCTTATCTTTGGCCAAAAAAAAAAGATATCTTCCCAAATTCAATCGCAACAAGATATTATATTTCCTTAACCATAAGATCTTATCCTTATTCCAACCTAGCCATGCCACCTAGCCACGGCCTAGCCAACCTGGATCACCCTAGCCGAGCCAGCACCCACCCATGGCTCATCGACGCCTCACCTGGACCTTCTCCAACCCCTACCTCTACGTCGATGAGTGGAACGATGACGAAAGGTTTAGTGGCGTGAGTCCATATGAGGCTCATCCGGACTACATCCCGCATCACCGCGACTATGGCCCACCGTTACCGCGCCGCACCTACCACGTGGTGCCACAATGCTATGGGTCGCCGCCCCGGCGCCACGACTATGACCCCCTGTCTCGGCGCCCGTACTCTCTGCCCCATCGTCCATACTACCCGCCCAAGCGCCAACACAACTCGCCACCACGCCGCGAGTACGCCCTAGTGCGCTACCCTGAGAACCCGCACGTGCGCCGTCCCGAGTGTCCTCCCGTGTCACCGGTACCAACAGTCACACACGAAGCCACCAACAAGCGCCTGGCCGATGTCGCAACAGAAGACGAGGCTTATGCCAAGCGCGTTGCAGACCTCGAGGCCCAGCTCGCAGAGGCGAGAAACATCATTGTCGTGCAAGCCGCGACCACGACCTCAATAGCCACGACCGCGGCCACAACAACCGCGACTGTGGCCAACATTGTTCCTGCCGAAACTACAACGGTCGATCTCCAGTTGGCACCCGCTCCCGCACTCCCACATCCTTCCCTAGTGGCGCCTACTCCCACCTTGGTGCTCTGCGTGAAGGATAGCTTGGCTCCTACTGATAGGCGTTATTGTGACACCTAAACAAAATAATCCTAACAAACCTAACTCATTAGAATCGGCAAGTAAGGGTTGAATCCCACAGGAAGGAGTTGTCAATCTTTATGTAAGTTCGCATGCAATAGTAACAAGGGGGGTTTTTAGGTTGATTGTGATCAAACAAGTAAACAAAACAAACAAAGCAAAGAGTTGTAATCAATTAGGGCAAAATACTTAGCCAAACAAATATCCACCATTCATTTGATAGATTGGTCCTAGGTTATCTCTATTCCTTCATTTGATTATTCCTGTCCCTATTCTGAAATAGTCATCAGTCCAACTCGGCCTGACAAGCCTTACTATTGAACGCACGAGAAACTATCAAGATTTAGAACAACAGCAGCATAGAGTATAGGAATTAACCAGGATACATACAACACCGATGTTTCACAACATTTAGCACATAATCAATTCTCTTTCATAATAAACTAGTCCAACTAGTCCTAGAATATCATGGTTGCTACACAAGATAAGGGATTTCAACTCGAAATATCCAAACCCTAGCAATAGACAATTACCATTAACAACTAGTTGCGTCCAACAAGCGAGATCAATAAGAATCAATAGGAATAAGCTCAAGAGAAAAGTAATAATCCAAAGGAATAGGAGATAGAGTTATAACCTCACAATCAGGAATCAAATGGAGGCTTCAATTGTCGGACTAAGCAAAGGTGCTTAGTTCTTCATAACTCAAAGGGAAAACAATACTGAATGGAAAACTGAATAATAGTCTCGATTGATGAATGGAGGCTATGGAACTAGGTTTAAATAACCTAGAAACCAAAACCTAAGGTAAAAAGATAACAAACCTAATCCTAAAAGTAAAATAATATAAAGTACGAAATAAGAAAAGAAAACAAAACCGGAAAAAGTAAAAATAAAGAACTTCGGAGAATTCGCACGCCTCGCTGCCGTGTACTTCCGCGATCGCGAATGGAATTCCACGGTCGCGGAAAATTCAACTTCCAGACTTGTGCTCTCGACTTGGCCGCTTCGCTGAGGGATATTTCCGCGATCGCGGATGGAGTTCCGCGGTCGCGGAAAATGCCATTTTCTTCTCGTTGTTCTTGAATTTGCCGCGATCGACCTCCGTGCTCATCCGCGGTCATGGCAGCTTCCTTCTTCGCTTCTTCGCCTTCTTTCTTCGACTCTTCTCAATCTCCTCAAGTGCTATTCTCCTCATCTTCTGGATGTCTTCATTTTAAGCTTCTCCAAACCACTAAAGTCACACTTCTACTTCTCAACTCCAATCTCTACAATATGCTCTAAACATCTCCAAATGGTACCCAAAACATCGGTAACAACTCCTAGTTAAACCCTACAAAGTAGCGCTGATCAAATTCCCACATGCTTAAACCTTGATCTTCCTCGAGTAAGCTAATATAAACCTACTCCTCCAATCAAATCCCCAAGGTCTCAGGAAGCATAGACAAACCATCTCGACTAAGAATTACACCTAACACGAAACTCCAAGGCACCAACATAATAAGCTCAACACACAAAACACAACAACCAAACATACAACACCAATCAAGCTAAAAGGAAAGCACAGTATTTCCCCCAAGCTTATCCTGAACACCATAAAGTGAATAACAATTGCCTCCATCTATCTTCTTATGCCTCCCAGAGAGACCTACCCAAATCCTCCTTATATCTCCTCTTCCTATGTCACGACGCCAGGTAAAATGATGATTCTTAATAATCACTCTTCTTCTTTTCACTCATTTTGCCAAGGCGCCCTTTCGGGTTTTCACCAAGCCACTCATTTCATTTTTCAACAGATGGGCTCACATATAACTCACATCACTCTTGACCAATTATTACCCCAGCCTAATGTTGGTCCAAGCCACCTGCTTATTGCATAAGCCGCCCTTTCGGGTTTTTGACTTATCCCAGGATTTCTATTTTTGCCTTTTTCTTTTTTCAAATTTTTGGCTTTTTCATTTTCTTCATTTTTTTCTTTCTCCTCAAACGACTAGCAAGTATAGAACACTCCCCCATGCTTAAACATTGCATTGTCCTCAATGTAATGAAAGACAAAAAAAGAAAGAAGCACAAGGAAAGTCAAAAAATAACTCACAAACGTCGTTGAGTTGGCTTGGACTGGAAAGTTGTTGCTGGCGGTATATCAATATAGCTCATGTCTCTGGTGTTGTGGCGTCGTCTTCCAATATTCTCCACCATGCAACCAAAAGGAATCCACTGTAAAGTGTAGTGGAATGTCAAAGAATCAGGGCTGCACAACCTTCAATGAACACAAAAAATGGGCCCAGATGTACTCGTGGTGTGGGCCCTGGTGTTCCTCTTCCTCAGCTGTCAAATGTAGGGCCATCATCATTGCCAAATAAATATGTGGGGTGAATGTCTCCTCCGTGGCAGCATGATGCGCACCGTCTCTCCATGGGACTTTCGGACAACTGGCCTTCTGTAGAACTTTTTTTTTAGTGCAGGGAAGGAGAGGCCTTATAGTGGTAATTCCGCGACCGCGGAAGAATTTCCGCGACCGCGGAAGAATTTCCGCGCCCGTGGAAATGTTGCTGGTGCGTGGTTAACACCGTCTTCAATTGGACTTCGGTCCTCCTTCCTGCAGGTTAGTTTAAAGCAAAAAAAAAATACAACAATAACAAGTAAACAACTAAAAACAACAAGGAATGGAAAGACATGAAATAAATACATACCTCGGGTTGCCTCCCAGACAGCACCTTAGTTAATTTCGTGGCTCGACCTGGTACTCTTCTACATCAACTCGGGTTGCTCATAGCAACTGAACTCCTGGGGTCTAGATCAGGGGGGTGCCTCTTTGTATACTCTGTATTGAGCTTTACCCCCAATCCCCTGTACTTCATGATGGGTGGACCGATGTTTACATCCATGATTGCACTTTCCATCTTCAGAAATGGCTTACCCAACATCTCAGGAGCTGCATGTTTGTCCTGCCCCGTATCCAGCGTGGAGAAATTTTCCCTTTTACTCCCAGTTTCTTTCTTGTGCTTACCCTTCGGTTTTGTTTTTGATCTTGCACAGCGCCCTTAAAATTTATGTGCAGCGAGGAGTGTTGCTTGCCAATTCGACCAAGGGAATGGTGTCCTCGAGAGGGTCGGGGGCTGCAGGGACGTTTCCGCGATCGCGAGCATTTTTCCGCGGTCGCGGATCTTTTTCAAACAGAGCCTCGTCTTCAACGATTTTTCTGCGATCGCGGAATTCTTTCCACGGTCGCGGATTGCTCTCGAACAGCTCTTCAGAGGGGATTTTTCCGCGGTCGCGGAATTCGATCCGCGGTCGCAGAAAAGCGTTGATTTCTCCCTCCTTCTCAGTAATCAGTCCGCAGTCGCGGCCCTCTTCCTCGTGGACGCTGAATTCCTCCAGTTCCAGAAAATAAGCTTCTTCATAAAGCACCTCGCGGTCCATAATATCGTCTAGAAGGCCCATCTCCATAGTCGGTGGTCTCGGGTTCTCTTCTGCAGACATCTCTCTATATTTTGCACCCGCCTCACTAATTTGTTGTTCCCTTCCAGCTAAGGGGGCGACATGCAGCTGCTCAGTACTTTGTAGGGTCATCGAGAAGACATTCTCCTCCAGGTGCACTACTGGGGGCGATAGCAGTTTCATCATGGCCTCCGTTTTGCTCAATGCTTGAACCATTTGCTCAATCTGCCGTTCCAAGTTCTGGAGCATCTCCACGGTCGACATGGAGGAACTTGGATTGGACAACGGAGGTCTGTGCTCATAGGCTGGACTGTACTGATGTGGAGTGTCCTGCTGATAGTACAAATGTGGCTCCGGATAGAACTCGTGGTAGTTAGGACCATAACAAGGGTATTGTTGGTTCCCATAACTCGAATTGGAGTGATCTCCCCACCCTGGAGTGTATGCGTAGGAGTATGGGCCATATCGCGGTGCCTGCCAGAATTGCGGAAATCTCTCCATTTCTGTATCAAAATAATAATAAAAAAATCAGTAGCACGGGTGTGGACCGTAAGATAGGTTCACACAAAAAATTGGCACACAAACACACACAAAGAAAAACAAACCTTGCCTCCCGGCAATGGCGCCAATTTGATAGGCGTTATCGTGACACCTAAACAAAATAATCCTAACAAACCTAACTCACTAGAATAGGGAAGTAAGGGTCGAATCCCACAGGAAGGAGTTGTCAATCTTTATGTAAGTTCGCATGCAATAGTAACAAGGGGGGTTTTTAGGTTGATTGTGATCAAACAAGTAAACAAAACAAACAAAGCAAAGAGTTGTAATCATTTAGGGAAAAACACTTAGCCAAACAAATATCCACCATTCATTTGATAGATTGGTCCTAGGTTATCTATATTCCTTCCTTTGATTATTCCTGTCCCTATTCTGAAATAGTTACCAGTCTAACTTGGCCTGACAACCCTTACTATTGAACGCACGAGAAACTATCAAGATTTAGAACAACAGCAGCATAGAGCATATGAATTAACCAGGATACATACAACACCGATGTTTCGCAACATTTAGCACATAATCATTTCTCTTTCATAATAAACTAGTCCAACTAGTCCTAGAATATCATGGTTGTTACACAAGATAAGGGATTTCAACTTGAAATATCCAAACCCTAGCAATAGACAATTACCAATAACAACTAGTTACGTCCAACAAGCGAGATCAATAAGAATCAATAGGAATAAGCTCAAGAGAACAGATATAATCCAAAAGAATAGGAGATAGAGTTATAACCTCACAATCATGAATCAAATGAAGGCTTCAATTGTCGGATTAAGCAAAGGTGCTTAGTTCTTCACAACTCAAAGGGAAAACAATACTGAATGGAAAACTGAATAATAGTCTCGATTGATGAATGGAGGCTATGGAATTAGGTTTAAATAACCTAGAAACCAAAACCTAAGGTAAAAAGATAACAAACCTAATCCTAAAAGGAAAATAATATAAAGTACGAAATAAGAAAAGAAAATAAAACCGAAAAAAGTAAAAATAAAGAACTTCGAAGAATTCTCGCTCCTTGCTGCCGTGTGCTTTCGCGATCACGGATGGAATTCCGTGGTCGTGGAAAATTTAACTTCCAGACTTGTGCTCTCGACTTGGCCGCTTTGCTGAGGGATATTTCCGCGATCGCGGTTGGAATTCCACAGTCGCGGAAAATGCAGTTTTCTTCTCGTTGTTCTCGAATTTGCCGTGATCGACCTCCGTGCTCATCCGCGGTCACGTCAGCTTCCTTCTTCGCTTCTTCGCTATCTTTCTTCGACTCTTCTCAGTCTCCTCAAGTGGTCTTTTCCTCATATTCTGGATGTCTTCATTTTAAACTTCTCCAAACCACTAAAGTCACACTTCTACTTCTCAACTTCAATCTCTACAATATGCTCTAAACATCTCCAAATGGTACCCAAAACATCGGTAACAACTCCTAGTTAAATCCTACAAAGTAGCGCTGATCACCTACCGTGCTACCCGCTTCTACACTCCACGCGCCGCTCACACCAGCCCCCTTGGTGCCACCCTTGCCACTTGGTGTCTTTGGTCCGTAGTTCCGCCTGACCGTTGTCTCTAAGAAGGGGGAGATGCGACATTCAGCTTCAACATCGATTCTCCCTCACTCCTACAAGCTCGAAGCGAGGACGCTTCAAATCTAAGAAGGGGAGAGTGATGCGCAACCATCATGCCGACGATCGCGCGACAACGCGACCATGGCGACCAAGACCGTGGCGTCCACCTTGCCATAGGACTTAGTCTAGTTTAGTTATATTAGTTCCTATTTCCGTTAATTCCCATTTTGGCATGTTGCCACTTTTAGTACTTTCTATTTTTGCACTTTCTATTTCGGGCGTGTGTCTTTTCTTGCTAGAGAAGCCGGCCCATTAGTGTGTCTTGCGGCCCAAGCCCATTAGGGTTCTTGGCCGAGCATAAAGGCTATAAATAGCCTTCGTTGTAATCGTTACTCCTCATGTTGAAATTTATGCCTAAGCTTCGTAGTTGAGTTAAACTCCTCCCCTTAGGCCTCGGCGTCACAAAACTGGTTAGACCCCATTGAACCACGTCACGGTTCATAAACACAACCTTCACTCTCGCCCCACCCTCGCCCAAGCGAGCAAAAGAGAGCCGTGGACCATCCTTCCCGGTGGTTCGTACTTATCCGGTTACCAAGAGAAGGATCCGAGACCATTTCCTACCTAGATCCACTTCAGACGAGATCCGAGCATCGGATTCGTATCAAAAGGGTTGATGCCCTCAACCTCCAACCCGCAGCCACGCCTATAATGGATACAGTCGGTGATAGAAAGTCGTCAAGGATCCGTCTCTCAAAGGGCCCCTCCCAGGGCACTGAGCGCGTGCGTGACCTGGAATGCTTCAAGTGTGGAAGGCGAGGCGATTACAAGAGGGATTGTCCCAACACAAAGAAGGTCCTCTTCTCCGCCAATGCCTGAGGCTATGAATCATGCGAGGAGGAGGAGGCCCAGCTTAAGACCATCGAAGAAGGATTCGAGGATGACACCGAGGAGGCCTACGCATGTGAGGCCGCAGCGCTCCATGCCGGCACGCCTCTCAGTCTTGTCACACGACACATCCTCACCGTCAAGGAGGCCACTTTGGTCGACCAACGCGAGAACCTCTTCCACACGCGTTGCCTGGTCAAGACGGCATCCCTAAGTGTCATCATTGATGGACGCAGCTGCTGCAACATCATCAATGAGAGGATGGTCAACCATTTCAGCTTGTCGACCACGCCTCACCCGCAGCCCTATGGCCTCCAGTGGATTTCTTCGAGTTCTGGTAACACTTAACTCGTCAATGTCTTATCTCTTTTTCCATTGGTCAGTATTTGGACTCGGTCCTATGTGATGTCATTATGATGGCCGCCACGCATCTCTTGATGGGGCGCCCATGGTAATTCGACAGGCGTGTTCTTCACGATGGCTATTTAAACACTTACGTGTTTACTCACCACGGGAAGCGCATCACCCTTTTACCCATGTCTCCACATGAGATTTTGTTGGATCAGGTAAAGCGAGACCGCCAGAAGGCAATCGAAGCAGCCGCGACCACGCCCCAAGCAGCGCCTACGGCCACGACGCCGCAATCAAACCCCAATTCTGGCGATTCTTCTTCTATCCCAAGCACTGGATCCAGGAAGTCGCGTACTACCACAGGCCACCAGAGCGCCTCTCTCGATATTGATCGCGCCGCAAACAACACCGCGCGGAAGGACAAAACACGGCCCACTGAGCCCTGGCCAGGCACACCTCATTCCAGCTCGAGCACTGGGTCACCCAACCCAAGTGCCTCGAGTAGCGCGCCTAGTGCATCACTGCTTTTACAGTTGGCCGACCATGCGACAAAGAGCCCCGCGTTGCAGGGTCGTTGTGAGCACCGCTTGCTTCTCGCGCTGCCTAGCGACCTCACTCCCACTTTGAACGGCAAGGCGCCCTGCTTTCTATTGGTACCATCTCCCAGCATGCCTAGCGCCTCCGTCGTCGATCCTTTGCCGCCGGTTGTCGTCGCATTGCTCGACAAGTTCGTTGCGGTTGTGCCAGAGGAGCTTTCGCAAGGCCTCCCACCCTTGCGCGGCATTGAGCACCAAATCGGCTTGGTGTCTGGTGCCTCGCTGCCCAACCGTGCCGCATACCGCACAGGCCCTGAGGAGACCAAGGAGTTGCAGTGCCAGGTGCAGGACCTTTTGGATCGCGGCTACGTGAGGGAATCCTTGAGCCCTTGCGCCGTGCCGGTGATCCTAGTGCCCAAGAAAGACGGGTCATAACGCATGTGTGTTGACTGTCGCGCCATCAATCACATCACGGTGAAGTACTGGCACCATATTCCGCGCCTCGACAACATGCTAGATGAGCTCCACGACACGACCCTCTTCTCCAAAATTGATTTGAAGAGCGGCTATCACCAAATCCGCATGAAGGAAGGTGATGAATGGAAGACCGCGTTCAAGATAAAATATGGGCTTTATAAATGGCTCGTCATGCCTTTTGGGCTCACCAACGCCCCGAGCACGTTCATGCGATTGATCAACCACGTTTTGAGAGTCTTTTAGGGAAATTTGTTATGGTTTATTTTGATGACATTTTGGTGTATTCCCGTAGTCTTGATGAGCATGTAGAGCACCTTTGGCTTGTGTTAGAGGGCTTGAGACGCGAGCAATTGTACGCCAACCTTGGCAAGTGTCGTTTTTGTTCCGACACCACTAATTTTCTAGGCTACGTCGTCTCCAAGGACGGCTTGTGCGTGGATGAAGACAAGGTAAAATCAATCCGGGAATGGCTGATGCCAACGACTGTAACCATGGTGCGCAGCTTCCTTGGTTTTTCAGGTTTTTACAGGCGGTTTGTGCGCGACTTCAGCTCCATCGCCGCGCCACTTCAACTCACAAGGAAGGGCGCCGCGGTGACTTGGCTTGATCACCACGAGAAGGCTTTCGTGGCATTGAAAGAGGCCATGTGCAATTCGCCCCTTCTCCAACTTCCCGACTTCAACAAACACTTTGAGATTGAGTGTGACGTGTCAAATGTCGGCATTGGCGGCGTCCTGTACCAGGACAGGAGGCACATCGCGTTCTTCAGTGAGAAGCTCACTGGGGCCACCTTGAACTACCCCACCTACGACAAGGAGCTCTACGCCCTTGTTCGCGTGCTCAAGACCTGGCAGCACTACCTCTGGCCGCGCGAGTTCGTCATCCACTCGGACCACGTAGCCCTTAGCTACTTGAAGAGCTAGGCCCACCTAAGCCGCCGCCATGCCCGCTGGGTGGAGTTCCTGGAGACATTCCCCTACGTCGTTGTGCACAAGAAAGGTAAGGAGAATGTGGTCGCTGACGCCCTTTCTCGCGGGTATAACCTCCTTACTCATCTTCAAACTAAGGTTCTTGGCTTTGCTTTAATTAAGGATTTGAACTTGACTGATCCCTTCTTTAAGCCTATTTTTGAGCACTGCCTTAGGGATTGTGAGTTTGAGACATTTTTTCTCCATGAGGATTACCTATACAAGGCCGGCCGCCTAGCTCGTCCATTAGAAACCTACTTATTCAAGAGGCACATGATGGTCGAGGCCACTCTAGGGTTGCAAAAACATTGGCCTCCCTTAGAGAACATTTCTTTTGGCCACGCATGACCCACCAAGTGACACGATATTGTAGGAGTTGTGTGACCTGCCAACGAGCTAAGGCGAGTTCATGTCCCTATGGCATATACAGGTCTTTGCCAATCCCTCTTGTCCCTTGGGAAGATTTGTCCATGGACTTCATTACAGGTTTGCCTCTCTCTCGTAGGGGTAAGGACTCCATATTTGTGATAGTGGACAGGTTTTCTAAGATGGCCCATTTTGTAGCTTGTAAGACGACCCATAATGCTAGTGACATAGCCGAATTATTTTTTGAGCATGTGGTGCGTTTGCATGGGATCCCTAGGTCTATTGTGAGTGATAGGGACACTAAATTTGTTGGGCTTTTTTGGAGAACTCTTTGGGGAAAGCTCGGTACAAAACTACTATTTTCCACTAGCTACCACCCCCAAACCGATGGCCAAACCGAGGTGACCAACCGAACCCTAGGCGCCCTCCTCCGGACCATGCTCAAGGCCAATCCCAGGCGTTGGGAAGACTTGCTATTTATTGTTGAGTTTTCTTACAACAGGTCCAGGCACTCGACGACCAAGCCCACCCCGTTCGAGGTCGTCTACGACAGGAACACCTTAATGCCGCTGGACATGCTGCCGCGCCCCCTCCAAGACAATGAACACACTACCGCGGCCAACCGCGCCAAGCAGATCCAAGACCTCCATCGCAGGATGCACGAGCAGCTGAAGCGTCACGCTGCTTAGTACGCGTCGCAACACAACCGCGGTCGCCACCATGTCGTCTTCGCACCCGGAGACATGGTGTGGGTGCACCTCCGTCAGGAACGATTCCCAGCCAAGCGCAAATCAAAGTTAGCGCCTCGCGGCGATGGTCCTTTTCGCGTTGTGATGGCCATTGGAGACAATGCTTATGAACTCGAGCTGCCAGCCGACTACGGTGTCCACGCAACCTTCAACGTCACTGACTTGTAGCCCTATGTGGAGCCCGAGTTCGATGATGGTGAAGCGGGGAGGGTGATGCGCCCCTTCCCACCATGATTGCAGCTAAGGAGGAAGAAGCCATGAGCTTATGCTAACAAGGGCCCATGACAAGATCGTGTGCCAAGGACATCGCCAACGCCGCACAATCATTGATCACGCGCGTCATCGCTAGCCAAGGCGCGCCCGAGACCGCGCCTTCTCTCAAGCTCCTTGCCACCATCGGCGATGCATCAGAGACCGAGTCGGCCGCTATGCACCCGGAGCATAGCGCGTCCTCTTTGGATCCGGCCCAAGCATAGCCATGGCCGCTGCTTCGCCATGCCGTGCGCACCCTGCCTCGCCACGTCAGCGGAGCCTATCCTTGTCATTTAGAGGTTCTTTTTTGCTATTTTTAGACTTGTCTAGATCTTGTATCAAAAGGGTTGATGCCCTCAACCTCCAACCAGCAGCCACGCCTATAACGGATACAATCGGTGATAGAAAGCCGCCAAGGATACGTCTCACAGCGCGAACGCTACGCGCCACGCGCAACCCCTGTCGGCTACGACATCGGCTTCGACCGCGAAAATGAATCTCAAGGTGAGTATTCTGAACCCTTTGACTATCATGACAGGTATGCAGCCAGAGGAACTCGATTCCGCCGTGCGACTGCCTCAACACCTCATGATAGCTCTGCACGCCGCGATGACCGCGACTCCGGGCTCCAGCGTCGACCCAGCCGCGCACCAGGCGTTGAGCTGCGTCCGCGAAGCCATGCCCCCACTCCAGTTCCCTTCAACGTAAACGGCCATCTTGGCCACGAAAGCACGTGTACACCGCGCTACGGCTCCGATGGCTATGGTTCAACTACGTCGACCGTCCACGATGACTTCGACGAGTTCGATGATGAGGAAATGGAGGACTCTGGCATGATCAACCCAAGCTCCTACCACCCTCCCCTTGGTGATCCCATTGAGATTCAGGACAGGCCCGTGGATTGGATTCTGCCCCCACGCAAGCAAGCCGGCCCACAACATCATTTCCAAGGCGACACTACGTGTGACACACATGGCCAGCACCACGAGGAAATGTCGCGTGACTTTCATCGCCGCAATGAGGCCTATGCCCCTCCGCGACGATGTCGTGTGCCAAATCCATCGCCAATGCCGCACAATCATTGATCACGCGCGTCATCGCTAGCCAAGGCGCGCCCGAGACCGCGCCTTCTCTCAAGCTCCTTGCCACCATCGGCGACGCATCGGAGACCGAGTCGGCCGCTACGCACCTGGAGCATAGCGCGTCCCCCTTGGATCCAGCCCAAGCACAGCTGTGGCCGTTGCTTTGCCATGCCGCACGCACACTGCCTCTCTGCGTCAACGGCGCCTATCCTTGTCATTTAGAGGGTTTTTTTGCTATTTTTAGACTTGTCTAGTTTTGGCACTTTCTGTTTTTAGAAGTTACTATTTTTAGTAGTATTCTTTTTCAGGCGTGCGCTCCACTCATGTTGAGTGGGCTAGCCCATTAGGCAAGACTCGGCCCATCCGAGTCCCACGACCTCTATATAAGACCATCTCGGCCTCATGTAAAAGGTTACGTTCATTATTAATCAAAGCTTAAGTTGAGTGCCATCTTGCCTCCTTCCTTTGATCGGACGTCACAAAACCCTAATCTATCTTCGCATCTCCTTCACTCTGCCGCTGACGCTACGGCCACGCTCGATCCGTCGAGCCCTATCCTTCATCGCGCCTAGTCCTGAGGCCACGATCCAGATCCGCCATCACTTCGCTATCACTAGCGAAGTGATCCTCCATCATCACCGCCACTACTCGCCACCGCTAGCGTGTCGTGACATTCACCGCGCTCCATCACTCGTGTGACCCTCATCGCGTCACTTTCGCCCGTGTTCTTAGCACTCCCCTCGCGTTCCAACACTCGCTACGTGAACCTCAACCCTTCCGTGCAATTCAACAAGGCCAAGGTTTCCACGGCAGGCCTTGAAGCCGAGATGAGCGACTCACCACCAAGACCTAGATCCGACACCTCCGCAGCAACTTGGCCGGCATCCAAAAGCATGAATGCATCAACCTATGTGTATGCTTATACTCTCTACATGATTACGTGAAAAGGATACTTGAGCATTGCATTGCGTGTTACTTGAATCCTATTCTTTCTAGCCCAAAAGAACCAACTTGATTTATCGAACCCTTAGTACAAGCCCATATGATAGATGATTCTAATGCCACAGTTTCCTATCATGTGTTAATGCCCCTATGAGACCATTTATGTCTTCCACTTTTAGTGCTTGGTCCTCTTTTGTACCACTTCTCGTACTACCCATAGTCAGGTACACAACATTATAAGTTAAGGTATGTAAACATGGTAATGGTTGAAAACGGCTAGAAAAATCTCATAAAGAAGGGGTAGTAATGACGACTTGACTTCGTCGTCTTCCGGGTTCGCTCCTTGACGGGGCTAAAGATGCGCAATGCAAATATCGTTGATTAGCCTTATCAAAGTAAAAAGTCCTAACAGACCTACTAAACAGATGTATAGTAAGCAAGCAAGGGTCGAACCCACATGGAAGGTCTGATGCAGTATGCAATTGTGAATGACAAGTAACAAGCAGGGGGGTTTAGTTATCACGAGAAAGCAAAGCAAACAAGTTTGGTTGAGTTGAGAAAATATAATGGGAAAGTAGTCCTACTAGAGCGAGATCCACAATACAGAGATATAATTTGATCACAGAAATCTATGTAATCCAAGTTCTTTTACTATCCTTATAGTTGTTCCCACCCTGATCTTAAGTACTATCGATTCTCACAGTTGTCGATAGACTTATCACTATGTCACTGGTAAAGTACCTCCGATTCTCACAGTTGTCGGTATACTTTACCACTGACGCAACAATAGCAATGCACACAAGGATATAGGATACATGCAAATAGAAAGACGTATTAATACTCGCATGCAACTGACTCTCACTCACAATTGTACGCTCGGAACCCCTATACGCACAACTGTGTATGCCACTAGATATGCACTCGGAACCCCTATATGCAATCCTAGCAATTGATAAAAGGTATTCAACCTAGTTGATCAGGCTAAGAAGAACAACAAGAAATCAATATTCAATATAACCAAGAGAATCAAACCAACACTTATAAGGATAAGAACAAGGAATAGAAATCTCACAAACACATCAACTGTATTGCTTCAATCGTCTAGTAGAACAGAGGGAAGTTAGTTCTCCATTCAAACGAGAATGAAAACTAAGGGAAATAACGTCTGAAATAAAGCAGTAACGAGTTGTGTTCTAAGTGTCTCTCTTAACCTAGAAAGAGGGCTTAAATAGTCTTCAGAAAACTAGGTTAAACTAATGAAAATAATAAAGGAAACAAAATAATAAAATAACAAAATCTGAAAACAATAAAAGGAAATAAAAGTCTTCAGACGCGCGGCACTTAACACGGCCACCATGGGGCGGTGAAATCCACCGCGGGGCGTCAGGCTTTCCACCGCGGGGCGTCATTCTTCTCTGAGAGTCACCGCCGGGTCGCGGTGACTCTGGCGCGGGGCGGTGAGCTAGCTCACTCTCTTCTTCTGTTGTTCTTCATTACTACCCAGTGTTGGTAGTCTTCTCCATGCATGCTCCAGCAGCTCCATCTCTATCCTCATGTCTCCATCTAAGCTGTAAATCCAGGAATATCTTCACTTCTCTCCATAACTTTTGGATCACAGACTTAGCCTAAAAACCACTCATAAATTCCTCCAAATCATGCTAATAATTGCTAGTAAAGGTGTATGAAATCACACCTATCAAATTCCCCCATACTTAGACCTTTACTCGTCCCGAGTAAGCTAAAGAAAAACCTACTCTCTCAATCAAACACCAAGGCCTCAGGAAGTACAAGAAAATAAGACACTAGCAATTACAACATATCAACAATAAGCTCCAGATAACCAAAACAAGGGATGCAAAGATAATTCTAATCCTAACTCCAATCTAGCTCCTTATCGTTCCAGAATAGCCTACCCGAACTCCTTATACCACCTCTTCTTATGACACATTGCCTAGAAATAGAGAGAAATCCTAAAATCACTCTTCTTCTTTTTCGCTCATCTTGCCAAGGCGCCCTTTCGGGTTTTCACCAAGCCACTCATTTCATTTTGCTAGATATCTTACATATACTCACATCACTCCAGTCCACTTTTACCCTGGTCTATACCAGCCGGACTACCTGCTTTTTACCTGAACTGCCCTTTCGGGTTTTCATCTCATCCCAGGATTTTGATTGTCTTTTTACTTCTTTTTGGCTTTTTGGAATTTTTTTTTATTTTTTTTTAGAAATCAAATGGGAAATACAGCACACGAAAAGAAAACAATATGTACAAAGGATAGACAGATAGCAAGTCTAAATCCCTCCCCCATACTTAAACCGAACATTGTCCTCAATGTAGAAAAGAGAACAGCAAAGGAAATAAGGGAAGAAGAAAATAAACTCACTGCGGGTCTGATGGTGGTGGTGGTGGGAACTTCCGGAAGTAGTCCCTCATATGAGCGTACATACCGTCCAGACTCTCATCTAAATCAGCATGGAGCTGGGTCTGCCAAGTCTGCAGACCGGTCTCTACTTGGGTGTTCCAGTGCGTCTACTGCACTGAGAATGCATCAAATCTCGAAAACAACTCCTGCCAAGGTGTGGTAGGACCGTAAGAAGACGAAGGCGCATCATAAAGTGTAGGCATAGGAGTGTCCTCGCCCGCAAACTCAGCAGCAGAAACAACACCACTAGGGCCCTCTCCATACGGGCCTGAAGGAGCAGCAGCAGGGGTATCATCAGTCGTCATTCTGCTATCACTGGAGATCCACCAATCCGCAAATGAAGGTGAATAGGTGAACTCCCGTGGAAGAATCAGAATGTGGCCATCATATGACGGGTTGCCTCCCGGACATGTGAGTAACAGGCGAACGAAACAAAGCAAAATAAATTACGAAAATAATCTAAAGAAAACTCAGAGAACAATTACCACGGGTTGCCTCCCGGACAGCGCCTTGGTTAACGTCGTTGGCTCGACGTACTGCAGATCAATTACCACCTGGAATAGGATCCCCTCGGAATCCTCCTACTCGTCTCTTCCTGTTGAGACTTCCCATGGAAAGGTTTAGACCTTAAGCCATGTTCCCTCTTTGCCATTGACTCCATGCTTACTTCCTTTGGAGTATCTCCCCCATACTTAGAGCGATATGGGGGCCGATATGGCTCAATCTGAATATGCTGTACATCACTGGATAAAGGCTTATAGCCTTGTATGATTAGTGCAGGGGGGCGAGTGCCCAAAATGGAGGGAATGGAATCTCCTATGTCATCCAACAAGACATCACCAACATGTAACTCATGCGACTCAATAGGTTCATCAATAGTAGAACACTTAACTACGGTCTCTACTGCACTAGTTTTAACATTGTCATGCACATGATCATCAATATCGCTAATGCAGCAAGGAGAAGGTAATTCAATAGAGTTGTCTTTATGAATATTATGTTCAAAAATTATTCCATCAAATTCCATAGTTAAAATTCCACTGTCTACATCAATCTTTGTCATGGATGTTTTCATAAAAGGTCGCCCTAGCATAACTGGAGCAACCTTCTCATCATAGTCCATATCCATAACAAAGAAGTCAGCAGGAAAAATCAAAGAGCATATCCTCACAAGAACATTTTCCACAACACCCTTAGGGGGTACACAAGAACCATCAGCAAGTTGTATAACAGTGTTAGAATCATGCAAGGGTCCTATTCCTAAATCCTCAATCAAAGAATAGGGTAACACATTAATTGAGGCACCCAAGTCTAACAAGGCTTTCTCAAATCGATGCTCACCTATAGTGATAGGAATAGTAAATGTACCTGGATCCTTGCACTTCTAAGGCATGTGTCTCTGAACTACTGCTGACACATGTTCACTCACTGGAATCTTCTTTTGAGCCTTCTGCTTCTGAGTCCTCTTCACGGTGCACAGCTCCTTCAAGAACTTTGCATATTGAGGGATAGCCTTGATAAGCTTGATCAGGGGAATGTTCACCTCACAGTCCCGAAATGTCTCGAACAGATCGCTGTCTTCAGCTACTCTCTTGCCCTTCAGCGCCTCAGGGAAAGGTATTGGTGGCTTCTCAGAACCTAGAGGGGGAAACACGGGGCGAACGTAGTCATCAATACATGTTTCTTCAGCAGGGTCGGGTTCTTGAAGGCCAGGTTGCAGTAAGTCCACCGTGGGGCATCGATCATCACCGCGGGGCGGTGAGGTCACGGCGTGTTTACTGAGTTCAGCCGCCGGGTCGCGGCCAGAGTCGCCGCGGGGCGGTGGCTTCAGCGTTTCTTTCCTGTCTCCTTCTTTAATTTCTGGCCAGGCCGCGGTGGCATCCACCGCAGGGCGTCCGGTGATTTTCTCCTTCTCGATCTCGTTTTCCTTCTCAGCTATAGGAGCAACATCCAACTTTTTACCACTTCTGAGGGTAATAGAGATCACATTCTCCCTTGGGTTCACAGTAGTCTGAGATGGCAAGGAATTAGATGTCCTCTGGTCAAGTTTGGTCACAACATCAGCAAGCTGGCCAATCTGTCTCTCCATGTTCTTAATACTTGACTCAGTAGCCTGCACATGCGTGGCGAAATGTTGAGTCAGAGTCTTTAGCATCTCTTCGGTAGAAGCACCAGAGATTTGGCCTTGAGGCCTCTGTTGGTATGGGACTCTCTGCTGGTACTGTTGTTGTGCAGGCTGTTGACCACCTTGAGGGTCACTCCATCTAAAACCTGGGTGGTCTCGCCCTCTCGGATTATAATTGGGTTGTCCACCAAACTGTGGTCTAGGTGGTCCATAACCTCCTATAGCATTAACTTCAGCAACACCCTCCTCCTGCAGCTGAGGACAAGCGTCGGTGGGGTGGTATTGATCAGGGCAAAGCCCACATGCTTTAACTTGTTGAGGGGCATTCTGATTCGCCATCCTCTTCACCATCTCTTTCAGCTCAGCTAGCTCAGTCAACACTGGGCTTGGTCCTACAGGGGTCACAGCATTGACCGCCTTCCTTTGGTATGTCTTCCCAAAACTCCCGGTGCTCTCACTCATCTCTTGGAATCTCTCTATGGCTGCATCCGGTGTCAAATTCAGAATTCTTCCACCGCAAGCAGTGTCAACCATCCTTCTCTCTTGGTCCAGCAGACCATTGTGTAAATAGAGGACAAGGTCCTGCTTGGCGTATCCATGGAATGGGCAGCTAGAGGAAAGCCTCTTGTATCTCTCAAGATAATCATACAGCGTCTCATCACCAGCCTGCTCAATATTGGCAATTGCCTTTTTCAAGGCATTCGCCTTCTTTGTTGGAAAGTACTTGTCCAGGAATGCCTTGTGCAGTTTATTCTAGGTATCTATGGTTCCTGGTGGCAAGTGATAGTACCAGTCGCTTGCAGAGTCTAGCAGGGAGAAACCAAAAGCTCTCATCTTGATTTGGTCTTCCGTCACGTTCCTGGGCTTCATAGTCATGTAGACATTGTGGAACTTGCCCAGGTGAGAGATCGGGTCTTCTCCACTCAAACCGTGGAACTTTGGGAGATAAGCAACAACTCCAGATTTCAGCTCAAAATTCACCCCTTCGCCAAGTGTAGGGATGACGACAGCAAGGGGTTATGCTCCAATATTCGGCTCAGTTAATTCTCTCAGAGTCTCAGCCATTGCGACAATAGGGATGTTAATTGGCTCAGTCGGCTCAACGACCTCAACCTCGACTTCTTCTTCTCCTTGATCACGTAGGTTCGCATGGAACGATATGTCAACTTCTGGATCAAAAGCTACGAGAGGAGAGTCAGTAGAACGAGTGTCGACCATAAGATAGGTCTCCACCAAAAATCAATCACAAAAACACACAACAAAACAAAAAACTTCCCCGGCAACGGCACCAAATTTGACGGGGCTAAAGATGTGCAATGCAAATATCGTTGATTAGCCTTATCAAAGTAAAAATTCCTAACAAACCTAATAAACAGATGTATAGTAAGCAAGCAAGGGTCGAACCCACATGGAAGGTCTGATGCAGTATGCAATTGTGAATGACAAGTAACAAGCAGGGGGGTTTAGTTATCACGAGAAAGCAAAGCAAGCAAAGCAAACAAGTTTGGTTGAGTTGAGAAAATATAATGGGAAAGTAGTCCTACTAGAGCGAGATCCATAATACAGAGATATAATTTGATCACAGAAATCTATGTAATCCAAGTTCTTTTACTATCCTTATAGTTGTTCCCACCCTGAGCTTAAGTACTATCGATTCTCACAGTTGTCGATAGACTTATCACTATGTCACTGGTAAAGTACCTCTGATTCTCACAGTTGTCGGTATACTTTACCACTGATGCAGCAATAGCAATGCACACAAGGATATAGGATATATGCAAATAGAAAGACGTATTAATATTCTCATGCAACTGACTCTCACTCACAATTGTACGCTCGGAACCCTTATACGCACAATTGTGTATGCCACTAGATATGCACTCGGAACCCCTATATGCGATCCTAGCAATTGATAAAAAGTATTCAACCTAGTTGATCAGGCTAAGAAGAACAACAAGAAATCAATATTCAATATAACCAAGAGAATCAAACCAACACTTATAAGGATAAGAACAAGGAATAGAAATCTCACAAACACATCAACTATATTGCTTCAATCGTCTAGTAGAACAGAGGGAAGTTAGGTCTCCATTCAAACGAGAATGAAAACTAAGGGAAATAACGTCTGAAATAAAGCAGTAACGAGTTGTGTTCTAAGTGTCTCTCTTAACCTAGAAAGAAGGCTTAAATAGTCTTCAGAAAACTAGGTTAAACTAATGAAAATAATAAAGGAAACAAAATAATAAAATAACAAAATCTGGAAACAATAAAAGGAAATAAGTCTTCAGACGCGCGGCACTTAACACGGCCACCACGGGGCGGTGAAATCCACCGCGGGGCGTCATTCTTCTCTGAGAGTCACCGCCGGGTCGCGGTGACTCTGGCGCGGGGCGGTGAGCTAGCTCACTCTCTTCTTCTGTTGTTCTTCATTACTACCCAGTGTTGGTAGTCTTCTCCATGCATGCTCCAGCAGCTCCATCTCCATCCTCATGTCTCCATCTAAGCTGTAAATCCAGGAATATCTTCACTTCTCTCCATAACTTCTGGATCACAGACTTAGCCTAAAAACCACTAATAAATTCCTCCAAAGCATGCTAATAATTGCTAGTAAAGGTGTATGAAATAACACCTATCACGCCTTCTAAGAACTATTGTTGCGTTTTGAGAAAGGCACAACTTGAAGGGGTAAAATCAGAGAAGTTGTAGGAGAACCCCCAGACATGCCCTCCTAGGGCTGAAAATTACATGTGGGTGACCAGCCCACCTACAAAACCCGATCCGAATATATGGATGGTCATCCAAAGTAAACTCGGTGATGGATGGTTGATGGGTCGTGTGAAAGGGATGACGGGTGGATGATGTAAATCTCACCCACTACTAGATCCATCACCCGCACTTCATCCACTCATTCGTTCACCCGTCGACAATTATAGTTCAAATTCTATTTTATTAAATTTTTTAACTTTCACTTTTGTATTTTTATGTTTAAAAGTGGAATATTTTTTGAATATTTTCTTTTAAGATCCATCAAATCCTATATTTAGAACAACTATTTTCATATAATTTAAGAAAATTAATAATTTTTTAACTTCATCGTGTATTTTATTGCAATTAAATAAGTATAAAATATTAATAAATATGTTATGGCGATAACCCGACCCACCTAAATCACCCGTGGGTGATGGATGGATGGAATCGGGTGAAACGTTTCGTGGGTGACAGTTGGGTCGGGTGGAGGATTTAACTTCACGGTTCGGGTGATAAAGCAGATTCTGGAATACCACTGCCTCTACACGTCGAAGGAGTTACGATGAGTAAGGTACTGAACGGTGCTACACTAAACAAGATGTTATTTCAATCTATAGAAGATCAATGGTAAAAGACGCAAGGGAGGGCGAGAGAAGAACTCGAAGTGAAAGACAACGAAGAGGATGAAGAAAGTGATGAGCCTCTCAAAGTGCTCATAAGAGAGATGAAAGGTCTGAGGAAAGACATGAAGATCATTAAGAGTATCTTGTTGGATCACATAAAGAGCGTTAACGAAGAAGATTAATCTGACAGACCTGCCCCTTTTGTGCTTTCAAGTCTCTCCTACTCCTTTCCTTGCTCATTATTCTTGTTTGCTTGTCATGACTTTGAACATCTCATCTTACTTTCTACGTTTACTTAAAGTTTTTTTTTAATGTTTTTGTGTTAATGAAGGTGCATAGTGTTGGTAGATTTGGCAGTCTTCACAAAATTAAATTAAATATTGTGATGGCTTGGTTCTATATGTTCTTCTATGTTCCATTTAGTGCTTTTTGCCTTTTTGATGATGCCAAACCGGGGAACATTATTGATATTACTAGTGATAGGGGGAACATGCTAGTACATGAGTTACTTTTCTTAGGAGGGGGACTGTACCTTATTATGTCTTATAACTATATATTGGTTTATGGAGTTTGTCACCATCAAAAAGGATGAATTTGTTAATTCCAAGTGTTAATGATTTGATGGTTCCAAACCTCCAAGATTAAGGTGTGCTAAGTGTTACATGAAAAGGTATAGGACCTATTACTCTAATTACAAGTAAATGACTTTCAGGATAATGTTGGAAGTACTATCCGTGATTGAGAATATTGAGAGCATTGATCATGAACGAGATCAATGGAGTGATCGATAGAACGAGCATATGCTATGAAGGTACAACTCTTTCAATGACGCAAAGGTCCATCGTACAAGAAAAGTTGGAGCATAAGACAACAAGCATAATAGATATGTTTGGAACCAAATAGGTCAACTCTTACAAGATTTATGCGCTTTAGTTTGTACAAAAGTCATGTTCCTCGGTTCGTACAGAAGACAAGATCAGAGAACTGATAGCTTCAAGATGTGCTCAGGAAAAGAAGACAAACTGTCAGTTATGAGCTCTAGACGTTAAAAGCGTCTGAAGTGGTATGTGCCGAAAGGCTTTCACTGAGAAGGAAGACAAATATGGCAAACTTGGAGAAAAGGAAATACCAAAGTTTTGGTTGGTTGTAATCTCTATATAAGTGGAGGGATTTAACTTAGAGAAACATTCAAGCTTAAAGAGAAAAACTAAGAAAAAAAAGTTAAGGAGGAGTTCAAGTGTTCAGTATCTTTGAGAGTGAAATCAAGTTACAAGTGGTGAAAAAGAGTTAATCTAGGTTGGAAGTCTAGAGTTAGTGTCCATGACATTATAATTGCTCGAGAAATCAACAAGATAAGTACACTTGTTCTTGTCCCATGTCCACCTCTTTGCCCTTGAATAGGTTGGATTCCTACCTCTTCGAACTTCAGCCAGATTCTTCACACCTTTTTTGAAGAGAGGTGTACGCTTGCCTGGAATATAAAAAGGTATCATTGATTTGTCTATAACGTTGCAATTCGACCTGTAAACTAACTTTATATTTTAGCCTTGAAATGAACTTTGAAAAGACATACCTTTTGGGCAACTTGAGTCTCGATCGCACCACTAGTTCATAAAGCTTGTTGCTTCTAGGGTCTTACTTCCTTGTCGCACCCATTCGAGCCTGATGTGGACTTGTTGCTCGATATTTGAAGGCACAAAGAGGTTCCTTATGACAACCTTTAACTCCACCCATGTGCCTAATGGAGTGTCCATGTTGAACTTCCTAGACTCTTCCTCTTCGTTCCACCAATAGAGAGCAAACTCCAAGAAGTGAAGAGTGGATAGGTTCACTCGTTGTTTTTCACAATTGCCAAATTATTCAAATACTTGCTCCAACTTTAATTCCCACTCAAAATAATCCTTAGATTCAGATGTACTTCTAAAATTAGGAATATTTACCTTAACCCCGTGAGGGTTACATCGACAAGGAACCACCGAGCCCTCATGCTCGGAACCGGCAGTTACGTAACTATAAAAATGGGAAAGATCCCCATCATGGTTAGGCTGACCTGGAGGTTGCCAAGACCCTTTTGGCTCAAGATTGCGTAGTGGCTGCAACCAAGGCCATATGAATGTAGCTTCGAGTTAGGGCCCAGGCCCGTGAGTGTGGGCACGAGGGTGAACGGTTGAAGATTTGGCCATGTGTTGACCATAGGCCACAAGTTGTCTTACCAACAATATGGTCAATGGTCGAAGAGATCCAAGTGTTGCTTGATGCTTAGAATAGGGTGGCATCATTGTGGTTTGCGTTGGCACGCCTGAAGTAGCACAAGACGGCGGCTACAACAAGGCATTAGGCATGGGCTTAAATGCACAATAACTCCCATGGATGCAACCGTGGGCCAATAAGTGGAAGGGGTTGGAATATACATGCCTTGTCCCGCCAAGGTCTATTGAGCAAGGTGATGGGCCTCCTCGGGCGTATGTGTGCGTGAGCGACCCAAGTGATGGCTTGCGTGGTTCTTTTGTCGTCGTTGAAACTTCTCCAAGGCGACCTTAAGTTCATTCCTGAGGCATGTATAGCCTCAAATTTGGTTGACTGACTGTAGTCTCCCAATGTTATTTTCTTTGAACCTTTTGGGTGTTGTTTGAGTTGGATTTTGGTGCTCTTTTAATGATAAGTGACAAGGTTATTAGATGGTTATCCTCAATTATTGTATTGAGATTTATATTTCTAAGCAATATATTATTGAATTATATCCAATAAACGTAAACGCAACCAGATGATGAACACTAGGAATGTTGTTCGTCAAAGTGCTAGACCGAGGAATGTATCTATGATCCAACTAAGGAGCGCAGCTAGTCAAGAGAATGATACTGGGTCTGGATCCCACAATATTTCGACTATGGATGTCCCACCCAAAGCTAATCCTCTGGTGGAAGGGGGTGCAGATACCTTCTGTTTCTCCGACTCTCTTCGTCAAGCTGTTGTTGAGGCAATAAGGCAGATCGTGATGCAAGCGTTCACAAAATTGGTTGGGTCAGGGGTTCTGCAAGCTCAAGGGAATCCAACGCCTCAGGTCAATCTTGATGTGGAGGAGCCAATGAATATTGCGCCTCCTATGCCTGCTCAGAGAGATAGGGGAAGTTATGGTCGTGCGCTGTAAGCGATCAACTCCATGAGGCTTGATTGTGACCACGGTACTAGAGAAGTCGTCAAAGTGGCCTACTAGTTCCTTCACATGGAATGTCTATTCAGGAACATTGTGTGCACTGAGGCTAAGAAAGTGCACATTGCCTCGTTACAATTGAAGGATAGGACTAGTGAACGGTGGGAGAGCACGGGGTTAGCTGATCATCCCAGGTTGACATGGTCGATGCTCAAGACTAAGATGACTGACCGTTTCTTCTATCAGGCTATGAGGGAGGAGAAGTACAAGAAATTCCTTTACCCGAAGACTAATGGGTTGAAGGTGACTTCTCTGGCTGCTATGTTTAATCACCTACTACACTATGCAGGGAGTGCTGCTATGCACTCTACTATGCAGAACAAGGGGAAAGCTCTGATGGCATCAGGTAGTCAGGATCAGTGGCTCTACGAGATACGTGAAGCCGATGGACCCAACTCTCATGTTGCTCAAGGTACTTTATACCTACACTCTACATCAGTCTGCATATTTTTTGCTTCTAGTGCTACACATTCACTACTACAAAAAACGCTTTTTAACCCGTGATTATTTAGCCCGGATCCTAATTATCTGTGATATAAAGTCCTGATACATCAGAAGAAGTCGGGCTATTTAAGAAAGATAACATATTAGCCCAGACCGTTGTAGAGAAGCCCGGGCTAAAAACAAATTTATTTTAAAAGAGTCAAAACTTAATAGCCCAGACGTGTTTTTTTTTAAATATCCAGACTATTTTATCGCGTTCTATATTAACCCACATTAAAATAAGCCGATTACAAAACATCCGGGCTATTTTGTCTGGGCTATTTTATGGCCGTAATTAACCACATATGGAGTACCTTTTACTCCTTCAAAATTAACTTTCACATACCTTCCCCGACCTTACAGTAAGCCTTCCCAGACTACACAACTCCACCGGCGCCTCCTTCCGTCTCCTTCCTCGTTCCCCGACTACACAACTCCACCGGCGCTTCCTTTCCGACCCGTCCTTCCATCCGGCGCGCTGCATCTCCGGCCCCTCCATCTCCTTCCTCGTTCGATCCGGCCCCTCCACCTCCTTCCTCGTTCGATCCGGCGACTCCATCTCCGACGACTCTAATTCCGGCGTCAATTACGGCGTGCTATCCACCCTAAGGTATGTCTTGAACCATATAACCTCCCTGATTTAGATTTGTAGTTGTAAATTCAGAAATTGAAAAAGCCCTAAAACCCTAAATTGTGTGTTGTAAGTTGGGCTATGAAAAAATGTTGTTGATTGTTCAGTAAAGTATGTCTCTTGCTTGGCTAGGGTCACAATTTTGAACAAACAAATCAAAGTGTTTGCTACAGTAGATGAAAAGGCATATTTTTTTCACTGTATTCTAATGATCAATTGAATGTGTGTATTATGTTTTTGTCTCTATTATGACATAGCTATAACATTGTGTACAAATACATATGCTTGCTTTTACTGTGGGATTATAGATATGATAGGAATGGAAGTTTAGTGTCTACATATCCTGAAACTTTATGACTCATGAGTTCAGGGGCCATACACAGCCTGTGGAAGGAAATAAATTTCCATTTAGAGTTCATAGTTATGGTGAGAAAAAGTAAGAATTGTTGACAGAAAGATGGAGAGGTAAGTTGTCTGGCCAATTCTGTGTAATGCCAATGTTTATAGTTTTGAATACAGTTCAATTGTCTTGTCAGCTAGATTAACAAGTCTTGTTCTTGCATTTCGTTTCGACTCAAAAGGAACTAGAAGTATCATCAGGAGCATGTAAATTGTTGCCCATACTCACTAGGATATATGTGGTATTTGCAGTTATAGGAAAAATTGAAAGACATCTAACCATAAAGCTAATGAAAGAAGAAACAGTAAAATGTGTGTAGATACAGTATATATATTGTATGAGTGAGTGACCCACAAACATAAGTTAGTCGTTGACATTAGGCAAAGAAAGTGACCTATCAAATAAAGGACAAGCTGCTTTCACTTTCGGCAATTCAACTTCTCAGTTGGATTGGTTTTTGGAGTATTTGAGTTTTAAACTTCATTCCTTCACTAGATACTGTGCCCAACGATTGGATTGAGAGAAAAAAGGAGCCTACTGTTAAAAGTTCTTGTTTGACAATATCTTGTGATTAATTCTTGTTTGACAATAAGCAACTTGGATTAGTTTACTTTAACCAATAACCGTGCATGACATATAGATAGAACTTGAACCATATATCATAAATTCTTAATTCATCCGATGTTAGATATATCAATTTTCAATTTTGATAATAATAGAAGTTGGCATGAAACTCTTCTCCCCTAATTATATATAGTGATGAGGTGACTCTAGACTCCTTTAAATATTGTTGAGATCGAATTTCCTATCGACGTGTATGGAGGGTCGGAACTCATATTAGTAAGAAACTCTTCACCCAATGTTAAATTTGAGTATCACATGATCATTGAAATGAATAATGGATTTAGGCTTGATGAATTTTTCACAAAGAGACAGTCTTGTAGTTTGTTAAGAAAATGGATAGCATAGCATTTTTTAATTTTTTTGCAGCATAGCATTTTTTAGGCAGCATAGCATAGCATCAGTGAAATGTATATCCTTGCAGCATCAGTGAAATGTATATCCTTGCAGCATAGCATTTTTTAGTTTTTTGCTTCTCTTAAAGTAGTAAAGAAGATTGTGTTAGAGTAAGATGCTGTGGATGATCAGTACCAATCCAGATTCTTTATCCCTCTTTTGAACTAGGACAATATGATAAAGCTGTACCCAATCAACATCCAACAAGGATTCAAACCCCAGAACCACATTAATGTGTTATACTATATTTATTTGGCAGAAATATTAATATGGCAGACCACTGGAGGAACTCTTCATCTCACTCTATACAATTAAAGGAGCTTGGGCCCTTGCTTCGAGACTATCAATGCCTGGTTACACGACATAATTAGTAAGTTTGGCTTTCAAATACTCTTTAATTAGCTATGTATTGATGAATTTATCATTGCTGTAGTGTTTAATGAGCACAAATATCTGTGTTGCATTAATTATTTGTTGTAGCATTTATGATCTTGGATCGGAGTGGAATGAAATTATGGAATTTTTCATTAATAATTATAATTTTTCTCAGTATGGTGAAGCATCAACCGAAAAGAGTGGTTGCTGTTAAGTTATATATGCATATCAATGTGCTAAATTAGCAGGAAGTTCGTCCAAATATTCAAGTTTTTGTTCGCAGATGTTCTCCTCTTGCTAATTCTTGCTGCTATGATTGCATAGCTTTCATGATTAAATCTTTGCTTCTCTTCCGAAATTAGGGTTAAAAATCACCCAAAAACAGCTTAGTGGAAAGATTTGTCAAAACTGCATGAATAAAAGGGAAGTTTGGTGTTGTGAGAGGGGGAGATTACAACCGGGATAACTAGATGGGATGGTGATTCTGATGTCAGCACTAGATGATATCAGCTGTAAATTCTGTTCAGTTGAGTTGTCCATGAAAAAAAAAATCGTGGTGGGTTCATAATATTTTGCTGCTATGATTGCATATACTTGACTGTTAAATTGTCTTGTAACATACTTATGTGGCTTATTAAATGGTCTTTTCTCTTCAACATAATTTTGTAGGAAGAGATACGTTTCATGATTAATCCAGAGTTGATTGATGGCATGCTTTTCTTGCCTACCATGTCAGACAATGAAGCAATAGAAATTGTTGGAGCTGAACGCTATTCAGATTATACAGGGTTAGTATTTGTACTTGAACTTTTTTTGTAGAGTCACTATTTCATTTGTTATTAGCATCATTTCTTAAGTTCTGTAGTATTCACAGAATTCCTTTTTCAGTAGATTGTGTTGATAGAGTATCCTTGTCAACATTATAGAGATGTATATATTAGATGACAATCATTGTGTTGATCTAGGTATTCATCAACATTCTGTTTCTCTGGAGACTGTGTTGACAAAAGTGAAATAGATTCAATTGGGAGGCGTAAGACGAGAATCGTTGCATAGACGCAGTACGCAAGCCAGGAAAGAGACAATATCAACTTGATTGCCTTTTAAGGTACATGATGTCCTTTCTCTAGAGTCCAATATCTAGACATCTTTTTACTCTGTTTCCGTAGTGACGAGAATTTCTTTTTATATTGTTAGTTTCTGAAGTAGTTTTCCTTGTTTCTTATTCTTTCCCAGTGATCTCATTTGTGGATGCACTTGGTTTCTTGCTCTATGGAGGGAGGCAAGCTACTACAATCTCATTGTCGAATGGAAAGTTGTCAACAGAGATGAAGAATCACAAGTGGTATTGCTAGAAGGAGTAGAATTAGTTGTTTTCTTTCAGTATGTGTTAAGTTGTGAACTTCTATTAGGAGTCCTTTGCTAAATTATATGAAGAATGACATTGTAACTCACAGTGTTTTGGATCTATACTATCTGGTTTATTAGTTATAAATGTTTCTATTCTCTAGTGTGAGTTAAATATTGGTACAATGCAGCAAAATACAGCGAAGTATATAAATAGGGTATTCAAATAGGCAATAAATATAAATATTTATGGGAAAAAATTAATACTATATAGTCCGGACATTATAAGTCCGAGCTATATAACCACAAATATATGCCTACTAGGACAAACCTTTTATCCTGGATATGAAGAACATACAGTCCGGACAAGAGAAATAATTAACTTGAAAATTTTGGACTTTTTAGCCCAGACATGTATTGTACACGCCCGGGCTATTAAGTGAAGTTCAGCCCAAATTATGTGAAGGAATATAGCCCGGGCGTGTGACAATGGGTCCGGGTTATTTGGTCTATTATCACACCAACCAATAGCCCGGACCCTTTTTAACTATATCCGGGCTATATAATGGAAAACGCCCGAGCTAAAAAGCATATTTTGTAGTAGTGATTCTTGTATTTTTGAGAATTGTGTAACCAAGTAGGGTTAGATTGCAATGAGGCTTGTGAGCCATTCGTAGTAAATCTTCCCAATGTGGAATAGTTAATAGGAACCAAGCGGTAGTCAGATTTCGTAGTGCCCAATCAGGGTCGGAAATTCAAGGCTGACTTGATCTATATAGCCATGGCTCCATACGACATTATTCTCTAGATGGACTGGATGACACATCACGGGGTGATAATCGACTTCAATACGAGGATTGTGACAGTTTCATCTGGGGGCCAGTTTGTGTGTATGTTTAAGGGTCGTAATGACACCGATAATGGAAGGTTGGTAAACGTTATGGATGCGACTAAGTTACTTCGACAAGGTTGTGTTGGGTACTTGTGTTATCTAGACGAGCCCAAGAAATATAAAATCGTTCCTCATGTAGTTCCTATGGTACGTGAATTTGCCGACGTATTTCCGGAGGAAATTCCAGGATTACCCCCTAATCGTGACGTGGAGTATACTATTGACCTGGAACCTCATACGGCGCCGATTTCCAAGGCACCCTACCGTATGGATCTAGTGGAGATGCAAGAGCTAAAGAAGCAACTTGAGGAGTTGCTTGAGAAGGGATACATAAGGCGCCTTGGGGTGCTCCGATCTTATTTGTCAAGAAGAAGGATGGTTAGTTCATGCTTGTATTGATTGCCGAGAATTGAACAAAGTCACAATCAAGAACAAGTATCATTTGCCAAGAATTAGTTGCAAGGAGCTAAAGTCTTTTCCAAGATCGATTTGAAGTTTGGTTATCATCAGCACAGGATTCGTAAGGAAGATATTTCGAGGACTGCATTCCGAACGAGATATGGTCACTACGACTTCGTAGTCATGCGATTTGGGCTTACGAATGCTCTATCAGTTTTTATGGATTTGATGCTAGATTCTTTCATTAGTATCTTGATAAGTTCATAGTGGTGTTTATTGACGATATCTTGATATATTCTCCAAACGAATGAGAACATGAGGAACATCTTCGAATGGTATTATCAATCCTTGGACAAAATCAGTTATATGCTAAGTTGTCTAAGTGCGCATTTTGGTTGAAGGAAGTGGCATTTTTGGGCCATGTGATCAACGAGAAATGAGTAATGGTTGATTCTCAGAAGATTGAATCAATGGATGATTGGAAGCGTCTTCGAATGGTATTATCGTAGAGGGATTTTCGAAGATCGTTCTACGTATGATAGGATTGCTACGCAAGATCCACAAGAAGTTTGTGTGGGATGCGAAGTGAGAGGCCAACTTTGAGAAGTTGAAAGAGTGCCAGACATTAGCACCAGTGCTGGCATTACCAGAAGGAACTGAGGGTTATGTGGTTTATTGTGATGCTTCGATGCAAGGTTAGTGATGCGTACAAATGCAGAAGGGGAAGGTTATTACATACGCATATCGGCAGCTGAAACCTTATGAAGCTAACTACCTGTCAAGTGCCAAATCTTCACCGAACACAAGAGTCTTAAGTATATTTTAGGAGTTAAACATGAGGCAACGATGTTGGTTAGAGTTGCTCAAGGATTATGATATTGAGTTGATGTATCATCCAGGCAAGGCTAATATGGTAACAGATGCATTGAGCCGAAAGACACCCCATGAGAATGTGGTAGCTCTACTCACTGCTCAGACAAAATTGCAGCAAGGTATGTGCGAAGATGAGGTCTTATTTGATCATCGACAAGGACGCCTATGTATGCTCGAAATTCAGGCTACATTGCTTGATCAAATCAAGGAAAGACAAGTTGACGACTTGGTCTTGGTGAAACTGAGTAGCGACGGTCTGGATGGGAAAGCTCTAGGATTTGTGAATCATGAGGATAGATCACTTTGGTTTAAAGAACGGGTCTATGTACCGGATGTTGACGACATACAACAGTTGGTAATTAGAAAGGCTTATTCATCTGTGTATTTTGTACATCCTTGATGTAGCAAGATGTATAAGGATTTGAGGTGGAATTTCTGGTGGCCTAATATGAAGTGGGACAAAGCAGAGTTCGTGGTAAAATGCTTGATTTGTCAGAAAGTGAAGATTGAACATCGAAGGGCAGGAGGAGAATTGCAACCACTTTCGGTGCCAGAATGGAAGTAGGAAGATATAGCAATGGACTTTGTTACAAAATTTACCCAAGGCCTAGGGCCAGAAAAATGCTATATGGGTGATCATTGACAGGCTCACAAAAGTGTTCATTTTGTGGTCATCAAGTCAACGTGGGTAACCCAAAAGCTATCTGAAGTGTTCTTACATGAGATAGTTCGTCTACATGGTACACCCAAGACCATTGTGTCTAATCGTGATAGTCGTTTTATGTCAAGATTATGGAAGGAATTGCATAACGCCATGGGGACTGAGTTGAGATTCAGTACCGCATTTCACCCTTAGACAATTGTGCAGTCAGAGAGGATAATCCAGACACTTGAAGACATCCTGAGAGCCTGTGTGTTGGATCGTCCGACCAATTGGCAGAACAGCTTGAGTCTGATAGAGTTCACGTACAATAATAGCTGGCACTCAACCATCAAGATGGCTCCGTTTGAACCCATGTATGGTCGAAAGTGTAGATCTCCAATTTATTGGGATGAGAATGCCGACAAGATATTGCTAGGACCTGAATTTGTCAAAAGATTTGCCTCGGATATTGCTTTGATTAGACAAAGGGTGCTTACATCGCAGAGTCGACAAAAGTCTTATGCTGATTTGAAGAGAAGGTATGTAAAGTTCGATGTTGGGGATAAGGTGTTTGTCAGGTTGTTGCCAACCAAGGGTGTGTTTAGGTTCAGAAAGCCTGGTAAGCTGAATCCTCACTATGTTGGACCATTTGAGATCCTTGAAAGAGTCGGATCTTTGGCATATCGCTTAGCATTGTCACCCTCAGCACATCCATTGCATAATGTGTTTCATGTCTCTCTGCTGAGAAAGTACATGCCGGATGAGTCTCTTATTCTGAGTTATGACGACATCGAGATTCAGCCGAATGGTACATATGAGGAGAGACCCGTAAGCATCCTAGAGTATCGATAGAAGCACTTGCGTAATAAGGCGGTACCATTGGTAAGGATTCTTTGGTCAAAGACGGGAGATGAGCAACTTACATGGGAAACTTGGGAGATCGAGAATGATATGCATAGTCGCTTCCCAGAGTTGTTTTCATCCTAGTTTCGGGGTCGAAACTATTTTTAAGGGAGTAGTATTGTAATCACCCTCATTTCTTAATTAAGGGCATACATGTAATTTTACTTTTAAGAAAGGGGATGAGTTTTTGTTTTATTATTCCAAGTGAATAAAGTGAAACATATATTTTTATTCCATAAAAGTTTGTTACTTTTTAAGTCATGGTGCAATTAAAAATTATCTTGACACTATGTTAATGATAATCTCGTTAGTCACATCAATTTCAACATAAAATATTTAAATTAAGATTAACAATATGTTAATTAGGATTTACATAAGGTTAACTTATAAGCAAATGCAACTTAGGCTTGAATTAATTCAAATTGTATGAATTAATTCAAAATAAAATTTCACTCTTCATAAATTTCCTTTGGAATATATATAAACTTTGGGTAAGATTATACATAAGTTTGGGCAAATTTATAATTTTTGAAAAGTGAAATAAGGGCATTTTTGCCACAAAATGAGTCACTTACACGTCCTTCATTTCCGGGGCTCAATTTGAGCGCTTTTGACGCCAATCAATCTCGAAATTAGAGGTATTTGATTGGTATCATCTCGATCTTCAATTCCCAATTTATATAACGAATCAATTACCCTTGATTGACTCGAATTTGGAATTAGAATATGAAAACCCTAGGCGTGAGAGTAAGAATAAGCTTTAACTTTGAGTTGTTCTATCACTTTCCCAAAAATTTCACATGGCCTACCCATACTTTTGGGTTAATTACAATTTTTTGCCCAACTTTCCAAAAGTGAGGTAAAAACGCCCAATTTCACTTTACAAAATTATTGTAAAGTTTCCCACTTAATTATATAATCATGGTTACTAACAGGGCTAAAGTCGTGATGCCTATCAAATAAATCCCAAAATACCTACTAAGTAGT
This sequence comes from Rheum nobile, assembly GCA_027886185.1. Classification (NCBI taxonomy): domain Eukaryota; kingdom Viridiplantae; phylum Streptophyta; class Magnoliopsida; order Caryophyllales; family Polygonaceae; genus Rheum; species Rheum nobile. Next base: position 5,819,562 of record WOAB01000490.1, on the reverse strand, counting down.
ATAGCAAGCAAGTCAGGGTCGATCCCACAGAGAGTCAGGTTATCAACTTATGCAATTTGTTATCACCAACTAGGAACTGGGGGGGGGGGGGTTTGTTTGTGTTTCTCGTAACAAGCAATAAGGAAACAAGTAAATAAGTTCGCAGGAAAAGGTTGTAAATATGATGGGAAAAAGCGCCACACTCAACAGAGATCCACACAACAATAGATAGGTCGATCACGGAATTCTATCAATCTCAAGTTCTCAACTTTCCTATAGTTGTTCTTATCCCGATCTTAGATAACTATTAGTTCTACCAGCCCTAATAGTACTTATTACTAAATCAAATCCGAAAACCTTCATAACTCAATAAAGCAATAGCATTCAACCAAGGATTAACAAGACACATGCAATAGAAACAACCCATTACTATAAGCATGCAATTAACTCTCTCTCACAATTATGCGCTCGGATCCCCTATACGCACAATCGTGTTCGCTACTAGATATGCAATCCGAACCCGGAATCACAAGTCCTAGCAATTAGGAAGATATCAATAAACCTAGGTAGCTACTCTAGATAAATCAACATAAACCAATAAACATTTAAGCACAAGAGAATTAATCCAACTAGATAGGAAAACGAACAAGAGTAGAAAACTCACAACCAATCAATTGCTGGCTTCAAACTGTCAAGTGCAACAATGGAGGTTTAGTTCTCCATTAGGGTTTGTGAGAGGAGAAATATGAAAAGTGGAAACTAGGGTTCTTGGTGGCAAAAACAAAAGGTAACCTAAATAAAGTCTTAGAAATAACCTTAAATACTAGGGCAAATAATCCAGAAATAAATAAAAGGAAATAACAAACTTGGAAATAAAGTTTCAGAAATAAAATAAAACGGATAAAAGATCTCGGAAATAAGCCGAGAAAAGTGTTCAGCGCGTCTCCACCGCGGGTGCGCCAGACTCCACCGCCGGGTGCGGCCATTTAACAGAAACTCCAGTTCTCTGACGACCTCGCCGCGGGTGCGGCAGTGCCCACCGCTGGGTGCGGTGGGATTCCAGTACTTCAGCTTCTGCGACACTTCAGTAAAAACGCCATAACTTTTGATTCTCAACTCGGATTGCGCTCATATTTTGAGGACTTGTAGTAGACTTGAAGATCTAACTCCTCGAATTGGAATCACTCCATTTGGACATCTGAGTAGAGAGAACGAACCATTTGAATTCAGCCCACTGTTCTTCTACTCTTCTCTTCACTTCCTTTGCGTCTTCTAGTGGTGACTTCTTCCTCAGTGTCTCCTATGATATCCAAAATAGCTCAAACACCTCCAAATACACCAAACTTTGCCCCCAAACGCCATACACATGAATGTGTCTAAATCTACCCGAATGACACCAATAAACCCTCTAAAGACTCTTACTTAAGCCCTACAAAGTAGTGCTGATCAAACTCCCCCATGCTTAGACCTTTGCTCGTCCTCGAGTAAACTAATAAAGAGTCTACTCCTCCAATGCAGCACCCAAGGTCTCAGGAAGAATATCCTCCAACTAAGAGTCACCTAACCCATGCCAAAGCTCCTGGCACCAATCTCATCTACAACACATCCATACTCAACAAGCTTAAGGGGCAAGCAGAGTACTTCCCCCAAGCTTAACCCGGACATCCAATAGTGTGAGTAACCTCTAATCCTAGCCTCCATCTATTGCTCCTTATGCCTCCCAGAGTGACCTACCCGACAATCCTTCTTTGACTCCTCTTCTTATGACGCCTCGCCAAGAATAAAGAGAAATCCTAAAATCACTCTTCTTCTTTTTCGCTCATTTTGCCAAGGCGTCCTTTCGGGTTTTCACCAAGCCACTCATATTTTTTTCATAGATGTGCTCACATAAGCTCACGTCACTCTTGACCTCATATTACCCCAGCCTAATGCTGGTCCAAGCCACCTGCTTATTGCCTAGGCCGCCCTTTCGGGTTTTCGACCTATCCCAGGATTTTTATGTATGCCTTTTTTCAATTTTTGGCTTTTTTCTTTATTCTTTTTCTCCTCAGCGACGTAGCAAGTATAAAACCCTCCCCCATTCTTAAACATTGCATTGTCCTCAATGTAATGAAAGACAAAAGAATAGAGCACAGGGAAAAGCAAAAAAATAACTCACAACGTCGCCGAGCTGGCTTGGACACTTCCTTTGTTGCTGGCGGTCTTCAATATACGCATAGGTCTCGGGTGTTGAGCGTGCGTCTTCATTACTCCATGATCTTCATCTACCGTGCAACCATACGAAGCCACTTTGGTGAATAGTGGTAATCAAAGAATTCGGGGCTGCACGGCCTTCAGCGAACACAAAAAATGGGCCCAGATGTCATCGTGGTGTGGGCTCTAGTGTTCCTCCTCCTCAGCTGTCAATTGTAGGGCCATCATCGTTGTCAAATAATGTGTAGGGTAAGTGTATCCTCCTTGACAACATAATGCGCACCGTCTCCATGAGAAACTCTGGACAGCTGGCCTTGGTACAACTTTTTTTTTTTTCCTTCTAATTCCGATTATTCTTTTTTTTTTTTGCTCCCCGTTTAAGGTTTTTTCGGGGAGTTTATTAGTGCAGGGAAGGAAGAGGCTTACATTGGTGTGGAAACACCTTCTTTAATAGGCATGGGTCTCTTCCCTGCAGGTTAATCGGAAACAAAAACAAGAACAAAAATAAAGCAAAAACACACTAAAGAAAATGCAAAAACAAAGAAAGAAAAGAAAAACATACCTCGGGTTGCCTCCCGGACAGCGCCTTAGTTATTGTCATGGCTTGACATATTACTCCATCTTCAACTTGGGTTGCTCATAGCAACTAAACTCCTGAGGTCTATATCAGGGGGATGCCTCTTTGTATACTCCATGTTGAGCCTTTCCCCCATGCTGGTGCACTTCATGATGGGTGGACCGTTGTGCATACCCATGAACGCACTGACCATCTTCAGAAATGGTCTACCCAACATCTCAGGGCCTGCATGCCTATCTTGCCCCGTATCCAGTATGTAACAATTCGCCAATTGGATCAAGGCCTTCTTCTTGTGCTTCCCCTTCGGTTTCTTCTTGATCGTGCCCAGCACCTTTAACATTTCCTTGCAGCGAGGGGTGCTATCTGCCAGTGTGACCAAGGGAACGGTTTTGATGCAGTCACTGAAGGCCTCATAGATATCCTCGTTGTTCTTTAGTCTTTGAGTATCTCGGGAAGCCTCAAGGAAGGGTGCGACGGGTTGCAGTGCGACGAGCGAGAAGGAGTTGAGACGCACAAACTCATCATAGGTAGCCTCCAGAGGGTCGGGGACTGTCGGGGCATTTTCGGGAGAAACGGTTGTCTTTGGAGTATTTCCGCGATCGCGGCACTCCTCCTCATTGTCGCTGAACTCTTCTAGTCCCAAAAAGTACTCCTCTTCCGAAAGCACCTCTGGGTATGGGGCGGGTGGCTTTTCGGGACCGAGAGGGGGAAAGTATGGACGAACATAGGTGTCCACATAAGGTTCATCAACAGCTCCAGAAGTCTTGCCGCGGGTGCGTCCAGAAGCCACCGCCGGGTGCGGTGAATGCCCAGATTTTTCTCGAGAAACAATACCGCTTGCCGTGGGTGCGGTGGTTGCCACCGCTGGGTGCGGTGAACTTGACAGAACATTCTATTTTTCCAAATCATGCTCGCCGCGGGTACGGTCACCTTGCCGCTGTGTGCGGTCATTCTCTAGAACACCCTCTTTTCCTGAGTCGTCCTCTTCAACATTAGGAGCGACATGCAATTGCTTTCCACTTCTAAGAGTTACCGCGCTAACGTTTGCCCGTGGGTTAACTACCGTTTGAGATGGTAGATTTCCCGATATCTTTGCATCGATCCTTGTAATCGCCTCAGCCATCTGTCCCATCTGTGTCTCAATGTTCTTGATACTCGACGTCGTAGCTTGGACGTGAGTGCTGAAATGTTTATCCAGAGCTTGGAGCATATCTTCAGTTGACATGGAGGGACTAGGATTGGAAACTGGTGGGCTATGCTCATAGGCCGGATTCTACTGTTGTGGAGCACCCTGCTGGTAGAACGATTGTGGCTCCGGGTAGAACTCCTGATAGTCATGACCATATAGAGGGTATTGTTGGTACCCATAACTCGAATTGGGGTGATCTCTCCACCCTGGAGTGTATGCGTAGGAGTATGGGTCATATCGCGGCTCTCCCCATAAATCCATATCTGAATCAAAATCAAAACAAAGAAAATACAAAAATCAGTAGCACGGGTGTGGACCGTAAGATAGGTCCACACCAAGGTTGGTAACAAACAAATCACAAAAACATAAAATTTGAATCCCCGGCAACGGCGCCAAATTTGACAGAGCTAAAGTCGTGATGCCTATCAAATAAATCCCAAAATACCTACTAAGTAGTATAGCAAGCAAGTCAGGGTCGATCCCACAGAGAGTCAGGTTATCAACTTATGCAATTTGTTATCACCAACTAGGAACTAGGGGGGGTTTGTTTGTGTTTCTCGTAACAAGCAATAAGGAAACAAGTAAATAAGTTCGCAGGAAAAGGTTGTAAATATGATGGAAAAAAGCGCCACACTCAACAGAGATCCACACAACAATAGATAGGTCGATCACGGAATTCTATCAATCTCAAGTTCTCAACTTTCCTATAGTTGTTCTTATCCCGATCTTAGATAACTATTAGTTCTACCAGCCCTAATAGTACTTATTACTAAATCAAATCCGAAAACCTTCAGAACTCAATAAAGCAATAGCATTCAACCAAGGATTAACAAGACACATGCAATAGAAACAACCCGTTACTATAAGCATGCAATTAACTCTCTCTCACAATTATGCGCTCGGATCCCCTATACGCACAATCGTGTTCGCTACTAGATATGCAATCCGAACCCGGAATCACAAGTCCTAGCAATTAGGAAGATATCAATAAACCTAGGTAGCTACTCTAGATAAATCAACATAAACCAATAAACATTTAAGCACAAGAGAATTAATCCAACTAGATAGGAAAACGAACAAGAGTAGAAAACTCACAACCAATCAATTGTTGGCTTCAAACCGTCAAGTGCAACAATGGAGGTTTAGTTCTCCATTAGGGTTTGTGAGAGGAGAAATATGAAAAGTGGCAACTAGGGTTCTTGGTGGCAAAAAAAAAGGTAACCTAAATAAAGTCTTAGAAATAACCTTAAATACTATGGCAAATAATCCATAAATAAATAAAAGGAAATAACAAACTTGGAAATAAAGTTTCAGAAATAAAATAAAACAGATAAAAGATCTCGGAAATAAGCCGAGAAAAGTGTTCAGCGCGTCTCCACCGCGGGTGCGCCAGACTCCACCGTCGGGTGCGGCCATTTAACAGAAACTCCAGTTCTCTGACGACCTCGCCGCGGGTGCGGCAGTGCCCACCGCTGGGTGCGGTGGGATTCCAGTACTTCAGCTTCTGCGACACTTCAGTAAAAATGCCATAACTTTTGATTCCCAACTCGGATTGCGCTCATATTTTGAGGACTTGTAGTAGACTTCAAGATATAACTCCTCGAATTGGAATCACTCCATTTGGACATCTGAGTAGAGAGAACGAACCATTTGAATTCAGCCCACTGTTCTTCTACTCTTCTCTTCACTTCCTTTGCGTCTTCTAGTGGTGACTTCTTCCTCAGTGTCTCCTATGATATCCAAAATAGCTCAAACACCTCCAAATACACCAAACTTCGCCCCCAAACGCCATACACATGAATGTGTCTAAATCTACCCGAATGACACCAATAAACCCTCTAAAGACTCTTACTTAAGCCCTACAAAGTAGTGCTTATCAGTTACACATATTTATTAACTTCTACACTATATTATTGTAACTCATTTTTTAATTTGTACAAAAATCATTCTAAGCATAATTTGTGTACGTAAAAGTTAATGATAATTTAAATTATTCTTTTATCAAAAAAATTAAAATAAGTTTCATAACCTTTATTATTATCAAAATAAAATTACGATTACACCCTTCTAATTTAAGGTGGGTTATTACACGCACCTTTGAGGACTCCTACACACATGGTTGGGAGGGTGTGCTCCAAATGTGCTCAAACATGTTGGACGTCCTCCTTGAGTACCAAGAGGACCTAGGACGTCGTCATAGCTTAGGTTAAAGATTTTTTGTTTGGAGGCATGGCGATGCCTTGATTTCTTACTAGCCAAGCAAGTGGCGAGGTCAGCGGTGGTTTCCTCCACGCACTTCACTCAATGTTCCTTAATGAGCGCAAAATTGGCATGGCTTTTGGTTTGACATTTTCAAGAAGAATTGCATTGCATTGGCTCCATTTTGGAGGATTTGATGTGAGGGTTTTGAAAAACCCTAATTTTAGTGGCGCCAGGCACGCGGCAGAGGAAAAGGTTGGCGTAATCATGCCTTGTGGCTTGGCATTGTTGATAGCCCTTGGCTAAGGATCTTCGAAGCTGGTCAAACAGAAGTTGCCCCCAAAGCCCTCGGATTCCTCTTTGGCATTGGCAACGTGTGGTGAGTGTTGATAGGGTTTTGATCATGTGAATGATGGGATTTAAGGTGATGATTTGAGGGGATAGGTCACTGAATATTAGAGGATATACACACCAAAAATATTCAGAGAAAACATAGGTTTGATCGTGGATGTTCCCACCACTCTCGCAACTACAATCCTTAGATAAACTCACCAAGGAGATGGACGCCAAAACTGAGTTCTTTAGGATTTTGTTTTCGAGAAAATTCAAGATATTTGTTCAAGTTCAACGTGCCTAAACAATGGCAAGAAATGACATATTTAAAGATGAGAAATTCCAAGGTTTATAAGAGAAAACACTAATTGAACTGACTTGGTGATCCGAAATCAACCCCACTCTAAATGGGGTACATTTTGGGTATGTTGTTTTGGACTTCATGATCCATGTTTCTACCAAAAACAAGCCCAAAGGTACGAGACAATTCAGAGAATGCCTAGCAACAAAATTGGGACATTACTGGCGTGTGGGACATTCTTTTCTCTTGAGCCATCTCCAAGCCAACCTCCACTTTGCTCATCACTCCTAATCTCCATTGGCTTATTTTGGCATTAGAATCATGTGGTAGAAATTTGAAGACATTTGTAATAGTTTTTCTCGGTGGGTTGCGAGGAGCATGTGTTGGTACGGCACTCGGAGTTGACGCATCATGTTGCAGCAAGGCGATCATTGAACCTTCATTGACTTGGACCGGCACTCCTTGAGCCAAAAGGCCTCTTTGAAGGTCCTTGAGAAGTTGCTTGGCCTGGCCAACGTTGAGGTCTCCTTTGGCGATGCGCGCCAAGGCCATATCTCCCGATCAAGTCAGCGACGGGGTGGGAGCTGGCCACACTTTCTCTAGCGCTCTTGGTGTCATTTGACCCTCTTGGTCATGAAGAGGTTCTCGCTCAAAATAGGTTGGATTTGGAGAAGTGTCTCCGAGAGATTCTTCATGCCCTAGCAAGGGCGTCGTGTGCATTAGCGGTGTAGTGTCTTGATCTTGATGTGGCGCAAGCGGAGTCACATCATCCTCCTCCATTGAAGAGGATTCGACCTCAAATAAACGCGACCTACACCGCCAAACTTAAAATAGCAAGGCTTCTCAAATATGATTTTGAGGGGAATGCACAAGTATGATTTTGAGGGGACTCCTCTTTTTAATATGCAACCTATCCTAGAGTTTCACTTGGATGAATAGCATGGGAATGACTAGACAAAATTCCAAGGAAATAAAAGAGATAAATATGATATCTCATGGCCTCCAAACGGTACTATACATTGTCTTTATTCACATGATTCATATTGAGACGACCTTCATGGATGACGTTAAGGGCGAACTGCCATGGTCACCCTAAGATGAGATCAAATGCATAAGTAGGCATCACCACAAGTGTCGCCATATCTGAGTAGGCTCCCAAGATAAAGCTCACATGCACCTAGAGTTGTAAAAAATTTACCTGACCCGACCTGCATTTTTTTGGGTTGAGACACGACCCGAAATGTATTGGGTCAAAAGTGACCCGACCCGTTCAACGCAAAAATTTCTGGGTTGGGTCATTACAAATGTGTATATATTTTATATTATAGCAAGCGATAAATTTTTGGCGTACCGTTCTCTGTAGCTGGCGATTTCTTCCTCCTCACGTCTGTAACGACCACGTTGGAACTCGTCGCCGATGGCTTCTCCGGCTTGTCCGGGAGAGGACGTGACTACCAGGCAGGCAAGGAAGCATGGTAGAGCTGGAATTCCAGTAGCGCAGAAGCATGGTAGAGCTGTTCATCCGGCGGTGAAAGCTACGACTACAACTAAACACGATCCGATTCCGGCTAAGGTGATTAGCATTGAAGTTCCTCAGACTGAATCGGTTATGACGGTAACAAATTCGGATTCTCTGTGAAGCAATTCTCCTTCGATTTATGCCGTTGAAGGTCCTAAAGCTAAATCGAAACATCTTGGCAATAAGCTTGAACTAATTGAAGTTCTGAATAGAGATATGTATGAATTTCAATTGAGTGATGTGCGATCGGAGATGACTAAATGGCAATATACATTGATTGGTGGAGTTATTGGTCAGAATGTTTCACTTGAGGTTATGACTGAGTTTATCAAGCAGAATTGGGAAATTGAACTTCCGGAAATTGACCTGAAAGTGAATGGCATATGGATTTTCCGTTTTCATAACCAAGAGTAGATGAATTGGGTAATGGATCAGGGACCGTGGATCATTATGGACTCGAAACCCCTGGCATTGAAGGTGTGGAAGTCTGGGACTCCTATGGCGTGGTCTTGCTTTGAGAAGGTTCCGGCATGGGTCCAATTGAGGAACATAGATCCTATTTTTTGCTCTGAAAGGATGTTGAGTATTATTGGTAGTATGATTGGGGTTCCAATCTGCATGGACCATTTCACTGCAACTAGGAACCATGTTTCTTATGCTAGACTTCTGGTTCTTGTTAGTGTACAGGATACTATGAAACCAGAGGTTAAGCTCATTGGACCTGATGGAACTGAGTATAAAATTCGCATTTGGTATGAATGGTTGCCTTGGACATGCTCTAGTTGTGGTGTGTTTGGACATTCCATAGCGGTATGCGAAGCCAATAAGAAGAAATTTAATCAGTTGATTAAAGAGAATAATAAGGGGATTAGTGACAAGAAGTATGTTTGGGTTGCTAAGCAGCATTTGAAGGAGAAGGGGACTGATAAGGATAAGCCTAGTTTGCTAGTTGAGGAGACTCAAAGTAATGAAAGAAACTCTTCAGAGGTGGTTATCCTGGATGATACAATAACCCAGATTGCTGAGTTACCTATTGGACAATCAAACAATATTAGATCTTCTACTAGTCATAAGGAGAAGTCCTACTCCTCAAAGGATGGCCCCTCAACTACTCACTTGAGTTGTAGCAGCTCCCCTCATCAGGAGAATGATTGAGATCACTATTGGAAGCTGGAATACTAGGGGATGTTGCACTTCCCCTAGGCCTCACTTAGTGAGGGACTTTGTGCACAGAAATAAACTAAACCTTGTGGGTTTGCTTGAAACTAAGGTTCCTTTTGAGAAAGAAGAATTTATATCCAAAACGTTAATGAAACATTGGCAATATATCACTAACAGTTCTCAGTCTTATAAAGGAAGGATTTGGGTCACGTGGGATCCTGTGGTGCTCGGTATTGTTCCTCTTGCAATCTCCCCTCAGATGATACATTGTAAGGTGCAAAGTAGAGATAATATGACTTGTTTCTATGCTACTTTTGTATATGCTTTCAATGCTAAGCTTGAGAGGAGATCTCTGTGGAATGAGTTACTAAATCTGGCTAATGGAATCAATGAGCCTTGGGCTGTCTTAGGAGACTTTAATTGTTTGCTTCAATCAACAGAGAAGATCTCTTTCAGGAGTAACTTGTTCCATTATTCAGATGAGCTGGTGCAGGTTCTTGAGCAGACTCAGCTAAGTGATCATATCTTCTCGGGGGCTCACTATACCTGGAGTAATCAACAGGAGGGAAGAGACAGAATTGCTTGCAAGCTTGATCGAGTGCTTATGAATCAGGTTTGGGATGGCAGCTTTCCAACTTCTAGAGTGTTTTTTGTAGATCCTAATATCTCTGATCACTCTCCAGCTATCTTACGTGTCAATCCTAACCCTGGCTTTAAAAGAATTCCATTTAAATTTCGAAATTTCTGGACTGAAGAGCCTGATTATTCAGAATTGATCTCTAGTGCCTGGCAAGGCACTTTGAATGGGAATGCTCAGTTTGTTTTGGCCTCTAAACTGAAGAGAACTAAGTAGTGTTGAAGAGATGGCAGAAAGGCAGATTCAGGCAATTGGAAATGATGGTGGAGGAATGTGTTGAAAGATTGAAGATGTCAAATGAAGTACTTCAGCATGATTTTTCATGTGTAGCTAAACAACAAGATGTTGTGAATGCTAAAGAGGAGCTTAATCTGAGAATGAGCCAATTGCAAAGTTTTATTGTTCAAAGAGCTAAGGTGGATTGGATTAAACTTGGTGAAGATACCTCTCCGATTTTCTACAATGGGATCAAAGTCAGAAAAGCTAAGTGCAGTATTTTTTCTCTGAAAAATGCTCATGGCCAAGTGATTGATTCTGATTCAGCAATTGAAGCAGAAATTTTGCAATTCTACATCAATCTTTTTGGTACAGAAGGCTTGATTACCACTGCTAATTTTGATGACTATTGAGGAACTAAGATAGACAATGCTCATCACTTATCTATTTGCTCCTTGCCAAGAGGAGAAGAGATAAAGGATGTAACTTTTGATATTGGTAATTTGAAATCCCCAGGGCCTGATGGATTTGGTAGTTTATTTTTCAAACATGGTTGGGATATTGTGGGTCAGGATGTTATTGTTGTTGTTCAAGACTTCTTTAGAAGAGGCAGAATTTTGAGAGAATCTAATGCAACTTTTGTGAGCCTCATCCCTAAGGTTGATAATCCCTTCCTTGTCAAGGACTTTAGGCCAATCTCATGTTGCAATATTGTGCTGAAGATCATTTCAAAAGTACTTGTGAAGAGAATGAGGCCACTCCTTGATGAGATTGTGTCCATCAATCAAGGAGCATTTGTTCTTGGCCGTTCTATAGCTCACAATATTGTTGTGGCTCAAGAGAATGTTAGAGGATATGATAGTACAAATATATCCCCTAGGTGTCTTCTCCAAATTGATCTCCAAAAAGCTTATGAATGTGTTAGTTGGGACTACCTTCATAAAGCTCTTATTTTCCTGAATATTCCTGAGCAGCTTATTGGTTGGATAATGGAATGTGTGTCTACACCTTCATATTCTATCATGATCAATGGAGAGGCTAAAGGGTTCTTTAAAGGTGGAAGAGGGCTTAGACAAGGTGATCCTCTCTCCCCTTTTCTGTTTGTCCTTGTTATGGAAATGTTTGCTAGGAAGTTGAACAAAGCAAGTCAGAAGAAAGGTTTTGGTTATCACCCAAAATGTAAGCAGCTTCAGTTGTTGAGCATTTCTTTTGCTGATAATCTTATGATCTTTTGTAAGCCCACTCTCTTCTCTTTAAAGATCATTAAAGACTTCCTTATAGAGTTTGCTCAGGAGTCTGGATTGGTTGCAAATAGCTCAAAGTCTAAGGTGTTTTTTGGAGGCCTTAATGCTGCTAGAAGAGAGGAATGTGCTAACATCCTTGGTTTTGCTCAGGGGGTCTTTCCAGTTAAATACCTTGGAATCCCTCTTCATTCTAAGAAGCTCAAAGTTGATGAATATGGTCCATTATATGACAGACTGAAGCAAGTCATACATTGCAGAAGTGCAAGAAAAATTTCTTATTCAGGCAGAGCACAGGTAATTAGAGCTATGTTGGAGGGTGTTCTTTCTTTTTGGATGCAGATTATTCCGATCCCCCAAAAAGTGATTAGAAGAATAGAAAGCCTTTGCAGATCCTATCTATGGTCTGGAGACCTTGGCAGTGGTAGGAACCTGGTAGCTTGGAGTAAAGTTTGCCAGGATTTTGGTAATGGAGGGTTGAATTTCAAGGAACTCCTCTCTTGGAACAAAACTTTACTCTTTAGACTCATCTTTGATCTGCACTTGGAGAAGAATAATTTATGGACTCTATGGGTTAAACAAAACATCATTAAGAGAGGAGATATCTGGCATGTTGAGTTGAATTCTTCTTGTTCTTGGTTGTGGAGAAACCTATTGAAGATCAGGGATAGTGTCCAACATCAACAACACTCTATGTCAATGCCCCTAATACCAAGAAGTGATGGTAAACTGAACACTGCTGGTCTTTATTCTTTACTGAGGCCTAGAGAGCATCATGATCCCTGGTGTGGAGTGATTTGGAAGGGTATTCAAGCCAAAAAATAGAGTTTTATATGTTGGTTAGCTACTCTTGGAAGACTTCCAACAGCTGCTAAATTACATAGATGGGGCATTATTGACAATCTGAGTTGTTCTCTTTGTTTGGAAGGTGATGAAGATGAAGACCACATCTGGTTTGAATGTCCTGTTGTGAATAATATCACAAATAAAGTGCTGGAATGGCAAGGCATTCAAACAAGGAAAAATAACCTTGTTGCTTGGTGGAATTGGTTTGATGTATGTGACAAGAAGAAGAACAATATCTATCTTTCAAAAATGCTTAATGTCATGGCGATTGTTTACTTCACTTGGCAATTAAGGAATGCAGTGATCTTTAAAGGAGCAACTGTGAATGAGGATGAAGAAGTAAAGAAGATTATTCAAGCTTGTAAGTTCAGAATTTTACTTCAAATTTCCATGAGTGGAAGAAGAGGTAGTGCTATGAGAAGAAGGCTAAGAATCTGATTGTCTGATGTTGGTATTTGGAAGTCTGCTTGTTCTGTTTGCTCTTTAAGTTCATCAGGAGTAAGGCAGAGCCAAGTAGCAAGATTTAAAGACCTATGCTGGTTTTTCTTCCCTTGTCGTCTTTTTCTGTGTTTTGTATTTGGATGTTTCTTTTATTGTTCTTTTGTCTTGTTTTGTTTCTGTCTATCATGTGTTTGGTTTTGATGTTCTGTTATTTCCTGTTTCTAGCTCTTTGTTCTGTTTCTGTGCCTTAGTTCCTTGTGTTGTATTTGGTTGGTGTTTGCTTGTTTTTTTTTCCTAGCTTTGGTTTGATCTTGTTTTTTGGTGGTTTGATTTGTTTTCGTATTGGTGATTGTAAATAGGATGTTGGGCTTTTTCCCAACCATCTATAAAATTTTACCATTTGGCTAAAACTATTATAATTTTTTTTTTGTTAAATCATTATATAATAATAATTTTTTGATTTATTATTTTTTGGTTTAATTAAAATATTATTTTAATACTCATTTCATAAAACTTTGACATCGCGCTCTCGACTCGCTGGGTCGACCAGAACCCGTACCCAACCCGCAACGACCCGACCCACAATCGACCTGCAAATTTTGACCCGCAATCGACCCAACACGTAAATGACCCAAACCGGTATGCTTACACCGAACCCGACCCGTTTGACACTTCTACATGCACCTTCTTATCCACGTTGATCTTATAACCCTCATTCACCCATCTTATCACAAGGGATGGAATTTGTGTCTAAGTCACAAAACCTAACCTTTGAACCACAGACTCAAAAATCACGTTTTGATCACTTCCACTATCAACTAAAGCAAAGAAAGGTTGGTCATGACCAACAATGGTGCATAGGTTGTGGAAGCTTTGCTCTCGTTGGTCATAGTCAACCGTGAGGTTGAATTCTACAAAAGGCACCTCCAAAAGCTCTCATTCATCAATTATTAGAGGCGTCTTGAAAAGCACTTCTTCATCAAACATAGGAGGGATCTCCAAAAATTCTTCTCCATCATATATTAGCTCCATGTTTGCATAGGTATCATACCTTGGATCAAAAAGCTCTTCTTTCACCTTAGAGATCACAAAGCATTCTCCAAAGGCAGCGGTTACAAGCTCTTTCTCTTCTTTATCGTCTTTGGCCTTTTTATTCTCAATAACTTTTTGAGTCACCAAATTTCGCCCATGGCAATAGGATCTAACAATAACTCATCATCTTCCGGGTACTCATAAAGAATTGGCGGCATGTGTTATCAGACGACCACATCCTTGGACACATCCTTGGTAAAAGGGTAACTCAAGGTATCTTGGTGTTGGCTAGGGGCTGGTGCGTCCATGACATCAACACTTCTTGGTTTCTCCAGCCTTTGCACGAGCTTCTCATACAATGCTTAGAGGAGATCAACATGTGTCCTCTCAAACAAGGCTTGAAATTCTCCAAGAGTGAGTGGCTTCTCCTCACAAGATCCGTCCATGTGACTTTTTCCTCTCGGGTTGGACATAGCTACTAAGACAAAAACTCATAGCAAACAAGGAACACACAAGATTAGTGAAAATGGAATCACTATTTCAAGTTGAGATTCCTACCTCAAGCTTCTTCAGCCTTCACTCTTCAAGCCAGAGCTAGGGCTCAAGTTGTTAGTCTCCTAGACTCCAGAATGGTCCAAGATAGGGTCCACACACCTAGTACTCATCCCTCATCAAGACATCCCCGCACTTGAAACCACAAGATTGTTATGCGAAAATTCACCAAACACCAAGGTATTGCTCGAAGTTGTGTTTAATCAAAAGAGTTACGTCTTTCCGACACAAATTTATGCACTTTAGATCTTTCCAAGACACAAGTAAATCACACAAGAATCTACTAAGCACTTAGGCGTTCCAAGTCAACACACAATTTTTTTTAGCAAATAAACAAAGGCTCGTTTCATTCTTGGTTAGTCTAATGTTTCTATGGCCTTCCATTTTGTTACGTAGGCTGGGTATTTCTAGATCTAACCACTCTTTCTCAAGCCTTGTTTGATTCAATCCTACAGTTCTTAATGCAATTCATGAAAGTTGATTAGACTTCTATTAGGTTTGAGTATGAAAGGAGATAACCTTAATAGATAACTCACATAGGGTATGAGTATGAAATGAGATTACTTATCAAATCAATAGGAATTGAACCTGAGTATTATTTGTGCGACAACAACCTAATCACTCTTGTGGAATCCTAAGATATCATAGGAACGCTAGGCTTGCCTGGACTTAGCGGAGCACGACGGCGAATCTTTCACTTTTGAGAACACTTGAACTCAGTTTACAACACATTAGAATTTTTGGAAACAACTTTTCAATACAACCGATTTTCAACTTCACTCCTTACAATATTTCTTCACTTTCGGCCTAAGTGTGTTTCCTGTATTTTATGCTCTCACTTATATCATGCAAATGACATAAAATAAATAAATAAGTGCATAACAAAGCATCAACTAAGACACTTAATGGTCGGCTAGGTGAAAGGTTGGTTTTAATGATGTTGAATTGATGAAGCTTAGTTTAATGAAGTCAGTTTTAATGAAGCATGGAGATTCAGTTGCATTTCAGTTAAGGACATATGAAAGGTTGTCTTCAACCTCCAAACAATGGAAGCAATGCCACGAAATTTCATGATACACACACTAAAATTTAACAATCAAACTCACAAGAACAAGGCTGAAACTTGATGATATTTGCATGAATCTTACTTGCGACATTCAAGGGAAAGTTAAGGAGCAAACTTACCTTGAGGAAGGCTCTGATACCACTTGATAGCCCTTGTGTAAGGAACTTCAAATCTTGTCAAGGAGAAGTGGCAACCAAAGCCCCCAGATTCCTCTTTGGCGTAGGCGACGTGTGGTGAGTGTTGATGAGGTTTTGATCGAGTTAATGATGGATTTTGAGGTGATGATTTGAGGGGATAGGTCAATGAATATTAGATGATATATGGTCCAAAAATATTCAGAGAAAACGTAGGTTTGATCGTGGATGTTCGCATCACTCTCGCCACTAGAATCCTTGGATACACTCACCAAGGAGATGAAGGCCAAAACTGAGTTCTTGAGGGTTTTCTTTCTGATAAACTCAAAGGATTTGTTCAAGTTCAATGTGCCTAAACAGTGGCAAGAAATGACATATTTAAAGATGAGAAATTCCAAGAGTTTTAATAGAAAACTCTAATCGAAGTGACTCGGTGATCCAAAAGCAATCCGAATCCAAATTGGTTGAATTTCAGAAATGTCGTTTTGGACTTCATTTTTCATGGGGCCAAAAAAATGGGTCCAAAGGCACGAGACAATGTTGAGAACGCCTAGCAGCAAAATCATGACATTGCCAACGTCGGGGACATTCCTATCTCTTGATCCATCTCCAAGCCAACCTCAACTTTGATCGCCACTCCTGAGCTCCATAGGCTTCTTTGGGCATGAGAATGATATGGTAGAAATTTGGAGACAGTTGGAGTAGTTTTGCTCGATGGGTTATGAGGAGCATGTGTTAACGCGGCGCTCAGCGTGGACGCAACATGTTGTAGCAAGGCGATCATTGAACCTTCATGCACTTGGCCTGGCACTCCTAGAGCCAAAAAGCCTCTTTGAAGGTTCATGAGAAGTTGCTTGGCCTGGCCAACATTGAGGTCTCTTTTGGCGATGCGCGCCAAGGCCCTAGCACCCGATCGAGTGAGAGGTAGGGTGGGAGCTGGCCACACTTCACCGGCGCTCTTGGTGCCATTTGGCCCTCTTGGTCATGACTAGGTTCTTGCTCAAAGAAGGTTGGATTTGGAAAAGTGTCGCTGAGAGATTCTTCGTGCCCTAGCAAGGGCGCCGTGGACATCGGCGGTGTAGTGTCTTGACCTTGATATGGCGTAGGGGGAGTCACATCAATTGTCATGGTGCTTAATGTGGGCAAGAATCACATCACACCCTTCTATCAAAACTGAGTAATATAAGGACCAATTTGAGCGGGCTGACCCGATAATTTTTGAATCTGACTTGCAATTGGATCCCTCGAGCTATCATTTCTCACTACAACTTGTGGTAATACCCCAGATACACCAAAGTTCAGTATCAAAGTAAGATTAGGTACACCATCCACCTTTGATCCATCAGGTTGAGGAATAGGAAAAATCCCCTTCGATTATTTCCTCATATCGAAAATCCTAGTAGAACTATGCCTTGACAAAGTTTAGGAAAATCATTCACATTGGGGATCATGGTATCCATTTTGGCTTTCCCTTAACCCTTCGTATTAGCACCACCAGGATCCCTCGTCGGCAAGGAGATCGAGGTTCTCTCTTCAATGCTAGCTAGGTTTTTGCATAAATTACGATTCATGGTACCCTATGATTGCACACGGTTATCCTTTTTCACATAGCTTCGAGTAGCCACACCCATCGTTGGATCATGCCTTGGAGATGCCACTAGTAGATGAGCATATGGTGCCGTCTCGTACATGGTGGGAAATTGCTAACATGCGACAGAAGCAAAATATGAGCTGGGAAATTTCTAACAATGAATTTTAGATTTATGGAAAATGTGGTGTACATCCTAATTGGGTTCAGAATGTAAAATCATTGGTTTCATGCATTTTCTTAGATCTATTTCAAATGTTATTTTATTTAGGTTTTTCTAATTCACCACAGTAAGTATGACAGACATCGCGTATCATTTTCTCATAGCATAATACAATGGCAGTGATGGATCAGATAAGTTATCGAATTTCAACCCCTCTTGATGTGATCACGCTTCTGCTGCATCAAGTCCATCAAGATCAAGCCTCACCAAGGGTCACACAAGGGCCACAAAGGTTGTCCCGAAATCCTCCAAGTGCCATACCAAAGTGATAGGACAGAAACCTACCCACAAGCGGATGGGATCAGTTGTAGCTTTTCAAGTGTCATTCCCACAAGTACTATGTAGTACCTATTGTAACTTAAACTGGTAAACTAAGTCATAAAAAGGGAGATTTGTTTGATTAACAACTAAGAAATAAGAACTACAAAAGATGGTTGTAACAGTTAGGGAGAAGATTCTAGGACTAGGGATCCCCACAACAATGTCCTGATAAACTTACGGATATGTGTCTGAAAATAGTCTAAACTTGTCTGAAGGTAAGCTATCTAAAGTCTCTACTAACTCCTTTCAGACGATAATAGATTTGCCTAAATTCCATCTAACAATCTCGTCGCGCAGAGCAAATCAAATCTAGACCCTTTAGGCACTTAAAATCTAGGATTAAACTTGGTTAACATTCCTTGTCGCGCTCCGCTAAGTCCAGACAAGCCTAGGGTTTCTATGATAGATTAGGATTCCACAAGAGTGATTAGGTTGTTGTCGCACAAATAATACTCAGATTCAATTCCAAGTGATCTAATAAAGTAATCTCCTTTCAGACTCATACCCTATCTGAGTTATCTAATAAGATTATCTCCTTTCATACTAAAACCTAATAGAAGTCTTATCAACTTTCATCAATTGCATTAAGAACTCTAGGAATGAATCAAACAAGGTTTCAGATTTCAAATCAAACAAATATCATGCACAAGTCTACCAATTCATTGATTGGATCACCCCAATCCTAGAATTATGCAATTAGCCAGACATGCTTGGAGAAATAATCAAAAACATCATATGAAAATAAATAAATCATTTAACTAGATTAGAAGAACAGAAATACTTGATCAAATCTAGGGAAACAATCTCCAATCTTCAGAAATCTTTAAAAAAAACTCAAAAAACACATCTAGCTAGAGAGAGTGGAAAAACGTTACAGAAGAGAGTTGCCAAAAAAACCCTAGAAAAAATATGTATATCATCTAAAAATAACAAGGGGCAAAATATAAAAAATTCGGGTCGCGGATGATATTGCACGCTTTGTCACTAACTGTGCACTTCAACTGAGGGAGGTTGTCAGTAACCGTGCAATTTTGACACTAGCCGTGCATTTTTGTCACGGACCTTGCACTTCAACTGAGAGCAACATCACGTGTTGTCACTAATTGTGCACCTTGTGTAAATGGCCATGCACCACTTCTTTGCTCTGTAATCTTCCTTGTTGGCGTGCGTAGCGCATCTTCTTGGCTATCCTCGACACAATAGCTTCCCTAGTGATGTCCGGACCACGCATCACACCTCCTTTGCCCTCCAAAATACCTGAAAACATGCAAAAACTCGTGTAGACATCCAAACCAAAGAAAATGATGCAACTAACTAAAAATGCAATCTAATAACGTGAAAAAGCCTAAGTTAAAGCCTAAAGGCATGTCCTAAACCTATATGAAATGGATTTTATCAAATTCCCCAAGCATAACCCTTGCTTGTCCTCAAGCATAACCCTTGCTTGTCCTCAAGCATATACAAAACCTATAAATCCCCAAAATATGCTAAGGTTTTTTGTATCCAAGAGAAAAGTGAGCAATGATCATGAGAGTCCAAACATAAGACAAATGCAATCATAGTATACTCCGCAACCAATGACAAAAATGTAGTTAGTTCCTCTACTCTAAATCTCACCAGGAAATAGAAATAAAGTCACTCCACTCATGTGTTTAGATTTGTGTTTCACTAAATTCTCTACTTTGAATGCTAAACTACCATAGGCTTGCAACAAAGTCCTAAATCTCCACTACTAGAGACTATGTATATAACAAAAATCATGAGTTCTTTATGAGGTTGTAATGGGGCCAATGTATAAGAGTAAGGTAGGGATATATTTAGGCCATGTTGTGCTATATCCGGAGAAAACAAATTCGCCAAGACGACACCAAGCTTAAAAGGATCCTACATTCCAAATATGCATCTTTCACACCCATACAACATAACCCTTGCTTGTCGTACTTCTTCTACTCTTTTTCTTTTATTTTTTTTTTATTTTTTCTGTTTTATTTTCATTTTGTTTAATAGAAGAAGAAAGGACAAAGGGTACAAAAATACACATCCAACCACCAATATATGTAACCCCCCCCCCCCCCCCCCCCCCCCCAAAGCTTGGCTCAAATCCACTCTAGCAAAACAAATCAACTATCATAACCCTTAGATGGGTAGGATTAATAAATAGGCTCGGTATGCTTTTGTGGAGCTTTTAAAGAAAAGGTAATCAAGGCACAGAGGGACTTCAAGCAGTGGAAAACATATATAGGGTGGTCAAGGATAATGGGCTAATATAACACAATGCCTCAATCATATTAATGTCATGTACATAAGCCATATGCGCATTCATGAGAAAGGTTCTAATGCAAGTTCTAGAGTTAGCAAGATAAGAGAGATTCACACACATAGAGAAAAAGAGGACTTGTACAGTAATAGTCCTAAAAGGGCCAAAAGCTCACCGACAATTTCTCTAGAGTTTCGGTCCTAACATATTTCAATCAAAGGTCACATGCTCAAGCCAAATGTCAAATGTTAAGGCGCTCATAATCATGCACATAATGCAATTGCAACATCAACAACCAAAGCATTTAGAGAGGACTCATAAATCAAGCATCACATGGAAAACAAGCATTGGGAATCAAACAAAGGAGGTCAAATCCAACATCCAAAATGAAAGTATGCAATGCATGGAAACAAGTTCATAAGGATGCAAAATGCAAAAAAAAACAAGAGAAAGTGCTAATAAATCTAGGATGAACTAATATGATCATGCAAGTCTACATGTAAATTGCATCCCCCAAAGCTAAACCCTACATTGTCCCAATGTAGAAAAATAATGAAAGAGAAGGAAACTCACATCAAGAGTCTTATATTGCCTCCCAAGCAGCACTTATTTTGGGTCAATAGCTTGACCTTCCACCACTTTCAAGTACTCAGATCGGGAGCTCGGTGGTACCCAGCTTGATCGGATCAGGCGTGACAACAGGCTTCAGACGATGACTCTACACTTTGAACTTTCTTGAGTTTTTATGCCATAACTCAACCATCCCACCTCTTAGAACTCGAGTCGCCCGATATGGTCCTGACCATCTTGTTCTTTTAGTTCATGGAAACATGTCAGATTTCTCATGGAGTAACAACACCCTGTTTCCGCTCTTAAACTCAGCTTTTGCTTTATTCTTTTTCCTTTTCTTGGGGGCTTGCATTTTCATTGCTTTAGCAGTATCACCATCATCCAGGTCCGGATCTCCCAAACATATATCAAGCAGACGAGCAATGTCAGATATGATCTCATCTTGCCCGGGATCAACCTCAATCCTACAACATGTGCCCTTAGTAGGAGAAGGAAGTGTGTCTTTGTATATCGCAAGGAAGTAGTCCTTCAAATATTTATACTCTATCTTCTCTTCCCCTATTGTGAATTAGAGTTTCATTAGCCTCAACAGTGGCAAAAAATGGTCTCCCAAGGATGATGGGAGTTTTATCACTAACCTCCATGTCAAGTATCACAAAATCTCCTAGTATGAAAAACTTTCCCACTTTGACATGAACATGTTCTATTATGCCCATAGGACGAGTAATAGACGTATCAGCCACAAGGAGACACATCTTGGGTGGAACATGATCACCCAATTTCAGTTCTTTGCAAATTGACAAAGGCATAACATTGACACTAGACCTAAGATCACAAAGACAATTATAAGTGAGATTGCCAAAATATGCAGGGATAAAGAATCCACCCGGATCTTGTAATTTCATTGGCATCTTCTCAGCATAATCCATTGTTAGGGCCATTGTCTCATAGTCCATCACCCTTCTCTTCTTGATCAAAATCTCTTTCAAAAACATAGCATACGCGGGCATTTCAGTGCGGACATTTGTGAAAGGTATGTCAATATACAACTTCTTCCTTCATCATCTTCTTAAACTTCACAAATTGTTGCTCTTGTTGTATCTGAATCCTTTTTTGAGGAAAAGGCATAGGTGGCTTGTATGGTGGGGGGGCAACATACTTGTGTTCCTCTTCTTATGGCTTATCCATAGGCTCCTTAGTCGCTTCTTTTTCTCTTAGATGGTGCTCCTCCAACTGTTTTTCGTCTCTCAGAGTGACAGCCCGACAATGCTCCTTGGGGTTGACTTTAGGTTGACCAGGAAGTTGACCAGTCGGCCTAGGAACATTCATAGCAACTTGAGCCAAATGACTCTCAAAATTGTCCATCCTCTTAGACAAGCTCTCAAAATTGTCAACCTTCTTAGACAAGGTTTCCATATAAGTAGCCATGTTCCCTGAATATTAGCTATTTCCCGCAACATCGACTCTAGTGCAGAGTTCTCAGATGACTGAACAAGAGCTTGATTCTGCGGTTGAGAGGCTCTAGGTTAGAACCCATGAGGTGTTCTTTGTTGAGCCTCGTCATTCTTGTAGGAGAAGTTTGGATGATTCCCCCACCTAGGATTATAGATGTTAGAATATGGATCATTCTTGGGACCCTTATTGATGTTATTCATGTAGTTCACTTCTCCTTGAGACTCATTCTGAGAACCAAAAAGATGGCAGGAAGAAATAGTGTGATCACCTTCTCCACAAAACTAACAAGCTACACCAAAAACAACCCGTGTGCATTTTCTTGCACCATGCCCTTGAGACTTTTGCACCAACAATCTCAATCTCTTTATTTCTTGAGCCATAGCATTCATCTAAGCTTGGTGCTGTGTATCTGAATTGACCCATACATGCCTATAGACCTCTTGGACGTGAAGAATAGATAGAGTCATCATAGTAATGAGAGCATTGAGCAGTGTTCTCAATCAAATTCCAAGCATCATCATTCTCCATGTTCATAATTCTGCCACCTGCTGAAGCATCAATGATTAACCTGGTAGAACTATCAACAATGTTGTTGAAGACATGAAGTAGACTCCATTTAGGATGCCTACGATGGGGGCACAACATCAGCAGCTCTTTGAATCTCTCTCATCCTTCATACAAAGACTCTTCATCCTTCATTTGGAAGGTAATAATATGATTCCTCATTTCAGCATGCTTCTTGGGTGAGAAATACTTGTTCAGAAAGGCCTTGGCTAACTCATCCCACGTCGTTATGGAACCTTGAGGTCGGGCCTTGAACTAAGCTTTAGCCCTGTTTCGCAAAGAGAATGAGAAAGCGAGCAACATAATACATCCTGGGACACCTCATGAATCTTCATTGTGTCCATTAGCTCTTGAAAAGTATTCAGATATTGGTGTGGATTATCAGACGGTGAACCTCCAAACTGATTTTGTTGAACCATGTTGATCAGAGAATGTTTCAGCTCAAAATTTCGGGCTTGTACTAGAGTTCGGACCACACCAGAAATAGGACCAAGGTGATTCGGCATCACATAATCACCCAGCGTTATTGGGGCTACTTGAAGTTATTGCCCATTATTGTTCAGTTGCCCGTCCTCAACCATTGCTTGTTCTCCGGCTTTGAGTTGTTGCCTTCTTCCTAAGAGGAAAGTACGCTTAGGTTCGGAATCGTTGACATTGAGATTACCAACGCTCATGACTCTTTGCATTTAAAGAAAACAAGCCTGAAATCAAAGCAACAAAAACAAGATAAAAAATAAAACAAAGACTTAGTCGAACCAGTTGTAGGAAAACAACTTATACTAGCAATTGTCCCCGGCAACGGCACCAAAAACTTGATAGGACAGAAACCTATCCACAAGAGTATGGGATTAGTTATAGCTTTTCTAGTGTTGTTCCCACCAGGACTATGTAGTACCTATATTATCTTAAACTGGTAAGCTAAGCCGTAAAAAGGGAGATTTTTTTGATTAACAACTAAGAAACTAAGAAACAAGAACTACAAAAGATGGTTGTAACAGTTGGGGAGAAGATTCTAGGACTAGGGATCCCCACAATAATGTCTTGGTAAACTTACGGATATATGCCTGAAAATAGTCTGAACTTGTCTGAAGGTAAGTTATCTAAAGTCTCTACTAACTCATTTCAGACAATAATAGATTTGCCAAAATTCCAACTAACAATCGTTGTCGCATAGAGCTAATCAAATCTGGACCCTTTGGGCACTTAGAATCTAGGATCGAACTGGGTTAAAATTCACCGTCGTGCTCCGCTAAGTCCAGGCAAGCCTAGCGTTCTTATGATATCTTAGGATTCCACAAGAGTGATTAGGTTGTTGTCGCACAAATAATACTCAGGTTCAATTCCTATTGATCTGATAAGTAATCTCATTTCATACTCATACCCTATCTGAGTTATCTATTAAGGTTATCTCCTTTCATACTCAAACCTAATAGAAGTCTAATCAACTTTCATGAATTGCATTAAGAACTGTAGGATTGAATCAAACAAGGTTTTAGATTTCAATTCAGACAAATATTATGCATATTGTCATTTATGATGTTGTGCCCCTTCGAGACATTCGTTTGATTTTGGGAAAATCATAGGCATAAGCTGAAAAGGCAAGGTATCACCCGGAAACCATGAGGTACACCTTGAATTATGCAAGAAAGAATGTCATTTTTCATCCCAAGAGTAAAGAAGAGGTGTTGGAAGCTAAAGCTCAAATCAAAAAGAAAAGAAGAATTGAAAGTTCTCAAAAAGCTTTTGAAGAAATATGGGGGAAATTCAAAAAATCTCAAGGCAAATATTTTTTCATTCTTGAAGCTGAACAAAAGAATAAATGTAAGGTAGTGACCTTGTTTACACCTAAGTAAGAGGAGTGTTTGGAGCCATCACTAATTTCCTCCACACCTTCAAATCATCAAACTTGTGTCATAGTTTCAAAGTGGTCAACACTAAAGCATGTTATAGCTCTAACTCTTGCTACAAGATTGCTAAGTGTCATGGCTACTCCATGGTTGGATGTGACACCTACGATTCCATCATTCTTACCATTTCAACTCAATCAAGAGTCCAATTCCATGCATGTCTTCTCAAAGCCAAATTTTAAGGAAAAAATGAGATTCCCTCCTTTTGATGTCATCTTGAACCCTCCTTTGCAAATTTTATTAGAGGCCCATAAAAAGGAGAAGACTCATTTTAGGGAAGTTTCACTTGTCTCTACTTTGTCAATTCTTTTCCCTATGATTGAAAATCAACATATATCAAGGGATAGAAAATCACAGGTGCTAAAATGAGTTTTTGCATGTAGAATTAGATACTCATGTCATTGTGTGTGCATCATAGTTCTCATTCTCAATTCTTGTTGCATGAAATGGATTTAGTTCATTGTACTAATTTTTTTGATAAGTATGTTATCTACATCACATGCTCCATCATTAGACACATACATAGGAAGAGTTTGGGAAACACCTATGCATGGACATTCATTCATGAACATTCATTCACGGACATCATATAGATAAAAATAAGGTTTGCTTTAACATTTCCTTCTATATTTGGGTATTTGTTGGTGCCTCACGTCAATAATTTGCCTTGTGTAGGTTCATGCGTTCTAGAATTCTCTCCAAAAGTTCACGCGGATTCGAGGACGACTCCTTTTGAGGAGGAGAGGATGATGTGATCACACTTCTGCTCCATCAAGTCCATAAAGATCAAGCATCACCAATACTGGGTCACACAAGGTCCACAAAGGTTGTCCCCAAATCATCCAATTGCCATACCTAAGTCAAGTGTCAAGCAACCCACGCCGGGTGTCGAATCACAACAAGGGCTTCGCAACTCCTCGAGCTAACTTGGTCCAACCACTAAACCATCTTCACCACATGTTCCAAGGGTCCCAAAAAGCTCATTGGAGTCAAGAATGCTCATGAAACTCCTCAGCCCAAGGATCGGGCCCACAAGCCAAGTCACAACAAGCTTTTCCTTGCCCCTCTCGGTATTCTCCCACTTCTAGAAGACTTTCCTTGAACCATAACTTGTCCTTCATCCTTATACCTCCAAATAAACCTAATGTGCCCAAGTGTGCCGAGACAATTTGATTCGGGCTCGACAGTTTTGATCCAAGCCCAAATGTAGCCGCCGCGGCCACAACAAGCCTACACCCTGGCAAAGCCCAAAGGCATATTTTCAAATGGCTCGTGTGTTTACCCTAAAATTTAATGGAGAGACTCCTCACTTACTCCTTCAATTTTTCATGATCATTCGTCAAAATTCGAACTGGTTCCTTGGAAATCAATCTCATAATAATAAAGAGGCTACTTGTCTTTACTTGGCTAGTTCAAGGGTAGTTTCCTTGTATTTTCCATGGCTATGTAAGCTAGCCTTGCTGCTCCTATTTCATCAACATGTTTATCATCAAAAACCAGAGATATAAATTGAGTTCCCTTTGGTGAGATTCCTACAAAAGCTCTTTCTTTCTTCGTGAGTTCATCGAAGAGTGTTTAGTTTAATCTTGGTGTGTTTATCCAACTTTAACTCGACGAATTGTTCAAGGAATTGTGGTGTGTCCATCCACACTTCCTTGTCAACTTATCCCTTACTTTAAACCCATAATAAACTCTCCACAAAATAGATCAAATTGATCTCCAAAACAACACCAAAATTAGTCATCGAATAAGGTCCATTTCAAGTTCTATTCAAGCGCAACTTTGGTGGTGGCTTCCCTTTCATAGTGAGCATAATTCGAGACGGGGCTTATACCACCTCTTCTCTATGCATATAATAGACTTGTCGCTTTTTTACGTTATTGGGCACATCGTAAGCCTCAGAAATCTGCTTCAACTTGGACTCGCCGATTAGCTTGCTGGGATGCTTGTAAGAATCAATCCCCACTTTACAAAATTAATAGTTTCCGGCGAAAGTCAATGGACCATAGGTGATCTTTTTCAGGAAAGATGAATATATGGTTTCTCTTATTTAATATAAGTACAGGGAAGTGCTTAACGTCGGGAAATGTATTGCATAAATAGGGGCATCTATAAATTAAAGTCTCGTTGCTCTTAGAGGGACATATACTACGTATAGAATTTTAGCGTTTAAAACATTATAGTGTCATGATCATTGGAGCCGTACCTTTTTTTTAATAATGTTCCAATTTAAAATCGTAGTAAAGTTTGCTAATACATAGCAATTTGTTATTTTGATGTCTGAAGCAATTTAAATGCGTTCTTATGCGTTGATTTGTCTGTCAAGTCAAATGATACGTGTTGCACACTACCACAAAATGCGATTTTAACTCGTTACACAATAACCCGGATGTCATATATCTGGTATATAATAGGGAGTCAAAACACTAGAAAATTTAATTTACTTTTAAATTTTTCCCAAACCACGTACCCAGATATAAAGCATCACGCCCGGGTTATTTAAATACACAACTGGCTGAGCCATGTACGAAATAACCCGGACGTTTTTTTACTTGATATATACGGGTTATTAGGTTGGATAACGGAAGAAAATAACCCGGATCTTGTTAATTGTATCACGCCCGAGTTATTTTATTATGAATTTTCAAAGTGTGAACAACATATATCCCGAACGTAAGTATATCCGGTGTATTATATAAATTGGCTCGTATTATATATTCCGTGTTTTTGTAAGTCCGGTTATTTAGTTATTTTAAAACGCATCTTCGGATTCGCCTTAAGCCTCTGACCCGATACGAGGTGCGTTCGGCCGCCACTTCATTACATATTATAATATATTAAAAGATATTAAATTTAATAAGCTGAATTTGGCATCGTCACCAGAATAAGCTATTTTAATTCTAAAACCCCTTCTTCGTTCCTAATCCTTCTACCCCCGTATTCATCATCTCGTAAAGAGATTTTCCAAAAAAAATGTATTATAATATATTATGAAAACTACACCGATCACACCCACATTTCTTGTTGCGCTCCGCACTAGAAAGGATCGTCTATAACAAGGTGAAGGAAAGGAAAAAGAATCATGATCCTCTTCCATGAAAATCACGGACAAGCACTCATAAAAGTTGTGTTTGATGTGTTTGAAAGAAAGGAAAAAGATATAACTCGCCTTGAAGAATCAATGAAAGTTTGGGATAGGCAACTCGATTCTATTTGGATATAACGCACCTTGAAGAACCGAGAAGATGGATAAGCAACTTGAACTTCTTAGGATATAACTCATCCAAGGAATTCAAGAAGAGGCTAAACAAGTGTAGATGTGACTCACTACACTTGATCAACCTTGCCAAGGATGTGACTCACCAAGGCCATGAGATGATCACCTAGATATGACTCACTAGATGACACAAATCATGAAGAACTCTCAAAGAGAGATGAGATAAGAATAAGCTCTCAAGCAATCATCATTCATTCAAGTCTAAATAAATAAATGAAGCAAAAACATGCCTTAAATAGTCTCCAAATATCCATCACCAAAACCAACTTAAAAACACATTACAAAAAATGTCCTTCACGCCTCAAGCATGGCCGTGGCCTTGCCTTGGCTCCATGGCGCTGGCGCTTGCCTTGGTCGTGACCGGCCTTGGCTCTCCTTGCGTCTTCACGAGCGTCCTTCTTCCTTCACATGGATCGACCTCCTCGGCTGAATATGACTTCCAAATGGGGCCCAAGAGAGCTTGCCCATGGTGAAGGTGGCTAAGTGTGTGCAAGCTAGGCTCCGCTTGGTCTCGGATGACCTCGTCCTTTGTAATGCTCTTGATGGGATCCATGATCACATCATCCTCCCCTCCTTGAGGAAGAATCGACCTCGAATCTGCGTTGGTTCTCCTTACAAATTCAGTCAAACCGAAGCTCTCAAGCCGTCCTTGATTCTTCAAGGTGGCATCAAAATCAAGTGGCTCTTGGTGGATTTGCATTTTCAATATCTTGGCTGGCCTTTCCTCTTTTTTGACGTCAAAATGGAGTGTTTGGACTTTGGTGGAATTGTTTGGACGTCAAGGAAAAGAGATGACGTTGAAGTTGACTTCAAATGACTTCAAGTAAGTGCAACACCTTGGCTGAAGTTGTTCTTTTGATGTAGAGAGCAAAGACGATATTCAAGGCTGGAGAGAGGGAAATGGGACGGCAGCTTGGAGAAGTGGAGAGATTTATGGAGGTGGTTGAGTTGTTGGAGAGATCTTGTGAAGATATGGCATAACCGCAAAGATTCTTGCACAAATCAAGGGCTCAGTTGAGGGCTGTTGTGTGGGCTCGGTTGAGGGAAGGTGGAGGCAGCCGTGGATTGAAGGGAGAAAATGTAGGGGGTGGGCGGTTGAGTTTGTTGGGAGAAGATCTTGTGGAGATTTGGTAGGAGATTAACTCTAACCGCTCAGCCTTTTCTCTTTTCTTTTTTTTTTTTGTCTCCAATAACCAACAAAATAATTACCTATTCAGTTGGTTATGAAGAAGGTGGGGACGTGGGAATTTTGGTGGAGTTGGTGGACGATGGTGGTGGTAGGAGAGGATGGCGGCTGGCCGCAAGCCTTGGCTTCTCCCGCCCATGACATGGCCCTTGCTCATCCTCCTTTGGCTCTTCATGGATAGAACCGCCAAAGAAGGCTCATTTGCCGTCTCCACTGCCCCTTTGATAAGTGTCATTTCATGCACATTTACTAACAATTATTAGCATTATTTAGAGGAGTTTATGACTAGATTTGAGGTTAAGTCTGTAATCCAGAAGATGTGGAGAGAATTGAAGATATCCAGGGATTTACAGCTTAATGAAGGATGGAGAAGATGAAGATGGAAGAGCGGAAGAGAAGAAGTGAAGAGCTGAAGAAAGGAGAGGGCGGGTGTCATCGCCCCGCGCCAGACTCCACCGCGACCCGACGGTGGGTCTCAGAGAAGGAAGCTGGTCGTGCCAGAAGACAGCCGCCGCCCCGCGGTGGAATTCAACGCCCCGCGGTGGGCGCATAACGCCTCGCGGCCAGCGAAGACATTATTTCCTTATTTTGCATTTTCGGATTTCCCATTTTTATTTTATTTTATTTCCTTTACTATTTTCGTTAGGTTTAGTTTATTTCCCCTAAGCCTATAAAAGACCTCTTTCCAGGTCTTGAGAAAGACATATTTTTATCATCGTAGTTTTCTTTTCTCAATTAGGGTTTCATTCGCAAGTCAATGGAGCACTAATTTCCCCTTGTTCTACTAGACGTTTGAAGCAATACAGTTGATCTGTTTGTGAGATTTATATTCCTTGTTCTTATTCTTACATGTGTTGGTTTAATTCTCTTGATATTATTGAGTATTGATTTATCGTTATTCTTCATAGCCTGATCAACTAGGTTGAGTAATATTTATCAAATTGCTAGGATTTGCATATAGTGGAATACGAGTGCATATCTAGTAGCAAACACAATTGTTCCATATAGTGGAATACGAGTGTGCAATTGTGAGAGAGAATTATTTGCATGTTGAATAGTAAGGTTTTCTTCTATTTGCATGTATCTTATACCCTTGTATGAATGCTATTGCTTTATTAGTGGTAACGTTTTCTTCCATTGATATTGTAGTAAGTACTATCAACAACTGTCTGAATTGGTAGTTATTTACGATCAGGGTAGGAACAACCATAAGAATAGTAAAAGAACTTGGATTTAATAGATTTCAGTGATCAAATTACATCTCTGTATTATGGATCTCGTTCTAGTGGAACTACTTTCCCCAAATCATATTCTCAATCAACTAAAGTTGTTTACTTTACTCTGTTTGATAACCAAAACCCCCATTCCTTGTTACTTGTTGATCATAATTGCATACTTTATTAGATCTTCCATGTGGGTTCGACCCTTACTTGCTTGCTATACATCTGTTTAGTAGGTTTGTTAGGACTTCTACTTTGATTAGGCCATTCAACGATATTTGCATTGCATATTTCGGCCATGTCAAATTTGGCGCCGTTTCCGGGGAAGTTTTCTGTTTTGTTGTGTGTTTTTGTGATTGACTTTGGTGGAGACCTATCTTATGGTCGACAGCCGTAGTACTGACCCTCCTCTAGCTGTTTTTGATCCATAAATCGACAGATCATTCCGTGCGAACCTACGCGATCAAGGAGAAGAAGAAGCAGAGGTTGAAACAGTTGAAACAGTTGAGACAATTGAGACGAATGAGCCTATTGATATCCCTCCTGCTGCAATGGCCGAAACTCTGAGAGAGCTGACTGAACCGAACATTGGGGCACAACCCCCCTTGGCTGTCGTCATCCCTGCACTTGACGAAGGGGTGAACTTTGAGCTCAAATCTGGAGTTGTTGCTTATCTCCCGAAATTCCATGGTTTGAGTGGAGAGGACCCGATATCTCATCTGGGTAAATTCCACAATGTCTGCATGACTATGAAGCCAAGGAATGTGACGGAGGATCAAATCAAGATGAGAGCCTTTGGTTTTTCTTTGCTAGACTCTGCTAGCGATTGGTATTATCACTTGCCGCCAAGGACCATCAATACCTGGACTAAACTGCACAAGGCGTTTCTTGACAAGTACTTCCCAACAAAGAAGGCGAATGCTTTAAAAAAGGCAATTGCTAAGATTGAGCATGGTGCTGATGAGACGCTATATGACTATCTTGAACGGTACAAGAGGCTTTGCTCTAGCTGCCCGTTCCACGGATACGCCAAGAAGGATCTTGTTCTCTACTTACACAATGGCCTGCTCGATCAAGAGAGAAGGATGGTTGACGCTGTATGCGGTGGGAGCATTCTTAATCTGACATCGGACGCAGCCATGGAAAGATTTCAAGAGATGAGTGAGAGTACCAGGAGCTTTGGTAAGACGTACCAGAGAAAGGGAGTCAATGTTGTGACTCCTGCAGGACCTAACCCTGTGCTGAATGAGTTAGCTGAGTTGAAGGAGATGGTGAAGAGAATGGCAAACCAAAACACTCCTCAACAAGTCAAAGCATGTGGGATTTGCTGTGATCAATTCCACCCTACTGATGCTTGTCCTCAGCTACAGGAAGAAGGTACTGCTGAAGTAAATGTTGTAGGAGGTTACGGACCCCCTAGACCGCGTTTTGATGGACAACCCAACTATAATCCGAGAGGGCGAGACCACCCGGGTTTCAGATGGAGCGACCCACAAGGTGGTCAACATCCATTACAACAGCAATACCAGCAGAGAGCCCCATACCAACAGAGGCCCCAAGGCCAATATACTTCTGCTACTACTGAAGAGATGCTCAAGACCTTGACCCAGCACTTCGCCACTCATGTTCAGACTACTGAATCAAGCATAAAGAATATGGAGAGGCAGATTGGCCAACTGGCTGATGTTGTGACCAAGATTGACCAGAGGACATCAAATTCCTTGCCGTCTCAGACTATAGTGAATCTGAGGGAAAATGTGAGTGCCATCACCCTCCGAAGTGGAAAGCAACTGGTCGTTCCTCCTAGTGCTGAAAAGGAGAGCGAATTTGAGATGGAGAAAATCGGCGACCGCCCCGCGGTGGACTCCACCGCGACCCGACGGCGAGTTAAATCTGAGGCCAGTGAAGAAGAATGCATGTCACCGCCCCGCGGCGACACTGACCGCGACCCGGCGGTGAGCCTCAGTTATCCCTCCTCACACCCACCGCCCCGCGGCGATGACCACCGCCCCGCGGCGGGACCAGCGCGACCCGGCGTCCAAAATTCCAGCCCCGCCGATGAGGTTTGCGTTGATAATTATGTTCGTCCAGTCTTTCCCCCTCTTGGTTCCGAGAAACCACCAGAACCTTTTCCCGAGGCGCTAAAGGCTAGAAGGGTCACCAACGACAATGATCTTTTCGAGACATTCCGAAACTGTGAAGTGAACATCCCTCTTCTTAAGCTTATTAAGGCTATCCCTCGATATGCTAAGTTTTTGAAGGAGTTGTGCACCGTTAAGAGGACACAAAAACTGAAGGTCCAGAAGAAGGTTCCGGTTGGTGAGCATGCCTCTGCAGTATTTCAAAGTCGTTTGCCTGAGAAGTGCAAGGATCCAAGTACGTTTACTATTCCTATTGCTATAGGTGAGCATTGATAGGTGTTATTTCATACACCTTTACTAGCAATTATTAGCATGATTTGGAGGAGTTTATGAGTAGTTTTGAGGCTAAGTCTGTAATCCAGAAGTTATGGAGAGAATTGAAGATATCAGGGGTTTTACAGCTTAGATGGAGATGATGAGGATCTGTTGGAGTTTATTGGAGAAGACTACCAACACTTGGTAGTAATAAAGAGCTGAAGAGAAGAGTGGGCAGAAATTAACGCCCCGCGCCAGAGCCACCGCGACCCGGCAGTGGGTCTCAGAGAAGGATGCCGCCCCGCGGTGGGAGTTGGCGCCCCGCGGCCATCACGTGAGGCGAAGAGCTTAATTAAATAATTCACGTGATGTTTGGAATTGAAGAGATGGGCCCAGGAGGAAATTAGTCCCAAAAGGAAGATTTC
Organism: Rheum nobile; assembly: GCA_027886185.1. Classification (NCBI taxonomy): domain Eukaryota; kingdom Viridiplantae; phylum Streptophyta; class Magnoliopsida; order Caryophyllales; family Polygonaceae; genus Rheum; species Rheum nobile. The sequence goes on along the minus strand of WOAB01000490.1, from coordinate 5,786,557 downwards.
GGCCCAATTGAGAAGCGCTAAAGCGGGAATTGAAGCCACGCGTGAAAGAGATGCCGCGTTGAAGCCGAAGAATTGAAAGCGTGTTGAATCGGAGGCATGACGTCAGCAGCGACGTCAGCGAAGCTGATGATATTGGAGATTTGGGCCGTGCCGAGAAGTGGGCCAACGCTGCATTGGGTTGAGCCGAAGATCAGCTGGAATTGGAGATGGGCAGACGAGAGGCTTGCACGAGAATTCGGGATTAAGTTCCGTCGTTCATTTGTTTTATTTTTGGTTATTATCTTTATTATTATTTCCTTTTATTATTTTTATTACTTTTAGGATTTAGGTTAAATACTCTTTGTTAACCTAGATTTCAGAATACAGTTTTTACAGAAGTTTAGTTTTAGTTTTGCCAGTTCGTAGTTTTTCATCCCCTTGGATGGAGAACTAACTTTTCTTTGTTCTGCTAGACGATTGAAGCAGTGCAGTTGATGTGTTTGTGAGATTTCTATTCCTTGTTCATATTCTTATGTATGTTGGTTTGATTCTCTTGGATATATTGATTATTGATTTATCGTTATTCTTCATAGTCTGGCCAGCTAGGTTGAATACTATTTATCAATTGCTAGGATTTGCATATAGGGGTTCCGAGTGCATATCTAGTGGCAAACACAATTGTGCGTATAGGGGTTCCGAGCGTACAATTGTGAGTGAGAATCAGTTGCATGTTAAGTAGGGTAGTGAGTACTTGTACGTCTTTCTACTTGCATGTATCATATATCCTTGTGTGCATTGCTATTGCTTTGTTGGTGGTAAAGTACCCCAGTCTGGTACCGCATGACAGGCGTGACTGGTGGTATTTTGTCATTGGCATAGTAATAAGTCTATCGACAACTGTGAGAATCGGTAGTGCTTAAGATCAGGGTGGGAACAACTATAAGGATAATTAAAGAACTTGGATTGAATAGATTTCCGTGATCGAACTCTATCTCTGTACTGTGGATTTCGCTCTAGTAGAACTACTTTCCCTCATTATATTTTCTCAACTCAACTCAACTTGTTTGCTTTGGTTTGCTTTGCTTCCTCTTGATAACTAAACCCCCCCCCCCCCCCCGTTCGTGTCACTTGTCATTCACACTTTCACACTGCATCGATCTTCCCTATGGGTTCGACCCTTACTTGTCTGCTATACTTCTGTTTAGTAGGTCTATTAGGAAATTTTACTTTGATTGAGGCTAATCAACGATAATTGCTTGCGCATTTCTAGCCCCGTCAAATTTGGCGCCGTTGCCGGGGAAAATTTCTGTTTTGTTGTGTGTTTTTGTGATTGACTGCGGTGTGGATCTATCTTACGGTCCGCACCTTTGCTACTGATTCGCTACTTGTTGAAGTTGATACAGAGACAGGTACGAATGGCTCAGACACTCCGACAGCTGACTGTGCTAGATTTTATACAGCAGTCATTGGCTGTAATTATTCCACCCCTTGCTGATGGTGTGACATTTTAACTCAGAACAGGAGTGATACGGTTGCTCCCGAGATATTATGGACGAAGTGGAGAAAACCCCATTCTTCATTTGAGTAAATTCCACAACGTCATTATGAGCATCAAACCAGCAGACGTCACTGAGGATCAGATTAAAATGAGAGCCTTCGGGTTCACTCTTAAAGACGATGCTGAGGACTGGTACTATCATCTGCCTGGCGGAAGCATAGATTCCTGGGCTGAGCTACTTAAGGCTTTCCTCACACAATATTTCCCAACCAGGATGGTGAACGCTTTGAAAAGGGAAATTGCCAGTATTGAACAAGGAGAGGAGGAGATCCTTTATGAATATTGTGAGCGGTTCAAACGACTTTGCTCTAGTTGTCCGTTCCATGGTTTTGACAAGAAAGCTCTAGTACTCTATGTTTACAATGGGCTGTTGGATGATGAAAGAAGAATCATAGATGCTACTTGTGGTGGTAGTATCTTGAATATGACCCCTGATGCAGCCATGACTAGACTTCATGATATGGCTGAGAGCACAAGAGATTTTGATGAAGCCCCAAGGACCAGAGGAGTTAATGCTATCAACTCCAATGATGCACATTTATTGCAAGAAATCGCTTTATTGAAAGACATTATTGCGAAGACGGGTAGAAAAGAAGCACCTCAACCCCACTTTGATGAGCTACCAGTAGCTCCCCATACTAGTAACTCCGCTACCACTGAGGATATGCTCAGGACTCTGACTCAGCATTTCACCACGCATGTGCAGGCCACTGAGTCAAGTATTAAGAACATGGAGAGGCAGATTGGTCAGCTTGCTGATGTTGTGACCAAGATTGACCAGAGGACATCTAACTCCCTGCCCTCTCAGACTACTGTGAACCCAAGAGAGAATGTAAGTGTTATTTCTCTCAGAAGTGGCATGGAATTGCAAGTCGCTCCTACTGCTGAAAAGGACGACAGAGCTGATATTGAAGATGGGAAAGTTCCACCGCCCCGCGACGACACCCACCGCGACCCGACTGAAGCTCGCAGTTTTCCTGAGTTAACACCACCGCCCCGCGGCCAAGAACACCACCTCACGGTGAGACCACCGCCCCGCGGTGAATGCCCAGATCTGGATTTTGATCATGAAGAAGGAGAGGACCCCTTTGTTCGTCCAATTTTTCCTCCTCTTGGTTCTGAAAAGCTCCCTGTCCCCTTTTCGGAGGCACTAAAGGAGAGGATGATAATCGACGACAATGATCTCTTCGACACCTCCAGTAGCTGCAAGGAAACCACCCCTTTGGCCCATTTAGCAAACAGCACCCTAGGCTACACAGAACTTTTAAAGGCGCTGGGTAAGATCAAAAAGAAACCAAAGGGAAAGCACAAGAAGGAGGCCTAGATACAGATGACGGATTCTTATATGCTGGATACGGGGCAGGATAAACATGTATCCCCTGAGATGCTGGGTAGACAGTTTCTGAAAATGGCAAGTACGTTCATAGATATGCACAATAGTCCATCTACCATGAAGTACAAGAGCATGGGGGCAATGCTCAACATGGAGCACCCAAAGAGGCATCCTCCGGATATAGATCCCAGGTGTTCAGTTGCTATAAGCAACCCAAGTTGAGAAGATGAGTAGGATGTCAAGCCATGACAATAACTAAGGCGCTGTCTGGGAGGCAACCCGAGGTATGTTTTTCTCTCTTTGCGTTTCGTTATTTGTTTTTGCATTTTTCTTTAGTGTGTTTTTGTTTTCTTTGTTTCCGACTAACCTGCAGGGAGGAGACCTATGCCTATTGAAGAAGGTGTTTCCACACCAATGTAAGTCTCTCCTGTCCCTGCACTAAGTTGCTCCCCGAAAAAACCTTAAACGGGGAGGCAAAAAAAAAAAAAAGTTTTACCGAGCTGTCCAGAGTCACCACGGAGAGGTGCGCATCATGTTGCTAATGGAGGAACACTTTCACCACACATTATTTGGCAACGATAATGGCCCTACATTCGACAGCTGAGGAGGAGGAACGCTAGAGCCCCCACCATGATGATTTCTGGGCTCCACCATGTGTTCCTAGAAGGCCGTGCAACCCCGACATTTGTGCTATACCACTATTCACCAAAGTGGTTCCATTATGGTTGCACGGTAGGAGAATATTATAGAGTTGATGAAGACACCCGCCCAACACCAGAGACCTGGGCATTTATTGAGAAGACCGCCAGCAACAAAGGAAGTGTCCAAGCAGCTTGGCGACGTTTGTGAGTTATTTTTTTGCTTCTCCATGTGCTCTATTCTTTTGTCTTTCATTACATTGAGGACAATGCAATGTTTAAGCATGGGAGAGAGTTCTATACTTGCTACGTCGTTGAGGAGAAAAATGAAAAAAATTGAAAATTGAAAAAAGGCATACATTAAAAATCCTGGGATAGGTCGAAAACCCGAAAGGGCGGCCTAGGTAATAAGCAGGTGGCTTGGACCAGCATTAGGCTGGGGTAATATGTGGTCAAGAGTGATGTGAGCTTATGTGAGTACATCTATTGGAAAATGAAATGAGTGGCTTGGTGAAAACCCGAAAGGGCGCCTTGGCAAAATGAGCGAAAAAGAAGAAGAGTGATTCTAGGATTTTTCATTATTCTTGGCGAGGCGTCATAAGAAGAGGAGTCAAAGAAGGATTGTCGAGTAGGTCACTCTGGGAGGCATAAGAAGATAGATGGGAGATAGGATTAGATTTTGATTCACTCTATGGTGTTTGGGATAAGCTTGGGGGAAGTACTCTGCTTTCCTTGTAGCTTTGGTGTGTGGTGTTGATTGTATTGTGTTGTTGTGCTGTGCAAATTGTTTTGGTACTCTGGAGCCGATTGTTGAGAAGTTGTAATTGCTAGTGTCATATTTTCTTGTACTTCCTGAGGCCTTGGTGTTTGATTGAGAGAGTAGGTTTATCTTTAGCTTACTCGAGGACGAGCAAGGTTTAAGCATGGGGGAATTTGATAGGTGTCATTTCATACACCTTTACTAGCAATTATTAGCATGATTTGGAGGAGTTTATGAGTAGTTTTGAGGCTAAGTCTGTAATCCGGAAGTTGTGGAGAGAATTGAAGATATCAGGGGTTTTACAACTTAGATGGAGATGATGAGGATCTGTTGGAGTTTATTGGAAAAGACTACCAACACTTGGTAGTAATAAAGAGCTGAAGAGAAGAGTGGGCAGAAATTGACGCCCCGCGCCAGAGCCACCACGACCCGGCGGTGGGTCTCAGAGAAGGATGCCGCCCCGCGGTGGGAGCTGGCGCCCCGCGGCCATCACGTGAGGCAAAGAGCTTAATTAAATAATTCACGTGATGTTTGGAATTGAAGAGATGGGCCCAGGAGGAAATTAGGCCCAAAAGGAAGATCTCGGCCCAATTGAGAAGCGCTGAAGCGGGAATTGAAGCCACGCGTGAAAGTGATGCCGCGTTGAAGCCGAAGAATTGAAAGCATGTTGAATCGGAGGCGTGACGTCAGCAGCGACGTCAGCGAAGCTGATGATATTGGAGATTTGGGCCGTGCCGAGAAGTGGGCCGATGCTGCATTGGGTTGGGCCGAAGATCAGCTGGAATTGGAGATGGGCAGACGAGAGGCTTGCACGAGAATTCGGGATTAAGTTCCGCCGTTCGTTTGTTTTATTTTTGGTTATTATCTTTATTATTATTTCCTTTTATTATTTTTATTACTTTTAGGATTTAGGTTAAATACTCTTTGTTAACCTAGATTTCAGAATACAGTTTTTACAGAAGTTTAGTTTTAGTTTTGCCAGTTCGTAGTTTTTCATCCTCTTGGATGGAGAACTAACTTTTCTTTGTTCTGCTAGACGATTGAAGCAGTGCAGTTGATGTGTTTGTGAGATTTCTATTCCTTGTTCTTATTCTTATGTATGTTGGTTTGATTCTCTTGGATATATTGATTATTGATTTATCGTTATTCTTCATAGTCTGGCCAGCTAGGTTGAATACTATTTATCAATTGCTAGGATTTGCATATAGGGGTTCCGAGTGCATATCTAGTGGAAAACACAATTGTGCGTATAGGGGTTCCGAGCGTACAATTGTGAGTGAGAATCAGTTGCATGTTAAGGTGAGTACTTGTATGTCTTTCTACTTGCATGTATCATATATCCTTGTGTGCATTGCTATTGCTTTGTTGGTGGTAAAGTACCCCGGTCTGGTACCGCATGACAAGCGTGACTGGTGGTATTTTGTCATTGGCATAGTAATAAGTCTATCGACAACTGTGAGAATCGGTAGTGCTTAAGATCAGGGTGGGAACAACTATAAGGATAATTAAAGAACTTGGATTGAATAGATTTCCGTGATCGAACTCTATCTCTGTACTGTGGATTTCGCTCTAGTAGAACTACTTTCCCTCATTATATTTTCTCAACTCAACTCAACTTGTTTGCTTTGGTTTGCTTTGCTTCCTCTTGATAACTAAATCCCCACGTTCGTGTCACTTGTCATTCACACTTTCACATTGCATCGATCTTCCCTGTGGGTTCGACCTTTACTTGTCTGCTATACTTCTGTTTAGTAGGTCTGTTAGGAAATTTTACTTTGATTGAGGCTAATCAACGATAATTGCTTGCGCATTTCTAGCCCCGTCAAGCATCGATTTGAGAAGGCCGTGTTAGACTTGGGTGCCTCTATTAATGTTTTGCCTTACTCATTGATTGAAGCTTTAGGAGTAGGACCTTTGCATGATACGAATATTGTGATTCAACTTGCTGATGGTTCTTGTGTGCCCCCTAAGGGTATTGTGGAGGATATTCTTGTTAAGATAGGTCCCTTAATTTTCCCTGCTGATTTCTTCATAATGGATATGGACTATGATGAGCAGGTTGCTCCTGTTATGTTAGGTCGACCTTTTATGAAAACATCCATGACGAAGATTGATGTGGATAGTGGAACTTTGACTATGGAATTCGATGGAGTAATTTTTTAGCATAATATTCATAAGGTCAACTCCATTGAATTGCCCTCCCTTTGCTGCATTAGTGGTATTGATAATCCTATTCAGGAAAATGTTAAAACTAGTGTAGTAGAGACTATAGTTGAATACTCTGCTATTGCTGAACCTATTGATTTGCATGAGCGTGATGTCTTACTTGATGACATAGGAGAATCCATTCCCTCTATTTTGGGCACTTGCCCCCTGCACTAACCATACAAGGCAGTAAGCCTTCATCTAGTGTCGTGCAGCATGATCAGGTCAAGCCCTATCGGCCCCCACATCGCTCTAAAGGAATATGGAGGAGATGCTCCAAAGGAAGCAATTATGGAGTCATTGGCCAAGAGGGAGCATGGTCTAAGGTTCAAGCCTTTCCATGGAAGGTTCCAGCAGGAGGAGACAAGTAAGAGGATTCTGAAGGGATCCTGTTCTAGGTGGTAGTCGATTTGAAGTACGTCGAGCCAACGACGTTAACTAAGGCGCTGTCCGGGAGGCAACCCGAGGTAGTTTTTACCTTGATTTTTCTTTCTCTTCGATTAATTTCGTAGTTTCTTTGGCTTTGTTTCGTTCGCCTGTCACTAACATTTCAGGTACGAAAGTAAATGGAGAGGAGACGGTTTTCCCAGTTTGTTCACCACGTCCCGGTGACAATTCCGCCGCCCCGCGGCGAAATTCTGGTGTACTTTCTCAACTCCGAAAAAAAAATGTGGTAAATAAGGAATTGACGGATTGGGCCCCTTTTGGCCGAGTTTTCTCTTTGGGCCTTGTACATAACCGGCCCCATCACCCTTTTTCCTATTCCCTTTCCCTAACCTAGCCTCCACTCTCACAAACACTCCATACCCAACCCCCTCTCAAGCTTTTCCAAGCCAATTCCCCATTTTCCTACCAAACCCTCATGTTCTAAGTCCGAATTTAGCCTCCAATTTCATTAACCTTGAGTTTCTTTGCCCCAATTTGGAGTCTAGCCTCACAAAAGAGCCAAACACAAAATCCCAACGCCTCGCGTCGCCCACCACCGCGTCGCCAGCCACCGCCCGGCGGCGACCCCCACCGCGACCCGGCGTGAAGTCCCAGTTATCTCACTGCGACCCGACGACACATCCACCGCCCCGCGGCGAGATCACCAGGCAGTGTTTTTCGCTCGTTTTGTAAGTCCTCTTTGGTCGCCTTTTGTTTTGAGCATCTCAATTCATTACTTATGGCACCTAGAGGTAGGAAGCAGGACGCTACGAGGGAGGAGAATGAGGTGTATAACATTGTGAAGGAGAGGAAGGTGTTGGCTACTAAGTTCTTTGACAAGCCGACTTTGCTTGAGTTTGGTATGTTGGAGTGTATTTCTCTTTGTTTAGCAGAGTGTGGCCTGGGGACTTTCCTGAATAAGTCCGCTGATGCTTACCCGGAGTTGTGCTACCATTTCATTGCCTCTTGTAAGAGGTATTCTGATGGTTCCACCGATAAGAGGTTGACGAAGATCACATTCAAGTATAACGGTCGTGAATATGCTTTGTCTGCTGGTGAGATTCGTGATGCCCTGGGCATTACACAGGAGCCATCCGATGGGTGGTCTGGTGGTCTGGCTGAGGAGGATATGATGGAGTTTTGGGAAGCGACCACGAATAGGAAGTTCAAGAAGGGTCAGGAGGTGAATTCGAGGTTGGTGAACCCTTGCTTAAGGTTGATCCATAAGGTGTTGATGAGAGATTTCTTTGGCCATGCTGATGATGGTAAGGTCCCTCTTAAGGATTTCCATTGGCTTTTGAGCATCCTGTCTTGTGTCACGTACACCCCGTGTTGGGCTAGTCTTTTTCTGAATTCCTTGAGGAGGATTCGAGATGGTGAGCCACGTGATATTTGTGGGGGTGGTCTGATCACCCTTCTTTGTGCTGAGATTATTGCTACTGGTCGTCTTCCTCGACCTGTTGCTCATGCGGTGTATGACAAGGCGCACATGAGAGTGTGCTCGATGCTGAAGCCATTGGGCAGGGGTGGTGATTTAGTTTGGTCTTCATATGATGGTCATTTTCTGCATCTTCCTCGGGTTTTTACTTATTCCTCTTCATTTGAGGGATGGTGGATTCCCAGTGATGGAGGAAATGAGGCTGCTATTACCCCTGCTGTTGCTCCTTCTAGTCCGTTTGGAGAGGGCCCTAGTGTTGGTGCTACTGCTACTTATTCCTCTTCCTTTACTATTTTCGTTAGGTTTAGTTTATTTCCCCTAAGCCTATAAAAGACCTCTTTCCAGGTCTTGAGAAAGACATATTTTTATCATCGTAGTTTTCTTTTCTCAATTAGGGTTTCATTCGCAAGTCAATGGAGCACTAATTTCCCCTTGTTCTACTAGACGTTTGAAGCAATACAGTTGATCTGTTTGTGAGATTTTTATTCCTTGTTCTTATTCTTACATGTGTTGGTTTAATTCTCTTGATATTATTGAGTATTGATTTATCGTTATTCTTCATAGCCTGATCAACTAGGTTGAGTAATATTTATCAAATTGCTAGGATTTGCATATAGTGGAATACGAGTGCATATCTAGTAGCAAACACAATTGTTGCATATAGTGGAATACGAGTGTGCAATTGTGAGAGAGGATTATTTGCATGTTGAATAGTAAGGTTTTCTTCTATTTGCATGTATCCTATACCCTTGTATGAATGATATTGCTTTATTAGTGATAAGGTTTTCTTCCATTGATATTGTAGTAAGTACTATCAACAACTGTCTGAATTGGTAGTTATTTACGATCAGGGTAGGAATAACCATAAGAATAGTAAAAGAACTTGGATTTAATAGATTTCAGTGATCAAATTACATCTTTGTATTGTGGATCTCGTTCTAGTGGAACTACTTTCCCCAAATCATATTCTCAATCAACTAAAGCTGTTTACTTTACTCTGTTTGATAACCAAAACCCCCCTTCCTTGTTACTTGTTGATCATAATTGCATACTTCATTAGATCTTCCCTGTGGGTTCGACCCTTACTTGCTTGCTATATATCTGTTTAGTAGGTTTGTTAGGACTTCTACTTTGATTAGGCCATTCAACGATATTTGCATTGCATATTTCGGCCAGGTCACCCTTGCTCCAAAGCAAGGTTCCCTCACATCGTCCAAGCCGAGGAAAGCTCAAACAACCTCTTTTCTTGCCAAAATCTGAAGTTGACAAGCAAAAGATTATCCCTTCGCCTTGAACCGCTCTGATACCAATTGTTGTGCTCCGTACTAGGAAGGATCGTCTCTTACAAGGTGAAGGGCATCCATGATCCTCTTCCATGAAAATATCGGCCAAGCACTCATAAAAGTTATGTTTGATGTGTTTGAAAGAAAGGAAAAAGATATAACTCGCCTTGAAGAATCAAGGAAAGTTTGGGATAGGCAACTCGATTCTCCTTGTATATAACGCACCTTGAAGAATCGAGAAGAGGGATAAGCAACTTGAACTTCTTAGGATATAACTCACCCAAGGAATTCAAGAAGAGGCTAAACAAGTGTAGATGTGACAAACTACCCTTGATCAACCTTGCTAAGGATGTGACTCACCAAGGCCATGAGTTGATCACCTAGATATGACTCACTAGATGACACAAATCATGAAGAACTCTCAAAGAGAGATGAGACAAGAATAAGCTCTCAAGCAATCATCATTCATTCAAGTCTAAAGAAACAAATGAGGCAAAAACATGCCTTAAATAGTCTCCAAATATCCATCACCAAAACCAACTTAAAATAAAAGAAAAAATACATAAAAACGCATTCCAAAAATGTCATTCACGCCTCAAGCATGGCCGGGGCTGGAAGCATGGCCGTGGCCTTGCTTTGGCTCCATGGCGTCGGCGCTTGCCTTGGACATGACCGGCCTTGGCTCTCCTTGCGTCTTAACGAGCGTCCTTCTTCTTTCACATGGCTCGACCTCCTCGGCTGAACATGACTTCCCAATGGGGCCCAAGAGAGCTCGCCCATGGTAAAGGTGGCTAAGTGTGTGCATGCTAGGCTCCGCTTGCTCTCGGATGACCTCGTCCTTTGTAATGCTCTTGATGGGATCCGTGATCACATCATTTCTAAACCCTAAATTGCACTCGGTTGTTGTCTTCTTCTTCTTTGATTCAATCGTGGAACCTCTCGTCAAGCTACCACAATAACAACCCTAACTTGCACTCAATTTCTTTCTTGGGTTTCTTCATATGTTGTTTTCTTCTTCGATTCTTCATCCTGGTGTTGGCGGCTTGGTTCCAAGCCTCCTCATTGAAGCAACTCTTGTCAAGAACCATTACACATCTTAATAATGAATGTTTTTCTGCCTCTATTGCATATTTCTCCCTTTTTCTTCCGTGAGAGAGACAGACGCAGAGAGGAGCTTCTTTGTTTGTTCGAAAATGGTGCAACATCTCACCTACCGAACATGCCACCAAATCCAACCAGCACATGATTGTCAAAACCCCTGGTACACATCTCTGAACTTAATGTCGCCTTCTTCTATCTCACATGATACTTGATCTAAACCGAAAATTTGTTCTTTTTTGTGCTCAAGTTCTGTTGCTGCTATTGGAGGCCCAAATTTGTGTGTTTCCTTGCGTTATTCTACTGCTACTAAAGGCCCTAATCTTCAATTTGTGCTTCATTTTATTCAATTCGATGTTTCACTGTTGTTTTATAGCTAAGTTACTTTACTTGAGAAAATGTGAATTGGCATATGTTAATTCCTAATTGCTTCTATATATGCACTATTTAAGAACTTGTTGATTATGTTGCTTATGATTTCTAGCCTTTGTTTCATAGCTGAAAAAGAGAATTTATTGTTGATTGTTGTCAAGGCTAAAGGATGAGTATTGTTTATGCCATTTGGCCACATGTGATATGTTGAGGGTTGTTGTGAATACAAAAATGCCTCTTGTTGTCAAGGCTAAAGAAGCAATGGAGAAGGTGATTATTGTCATATAGGTTAATGATTGTTTAATATACATTCTCTTGTAGTTTCCATACTTATGATTATGCAAGGAACTTTGTTAGCTCTTGCACCCATATTCTTGGTCTAAAATGTACTCCTGATGGAGTTGAAGACCAGGGTATAGTTATCGATGAATTTGTTTCCTTATTATAGGATAAGAGAGTAATATTGTGAAGAAAAGTGTTGCTGTATATTGATTCAATCAACGTATATATACAAAAGATGAAGGATAATAACTTTCTTGGAGAATAAGCTACATAAGATAATATAAAGATATTAATCTCCTAAAATAATAATCCTTCCCTAATACCCCCCCCCCCCCCTCCCCCCCTCCCCCCCCCCCCACACAAGCTCATGCAGGAAGAACATGCAGCATGGCACGCAGGGAAAGGAAACGACCGTTACCGACCGCCTTCGTGAATATGTCAGTTGTCTGGTCCAGCACACGAACATGGCGGACAATGAGGGAGCCATCTACAACCTGCTCTCGAACAAAGTGATAGTCAATCTTGATGTGCTTGGAGCGCTGGTGAAACATAGGATTGGCGGACATGTAAGTAGCACTTAGGTTGTCACATAAGATAATAGGTGGACGAATCAGAGGAGCCTTGAGTTCCTAAAGCAACTGTTGAATCCATATCAACTCAGTTGTAGTGAGAGCAATGGCCATATACTCTGCTTCCGAACTAGACTTTACAACCACATGTTGCTTCTTGGAGGCCCAGCTAATCAGATTACCCCCATAATAGATTGCAAATCCATGTTGAGAACGACAATCATCACCATCAGACGCCCAACCGGCATCAGAATAAGCAACAAGGCGAGAATCAGCACACAGCCGAAGGATGAGTCCCGAATTGAGAGACCCCTTCAGATAGCGAAGAATGCGCTTTACAGCGGCCCAATGAGTCTCTGTAGGGCGATGCATAAACTGACACACCCGATTGACAGCATAGGCAAGCTCCGGGCGTGTGATAGTCACATATTGCAGAGCACCAACCACACTACGATACAACTGCGGATCAGGCATAGGATCTCCATCATGGACCAGCCTAGAGCCAGGTTCAGCTAGCGTGCTGATAGGCTTGGCATCCTGCATATGAGACTTAATAAGCAAATCACGGATATATTTCTGCTGAGATAGAGTGATACCGATTGGTACGCTGTAACTCAATGCCAAGAAAGAAGTGCAAATCACCAAGGTCACGCAGGGCAAACGTCTGATTCAGAAGACGCACAAATCTGTCAATTGTGGAAGGATCAGACCCTGTGATAATCAAATCATCAACATACACAAGAATATAGACAACTGAAGCGCCAGACTGTCTGATGAAGAGAGTTGTGTCTGACTTGCAGGCCTGAAAGCCAAGATGAATCAGAAAGGTGGTGAGCTTGGTGAACCAAGCCCGAGGAGCCTGCTTGAGCCCATAGATGGCCTTCTTGAGAAGGCATACGTGACCGGGACAGGAGGAATCAATGAATCCTGGCGGCTGAGACATGTAAACACACTCAGTTAAATCACCATTCAAAAAGGCATTGTTGATATCTACCTGACGAAGTCTCCAGCCTTGAGATAGAGCAATAGTGAGGACGATACGGATGGTAGTCGGCTTGACTATTGGACTGAATGTGTCGAAATAATCAACACCCTCCTCCTGATTGAATCCCTTGGCCATAAGACAGGCCTTGTATCGCCCAATGTTGTCATCAGACTTTCTCTTGATCTTGTAAACCCACTTACAACCAACAATATTAGCATCACAAGGAGGCGAGACGAGTTGCCAAGTCCCATTACGCAATAAGGCATCAAATTCAACTTGCATGGTATGTTGCCATTGGGGAGATTTAGAGGCTTCAATAAAGGTTTTGGGCTCAGTGGGTGATGTAGGATCTGGAGGTAGTGGATGTTTTGTGGAGTTGAAGGTTTTCGGTTTTAGGTGGCCAGTCTTGGAGCGAGTGATCATTTCATGGTTGGTAGTAGGGACTGGGCGAAAGTATGAAGGGAAATTGGGAGCTGGTGATGATGGATTGAGTGCAGGCGGAGATGTATGATGAGAGGATGTAGAGGGAGAAGAATGTATACCTGATGCTGGCGGTGAAGGCGTAGATAGAGCAGCGTCTTGCAGGGCACTTGAGTCTGGGTTGATGTCCAGTCCATGGGGCAGTGAAGGTGCCGGCTGAGGGCTGCTGGGTGGTGGACTGTCCGAAGGTGGCTGCGGTGATGGGCCGGTGGTGGTGGTGGTTCCAGGGACGCGGCAATCTGGAGGGGCGATAGGATAAAGATAGGTGAGTCCGAGGTTGAAGGTGGGGCTGCGGGATTGGCATGGTAAGGATACAGGAAGGTGGACTCATCAAAAATCACATGGCGAGCTATGTATACCCGACGAGTAGGAACATGAAGGCAAAGATACCCCTTGTGTTTAGAGTTGTACCCGATGAAGATGCAGGGAGAGGAGCGGTATTCCAGTTTGTTGGTGGTGTAAGGTCTAAGGAAAGAATAACAAAGGCATCCAAAGGACTTGAGGAAGGTGTAATCCGGCGGTTTTCCATAGAGACACTCAAAAGGCGACTTGTGCTGAAGGAGAGGAGTGATTGTGCGGTTGTGAAGGTAGACAGCGGTATGAAACGCGTGCTCCCAAAACTGAGTAGGAAGATGAGCTTGTGACATCAGGGCAAGGGCTTTTTCAACTGTGGTGCGGTGACGATGCTCGGCTGCCCCATTTTGTGATTGAGTGTGGGGGAAAGAGACACGATGAAGGATACCTTGTGTTTGAAGATAGGTAGACACATTCTTGTATTCCCCACCCCATTCAGATTGAAAAGCTTTGATTTTGGTGGAAAATTGAGCTTCAACCATTATTTGAAAGAGCTGAAAGAGTTGAAGAACATGTGATTTTTTAGCCATAAAATAAATCCATACAAACTTGGTGCAATCATCAACAAAGATCAAAAAATAGTGATTGCCATTGAAAGAAGTAATGGGAGTTGGACCCCAAACATCTGAATACACCAAATTAAAAGGACTACTACTAGACTCATGTGTGCTAGGGAGAGGAAGCCTATGACTTTTCCCAAGTTGACACGACTCACAGACTGAACTGAGATTGTTAAGGGAAACAGGTAATTGAAAATGAGAAATAAGATGCCTTAAGACTGACTCATTAGGATGACCCAGCCGGTTATGCCAATGTTGAAGTGTCGTCTTGGAGCCAAGGAAAGCCGAGGATAGAGGTGTGTGGACGGTTGAGGGAGAGGCTGTAGGCTGGCGGAGCTGGTACAACCCATTCCCAACGATACCTTTGAGGAGTGTTCTGCCTTGTTTGTCCTTCATAAAACAATAAGTTGGGGTAAAAATCATGTAAGCATCATTATCCCTTGTGAGTTGGGAAACACTTAAAAGGCTTTTGGTAATTTGAGGAACGAACATAATATTATGGAGATGAATGGATTTATGAAAAGCAGGTAAAACTTGTCTACCTAGATGCGTAATAGGAAGAGACATACCGTTGCCGACTTACAAGGCATCATTGCTAGTGTAATCGGAATGAACAGAGAGATTACCGAAGTCCGAGGTGACATGATTGGTAGCTCTAGTGTCAAAATACCAAGAAGGATCAACTAGTTGTGATGGTGGTGCATGATCAACTGTAAAAGCTTGGCGTTGTGCTGGCTGCTGGAAGTGAAAAGCGCCACGACCCTGTCCGTCAGAACTCGAACCGCGATCGCGGCCAGGGTTCCCGCGATCGCGGCCCCTGCCTCGCCCTTGAGATGGCGGAAATTCCTGAGTGTTCAATCGTTGCCAGCAATTTAGGGCATCATGGCCCGATTTCTTTTAGATCTGGCACTGTGTATGTGGACGCTGATCAGAAGGAGCATCTGACGGTGGTCCAGAACCGGACGATGGGCGAGAAGACGACGAGCTTGTGCGAGCCATGTTGGCTGAAATCTGCAGATCAGTAGGCTGTGGCGAAGCTGCTTGAATTCGAGTCTCTTCACTCAGTAGCATACCCAATAGTTGATCAGATGAGAGCAGCTCAGATCGCATGTTAAATGCAGTCCGAAAGGCGGCATATGGAGCATCCAATCCATGTAAAATACATTCAACAAATTCTTCATCCGGAACGAGATACGAGCATTCCGCTAGAGAATCAGAAAAGCCCCTCTTTTTCTCAAAGTATTCAAGGATACTGAGATTACCTTTGGGGAAGTTTTGCATTTGGTGCTTGAGATGCATCAACTGCGCTCTTGTTTGAGCAAAAAACATATTTTCAAGGATTGTCCAGGCTTCATGGGTGGTGGTGGAACGAGCAACATGGGCAAGAAGAGGCGGAGATAGGGTGGAGCGGAGCCACAACAGGACCAAGCAATCCTTTTTACGCCAAATATTGTAATCTGGATTCGGAGAGGAGGAGGCCAACACTGGTGGCGTGGCCAGGGGGTTTGCCGGCGTGTGCAACAGCGGTGGAGGTGCGCCTGTAGGCACCAACATAGCATCAAGATCATATGCTTCCAACGCAGATTTTACTGTATGTCGCCATAGGGTGTAATTGGACCTTTCAAGGCGAAGACTAAGGTTTGGAAAGTGGAGGGAGGAGGTGCTGGACGCACCAGTAGCAGCGACAAGAAGACCGCCGTTTTGGTTGCCGGAGGAAGGCAGTAGGGCGGTGTTGACGGTGGAGGAAGAAGGAGGATCAACCATGGCGGAAACGATTAGGGTTAGAGGATCGAAAAATCTGATACCATATAGGATAAGAGAGTAATATTGTGAAGAAAAGTGTTGCTGTATATTGATTCAATCAACGTATATATACAAAAGATGAAGGATAATAACTTGCTTGGAGAATAAGCTACATAAGATAATATAAAGATATTAATCTCCTAAATTAATAATCCTTCCCTAATACTTATTATTCCAAATATTGCAGAATATGCAGATATAGTGTGATTGCTAAAATGAGTTATTGGCTTCGTTTTGTGGCATTGGTTTTGATGTTTATGAAAGTACTTCAGGTACCTGTTCTTTTAACATGAAAAAACCTGTCTAACTGGAAACATCAGTCAACAAAGATTATGGTTCCCCGCACACTTGCATTCTTGTTTTTTCCACTAATCCAACTTATAAGAAGTTACTATGCAATTCTTTATAGCACGTGTGAACTTCAGTGGTGATTTTTGGGGCCTTGTTTTCTTTATAGTATTGCTTCCATCTAAATTTTGTCTTCGATTCTCAGTACCCTGATGGGATAGATTTCAAAATCTTTGTTGGTGCACTTGATGTCCCAAAAGTGCAAGAGTATATGATAGACCTGAAGCGGTGCTTTGCAGGGCACAAGGTAATACCCTTGATTCATTCTTATTATGGTGTCTAAATATGA
The DNA here is from genome assembly GCA_027886185.1 of Rheum nobile. NCBI lineage: Eukaryota > Viridiplantae > Streptophyta > Magnoliopsida > Caryophyllales > Polygonaceae > Rheum > Rheum nobile. The sequence goes on along the minus strand of WOAB01000490.1, from coordinate 5,769,797 downwards.
TAGTACAAGGTTTTGACCCAATGAATAGTAAGCAATTCAATGGGCGCACGGTAATTTTAAATGCTAAGCCTTTTACTATGAACATCAAGAATAACTTTGTTTTGATTTCCCCCCATTTTTCTATTAATAATTGTGTGTATGTATTGTAGATGGATAAGAGTGAATTCATTCATAGTGGTGCTAATTAAGAAGAAGACAAAATCCTCCTTTTCTTTCAAAAGTTTTTTCTTCCTATGCTTCCTGACTTCGTGTAGATGACATAATGCCTACCAAGATGATTTGCTTACTCTTTGCTATTTTGTCCAAGTGATGTTAGGCATTGACCGCCTTGACATGATCAAAGGAATCCCTCAAAAGCTACTGGATTTTGAGAGGTTTCTTGAGGAAAATATAGATTGGCGAGATAAAGTGGTGCTTATGTCCCAAGGCATTATATTATTTTAAGCAATTCCATCTTGTGTTATGTAGTTTATGAAGTACTTTGATGTTTATTGTTGAATTCTAGGAACTCACCAGCTATCTTGCTAATTAGCTATATAGTTCGTGTATTAGATGTGTAAATAAACTTATCATTTAGATACTTAAGTGTATGTGAAGAAATCTGAGAATGAATTGAATTTGCACTTTGTATTGTTTACACTGTAAGAACCGTGAGTTACAAGAGGAAGGAGAAGCACAATATATGCTAGAAGATTACGACGGTATAGAAAGAATTAAGGGATTGACTAAAGATATTTACCTAAGATAAAGAGATAAATAAGGAGGCATAATCTCTAAATAAAGGGTATAGGATATAAGGAATTGAAATAATATCCTCTAATAGTATGTGTATATATTGTTTAGATAAAACTTCTTGCATGTATTTCTACCTCAAATGGGGATGGAAGATGGCTAGTGGTGGCTATAGTAGTGCCGTGCACATTTTGTTTTTCAAAATTTTGGGACTTTTTAGCCCGGATCCCTTGGATCCGGGCTAAAAGGTTCCATTTTTTTGAAAACTCAAACGACCGTTTATTCCGGACCTTGGCATGTCCGGGTTAAAAATCATAGACTTTTTAACCCGGATGTATTTTTTTACATCCAGAATATAACCTATTATATCCCAACTTGATGTCCAGACCTAAATCGTGAAATATCCGGGTTATATTTGATAAAAGGCCCGGGGTTAATTGACGATTTTGTAGTAGTGGCAAAATAGTCAACTTTATGTCGGATCTTTTCGGCATTGATATCATATCAGTGCCAAGTACCAATGTGTTGAACATGATGACTTTCTTTTCTTTTTATTCTACATATCAGGGAGATCCACGAAGCGTTGTTGCATGGTTCTTTGAGTGGTGGTCATTGTAATGTGCAAGAGGGGTTCTATTGCAATTGTATGACTTATGAGAAAGGGGGCCTTTTGTAGTTCGGCTCAATCATACGCGTTGTACTAGGTTGTGTGTTATTCCATGTATCTTTGCATGGTCGTCAAAATTAGAGCGTGTGATGTTTTTCCATGTCGTTTACTACGGGTGAAGGGCCGTTTGATGTTTTGCTAGGACTGGGCCTTTTTAGTTAATGTAATATTGTAGTGCGGTGTTTGATAAAAATGAGGCACGATGTCTGTCATTGCTTAGTGTGATGGATTTGTTTGTAATGTTGTAGCACGATGTTCGATAATAATGATGCATTATGTACGAGTTTAATTATTGTGGTGGATTTCTGGTTAAAGTGCACGATAATTGTTGCCGTGTGATGTCCATATAATATGTGTTGAGGGGTACACCTTTACGCAAAGCAGTTTTTCTTTGCGTTTTTTTTATTTGCGCATATCGTTTAATGTCTCGTTGAAGTGCAATGCATGTCAACAGTTATCATTTGTGACGATGCACGATGTTTATCATCACTTACTGTTGATGATTTTGTACATATACTATGAAGTTGTGCATCCTGTAAGACTCTTATGATAAAACTCTCTGTGTTTCATTCCAAGTTGATTGACTCCTTCTTGTTGGCTCATTGGTAAATGCTAATATTACCCATGATCAACATATCAACACAACATTAAATATAGTGTATTGATATTGACAAACGACAAATAATTTGAGACATCAGTTTTCTTCCCAAACGACATGTAATATGAAACACATAGAGTATTGTCTAGTATCGTAAATTGTGTTTAATATACACAATTCTACCATTTTGGGACATAAATGTCAAATCGAAGTCAGATTTTCAAATTATAGGTTGATTAAATATGTGATTTCCTGCAATTAACTAAAAATCTAACATGAGGAATGACCAATATAAATCGTTAAAGGTTTTTCTTTCAAAAATAAGAAGGGGAAAATGAATGAGTTCTAGACCATTTTCAGAGGAATACCCTACATTTTCTTCTGCATCAAATCTTTTTTGTATGCGCTTGTTAAATTTAGATGCAACCAACTACTTCCCCAAACCTAATCGACGTGAACTCTACTATGTTCTTGGACAGCCCGCATACCTATATTTGATAGTCCACAACAGACCCGATACTCAAAAGAGTCATCAGAATTCGATGGCCTATCAATTGTCATGTTGTACCTCCAAACAGATGAATGATTAACTTCAATTGAATCGTCCACTTAAAAAACATCGCTGTATTCAGGACAAGGAGGACGCAGTAAAGAAAAATACATGATATTGGCTTTCATACCTGTATCATCTTCCTTCAGGAACGCATATTCCACTTGATAATAAACCGTGCCTATGACTATCCTCATTTTCGCATAATGGAAGCAACCTACGTAATTTGCCGTGTGAAGTCATTTGCCGTCACTGAGAGTGAAATCGGTATTTCGGGTATCCATGGCTTCATGGGAATTCGAAATGAGATCGACATGAGGGATTGACAAAAAGATCAGCATAAAATATAACCAACTTTGAAGTACATGAAATATAACCAACCACGTATATATGTAAACATAGATTATATTTCAGCTTCTGCCTACTTCAACCCTAAAATCAATAAATATCGCCAAAATAAAAAGAGTTGTCCAAAACTTGCATGGGTCCTAAGATTGAGGTGGACTAAGTGATCGGCGCTACTTTGTAGGGTTTAACTAAGAGTTGTTACCGGAGTTTTAGGTATCATTTGGATGGGTTTAGAGCATAATTGTAGAGAATGGACTCGAGGAGTAGAAGTATTGAATTGGTGTTTTTGAAGAGCTTAAATGAAGACTTAAAAAGAAGGAAGAGAAAGCCACAAGAGAAGACGAAGAAGGAGCTGAAGAAGAGCTACAGGAGCTTTTCCGCGGTCGCGGAAGTCACTGCCGCGGTCGCGGAACGAAGACGAAGCGAGAAGAGCAACACCGAACACGCGAGGCTTTACAGGAAGTTTTCCGCGGTCGCGGAAATTCCTCCGCGGTCGCGGAAATCTGTTCATCAGACGCGCGCGAATTTTCATCCGAAAATCTGCTTTTTATTTTACTTTTTTTTACTTTTATTTCTTTTATTCCGCTTTATTTCCTTTTGGAAAGATATTATTTCTTATTTTTAGTTTTTAGGTTTTGCTAGGGTTTTATAAGCTAGTTTCCTAGCAGCCTCTTTTCATTATCTAGATTATTCATTATTATTCAGACATTATTCAGTTTACGTATTATTTTTACCTTAGAGTTTTTGTGTTTCAAGACTATGAAGAACTAAGCAACCTTTGCTTAGTCCGACGATTGAAGCCTTCTTTTGATTTGATTGTGAGATTATAACTCTATTTCCTTTTCTTTGATTATATATCTTCTCTTTGTGCCTATTCCTATTGATTCTTGCTGATTTGACTGGCTTGATCAACTAGTTGATATTAGTAATTGTCTAGTGCTAGGGTTTGGATATTTCGAGTTGAAATCCCTTATATTGTGTAGCGAACATGATATTCTAGGACTAGTTGGACTAGTTTATTGTGAAGAGAATTGATTATGTGTTAAATGTTGCGAGTTGTGGTGTTGCATGTATCTTGGTTAATTCTTATGCTTCATGCTGCTATTGTTCTAATTAATCTTGATAGTTTCTTGTGCGTTCGATAGTTAGGGTTACCAGGACTGGTTGGACTGATAACTATTTCAGAATAGGGACAGGAATATTCATAGGAAGGAATAGAGATAATCTAGGATCAATCAATCAAATGAATGGTGGATATTTCTCTGGCTAAGTTACTTTTCCCAATTGATTACAACCCTTTGCTTTTATTTACTTTGTTATTTGCAAACAAACCAAAAAAAAACCTTTGTTACCTTTGACATACAACCTGTTGCACTAAGAAAGATTGTTACCTCCCTGTGGGATTCGACCCTTGCTTGCCTACTATACTTAGTTAGGTTTTTAAGGATTTACTTTGATAAGGCATAACTGTAACACCCCCAAAACTTAACCATTTTGGAAAGGTATTACCGCCAGTGACCCCAGTGTTCCTTACCGAGATCACCCAAGGCTTTACCAAATAAATACAATTTAAGAAATGTGATTGATACACAATGATCGAGCATTAAATTCCAAAACATAACATTGTCAAGGAAATAAGAGTTACGGGATTACAACCCAATCCCGAATAGGTCAAAACATAGTTTAAACCAAACACAGCGGAAGACTAAGAAAGTACATTACAATCGGAGTTATTGTCCAAAGGATCATAACCTGATTAAAGAAATAATTAAAACATTCAAAAACCACCGCCGACTCCATAGTCCTTCTAATCTTCTGAGCTACTTCTTAACTGATGTGCTGAATCAAACGGATGACACCAGCCAACCATGCAAGGGAAAATATTGGTTGGTTAGTCTAAATGAATAGACTAGCAAGGGTATAAAGCAGACTGGTTCGAAGCAGTCATATTAGGTTAGACTCACCGCTTCTCAGATAATAACCGATAACGGTAGTCAACCATCATATTCCTACTGGAATAAACAAGAGATATGCACAGGAGAAGATTCTGGAAGACTGATTCTTCACAGAAATCGACTCGAAAGAAGACTCCAACGGAAATGAGTCTTTAAGGAAGTATGACAAATCTGGAAAGTTACAGAATCATTCAACAATGATTTAAAACTGACTGAGATGCTTCGGTTCACGACCAACCTCATCGCCTATAGCGAATCCAGATTGGAAAGAGAACGTACTACATTCAAGTCAAGATGAGTTTTCCTAGCTGCACTGAACTTAGCTGCACTACTCGCCCAAGGTGTATTAATTATGTGCGTCAAGGTAGCACTTATCTGATTTATGTTTCAAAAACACACATCACGTTATAGACTTTTACATGTGTACCCCACCAATGGGACGACACATCTTAGTATACGTTTCGTCGAGAGTGACGTATACCGAAAGGTTTGTGACACCAGCTAAGTGTCCTGTCTCTACACACATGTGTAAGAGACCGATCATGATCATAGAATAGTACCAGATGGGGACGAGTCATCCCGATACCAGATTATAAAGAAACGACTGGACAGAGTCCGAGTAACGTTCCTATCTAATAGTGCTAACTAAACAGTTACAGCACCACAACATTTACAAGATAAATCCACACAAAGGCCCGAAAGGCGATCATAGATAATAGCGTTGTTCTAACAGATATACAACCTATTATATGATTTTCAAAACAGTTTATCAAAACCGTTTCCAGACAAACAGAATATTCATTCCAAATTAATTACTCAGATAAACTACTGATAATTAATGTAAATATGGAACGAAAGAGCAAGAGTGAACCGCCACTTGCCTTACTCCGCAGAATAGTCTAAAGACGTCACTGGATTCCGGGCTCGACACGGTATAGTTCCGACAACACAACAACCTTTGAGTCGACCCAAAAAAGGAACCCTAAGTTAGATCCGACATAAACAGTACGAATCTAAACACGGCGAAAGAACACGAAACGAAAGACGCCACGACGACAACCGACCAAGCCAAAGCCACGAAGGCGTTCTGGGCACTGGCGGCGGTAGCTGTTCTTGGCGGCGGTCGCCGTATTCATCACGGCGGTCACCGTGAAGAACTCAGACGACACAGAACGAGAGAAAACTCACCACAAAACACGAGCGGTTCGGCCTCCTTCGACTTGCTTTGGCTTCTAACCTCCAAGGCTAACCAAAAGCTTCACAAAGGCACTCAGGAACCACACCAAAGCAACACCGGCGAGACCTCCAAATTCCGGCGAAAACACAACTCCGGCGAGAGGCGAATTTGGCAGCGATTCGGGGTTGTAGATGACCCAAAACCCATGTCCAAGCTCATATATTTATAGGCAAACCCCAAGGAGTGATCTGCAAACCCTCAGACGCGGCAAACGACGCAACGGCGCGCCTCGAACGACACCGATGACCAACGGGCAATGTCCACTGGACAATTACGGCGGTCGCCGTGATTTTTCCTGCGGCGGGCACGCGGCGGTCGCCGTAAATGCGGCGGTCGCCGTCGTTAGGCTTGTCGCGGCCAGCTAGAAGCTGACACGCTGACATCTCGGCCCCAACCACGGCGATCGCCGTTTCTGAACGGCGATCGCCGTTTCCCCCTTTTCCCGCCCATTCGGCTTTGAACGAGCTTGACGATAAACCGGGATAAAAATTATCGTACGCGAACGACAATTAAACTCCAAGGCATGATGTCTGTATATTATTTCACTGAGAAAAATATTACAGATACAGAGCACATTACAGAATGTCTCAAACTACCTGAATTAAATCCGACGTACACAACGGGTACCCGGGAAAATTCCATAATTCCCAATATAACCTTACAAAATTACGGGGTATCACATCTCCTCCCCCTTACAATAAGTTTCGACCCCGAAACTTAGGTCGAGAATAACTCGGGAAAACGCCTGAGCATATCTGACTCGGTTTCCCACGTCTCCCAAGTAACTTCTTCGGTCCCTGACTTGGACCACAGCACTCGTACCAAAGGTACGATCTTGTTGCACAAATGCTTCTCCCGACGCTCCAAAATGCGCACGGGCAACTCTTCATAAGTACCATTAGCTTGAATCTCGATGTCCTCGTAGCTAAGTACATGAGACTCATCTGGTACATACTTTCTGAGTAAAGACACGTGGAACACATTATGCACCGGGTGAGCCGATGGTGGCAACGCCAGACGGTACGCTAGAGATCTCACTCTATCCAGAATCTCGAATGGTCCCACGTAGCGAGGGTTAAGCTTCACACGCTTACCAAATCTGAAAACTCCTTTGGATGGCGATACCTTGACAAAAACCTTGTCACCGACCTCGAACTCGACAGTCCTGCGCTTCCGATCTGCATAGGACTTCTATCGACTCTGAGCGGTCAACATTCTTTGTCTGATCAAAGCAATGTCTGAAGCCGTCCTTTCGACCAACTCTGGTCCAAGCAGAATTTTGTCGGCATTATCGTCCCAACAAATCGGAGATCTGCATCTATGACCATACAAAGCTTCAAACGGAGCCATCTTGATTGTAGCATGCCAGCTATTGTTGTATGTGAACTCAATCAGACTCAAGTTGTCCTCCCAGCTAGTCGGACGATCGAGCACACAAGCTCTAAGCATATCCTCCAGAGTCTGGATGGTCCTTTCAGACTGGCCATCTTTCTGAGGATGAAACATTGTACTGAACCTCAACTCGGTTCCCATAGCCTTATGAAGTTCCTTCCAGAATCTTGACATGAAACGGCCATCTCGGTCCGATACAATGGTCTTAGGAATGCCATGTAAGCGGACAATCTCCTTCTGGTAAACTTCGGCTAGCTTCTGGGTTTCCCATGTGGTCTTGATGGCTATGAAATGAGCACTCTTCGTAAGCCTATCCACAATTACCCAGATAGCATCTCTCTGACTTCGAGTCTTGGGTAGCCCAGTGACGAAGTCCATGGAAATGTCCTCCCATTTCCATTCTGGCACGGGGAGAGGTAGCATCTCACCACCTGGCCTGCAGTGTTCGATCTTGACCTTTTGGCAAGTTAAGCACTTTGCCACAAAGTCTGCTACGTCCCACTTCATGTTTGGCCACCAAAACTTCTTCCTGAGATCCTTGTACATCTTGCTAGAGCCAGGATGCACAGAATAAGCAGATGAATGAGCTTCTCTCATCACCAACTGACGAAGACCTTCTGTGTCAGGCACACAGATCCGATCCTGAAACCAAAGTGATCCATCATCCTGAACCACAAAACTGGGAGCTTTCCCATCCATCACTTCACTGCTTAACTTTACCAAGATGATGTCATCGACTTGCTTTTCTTTGATTTGATCCAGCAGTGTAGCCTGAATCTCCATCATACTCAGGTACCCTCTACGCTGGTCATATAAGACTTCAATGTCGCGTGACTCTTGGTTTAGCTTGGTCTGAGCAGTAAGTAGAGCAACCACAGTCTCGTGCATTGTCTTCCGGCTTAGTGCATCAGCTACGACATTAGCCTTGCCCGGATGATACAACAACTCCATGTCGTAGTCCTTGAGCAACTCTAGCCAGCGGCGTTGTCTCATATTTAACTCCTTCTGAGTAAATATATACTTGAGACTTTTGTGGTCAGTGAAGACTTGGCATCTTATACCGTAGAGGTAATGCCTCCAAATCTTCAGCGCAAATACAACCGCTGCTAACTCAAGATCGTGGGTCGGATAGTTTTCTTCGTAAGTCTTGAGTTGTCTAGATGCGTAAGCAATGACTCTGCCCCTTTGCATCAAAACACAACCAAGACCACACTTGGAAGCATCACTATAGACCACATAATCGTCATTCCCCTCTGGGAGTGCTAACACGGGTGCCGAGGTCAACCGTCGCTTCAACTCCTGGAAACTGACCTCGCACTTGTCATTCCAGACAAACTTCTTATGGACTTTGCGGAGTAGATTGGTCATAGGTAGAGCGATCTTTGAAAATCCTTCTATGAACCTTCTATAATACCCGGCAAGTCTAAGAAAACTGCGTACCTCCTTCACGCTCTGGGGCTGTGTCCATTTAGCCACCGCTTCAATCTTTTGGGGATCAACCATAACCCCATTTTTATTGATCACGTGGCCTAAGAAAGCCACTTCCTTTATCCAGAATTCACATTTAGACAATTTAGCATAAAGCTGGTGTTGTCTAAGGATCGACAAGGAAATCCGTAGATGTTCCTCGTGGACTTCTTCATTCGGAGAATAGATCAAGATGTCGTCGATGAAAACTACCACGAACTTATCCAAGTACTGGTGAAAACATGGGTTCATCAAATCCATAAAGACAGCTGGAGCATTTGTAAGCCCAAAAGGCATCACTACGAACTCGTAATGACCATATCTGGTCCTAAACGCAGTTCTAGGAATGTCCTGCTCACGAATCCTGAGTTGATGATATCCAGATCTTAAGTCGATCTTGGAGAAAACCTTTGCTCCCTGCAATTGGTCCAACAAGTCATCAATCCTAGGCAAAGGATACTTGTTCTTGATCGTCACCTTGTTCAACTCTCGATAGTCGATACAAAGTCGGAACGATCCGTCCTTCTTTTTGACGAATAAAACCGGGGCACCCCACGGCGATGCACTCGGCCTGACATAACTTTTATCAAGAAGATCTTCAAGTTGATTCTTCAATTCTTGCATCTCAGCCGGAGCCATCCGGTACGGTGATTTGGAAATCGGCGCCATACCAGGCTCGAGATCAATTGAAAACTCTACGTCGCGGTTCGGGGGTAATCCAGGAATTTCTTTCGGAAAGACATCCGAAAATTCCTTAACTACAGGAATATCAAGAACCTCAGGTCCATCCCTCTCGGGCGAATCCAAGTAGCAAAGGTACCCGACACATCCTTGTCGTAGTAGCTTAAACGCAGCCATCGCATTGATCAGCTTGCCGTTATCAGCGTCATTTCGACCTTTGAACTTGCACACGAATTGGCCCCCGGATGACACCGTCACCGTTCTTGAACTGAAGTCGATCACCGCCTTGTGACGCGTCAGCCAATCCATCCCGAGAATAATGTCGTATGGAGCCATGGCTATGCAGATTAAATCTGCCTCGAATTCCTTACCCTGAATGGTAATCGGAAAGTCGGACAAATGCTTGGTTCCCACCAAACGTTCTCCATTAGGAAGATTGACGACGAAAGGGTCGCACGAATCATTGCACACTAAGTCTAACTTGCTAACACAGCTATCCGAAATAAAGGAATACGTAGCACCAGAATCAAACAGAATGCACACTGAAGTAGAGTGAAGGTATAGAGTACCTTGAGCAATTGGAGCGTTGGGTCCATCTGCCTCACGCATCTCGTACAAGCGTTGGCCCTGACTTCCAGAAACAGTTGGGGTCTTTCCCCTGTTCTGAGCAGTCGTCTGCACTGAAGGGCTAGGAGTCTCGGCAGGCTTAAACCTATGTCGGTTGCTCTGATGGACTGACCCTTGCTACGACTCTACTCCCTTCTGCTTCCCCTTCTTGCAGAACTTTTGCAGATGACCATCACGTCCACACCCAAAGCATGGCCTCCTCTCCTTCCGACACTCAGTGCTCTTGTGCCCAGCAGTACCGCAGTTATAACACTGAACTGTACTCCGGGTCTGCCCTGACTGCTGAGTCGATCCCCCTTGCGTCATCTCCGTCTTAGCTCGGCCGGACTTGGCGAAGTTAGACGGTGGCGCAGGGCGCTTAAAACCACCTCTCTGGTTCTGATTCTGCATCGACTTCTGTCGGTTGCGCCTCTTGGTCGACTCCTCGAGAGTTACCTCCAGCTTATAGGCACAATCCACATACTGCTCCAAGGTAGAGCATGTGTGGTGCACCATTAATGGCTTGATATCCAGGTTCATCCACTCGTGGAAGTACCCGATCTTTTGAGTCTCGCTGGTGATCTCGGCAGTGGCGTACTGTAGAAGATGGTTGAACTTAGATGCCAACTCGGTCACTCTCAGACCATCAGTCTGAGGGTACAAGAACTCTTTATGCTTCTCCTCTCTCATAGCACGAGAGAAAAAGCGATCAACCATCTTGGTCTTGAACATCGACCAAGTCAACACTGGGCTCTCAGCCAAACCAGTGCTCTCCCACCACTCACTAGCCTCCTCCTTCAGCTGAAGAGACGTGATATGGACCTTCTCGGCCTCCGTACACTCCACGTTCCTGAACAGCCTCTCCATATGGGAGAACCAATGAGTCACTGCCACTGGCTCCCCTTTCCCGTTATAGCAGTCGGGTCTCATGGAAGTAATGGTCTTAAGAGCGCGACCATAGCTGTCCCTTGCCCTAACGGCAGTCTCCTGAATCACAGGGTTTCTGGGTTCCACAACATCAGGAACCGCTGCGTGAGTAGGCACTTCTTGTGCTTGAGGCGCACTTGGTCTCAACACATCTGCAATTGCCTGCATCACGATCCCACGGATTGCCTCAACAGCTGCAGCGTCAAACAGCGTCGGCGCCTGGGTCTGATCCTGACCTTCACGCCTCTGCTGGACGCGAGACTCAGACTCGTGTTCATCCTGAACACCTCTTCCTGCTGGTCTGGGGTTTTGGCTAGTCCCAGCACCGGCTCGAGTCGAGTTTCTCGTGCTTCTTGGGTTCACCATCTGTTTACCGATCCAATTCCAAGCATTCAATACATTAATATTATGCAACATACTTATGCAATATATCAATGTAAATAAATCCCTCAGAATAGATCAACTTGGCATTTTATAGATGAACCTTCGAATTCTTACACAAGTTACACATAAGTTTATCATTCGAGCGTTAGGACAATGTTGCTCGAAGATATAAGTGTTTCTCAGAGTACTTACCGCAATACTGAAATATTACACAAAGTACAACTTGGAATACTAAGAAGCGAAACTACTACGATGGGCAACGCCACTCCTCCTCAAGGCATTCCAAAACGTCTCCCATACGACTGGCTACTCGTGCATGGTCTCTTCGGGCTAGGCTCACCATCGAGTTCTGGCGATGGGTTTCGCACCCTGCTTGACCCTGAAGCACATAGTCCTAGCTCAGTCATGGTAAAGTATGGGTCGTCCATGACTGGTCCTCCTATTCCAGCCCTCCTCTGAGTATTGGCGGTCAACTCATCCCTCTGACGCTGTTGTTCTGCGGAGATTACCTCGCTCTGGCGGAGGATCTCCTGCAGCTCGGATTCCGACCTCCATCTCCTTGGAGTAGGGATAGGCTGAGATTCCCTGTCACTTCTCCCAATACCGTACTCGGTATACAGTGCCTCCCAATCAGTTTCTGACATGGGTGCGTACTCTAGCACTGGTGACAATCCTGTACCGGGCTCCTAATTCTGCCCTCCAAGGTCCAACTCTAGATCCTCTTCTGGATCATCCTCTATGGGATCCTCATCCTCGGGATCATCCTCGATGGGATCCTCATCCTCGGGATCATCCTCGATGGGATCCTCATCCTCGGAATCATCATCGATCATATCCTCGTCCTCGACAGGATCTTGCTCAAGCATCTCCTCTTCCTCGTCCTCATACTCGATCTCCTCGGGAATTGGTCCCAGCAGAAAGTCGTCTTGGTAAACCCCTTGTTCGTACCTTGATAACTCATCTTCCTGCTCCCATTCCTGTACTTCCTCCACCCTTGGTGGCGGCACAGGTGCAGGTCTAGGGACCATAGCATTCCTGGCTACAAGGACAACTGACTCGGGGAGAACATGCTTGACGTCTTCGGGCGGGCTACTCGGGCCTCCAACCTCGAAACATCGCTTAGGTAACGGAAAATCTAGCCTCGGCTGATCCGACTTGGCGTCTTCCGACCCCCTACCAATAGAAAAGCAGACACCCATCCTATCGAACAATAAGGAAGGAATTAGTCTTTCTAGACATAGAAGCAAGCTTACTATATCAGACTATAAAGAAGACACGACTATGAACGGTGTTTTTAAAATTCTTTTCACTTTGAAAATTCAGAGCCCTCTTTAAAGCATTTCGAAAACGGATAAATGATTTATAAAATCTCAAACCCGTTTTAAAACCTTTGGCTCTGATACCACAACTATAACACCCCCAAAACTTAACCCTTTTGGAAAGGTATTACCGCCAGTGACCCCAGTGTTCCTTACCGAGATCACCCAAGGCTTTACCAAATAAATACAATTTAAGAAATGCGATTGATACACAATGATCGAGCATTAAATTCCAAAACATAACATTGTCAAGGAAATAAGAGTTACGGGATTACAACCCAATCCCGAATAGGTCAAAACATAGTTTAAACCAAACACAACGGAAGACTAAGAAAGTACATTACAATCGGAGTTATTGTCCAAAGGATCATAACCTGATTAAAGAAATAATTAAAACATTCAAAAACCACCGCCGACTCCATAGTCCTTCTAATCTTCTGAGCTACTTCTTAACTGATGTGCTGAATCAAACGGATGACACCAGCCAACCATGCAAGGGAAAATATTGGTTGGTTAGTCTAAATGAATAGACTAGCAAGGGTATAAAGCAGACTAGTTCGAAGCAGTCATATTAGGTTAGACTCACCGCTTCTTGGATAATAACCGATAACGGTAGTCAACCATCATATTCCTATTGGAATAAACAAGAGATATGCACAGGAGAAGATTCTGGAAGACTGAATCTTCACAGAAATCGACTCGAAAGAAGACTCCAACGGAAATGAGTCTTTAAGGAAGTATGACAAATCTGGAAAGTTACAGAATCATTCAACAATGATTTAAAACTGACTAAGATGCTTCGGTTCACGACCAACCTCATCGCCTATAGCGAATCTAGATTGGAAAGAGAACGTACTACATTCAAGTCAAGACGAGTTTTCCTAGCTGCACTGAACTTAGCTGCACTACTCGCCCAAGGTGTATTAATTATGTGCATCAAGGTAGCACTTATCTGATTTATGTTTCAAAAACACACATCACGTTATAGACTTTTACATGTGTACCCCACCAATGGGACGACACATCTTAGTATACGTTTCATCGAGAGTGACGTATACCGAAAGGTTTGTGACACCAGCTAAGTGTCCTGTCTCTACACACATGTGTAAGAGACCGATCATGATCATAGAATAGTACCAGATGGGGACGAGCCATCCCGATACCAGATTATAAAGAAACGACTGGACAGAGTCCGAGTAACGTTCCTATCTAATAGTGCTAACTAAACAGTTACAGCACCACAACATTTATAGGATAAATCCACACAAAGGCCCGAAAGGCGATCACAGATAATAGCGTTGTTCTAACAGATATACAACCTATTATATGATTTTCAAAACAGTTTATCAAAACTGTTTCCAGACAAACAGAATATTCATTCCAAATTAATTACTCAGATAAACTACTGATAATTAATGTAAATATGAAACGAAAGAGCAAGAGCGAATCGCCACTTGCCTTACTCCGCAGAATAGTCTAAAGACGTCACTGGATTCCGGGCTCGACACGGTATAGTTCCAACAGCACAACAACCTTCGAGTCGACCCAAAAAAGGAACCCTAAGTTAGATCTGACATAAACAGTACGAATCTAAACACGGCGAAAGAACACGAAACGAAAGACGCCACGACGACAACCGACCAAGCCAAAGCCACGAAGGCGTTCTGGGCACTGGCGGCGGTCGCTGTTCTTGGCGGCGGTCGCCGTATTCATCACGGCGGTCGCCGTGAAGAACACGGCGGTCGCCGTGAAGAACTCAGACGACACAGAACGAGAGAAAACTCACCCCAAAACACGAGCGGTTCGGCCTCCTTCGACTTGCTTTGGCTTCTAACCTCCAAGGCTAACCAAAAGCTTCACAAAGGCACTCAGGAACCACACCAAAGCAACACCGGCGAGACCTCCAAATTCCGGCGAAAACACAACTCCGGCGAGAGGCGAATTTGACAGCGATTCGGGGTTGTAGATGACCCAAAACCCATGTCCAAGCTCATCTATTTATAGGCAAACCCCAAGGAGTGATCTGCAAACCCTCAGACGCGGCAACCGACGCAACGGCGCGCCTCGAACGACATCGGCGACTAACGGGCAATGTCCACTGGACAATTACGACGGTCGTCGTGATTTTGCCTGCGGCGGGCACGCGGCGGTCGCCGTAAATGCGGCGGTCGCCGTCGTTAGGCCTGTCGCGGCCAGCTAGAAGCTGACATGCTGACATCTCGGGCCCAACCACGGCGGTCGCCGTTTCTGAACGGCGGTCGCCGTTTCCCCCTTTTCCCGCCCATTCGGCTTCGAACGAGCTTGACGATAAACCGGGATAAAAATTATCGTACGCGAACGACAATTAAACTCCAAGGCATGATGTCTGTATATTATTTCACTGAGAAAAATATTACAGATACAGAGTACATTACAGAATGTCTCAAACTACCTGAATTAAATCTGACGTACACAACGGGTACCCGGGAAAATTCCATAATTCCCAATATAACCTTACAAAATTATGGGGTATCACAATAACGACTTTAGCCCCATCACTAAGCTTTACTTTTGTACTAAAATTAGGACCAACTCGTTGAATTTGTCTTAAATTCTCACTTTTGAGTATTGCCATTTTCCAGAATCAGTGGTTGCACTATCTTTGTTCACCATAACTTGCAAGAAGAAGAAAGTCAGAACCAAATAGAGTAGCAGTGGTGATGGTTCTCTATTTTCCAAATAGAGCAGCAGGAAATAAGAACTAAACGCATAGCCGTTTATAAAAGTAATTCCTTTTCCAAAATTAAACACATACCCCTTCCTAAAAATATTTCCTTCTAAAATTATACACATACCCCTTCCTAAAAATATTTCCTTCTAAAATTATACACATATCCTTTTCATATATTACATCTATAATCTACTTAATCGGTATCGTTTTACCGAACACACATCCAACATACATGTTGAATCGAGGTGTGTTAGTCAGGGAACGGTAAGACTATTCCCTAGGCAGCAGAAATAATAATTCAAATAAGTAACGATAGCACCGTTCCTTAGAGAGGAAAACTCAATCAACTAGATAGTTGCCTTGAGAAAAACTTCTACCTCTAGGTGTTACCCTAGTAGGATTTCACATGTCCACTTCTATTATTAATCAAGTTGTACAATCTCGCAAGTCCTATCTCCACCTAGTCACACAGATCCTAGACTTTTAGACTCTAAGTGTAATCAACCTAACAATCACAAGAACATAAGAAACCCCAAACAAAGTACTTCACACGAGGTTTGTACCTTGAAACTCGAACTCGATCACCTGGAATACTCATAGCTTTGTTGTACCTTTATCTAAGGCATACACGAGTGTATATTGTCATAGGAAGAGACTGTCCATTAATTAACCTAGCAGCCCACTAAGTGCTAACTAAGGTAACTAACAATATCTTTCTTAATCTTGAGCACCAAATCACATATTCATTTTTTCCTTCTATAGAATCTTCAAATATATGCTAACATCTTTCTCTTTCTCTTCATCACCTCATTCTTTGCAACAAAAGAAATCGTTGAGATCTTCTTTCCATAAATATCATTCTTTCCAAAGTTCCCAATGCAGTCTTCTCTTCGTCACCGCATCGTTCCTTTTGCGTTGTTCCCTTTCTTCTTTTCTCCTCATAGTGCATGTATTATTACTATGTCATGCTCAATGTCACTGTTCCATTGTTGACTCGTCATTCCTTCACTCCTCTGTTTTGCTTCTTCTCCCGGTTTCCAATGTTCCTTAATTCTTTCACTTTCCTGAAACTCATTGAAATAACATAAACCATAAAACCGAATGGTGTTTATCATCATCAAAACTAGAGGGAACATTGTCGGTCTAAAAATTTCCCCCTTTTTGGTCATGACAAACCCATTCAAATTTGTTCGATCAAAAACAGAAGCAATAAGTCAATCAACATCAGTCATTATGCACCTAAGTTCAAATTTTTAAGCAAAGTTTTATTTCAAGTGACTGCAGATCATACCTCGAACTAGCATGGAAAGATTTAGTAGTCATCATAGTAGTCATTAAGATCAACACCATTACTCTTACTATTCCTTCTATGAGTGTGCTCCTCAGTGAACTTCTTTTTCTTAGTATAGTTTTGCACTAAATGTTCGTTCTTCCCACTGTGCCAACAAATATTGAAATAATCCCCCAAGATATACATAGGGTTAGGAACATGAAAACTACGTTGTTTGGCTCTAACTGGATCAGGGGTTCTAGATAGCATTCCTTAGAATTGTATGAGATATATCTTGATGTGAATCAAGTCTCCAAGACGAGTCTCTCTTCACGGCTTGGGCTCGATCGTGGCTAGCTAGGCAATGCTTCTTCTCTCCGGGCACCAAATGGATCTTGAGGGCACCAAATGGATCTTAAGGTCTTTTTGATGGCTCAAATCAGGCAGAAGCAAGGGGAGATCTTCTAGAAGGGAGCCGAGATGAACAAGGCCAAGGGAATTTCTAAAGGAGGTTCCTTGGATGGATTTTCGTGAAACAAGAACAAGTGAACTTTTGTTTGAGCAAGAACTTGTTTGATCGAGAGAAGGAGAGGAGAAACTAGAGAGTTGGAAGATAGATTGGATAACTTGGGGAGGTATTCCTCTACCCAAATTGGATTTCCAATAATAATCTTCAACTAACTTACAAGAAACAACAAAAGAGGTTTAAATACTAAGGCGTTTCAGCCAACAAGGCTTTTGCAAACTAATGGGCCTTGGGTTAAAGCCCATATGCAAATGGTCTTACACACCCAATAAGGCAAGTCTAGAAACATAAGGCAAATACTAAAAATAGAAAGGGATAAGAGCTTAAGCTCGGATAGGCATGGCATCGGGCGCATCAAGGGAGGCGTCGATGTCCACGGTTCCATTGCATGTCACGGCGTCGACATCCTTGATGTCATGGCGTCGAGGTGAGTGACGCCCGGCCAAGTGATGGCATTGGTGAGTGCCCAGGCGCGAGCGATGGTGAGTGCCCAACCAAGGTGTCGATGGAGGTCAATGGAGATTGGCATCCATCACTCTCCCCTTATTGAGGTAGAATTATCCTCATTTCTTCTTCATAATCCGGAGCTACATAAGGGGAAAGGACTACCAACTTGAGAGCGGGGTGGGCGTCGTAGTCCTCGGGAAGCTCCACCGCATAAGCATTGTCTCCGAACCACTTGATCACTTTGAAGGGGCCATCGCCTTGTGGGTTGAGCTTGGAGCGGCGTCGGGCGGGGAACCTCTCAAAAGGAGTAAGCATGTTCGCCAATGGCATTGTCCTAGTACAAGCAAACTCAACAAATGAAAGTAAGTTCTTCCAACGGCGCGGGTTGGCCCTAAGGATGGTTCTAAGCAAGGTACCGGTTCGGGGGTGGCAACTAGTGGCAAGGAGAAGGTATGTTCCAAGTTTCACCCACAAAGTCCTCCAAAAATGACCCACAAAGGTAAGATCCCTATTCGACACTCTAGTACGAGGGATTCCATGTAAGTGAACTACGTGGTCAAGAAAAAGGTTAGCTATCTCTGAGGCATGATGTGTGGTCTTAAAATGAGAGGAAATGATCCATCCTAGAGAAGTGGTCTATTACCACACAAATGGAATCCCTCCCCTTCTTAAACGTGGGCAATCCGATTATAAAAGCCATTGATGCATCTTCCCAAGAGGCGGCTAGCATGGGTAGGGGTGTGTAGAGACTGTGAGGATGGGGCCTAGTCACATGGTGGGCAAGTTTAGGCCAAAAGAAATATTCCTCTAGTGCGGCCACGGTTTTTGCATTCCAAAACTGTCCACGGCTCTCATGGGCTTCCCTAAACAACAAATGCTTAATGGAGGCTCTAGGGACACAAAGCTCACCGGCTCGGTAAAAGAAGCCATCATCCAAGAAATATCCCTCAAATTCACCCTTAGTAGCACACTCGGCTAGGATAAGGCTAATGAAGGGATCTTAAGCATGTAAAGGCATACCTCCTAGACAAGGTGTCGGCAATGTTGTCTTGGCATTTCTTGTGCGTGACACCATAAGGGAAAGTGATGTGTTCTTGCCTCCGATGACAAGCCAATTGTCAAAAGGCGACACCTTTGGATCTAGTCTTGGGTGAGAAGTCACGCGATGAACGTCTTGACAATGAAGGTGGTGGTGACGCGGTGGTGAATGCGGCTGATGGAACGACTAGATAGCGGTGGCGGAAGCGATTTGATGAGGGATAGGTGACTTGAAAAGACAAGCTTTTGGGTGTTGTAGCGTCGACTGTGGGTGTCGTAGCGTCGACTGCGGGTGAAAGGAGATGTGAAGGAAGACTGGCTTGAAGGTTCAAGCAATTGCCGTAGCGTCGACGGCGGAGGGAAGGGGATGCGAAGATAGAGGGTGACGTCCGATCAAGGGAAGGAGGATAAACACTCTACTTGAAACCTTGATTAAAATTGAACGTAAGAAACAAGAATAATAAAGGGGGCTTTAAATAGCCAATGAAACTCGGCCAAGACCCTAATGGGCTTGGGCCGAAACGAGCCTATGGGCTAGCCCACTATGCAATAGTAGAGCAACGCCCGAAATAGAAACTATTATAAATAGAAACTGCTAAACATAGTAAGTCCTAAAATAGAAAATGCCAAATATGGAAACTTACTAAACATAGTAAGTTCCAAAAATAGCAATGCTAAAAATAGAAAGCTACTAAAACAGGAAAGTTGCTAAAATAAAAAATATGAAGCTAAACTAGACTAAGTCTTAAACCAAGGTGGTCTCCAAGGTCTTGGACGTATGGGGCTCGCTTGAGCCCGGCTTTGGTCGATGCAGGATCGCATCAGAAAGTCTCCAAGAACTCCTTTGGTGGTGAGGCAATGAGGCTCCGTCCTCCTTGAGGGTGAGGCAGTGGTGAGGCAACAAGGGCGCCGGCCAAGGTGGCAACGAGGCACCATCCTCCGTGGTGGTGGGGTGATGGTGAGGCACCAAGAGGGGACAAGGGTGCCGGCCTAGTAGAACCGGCATGAGGTGGTGGTGGTGGTGAGCCAAGAGGAGCCTAGGATCATAACTCACTTGGAGGATAGCCGGGGCACCGCACGCTACGTGAGGTTCGGAGGTTGCCGACACGGGCGCCAACCGGTGGAGGCGGAGGCCGTGCCGGTGGTGAGCGCGCCAGGCGATGGCGGGGCACCGGTGGGTGTGCGCTCACCCTTGCTCGAGTGGTGGGGCACCGAGGTGTGGGCGCCTCATTCTTGGGTCGAGGCGGTTGCGCTCAACTTAGTCTTCAAGAATTTATCTCGGGGGCATGGGCAAGAGTGTGATACGCTTCCCCCCATGAACGAACACAAAAGTGTTGAGGAAGCCATCATGGAGCACTCGCCGATCATATAGCCATGGTCTACCTAATAAGAGGTGAGTTGCATCCATAGACATAATATCACACAAAACCGAATCATAGTAATGACCAATAGAGAATGTGATGTGGCATTGCCTTGCTACCACATCACCCTTACCATCAGAAATCCATTGGGGGATATAGGGTTGAGGGTGAGGCGTGGTAGTGAGGTTGAAATGCTTGACCACACGCTCAATGTTGGCACATGACCCACCATCAATAATCACACTATGTGAGGTGGTGCCCATGAGGCACTGAGTGTGAAAACGATTCTCCCATTGGCCCCTTGTATCACCTTCTTGGACCGAGAACACACAGCGAGTCACCAAGCTAAGCGGGGTGGCGGCTCCATGCTCACGATGGGTGCAAGCATAGTCCTCATAGGTGGCATCATCGGTGGCATCATGTTCTTCCTCCGGGGCCTCTTCCTCGTCCTCAAAAGATTCATAGCCGCTTTGAGAGGTGAATAAGACCCGCTTGTTGTTGGGGCAATCTCGTTGATAGTGGCCATGACATTTGAAGCAAGCTCGGTCGCTAGACCGCTCAGAGGTGGGGGCCGGGGCGTGCGCGCCAGGAGCCGGGCCACGGGGTAGGGCATTCAAGCGAGCGGCGCCGGTAGCACCGGTTGGTGTAGTCGTGGCCGAGGCGGGGCCGGGGTGCGGCTGTGGGGCAACAAGAGTGGCTAGAGTAGAGGATAAGGATGGACTAGAATTAGGGGTATTCCTTGGCGGTTGTGAGCGAGCCCAAGCGGCCTTCTTCCTCCGTTGTTGTTGATTATAAATCTTCATGGCCGTGTGAGTGGGGGTGATGAGATCCCGGATTGGAAGGAGGGTCAAGGTCTCACAGATCTCAACATCAAGGCCACGTAGAAACATGGTACGGAGGGATGCGAGCGTGGTGGCCACACCGGCCTTGTGGACTAGCTCCTCTAGCTCAGCAAAGAACTCAAGAGGGGTACGGTTACCTTAGCGGGCTAGAGCAATTTGGAGGCGCATTTGCTCAAGGTAATCTTCCGGCACATATCTCATGGTCATGACATGAATGAGTTGATTCCAATCCACAACCAGCTCCAAGTTGCGCCTAGCTCGGTCGGTAGTGAAGCGGAAACACCATGATCGGGCATTGCCGGTGAAATGAAGCGTGGCAATCTCAACCTTCTCATACTCATCATAATGGCAATGATTCAAGGCATACTCGGTGGCTTGCTTCTAATCAAGGAACTTGCCGGCATCATACTCGCCATCAAAGGGCTTAATCCGGACCTTGATCTCCCGGCGTTGGCCAAAATTTTGTTGTGGGCCAAGGTGATCATGGCGCCAGTCTTGTTGGAGGTGGTGATCACGGCCATCGACTCGGGGACCAGCGCGAGGAGGTAGAATCCATGGAGGATCACGACGGCCGAGCGGGCGTCGGTGGTGGCCCTAGGCGCGGCCATGGTCCCGTGTGTACAAATCCGCTAAGTGATCATCTTTATAGGCTTCTTAATGATGCTCGCCATAGGGATCTTCCCCTTCATTGACTCCAATAGTCTCATCCTCCACATTGAAGTCGGTGAAGCTATAGCCATAGCGAGCGTTGACCTCGTCATCGGTGGTAGGCCCAGGATCGGCGCGTGGATAGTGACCTCCATCCGTGGAGACGACATCTCGAGATTGGCCTTACGGATGTCAGTCCGGCATTGGCCGAGCGTGGTAAGGCTCTTGTGGCTCCTCACCGGCGGGTGGAATGTCATTGTGTGAGGGGTGGCACGGCGATGGCAAGGCCACGTGGAGCTGCACAGCGGCTGAGTGAGGCGGAGGGTATATGGGGCCCTTGCCTCGGTCGCGCGCCAAGGCCTCACAATTGGGGAGGCCGGTCGGGCCTAGGGAGGAGGCGCCGGTGAGAATGGGAGTTGGCCGGGGCTGGACCATGTGCGGCATGGACCTAGGCAAAGAGGCGCTCGAGCTCAGCCAATCGGGCATCGGTGGCCTCCTTGTGGTGGAGCACATCAGCCAGCTAGGCCTTAGTGGCGCGCGCCTCCTCGGTTGCGGCTCTATCGCGGCGGCTTGCCTCGGCCGCCCGAGCCGCGTTGGTGCGGGCCTCCTCGGCCATCCGGGCCGCGAAGGATTCGGGAGAGAAGAGTGGTGTGGAGCTGCGGTTGCTCCTAGTGTCGCCCTCAAGGGGTTCCCTCATAGGTGACTCTCCTACATCAACCATCAAAGTAATGCGAGTCACAAGTTCAAAGTAACCAAAGCAAGTACACTAAGAGAAGAGTAAATCACTAAGCCTAAGATAATCCAAAACAAATGCAAGACACTTAGGCTTAAAGTAAGGCATAAGGTAGTGGGTGGCTTGTGTTTGAGGGAAGGGACTCCAATTTTCCAATTTGCAAAGCTTAGGCAATTCAAGGACCCATCCTTAAAACTTTAGGACAAGTAGAAAGGGAAGAGAGAATGTGGGCTGTAATGTGGGCCTTATGGTAGGAATTTTTTTTTTGAAGTGGCACGAGAGGAAGGCGGAGACACAAACTTAGTGGACCTTGTTGCCGAAGTGAAGTGGGCTATCAGCCCACGTTTTGAGTTTTGTGGCCCAACCGAAATGCCTCTTTTTTTTAAGTGGGCTCTTGCCTTTTTCTTGGGCCTATTTCTTTCCTTTGGCTTTTTCTTTTGTGTTTTGTGTTTAGGCCGTGTTGGAATGTAGTAGGCCTTTGATTTGTATTGAGGAGAGAGGGGCCACACTTTGAATACTGATTTGGGCGTCAACAAGGGGAAAATAAGAGAAGACAATTGCCACTTTTGGTGTGTCACAAAGTCCTTGTAAGAGAGAAAGAGAGAATTGTTGTTTCGCCACTTTGGGTCCACCTTTTGAAGCCCACAAAGGAAGCTTCCAAACACTCTACCCAAAACTAATCCACTAAAGAGTCAAGGCTTGGAGTTATCCCAAAAATGGCTAAGCAAGTCAATTTGAAAAAGAAGGAAAGGAGCCTTTGGACTTTACTAGGAATAGAGCAAGTCACATGTAAGGGATAAGAACTTATAAGGAACTCTAGCAATGGATCTTGAAGGGATGGCCGGCTATGGTAGGAAGGTAGGCGGCTGTAAGGTGGTGGGAGGCGGTGGCAGGGTTGTGGGAGGCGGTGGCGCGGTGGTGGGCGGTGGCGGAAGGCAATTTTGTTTTGGCTTTTTGAAGTGGTTTTTGGAGGGGATGAAATATAAACTTTAAAAAGCATAAAAAGAGAAAAATTTAGAGAAGAAAATGCACTTAACTCAACCTTTGAGCTCTGATACCAATTGATGTGAATCAAGTCACCAAGAGGAGCCTCTCTTCACGGCTTGGGCTTGATCGTGGCTAGCTAGGCAATGCTTCTTCTCTCCGGGCACCAAATGGATCTTGAGGGTACCAAATGGATCTTGAGGTCCTCTTGATGGCTCGAATCAGGCAGAAGCAAAGGGAGATCTTATTGAAGGGAGCCGGGAAGAACAAGGCCAAGGGAACCTCTAAGGGAGGTTCCTTGGCTGGATTTTCATGAAGCAAGAACAAGTGGACTTTTGTTTGAGCAAGAACTTGTTTGATCGAGAGAAGGAGAGGAGAAACGAGAGAGTTGGAGTTGGAAGATAGAATGGATAACTTGGGGAGGTATTCCTCAACCCAAATTGGATTTCCAATAGTAATCTTCAACTAACTTACAAGAAACAACAAAAGAGGCATTTCAGCCAACAAGGCTTTTGTCAACTAATGGGCCTTCGGTTAAAGCCCATATACAAATGGTCTTACACACCCAATAAGGCAAGTCTAGAAACATAAGGCAAATACTAAATATAAAAAGGGATAAGAGCTGAAGCTCGGATAGGCATGGCATCGGGCGCATCAAGGGAGTTATTGATGTCCACGATGCCATGGCATGTCATGGCGTCAACGTCCTTGATGTCATAGCATCGAGGTGAGCGGCGCCCGATCAAGTGATGGCATTGGTGAGTGCCCGGGCGTGAGCGATGGTGAGTGCCCGGCCAAGGTGTCGATGGAGGTCAATGGAGGTTGGCATCCATCACATCTAGTGGGTTGGTTGACCTATGTACCAAGATTTGTTTTCATTTAGCCCATTCTCCAGCGTTTTTACATGTTCCTCTAGGTAAAAGTTCACATCCTTAATACTCTATAGGTCCCTATCTTTGAGTTCTCTAAGCTCATGAATGGTTAACTCATTTTCTTCACTCTCTTTATTTTCACCCTTATACCCAATACTAAACTTGGCTTCAACAAAGGTGACATATTTTTCCTTAAGTTTTTTGCTAAATCAGAATAGAATGAATATTATTAATCTGAGCCTTCATTTGAGATAGGTCCCTTTCAGTCTTAGTGGGTTCATAAGACAAGATAGTTGTAATACCCCACAATTTCAATAAGGGTATTTGGGTAATTTTCCAAACCGTAGGTCTGTAAGCATGACGTGTTAGACATATTCGATCTCGTTGTATGAACATTATGGATATGAGTATTATACGCCTACGACTTCGGACTAGTATAAAACGCTATAAGGACCGAATCGGGAACGTTCAGAGACCCACATGCATAGACCCGAGAGCCGATCGTGGATCGGGAGCCGTGGACACGGTAGGTCCGTGTACCCGGGTGAAACTAATCGGGCATGGCATTACCGTGACCGCGGCCAGGTATCCGCGACCGCAGTAAGGCCCGCGACCGCGGTTAAGTACAGCGGGCGCGGTTTGGCTGGAGGCCAACCGCGATCGCGGGTTTCTGAGTCAGCCTTATCTTCAACTTTTCCGAGCGTTTGTCGGTTCGATTGTCCGGCGTTTTGCCGGTGGGGGAAGGCGAATCGCTTGGGTTGTTCGGAGTTGGGCTCCCTCCATCCTATAAATAGGGGTCGGACTCCCTTCTTTCCTCCCATCTGAGATTCAAGCTCTCTTCCTTCTCTCTTCAAAGTTCTGGAATTTGTGCTCGCCGGAAGCTCGTGTCGTCGCCGGAATCGCGTCGTAGCGTTGTGGGAAGCCATCCAGAGTCGCACTTGTGCCAAGGAAGAGGAGGAAGCGTCGAAGTCGGTAATGCTTCAAAACTCTCCTCGTAGTCGCGTCTGATGAACAACCGCGACCGCGGAGTTCATCACCGCGACCGCGGCCTGCCCAGAAAACCGCGACCACGGGTGTGATAACCGCGACCGCGGCTCTATGTAGCAGAGCCGCAATCGCGGCATACCCGTTGTGGTTGCGGACTTGGGTCTTCTTTTCGTATTATTCCTACCTTAGGGTAATTTTAACTTAGGTTTTCTACCTCGTTTTGCGTGTGTCATCGGAATGGACCTTGGGACGTCGGTGGGCTTCGATGGGATTTCTAGAAGGTTGTTGAGTCTGTGTCCTGTATTCCCGACCCACAAATCTTCTTTCGTCTAATTCAAGCAAGTGGCGGTTCACTCTTGCTTATCATTCCATGTTTCCGTTAATTATCAATTATTTTAATTGTTAATTAAATTGGGATGAAATGTTATTTTCGTTTGGGAACCGATTTTATAAATGATATGATTAAAATATAATATTATAATAGGTTGTATATATTGCTAGAAACAACGCTATTATATCTGTTATTACCGTGATGGTATTGGTGTGGATTTGTAACACCCCGTAATTTTTAAGGGTATTTTGAATTATTTTCAAAAATTTTCTTATGCCCGTTTTGCTAGACGGATTTATTTCAGTGAGTCTCGGACTTTCTGAAAAGGGTCTGAGCTCTGTAAAATTTTCCGAGCATTATATAATACAGTTGAAGTGTTTTCGGGGTTAATGTAACGTTAATGTACGAATATATTTAACCCGGAGTTAAGAAATTTAATCCAAACCAAGTTCGGATAAGAATTAACGAAGTCGGCCTTTAAACCGCGACTCACCGCGATTGACCGCGATCAACCGCGATTCACCGCGACCGGCCGCGCTCGCGGTAACACCTTTTGCTGAGCAGTGTCGTCTTAATCGAAGGCGGTTACTGTAGCACTCTGTTTTTTTCTCTATTTTTTGGGGCAGGCAAGTGGCTCGATCCACTTGGCTTTGGCTTGTCCCCTTGTCCCCGACTTGTTCCCTTGGTGGAGACTCGGATTGGGCTATAAAAGGAGGTGAAGACCGAAGCTGAAGCTCTCTTCTTCTTCCTTCTTCTTCTCCTCTGTTTTTCTCCATTAAAGCCGAGCTTGTGAGCTTCGTGTGTGGGAGATTTCGAGTGGCTCTTGAGTGTTAGAAGGAGCTCTTGAGTGTTGTGAGAAGCTTTGAGGTGTTGGGAGATCGAACCATAGACAAATCGAAGGCAAACAAATCGGTTTGGGTAAGAAATTCTCCATGGAAGTTGTCGAAGCTTTGCCACTGTTGATGAACCGCGACTGGCCGCGACTTGCCGCGATCGCGGTATTTGCGTCCGAGTTGTGTGTCTTGTGGTTTAGCTTTGGGCTTTGCTCGTTTCCTTTGATTTCTTCTTGTATTCTTTTAGATTCATATATAAGTGTATTGAATCTAACTTAGGGTCTTGTTATGGGTCGTTTCTTAGGGATTTGATATCCAAGATCTGCTCCAGTTTTAGATCCCGGAACTAGACGTTGCTCAGCTTGATTCGAAGTTGTCGGACCCAAGGCAAGTGGCGGTTCGCTCTTGCTCATCATTCCATACTTTCATTAATTATCAATTGTTTATTGTTAATTAATTTGGGATGATTCATCTGCTTAAGTTGGGAACAGTTTTGATAAATAATTTGATAAAAAGAAGTGCTGTTATAATAGGTTGTATATTGCTAGATACAGCGCTATTATGTTCATAATGGTTTGTTGTGGATTTTAAAGGTGAATTTCAAATAAAAAGATTATATTAGGTTGCATATACTGTTAGTGGCAACGCTATTTTGATATATATATAGATTGTTAGATCTATGATGTTGGCCTTGATGGCTTTGTTTTGATGTGATATATGACTGTGTTGAACTGTTTAGTTAGCACGAGTATTCATAGGAACGTTTACTGGGGCCCAGGAGGTCCAGTCGTTTCTTGATAATTAAATGGAGAAAAGGGCATTGAGACCCTAATACCATTGGTGAGTCATGACTAGCCTATATACTCGGGTATAGAGGTGGTGCACTTAGCTAGTGTCACATATATCTCGGGAGCAAATCTCGGGAGATGCTCCCAAGAGATCTCTCGTCTCGGGACGAGTTGATCATGATAAAAGCTTATAACGTGATGTGTGTGTGTGTTGACATTTAATAAGATACGTGCCATGAGTATGCACATAATTAAAATGCCTTGACCGTAATAATAAAGTGCCGTATGAGTAAGCACTTATTTAAAATGTTGTGGCGAGTAGTGCAGCTAGGCGCTAGTGCAGCTAGGAAAAACTCGTCTTAGTTGTAAGTCGCTCGTATGCGATATTGTGATGAAGTGTGTGTGTTTGTTTAAGTTTCCCAACATTTGTCATATTGTTTCCTATAAGGCTCATTTCATTTGGAGTCTTCTTTTGGGATTGATTGCTGTGAGACCCGGTCTCCAGAGTCTTCTCTTGATCATGCTGCTTCATTTATTCTAGTAGGAGTATGATGGTTGACTAGCATACTCGGTTATTATTCGAGGGACGATGAGTCTAACCTAATACGACTGCTTCGAACCACTCTGCTTTGTTCCCTTGCGTAGTCTTTCATTAGACTGACCAACCGTTATATTCCTTACATGGTTGGCTGGTGTCATCCGTCCGATTCGGCACATCAGGTATGTTGCAGATCTAAGAAGGCTAGAGCGACTATGAGGATGGACGGTGTTTTGTTTTCAACAAGTTGTTTTGTCGCTTTGTATTTAAAAGTTTTCCGCTGTGCTATTTTGTATTTTGTTAAAGACTTTCGCTGTTGTATTTCTGATTATTGGGTCATTTTTGGAATCGTGTAATTCCGCGACCATGTGGTTTAATAAAAGTTATGATATTTAGTATTGTAACTGTGTTTTAAGTCAGTTATGACGTTGGAAAAGCCTGGGGTGACTTCGGGGTTTACGTCCGGAGTCATCGGCAGTAACGCTTTCAAATAGGGTCAAATTTGGGGGTGTTACAGGATTTATGTGTGAACTTAAATATGTAGTTAGAACGGGTATTCGTAGGAACGTTATGTACCTTGCGAGGTCTAGCCGTTTCTTTATAATTGTGGTGCGTAGGATGTTCAGGCCCTAACACCCTTCCCTGGTCATGTCCGTCCCCTATCCGAATATAGGGGTGGTGCACTAAGCTGGTGCCAACAATCGGGATTTATTCCCAAGATATCTCTCGTATCGAGATGATATATTTATATGATAAAATCTTTAACATGAAATGTACGTTTTGGAATTAAAGAAGATAAGTGTGATTATGCACATAATTAATATACCCTCGGGCGAGGAGTACAACGTGGAAACCGCCCGGACTTCGGTTAGAGTAAGTCTTCCTTCCAATCTGGATTCGCATTGCACGGTGAGGTTGGTCGTTGACTCAATTCCTTTGGAGCATTCTTTTCAGTGCATGTCTAAATTCTAATCATTCCGTGAAAGTTCTGGGTTATATATCGTTCCTTCGGTTATTATTCGAATGACAATGATAGTAAACGGTTACGATCACTAGAACCGTTCTATTTTCACCCTTGCATAGTCTTTCATTAGACTAACCAACCGGGTTTTATTTCTTGCATGGTTGGCTGGTGTCATCCGTCCTATATGGCACATCAGTGGTTGGTTCCTGAAGACTCGAAGTAACCAATTGAAGAAGAGGCTTGCAGTTGAAGATTTAAGTGTCAGTATTTCAAGGTTGTTAAGTGGTATTTTCACTACTATAATTAAGAACAATTGCAGCGGTTGTTACTAGCGGTTGGTGTACCGTAGAGGGTCTAGGCATCGGTTTAGGGTAGTGTAGCGAGTGTATGTAGCGGTTTAGGCAATAGAAGCGGTTTATGCAGCGGTTGTTATATATTCCGGTTTATGAAGCGGTTTGATTTATATTGTGAAGCGGTCTAATATGTTTCTAAACATAAGGAAGCGGTTCATTGTTTTTTTTTTCTTAATAATATTAGGTCTCGCGCGCGCGGGTGCAAAAATATTGGCGCGAGTACTTTGTCCTTCTTCTTCAGCTACCGCGCGCTTAGAATCCCAAATCATACTTCGCTCTTCTTCAACTAGGGTTGGGGGAAAATATGAACGAATGAGGAGCATGAGGCAATAGAAGAGAGGGGTGATTCGAAGCAAAGAAGTGCGATTGTTCATCTGGGGAGATTGTTCATCTGGGGCAATTCGAAGAGATTTGAGAAATATAGCTTCTTTTTGTGCGATTAGGGTTAAGATTTGAGAAAAAAAAAAAAGAGGGGCAATTCGAAGCAAAGAAGTGCGATTCAAAGCAGACAAGTGCATAAAAAGAGAGGAGCATGGGTTAGGGCTTGAAGATTGTTCATCTGGGCGCAATTCAAAGCAAAGAAGTGCGATTAACAAGTGAAAAAAAAAAAGAGGAGCATGGGTTAGGGTTTGAAGATTGTTCATCTGGGGCGCAATTCAAAGCAGAAGGAAATAGCTTGAAGCAGGAGGTGAGTAATTTTTTTAGTGCATTTTTTTTCGGTACTTAGAAAGATGGGGGAAATTGCCCCTTTACTATGTTGAGATTTTCCCTGATATTACCCTTTTACTATGTTGAGATTGCCCCTAAGACCCTTTACTGCATTTTTTAGTATGTTGTTCTTTCCTGAGATTGCCGCTTTCCTATATTTGTTTGTCTATTGTTCTTTTCTGAGTAAATCGCCACTTTACTTTTGTTGGATTGTGTCTTAAGCTTCTGTGATTTTTAGATGTGGATTAGAGTGTACTCGAGAGAAATCCGTGTGTTGTGAGATTGATTAATCGCTTCACTTTGATGTATCCACGTGTGAATTTGTTTGTTCATAATCATAAACCATATCAATGTGTGATTTCATAGTAGGATACTAGGAGTTGCTACTGCTGCCAAGCATATTGTTCAAAAGACTTAAGTTTGGATGTAAGAGAAGCCATCAGTTATAGCCTTGGCTATCATGCATACTGAATTAAGCCATCCGTTATAGCCTTGGATATCACGAATACTGATAGGAGATTACTAGTTAATGTGCATAGGATGGGTTTCAGTCATTCTATACTCTTGATAACTGTGATGCTAGCCATCTGCTTATTCTTTTGGGGTGCATGAGATATAGCTTTAATTGGCAAGGATATACCTTTTTTTTAATCTTGCTACATCTCTGAACTAGCGACTGTATCCCTGTTCCCTTTACTGTTGATCAGCTTGGGAGTCCAATTGGTTGATTCGGAATACAATTGGCAAATTTAGACGTCTCTTACATTTTGTTAGGATACCTTCTCAAATTTAGACGTCTCTAAAATTTACGTTAGCTGTATTGCTTTTCGGGACCCTGTTGATGAGGACATTGCTGAAGCATATCATATTCCCCCAAATTCTTATGCTGACAAATGCATTTGTCTTGTTTCGCGTTTACCCAGTTTCCGTGTAGTGCGTAATGCATTAGAGGAGATATATGCCCTTTGCTTTTCTACTACTGGAAGTTGATAAGCTTTTGCTTTTGCTAATGTAAAGCCTTTTGGTTATTCTCTATTTCTCAAATCAATGACTAATTCTTGTATCTGCATTTCTTTGTTCCTGTTTCTTCTTCCTTGGGCTTCATCATGCCTTGGTTGATTTATGTATATGTGGGAATTTGATAAAAGTGTGATGGCTCTTTGTTATCCTTTTTGACACATCATTGAATTTTGATGGACCTTGTTTACTTGGACAAAAATCTTGATTGGCATATTTATCATTACTTGTCTGACTGGCTCAAGTTGTATATTTTTTTTCAGCAAGGCACTCTGGGATGTAATTGCTAGTTTAGTGTCGAACGTTCCCCTTCCTACTCCAGGGAAAGATAAAGTGTTGTTTCCTATTGAGAACTGCCTACTCTCTGTGGAGGCTCCACCAAAAGACGGACTTCCACATGTTGATGTATAAGCTCATGAATCTCTTTCTACAGAGTGTACAGTTACTACTTTATATTCTTGATATCTGTATCTTTTCTTTCATAATTGACAACAAATGCTTGATGAAACTGTTGCTTTTGTAATGCAGATATCCTTGCATCCTCTGGTACAGTGCTTGGATGTTGACAACTTGATTACATTCTTCACTGCTGTATTGCTTGAAAGGAGGATTATGATGCGGTCTACCAAGTATGTGCCACATGCGTGTTTTAAAATATCCCTGCATATATCTTAATCTTGACTATGTCCCCGATTGAATAGTTATGAGTTCTCCAAATATATCTTTAATACAAGCATGCCTTTCCTTTGTTTTCTTTTTTGTATGTTGGTAAAACAGTGAGGAAAAGAGTAGGTCAATTTGGTATGACTAAATTTAACTGATAAGTTAAGTCCCCTTTGTGTAGTATGATTTGTGCTGTCCCCTTCCTATAGTATTTACTATCCAGACATTAGGGTTGGCTCCTCTTACATCCAAACTTATGTCTTTTGAACAATATGTTTGGAATCTTAGGGGCAAGCTTAAGTTTGGATGTAAACCATATCACTCGTGTGTTTACTTTGTTTCCTTTCTCATCCTTATTAATTATTTCCCAGCAAGCTTATGTTTGTTTTATTTTTAATCTTTTTTCTTTTCGGTCAAAAATGTCTGTGGTTTGTGACTTTGTCTTTGATTTATCAGTGTCAGATGGACATAAGTTGGTAATAAGGCCAAATGTATAGGCGACAGGGAATAACAATAAGCTATATATATATACAGATGAAGGAGGATTTGAACTTTTTCTGGTTGAATAGTACTTGCTGGTATCAGTTGAATGCCTAGCTACCGTTTCATTTTGGAGATCAGCCTCATTGTTTTCTGTTTTTCCTGTTTTTTTTTTGTATCTATATATTAGTAACATAGAATTAGCCAATGAAGTTATATTTAGAACCTGAATTCTTCTTCTTTTCTGCAAGACAGCTGCCATAGCCTGCCTACACTGCCCTAATTCAAAGGGGGTCTTGACCATTGCTAGCCTTCCTTTAATTATCTCTTTATTCACCTCTATAATTACTATAAATGTAATGAACTTACTGTTCAGAGAAAAGCATGTCTCTTTTTAGGATTTTACAGGTCTTGTATTTTAAAGTCTAATTAGATCATTGTTGACCATAATAGATATAACATGTACAAAGAGATATGACCATAATAAGCCTATGAGTTCGAACAATAATCCCAAATAAATGAGATTTGAACAGCAAGTGTCTCCTCCCAGTATTTAATGATAGTATCTTTATGTTTTACCTTGAAATTCTGATGTAAATACTTAAAATTATATATTCATCTACTTTGTATCTTCTTTACCCTATCAATCATTTTATTTCCATTGTATGTATTTATATACTGAGTCATTGACATGATTACTAGGATTAAGGGTGCAAAAAAACAAAATATGATTTTTTAACATTTTCAATGTTATGCAGGGGTTGCACTTAGCCTTGGAATAGAGAAGGGTACGTGATATTCTTAGGTTGTGGGCATTGAAGTTAATCAGGTAAATTATTATCTTTTACTAAGAGACAAACATTAATGTATTTTGGATTCAATGTGTGTTGCTCTTTATTCTTGAAATATTTAAAAAAAAATCATGTAGCAAGTTTTCTGGTTCATTGAATTGTATAATTTAAGATTGTCAGTGTTCTCTCTCTTGAACTATCAGTGTTGTTTGCCCTTCATGCATATCTCTTGATTTGTTCTGTGCTATATCATTGTATGATACCTTTGCATTTAAATTCCTTGTTAAAATCCAATATAAAATGAATTTTGTGTGATAGTTTTGAAAAGTAATATCCTTGAAAGTTATCAAGTGCATTTATATTATTTAGGAATTTGTTTGTAATAAAATGTACTTTGGGTGATCAATTTACTTTAGGAATGGAAAAAAACAACTTGAAGTGGTGGATGTTTCCCAGGTGGAGTAAGGAATATGAAAAAGGAGTGGATGAGTATATCGAAAAAGCATTTGTAAATGAAGCACACGGAAATGAAATTCGATGTCCTTGTAAAGTATGTTACCGTAGGAACTGGTTACAAGGAAATATCGTAAAAGACCATATGATTGCAAAGGGTTTTCATCGAGTACCAGAGGATGAGGAGCAAATAGACAGAGAGGAGGAAACAACGCCACTTAATCATGACGGGGGAAATGTCTTTGATGAGAACATAGATGATTTATTGCATGACACATTCAGAAATGGTCCAGATGAAGACACTGGGAATTTTTACAAGTTAGTAAAAGAGGGTGAAAAAGAGTTGTATCCGGGGTATAAAACCTTTTCTAGGTTGTCCTTCTTGATTCAATTATTTGTTTATAAGAGAGATCACAAGTTGACCAATGGTGCATTCACTGATTTGTTAAAACTTTTAAAAACTATGCAACCTGATGTGAAGTTGCCTAGTTCTTTCAATGAAGCCAAGAAGGTGCTCAAGGTCTTGGGTCTTGATTATGTCAAGATAGATGCGTGTCCCAACGATTGTATATTGTACTGGGAAGAGAATGTTGATGCAACTTCTTGTCATATTTGTAAAACTTCTCGATGGAAATCAGATGAAAAAGATGAGGAAACTGGTAAGGTTCGTCGAATTTCAGCAAAAGTTCTTAGGTATTTCCCTATCAAGAAGAGGTTGCAAAGGTTGTTTATGTGTCCTAAGACTGCACGCTACATGAAATGGCATGCAAATGGACGTCTTAAGGATGGTCTTTTGAGACACCCAGTTGATGGTGATGATTGGAAGAAATTTGATATCTTGTATCCATCGTTCGCTGAAGATCCACGGAATGTGAGATTGGGTTTAGCTAGTGATGGATTTAACCCATTCAACTCAATGAGTATTGTGCATAGTACGTGGCCAGTTATATTAAGCACTTACAACTTACCGCCATGGATGACAATGAAATCAGAGTTCTTGATGCTAGCTTTACTTATCCCAGGTCCTTTATCACCAGGAAACGACATAGATGTATACATACAACCTCTGGTCAAGGATTTAAAAGAACTGTGGGAGTCTGGCATAGAAACATATGATGCTTCAAGCAACCAAATGTTTAATATGCGTGCAGCATTATTATTCACCATAAGTGATTTTTCGGGTTTGGCAATGTTATCTGGATGGAGCACAAAAGGGAAGCTGGCATGCCCTGTCTGTCATTATGAGACTCGTTCGCAGTATCTGAAACATAGTAGAAAGACGTGTTACACGGGTTATCGCAGATTTTTGCGAAGGGACCACCCATATCGACGTAATAGGAGGCAATTTAATGGGAAGACTGATGTTGAAGATGCTCCAGTCCGCTTGTCAGGAACTCAAATTTTGGAATTGTTGTCCGGTTTTAAGAATGAGTTCGGAAAGAATAGACCAAAGAAGAACAATAAGAAGAAGAGAAAGAAGAAGAACAATGAGAACAAAGCTGAAATTTGCCCATGGAAAAAGAAGTCAATTTTTTTTGATTTGCCTTATTGGATGCATATTAATTGTCGACATTGTCTTGATGTGATGCACATAGAGAAGAATGTTTGTGATAATGTCATTGGGACATTGTTAGATATGTTGGGGAAGACTAAAGATCATATTAAAGCACGAATGGATCTGGTGGAATTGGATTTGATGCCAGAACTTCAGCCCAAACTTATTAATGATGGTGAACAAATTGAAATTGCTAAGTCATGTTTTTGGATGACATCAGATGAGAGGCTCAAATTTTGTACAGTCATTAAGAATGCCAAGTTACCACAAGTGTGTGATTCCAACATTACACGGTGTGTTCATGTCCAACAGAAGAAGATTACTGGTTATAAAAGTCATGATGCCCACTTTCTAATGCAATATCTGCTTCCCATTGCTGTTGGGGCAACTCTGCAGAAGGATGTTGTTGTTCCTTCGATCAGGTTGTGTTCTTTTTTCAAGGCCATATGTAGCAAAGTTATTGACCCAAAGGAACTTGATCATCTACAAGCTGAAATTAGTGAGGTTCTTTGTCAATTGGAAATGATCTTTCCTCCGGCCTTTTTTGACATTATGGTTCATTTGCCTATTCACTTAATTGAAGAGATCAGACTTGGGGGACCTGTTTGTTCTAGATGGATGTATCCAATCGAAAGATTTCTTCAAAAGTTGAAGTCTTTTGTTCGGAATAAGGGTCGTCCTGAAGGATCAATTGCAGAAGCATACTTAGCTGTAGAATGTATTACCTTCTGTGCTAGATATTTGCATCATGGATCCACCAACAGGGATGAGCATACTAAGAATAATGACGCTCAAACTATCTTTCCGAATATTGGTCATCCTATAATGGGGAAGGGAAAGAAAAAAAAGGAATGGGCATGGGCGATGTAAGATTGATCATATAAAGTGGGGTCAAGCACATCGATATGTTCTATTCAATTGCCACAATGAAGACGTTGAAAGATATATTAGGTAAATACCAAATATTATTTTATCACTTGATTTAGTATTTATTTGGAATTTTTTAATTGATGAATTTAGTAAGATTTTTTTTGTTTTATTTTACTGCAGTGATCATGAAACACTTATTAGCAACAAAAGAAGAAGAAGGTGGGATACATTGCAAATCCACAGTAAGGATTTCACTGATTGGTTTAGGGAGAGAATTCAGTTTGAGCTTGGTCAAGGTCTGCAAGTTCCAAATTTTATTAAGTGGTTATCTGTTGGACCGTCTTTCTTTGTCAAAAGATACAATGGATATGCTATAAATGGCTACAAGTTTCACACTATGAATCGTGATAAAAATTGTATGACTGAAAATAATGGAGTTACTTTACAAGCATTAACTCCAAGCTTTGCTAGCACTAAAGATCAACATCCTGTTTTAGGAGATATAAGCTACTATGGTTCAATTGAAGAAATTATTGAGATATTCTATGAAGACCATTTCAGTGTCGTCTTATTTGGGTGTGTTTGGTTTCAATCCGAGGAAGACACTTATGGATTTGTTCGAATCAATCGCAAGAAACTCATCAGTCAACATGAACCGTTTATATTGGCATCCCAAGCAAATCAGATTTTCTATGTTGCAGACCCATCAGTAAATGATTCGTATTATGTTGTCCAAGAGCTTCCAAGAGATCATTTTGATTCTAAGGATGAAAGAAGTGATGAATTTGCTGACATGTATTGGAGGGAACCTCATTGGTCTAATCGAAAGAGGTTTAATAGTACTAACGGTGATGTTGAAATAAGTTGTGTGAGAGATGATGTACAACCAACAATAGTTGATGCGTCATAAGATGTTCTAGATGCTTCTAACCAGCTAGCTTAGATTGGAAAAACTTGTATTTTTTAGATCTGGATCAATTTTAATTTGCTTTTTTGTTGTTTTGTCTATTTTTTTGGATTTCTTTTGCAATGTCATCGGATGTTTAAGGGATGTATGTTTATGTAAGTGTTATTTTAAGACTGAAGTGCTCAATTATGTTTGTTTTATTGAAGTATTTATAATCTGCTTTTTTTGCATTTAGTTTTTTTATGAAGTGGGTAAATTCAGTTTAATTTATACATATACATGTAATATCTATTAATTTCTGATCTATGTCTTTTTGGTTGGTGATCTATGTCTCAGATTGGATACTTATCTCCCACTCATTTTTGTATAACTGAAGACCTTAGCCTAACCAAAATAGAGGTTTGTCAATTCCCTATCAAAAGTTCTTAGGTAAGATCTGGACACGACATATATAATTAACCTTGTTCTATGTTGTTGTTTGCTTCTGCTGCCTTTAAGGAAGGATAGAACCTTGGATTGATAACGAAATTGCATTTAGTGCTAAGTTTTTTAGTTGCATGTGCTTTACTTTGGGTGATTATGGATTACTTTTATAAGATTGCATGTACTTTAAGAAGGCTGCATATGCACATGATTCTTAGTGCCTTTACATAATATTTGACATTTTGACATGATCTTATGATATCCTTTCAGTGCTATGCACATAGTTATTTGTTTATTTATGGAGGTTTGGGTTAGTTATAGATAATTCATTCTTTTGCTAATATCTATTGTGCTGTAAAAAGCTAGAGGTTTCTATAATTCATTCTTCATCTTTACTTGTCTTCAACAGATGGGGAATAAGAACAAGTTTGCTTGTCAAAATGAAAAAATTACCGAATATGAGAAGGAAAGGATGAAGATACTAGAAGCCAATGCCACAAAAATGAAAGAAAAGGGTTTCAACAGATCTCTAGTTAACAAGGCTTTGCAAGAAAAGTATGATCGAGTTTTGAATACTACTACTCATGATACATGCATACCGGATGGAGTTATGAATTGCCAACTTGAGGTATAAATTAACATGCTATTATATATACTCTTTCAAGAACCTATTCATGAGGATTTTTTTCATTGTTTAAAACTTTATATGAATGCTAAATATTAAGACATAATTAATGATGTATTCTATGTTTGACTGTTTCAGGTTCCATTGAATAGAACTTGTTCAAGGGGTAAGAAAGAACAGAAAAAACACACCCAAACATTACCAATGGCAGAATTTTTGAAGTTGAAATCAAAAGAACGACAATTGAGAAGCAAGCACCAGAAATCTCAAGAAACTGATCAATCTCATGAAGGTCAAGTAAATCAACAATCTCAGCATGTTGAACATCAAGAACCGCCACATTCTTTGGCCCCACAACATGAAATTCAGCAAAGGCGAAACCAACATTCTCATACAAGTATGAATCTACATCAAATTCAAAAAAGCTATTGCGCTACAGGGTCTATGACTAGATATGCAAACATGATAAAATTGCAAGGCTTGAGAGGTCAAGGAATAAATGATACGAGTCATATGCAACAACCAAATCATGATTTTCCTTTGTCTGATGAGATTGATATTTCTGAGGATCCAGAAAACTCCCAAAATGAAGTAGCAAATACAACTGATGTGTTGGCTGGAAATGAAAATGCAGGTACATTACATTCATGTATCATTTTGAAATTATAATCATATGTTTTTTAATTTCATAGTAATGTTCACATTTTCTATACCTTTGAATTAGTTACACAAGTGAAGAAGCATCGAGGGAGAACCATATTGGCAGATATCCATGGACGTACTATAGATGAGCGTGATGAAATCATTTTGGATGATATGTACCAGCCGGTGGGTCGTACAAGAGTAATAGTAGAGAAGTTTACTCGCTTCCTGGGAACTTTGGCTAGAGATTCAAACTTTGCACCGTTAAATATTATAAGTTGGAAATATATGCCTACAAAGGAAAAAATCTGGGAGTATGTTCAGGTAATATATATTTTTATGCATTTTGTTTTTAATATCATCAGAAAAATCAAAACTTTCAATTTAGTTTTGCCTAACTTCATTTGTTATAATTAATTTTACTATATTTCTTCTGGTGTAGAAAAAATTCGATATTGATGAAAACGGGAAAAAATATGTGCTAGCAAGTGTTAATGCAAAGTGGCGGATTTACAAAACAAGATTAAAGAAAGTACACTACTCTTCAACTAAAACCATTGAGGAAATGATGGCAAACCGACCCACACACATACCGGAAAATGAGTTTAAAGAACTTTTGGAGTGTTGGGACTCAGAAGTAGCAAAGGTATGTATGTATTTTTTTATGTTACTATTGCAGTAGTAAATTAACATGTTTTTTCTGAAGTATGAATTTGAAAAGTTGTGTTTTTACATACTAACTAAATAGGCAATAAGTAAGACAAACAAAGAGAATCGGGCAAAGCAAGATGATATGCATACTATGGGCCCAACATCATATTCTATATTGCGTCATGAGCTGGTAAATTACTTGTATATCTTGTTTTTCTTTTGTTTCTTCTAATTAACAAATTTCAAATACTTCTAATTTGGTTTTCTCATTTTTGTGTAATTTTTGTATAGAAAGAAAATGACCCAAACAAGAGGTGTCCATCACAAGCAGACGTATACAGAGAATCCAGGAAGCGAAATGATGGACGCACATACCTTACACAAAATGAAGAGACACTGCAAAACATTGTGAGATAATAATTAAAATACTTTTGCACTTTATTAATTTCATATTCTATCGAATTTTTCTAACATATTACACATTTTCTATTTGATGTATTACACATTTCACTGAAGTCCTTGGATGATGGAAGTACCACACGTGATCCATATTTTGATGTTATTACCAAAAAGGAGCATAGTGGACGCTTACGTATGTATGGATTAGGAGTCACAAAGTCAAATCTGAAGAAGAAGGATCCCAAGACCCCATTTGTACTTCCCCCTATTTTCTTGGAGAGCATAACTCAAGAATTTGAAAAAAAGGTGGAAGAAGCAGAGAAAAGGCAAGAAGAACGATTTGAGCAAAAACTTGCTGATTTGTTATCAAAAATACGAGAAGCTAATCCTGGAATTAATCTCGATATTTCTGATATCCCAACGAACAATGAAGATGCATCAAGTTCCCATGAGAATTGAATTGGGTGAGTTAGGCTAAGAATTGTGTCTTTGATGATGATGCTTTTATTTCTTGTTGGCTCGTATGTCTTTGATGCATGAAAATTTGACAATTTGAGAGTTAGGCTAAGAATTGGATTTCTTTTATATCTTCTTCCCTTTTTCTCTTTATGCAGTTGTTGATTCACTAAAGCATACTTTCTGGATCAATTTTGGTAAGTGCCTAATTTTCTTTTATTTTTCTTTTTTAATGAAGTGCATCTTATGGTATCCTCTTTGCTATCCTTTTGCTTGTTCATTTCATTTTGCATGTTCTTTTGGTTTAATTGGGATTCAGAATTAAGTAGAAGGCAAGAAGTGATTGATATAACAACTCCACTACTAAGGGATAGGGAGCATGTTGATTTTGGGTATATAAGCTGGTTCTTTTTGTGTAATTGGGATTATGAATTAAATACAAGCCAAGAAGTGGTATGTCTTTGACAATTTGAGAGTTGATAATTTCTGTTTTTTGTTCTAGGTTCCAACACTGTTAATACTCTAATAGTTCAAGGAACATTTTGGTAAGTATTTATTTTCTTTACTTTGTCGGTACTCTATTTTATTTTCATAATTTTCGTAAGTGGCTAACTTGTCTATTTTGGATTTCTTTTATATCTTCTCCCCTTTTTCTCTTTATGCAGTTGTTGATTCACTAAAGAATACTTTCTGGATCAATTTTGGTAAGTGGCTAATTTTTTTATTTTTATTTTTTAATGAAGTGCATATTATGGTATCCTCTTTGCTATCCTTTTGGTGAATATCTTCTCTCTATTTATCTTTTCGATGTTGTGTTCATTTTCTGGTTCAATTTGGTAGGACATTTTATACTTGGTGAATAATCTATTTGATGATACAATTTGCTTGTTTTGTGAGGATTGTGATGTATTTCTACTTGTTGTGAGAATGAGGGTTGAAAGCCTTGCTTGTTTTGTGAGAATTGAGTGGTGTAATTGTGTTGTTTTGTGAGAATTGTGTGGCATATATAACTGTGTTGCTTTGTGAGGATTATGCAGGTTGTGGATAACTAGCTTGCTTGTTCATTTCATTTTGCATGTTCTTTTGGTTTAATTGGGATTCAGAATTAAGTAGAAGGCAAGAAGTGATTGATATAACAACTCCACTACTAAGGGATAGGGAGCATGTTGATTTTGGGTATATAAGCTGGTTCTTTTTGTGTAATTGGGATTATGAATTAAATACAATCCAAGAAGTGGTATGTCTTTGACAATTTGAGAGTTGATAATTTCTGTTTTTTGTTCTAGGTTCCAACACTGTTAATACTCTAATAGTTTAAGGAACATTTTGGTAAGTATTTATTTTCTTTACTATGTCGGTACTCTATTTTATTTTCATAATTTTCGTAAGTGGCTAACTTGTCTATTTTGGATTTCTTTTATATCTTCTCCCCTTTTTCTCTTTATGCAGTTGTTGATTCACTAAAGCATACTTTCTGGATCAATTTTGGTAAGTGGCTAATTTTCTTTTTCTTTTTTTAATGAAGTGCATATTATGGTATCCTCTTTGCTATCCTTTTGGTGAATATCTTCTCTCTATTTATCTTTTAGATGTTGTGTTCATTTTCTGGTTCAATTTGGTAGGACATTTTATACTTGGTGAATAATCTATTTGATGATACAATTTGCTTGTTTTGTGAGGATTGTGATGTATTTCTGCTTGTTGTGAGAATGAGGGTTAAAAGCCTTGCTTTTTTTGTGAGAATTGAGTGGTGTAATTGTGTTGTTTTGTAAGAATTGTGTGGCATATATAGTTGTGTTGCTTTGTGAGGATTATGCAGGTTGTGAATAAACTAGCTTGCTTGTTCATTTCATTTTGCAGGTTCTTTTGGTTTAATTGGGATTCAGAATTAAGTACAAGGCAAGAAGTGATTGGTATAACAACTCCACTACTAAGGGATAGCATGTTGATTTTGGGTATATAAGCTGGTTCTTTTGGTGTAATTGGGATTAGGAATTAAATACAAGCTAAGAAGTGGTTGCTCCACTACTAAGGTTATAGCATGTTAATTTTGGATATACGATTCTTAAAATTTTAAATTACTTTTGGATGTAGGTTTCAAGTAGGATTTCATATATATATATATATATGGAATATGATATGTAGTGGGAAGTATTAAGACTTATTGCTTTTGGTGAAAAAGGTATACTTAATGAAGTTTTTATGCATGTAATGAATGATATTATGATCAACTTTTTATGTGATTGTATATTTTATTGATTAGTTATTTGAGAGTATTTCTACATATAAAAACAGCTTAAATGGTAAAATGTAAAATTTTAGAATAATATATTATATATAAAATAATCTATGCTAATTAAAGAAAATCTCAATTCTTTCAAACCGCTGCAATAGCTTAAATTAACTGACACAATAGCCGCCACCATAGAAAGGATCAACCGCTGCATTAGCTCTAATAGACGTTACCCAACGCTACAATAAACCGCTACATTAGGTTTTATAAACGCTGCAATAGAGTTTAAAACCGCTGCCAAAAAGCAAAACCAACTTCTACTATTAATCACAACCGATGCAATAGGTTTTATTAACCGCTACAATAAATCAACAACCGCTACATTAGGCCTATCTAACCGTTGCCATAGGTAAACACCAACCGCTACCATAAACGAAACCGCTACATTAGGGTTTAGCCAAATATAACCGTTGCTATAGTCTGAGAAAAAACCGCTTCATTAGATGCTTATGAGCGATTATTTAGACCTAAGGTAGCGGATTTTGTTTCTACTATAAACCGCTTCCTAAAAGGTATTTAACCGCTACCCTAGACCTTAGGTGGCGGTTTTTGCACTTTAGGGAGCGGTTTTCGACCGCTACAATAGGCCTTAAATGTAGTAGTGTTTCATATATATATTTTTATAACCTAGTCATGTAATAGGTTTATTCTTAAAGTCTTCCGCTGTGTAATCTAAAAGTCTTCCGCTGTAATTTCACTCTGTTGTAAATTGTTATTGAGAAATCTTTTAATAAAAATGGTTGAGTTCCATTTAAAAATGTATTTCGTTGTTTAACCTTTCGTTATTTAATATGTAATTGTAACACCGCCGACTTACGTCGATAGTGCCACACGCCAGTGACCTCAGACATTACTGTCTAAAGTCACCCTAGGCTTTAATTGGAACAATTAATCTTAAATAAACATATTAAATAACGAAAGGTTAAACAGCGGAAGACAGTTTTAAATGGAACTCAACCATTTTTATTAAAAGATTTCTCAATAACAATTTACAATAGAGTGAAATTACAGCGGAAGACTTTTACATTACACAGCGAAAGACTTTAAGAATAAACCTATTACAAGACTTGGTTATAAGAATATATACTAAATTAATACTTAACGACCTTAAAACACTGGCACTTAAATCTCCAACTGCAAGCCTATTCTTCAATTGGTTACTTCTAGTCTTTGGGAACCAACCACTGATGTGCCGTATAAGACGGATGACACCCGCCAACCATACAAGGAGTAAAACTTGGTTGGTTAGTCTAATGAAAGACTATGCAAGGGTGAAAACAGAATGGTTCTAGTAATCGTAACCGTTTACTATCATTGTCCTTTGAATAATAACCGAAGGAACGAATATAATTGTAATTTAAACTAAACCTAAAAGAATATAATTGTAACACCCCCGACTTACGTCGGTAGTGCCACACGCCAGTGACCTCAGACATTACTGTCCAAAGTCACCCTAGGCTTTAATCGGAACAATTAATCTTAAATAAACATATTAAATAACGAAAGGTTAAACAACGGAAGACATTTTTAAATGGAACTCAACCATTTTTATTAAAAGATTTCTCAATAACAATTTACAACAGATTGAAATTACAGCGGAAGACTTTTAGATTACATAGCGGAAGACTTTAAGAATAAACCTATTACATGACTAGGTTATAAAAATATATATATGAAAATACCACTTAACAACCTTGAAATACTGACACGTAAATCTTCAACTGCAAGCCTCTTCTTCAATTGGTTACTTCGAGTCTTCAGGAACCAACCATTGATGTGCCGTATAGGAGGGATGACACCAGCCAACCATGCAAGGAATAAAACCCGGTTGGTTAGTCTAATGAAAGACTATGCAAGGGTGAAAACAGAATGGTTCTAGTGATCATAACTTTTTACTATCATTGTCCTTCGAATAATAATCGAAGGAACGATATATAACTCGGAACTTTCACGGAATGATTAGAATTTAGACATGCACTGAAAAGAAGACTCCAAAGGAATTGAGTCTTATGGGAAAGTATGACAAATGTTTGGGAACGTTATAGTTTTCATACAAGCGTTTAAAAACGACTTGATTATTTGCGTCAACGACCAACCTCACCGCGCAATGCGAATCCAGATTGGAAGGAAGACTTACTCTAATCGAAGTCTGGGCGGTTTCCACGTTGTACTCCTCACCCAAGGGTATATTAATTATGTGCATAATCGCACTTAACTTATTTACTTCCAACACGTACATTTCATGTTAAAGCTTTTATCATATAAATATATCATCTCGATATGAGAGATATATTGGGAATAAATCCCGATTGTTGGAACCAGCTTAGTGCACCACCCATATATTCGGATAGGGGACGGTCATGACCAGGGAAGGGTGTTATGGCCTAAACATCCTGCGCACCACGGTTATAAAGAAACGTCTAGACCTCGCAAGGTATATAGTGTTCCTACGAATACTCGTTCTAACTACATATTTAAGTTCACACATAA
Organism: Rheum nobile; assembly: GCA_027886185.1. NCBI lineage: Eukaryota > Viridiplantae > Streptophyta > Magnoliopsida > Caryophyllales > Polygonaceae > Rheum > Rheum nobile. The sequence continues at coordinate 5,725,286 of WOAB01000490.1, read as the reverse complement.
ATCCACACCAATACCATCACGGTAATAGCAGATATAATAGCGTTGTTTCTAGCTATATACACAACCTATTATAATATCATATTTTAATCATATCATTTATAAAATCGGTTCCCAAACGAAAACAATATTTCATCCCAATTTAATTAACAATTAAAATAATTGATAATTAACGGAAACATGGAATGATAAGCAAGAGCGAACCGCCACTTGCCTGAATTAGACGAACGAAGATTTGTGGGTCGGGAATACAGGACACGGACTCAACAACCTTTTGGAAATCCCGTCGAAGCCCACCGACATCCCAAGGTCCATTTCGACGATGCACGCAAAATGAGGTAAGAAAACCTAAGTTAAAATTACCCTAAGGTAGGAATAATACGAAAAGAAGACCCAAGGCCGCGACCACAGTGGGTATGCCGCGATTGCGGCTCTGCTGCACAGAGCCGCGGTCGCAGTTATCACACCCGTGGTTGCGGTTTTCTGGGCAGGCCGCGGTCGCGGTGATGAACGTTGCGGTCTCGGTTGTTCATCAGACGTGACTGCGAGGAAAATTTCGAAGCATTACCGACTTCGATTTCGACGCTTCCTCCTCCTCCTTGCAAGGCTACCCCCCTCAAGCTTCCAAAGGAACATCGGCGACCACCACAAGCTCCGACGAACACTCCGACAGACTAGAGACAACGAGCGAAATAAGAAAACAAGAGAAAGAGGGATTGAGAGAGCTGAGGATGAAGAATTCCAGAGATGGAGACCACCTTTTATAGAGCTGGAGGGAGCATAACGCCGGCCAGACGAAACGATCCGAGTTCCCTCAACGGCGGAGTTATGAAACGTGGGGAAAAGCGAATCGGCGAAGCTCGGATAAGAACCAAGAAGAAGACACAGCAGAGACCCGCGATCGCGGTTTCGAAACCGCGATCGCCGTTGTCTACAGACAAAACCGGGCCCGCGGTTTTAAAACTGCGGTCGCGGTTATCCCGCGCTCGCGCCTCTGGCTTCTTGGTCACGGGTTCCTCTCGCGGTCTTGGCTAGGTCTTATTTTTAGTACCTCTAAAAATATTCTAGACCCAATATAAAAATTAAACGTATAATAATACGTTCAAAAGATCTCACTGGGATTACAGATATTGCCCAACACGTCTCGCTTACAAAACGAGGGTTGGGAAAATTACCAAAATACCCTTACTAAAATTAAGGGGTATTACATACGTGGCGTTACCGCGACCGCGGCCAGGTAGTCGCGACCGCGGTTAAGTACCGCGGGCGCGGTTTGGCTGGGACTCAGAAACCCGCAATCGCGGTTTTACAATCGCGATCGCGGGTTTTTGAGTTACCCTTATCTTCAACTTTTCCGAGCGTTTGTCGGTTCGATTGTCCAGCGTTTCGCCCGTGGGGGAAGGCGAATCGCTTGGGTTGCTCGGCGTTGGGCCCCCTCCATCCTATAAATAGAGGTCAGACTCCCTTCTTTCCTCCCATCTGAGATTCAAGCTCTCTTCCTTCTCTCTTCAAAGTTTTGGAATTTGTGCTCGCCGGAAGCTCGTGTCGTCGCCGGAATCGCGTCGTAGCACTGTGGGAAGCCATCCAGAGTCGCACTTGTGCCAAGGAGGAGGAGGAAGCGTCGAAGTCGAAGTCGGTAATGCTTCGAAACTCTCCTCGCAGTTGCGTCTGATGAACAACCGCGACTGTGGAGTTCATCACCGCGACCGCGGCCTGCCCAGAAAACCGCGACCACGGGTGTGATAACCGCGAACGCGGCTCTGTGCAGCAGAGCCGCAATTGTGGCATACCCGTTGTGGTCGCGGCCTTGGGTCTTCTTTTCGTATTATTCCTACCTTAGGGTAATTTGAACTTAGGTTTTCTTACCTCATTTTGCGTGCATCGTCGGAATGGACCTTGGGACGTCGGTGGGCTTCGACGGGATTTCCATAAGGTTGTTGAGTCCATGTCATGTATTCCCGACCCACAAATCTTCGTTCGTCTAATTCAGACAAGTGGCGGTTCGCTCTTGCTTATCATTCCATGTTTCCGTTAATTATCAATTATTTTAATTGTTAATTAAATTGGGATGAAATGTTGTTTTCGTTTGGGAACCGATTTTATAAATGATATGATTAAAATATGATATTATAATAGATTGTGTATATTGCTAGAAACAACGCTATTATATCTGTTATTACCGTGATGGTATTGGTGTGGATTTATGTGTGAACTTAAATATGTAGTTAGAACGGGTATTCGTAGGAACGCTATGTACCTTGCGAGGTCTAGCTGTTTCATTATAACCGTGGTGTGTAGGATGTTCAGGCCCTAACACCCTTCCCTGGTCATGATCGTCCCCTATCCGAATATAGGGGTGGTGCAATAAGCTGGTGCCAACAATCGGGATTTATTCCCCAGATATCTCTCATATCGAGATGATATATTTATATGATAAAAGCTTTAACATGAAATGTACGTTTTGGAATTAAAGAAGATAAGTGTGATTATGCACATAATTAATATACCCTCGGGCGAGGAGTACAACGTGGAAACCGCCCGGACTTCGGTTAGAGTAAGTCTTCCTTCCAATCTGGATTCGTATTGCGCGGTGAGGTTGGTCGTTGACCCAAATAATCAAGTCGTTTTTAAACGCTTGTATGAAAACTATAACGTTCCCAAACATTTGTCATACTTTCCCATCAGACTCAATTCCCTTGGAGTCTTCTTTTCATTGCATGTCTAAATTCTAATCATTCCGTGAAAGTTCCGGGTTATATATCGTTCCTTTGGTTATTATTCGAAGGACAATGATTGTAAACGGTTACGATCACTAGAACCATTCTGTTTTCACCCTTGTATAGTATTTCATTAGACTAACCAACCGGGTTTTATTCCTTGCATGGTTGGCTGGTGTCATCCGTCCTATACGGCACATCAGTGGTTGGTTCCTGAAGACTCGAAGTAACCAATTGAAGAAGAGGCTTGCCGTTGAAGATTTAAGTGTCAGTATTTCAAGGTTGTTAAGTGGTAATTTCATATATATATTTTTATAACCTAGTCATGTAATAGGTTTATTCTTAAAGTCTTTCGTTGTATAATCTAAAAGTCTTCCGCTGTAATTTCACTCTCTTGTAAATTGCTATTGAGAAATCTTTTAATAAAAATGGTTGAGTTCCATTTAAAAATGTCTTCCGCTGTTTAACCTTTCGTTATTTATTATGTTTATTTAAGATTAATTGTTCCGATTAAAGCCTAGGGTGACTTTGGACAGTAATGTCTGAGGTCACTGGCGTATGGCACTACCGACGTAAGTCGGGGGTGTTACAATTATGGTATCAGAGCAATGGTTTTAAAAATTTTGGCCTATTGTTAGCTTTGAGAATTTTCAAAAATTAATTTCGAAACTATTTTCAACCTATTTTCTTTTAAAAAGGAATTTCGAGAATTCAAATGTTAAATTTAACGATTTTAATTATTTCTTAGAATTTAATTTAAAATAATGATTTAGCTATTTGAACTTCAAAAGTTATTTACAGTTGGTTTATAAATGGCGTGTTATAAGCAATTAAACGAAGATTATGATTGTAACTTTAAAAGTTTGATTTTGGTCTTAGTAAGAATTTTGTGATAATCGTATCACTAATTCGAGAAACTAACTTTATAAATAATTATTTTTATATAAGGTTTAAAGGTATAAAGTATGAACTTTGAAAGTATAAGATTTAATGATAAGTGGTTTTTCAAACTTCTGCAAGCTTCGAGTTGTTACTTATTCCTAGATCCATTCTTAGGAATATCTCTTTATTCTTGGAGTAATGTCACATTGGTATGACATTAATTACTCCCTTCGTTGAGTTGACGAGCGTTATCTAGTGAGTTGAGTTTTACCAAAATTCCTTAATGTAAAGGAAACAAATGTATGTGGTTAATGCTCTATGGGATGAAGAATTTGTCTCTCTCATATGTGTACCCTGAACATTTGTTTTGGTAAAAGTACGTAAGAATGAACTATATGAAGTTCAGAATGCCTAGTTGTGAGGTCATACGGTAGTCATCTAAGTGGATAGATTGCTGAGAAGAGAATAAATGTATATAGGAGATAGTTCATAGGGAATCTGGTTTCTCTAAAAGGATCGTACTCTATTACGACCTGAAGTAAAACCTTAGGACCCAAGGGTGTGATTAGGGAGTGTGTAAGTGAGTATATGCTCATTGTGGGTTCAGTGGGTTATACTTTCGGAAAGGCTAAGGGTGTGAGGTCATAAGTATTATCTGAGGTTTCGTTATGAGGCTTTCCTAGGAGAAACGACATAAGGATTGGATGGAGAGTGATCGATGTCTGTTAAGGCGATTTGATGTCACATTTAGGGAAAGTAAAGTGAATGGCCGCAATTGTGCTAAATGATTTATCACGATTGTTTTGAGGAAACTAAAGGTTTTGAGTTGGAAGTGAGCTTTAGGGCCAAATCTAATTTGGCCAAGGAACTGAATTAGTGAATTGTACCTTCAAGGGGTATGGAGTTATGATATCGGGAGATTTACAAGGTCTGATATGTGGATTTTAAGAGAGTGTGACGTCTATAAGGCCGATGATATAGCACTTTTGGGAGATTAAGTTGTGAAACGATTGCTTTGGGAGAAAGCTCACTTAAAATTGAAGGGTTATGGTATAGGACCTAGTTATTCGGAGGATATCGATAAACAAAAGGATGTAGCATGGGAAATTGTCGTATGTGCGTTTAAGGAGTAAAGTAACAAAGGTTACTCGTATGTACCCATTGAAGGATTTAGGACGTGAAATGATTGATTTTGAAGGCAAGGTATCGTTCATCTATATGGTATTTTTGAGTAAATAGAATTGAGGAACCTTAAAGGTTTAAGTTAGAGATTGAATAATGGAATACGTTAAGTTAATCTTGGATAAATAGTATATATCAGTAAAGCAAAAGGGTGCTTGATTCGGGATAATAAATCGTATGAGGACAACTGGTTGCTTAAGGATTTTTGGGTGAATAGAAAACTCGACCGGTAAAGGTTTGTTACGGTTTTGAAGGTCAATAGGGTGGTATAAAGTAAGTATGTGGATGATATCAAGTGGACTTGAGGAAAATGTGACCCATGTCTATTAAGGTGATCGTATGGCACGTTTGGGTAAAACGAGAGTATAATCTTGTGGAATGGATTATTAGATCATGTTGAGATAATCGGACATAGGTTATGGTGTGATTACTTGTGGGACCACATGCGTAAAGATTTGAGTTAAGATATGGCACAAGGGCCAATTGTGATTAAGGTAACCAATGAAATAGGTGAGCCGTGTATATAAGGAGTAAGGCCTATATGACAAGTGGAAGTACTAAGTTAAGGTATAGTTGAATTCTATATATGTACTTTGAGGATCTGATCATCGAAGGGAAGTTAGTAGAAAAATATTGTATTCTTCTGTTTGAGGACATCAAGGTCTTTATAAGGAATAGGGCAATATAGCGAGGTTATATTGGAGATTATAATGGATACTCTGATTAAGGCAATGGTAATCTTGTGGATGATCATATCGATTCTAGCGAGAGTAAGGAATGTAGGCAGTATAGTAAGTGGAATCATGATCGGATAAATAGTTCAATTTTGGTGATATAGGTTACGAAAACCAAATTTATTTAAGGATATCAACTTAAGGAAGATAAGGTATGAACTCTGAGAGAGGTTTATAAAGAGAAAGGTGAAAGAGAAATGTGTTCTCATGCTTAAGGTATAGCGAGTCTATTGCGATGATTCTGAAGACTATTATCCTAAGATAATTATGATTTTGTGGATATAGTCATGAGGTAATACAAGTGTAGCACATGGAGATAGGGTATGCCAGATAGTGGTATGGTTGAGGAAAAAGATCGTTTTCCTAGGAGCAAGTACAAGGATGAGATGATTAAGGATACTAAGTTCAGGTAGGGAGGTTAATGGTGAAACCGGTCCCTTTAGTTTAGCGGTGCTAGTTTCGGGGTCGAAACTATTTTAAGGGGGTAGTAATGTAATAATCCTCATGTTACCATAGGGGTAATATGATAGAATGCATGTCTGGTGAAAGCAAGTTATATAATTCTCTTAGGTTGTGTAGGGTCTGAATTATGGTTAACCTTACGTTAACTGTAATTTGAACCAACTTATAAATTTTAATTTAGAAATGCTTGAACCAATTTACAAAGTGTGAAATGGGTTAGGCATGGTTAAACTTATACGGTTGGGTAACTTAGTATAAGGTCGCATCTCCGAGTTGTTATCAGCCAAGTTTCGGGGTCGAAACTTCTTTTAAGGGGGTAGTGATGTAATACCCCACAATTTCAGTAAGGGTATTTGGGTAATTTTCCCAATCCTAGGTCTGTAAGCATGACGTGTTAGACATATTCGATCTCGTTGTATGAACATTATGGATATGAGTATTATACGCCTACGACTTCGGACTAGTATAAAACGCTATAAGGACCGAATCGGGAACATTCAGAGACCCACATGCATAGACCCGAGAGCCGATCGTGGACCGGGAGCCGTGGACACGGTAGGTCCTTGTGCTCGGGTCAAACTAATCGGGAGTGGCATCACCGTGACCGCGGCCAGGTAGCCGCGACCGCAGTAAGGCCCGCGACCGCGGTTAAGTACAGCGGACGCGGTTTAGCTGGAAGCTAAACCGCGATCACGGGTTTCTGAGTCAGCCTTATCTTCAACTTTTCCGAGCGTCTATCGGTTCGATTGTCCGGCGTTTCGCCGGTAGGGGAAGGCGAATCGCTTGGGTTGCTTGGCGTTGGGCTCCCTCCATCCTATAAATAAGGGTCGGACTCCCTTCTTTCCTCCCATCTGAGATTCAAGCTCTCTTCCTTCTCTCTTCAAAGTTCTGGAATTTGTGCTCGTCGGAAGCTCGTGTCGTCGCCGGAATCGCGTCGTAGCTCTGTGGGAAGCCATCCAGAGTCGCACTTGTGCCAAGGAGGAGGAGGAAGCGTCGAAGTCGGTAATGCTTTGAAACTCTCCTCGCAGTCGCGTCTGATGAACAACCGCGACCGCGGAGTTCATCACCGCGACCGCAGCCTACCTAGAAAACCGCGACCGCGGGTGTGATAACCGCGACCGCGGGTCTGTGCAGCAGAGCCGCAATCGCGGCATACCCGCTATGGTCGCGGCCTTGGGTCTTCTTTTTGTATTATTCCTACCTTAGGGAATTTTTAACAGAGGTTTTCTTACCTCGTTTTGCGTGCATCATCGGAATGGACCTTGGGACGTCGAGGGGCTTCGACGGGATTTCCAGAAGGTTGTTGAGTCCGTGTCCTGTATTCCCGACCCACAAATCTTCATTCGTCTAATTCAGGCAAGTGGCGGTTCGCTCTTGCTTATCATTCCATATTTCCGTTAATTATCAATTATTTTAATTGTTAATTAAATTGGGATGAATTGTTGTTTTCGTTTGGAAACCGATTTTATAAATGATATGATTAAAATATGATATTATAATAGGTTGTATATATTGCTAGAAATAACGCTATTATATCCGTTATTACCGTGATGGTATTGGTGTGGATTTATGTGTGAACTTAAATATGTAGTTAGAACGGGTATTCATAGGAACACTATGTACCTTGTGAGGTCTAGCCGTTTCTTTATAATCGTGGTGCGTAGGATGTTCAGGCCCTAACACCCTTCCCTGGTCATGACCGTCCCCTATCCGAATATAGGGGTGGGTCACTAAGCTGGTGCCAACAATCGGGATTTATTCCCAAGATATCTCTCGTATCGAGATGATATATTTATATGATAAAAGCTTTAACATGAAATGTACGTTTTGGAATTAAAGAAGATAAGTGTGATTATGCACATAATTAATATACCCTCGGGCGAGGAGTACAACGTGGAAACCGCCCGGACTTCGGTTAGAGTAAGTCTTCCTTCCAATCTAGATTCGCATTGCGCGGTGAGATTGGTCGTTGACCCAAATAATCAAGTCGTTTTTAAACGCTTGTATGAAAACTATAACGTTCCCAAACATTTGTCATACTTTCCCATAAGACTCAATTCCTTTGGAGTCTTCTTTTCAGTGCATGTCTAAATTCTAATCATTCCGTGAAAGTTCCGGGTTATATATCGTTCCTTCGGTTATTTTTCGAAGGACAATGATAGTAAACGGTTACGATGACTAGAACCATTCTGTTTTCACCCTTGCATAGTCTTTCATTAGACTAACCAACCGGGTTTTATTCCTTGCATGGTTGGCTGGTGTCATCCCTCCTATACGACACATCAGTGGTTGGTTCCTGAAGACTCGAAGTAACCAATTGAAGAAGAGGCTTGCAGTTGAAGATTTAAGTGTCAGTATTTCAACGTTGTTAAGTGGTATTTTCATATATATGTATTTATAACCTAGTCATGTAATAGGTTTATTCTTAAAGTCTTCCGCTGTGTAATCTAAAAGTCTTCCGCTGTAATTTCACTCTGTTGTAAATTGTTATTGAGAAATCTTTTAATAAAAATAGTTGAGTTCCATTTAAAAATATCTTCCGATGTTTAACCTTTCGTTATTTAATATGTTTATTTAAGATTAATTGTTCCGATTAAAGCCTAGGGTGACTTTGGACAGTAATGTCTAAGGTCACTGGCGTGTGGCACTACTGACGTAAGTCGGGGGTGTTACAATAGTATCAACACTATTTGACGCGACATCATGCAGAGAGAAACATTTTCTTGTCTAAGAGCATCTTTAACGGAGTCTCATAGGATGGGTCTTATAGGGGATTTTTGAGAGAATTATTTGTTAAAAGACCCATGGTGTATTGAGGGCTTTTATTGGGGTCTTTTAGATGGGTCTTTTAGGTTTAGCTTAAATTAAAATTATATTCTTTTGTTTATATTAAATTACCAATATACCCTTTATTATATTATTATATCCCTTATTATATATTAATGTAAAAAGTTTTAAAAAAATCATACATTAAATTTATTAATGCTATTTTATTTTAATTATTTAATTATATTATTTATTTAAAATTAAGACAAACATACATTGATATTAAAATCAAGAAAAGCGATGCATAAATTTAAGAAAAGAAAACAACATGTGAAAACAACATGAACTAAAGCAAATGACGGAATTTAACGACAAACATCACACGATATTACCTATCATTTATTTACTCTCCAACCATACCTACCCTTTACTTTCCCATTATAAATTAGTATCAATGATTTTAGTTAGTACATATTTATAATTTAAAACTATCCTGAATAATAATAGCATGGTTTATTTGGACTTAATTATATTAAAATTTGTAAATAATACATAAAATTTCAAAAATTTATTTACAATGTAGTTTTCATATACAGAAATTAATTTGGTATTTATTTTATTTTAAACCACCAATAATAATAATAAAATAATTTATTTTTACTTAATGATACCTATAATATAAAAAAATATTAAAATCTATCAAATATATCCAAAATGCATGTCTATGGATAGAGAAAAATGTAATTAGAATTATGATAATTTTGTTATATTTTTTTAATCAGCCAATTTTTATATAAATCAATTTTTTTTTTTAAATAACGGACGGCCAGGAATAAATCATGTTCGTCTGTGGCGTGCCACGTGGCGCGCATCAAGCATGCGAGCGCGCGCCAATCAGCACACGCCACATGGCACTTTTATAAAGCTACTAAATTGGGGCGCGTTTGGTGGGGCTGTTAAAAGTTGTGGCTTGGCTTACATTTTGGATAACTTTTTTAAAGAAACCAAACAACTCCCTAAATCATCTACCAAAAGACCGTCCCGTGAATGGTTCTTTTTTGGGACTCTGATGTGGGTCTTTTATCATATTTGAAATATTTTAATAACAAATATTTAAGTTTTTCAAGTTCACAATGAGTAGCATCACATTGATCACAGGGAGTAGTAGAAGAGAGCTAGTTGTCTTAGATATATAATCTTTCAATTCTTTGCATTTATCTTCAGCAACACATAGATTCTCTTGAGTTTTAAGATTTTATTTATACATGCCTTTAATAATAGTGATGAAAGCCTTTTTATCATAATTGACAAGAGAATCTAAGAAAGTTTCAGAGTCTACCTCTTGTTCCTCGTTTGATGAGTATAGGGACATGGCACACATCTTGTTGTCAGCCCGTGCTTCAGGTTTCTCATCATTCGATCCTACACAATCGTCACCCCACATAGCAACGAAAGCCCTCTTTTTATCGTTCCCAGAGTTGTCACCATTGGAGTTTTTAGAGTTGTTCCCTTTAAGGCAATTGTTTGCATAGTGACCCTTATTGTAGCAATTGTAATATGTAATATCCTTGAGATCTTGTTTCTCACCATTGTTCCCTTCATTCATGTTGAACCTTCCCTTGTGATATAGAGCTCGCATGGATTTGGAGAGAAGTGCATGTTTCTGGATCAACATTGTCCAGGTTTTCATCATTGTTACTCTCAACAATCTCAACAACTTTTTTAACCATTAGAGCAATTCCCTTAGGCGTTACAGCTTTCTCATCATTATCACATTTCTTAATTTTTCCAAACACTTCATGAAGTGTAAGAGTAAGAGTTGTGGGGTTTTCTTTCATTATTGCATTGGTCATCTTGTGCCTTTGAGGAAGTCCATCAATGATGATGAGAACTTTCTCTTTAGGGAGAATTTTTGTGTCAGTGACCCCATGGACAGTGAGACGAGCAGTGATTCTCACAAATCAAGATTGATATGAGGAAAACAGTTTCACCGTCGATCATGGAAAAGTTGTAGAAGTCTTTCTTGGCTTGAAAGCGAGAGATCTCATGAAGGTTTGTACTTCCCTTGTACATTTGCTCCAAGGTTGCCCACTTCTCCATTGCAATTGCACAGGATTACAACTTAGAAACATCTTCAGCATAGATGGAGTTGTTGATGAGCATGCATGCCTTGGAGTTTTTCTCCATGAGTCTGAAATCATCTTGACTCCATGGTTTGGTTCCAACAATAACTTCCTTCTCAACCGTTTCATCACCAGCCTGCAATGACTCTCCAGCATTGGTAGTCATTGCTCTTCATCCAAGACGTGAAGAGATTCCTCCAGTGTTGGTATTGTCCTTCAATGAGGAACGGTGGCTTGTTGTTCCTGATCCTAACTTCAAGACATCGTTACATGTAGATCTGAAAGTAACACACAATCTAGAGCAACCTGCTCTAATACCAATTGTTTAATCAAGGTGTGTTAGCACTAGTACAGAATAGGCTATTTAGCCCGGGCGTTTTTTTAAATATAGCCCAGATATAGAGCAAAATAGGTATGGGCTTCAGGTTGGTGTGATAATAGATCAATTAGTCCGGATGTAGAAAACACGCCCGGCCTAAAAAAAAGATTTTATAGCTCAGACCTTTGCTTATCCGGGCTAAATAAGTCCACTTTTTCCAAAAAAAAAAGAGAGGAAATGTTAGCCCGGACATATGAAGGTCCGGGCTAAAAATTCTGTTTTTTGTTTTAAAAAAAAGGATGCACCACGATAGTATGCAGCCACGACCATCACTACCCTACCAATTCCATTACCATCATACCAAAAGTATAAAAACTGTATTATGTAAATAATGAATTTATTATGTACACGTTCATTACATATAAGTGTAGTATACCAAGATAGTTTAGAAAAAATCAGGCAGAGTTTTGTACGACATATATAGAGGAAGCATGAATGATTATCGCACCAAGTAGAGAAAATGGTGGGACGGGAAAATCAAGGGGAAGTATTACCAAATTCATCTACTCCTTCAGGCTTATCATCATGCTGCTTGTTGGTGAACTCAGCTGGAAGATATAGGCCTATTTCTTCCATAAATATAGACCACTTGGACTGCATTGCCTCCAGTAACATCCCTACGCGGTAGCAGGGAAAACTATTTTGCAGACAGTTTAATCCTGAGGGTAGTGGCCTGAATGTATACAAGAAACATGATCAGTTTTTAAACTCTATGAAAGATACAGTTTAATCCTGAGGGAATTACCTTTGACTTGAATCTGGGAAATTATTTGCAACCAAATTGTTGTAGTCAGATGCAATAGACATTAAAAAGTGTGTGCTGATAACAAGAATAGCATGGACTTTACCTAGAACATTCTTTTTTACAATAATATTTTCTGGAAATTAGTCAACAAAGTGGAGTATAATAAGTATAAATGAAAAAAATAAATAGAACATACAGATGTAGCTTCTGATCATTATTAACCCATGAAGGAAGGGTGCCTGACAACTCATTGTGAGACACATCTCTACGTGAATAAATATAAGAAATGTGATAAGTTACTCATCAAGACATATAACCATACAAATATTGAACATATTTCCATCTATATCTTCATAATATTAGAGCATTATGATATATACAAACAATTACACTCATATTATGCGTATAATATTTTAGTCTATGTAGCAATTAAGCATGCCAACGCAAATGTAACACCCCCAAATATATAACCTTGAAAGTATTACCGTCAGTGACCTCAGATTCCACATCCGAAGCCATCCAAGGTGATCAGTGTTATTTTGTAGTGCATATCTAGGGGTTATTACCAGGTTTGAGGCGCCATTTGGATAGATTTAGAGCACAATCGTGGATTATGGAGTTAGAGTGGAGAAGTGAAGAAATCATGGGATTTATAGAGGTTTGAAGTGTATTGAAGAGTAGAAGGACAATATTCTGAATTCAAATGGTTCATTCTCTCTACTCATATGTCCAAATGAAGTGATTCCAATTCGAGGAGTTAGCTCTTGAAGTCTATTGCAAGTCCTCAAAATATGAGTGCAATCCGAGTTGGGAATCAAAAGTTATTGCATTTTACGGAAGTTTCGCAGAAGCTGAAGAAGACACCGTCACCGCCGCCCCGCGGTGGACACCCCGCGGTGTAACTTGACGCCCCGCGCCAGAAGCCACAGCGACCCGGCGGTGGATCTCAGAGAAGGAACTGACGCCCCGCGGTGGACTTGTTAACGCCTCGCGGCCAGCGAGATATTATTTCCTATTTTGCAATTTCGGATTTTCTAGTTCTATTATCTTGTTTCCTTTATTATTTTTTAGGTCAAGTTTATTTCGTTAGCCTATTTAAGATCTTTTCCAGGTCTTAGATAGGAGACTCGTTTTTCATTCTACCTCTAGGGTTTTAACCCATGGAGATCTAAACACGTTTGTTTCGCTAGACGATTGAAGCATTGCAATGGATTGGTTGTGAGATTTCTATTCCTTGTTCTATATCTTATTAAGTTGGTTTAATTCTCTTGAGCATATTGTCTATTGGTTTGTGTTGATTTATCTAGAGTAGCTAACTAGGTTTATCGATATTTATCATAGTGCTAGGATTTGCATATAGCGGAATGCGAGTGCATATCTAGTAGCAAACACAATTGTTACATATAGTGGAATACGAGTGTGCAATTGTGAGAGAGAGTTATTTGCATGTTAAGTAGTAAGGTTTTCTTCTATTTACATGTATCTTATATCCTTGTTTGAATGCTATTGCTTTATTGATAGTAAGGTTTTCTTCTATTGATATTGTGGTAAGTACTATCAACAACTGTCTGAATTGGTAGTTAATTACGATCAGGATGGGAACGACTATAAGATTGTGAAAAGAACTTGGAACAATAGTTATCAGTGATCAACCAGTTTTATCTGCAGTGTGGATATTTGTCTAGTGGAATACTTCCACACATCATACTTATTCTTTCTCTAAGGCTTGCATCCTTGTTACTCTGCGATCATACTAAAAAAAACCTGTTACTTGTCGGTTACACGTCTTTTGCATGCTAATCAACACTCAGAAAGATCACTTCCTCCCCGTGGGATTCGACCCTTGCTTGCCTCTACTACTTGTTTAGGTTTGTTAGGTTTTATTTTGACCGGGTTTAGGACGACTAAAAACCCGTCCGTCAAATTGGCACCGTTGTCGGGGAGGCAAGTTTTGATCTTTCCGTGTGTTTGTTTGTGTGCATGTTACTTTGGTATGGACCTATCTTACGGTCCACACCAGTTCTACTGATTTCCGTGCGTTTTTCTTTTTGCTTTTGATACAGATATGGATTTCTGGGGAGAACCGCGCGATAACCCATACCCCTACTCATTTCCGCTAGAGAGGGGATACTACCCAACTTCCAGTGCAGCAAGGCCAGTTAGAGCATGCAGACTCTGTCATGATCCGCTGCACTCCACTGACGATTGCCCAAGACTTCCTGAACATGCAGCTGCAGTAATCGATGTAAGAGGTTTTGATCCGCAGAGGCCGAGATGTGTCCCATACTCCTACACATACAACTCAGGGTGGAGGAATCACCCCAATTCGAGTTATGGGGGCCATCAATACCCTCCATATGGCCTTGACTTCCAGGAGTTCTACCCAGAGCCACAGTCATTCTATCAGCAGGGTACTCCGCACCAGTACTATCCAGCATACGAGCATAGCCCACCAGTGTCCAATCCAAGTTCCTCTGTGTCAACTGAAGAGATGCTCAGGACCTTGGCTCAGCACTTCGCCGCTCGTGTTCAAACTAGGGAGTCAAGCATCAAGAATATAGAAAGGCGGGTGGACCAGATGGTGGAGTCGATTACACAGATCGATGCAAGGATTTCGGGGAATCTACCATCTCAAACGGTAGTAAACCCGAGGGAAAATGTGAGTGCCATTACCCTTCGAAGTGGAAAGCAACTGGTCATTCCTCCTAGTGCTGAAAAGGAGAGCGAATATGAGATGGAGAAAATCACCGACCGCCCCGCGTCACCTCTCACCGCGACCCGGCGGTACGATGGATCTGAGGCCAGTAAAGAAGCATGCATGTCACCGCCCCGTGGCGACACTGACCGCGACCCGGCGGTGAGCCTCAGTTATCCCTCCTCACACCCACCGCCCCGCGGCAATGACCACCGCCCCCGCGGTGACGGAATTCTTCAAAGTGAGATTTCGCCGCGCCCCGCGGTGAGATCAGCGCGACCCGGCGTCCAAAATTCCAGTTATGTTGATGAGGTTTGGGTTGATACTTATGTTCGTCCGGTCTTTCCCCCTCTTGACTCCGAGAAGCCAACCGCCCCATTCCCAGAGGTGCTTTCGGAAGAGGAGTACTTTTGAGCCTGGAGGATTTCAGCGACAATGAGGAGGAGTGTCGCGATCGCGGAAATACTCCAGAGACAACCGTTTCTCTCGAAAATGCCCCGGCAGTCCCCGACCCTCTGGAGGCTGCCTATGATGAGTTTGTGCGTCTCAACTCCTTCCCGCTCGTCGCGCTGCAATCCATCGCACCCTTCCTTGAGGCTTCCCGAGATACTCAAAGGCTAAAAAAACAATGAGGATATCTATGAGGCCTTCAGTGACTGCATAAAAACCGTTCCCTTGGTCACACTGGCAGACAGCACCCCTCGCTGCAAGGAAATGTTAAAGGTGCTGGGCATGATCAAGAAGAAACCGAAGGGGAAGCATAAGAAGGAGAACTTGATGCAGGTGGCGAATCTTTACATACTAGATACGGGGCAAGATAAGCATGCAGGCCTTGGGATGTTGGGTAGGCCATTTCTGAAGATGGCAAGTGCGTTCATGGGTATGCACAACGGTCCACCCACAAAGAAGTGCAGGAGAAGGGGGAAAAAAGCTCAACATGGAGCACCCAAAGAGGCACCCCCCCTGATCCAGGCCCCAGGAGTTTGGTTGTTGTGAGCAACCCGAGTTGAGAAGATTGAGTAGGATGTCAAGCCATGACAATAACTAAGGCGCTATCCGGGAGGCAACCCGAGGTATGTTTTTCTTTTCTTGTTCTTCTTTCTTTGTTTTTGCATTTTCTTTAGTGTGTTTTTGTTCTTGTTTTTTGTTTCCGACTAACCTGCAGGGAAGAGACCCATGCCTATTGAAGAAGGTGTTTACCACCAATGTAAGTCTTCTTTTCCCTGCACTAATAAACTCCCCGAAAAAACCTTAAACGGGGAGCAAAAAAAAAAAAAAAAAAAAGTTCTGCCGAAGGCCAGCTGTTCAGAGTTCCCCATGGAGATGGTGCGCATCATGTTGTCAAGGAGGATACACTTGCCCCACACATTATTTGACAACGATGATGGCCCTACAATTGACAGCTGGGAGGAGGAACACTAGAGCCCACACCATGATTACATATGGGCTCCACCATGTGTTCCTAGAAGGTCGTGCAATCCTACTATCATTGTTTTACCACTACTCACCAAAGTGGTTCCCTTTGATTGCACGGTAGAAGAAGATGATGACGTGATGAAGACACCCGCCCAACACCAGAGACCTGGGCATTTATTGAGAAGACCGCCAGCGACACATTCAGTGTCCAAGCAGCTTGGAGACGTTTGTGAGTTTTTTTTTTTGCTTTTCTCTGTGCTTCTATTCTCTTGTCTTTCATTACATTGAGGACAATGCAATGTTTAAGCATGGGGGAGGCTTTTATACTTGCTACGTCGTTGAGGAGATGAAAAAAATAAAAAGAGCCAAAAATTTAAAAAAAGGCTAAAATTGAAATTCTGGGATAGGTCGAAAACCCGAAAGGGCGGCCTAGGTAATAAGCAGGTGGCTTGGACCAGCATTAGGCTAGGGTAATAATTGGTCAAGAGTGATGTGAGCATATGTGAGCCCATCTATTGAAAAATGAAATGAGTGGCTTGGTGAAAACCCGAAAGAGCGCCTTGACAAAATGAGTGAAAAGAAGAAGAGTGAATTTTAGGAATCCTCATTTTTCCTGGCGTGGCGACATAAGAAGAGGTGATATAAGGAGGATTCGGGTAGGTCACTCTGGGAGGTATAAGAAGATAGATAGGAGATAGGATTAGATTATATTCACTCTATGGTGTTTGGGATAAGCTTGGGGAAGTACTCTGCTTTCCTTTTGGCTTGATTGTGTGGGGTGTTGAGATTTTTGATTTGATGTTGTAGTTTATTGTGCTAGGCTTATATTGTATTGGCTGCCTGAAGTTTATTGTTGGGTATGACTCTTGGAGATTGAGCTTTCTATGCTTCCTGAAACCTTGGGGATTGATTGGAGGAGTAGGTTGACTTTAGCTTACTCGAGGACGAGCAAGGTTTAAGCATAGGGGATTTGATCAGTGCTATTTTGTAGTGCATATCTGGGGGTTATTATCAGGTTTGAGGCGCCATTTGGATGGATTTAGAGCACAATCGTGGATTATGGAGTTAGAGTGGAGAAGTGAAGAAATCATGGGATTTATAGAGGTTTGAAGTGTATTGAAGAGTAGAAGAACAATGTTCTGAATTCAAATGGTTCGTTCTCTCTACTCAGATGTCCAAATGAAGTGATTCCAATTCTAGGAGTTAGATCTTGAAGTCTACTACAAGTCCTCAAAATATGAGCGCAATCCGAGTTGGGAATCAAAAGTTATGGCGTTTTTTATGGAAGTGTCGCAGAAGTTGAAGAAGACACCGTCACCGCCGCCCCGCGGTGGAACTGGCCGTCCCGCGGTGGAACTGGACGCCCCGCGGTGGACACCCCGCGGTGTAACTTGACGCCCCGTGCCAGAAGCCACCGCGACCCGGCGGTGGATCTCAGAGAAGGAACCGACGCCCCGCGGTGGACTTGTTAACGCCTCGCGGCCAGCGAGATATTATTTCCTTTTTTTGCAATTTCGGATTTTCTAGTTCTATTATCTTGTTTCCTTTATTATTTTTTAGGTCAAGTTTATTTCGTTATCCTATTTAAGATCTTTTCCAGGTCTTAGATAGGAGACTCGTTTTTCATTCTACCTCTAGGGTTTTAACCCATGGAGAACTAAACACGTTTGTTTCGCTAGACGATTGAAGCATTGCAATGGATTGGTTGTGAGATTTCTATTCCGTGTTCTATATCTTATTAAGTTGGTTTAATTCTCTTGAGCATATGGTCTATTGGTTTGTGTTGATTTATCTAGAGTAGCTAACTAGGTTTATCGATATTTATCATAGTGCTAGGATTTGCATATAGCGGAATGCGAGTGCATATCTAGTAGCAAACACAATTGTTATATATAGTGGAATACGAGTGTGCAATTGTGAGAGAGAGTTATTTACATGTTAAGTAGTAAGGTTTTCTTCTATTTGCATGTATCTTATATCCTTGTTTGAATGCTATTGCTTTATTGATAGTAAGGTTTTCTTCTATTGATATTGTGGTAAGTACTATCAACAACTGTCTGAATTGGTAGTTAATTACGATCAGGATGGGAACGACTATAAGATTGTGAAATGAACTTGGACCAATAGTTATCAGTGATCAACCAGTTTTATCTGCAGTGTGGATATTTGTCTAGTGGAATACTTCCACACATCATACTTATTCTTTCTCTAAAGCTTGCATCCTTGTTACTCTGCGATCATACTAAAACCCCCCCTGTTACTTGTCGGTTACACGTCTTTTGCATGATAATCAACACTCAGAAAGATCACTTCCTCCATGTGGGATTCGACCCTTGCTTGCCTCTACTACTTGTTTAGGTTTGTTAGGTTTTATTTTGACCGGGTTTAGGACGACTAAAAACCCGTCCGTCACAAGGCTTAACCAATTTATACAAATCATAAAACAATATTTAATACGAAATATCATAACATTTGATTAAATCAAAGTCTCGGAATTACATCCACAATTCCAAATACAACCAAAATACATAATATGTTTCAATACAGCGGAAGTCTTTTTAAATATATAACAAAAATATTCTTGATCGGAGCGATCACCCGCCTAGGATCTCAACCTTAATAAAACTCTTAAAAACTCCATCTGCCTTCATCGTCGTTTCTAGCCTTCACGTAACGGGAGTTTACCTGATGTGCCGTATGAGACGGATGACACCAGCCAACCATGCAAGGAATAAAATCCGGTTGGTTAGTCTAATGAAAGACTATGCAAGGGTAAAACAGAAAGGTTCTAAGGTAGGCATATTAGGTTAGACCCATCGCTTCTCGAATGAAAGCCGATGACGATAGTAAACCTCAATACCTCTACAGAATGATTCAAAGAAGAATGATCAAGAGAAGACTCCTAAAGAGCGAGTCTAAAGGAAACATATGAAGAGAAGACTCCAAGAGATTGAGTCTTATCGGAAAGTATGATAAGTGTTCGGGAACATTAAAGTTTCACACAAGCGTTTAAAAAGACTTGCCCATTTGGGTCCACGACCAACCTCACCGCGTAATGCGAATTCAGATTTGGAAGGAGGACTTACTTTAGTCGAAGTCAGACGAGTTTCCAAGTTGTACTTCTCACCCAAGGTTCATTAATTATGTGCATAGCGGCACTTATCTTATTTTAGTGACAAAGTGTACATTCACGTTATAAGCTTTTATATATCATCTCGTCGCGAGAGATATTGAAGGGAATAAATCCCGAGAATCGGCACCAGCTGTGTGCACCTACCCTAAGTAAGGGCAAAGTCATGACCAGAGAGAGTACTAGGGAAAAATCCTCCTAGCACCAGTTATAAAGAAACAACTAGACCTCACAAGGTACATAGCGTTCCTACGAATACTCGTTCTAACTAAACAGTTAAAACCACATAATAATCCACATCAATGCCATCATGGCAACATTATATATATATATAATAGCGTTGTTTCTAACAGTATATACAACCTATTATAATATCTATTTTAATCATATCAAATACGTTTATCAAAACTGTTCCCAACGAAAACAATATTCATCCCACTTAATTAACAATTAAAACAATTAATAATTAATAGAAATATGGAATGATAAGCAAGAGCGAACCGCCACTTGCCTTAGATTAGACGAATGATTGACGAAGACGGGTTTCTTGGGTGCGGAACGGGAACAGAACTCGGATTACAGATTCCTACGGAACGATCTATAACGAAACCCTAGGTTAGATTCGACATTTTAAATGATACGAATCGAAGAAGGAACGAACCAAATCGAAGGAACGAAGGCCCCGACCGAGACCGACAAGCCCAAAGCCACGATCGCGATTGCCCAGGCAATCCGCGGTCGCGGTCGTCGAGGACGAGTGTCCGCGAGCACAGATGATAGCGGCTGCGAACGCGGTCGCCTATGTCACAGCCGCGGTCGCGGCAGTTCATGTCTGCGGTCGCAAACATGAACTCCGGCGACTCAGAATGGGAGAAATCTCACCGCGGGCGACGCGACGGGGCTCGATTCGGATGGGGCTCGATTCCTAGGCACCTTGCACCTCCAATGCACCACCTTGAGAGCACCACCACCTCCAACAAAAGCTCTGGCGACAGCTTGAAGATTCCGGCGAGAGCTTCAACTTCCGGCGAGCAAGAAAACGAGAGAGGAAGAGTGTGATTTCAGATTGGAGTGCCCTTCAACCTCCAGATCGAGCTCCTTTTATAGGCCAAAGGAAGATCTCTCCCAGCCCAGATCAACGGCGAGCCAGAAGATCAACGGTGGCGCAAACGGCGATGAGTCAGACGACGCGACGTTGGAGTTTTCTGCGGTCGCGGAACTTTATCCGCGGTCGCGGAAAATTCTTGTGCCCAGCCCTTCTGAAACCCATATTTCCGCGGTCGCGGAAATGTTGCCGCAGTCGCGGAAATGCCTTTTCCGCGTCTGTTTGCCCGGGGAAAGGTTTGGCATGGGTTTCAAACCCCGGATTAAATATATTTGTACCCAGACAAATATTCTAAGCCCCAAAAAATACGTCGAATGTATTTTATATCACTCAGGGGATTTTACAGAGATAAATCTCGATACAGAAATCCAAACCTCTCCAAAAACAATACGATCACAGAACGAGGGTTGAGTAAATTACCCAAATACCCTTACTAAAAATGAGGGGTATTACATCACCTCCCCCTTAAAAGAAGTTTCGACCCCGAAACTTGGCCGAATAAACCAAAAAATGAGGCGTTACAACACTACCCCCTTAAAAAGGTTTCGACCCCGAAACTAGGCCGAAAACAGCTCAGGAAAACGGCTAAGCATATCCTCCTCAATCTCCCAGGTTTCCCAAGTAACCTCTTCAGATCCAGCCTTGGACCAAAGAATCCGTACTAATGGTACTACCTTGTTTCGCAACTGCTTCTCGCGACGCTCGAGAATACGCATCGGTATCTCCTCGTAGGTACCATTTGCTTGAATCTCGATGTCTTCATAACTCAGCACATGAGACTCATCTGGCACGTACTTTCTCAACAAGGATACGTGGAACACGTTATGCACCGGATGTGCCGATGGCGGCAATGCCAAACGATACGCTAGAGACCCCACCCTATCAAGGATCTCAAACGGTCCTACGTAGCGAGGGTTAAGCTTCCCACGATTGCCGAACCTGAACACACTTTTGGATGGCGACACCCTGACATACACCTTGTCACCAACCTCAAATTCGACATTCCTGGGCTTCAGATCTACGTAAGACTTCTGTCGACTTTGAGCTGTCAACATCCTCTGTCTAATCAACGCAATATCCGAAGTAGTCCTTTCGACTAATTCTGGTCCGAGCAGAACCTTGTCGGCATTCTCATCCCAACAAATTGGAGATCTGCACTTTCGACCGTACAAAGCTTTGAATGGAGTCATCTTGATGGTAGCATGCCAACTGTTGTTGTACGTGAACTCAATCAGACTTAGGTTGTTCTTCCAGCTAGTCGGATGATCAAGTACGCAAGCTCTCAGCATATCTTCCAAGGTCTGGATGGTCCTCTTAGACTGTCCATCCGTCTGAGGATGAAACGCAGTACTGAACCTCAACTCGGTTCCCATGGCCTTGTGGAGTTCCTTCCAGAATCTCGACATGAATCGGCCATCACGATCCGATACAATGGTCTTTGGAGTACCATGCAAACGGACAATTTCGTGTAGGAACACTTCTGATAGCTTCTGGGTTCCCCATGTTGACTTGATAGCCACGAAGTGAGCACTCTTCGTGAGCCTGTCAATGATTACCCATATAGCATCCTTTTGAGTCTGAGTCTTTGGCAACCCTGTGACGAAATCCATAGTGATATCCTCCCATTTCCATTCTGGCACTGGAAGAGGTAGCAATTCTCCACCTGGTCTACGGTGTTCTATCTTGACTTTCTGACAAGTCAAGCATTTCGCCACAAACTCTACTACATCCCACTTCATGTTAGGCCACCAGAATTTCTTCCTGAGGTCCTTGTACATCTTGCTAGAGCCTGGATGTACAGAATAAGCTGACGAATGGGCTTCCCTCATCACCAACTGGCGAAGACCATCAACGTCAGGCACACAGATCCGGTCCTGAAACCAGAGTGATCCATCGTCATGAATCACGAAACCGGGAGCTTTCCCATCCATCACTTCACTGCTTAGCTTCACCATGACTACATCGTCAACCTGTTTCTCCCTGATTTGATCAAGTAGTGTAGCATGAATCTCAAGCATACTCAGGTATCCTCGACGTTGATCGTACAAGACTTCAATCTTGCACAACCCTTGGTTCAGCTTGGTCTAAGCAGTGAGTAGAGCCACTACAGTCTCGTGCGGCGTCTTCTGGCTCAATGCATCGGCTACTACATTAGTCTTGCCCGGATGATACAGCAACTCGATGTCGTAGTCTTTGAGTAGCTCTAACCAGCGACGTTGTCTCATATTCAACTCCTTTTGAGTGAACACGTACTTGAGACTCTTGTGGTCGGTGAAGACTTGGCACCTTATACCATAGAGATAGTGTCTCCAAATCTTCAATGCAGACACTACAGCTGCTAACTCCAGATCATGCGTTGGATAGTTTGCTTCATAGGTTTTCAATTGTCGAGATGCGTACGCAATAACTTTTCCTTTCTGCATCAGTACGCACCCTAACCCATTCTTTGAAGCATCACTATAGACCACATAACCACAATTCTCTTCCGGTAGCGCCAAAACTGGTGCAGAGGTCAGACACTTCTTCAGTTTCTGAAAACTGGTCTCGCACTTGTCATCCCAGACAAACTTCTTATGGACCTTGCGGAGCAAACCGATCATAGGTAGAGCAATTTTGGAAAATCCCTCTACGAACCGTCTATAATATTCAGCAAGTCCTAAGAAACTGCGCACCTCCTTCACATTCCGAGGCCGCTTCTAGTCGGCTACCGCTTCAATCTTCTGGGGATCAACCATAACCCCATTCTCATTGATCACATGGCCTAAGAAAGCCACTTCTTTGATCTAGAAGTCACACTTATACAACTTTGCATACAGCCTATTCTGTCTAAGGACTGACAAGGTGATTCGAAGATGTTCCTCGTGAGCCTCCTCACTCGGGGAATAGATCAAAATATCGTCGATGAAGACCACCACGAACTTATCCAGATATTGGTGGAAACATCGATGCATCAGATCCATGAAAACTGCTGGAGCATTAGTAAGTCCAAATGGCATGACTACGAACTCGTAGTGGCCATACCTCGTCCGGAAAGCAGTCCTCGGAATATATTCCTCACGAATCCTGAGCTGATGGTAACCAGATCTCAAATCGATCTTGGAAAAGACTTTTGCTCCTTGCAATTGATCCAACAGATCATCAATCCTTGGCAATGGATACTTATTCTTGATCGTGACTTTATTCAACTCTCGATAGTCGATACAAAGTCGAAACGATCCGTCCTTCTTCTTGACGAACAATACAGGAGCGCCCCAAGGTGATGCGCTCGGCCTTATGTAACCTTTGTCAAGAAGGTCCTCAAGTTGCTTTTTCAACTCTTACATCTCCGCTAGAGCCATCCGATACGGTGCCTTGGAGATTGGCGCGGTACCAGGCTCGAGATCGATTGTAAACTCCACGTCACGACTCGGGAGTAAACCAGGAATCTCCTTCGGAAAGACATCCGGAAACTCACAAATGATCGGAATATCT
This sequence comes from Rheum nobile, assembly GCA_027886185.1. NCBI lineage: Eukaryota > Viridiplantae > Streptophyta > Magnoliopsida > Caryophyllales > Polygonaceae > Rheum > Rheum nobile. Next base: position 5,701,482 of record WOAB01000490.1, on the reverse strand, counting down.
AGAATTGAAGGCTCATCTTTCTTGGGCTCGTCCAGGTAGCACAGGTACCCGACAGATCCTTGTTGAAGTAGCTTAAATGCAGCCATCGCATTTATGAGCTTGCCGTTATCAACGTCATTGCGACCCTTGATTTTGCATACGAACTGGCCCCCAGATGACACTGTCACAGTCCTAGAGCTGAAATCGATCACCGCCCCATGACGTGTCAGCCAATCCATACCGAGAATAATGTAGTATGGAGCCATGGCTATACAGATCAAATCTGCTTCGAACTTCTTACCATGGATGGTAATCGGAAATTCTGACAAACGCTTGGTTCCAACCAAATGTTCACCATTGGGAAGATTGACTATGAAAGGCTCACAAGCCTCGTTGCATACTAAGCCTAGCTTACTTACGCAACTTTCCGAAATGAAAGAATGGGTAGCACCCGAATCAAAAAGTATACACACAGAAGTAGAATGAAGGTATAGAGTACCTTGAGCAGTAGGAGCATTTGGTCCATTAGCCTCACGCATCTCGTAGAGTCGCTGACCTTGACCTCCTGAAGCAGCTGGGGCTTTCCCCTTGTTCTGCGCAGTTGTCTGCGTTGAAGGACTAGAAGCCTCCACTGGTCTGAATCTGGGTCGGTTGTTATGATTAACGGACCCTTGCTGTGACTCAGCTCCTTTCTGCCTCCTTTGCGGACAGAATGACTGCAAGTGCCCCACCTTCCCGCAGCCAAAGCACGTCTTCCTTTCCTTCGGACACTCATTTCTCTTGTGCTCGGGTGTACCACAGTTGTAGCACTGGATCAGATTATTGCCTTGACCCGAACGTTGTATAGACCCTCCATGAGTCATCTCCGTTCTAGCTCGGCCAGACTTGGCAAAATTAGACGGTGGCGCGGGTCGCTTGAACCCACTCGCCTGAGGCTGGCTCTGTGCTGGCCTCTGGCGATTGCGTTTCTTCGCTGACTCATGCAGAGTCACCTCCAACTTGTACGCAGCGTCCATATACTGCTCCAGGGTAGAGCATATGTGGCGCACCATAGTGGCTTAATGTCTGGATTCATCCACTCATGGAAATGCCAGATCTTTTGTTCCTCACTGGACACTTCCGGCCCAGCATACTGCAGTAGGTGATTGAACTTGGCAGCAAGCTCAGTCACTTTTAATCCATCCGCCCTTGGATAGAGAAACTCCTTATGCTTCTCTTCCCTCATAGCTCGGGAAAAGAATCGATCAGTCATCTTCGCCTTGAACATTCCCCAGTTCAATCCAGGGTGATCAGCTAGACCGGTGCTTTCCCACCACTCGCTAGCCACCTTCTTCAGTTGAAGGGAAGCAATGTGCACCTTCTCAGCCTCTGTGCACTCGACATTGCGGAACAATCGCTCCATGTGCGAGAACCAATATGCCACCCTGACTGGCTCTCCCTTTCCATCATAGCTATCAGGCCTCATAGAGCTTATGGCCTTCAGTGCCCGGCCATAGTTGCCTCTGTTCCTGACAGCTTCCTCATGAGGTACATGGATAGCTGGCTCCTCGAATCTCGGAACCACAGGAGGAATTGGCACACCTTGTGCCTGAGGCGCGATTGGTCGCATGATATCGGTGACTGCTTGCATCACAATCCCCCGAATAGCCTCAATTGTCACAGCGTCAAACACTACTGGAGCGTTGACCGGAACTTGGTCATTGCTCCCCGGATTGTTGTGAGAAACTAACTCGTTCTCATCCAAAGGGTTTGCGACATTCCTCACATTTGGTATGGGGTCATTGCTTGGCCAAGCACCAACACGAATGGTATTCCTTGTGTATACCATCTGTTTACCGATCAAATTCCAAGTACTTTATAACATTAATAACATTCCAATATGTACAACGTATAAAGTCAACTTAGAATAGATCAAACTTGGTAAATTTTCATTGATGAACTCAAACTGAGTTTGAAAGGGTTACAAAAGGAATCTCCCGAGCGGCAAGACAAAATTGCTCGGAGACTACCATGCTTATCCAAACGAACACTGAAATACTAGAAAAGGAACTGCCAAACTCGGCACTGGCCTAATCATGGCGTCTTGAAACACTTCAAATAATCGGGAACTCGCATGCACTGCTTCTTCGCACGGGGTTCACCATCGGAGTCTGGTGTCGGACTTCTTGACCTACTCGACCCTGTAGTACACGGCTCATCCTTCGGCCTCGGTGCCCTCGGCCTTTCTCTAGGCACGGGAACACTTGGTCCAGCCCCATCAGATCCCGGTGATTGGCAAAACTCTTCCAGAAATCCTGGTTGGAAGTATGCCCTGTTCACCTCGTACAAAGGGTCAAGTAGCAATTGTGCTTGGCGGATATACTCCTGGAGTTCGCGGACGTCCACAAGCATTCGGGAGAGACCGACCTCAGCCTCGTACGTCCTCTCTTCCATGTCGTACAGGGCGTTCGACCATTCCTCCAGTCGTTCCTCCAGTACTCGGGGCCTTGGCCTAGCCTGCTGAGTCGGGACCACCCTTGGTGTATCCATCGACTCCCACGGCCTTGCCCTCAAGAGAGTACGCTCAACCGCCTCGTCAACCAGGCGACGCTCTTTAAAGGAAGCCATCTGACTCTGGCGAAACACCGGTCGCGAGTCAGGACTCATCACTGGCCTCCTCCTGGCGGTATTTTCACCACTAAGTGTCTCCCAAGCGATAGGGGACAATGGCGAATACTCCCGCTCAAATGGCGACACCGAACTCGGAAGGATAAATTCCATCTCCGGGTCTTCCTCTGGGTCTTCTTCAGGATCCTCTTTCGGATCCTCCTCGGGATCCTCTTCTGGATCCTCCTCGGGATCCTCTTCTGGATCCTCCTCGGGATCCTCCTCCGGATCTTCCTCGATTTCGAAGTCGTCGTCGTAGTACCCTCCAAGGTACTGTGCCGGATCCTCTTTTTCCTCTGTGTCTTCCCTTGGGTCTGCTTCCGGCTCCAACCCGGGAACCTCGGCCCTAACAGACATCAACACCACCGACTCTTCGAGTACGGTCTTCACCTCCTCAGGTGGACTACTGGGCTCCCCGACCTCAAAGCACGGCGGGAGAACCGGGAACTCAAGCCTAACTGGAGATGGCAGGGCCACCTCGGCTTCTTTCGGGTTCCTCTGGTAAGAGATGAATGCGCCAATAGTCTGCGGGGTAACGAGAAAAGGATTAGTCTTTCTAAATATAGAAGCGAACTTACTATATTAGACTAGAAAGAAGGCACGACTAGAACGGTAGAGTTTGTCAAGCGACACGTTTTTAGTAAAGTATGATTTTATTTGGAAATTCAAAAAAAATTCGAATGAAAAAAAAAATTAGTTCAAAACGAGTAAACGATTTATAAAATTTTCGTTCCTAGTAAAACGTTTTTGAAATCCCTGCCCAAAAAAATATTTTGTTTCCAGTAACACATTTTAAACTCGTTTTTTTTAAAAAAAAATCGGCTCTGATACCAGATCTGTAACACCCCCAAATATATAACCTTGAAAGTATTACCGCCAGTGACCTCAGATTCCACATCCGAAGCCACCCAAGGCTTAACCAATTTATACAAATCATAAAACAACATTTAATACGAAATATCATAACATTTGATTAAATCAAAGTCTCGGAATTACATCCACAATTCCAAATACAACCAAAATACATAATATGTTTCAATACAGCGGAAGTCTTTTTAAATAAATAACAAAAATGTCTTGATCGGAGCGATCACCCGCCTAGGATCTCAACCTTGATAAAACTCTTAAAAACTCCATCTGCCTTCATCGTCGTTTCTAGCCTTCACGTAACGGGAGTTTACCTGATGTGTCGTATGAGACGGATGACACCAGCCAACCATGCAAGGAATAAAACCCGGTTGGTTAGTCTAATGAAAGACTATGCAAGGGTAAAACAGAAAGGTTCTAAGGTAGGCGTATTAGGTTAGACCCATCGCTTTTCGAATGAAAGCCGATGACGATAGTAAACCTCAATACCTCTACAAAATGATTCAAAGAAGAATGATCAAGAGAAGACTCCTAAAGAGCGAGTCTAAAGGAAACATATGAAGAGAAGACTCCAAGAGATTGAGTCTTATCGGAAAGTATGACAAGTGTTCGGGAACATTAAAGTTTCACACAAGGGTTTAAAAAGACTTGTCCATTTGGGTCCACGACCAACCTCACCGCGTAATGCGAATTCAGATTTGGAAGGAGGACTTACTTTAGTCGAAGTCAGACGAGTTTCCAAGTTGTACTTCTCGCTCAAGGTTCATTAATTATGTGCATAGCGGCACTTATCTTATTTTAGTGACAAAGTGTACATTCACATTATAAGCTTTTATATATCATCTCATCGCGAGAGATATTAAAGGGAATAAATCCTGAGAATCGGCATCAGTTGTGTGCACCTACCCTGAGTAAGGGCAAGGTCATGACCAGAGAGAGTACTAGGGAAAAATTCTCCTAGCACCGGTTATAAAGAAACAACTAGACCTCGTAAGGTACATAATGTTCCTACGAATACTCGTTCTAACTAAACAGTTAAAACCACATAATAATCCACATCAATGCCATCATGGCAACAGTATATATATATATCTATAATAGCGTTGTTTCTAGCAGTATATACAACATATTATAATATCTCTTTTAATCGTATCAAATACCACTACTACAATTAAGCTCTAATGAAACAGTCAAAAATTGTTTCCTAAAGTCTAAAAACCATTTTATTAGACCTAATGAAACGGTTTTTAACCATTTCATCTACTACCATTGCATTAGACCTAATGAAACGGTTAACTTTAGCTAATGAAACAATTCTATCAAAGTAAAAACAAACCGTTTCACTAGCTAAACAAAATTGTTTCATCCAAGCATTAGCTAATGCAACTCTAATAAACAGCTATTGAAATGGTTTTGCATGATTTAACGCAACACAACGAATGCAAATGAAACATTTTTCTATGCTTTCAAAGCATCTTATGCGAATAATAATGAAACGGTTTTGCTACTCACTACATTTATAGGAAATATACAATATTATATATTCTATTTGATATGTTTTAGTTGCATAACCCATATAAATAAATCTAAATATGGATAAGAAATATGAAATTTTGCTGAATTAATATTTATATTAAATAGAGAAGATAAAGTATATACAATACTTAACCATGGTTAATGCAAAATACATAACATTTTGCATCCAAAGTGTTGCTTCAAAAACTAAAATCATCTAAAACTAAAATCACCTATAACAAAGCAATTGAACAATTGCCTTTGGAGATATCTGATATGAGCCAAATGCACCTCTGGAAGTTCTAGAAAGCCAAGTAAAAATTGCAGGAGTAGCAACATCCATCCAGCAACATGGAATCATCAAAATCTGTCAAAATAAAGCATCACCCTCCAACAGAAGACATCAACACGAAGCCTTACCATAACAGCAGCACGAGATTGCGCAAACACCAGCAAAATGAATTGTAAAATCGAGCAAAATAGTAGAAGCATCCTGTATAGCAAGAAAAGATGCAGAAACATCTACAATATCAAAAGATGTAGAAAAAAATCAGCAAAACATTATACCAGTACCAAAACATTACACAAGCAAACTTGGCACGTGACAGCAGAAAAATCAGCAAACTATAGCAGCAAAAGACACATGAAATTCAACAAAAGACATTATAGAATATTCTTTATTAGATGCGAGCAACAAATTGAAAAATATTCCATGCTCATCCAAAAAGAAGAAAACCAATGCCTGCCAAAGAAAACTCACTATCTGAAGTGCAACAATCCAGTAATTATCCATTCTCTACCAATTATTTGATGATCATGCAACAAAATAAGATACAAAAATTTAAAAATTATAGTTGAAGTTCATAGGTTTATAATAATATTAATGTGAAAATGGAATACGTGATCTGAATGAAAATCCTCATTGACATGTGAAGTTCCATTCAATCCACCAGCTTGGTCACCATCTCCTGATGTGGTTGTGATGTTTGGAATCACAAGATTTATCCCTAGATAACAAATCATGTTAGTAGCTTTCATCATTATATTTCCCAAGAAAATTTAACTGGATACACATAATTATTCTTATTCTAGTATTCCATATTCACATTAATCTCATTTTGGGATAGCAAATTATGTCAGTAGTTTTCATCATTATATTTCCCAAGAAAATTTAACAGGATAAACAAAATTCTTTACAATTCGCCTAATTTAAATGGCTACTGAATTGGAATTTCAAAGCATCAACATGATTCCAAGGGTTTCTCTACAGACCATATGCCAAAGCACAAAGGCAATAAGTTCAAGTTCTCAGTATAACATTTCGTTCAACTTTTCCTTTATCCATGCAACACGGGCAACAAATGTGGAAACATTATCATCAAATATTTATAATTAAGATCTCAAAATAAAATGACCAGCCGATTAAATTCATCAAGTACTTCACATAATACAACTATACATCAATAGATTGTACTAACAAAGTGAAAACATCAAATTAAAAAATATATTGCATGCAAGGATTTACCCAAGCAAGCAGTAGAAGAGCTTGGCAAACCTTTTGTTATTAATAATTGGTCCATGGTTTGAAGTGCTGCTAGGAGTGAGAGATGGAGGCAGATTGGGTGGTGGAAAGAGTTGTAGTAGGGCACCATATGGCCACTGGAGAGTTGTAGAGGGTTGTAGTGGAGTTGCTAGCATAGAAGAGATAAGTGGAATCATATATGCACAAATGAAGAAGAGGAAGCTAGTGGATTGAAGAATGTTGATGGTTTCACTAAGTTTGCAATATGGTTGCTTGTTCTGATGAGATCTGATGTATCATGGGGACGAACTAGAGGGACAATTGTAACTGATGCAGTAAATGGCAATTGCAAAGGAGAAATAAAATTTGGGTGGAGATTGGATGCCATAGAAGATGTAGAGAGAGTAGGAGAAGATGATGGGGTTGTCCTGGCAATCCCAAATTTGAATGGGTACGTATTTTCAAGAGTGGTTGCAACCTGCAAATATAGCATTAGGATATGCATACACAAAAGTGACCAGGTAAAAAGAACAAAATAATTGTATTCCCCTCTCTATAATAAAGCCTTCGTAAAAAAGAAGGGACATTCTCATGTTCAACTACTGAACCAATCACCAAATAATGATTTCCGAGACTTTTAACACAAATTGGCGAATCCAAAAGTTATCTAGTCTTGTAGGCTTGATAATGCAAGTGGGTAGTACAAAATTCATAACTAAATATATATTTTTCATTTAGTTTAGGTTCTAACCTAGTAAACTAGACCAAGGATGTGCTCTCACAAAAAAAATCCACACAAAATCTACCTGCAATATAACATACTTCCCCAGTATACACAATGTGAATTATGTGACAAAAATAATGGAGCAGAAAAATAATAAAGTGTTAGCTATCTGTTACTAATCACAGCCTTTTACTTCATCACCTTCTTACTGCAAATCCATCATGTTCATTCACATGTATGCTCCCAAATCCCATCTTCAATAAATATTACTAGCAAAGGAAAACATTAACATAAAGCACTAGTTGTCACCAACTCAGCTAGAAAACAAGCAACAAGGAATTCAATGAACCACAAATATATATGTAAAAAGCTAAAGGAATGTCATACTTGGAGAAGTATCTAAAGCTATGAAAGCAACACCTTCACTTGAAGCTATACGTTGGGCCCCAAATTTGGTTATAAAATTTTCCTTAGTGCAAGTAAGCCCGGATAAAAGTACAGCACCTTGCAAAGAGCAACCAACAAGGACAATGAGGATCAAAAGCCATGATCATTATGAAGACAACCTTTTAAACAATGATAATTTATTTTTAATGAAATATATATCGAAGTCCTATTTTACATACATATAAAATATATCCATTGATTATTGCAATATCGTAACATCTCTACATCCCTCTCTATATATATATATTAAAATGTCGCTTTCTCTTAGGGTTTGTGCTACAAATTCTTGAACTGAAGTCTTATAAGCCTCCTTGTAACTTAACAAAGTTAAAAATGCTAGGGGATATAGTCTATAAGAGCTTCACGCATATTCCTAAAAATGTAAACATAAGATAATTTCTGCTACTTGAGCAATTACCAACTAGCCCTATTAGATTGGAATCAAACTTTTATATGGTATCGAAGTACTGCCCAAGTTCAAAATTGATCTACTCATCATACCTTCACTTCTAAATACCAAACAATTCCAATTTCCAACTTAAAGAAGTTCAAAATTGAGAAAAAAGCATGTCTATTTAAGTTTGAATCTATCTATCAAAGTACTGGACAAGTTCAAAATTGGGATGTACTCATCAAAAATTTACTTCTAAAATCCACCCACATTCTTTCCAATCATTTGCATCAATTGAAATTTCGAAGCAGATGCTGTGAAACTTGAGCAACAAAATAGAAATTAAACAAAGGAGAAGAAAGTACCCATGTCGATGAAGCGGAGATGGCTTAACCTTTCTTCGATCGTCCTTCACGATGTAGTGTGACTACTAGGCCTCCTCTCCCTCAAGACTGCAGTCCGCTAGGCCTCATCTCCCTCAAGACTGCAGTACACTTTCTTCGACCTTCCTCTTGTTGCACCCTAGATACGCCTCTACTCCTTGTCTTCCCTTCGCTCCAGAATTTTGTTCAACGAGGAAGAACCCTAGTCTACTTTCTTCAACGAGGGATTTAGAAAGAAAGGAATTACCAAACCAAAAAAAGAAAGTAAGGAATTAGGGATTTTATAGTTTATTTAATTTGGAATTCATTTAAGCAGGCGTCATAAAAATTTTTTAGCTGACACAGTATACCTATTGAAACGGTTCTTTGAATCCGTTTCAAAATTTGTAAACAACCGTTTCATTTGAAACAACCATTGCATTATAGTGTTGCAAAAATAAAATTTTCTTGGACCGTTTCTTAAACCGTTTCATTAAGTCTAACCGTTTCAATGAACCGTTTCATTATATATAACTGTTTCAATGAACTGTTTCATTAGAGCTTAATTGTAGTAGTGTACGTTTATCAAAACTGTTCCCAACGAAAATAATATTCATCCCACTTAATTAACAATTAAAACAATTGATAATTAATAGAAATATGGAATGATAAGCAAGAGCGAACCGCCACTTGCCTTAGATTAGACGAACGATTGACGAAGACGGGTTTCTGGGTCCGGAACGGGAACAGAACTCGGATTACAGATTCCTACGGAACGACCCAGAACGAAACCCTAGGTTAGATTCGACATTTAAAATGATACGAATCGAAGAAGGAACGAACCAAATCGAAGGAACGAAGGCCCCGACCGAGACCGACAAGCCCAAAGCCACGATCGCGATTGCCCAGGCAATCCGCGGTCGCGGTGGGCACTGCCGCGGTCGGGGTCGTCGAGGACGAGTGTCCGTGAGCACAGATGACAGCGGCCGCGAACGCGGTCGCCTATGTCACAGCCGCGATCGCGGCAGTTCATGTCCGCAGTCGCGGACATGAACTCCGGTGACTCAGAATGGGAGAAATCTCACCGGGGGCGACGCGACGGGGCTCGATTCGGATGGGGCTCGACTCCTGGGCACCTTGCACCTCCAATGCACCACCTTGAGAGCACCACCACCTCCAACAAGAGCTTCGGCGACAGCTTGAAGATTTCGGCGAGATATTCAACTTCCGGCGAGCAAGAAAACGAGAGAGGAAGTGTGTGATTTCAGATTGGAGTGCCCTTCAACCTCCAGATCGAGCTCCTTTTATAGGCCAAAGGAAGATCTCTCCCAGCCCAGATCAACGGCGAGCCTGAAGATCAACGGTGGCGCGAACGGCAAGGAGTCAGACGACGCGACGTTGGCGTGTTGGAGTTTTCCGCGGTCGCGGAAAATTCCTGTGCCCAGCCCTTCTGAAACCCACATTTCCGCGGTCGCGGAAATGCCTTTTCCGCGTCTGTTTGCCCGAGGAAAGGTTTGGCGTGAGTTTCAAACCCCGGATTAAATATATTTGTACCCAAACAAATATTCTAAGCCCCAAAAAATACGTCGAATGTATTTTATATCACTCAGGGGGTTTTACAGAGATAAATCTCGATACAGAAATCTGAACCTCTCCAAAAACGATACGATCACAGAACGAGGGTTGAGTAAATTACTCAAATATCCTTACTAAAAATGAGGGATATTACAGCAAAAACTTAAAGCAACTTACATATTAACCAGAGACGAGCTTTTCTTCTGAGAAAGGCTGCATGTTAGCTTATTATTTCCAAGATACCTAAGCATCAAAATCAACAAATATACTTATCAATCGAATTGCAAAATATGGTCATTTGAGATAACTACAACTAATAGTTTCTAATTTCTCCCTTACAAATAAGAAAGTGCACCAAAAGAGAAGAGTGAGTCTAGAATTGTTCCTCTGATGTTGTTGAAACTCAGATCCCTGTCGAAATATAAAACAAATTTAATTTAAGGGATGGAGAAGAAAAGCCAATAACTTAACAATCCTCTGTTTTCTCAAAAAGTAGTGTATTAATATGACATACCAAACATATATACCCTTAAATTCTATAAGCAAAGCAACTTACAGATAACTCAAGGTTGTTAGTTCTCCAATGCCAGAAGGAATATGATCTGAGAAATTGACATTCCTCAACACTCTGCAGGTGATATCAACAACCATAATCTGTATAAAGTTCAGCGTGACACTCGGGAGGAATTGGCCTACCTGATAAGGGATCTTCCTCTGCACAGAGAGGAAAATGAGAAAAAATCAGGGGATTTTCCTATTATAACCTGAATCAGCAGCTCATTCAGCTGATGGTGGAGCGTAGCATCTCTGTAATGCAAACATTAGTTGTTTGCGTATTTTGTCTACCAAAAAAACAACCGAAAATTACCCCAAACCCATCCACAGTTGTCATTTCTCTATTTGAATAAATCAAACATTTCTAGCAAGACCCATGATGTCCCAAGGTCTTTGGTGATTTTTACCCTCATTTTGTTCTCGTGATGACTATGTGAGTAAGATCTACAAGGGTGTGTCTTGACCTACGTATGTTCCCGTCTTCACTTTCCGATAGAGATTCAATGGCTTCTGCAGCAAGGCTCGCGTGCTTTTTCGCTAGCTCCTTTGCTCTCTGTAGGCCGTGACTTCTCCCAAGGTACTCTATAGCCTGAAAGACGAGATTCAATGCTCCTAAAATAAGCTAAACAATAAGATTAATGCATGACATATTCAATCTGCTTCATCGTCCCATTGCTAATTTTTCATTCAAATATACAGGTATAAATTTTAGAGTTTATCCTTCACCTTACTTACCAGATCCACGTTTGCAGGATCATCAAAACATTTCTGCACAATTTCGCGCAATTGAGGGTATTCCTCCATATATAGCAAACAATATAGGAGCTGTGACAATACCCTGCAACAAAATTCCAGACACATGAAAATAAGAACTATGTGCAACATGATATAGGCCTTCCTGATGACTAGAGTGGCGATCTTTTGAAAAAAGCCACTAAAGACCACGCAAATCAATCTCAAATATGACCTGAGAAAAATAGAAAGACTAGCACATCCTGCAATACATGAAAGCATGTGCAACAGGAAACTATGTCGAAGTTTGTTGTCATGCTAAATCATTAAAAAAATGCAGCGACCACATTCAGAAGTAGGTTAAAAAGATCTATGTGAGGTACAGTTCATATCAACCAGAACTACAAGGATCAAAGGAATTACATGACGGATGTCGGGCAAAGAACCCTTGCCAAGTGATGTTGATGTGCCCATGAAATCAAGAACGTCATCAATCAACTGAAACGCCAATCCCTGGTAAGGATAAAAGAAGAGAACCAATGCATAAGTAAGATTAACAGACACAAACCAAATAGCATTTTCACCTTAAACTTCATAATATAGTGTATGTGGTGTTTAACCAGAGTAAATGCGATGACATGTTCATTGCATGGATTACATGATCATGCACACATGGAGAAATACACAACCAGACTAGATATTAGTTCAGAAGTAAATTGCTAATATATATGTTATGATGAGAAGCCTAACTATAGTATGATATGGATGAATCAGAAACTCATAATCATAAGATAGTTTAACAATGAATCCTATGATTTTTAAGGTAAATACTAAAGACAACTCTAAAATGATCCACATGTAAGCTTGACTTATTGTTGGATACATCAGAAAATATTGAAAATAGACTTACTAGATTTTTCCCATACTCGTAGGCCTTGCCCCGCGAGAAGGGCAATCGCCTTACAACTATTAGAAATTAGAGATGTAGTCTTGTAATACGTCTTTTGCATGTAGTACTCCATGCTGTAGAGATATAAAATATATTCAGCTACTATTATGTATGTAGAAGTGTCAATACAACCCTATAGGAAGCTGATTATTTGAAACTATACTACAGTCAATTGTCAGCGTCAAGTAACATACTTGTACTATAAAAGAAAATGGGAAGAAAGCCACAGACAAACAAACAAATCTAAGATCACCACATTAGTGAAATCTCTATGCAATTATCAATTAGCAGCAAGAGCCTTAACAAATTCTCTAATCCAAATATCAAATATCTTTCAACACCCCTTTCATCATAAAATCTAGTAAAGACCTACACATTGTGATAGAAACCACTTTAGAGAGATTAAGAAGACGAAAATGAGAAAATGAGAGAAAAATGAGTTGCTGATTCGATCTCTGAGATGCAATTAAGAAGACGAGGCAAATTAGAGAGATTGCAATGAGATAAAGAGAAAGAGAGATTACGCGGCGGACGGAGGTGGAGCTGAGCACGACGAGGTTGAGAGGACATGGGCGTCCAGCTTATCTGAGAAACAACGGCGAGCTAAGCATGACGAGGAGGACGCGGACACAAACGGAGGTGGAGTAGAGCAGAGAGAGGTCGAGAGGACGCGGACGTCCATCTTGTTTGAGAAACGATTGCGAGCTAAGCACGACGAGGAGGACGCGGTCGGAGAGCTGAGCATGGCGAGGTTGAGAGGAGGCGGACAAGGGGATTTTCTAGGGTTCATGATTTGGGGATGAAGGGGAGTGAGAGGAGAGCGAGAGACACTCTTTTTTTTAAGTATGGAGTTGCTTTTGTTGAAGTAATAAAAAAACAATATTTTAGCAATGGCTGATAGAATAGCCGAGATATATATTCTAGTTTATATGGATTAAACAGCCCAGATGTTAGTTGGTTCGGTATATCCGTGATATATTCATCTAAGGGAAATAAGATTTCAACTATATAGCCCGGATATTTACATTAAAAACACGCCCGGGCTATATAATTATAACATTTAAAGTGAAATTTAGCATTTAGCCCGGACTTTCCCCCATATATCCGAGCTATTTTCTTATCCCAAACATAAAATTCGTAGAAATGTAATTTTTGTGGCTTATTAGCCCGGATTTAGATGGTCTAGGCTATTTTTTCACGGGGTAAATGAACAATTTTGTACTAGTGTAGTGAGGGAAAGGTAAGATTGTTCCCTGGTCAGCGGAAATAACAATTCAGACAAGTAACGACTAAACATTTCCTTAGAGAGGAAAACTCAATCATTCAAATAGTTGCATTGAGAAAAACCTCTACCTCTAGGTAGTAGGATTTCAATTGTCTACTTGTATTATAAATCAAGTTGTATAATCTTGCAAGTCCTATCTGCATCTAGTATCACACAAATACTAGACTTCTAGACTCCAACTGTAATCAACCTAACAGTCACAAGAACATAAGAAACCTCAAACAAAGTACTTCACACAAAGTTTGTACCTTGAATCTCGAACTCATCACCTAGAATACTCGTATAGATGTGTTGTACCTTTCTCTAAGGTATACACGAGTATATATATTCATAGGAAGAGACGGCCCATTAATTAACCTAATAGCCCACTAAGTGCTAACTAAGGTAACTAACAATATTTTTCCTAATCTTGAGTACCAAATCAGATATTCACTTTTTCCTTCTATAGAATCTTCAAAGATATGCTAATATCTTTCTCTTTCTTCAAGTCTTGCAGCCGAAGAAATCGTTGAGATCTTCTTTCCATAATTAGCAATCTTTCCAAAGTTTTCAGCGCATTCTTCTCTGTGTCACCGCATCGTTCCTTTTGCGTTGTTCTCTTTCTTCGTTTCTCCTCACAGTGCATGTATCATTACTATGTCATGCTCAACACCACTTTTCCATTGTTGACTCGTCGTTCCTTCACTCATCTGTTTTGCTTTTTCTTCTGGTTTTCATTGTTCCTTAATTCTTTCACTTTTTCTGAAACGCATAAAAATAACATAAACTATAATACCTAATGGTGTTTATCATTATCAAAATTAGAAGAAACGTCGTCGTTCCAATATCCTAATATACTATAAACTTAGCTTTTTCAAGCAATTTATTGACACTTTCAATTGACTGTTTAATGGATCATTATTAAAGAGAATGATAAACAGTCATAATCATTGCTTAGTGGGTTATTAGTAAAGAGAAAGATGAACCGGCACAACAAGTCAAATATCCAATTACTCAGTCATTTAGAGAGACCCATAGCTGCATAATCATCATCGTTTAGGTTTGCAACTGGCCCAAAATATTGGTAGCCGTCAACCACGAAAAAGGAGACTCGCGAAGGTGAGCAGTCGCTTGAAGCTCCTCCGGATCGCAACCATGGTGGCCGCCAAGAAGACCATAAGCTTTCTCTCTCGATGTCACCGTATATTTCCTTCTCCGATTGCTTTGAATTCCTTATAATTATGAAGATTTTTTACCTCCACATTTGATTGCATCGATCGTCGGATTCGTGTGAGAAGAAGAAGACTCATGAGAGCATCAACAACAGGCTTGCCCTGGTGATGAAGAGTGATAATTACACCTTGGGATACAAATCAATTAAAGTTGATATAGAGAGATGTCTCATACCGGGAAGTTGATGCCGAATCTGGATCAAAACAGCACCAAACTTCTCAATCTCACTGTTCTCCAGAGAATCGATCCTTTCGTCGAATAGATTCTCTTCACTGCCACTCATGTCACCTTCTATGAATTTAACATCGATCTCAGCCAATGGGTTCGTCTCTTTCTATCTCTATCATAGTCCACATCTTTCGTGCTTGATTCTATCTCATTATACTATCTGCAGACGCAAGGACGTCGAGGGTTCTCTATTTGTCGTGAAAAGGTTAGCTTTGCTGTTCTATGCCTTTTTGTTTTAATTTTGCGCTTTTTAAGTATGATAATTTTAATTTTAGTTCGTTTGCTTTGGCTATTTCAGAAACACCCAGCCTAGGTTTCAGTTTATTGTTATGAATCGTCGCAATACAGGTCAGTAAATACTTCCATTGTTGATGATGTAATGCAAGCCATTTGATTTCTTTTTTGGGAATTGAAATGCGTTATGGTCTGTTTTGTGTAGTTTGCATTTCTATTTTGCTTATGGCATGACAAGCTAGGTCAATTCAATTTAATATTCCTAGCTTAGGCTTTTTGAAAATGTTATGTTGGTGAATCGATATTACTTTAGGAGAAAAGCTAGATCATAAACAAAAGATTTGCAGTTAGTAGAATAAGGACTTGAACATATTTGATTCGCATGTTACACACAACCTTTTATTGATGCGACTATGTGAGTAAATATTTGAGATGGAAGAATTAGAGAGCAAGCACTTTGATGATCTTAAATCAATCACATACAAAGATAAAACTTATATGTCAAAGTAGGGTTATATCTAATATTTATTAGTAGATGAACAAGATTGCTTATAGTACATTCGCATCTATAGTACTTTTGATTTTGAACAGAATACATTGTCTTAGTTTAAAGAGGTTACCAGAAACCAGCTAAATCTATTTTTAGAACCTTATCACGTTAATATATTCGAAAGGATAAGCAGATGTTCATTAGAAAATATTTTAGTGGAAATGAAGCTTTGTTAGCTAAAAGGTTAAAGTGGTGCCAGTTGAAAGATAGACATTTTAATGGGTTGCGTAAATGCTAGATGCAAAATAGGGTTTAATGGGTTACGTAAATGCTAGATGCAAAATAGGGTCGAAGAGGTCCTAGACGCAAGATTTTCGTGAGTTGTTTTGGGGTTTCATAACATACGGTTTACACTACATAAGCGGATTATGAGTGACCTTAGAAGCATGTCATACAGAACATCATTAACCTTGTTGTTTTGTATCTCTCAAAGATTATGGAAGTTTAATGTTACAAAGTATTCATAAAACTTACAGTAATTGATGGTAGGTGGCTTAGTTATTAAATTGCATAGAAGTACTGCACTTAAAATCATATTATCAAACAATAGTTGTGAGCTAGCTTGATACATCAACCTGCAACTAAAGATCTGTAGAATGTTCTCGAGATGAATGGTCTGTTTTCATTTACAGCATTGTTGGAAGTATCCTCCTTCAGGAATTTCTGTGTATTATGTTTTGTGATTCAGCATGCATATGAGTATATCTTATGAGGATTTGCTGAGATTCATAGCTCAAATTGAAACCTCACTCACTGGCTTTTATTATGGATATATCGGATTAAAGTCTTAGACGTGCTATGCATTGTGGGTATTATGAAGTGAATTTCTGAATTCCTAAATGGAAGTATTTCTCTATTTGGAGTTCCAATTAAGGTGAAAATTTGTAGCGTTTGGTGTTTAGATTGTTACATCCGTTATTTAGGTGAAGATGCAATACTTGGAAGGTCTATAAATGGAAGGATAGTGATGGATTAAGATTGACTGATCGAGATCTACTGTTTCCACCCAAAGCACCAGGGATATCCTGATTTTTTAGCTATGCATAATTGAGAATGCAATGTCGGTTATATAGACTACTCTCTATATAGTGCTTCTACACAAATGCTGGAATTTTATATGCAGAAAATTTGGTCGAGAATCTTCTAGGAGACTTTGAATATGAAGTCCAGGTACCATATTTGTTGTATTGTAATGCAACCCAAGAGGTAAATGGAATATGGTTCTATAATGCACGTGAATGTGAAGAAGTTGCAAATCTTTTCAGCAGATAATTAACTTTATGTATAACTATTATTTATATGTCTTTTTGACATGTCTAACTAATATGGCACATATAGCGGCTAATATGACAAAAATATGATGAGATTGTAGTATTGTACCGTTGTGGTATGTGCTACTTGTTTTTGAAATCTTTGGTGGTTTGAATTAATGTTTAGCTTTTATATTTTCAGCAAAGTTGGTTATAATTTCCAACAATTGCCCACCTCTAAGGAAGTCTGAGATAGAATATTACGCTATGTTGGCAAAGGTTGGAGTACACCACTACAACGGGAGTAAGTTTACCGTTCTTATCATTTATTCATTCCTTATTATCCTTATCATCTATTGATTTGATACAGTGAGCATAACCATTCAGTCCATGACATTCCTTTGCCTATTAGGAAGTAATATGCTGTTGTAGAATAGATCCATGATATTTGCATTTTTGTGTGACATGCATATAAAAGTAGGCAGATTTTTGCAGAATTGTCTCTTTCATGCAAAGAGAAGGGATATGTTAATCTGGATGGCGTTGTTGAGAGCAAAGCGTTTGGAAGAAACAGAGGTTTGGGGCGGAGATAGTTCCTCCACCTGCAGAATTGTCTCTCCGTAGTGGAGACATCGGTGGGAAAATGGCAAGGACGTCTCTCTGTAGCGGCTAGGGTTCGCTCAACATACACACATAATCCCCTAAAATTATATTGTAAGCCTATTCATCTCAAGTTTTTTTTCAGTATACTCTTCTAGAGTCGGTGCTTCCTAGGGTCAAAAGGTTGTTGATAAGTTGATTACATTTGAATGGTAATTTAGTTGTCAACGCACCTATACTTTTCCTTATAGATACTGCACAAATGAAAGCCATCATATGAATAGATTGCCTTTGGTAGAGTTTTAAATGAAATTGTTAGCTTGGCAGAATCTGAGCAAGTATCTATCTCATCTTCCTATAGAAGGTTTGTATAAGTGGGTAGGAATTGGGTATACATGTATTGGTTAGCGGCATTCAAATAGCAACCTCGAAACATGGAATCAATTATTTTGTGTATTGGTCTATATAGATAATTTATGCCACCTTTCTCCATTTCCTCTTTGAAAAAGTTTTTTTTCCCCCTGTGAAAGAGAAGTTAGTGATATTTGTCTTTCATCCTTTTGTTAATCATTTAAACAGCCAGAGAACTTACTATTGGATGCAAATGGGTCCCTTAAAGTTTATCATTTTGGATTGAGTACCTTAGCTCAACAAGTTCGGTTAAGTTTGATGACCATTATAACAAATGACATTTTGAAAGGCTTTATAATATTTGTGCCTTTGATGTTGTGGAATCTATTATGTAATACATTCGTCTTCTTTTTAAAAGCACATAAAATGGGTTTCTGCACAGGATTTGTAACACATTCTTCAAATTATGTGATTTGTAAATGATCTTCTCCAGGAATATGGGGTTTTTGCACATGTGGAACTCCAAATTATGTTGCTCCAGAGGTATATATTGATCCTTTTTTTTTTGGAATTAAGCCTGACTTAATTTCTTCTCTTAACCTTTTCATCTATGAGTAGGTCATTAACAACAAAGGGTATGATGGAGCTAAATCAGATTTGTGATCCTTTCTTCTCTTAACCTTTTCATCTGCAAGTCCTTTAAAATTTGTTTATGGTCAACTTAACTTATCTAAAAAAAGAGGTGTAGTATTTGTCTTGTATCTGTTTCATATATGAAGTCCACTAGAGATCGAGTTTGGAATCACAAATTGCTTTCATGAGGTCTTGAGGATCACATTCAGTGACTCAAATCCAAATTGCAATTATGACATGTTTAGCAAGTTTTGAGCCATATTGAGGTCCAATAGAAACTTTGAATAATTATCATTACAAGGATAAATGACATTAGAGACTCTATATAAAAATACATAAATACAAAAAACAGTAAAACACGTTCGTGTAGTTAACAATAATTTAACCATACACAAACCAATCTATTCTAACGTCGCACTTACAATCACACATTAATATATGTACAAAAAATATATAATAAATTTCTATAAATCTCCCCTATGATTCAAAACAATTGTAATGAATTTCAAATATTCATAACAAAGATAAAAAAAAAACACATAATTAAATGTGTTACTCCTTGATATGTACGCTCACAACTTCATATATACATAAATGAATATTTTCCATCGGCCCGTGCGAAGCACGGGCTACGCCTCCTAGTTATATGTATAATTAGGTCACTAATTCAGCTACCGAATCCGTCTACTTAATCAGTTTCATTTAGCTTTAGTTATCTAATTTAAATTCAGTTACCAAATTAATCTATGAGTTCCAATTAACTTCAGTTACCTAATTTAGATTCAGCTTTTGCTCACATAACATAGCCTTAGTATTCCATAATCGTCTTCATGATTAGTATCGCAGAAAGTAAAACCAACTCATTGAAACATGCATTTATTTAATTTGGAGTTCATACGTAGTATATAGAAGACTTATTTATTCTACAAGTTTGAACACATGTGGGTATACATATTTATTCTTCGGGGATTCCTAATTGCATCCGGTTGAAAATTGTGCCATTTTATGGGTTTGAACGGTGATAATCACCGTTGTGTTTTTTTTTTAATTATAGCAACGGCTCTAGGAGCCGTTGATGTTTAATTTTTTATTTTAAAAAAAATAAAAACTTGTTCCATCAATTTGGAGTTCCATCAATTACTATGTTAGAATTAATCTTTTTGAATTAATCTGGAGTTCCATTAATTTGGAGTTCCATCAATTACTATATCGTATAGCTCTAGGAGCCGTTGCTAGAATTAATCTTTTTGACCGGTTACGAGAAAGAAATTAGCTTTTGACTAGTAGGTTTATAAATGGCATTAAGTTAATTTTAACCAAAGATAAAAAAAAAAAAAAAATTAATTTTGGGGTTAAAATAATATTATAAACTTATAATATTAAAATAAATAGATTTGGGTAATTTTTATATTTTTTAAGTTAAAATAAGAAAATAAATTATCCAATATAAACTTATAATATTAAAATAAATAAATTCATGTGTTTTCCCCTAAGAATCAAATGGTTATATTGAAATAAATAAATTTATCGTATAGTTATCTACTATTGTTATATCATATAGTTATATACTATTGTTATATCATATAGCTATATACTATTGCTATATCGTTCATTTATATACTATAACTATATACTATGGTTATATCTTATAGTTATATAGTATAATTATATATTATGGTTCTATCGTATAGTTATATACTATTGTTATATTGTTTAGTTATATACTATGGTTATATCATATAGTTATATACTATAATTATATTTTATGGTTCTAACGTATAGTTATATACTATTTTTATATCGTATAGCTATATACAATGGTTATATCGTATAATTATATACTATTGTTATATCGTATAGTTATATACTATTGTTATATCGTATAGTTATATACTATTGTTATATACTATGGTTATATTGTATAGTTATATACTATTGTTATATCGTATAGTTATGTACTACTGTTATATTGTTTAGTTATATACTATGGTTATATCGTATAGTTATATACTATAATTATATTTTATGGTTCTAACGTATAGTTATATACTATTGTTATATTGTTTAGTTATATACTATTGTTATATTGTTTAGTTATATACTATAGCTATATACTATAGCTATATACTATGGTTATATCGTATAGTTATATACTATAATTATATTTTATGGTTCTAACGTATAGTTATATACTATTGTTATATTGTTTAGTTATATACTATAGCTATATACTATGGTTATATCGTATAGTTATATACTATAATTATAATTTATGGTTCTAACGTATAGTTATATACTATTTTTATATCGTATAGCTATATATTATGATTATATCGTATAATTATATACTATAGTTATATACTATTGTTATATCGTATAGTTATATACTATTGGTATATCGTATTGTTATGTAATATTGTTATATACTATGGTTATATTGTATAGTTATATACTATTGTTATATCGTATAGTTATGTACTACTGTTATATTGTATAGTTATATACTTATAGATTATAATCATAGTATATATAACTATAGAATATAACTATAGGATATAAATTATAAGTTAACAAAATAATATCAATTTATGGCGAACCTAAGTCCAAAATATTTCTAATTATTTTTTTCTAAGTATTAATCAAATTTAAGTCAATATGCTACTATGCTCGAGTACTACAACTATAACGGAAATTATAGAACAAAAAATTTATGGCGAGTCTAAGTCCAAAATATTTCTAACTATTGTTTTTCTCTAAATAAATGTCTAACCTATGTTTAAAATTTCTAACTATTTTTTAAAGTTGCATCCTTTTTTTTCATATTAAATTTTTTCAATTAAAAAATAAATAAATTATTTTCCTTCTTATAAAATAAAATTTCAACTTATAAAATAAAAAAGTAATATTTTTATCATATGATTGAAAAAAAGAGGAAAAAAACTAAATTTATTTTATAAAAAAACGGTGCTCTTCTATAAGATTTTTGTTAAATTTATTTTTGTTGAACGACTTAAATTTATAATTGTGATTTTTGTTAAATTTATTTTATAAAATAAAAATAATCAATGGTGCTTGGCACCAAGCACCAAGCACGGTGCTTCTTTTAATTAAAAGAAGAGCAACGGTGCCGTTTGCTTTTATTTATTTTTATTTTTATATTTTTAAGGTTTTCTTTTTAATTAAAAGAAGAGCAACCGTTGCTCGTTAGTTTTTTTTTTTTTTATCAATTTTGTCAAATTAAAAATGTCATTTTTTTTTTTAAATAAGAGAACGGTGACTATTACAGTTTTTTTTTTTTTTTAAAAAAAAAAAATGCTGATTTATGAACGGTGTCCCTTATTCTTCTAATGAGAGGTAAACCTTTTTTTACTTTTTTTTTTTTAAAGGGGGTAAACCTTTTTTACTTGATTAGATATATGAAGTAATGAACAAGCAATGGTGGTTCCGTCATACCAAAACCATAACATCTGGTATTTGTTTCTGATTATTAGCCAACTAACCCACTATATATATATATAAAGAATATACTTGGGAGTGACACCCATTTCACAAAGGACGACCATGAAACGACATATATAGTGTTTCAATTCAAAATTGCCCAATTCACATACTATAATATTCTTTTGAAAAATTATATAGATCACCCTAACGTGTATAGTCAAAGTAGGGTATTCATCCAAAATATTAGAAAAAAGGTGATTCTTATTAAAATGTAAGAATTATTAAAAATAATCTCAACTAGTACTAGCGGATAAAAAATAATCCCAACTTTTAAATCAATCAAAAAAATTACCAAGTATAAACCAATGAATAAAAATAATATAAATGATTTTTTCGGTTAAAATTCCAACTAATTCGATAATGTATATTCGAGGTTTTTTTCTTAGTTGGACGTGGTAAGTGATTTGTCTTTTGTACAAGATTTTTTATTACGTGTCATGATGTCATCGAAATAGTCGGAATTTCAATCGAAAAAATTCATTTGTGATATTTTTTATTCATGGATTAAGAGTTTGGCTATTTTTAAATGACTTATAAGATTAAATTATTATTTATCTATTAGTAAAAGTTTGGATTGTTTTTCATTATATTTCGTACTAATTAAGGAAGGATATCTGAAAGAAATACTAAACACCGAATGGAAGATTATTCTTTGCACCACCACTACCTAACTAGTTCAGTTGGAAACAAAAATCCCTCTTTCCATGGAATTTGAATTGAAACTTATCCATAATTTAGAGGATTTTGGGTTTATTAACCCTTTTAGGATTTATAATGTAGGATTTAGGAAAAGAGAAAGAGGGAGAGAATTAATTTCCTAAGGGATTAATTTCTTAAAAAAAATTTAATATATAGATCATTTACCTAACTCATTTCATAATTTACAACAATGGGTCCATTATTATAAATTCACAAATGTGTGTGTTCGATGGTTCAGAAATTCAACTTCAACTAGTTGAAGTTGAAGTAAAAGCTTCATATAAGGAATGGGACATTAAGAATTTGCTCCTTGAAACAAATCAAGACTTTCAACCGAACAGACCTAATAGTATCATACCCCTTTGTAATGTAGGGGGGCGGGGGATGAATTATGACAGCAGAACCACTTTGTGCTGGGAGGCGGCCGAATCCACTATTCACTTCCCCAACTATTCTATTTCCACCATAAAATAAAATCAATAATAAAAAAAAAACAAAAACAAATCCCATTTTAACCCAGCAACCTCATCTCTGCCCAAAATATACAACCTTCATCTCCCCGAAATTTTCCCTCCCTCACTCCCGCCATGTGAATTACTCCCCCACCGCCACCGGGAAAAAGGAAACCATGTCTTCCGCCTTCACTCACCTCCTGCTCCTCATCTCTCTCCTCCTCCTCTCCGCCGCCGCCGACCAGCCCTGCTCCCGCGCCGACCTAGACCTAGACCTAATCCAGGAAGCCTTCAGATACGTCACCGGCCTCAACGCATCCCTAATCTCCTCCTCCTCCTCCTGCAGCAGCGGCACTCCGGCGGCGGCGGTGACGGAGCTGAACTTGTCCTCCAAGAGCCTAAGCGGCGCCGTTTCATGGCAATTCCTCCGCAACCTCACCAGCCTCCGCGTCCTCGACCTCTCCAACAACTCCCTCAAGGGCTCCGTCCCTCGCCTCTTCTGGTCCCACCCCTCCCTCCTCCGCCTCGACCTCTCCCACAACCACCTCGGCGGATCCCTCGCCCTCGCCCTCTCCGCCTCCAACTCCTCCATTCGGATCCTCAGCATCTCCGGCAACCGCTTCACTCACTACGTCAACCTCTCCGGCTTCTCCAATCTCAAATCCCTAGACCTCTCTCGCAACAATCTCCGAGCCCTGCCTCCCGGACTCCCTGAATTGACCCGATTGCAGCGCCTGGATATCTCCGATTGCCACATCTCCGGCTCTCTGAGGCCAATTTCCGGTCTCAAGTCGCTGAGCTACTTGGATGTGTCGAATAATCACTTGCGCGGCGTCTTCCCCTCCGAATTCCCGTCTCTAATCGGGCTGAAATTTCTCAATGTGTCGAAGAACAACTTCACGGGTCGGATCCTAGCCGACAAGTACCGGGGCTTCGATCCGAAATCGTTCACTCAATCCGGCATTCGAGTTCTCCGGGACAGCAACTCCGCCGCGAAATCGAATACCAGTAGTAATACGTCGTCGTTTTCGTCTCGGCTGCATCACCGTTCTCCCCCAATTACAAAACCCAATGCCCAGCACATCAACAGCAGGGGAGAAGGAGAAGATAAGAAACAGAGGAGCAGCAGAATATGGAGGGGCAAGAAATTCGTTATGGGGTTGTCCGTGGGCTTTTCGGGACTGGTCGTTTTGGTGTCAATCGCTGCGTTTTGGTGCTGGTGCGCCCGGAGGAGGAAATTGAGGAGGACAAAATGGTCAATTTCGAAGCCGGTAATCCAGCCGTCGACGTTCAAGATGGAAAGATCCGGGCCGTTCTCGTTCGAAACGGAATCGGGGTCGTGGTGGGTGGCGGATATCCGAGAGGCCGGGTCGGCGGCGGTGGTGATGTTCGAGAAGCCGCTGATGAACCTGAGCTTCAAGGACCTGATAGGGGCGACGTCATGCTTCGGGAAGGAGTCGCAGCTGGCGGAGGGGGGGTGTGGGCCCGTGTACCGAGGAGTGCTGCCAGGGGAGATCCACGTGGCAATCAAGGTGCTGGAGAGCGTGAGGGGAGTTGAGCAGGCGGAGGCTGTTTCCTTGTTTGAAGAGCTCTCCAGGCTCAGACACCCCAATCTCTTGCCCATCTCTGGCTACTGCATTGCAGGTACCCACATGATCTCTATCTAATTCCACATGCATACTCGGCTCCAGGCTCCTTTATATGTTTATTTGCAGTTTGCTAACGGAATACTCCGTATATATAAATATGCATCAAAATCTTCATATTTTCGATCTCTTTACATTCATACAGTGCTGTATAGAAATTAACTCAGTAGAGTACGTAGTTGATAGTAATTGGATAGGGTCAGGTCTGGGCAAGAAGATCGAGTACGTTGTCACGGTGAGCAGTGAGTCGCCAAGGAGTACCATATGCAAATGCAAGCAATTCATATATTATATACCCCGGAGTATTAGACTTTGGTTAATTGAAGCTGGCATGGCTTATGGTAGAGATATTCACGGTTCTGGAACCGCCGGTTGCGGATCCGGTTCCGGCCGGTTTTCAGTCGGTTGGTTTCGAATCGCGTAAAAATTAATATTTTTAATAAAATATTTCAAAAAAAAAGTTGAATATAAAAAAGTAAAAAAATATTTACATTAAAAAATTTAAATTGTTATATTTTTATTATACAATATATTGTTAAACTAAAAACTATAATGAATATTTGTCATTATACAAAATTATAAGAAAAGAATTGAAAAATAAAGGGTTTGTTCTCTCCTGGTTAGAAAAATCAAAACCCATGTAGTCTTCTTATCTTTATTATGGAAATTCACTTAGCTAATAGGTTTGAAACTGACGGGTGAAACAGTTTGGAATCGCCGGTCCCGAACCGCTTTGAACCACTGGTTCCACGGTTCTTTGCAATTATGAACCCGAATCGAAACCGGTCTCTTTTGAGTCGGTTCCGGTTCCAGTTCGATTACAGTTACGGTTTTGGACGGTTTTAGAACCGTCGGTTCAACGGTTCAAAGGAATCACTGAACACCTCTAGCTTATTTAAGGGACTTTGGAGGAGTAAAGAGGGGTCACGGGGGTTGGAGGGGATTGGCAGTTGGGGGTTGGGACCCCAAACTCATTTAAGGGACTTTGTCGTACTCTTTACATTTATTGTTGCATTGCATGAGATCGAGCGCAAATGTCAACTTCCACTCTTGCCTTCGTACATTACCATTTATCAATAATAGCACTACCTAAGTGATAAATGTACTACTGTAGTAGCAAGTGTGTACTGGACATTGCAACTGTACGTGTAGGCGATAGATGTAGCTATACGGGGATTAAATGTGGCTAAGTATTATCATACGCAAAATAATTTGGCGCGCCGTGCCATAAATTATGGTAATTTGCCATGATTGCACTTTGGCATTCGTGTTTATTCTGAATTTAATTCAAACCCACCACCCAGCGTGCCCTTACTACGTGTGCTGCGCTTCAATCGTCATTTCGTTTTATGTGACTTCATATTAATAAAACAATTTTTTTAATACTGCACTATGCTTCTGTATAAAAATGTCTGATCTAGTAGGAGGCGCTAGTACGTACAAATGTAAATTGAAAATCTATTTTTTGAGTTGGCAATTGATCAAGCCATAGTTTTACTTAATGAATCCCTTGTCCTAAAATGGTGTCTCAACTTGTATAAAGCATTGTCAAAAATAATAATAAATGGGTATATGTGACAAATTTTTATGAATGGGACAAAGTTAGGATGTTTAGTGGTGATAGGGAGTATGTATTGTGGCCTGCATGTTGGTGTAGCTACATGACGTTATGTTATTCTTAAAGCTGAAGTAGAGAAAAAATATCAATGAGTCTTTCTTAATCCTGATTGCAATGATCTGACTTTAAACTTTCACTTTTATTGGAAAAAGAAAAAGAAAAGTGCTAATCATATGTAGACTGTAAATCAGATATTCATGTGTGCTTTTGTCTCAACTTTATGTCTTAAGTGTAAAGTGATTAATTAGTTGCTCCATTGCTCATAATTTTTTGTTTTGTTTACTTTGATTGCCAGTTAATTTGATCCTTCTCCAATTGGCAGGTAAGGAAAAGCTAATAATGTGTGAATTCATGTCGAACGGGGATTTGCATGCATGGCTACACGGCCTCCCAGCCGGGAAACCCAACATCGACGACTGGAGCACCGACACGTGGGATTACCACGAAACCGACGATCCCGAAACCCCTCCTACCAAAACCTTCAGCTCCACTGGAGTCTTGAATTGGATAACCCGGCACCGCATTGCGGTTGGGGTGGCCCGTGGGCTGGCCTACCTCCACCACGCCCAGACAAAGCCCGTTGTCCACGGCCACCTCGTGCCCTCCAACATCCTCTTAGGGGATGACCTCGAGCCCCGCATTTCCGACTTCGGCTTACATCGCAACGGGACGGTTGCAGGGTCCACAGCGGATGACGTGTACAGCTTCGGGCTTATACTGATTGAGCTAATAACTGGCCGGCCCGTTGGGTCGGAGGAGACATTAGCGTGGGCTCGGAGGCTCGTAAAGGAAGGCCTGAGCGTGCGGGCGCTCGACTCGAGAATGAAAGTCGACATCAAGTCGGAGCACGAGATGGTCGAATGCTTACGGGTGGGGTATCTTTGCACGGCCGACGTCGCCGGGAAGCGGCCCACGATGCAACAGGTTGTTGGAATGCTCAAGGACGTGCAACGCGCGTCGTCCAGCGTTCAGTAGGTCGAGAATTGAAATTTGAAAGGCATAAAATTCGGGAACCCCCACGTATCTTTGATGCGTAATGTGTAAAAAGACAATTTTGCCCTTGGTAAAGTGTAGCAGGTCCGAAAGGTGATCCGACCCGCTTTTGGGCTTTATTTTTAACCCGCGTACTTGTGATATGATGGTCCTCTTGCACGGACTCCGATTCCTGGTGGGCCAAATTCACCGGGTCTGCTTTATCCTTTAGCTTTTGCTTTATGAGGGTCAAAGAATCCATTTTCATATATCTTTATTTTCCTAATTCCTTTTTTTTTGGTTGAAAATTTTTCCTAAATCCTTGTGTTGGGGTGAATAGAATTTTTGTTGGAGGATTTCATTTGATTGCTTGATAGAAAATCACAAATATACCAAATCTGATCGATCTTAGATTGTATTTAGCAAAATAAGGTTTTTAAAGAAGTTGAGATCTTTTAAAAGATTATATTATTTTTCTATAACGTGTGTCGAACACAGCCTTAAGATGATATAGGTTGTAAAAAAATTACTTTGTAGTCTTTAATTATGAAGAATGTTAAAGTATAAGTGAGAATGTGGAAATTATATCATTCTTTTATTGGATTAGTTAAGAATGAATGGGAACAAGGATTAGTGGGGTAAACTATGGGTAAAGTAGTGAAGTGGGTTGGAAGGGAATCCCACCTAGACAGAGTTAAGAGAAAATTCTTGCAGAATGATTGTTGTCACTTTTGGTTGTCTTTGGGCTTCCAAAAAAACGCATGTTTCGTTTGGTTATTATATGCGAAAATTCTTCTTGAAATTGGACATTTGTAATGTGTATGATATTTTTTATTTCATGGGTGGGAAGGTGAGGTTTGGATTGTTTAGGTGTTTACCACTTTGGAAATACCATATTTTTCCGGTGTCTTGTTTTTACTTGGATTTTTGTATTTGGGAGGAATATTTGGTTTAGGGACCATGTTGCCACATGTTCTTTATGCTAACACCAAACATGTCATTCCTGCATGAATTTCATATCACAAATTTGGAGATTAGGTATTGTTTCTTTCTCTTTGGTCCATCAATCCGATTGTGTCGTCTCTAGATGTACTTGCTCTACAGATTTCTGTGCACACATAAAACCTTGAGGGGTAGGAATGATATCCTCATTTTGGGATAGAAAAAATAGCCTTCAAGTCGGAAAAGTTAATTTAAATCTTTTTATTTTATATTAATAATGTAAGAATTAGGCTGATTTTAAAATCTGTTTGAAAATTATCCTAGGATGAGAATTTGAAGTTCTGGTGAAGAATTGATATGTTCTAATGAACGGTCGTGTGCATGATTTGCAAGCGAATCCACCACCATATTGATTTCACAAAACACGTGGAAAATCCGCATTGTCACAAAAGATTGTAACAAACAAAGAATATAAGAGATAATAATCTCAATATCTCAAGGATAGTGCATATTTTGTTTAGGACATTTACAATGGTTAGGTTGTCAGTTTCAATTTCAATATGTTGTATTTATATCATTGGCCTTAATAATAGCATTTCGGAATGCTAGCGCCTCTGCTTGTAGTGCAGTTGATTTCCGCATTGTTCTGCAAAGGTCAATAATGGTTCTCCCTTGTCATTTCTGAAAATGTACCCATATGATGATCCTCATTGACTTGAGTGGATCCATCAATATTTATTTTTATGAACTTATTTTGTGGATTTTTCCATCTTAAAATCTTATGTTTCTTCTTGTTTGATTTCTTCCCAAGTTTTATAGGGTTATCTTTTGTGCAATCTTCATTCCACCGTTTAGTCTTAGCTCAACTGACGATCATGTTTTGAATACATTCCGTAAGGTCTTTTATAATCTCAACATCTAAATTTGTAGTTGTAA
Organism: Rheum nobile; assembly: GCA_027886185.1. Lineage (NCBI taxonomy): Eukaryota > Viridiplantae > Streptophyta > Magnoliopsida > Caryophyllales > Polygonaceae > Rheum > Rheum nobile. The sequence continues at coordinate 5,672,109 of WOAB01000490.1, read as the reverse complement.
AAGCTTTTTGGTTTCGCTGGTGCCGAATACCCCACCAAGTTGTTGCTAGTTCTGTAAATTGTACATGTGTAGTTCTATTGCGTATATCATCCATAATCCCTTGCAAATCTCAATTAATAATGTTAATACAACCCCAAGAGTCATGTTGTCTCCCGATTTATGTTCGAGATTGTTTTTATTCTGTGGTCACACTGAAAAAGTAGGTGGTTGTGTCTTCTGGTTGATTATTAGATGAGATGCATTCCGAAGGCATTGCGACGCATTTTGTTAGTGATCCATTTTGCATGATTTTCCATAAGAAAATTTCGATTTCGGGAAAAAGTGTCAAATTTCCAAATTCAAGAACAGTCATGGGCCGTATATCCACTACAAGAAAACAAGACAAATACCGACGCTTTGGCCTCGACACATTGGTATTGCGTCGATGGAAAATCAACGTGCAAGGGAAAACTGGACATTTTTTCGTCGCTTTTCAGCGTCTAAACACTCGTCGCTTTTGTGTGTCGACGTGCGTTAAAATAGCATCGACAATCAACGCCCTTTTAACCAAAAATTTAATACAGACCAAGTATTGAAAAAAAAAACAAAGAAAAGCCTCACAGTCGTGGCCGCTTCTTTTCATCTATGTTGCATCCGGCCTTTCAATTCTCGATCTTGATCGGGAACCCTAACAACATATGGATGTCACTCATCTCCAGTACTCTTCGGCGCCCCTTCCATTCCCTGATAGTCGTGCGGTGGCTACCTGTGCAGCGGAGAACAATCCCTCTGACCGTTCCTAGTGTCGAGGAGGTGATTGAGACATACGTGGTGGCGATTGTTGCGACCTGCGTGGTGGCAATCGAGCATGCCCACTGGCCTTTCCTAGTGTCAAGGAGGTGATTGAGACCCGTGTTTTGGCATTTTTTGATACATGTGTGGTGGCGGTTTTGAGATCTGCGTGGTGGAGCAAACCGTCCACCAGTTCCCAGTGTCGAGGCTAGCGGCGGCGATTTCAAGCCGCAAGGGGCGACGATTTTGAGCAACAAGGCGACAAATCTGGTGAGTGAATAGTATCCCTCTTGTTTGGCTTGATTTTGTTTAGCCCTAATACTATTTTGAATTTGTTCAAGGTTCTATCAACACTTCAGTGTTCTTCAAAGTTTGGTGGTTCAAACAAAATCAAAATTCATCTATTTGAACTCAAGGTTAGACATCTCGATCTTCTTTCCCTTCACTGGTGAGTAGTTTTCAATATTTGATTTTGTTCAAGGTTCTATCTTAGTATTATTCTCAAGTTTGACCTTTATAACAATTATGTCATTAAGATGTACAATCAGGTTTCTCAAATCGGAAATGTCTCATGTACTATATTGATTCGCTCCGTTGGCGGTGATGACCTTGTTCCCAACACTAGAGCCTCTCACTCTTTCAATTTCGTTTCTGATTGGTTGGCTTTGTTCGGCGGGGGATGCAATGGAGGTGAGATCTTCTCTTTCTAGTGCTGTCTTCTAGGGTTTCAGATTTCAGTTGACTTGAACAGTGCCGTTCTGATTGTGACTTTCCAAATAACACAAATTAAATGGCTGATCATGTTTCCGCTTTTACGTGTTCAATTTTCGTTTTTGCTTGCTGAGATTATGAGTCTACTTATCTGTCGATTTTGTATAGAAGATCACAATGGTTTCAATTGGTGGATCGTGAGTGTGAATTATACTCAACTAGTTGTGAACTTGAATTGTATGATTGTATTAGTTGAAATTCGTACGTTAGACTTCCCAAACATAGGTTTTCATTTTGATTTTGCAGTTGTTGATCTTTTTTTAATAAATTATGTTTAATCTTGTAGCTATTGGATTATTTATTTCAAATTGTGAGTTAGAGTTGACAAACCCTGTAAATTCCGTTATAAAAGGCACATACTTTTTCCTTAATGAAGGATTTAATGAAGGATTTTGGCTTCTGCATTTCCTCAGGGGAGGCTTAAGAATAGTTTTAGCTACCTAATTTTCTGTTTTCTTGCTTTCTGTATTTGTAAATACGGCTGCTTGAACTAGTAATTTGTAGGCCTCTATGCTCCTAAAAAAAGCTATTGTTAATGCTACTAAATTGATTTATTTTCTTATTATAGCAATTTATGAGCCAGATTTAGCATTATCTCAAGCATTGATGCCTACCCCTGCATCAAGAACTAGTTAAAACTATGCAATTTGGGTTTGTTTTGATTGTTTAATACTATTCTTCATATCTATTAATCATTTTGTTTTAGCTCAAATAGATTGTGAAGAAATAGTCAGCTGCATGGATTATCACTGAAATGGAGGTAAGTCAAGCTTCTCTTTAACCATTTCCCTGCTCCTTTGTTTAGCTGGTGATTAGCTCTCGCTTAACTGATCAACAATTTGAATAAATCAGGGTTTCTTACATGATGCAAAATAAGTAGTTATAGCTGTAGAAAATGCTTCCTCTTACACAACTATATGCTCTTTATAGTGAAAACAAAGTATAAATACATTAATCTACACAATTCTTCTTACATGATGCAAAATAAGTAGTTATAGTTTGTCAATTTTCCTGATTCAGATTTGATCTCAAATTCTCTCTTTCTTGTGGATTTGATGGTGTGTTGGTTTTGAATGCTTGAAATCCTGAAACAAATTTCCTATTTGAGGTCCTTGTGGATTTGTGGACATAGTGTTTGACAAGTGGGATTGAGGATGGAGTTGGGGTTGTGTGGGTGTGAGTTGCAGTAGCCAAACACTAGACTTGATGTGTGAAATATAACCCATTTTATTGTACATATTAAAAAATAAATACTAGCTTAATACACATCCTTCACGAGATTTGTATTCAATTTAAATTAAATCTTTGACAAAAGAGCTCTTGAGCATGCCAGAAGAAAGAACAAGAGTGACCTGAGCTTGTAAGAAAACAAGGGATTTTCAGATGCTAGAACTGGAAATTTTCAGCTTTCTTTAATTTGGGTTTTGTCTCTCAATGTATAGTGTTTAGTGTCTTTGTTCCTTGCATTTACCAGCCAATTTTAGAATTAACCCATTTGATATGAACTGAGCTTGTAAGCAAAGGAGTATCACTGCTTGAATGCAATTTCTTCTTTAGTGCAATTTCTTTATGGAGTATCACTGCTTGAATGCAATTTTTGTAGTGCAATTTCTTTACCAGCCAATTTTAGAATTAACCCATTTTGCCCTTTATGATTTTCCAATGATATAAATTCGTGCAGGCATCTGTCTTATGCTTGTTTGCTTGTTTTAATCATGGTGGGGATCTCTCTCTCTCAAACACACATAAATTTGACCCTTGGCCAGTGTTGTGTAGCCTTTCCCATTGTTAAATTATTGTCCCTGTAACTTACCCACATGCAGCTGATTTTTACTCCAACTTTTTGATACTGTCTATACACAAATTACTCAATATTTACAAAAGTCACACAGTCATCTTTTCCGATGGTGTTCATTGCATAGTTGTTTGAGTCTTGGATGACTGTTTATTTTGGAAAGCTGCTTGTGCGGACCATTGTCTTGGGATTCTGTATTTGTAACTACTTGAATAGTTTACATAATTGATTGATAGATTTGTTCATTGCGATCTGACAATGTGAAATGCTATCACAAAGCATGGAAGATACTTACAAATTCTTTGAAGTGACATTGCTTACTGCATATTTTGCCCATGTTACAGAATCTCAGTGACTTTGTTCAATTTGTCTTGTTTGATCAGTGCATTATTATAATGATTTTTAATAATTTTTGCTGATTATTTAAGCTTATAATTATCAGAATGGATGGTCTTAATCAATCACTCTCAAGGACAAAAAGGTTAAGACAACTCCATGTGGTTTTCGTCATAGTTAGGATGGTAATGATGTTGTACTGGTTGTGGTACATTATGTTACTAGGAGTATTCAATTGACAGAGGGAAAAAAAGGTAGGAAAAAGTTGAGACTTCAAATGTTGAGTAGATTGACAAGAAAAAGTGACGTGTTTTGTCGGAATGAACTTCATATGAATAGGAACGTGTTCAATGTGTTGTGTGAGATGGTTAGAGACATTGGGGGACTAAGGGGGAATAAAAACATGTCAATTGAGGAGATATTGGCTATGTTCTTGTATACTTTAGCTCATCACAAGAAGAATAGGTCAATTTCATACTATTTTATTCGAAGTGGAGAGTGTGAGTCGACATTTTAACCATTGTTTAAGGGCTGTCCTGAAATTGCATGGACATTTATTGGCGAATCCAACACCTATTTCTGATGATTGTGAAGATGACAGGTGGAAGTGTTTCAAGGTATTTAGCTTGAGTATTTTTATGAATGATTCAATTTTTATGAAGTATTATGTAATGGCTGAGATGTTATGTATTTCTGGTTTTGGTTGGGATGATGAGAAGAAAATTTTGCAAGTAGAAAGAAGTGTGTTTGATGAATGGACTAAGGTAATTTTGTACTTACATGGTTGTTTGTTGCTTATAGCTATTTATTCTAACTCATGTTTATCTTTATAGAATCATAAGAAGGCAAAGGGTTTATATGGAGTTCCATTTCCACACTTTGACATCCTAGCTGAAATATATGGCAAAGATAGAGCTACGGGAGAAGCCAACGAGTCTTTCGTTCTAGCTACTCAAAATATCGATGTTGAGACGACACGTGAATCTGTTACACTCGATAGTGATGACGACAATTTTAATGTTGAAATGGAAATTGAGTCGATGCACTCTGGAAGTGGTGCAAGTGGGGCAAGTGGGTCAAGGAAGAGGAAGGATTTTCAATCTCTTATGACAAAAGGAAAAAAACAAAAGACTTTGAAGAGGAAAAGTGATGCAGTTTCTGACTTGTCTTCTTCCCTAAATTCAGTTAGTACAGAGTTTGGAAAGATTTTTCAAGACATGAATGCACACTTGGGTGCAATGGCTGAGGTATGGGGTAGTGAAGAAGAGAGGAAGAAAAAACTCGACAATGAGAGCAACAAAATATTGGAGGAAGTGATGAAATTGGATGTACTTTCTCCTTTTGATTCTTTAGAGGTAATCTCATGATTATTTTAGTGATTTGTCTAACTACTTGATTAATATATGTTACAAATATGTGATTCATCTTGATGTCTTTGTGAAATTGTTAGGTAGCAACAATTCTAATGGCTGAGGAGCATAAGCTTTTTGCATGTTCTGTCAAGCAACTACATCATTGAAAAAACAATACGTGTCTGATCTGCTCAAGAAAAAAGTGATGTGCTAGGCTTTTGAGTTCCAGCTTTTGAGTTTCAACTTCTTACTTGTTTGGTTTTCAGTGTCAGTAGAACTTATTGACTTAAACATTCACATTTTGGAATATTTTTGTCTACTATGACATATCTTAAAGCATTGTTTTGAGAATAAAAAACAATGTGTAAGAATGGAAGTTAGTTTCACTGTCTATCAAACTAGTTAAGATTACAGATGTTGATTATTTATCTCATATATGATTTTAGAGCCTTGTGGGGACTACTGGTGGTGGTAATTTTGTGCATATTATAATTGTCCAGATATTAGTTGGTACAAGGTTATTATAAGGGAATTTTAATTTTGATGTAGAACTTTGAGTTTTCCTTTTCCTAAATAAACTAAACATAAATGAAGAGTAATTGTTTCCATTCTTTCCATTTCCTAAATAAACCAAACATAAATAGAGTATAACCATTTCCATTTCTTTCCCCTCATTTTAACAATTACCTTTTCATTTCCATTCCCTACCTCACAACCAAACGCCACCTTAAAGTTACACCAAGCTGTCATTCAAATGACATTATTATTATAACGATTTCATAATGCTCATAATTTAATAGATTATATACAAGATGCTAAAATTGAGGAGAATGTTTTTAAATAAGCTACCCTGAGTCCCTTAGCCTATACATAATTATGATCTATTAGTGTTTCCTAAATATTATACCATGATGTTTCAAGCTCACAGGTGAGAACAAATTAATTTTTTTGACGTTCTCTTACATACTTAATTCCACCTGTAATATGCTTGATAAGTATCATAGTTTGAATAAGATTTATTTGTATAGTGGTTCATATTGCCCCTGCTTTTCCAATTGGTGTGACATCTAAACAATGCTGATTTTGCACTTCTTATCGCTAATGTACATAAATGGAAAAGGAGATACCATGTTTCAGCTTAATGACATAATTGTTGATTGCATAGTTGTTAGCTGTAACATATCCTCCAACCCTTGAAATGAGAACACTTTCTTTAGGATTTTGGGTTATCAATTAGAAATTATACATTGTTACTCATTCTTGATAAATTTCTCATTAGTCTTTTTTAACCTTTATCCATCCTTGTAATCCATAGTGCTGATAATTATGCAGGTCTGATGTCCTCGAAGTGAGCAGTGATAAGGTCACATATTCATCGTCCTCCACCAACTTTGTTGTCAGTGTTTATTTCTTCAGGAAGAGCATAAATTGAACTGCTAAGTGTTAATCAATTAATCTGTTAGCCACTTGAATATCAAATTTGTCAGAAAATTTATCGTACTTGAGAAAAACATCTTTGTACTTGCTTCATTTACCAGTTCTTTGCATTTGTGTCTAAATACTGTTTCACTAGACTTAGATTTATGCAGTTGGATCATCATCTAATGATTGTTAATATCTTTTGGATTTATGTCCCGATCCAAGTTCTCCCAGTCATGTAGACTATGGGTAGGGAACCATTTATGCTTCTTGCTGTGTACTTATTGAATTCGGGTAAGGATTTGATGGCTTCCGCCTTTGCAGGATCGCTTCGGGGTAGGTAGAACGCCACGTCTCGCTTACCGACTTTCCAAAGAAGTGCACGGCCGAATGGAATGCTCCAGAAATGGTTGAAGATGACGGCACAAGAAGTTGATGTTGGGTAGGCTTGTAGATGGTGACAACGTAACTGGGATAAGCGAACAACGTCGTCTTGGAGTCCACCAAGACGACTTGCACGACTTGTTCTTCTCGTGGAGTCCACCAAGAGTCGAACAAGGTTTGAATCCTTGAATGATGGAGTCTACCAACACTCTTGAACTCGGGTTGAGATTTGCTAGATCCGGAATCCACCAAAACAAGCAAAACTCGTGATTGAATCAAATTCGAATCCTCAAAACTTGAACAATCAATATTCCAACCCAGGAATGAAGTAAATAATATGTTTTCTCAAATTAATCAAAGCTGCCTAAAACTCTATGAAATAAAGCATATAAATAGGTGTGAATGTCAATCTCGAAATACTTGCTCCCCAAGAAAGGAAAACCCTAGAAAAACCCTAAATCCCGAAAATTGTAACGAGCATGCTGTTGGCGTCCGATCTCCAATGGGCTTCAAATGTAGACACATGAAATATATGCCCAATATGTGAAACATATCCAAAAATGAGCCCAATCCGATAAACGGACAGCGCAAACGAACATTTTCAATTTCGGACCTTGCAGCAACCATATCTCTCTCCTCGAGCTTCTGTTGGGCCTCAACTTTGGACACAACCAAGGTAGTTCCAAGAAACATACAATGTCCAAAGTTCATCCCAATTGGATTAACGATCTGCACATTCTGTCCTGCTCTAATTCGTCCCCGACGTCGGCGTCGTCCTTGGGCTCCTCACACAACTCTCGGCGCCCGTGTTGGTGTCTCATCTCCTTGACCTTGAACCTGGCGATGGGCACGCGTCATGGGCGGTGGCGGAGGCTGTCTTGGCTGGTCCGAGTCAAATCCTTGATGAAGCACAGACGTGCTTACATCATCCTCCCTCTCTTGAAGAGGATTCGACCCCGAATCTTCTCGAAACTCGTTGTCCTCGTCATCTACAAGAAATGGAGAGAGATCAGACACATTAAACACATTATGGACTCCATACTCACCTGGAAGATCAATCTTGTAGGCATTGCCGTTGATCTTTTGCAGTACTTGAAACGGTCCATCTCCCCTTGATTTCAACTTGGAGTCCCTTAAGTTTGGAAACCGGTCTTTGCGAAAATGGACCCAGACTAGATCTCCGAGTTCTAAGAGCAACTTCTTTCGCCCCTTGTTGGCTTGCTTGCAATACTGGGCGGTCCTGTTGTATGCAAACTCTATGAAAGGAAGACATTCCTCCCACCTGCACATGTTAGTACTCAACAAGGAACGTAATAAAGCACCAAGAGTTCGATTAACCACTTCAGTTTGTCCATCCGTTTGTGGGTGGCACGAGGTAGAGAATGAAAGCTTAGTCCCCATCTTGGACCATAGGGTTTTCCAAAAATAGCTCAGAAACTTTGCGTCCCTATCAGACACTATAGTCGTCGGCACCCCATGTAAGCGAACAATCCCTTCAAAGAAGAGGTCAGCTACATGAGATGCATCATCGGTCTTATGACAAGGAATAAAATGAGCCATTTTGGAGAACCGGTCTACCACCACAAAAATGGAGTCCCTCCCTCTCTTAGACCGAGGTAACCCTAAGACGAAATCCATAGAAATATCCTCCCAAGGGTTACTAGGTATAAGAAGAGGAGTATACAGCCCATGAGAATTGAGCTTGGACTTGGACTTGGACTTAAGACACACTATGCAGGATGCACAAAACTTAGTCACTTCCCTATGCATTTTATCAACCCCAAAGTGTCCCATGAGTTCCCCGCCGTGGGCCTCTTGTATGAAGAGCCTATGTAGAGAACCTTTAGGTACGCACAACTTCGACCCCCGGAACATGTAACCGTCATGCATATAGAAGTTATCTACCCCTCCCCTAGCCTGTCATGCAAGGAACCTTTCCTTAAAATAATCATCTAAAGCATACAATTCCCGTATGAATGAAAACCCTAACATCCTAGCATCAAGAGAAGTAAGTAGGATATACCTGCGTGACAAGGCGTCAGCCACTACATTGTCCTTCCCCTGGATTGCCGTCTTCACTTCCTTGGAGGTCGCAAGGAGGAGATGGTTGCTCGCCCCCGCAACCTGTCCTATGGCCATTTTCTTCTTGGTCTTGCCATTCTGGTCCACCTCCTTTGCTCGTCGCTAGGGGTGTTCATCCGGTCCCGGATCAGATTTTTTCACAAATGTGGACCGTAGACCGGACCAGTCTTATTCGGTCCGGTCTAAGACGGGATTAGACCGGGTTTTTTTAAAATTTATTTTTTTAATTAAATTCCTATTTAATATCTAAAAATAATAATCTAAAACAACATTTATACTCCTAACTTATTAATTTAAAGAAAATAGGCACATTAGCAAGAATACCAGATTTTCAAAGCCAACTTGCAAAAAATCCATCTTTTGAAAAGTATTGCAAAACTATCAGATTTCTGGAATTCTTGCAATTAATAAGGGTTCAATTTATCTTTTCTTTTAAATGTAAATGTCAGATAAAGCATTAAAATTTCTAAAAGTAAAAGATAAAAGAAAATCTTAATCTAGTAATATAACCCTAATTAATCTCACATCTCACCTGGTTCGTCGTCCCCTTTTTATCCTCTGTTTCAACCCTATTTCTCCTCTGTCGGCGGCGGTGCTCGCGATTCCCTCCTCCCCGTTCTCAAGGACCTCAACCGCCCCTACGATCCCTTCCCCTTCATCGGATGGAACCGCCACGTTGAGACGATCTTCGTCGTGCTCTTCCGCTCGATTCCCGAGGTTCGTTACCGGCACGAGTGTCTCAGGACTCCAGACAACGGCGTCGTTGCTCTCGATTGGGCCGCCGGCGACGATCGCTGCTTGCCGGCCGATTCACCTTGGTGGTGGCTACTCGGACGTCGCAGGGGGAGGCGGAGGCGGCGCGAGGGAGGGAGGGGGCGAGGTGGGGGAAGTTGAGGACGGGGCGACGCCCTTGACGGCGACGGCGACTCCGTCCACGATCTTGAGCACGCGAAGCTCCTCCTCAACTCCATCCTCCGTGATCGGAAGCCCCCCGGCGTCCCCGCCTGGAAATCCGCCTGCTTCGCCACCGGCGTCCCATACCAGGAGAATGATGCAAGCTTTTACCCAAGTTCTGTAACAATGTCTGTCAAAATCTTCCGGTATCGGTTTGTGAAAGTTCTAGAACTTATCTTCTCATTTCTTCAATATGCATTTGCAGATACATTACTCCTGATGATGCAGGATACTTGAAGCTACTGCAATAACTAAGGAGTGGAGATTGCTGAAGCTCCTGCATTGTCTGGCCTTCTCTTTTGACACTCTAGTTATGATGTGATCATAACACATATAGAAGGTGCTTCCATATATACCATAGAACACTACCTCCGAATGCCAGCTCGTCGTTCCTCCTTTGGGTTTGTGACGCTGCAAGGTTTCTCCGAAGATAGGTTGCGGAGTCTAGGATCTTCCACCGACGTTGAAAAAGAGCTTCAAAGTGGCATAGTTACCGGTTTTTTATGCACAACGTGGGCCGATACGGAGGTGATTCGATGCCGTTCGGAGATGATTTCAATTGATTCAAAAGTCGGGTTTAAGTAACTTGAGCATGGCAAAGACGATGGTGTGGTCATATTTTGAATTTAATGAATCGAAAGGTGTTTTTCTTTGGGTCGAACAAGGCTTGGTGGTGATGTATGGGGAAGCACATGGCCTCCCTAACTGCCTTGTTGTTGTTGACATAGTGATCACAATCAAGGTTGAGAATGAATGGAGTGTTTGTTAAGATGGCAGATCATGATGAAATCCGATTTTTATATGTTAATTGATTTTGTGTCTCATTACGAAACCAACCAACATTCGTTTCAAATTTAAAGTTAATATAACAGAGTAATGACCTGACTACGTCCAAATATGGCCTGATAAAGCGCATATTGCTCTGAAATTTGAAATCGGCTAACATTTGAAATTTTGTGATATAACCGAGCATTGACCTGACTTTGTATAAATGTAGCCTGATAAAGTACATAATGCTCTGATAAAATGAATATTGCTCTGACATTTAAAACCGACTAACATTTAAAACTTTATTTTCGTAAATTTTGTTACATAACAGAGCATTATGTACTTTGTCAAGCCATATTTATACGAAGTTAGGTCACATGTATACAAAGTCAGGTGAATGATCTGTTATTTCACAAAATTTCAACTGTTAGTCAATTTCAAATTTCAGAGCAATATTCACTTTATCCGGTGCATCCCCGAGTCGTCTCCCTGACTGGAGGTAGAAATTCCCGAGGTTGAATTTCTTTGTGCTAGTAATATCCCTTATATTGTTGGACCCATTGGTAACAAGCCATGAGTTTGTATTTACTGGATCCTTTCTGTGCAGATGAGTGAAGGGTTCTACTTCCTGCTCCTGCTATGTTGCTACATGAGTTTTAATAAATTTAAAAGAGAAAATCATGGGAAGCACGATCATCTCAGCTCATCTATGTAACAATCATAGGCGGTGTGTTAGGGTTTTGGAGCGTAATAAGAATTTATCTTATCAAGTAGAATTTATCTTGTTAAGTGTAATTAGTATTTGTTATCAATTCAACGAGAATCACAACTAATAAATGTAAATTTAAGTGTTTCAAATTTAAAGTTAATATAAGAGAGTAATGACTTTTTTTTTTTGGGTAAAAGGGACAGAAGCCTCTACGGTTTATTCAAAAGAAAAATGGCTAAGCATGCAGCCTGCGGGGAAAAGCCACTCCCCTAACATCATCCGCAATAATCGACAAAATCTCATCCGGAGGATCCCCAAGCAATTGAAAACCTAAAGGAAAATTGAAAGCAAGGTTAGCCAACCCATCAGCAAGACGGTTGGCCTCCCTGTACACGTGGACAAAACGGACAATCCAGTCCCTATTAAGAAAGCCATGGCACATAAGTACCAGGAAAGAGAGCGGGTGAGAGGCCCCAACGCCCTGCTGCAAAAATTCCACCACCATAGCCGAATCAATCTCCACAAGAAGCCGCCTATACCCAAGCTCCCAAGCAATATGAAGACCATAGTAGACCCCCCATAGAGAGTAATGACCTGACTACGTACAAATGTGGTCTGATAAAGTGAATATTGCTTTGACATTTAAAATCGGCTAACATTTGAAATTTTGTGATATAACAGAGCATTGACCTGACTACGTATAAATGTGGCATGATAAAGTGAATATTGTTTTGAAATTTGAAATCGGCTAACATTTGAAATTTTGTGATATAACAGAACATTGACTTGACTACGTACAAATGTGGCCTGATAAAGTGAATATTACTCTGAAATTTGAAATCGGCTAACATTTGAAATTTTGTGATATAACAGAGCTGTAATACCCCTCATTTTTAATAAGGGTAATTGGGTAATTTCCCAAATCCTCGTCAATTATTCGGGATGCGTTAGGCGAAGTTCGGAATTTCTATAACTCGTATAATCTCTGTAATAATTCCCTGAGCCTTTGAATATACATTCGATGTATTTACGCGGCTTTGAATATTTGTTTGGGTACAAATATTTAATTTCCGGGATTCAAACCCGTGCCAAATCTTTCCCTGGGCAAGCGGACGCGAAAAGGGCATTTCCGCGACCGCGGAAAAATAGCACTCAGCGACGCTGGGAAATAGAGTTTTCCGCGATCGCGGAATAAGGCATGCGTGCCTCGTCGGGTGTGTCACTGTCGATCCTCCGAGATCCCTTTCTTCGCCGTCGATCTGGTCGGGGGGCTATTCCTCCTTTGGCTATAAATGGAGGCCGGGATGGAGGGTTTGGCATCCGAATTCAGAACTCCATCCCTCTCTCTCTCTCTCGTGTTCGTCGTCGCCGGAAGTCGTGGTGTCGTCGGAGCTCTCGCCGGAAGTTGTGGTGCTCGTGGGGTGGTGTATTGGAAGCGCAGTGAGGATAGGAGTCGAAGCCCTCTCGCTCGGAGCCCCGTCGTGTCATCTCCGGTGAGTAATTCCGCGATCTGGGTTGCCAGGTTCATGGCCGCGACCACAGACATGAACATCCGCGACTGCGGCGATGTGCAGACGTCCACGATCACGAAATCCAAGCCGCGACTGCGGTTTGCCTTAGCAAACGCGATCGTGGCCTTGGACAAACCAGTCTCGGACGGGACCCTCGTTCTTTCGGTTCCGTTCGTTTTTCCTTAGATTTGTATTACTAATTGTCGAATCTAACTTAGGGTTTCGTTGTGGGTCATTGTCGTAGGGATCTGTAATCCGATTTCCGTTCCCGTTCCGGACCCAAAAACCCATCGTTGCTCAATCGTTCGTCTAGACTAAGGCAAGTGTCGGTTCACTCTTGCTTAATCATTCCATGTTCCATTAATTATCAATTGTTTTTAATTGTTAATTAAATCGGAGTGAACTTGTGTTTTCGTTTGGGAACTGATTTTTATAAATAATGTGATTAAAATGCGATATTATGATAGGTTGTATATATTGCTAGAAACAATGCTATTATACTTGCTAAATACCGTAATGGTTTTGTTCTGGATTTAAGTGTAAACTTTAATGCTAGATTAGCACGAGTATTCGTAGGAACGCTAATTACTTATGAGGATAGTCGTTTCTTTATAATTCCCTTCAGGTCATGACCCACTGCTTCTTATCCATCTGTAAGGTTATGAAGTATTAAGCACCTTGCTAGTGCCATTTGGGTGGACGTAATGTCACCCTGTGTTAAACTTTCATAGTTACTCGAGATAATATTAAAAGCTTTAACAGTAATATACGTTTTGGAATTAAACAAGATAAGTGCGATCATGCACATAATTAATATACCCTCGGGCGATGAGTACAACTTGGAAATCCGCCTGGACTTCGGTTAGAGTAAGTCCTCTTTCCAATCTGAATTCACATTGTGCGGTGAGGTTGGTCGTGGACCCAAATGATCAAGTCGTTTTTAAACGCTTGTATGAAACTGTAACGTTCCCAAACAATTGTCATACTTTCCCATAAGACTCAATTCCTTTGGAGTCTTATTTTTAGAGCATATCTAAATACTAATCATTCCGTGAAAATTCCGGGTTATATATCGTTCCTTTAGTTATTATTCGAGGGACAATGATAGTAAACGGTTACGATCACTAGAACCATTCTGTTTTCACCCTTGCATAGTCTTTCATTAGACTAACCAATCGGGTTTTATTCCTTGCATGGTTGGCTGGTGTCATCCGTCCTATACGGCACATCAGTGGTTGGTTCCCAAAGTCAAAGTAACCAGTTGAAGAAGAAGAGGCTTACAGACGAAGATTTAAGTGTCAGTGTTTTAAGTTGTTAAATATTACTTTAATATATCTTTATAACCTAGCAATGTTGTAGGTTGATTCTTAAAAGTCTTCTGCTGTGTAATTTATAAGTCTTCCGTTGAAATTTTACTCTGTTGTAAAAACGCTACTCTCGTTGATGAGAGATCTTTTAATAAAAGAGCTGATTTTCATATACAAATGTCTTCCGCTGTTTAATCTTTCATTTAATATATATATATGCATTTAAGTTTAATTGTTCCGATTAAAGCCTAGGGTGGCTTTGGACGGTAATGTCTGAGGTCACTGGCGTGTGGCGCTACCGACTTAAATCGGGGGTGTTACAAGAGCATTGACCTGACTTCACAGATAAAGTACATACATGTGGGAGGGATCTATGATTTAAGAGTTCAGGTTTTCCATGCACAAAGCGGGCCGATACGGAGGTGATTCGATGTCGTTCGAAGATGATTTCAAATGATTCAAGAGGTGGGTTTAAGTAACTTGAGCATGGCGAAGACAATGATATGGTCAGATTTTGAATTTAATGAATCGAAAGGTGTATAACTAACACACAATTCAAAAGGAATTAGTGCATATTGATAGAACTAAAATTTGAAGGATATAACAAACTTCACTGATTTCATTTGTCTCTCACACTCACACTTTGAGTACAAGACTCGCAATGTACTCCAACATATACAAATTGGAGACAAATTCAAAACTGATTTACTGAAATAGATGACAACTAAATCAAGGCTGCGATGAACACCAAAGATACGAATTGGAAATGAAGAACTCCAGCAGCAGAAAAATACTCCCATTACTCTTGACAATAATGCCTACCAGCGACCAAAGGATTTTTCTGCAGGGTGTTACACCAACTACAACCCTCCGCTCTACCAACTGAGCAAAGGTCGGTTTCTGCACACCAACTAAAACTGAATATAGTACATACTGATAAATGATAAGATACTTCAGCCAATAGATGCAATCAAATGCAGAACAACTGAACAAGGACCAATAATGAAAGAACTTATCTGCAGCTTCAATCACAAACAAATCTACTTACAAGATTGAGGTAAAGTCCATTCATTCTCGTAGTTCATCTGGTTGTAACATACAATGAAGCTTATGATGAACAAACAGTCCAACAATTATTAAATGAATTACATTATGAATAACAAATTATAGTTTTCTGATTTCATGGGATCTCTTTGCTCATTTCATTTGAAGTCCACGTGGAGAAAATATTATGTGGTAGAAAATTAAGAATTAACTATCTGAAGATCAGACAATGGTAGAGAGTATCATTTTTTTTTAGGATAAACAAAGGGAAATCAATGAGGAAAATATAACATAAAACATCATTTAACAAAACAAAGGATGAATTGGGAAGAAGCAACTAGCAAGAAAGTGAAGGGTGTATCCTAATGACGCCCTTCTATTCTAAGCCCGGAATTACACTCAGAATCTCAAATCAGAACAAAAGCTCAAAACAAGAATGCAATCAAGTGAAAAGTACTGAAATAGGCTAGAGAAAACGAGCACATACAACAACCTCATGGGCTGTAGGTGCAGGCAAGAAGTCATCGACAACAACCTCTTTGTTCTCGTTTTTCTTGTCTGAAAAGAGGTGTTGGATCGTTAGAGTTACGTCTGAGGGAACAAAAGCTTTGTTCCCACAGAAGTTGCAGCGGATAAATATAGCAGGAAAGATAACGAATGAACTCACGATATATAGTGGAAACCCTGATTAGCAAAACTAGCTTCTCAAGGAAAAACCACTACCTTCAAGCTTTCGCTTGAGAGGATTTTGAAGCGTGTACTTGTCTTATTGATTTCTTGCTTGATTACACTTGTATCCTGGACTTCGACATCTAAACAACCAGCTAGACTCGAAACCTCTTCTACAACGATGAATCAAACTCAACCCTCAAAGACTTACACACACCTCACTTCTTTTCTTTCTTCTTTTCGTTCTCTCTATTTTCCGTCGTCGTCGTTACATAGAAATGAATCCACATCTCTATTAAATACAACTCGGCAAACCCTAAATGTAACAAGATAAGATTTATCCAAATAAGGCAACAAGAAGATATGATTTTGTAGAGGGAATAATATCCCAGCCGTCTATATTAATTTGAAGGAAGGATTCCGTAAATTAATATATTTGGATAAGATAGAGTACTCTCTCTCCAATTATCTTATCTTAGGAAGGTTTTCCTAAGATAACACAATCGGGCTTCTCTCTCCATATCTTCTCAAATCGGCTTGATCCTTGGAGCCGAAGTCATTCATCCTTGACCGCATGCATGATTCTGCGTTTGATTTGTTTCCATAAATGGCACGCTGGATTCTTCTTTCCATTCGCAGCTTCGATCTTGTTCGACGCTGTTGGTCCTTCAGAGGTAACGAAGCACATGAACAGAGCTTTGTTCCCTCTTCGATCCTTCGCTGTAATGGTTCCCTGAGATAACTGTCTTTGTTCCTGAAACACTTAGTACCCAGATTAGTTGAATGTTTGTCACTATCAAAACCTAAGGAATTCAACAAGAGGGAAACACAGAAACGATCCGTGAGCAGGACATCGATTCGAGGAACGCCAGCGCCGGGGGAGGGGGAGCGAATCTGAGGCGGTCGCCGCAAGCGGAGGGGTCTCGGTGTCGCCGTCTCCGTCTCGACAATCATCGCCGGGACTCGGGTACACCAATCCATATGAGTCAAACCAGCCGATTCTAGGAGCGCCGACCTCAGTGACGACATAAGAGATTATCAGCGAGAAATAAGAGGGAGCGAGAAAGTGAGACGAACTTCCAACGGGGAGATAGGATTAGGATCAAAGGAGGATAAGAGAAAGCCAAGGGGGAGATGGGATTAAGAGAGGTAGGTGAGAACGAACAAGGCAAAGTGGATTAGCGATCTGGGCAAGTAGGGTTTTGCATTTGTGTGCAGAAGCTTTAAGCTCTTATCAATTCCTAAGTATAATTAGCAGTTGTTAAAAGTATAATTTTTACCAAAAGAAAAGGTAAATAAAAATATGAATTTATCTTTTTTAGGAAAAAAAGTTTTGCAGCTTTATGGTATTTTTGCTATACTTTCTAAAATCCGGTATTTTTGCAAACGGCTCTTCAAATGTTGGTATTTCTAGCAATTCCGCCAAGAAAATATCTATAAAAAAACATTTAAACTCATAACTTATTTTTTTAAAATATATTTTTATATTTTTTTTCCAGGTTTGGACCGGACCGGATTAAGGAAAAAAACTGGACCGGAGACCGGACCGTAATTTCACCGGTCCGGTCCGGTTTTCCGCGGGCAAGATTTGAACAGCCCTACTCGTTGCCGTTGTTCATTGGCTGCATGATCAGCCATGATTTCGTGAGGCGTCATAGGTAAGAGAGTGTACCGCTTACCTTCCAAGAAGAAGGAATACTCATTGGTGGCTCCATTATGCATCACCCCACGGTCATATTGCCAATGACGTCCGAGTAACAAATGACAAGCCGAAATGGGCAGCACGTCGCACAACACCTCGTCCTTGTAGCCGCCAATCGAGAAGCTCACCTTCGCTTGCTCGGTCACCTTCAAAGGTGCGGTAGAGTTGAGCCAATTTAGGGTGTATGGCTGATGATGGGGAGTAGTAGCCAACCCAAAACGCTTGACCACAGCCCGGTCGATGATATTGCAGCATGATCCGCCATCGATGATGACGCTACACACCTTGCCTTGAATGGAGCACCGAGAGTGAAAGATGGTCTCTCGCTGCGTCGGAGGAGCCGCTTGCTCATTGGACACCAACGCCCTCTTGACGACACACGTATGCGGCGTAGTCATCCCGTCGGCGATCCTGCGTGCAAGAATGAAAGCCAGCAGAGACAACAACGAGGAAAAACGATTCCAACTTGATTTCACAATACGCAGTAGATTCAAGGAGGAAGAATAAGGAAAAGCAATGAAATAACAAGGATGACACGAAAGGAAAACGAGATAAGAATTGCTAAACAGATCAAGCAAGATCCCAAACTTCTTGTTACCGATGGGGAATCCACCGGCCTGATTTGTCTCGCTTAGGGCTGTAACACCCCCAAAACTTAACCCTTTTGGAAATGTATTACCGCCAGTGACCCTAGTGTTCCTTACCGAGATCACCCAAGGCTTTACCATTTAAATACAATTTATGAAATACAAATGATACATAATGATCAAAGCATTCAATTCCAAAACATAACATTGTCAAGGAAACAAGAGTTACGGAATTACAACCCAATCCCGAATAGGCTAACACAGAGTTTAAACCAAAAACAGCGGAAGTCTTAGAAAGTACATTACAACCAAAGTCATTGTCCAAAAGATCTCAACCTGATTAAAGAAATAATTAAAACGTTCAAAAACCACCGTCGACTCCATAGTCCTTCTATTCTTCTGAGCTACTTTCGATCTGATTTGCCGAATCGAACGGATGACACCAGCCCACATGCAGAGAACAAAGTTCGTGGGTTAGTCTACTTGAATAGACTAGCAAGGGTACAAAGCAGAATGATTCGAAGCAGTCGTATTAGGTTAGACTCATCGCTTCTCGAATAATAATCGATGATGATAGTCAACCATCATACTCCTACTGGAATAGACAAGAGGTATGCACAAGAGAAGATTCTGGAAGACTGAACCTTCACAGAAATCGACTCGAAAAGAAGACTCCAACGGAAATGAGTCTTTAAGGAAGTATGACAAATCTGGAATGTTACAGAATCATACAACAATGATTTAAAAGTTGACTGAGATGCTTCGGTTCACGACCAACCTCATTGCATACAGCGAATCCAGATTGGAAAGGGAACGTACTATGATCAAAGTCGAGACGAGTTTTTCCTAGCTGTACTATAACTTAGCTGCACTACTCGCCCAAGGCTTATTAATTATGTGCGTCAGAGTAGCACTTATCTGATTTATGTTTCAAAAAGACACACCACGTTATTAGACTTTTACATGTGTACCCCATCATTGGGACGACACATCTTAGTATACGTTCGTCGAGAGTGACGTACACCGGAAGGTTTGTGACACCAGCTAAGTGTCCTGTCTCTACACACTTGTGAAAGAGACCGATCATGATCTTAGAATAGTACCAGATGGAGACGAGCCACCCCGATACCAGATTATAAAGAAACGACTGGACAGAGTCCGAGTAACGTTCCTATCTAACAGTGCTAACTAAAGAGTTATAGCACAATAACAGTTACAGGATAAATCCACATAAAGGCCCGAAAGGCGATCACAAATAATAGCGTTGTTCTAACAGATATACAACCTATTATATGATTTTCAAAACAGTTTATCAAAACCGTTTCCAGACAAACAGAGTATTCATTCCAAATTAATTACTCAGATAAACTACTGATAATTAATGTAAATATGGAACGAACGAGCAAGAGTGAACCGCCACTTGCCTTAATCCACAGAACAGCCTAACGACGACAACAGGATTCCAGGCTCGACACGGGTATAGCTCTGACAGCACAACAACCTTCGAGTCGACCCATAAAAGGAACCCTAAGTTAGATCCGACATAACCACATTATGAATCTAAAAACGACGAAAGAGAACGAAAGGAAAGACGCCATGACCACAACCAACGAAGCCAAAGCCACAAAGGCATTCTGGGCACTGGCGGCGGTCGCTGTTCTTGGCGGCGGTCGCCGCATTTCATCACGGCGGGCGCCGTGAAGAACACGACGGGCGCCGTGAAGAACACGACGGGCGCCGTGAAGAACACGGCGGTCGCCGTGAAGAACACGGCGGTCGCCGTGAAGAACTCAGACGACAGAATGGCGAGAAAACTCACCCCAAATCACGATCGACTCAGCCTCCTTCGACTTGTTTGGGTTCTGACCTCCAAAGGCAACCACAAGCTTCTCGAAGGGCTACTAGAACAACACCAAAGGCCACCGTCGAAAGCTTCAGAATTTCGGCGAGAGGCACAAACTCCGACGAGAGGAAGATTTGAGGATTTCAGCTTGATTTGTGCATGAATCTGATCCCAATCCTCTTCCTTTTATAGCCACAGATCACGTGGACACCGCGATGGTCTAAACGAGACATGGCGAGGCTAAATCGGCGCCTTGTCAGACGTCTCCGACGACCAACGGATAATGACCCCTGGGTAATCACGGCGGGCACCGCAATTTTGCCTACGGCGGGCCGCGGCGGGCGCCGTAATTACGGCGGTCGCCGTTCTTCGGGTCTTTGTGCCCAGCTGGAAGGCGAGGGCACTGTTGCCTCGAGCCTTTCGCGGCGGTCGCCGCCTTACCTACGGCGGTCGCCACCACTGTGGCATTGCCCTTCTCAGCTTTTGGATGACAACAACTTTAACCCGGGATAAAAATTATCGTACGCGAACGCGTATAAACATTCGAAGCACGTCGTTTGTATTTTATTTCACTGAGAAAAATAATACAGATACAGAGCACATTACAGAATGTCTCAAGCTACCTGAATTAAATCCGACGTACACAACGGATAATCGGGAAAATTCCAAAATTCCCAAAATAGCCTTACAAAAATACGGGGTATCACATCTCCTCCCCCTTAAAAGAAGTTTCGACCCCGAAACTTAGGTCGAAAATAACTCGGGAAAACGCCTGAGCATATCTGACTCGGTTTCCCACGTCTCCCAAGTAACTTCTTCGGTCCCTGACTTGGACCACATCACTCGTACCAATGGCACAATCTTGTTGCACAAACGCTTCTCCCGACGCTCCAAAATGCGCACGGGCATCTCCTCATAAGTACCATTAGCTTGAATCTCGATGTCCTCAAAACTCAGCACATGAGACTCATCTGACACATACTTCCTGAGCAGAGATACGTGGAACACATTATGCACTGGATGAGCCGATGGCGGCAATGCCAAGCGGTAGGCTAGAGATCCCACTCTATCCATAATCTCGAATGGTCCTACATAGTGAGGGTTAAGCTTCCCACGCTTACCAAATCTGAAAACTCCTTTGGATGGCGATACCTTGACAAAAACCTTGTCGCGACCTCGAACTCGACAGTCCTGCGCTTTCGATCTGCGTAGGACTTCTGTCGACTCTGAGCGGTTAACATCCTTTGTTTGATCAAAGCAATGTCTGAGGCCGTCCTTTCGACCAACTCTGGTCCAAGCAGAATTTTGTCGGCATTATCATCCCAACAAATCGGAGATCTGCATCTGCGACCATACAAAGCTTCAAACGGAGCCATCTTGATTGTAGCATGCCAGCTATTGTTGTACGTGAACTCAATCAGACTCAAGCTGTCCTCCCAGCTAGTCGGACGATCGAGTACACAAGCTCTAAGCATATCCTCCAGGGTCTGGATGGTCCTTTCAGACTGGCCATCTGTCTGAGGATGAAACGCGGTGCTGAACCTCAACTCGATTCCCATAGCCTTATGAAGTTCCTGCCAGAACCTTGACATGAAACGACCATCTCGGTCCGATACAATGGTCTTAGGAATGCCATGTAAGCGGACAACCTCCTTCTGGTAGACTTCTGCTAACTTTTGGGTTTCCCATGTGGTCTTGATGGCTATGAAATGAGCACTCTTCGTAAGCCTATCCACAATTACCCAGATAGCATCCCTCTGACTTCGAGTCTTTGGTAGCCCAGTGACGAAGTCCATGGCGATGTCCTCCCATTTCCATTCTGGCACTGGGAGAGGTAGCAACTCACCACCTGGCCTACGGTGTTCGATCTTGACCTTCTGGCAAGTTAAACACTTTGCCACAAAGTCTGCTACGTCCCACTTCATGTTTGGCCACCAAAACTTCTTCCTGAGGTCCTTGTACATCTTGCTAGAGCCAGGATGCACAGAATAAGCAGATGAATGAGCTTCTCTCATCACCAACTGACGAAGACCTTCTGTGGCAAGCATACAGATCCGATCCTGAAACCAAAGTGATCCATCATCCTGAACTACAAAACTGGGAGCTTTCCCATCCATCACTTCACTGCTTAACTTCACCAAGATGATGTCATCGACTTGCTTTTCTTTGATCTAGTCCAGCAGTGTAGCCTGAATTTCCATCATACTCAGGTACCCTCTACGCTGGTCATACAAGACTTCAATGTCGCATGACTCTTGGTTTAGCTTGGTCTGAGCAGTAAGTTAAGCAACTACAGTCTCATGCGTTGTCTTCCCGCTTAGTGCATCAGCTACTACATTAGCCTTGCCCGGATGATACAGCAACTCCATGTCGTAGTCTTTGAGCAACTCTAGCCAGCGGCGTTGTCTCATATTTAGCTCCTTTTGAGTAAATATATACTTGAGACTTTTGTGGTGAGTGAAGACTTGGCATCTTATACCGTAGAGGTAATGCCTCCAAATCTTTAGCGCAAAGACAACCGCTGCTAACTCAAGATCATGGGTCGGATAGTTTTCTTCGTAAGTCTTGAGTTGTCTAGATGCGTAAGCAATAACTCTGCCTTTCTGCATCAGTACATAACCCAAACCACACTTTGAAGCATCACTATAGACCACATAATCGTCATTCCCCTCTGGGAGTGCTAACACGGGTGCCGAGGTCAGCCGTCGCTTCAACTCCTGGAAACTGGCCTCGCACTTGTCATTCCAGACAAACTTCTTATGGACCTTGCGGAGTAGATTGGTCATAGGTAGAGCGATCTTTGAAAATCCTTCTACGAACCTTCTATAATACCCGGCAAGTCCAAGAAAACTGCACACCTCCTTCACGTTCTGGGGCTGTGTCCATTTAGCCACCGCTTCAATCTTTTGGGGATCAACCATAACCCCATTTTTATTGATTACATGGCCTAAGAAAGCCACTTCCTTTATCCAGAATTCACATTTAGACAATTTAGCAAAAAACTGATGTTGTCTAAGGATTGACAAGGCAATCCGCAGATGTTCCTCGTGGACTTCTTCATCCGGAGAATAGATCAGAATGTCGTCGATGAAGACCACCACGAACTTATCCAAGTACTGGTGAAAACATCGGTTCATCAAATCCATAAAGACAGCTGGAGCATTTGTAAGCCCAAAAGGCATCACTACGAACTCGTAATGACCATATCTGGTCCTAAATGCAGTTCTAGGAATGTCCTGCTCACGAATCCTGAGCTGGTGATATCCAGATCTCAAGTCGATCTTGGAGAAAACCTTTGCTCCCTGCAACTGGCCCAACAAGTCATCAATCCTAGGCATAGGATACTTGTTCTTGATCGTCACCTTGTTCAACTCTCGGTAGTCGATACAAAGTCAGAACGATCCGTCCTTTTTGACGAATAATACCGGAGCACCCCACGGCGATGCACTCGGCTTGACATAACCTTTGTCAAGGAGATCTTCAAGTTGATTCTTCAACTCTTGCATCTCAGCTGGAGCCATCCGATATGGTGATTTGGAAATCGGCACCGTACCAGGCTCAAGATCAATTGAAAACTCTACATCACGGTTCGGGGGTAATCCAAGAATTTCTTCCGGAAAGACATCCGAAAACTCCCTAACTACAGGAATATCAAGAACCTCAGGTCCATCATTCGCAGGCGAATCCAAGTAGCAAAGGTACCCGATACATCCTTGTCGTAGTAGCTTAAACGCAGCCATCGCATTGATCAGCTTGCCGTTATCAGCGTCATTTCGACCTTTGAACTTGCACACGAACTGGCCCCCAGATGACACCGTCACCATTCTTGAACTGAAGTCGATCACTGCCTTGTAACGCGTCAGCCAATCCATACCGAGAATAATGTCGTATGGAGCCATGGCTATGCAGATTAAATCTGCCTCGAATTCCTTACCCTGAATGGTAATCGGAAAGTCGGACAGATGCTTGGTTCCCACCAAACGTTCTCCATTAGGAAGATTAACGACGAAAGGGTCGCACGAATCATTGCACACTAAATCTAACTTGCTAACACAGCTATCCGAAATAAAGGAATGCGTAGCACCATAATCAAACATAATACACACTGAAGTAGAGTGAAGGTATAGAGTACCTTGAGCAATTGGGGCGTTGGGTCCATCTGCTTCACGCATCTCATACAAGCATTGGCCCTGACTTCCAGAAACAGCTGGGGTCTTTCCCCTGTTCTGAGCAGTCGTCTGCACTGAAGGGCTAGGAGTCTCGGCAGGCTTAAACCTAGGTCGGTTGCTCTGATGAACTGACCCTTGCTGCGACTCTACTCCCTTTTGCTTCCCCTGCTTGCAGAACTTTTGCAGATGACCATCACGTCCACACCCAAATCACGACCTCTTATCCTTCTGACACTCATTGCTCTTGTGCCCAGCCGTACCATAGTTATAACACTGAACTGAACTCCGGGTCTGCCCTGACTGCTGAGTCGATCCTCCTTGCGTCATCTCCGTCTTAGCTCGGCCGGACTTGGCAAAGTTAGACGGTGGCGCAGGGCGCTTAAAACCACCTCCTTGGTTCTGGTTCTGCATCGACTTCTGTCGGTTGCGCCTCTTGGTCGACTCCTCAAGAGTTACCTCCAGCTTATAGGCACAATCCACATACTGCTCCAAGGTAGAGCATGTGTGGTGCACCATTAATGGCTTGATATCCGGGCTCATCCACTCATGGAAGTACCAGATTTTTTGGGCCTCGCTGGTGATCTCGGTAGTGGCGTACTGTAAAAGATGATTGAAATTAGACGCCAACTCGGTCACTTTCAGACCATCAGTCTTTGGGTATAAGAACTCTTTATGCTTCTCCTCTCTCATAGCACGAGAGAAAAAGCGATCAACCATCTTGGTCTTAAACATCGACCAAGTCAACACTGGGCTCTCAGCCAAACCTGTGTTTTCCCACCACTCGCTAGCCTCCTCCTTCAGCTGAAGAGAAGCGATATGGACCTTCTCGGCCTCAATACACTCCACGTTCCGAAATAGCCTCTCCATATGGGAGAACCAATGAGTCACTGCTACTGGCTCCCCTTTCCCGTTATAGCAATCGGGCCTCATGGAAGTGATGGTCTTAAGAGCGCGACCATAGCTGTCTCTAGCCCTGACGGCATTCTCCTAAACCACAGGGTTTCTGGGTTCCACAACATCAGGAACCGCTGCGTTAGTAGGCACTTCTTGCGCTTGAGGCGCACTGGGTCTCAATACGTCTGCAATTGCCTGCATCACAATCACGCGAATCGCCTCAACAGCTGTGGCATCAAACAGTGCCGACGCTTGGGCCTGATCTTGACCTTCATGCCTCTGCTGGACGCGAGACTCTGACTCGTGCTCATCCTGAACACCTCTTCCTGTTGGCCTGGGATCTTGACTAGTCCCAGCACCGACATAAAGATATACCAACATAAAGATATTACTCAGAATAGATCAACTTGACATTTTATAGATGAACCTTCGAATTGTTACACAAGCTACACATAAGTCTATCATCCGAGCGCTAGGACAACATTGCTCGAAGATATAAGTGTTTCTCAGAGTACTTACTGCAATACTGAAATATTACACATAGTACAAACTTGGAATGCTAAGAAACGAAACTACTGCGATAGGCAACGCCAATTCTCATCAAGGCGTTCCAAAATGTCTCCCATAAGACTGGCTACTCGTGCACGGTCTCTTCGGACTAGGCTCACCATCGAACTCTGGCGATGGGTTTCGCACCCGGCTTGACCCTGAAGCACATGGTCCTATCTCAGTCATGGTAAGGTATGGGTCGTCCATGACTGGTCCTCCTATCCCAGCCCTTCTCTGAGTACTGGCGATCAGCTCATCCCATTGACGCTCCTGTTCTGCAGAGATTACCTCGCTCTGGCGGAGGATCTCCTGTAGCTCGGATTCTGACCTCCTTCTTCTTGGAGTAGGGATAGGCTGAGATTCCCTGACACTTCTCCTAATACTGTACTCGGTATACAATGCCTCCCAATCAGCTTCTGACATGGGTGCGTACTCTGGCACTAGTGGCAACTCTTGCATAGGTGGTAACTCTGTACTGGGGTGAATAAATTGTATCCCCGTTTCCTGACTATCCACCAGCAAGTGCCTCAAGTCATCGGACTCCTGGTTTTGTCCGCTGAGGTCCATCTCGGTATCCTCCTCGGGATCATCCTCGATGGGGTCCTCTTCCTCTTCTTCCTCTTCGGGGTCATCCTCTATGGGGTCCTTTTCTTCATCTTCCTCCTCGCTCCCTTCAATAATCATATCCATCTAGGTAATCGTCATGGTAGTACCCTCTCGCGTACCTCGACGATTCATCTCCTTGCATTGCTTCCTCCCTTGGTGGCTCCACTGGTGCTGTCACAGGAACTACAACATTCCTTGACACTAGGACTACCGACTCAGGAAGCACATCATTGATCTCCTCAGATGGGCTGCTCGGGCCTCCAACCTCGAAGCATCTCTAGGGTATAGGGAAGTCTAGCCTCTCGGTAGACGGTGAATCCATCTCGGCATCTTCCGACCCCTACTTCAGAGATATACATGCACCCATCTCCTATAGGATAACGATGAAGGAATTAGTCTTTCTAGACATAGAAGCAAGCTTACTATATCAGACTATCCAGAAGACATGACTATGAACGGTGTTTTTAAATTCTTTTTACTTTGAAAATTCAGAGCCCTTTTAAAGCATTTTAAAAAACGGATAAATGGTTTATAAAAAACCTAAACCCGTTTTAAAACCTTTGGATCTGATACCACAACTGTAACACCCCCAAAACTTAACCCTTTTGGAAAGGTATTACCGCCAGTGACCCCAGTGTTCCTTACCCAGATCACCCAAGGCTTTACCATTTAAATACAATTTATGAAATACAAATGATACATAATGATCAAAGTATTCAATTCCAAAACATAACATTGTCAAGGAAACAAGAGTTACGGGATTACAACCCAATCCCGAATAGGCTAACACAGAGTTTAAACCAAAAACAGCGGAAGTCTTAGAAAGTACATTACAACCAAAGTCATTGTCCAAAAGATCTCAACCTGATTAAAGAAATAATTAAAACGTTCAAAAACCACCGTCGACTCCATAGTCCTTCTATTCTTCTGAGCTACTTTCGATCTGATGTGCCGAATCGAACGGATGACACTAGCCCACATGCAGAGAACAAAGTTCGTGGGTTAGTCTACTTGAATAGACTAGCAAGGGTACAAAGCAGAATGGTTCGAAGCAGTCGTATTAGGTTAGACTCATCGCTTCTCGAATAATAATCGATGATGATAGTCAACCATCATACTCCTACTGGAATAGACAAGAGGTATGCACAAGAGAAGATTCTGGAAGACTGAACCTTCACAGAAATCGACTCGAAAAGAAGACTCCAACGGAAATGAGTCTTTAAGGAAGTATGACAAATCTGGAATGTTACAGAATCATACAACAATGATTTAAAAGTTGACTGAGATGCTTCGGTTCACGACCAACCTCATCGCATACAGCGAATCCAGATTGGAAAGAGAACGTACTATGATCAAAGTCGAGACGAGTTTTTCCTAGCTGCACTATAACTTAGCTGCACTACTCGCCCAAGGCTTATTAATTATGTGCGTCAGAGTAGCACTTATCTGATTTATGTTTCAAAAACACACACCACGTTATTAGACTTTTACATGTGTACCCCATCATTGGGACGACGCATCTTAGTATATGTTTCGTCGAGAGTGACGTACACCGGAAGGTTTGTGACACCAGCTAAGTGTCCTGTCTCTACACACTTGTGAAAGAGACCGATCATGATCTTAGAATAGTACCAGATGGAGACGAGCCACCCCGATACCAGATTATAAAGAAACGACTGGACAGAGTCCGAGTAACATTCCTATCTAACAGTGCTAACTAAACAATTACAGCACAATAACAGTTATAGGATAAATCCACAAAAAGGCCCGAAAGGCGATCACAGATAATAGCGTTGTTCTAACAGATATACAACCTATTGTATGATTTTCAAAACAGTTTATCAAAACCGTTTCCAGACAAACAGAGTATTCATTCCAAATTAATTACTCAAATAAACTACTGATAATTAATGTAAATATGGAACGAACGAGCAAGAGTGAACCGCCACTTACCTTAATCCGCAGAACAGCCTAACGATGACAACTGGATTCCGGGCTCGACACGGGTATAGCTCCGACAGCGCAACAACCTTCGAGTCGACCGATAAAAGGAACCCTAAGTTAGATCCGACATAACCACAGTACGAATCTAAAAACGACAAAAGAGAACGAAAGGAAAGACACCACGACCACAACCAACCAAGCCAAAGCCACGAAGGCATTCTGGGCACTGGCGGCGGTCGCTGTTCTTGGCGACGGTCGCCACAGTTCATCACGGTGGGTGCCGTGACGAACACGACGGTCGTCGTGAAGAACACGGCGGTCGCCGTGAAGAACACGACAGTCGCCGTGAAGAACACGGCGGGCGCCGTGAAGAACACGGCGGTCGCCGTGAAGAACACGGCGGTCGCCGTGAAGAACTCAGACGACAGAATGGCGAGAAAACTCACCCCAAATCACGATCGACTCGGCCTCCTTCGACTTGTTTGGGTTCTGACCTCCAAAGGCAACCACAAGATTCTCGAAGGGCTACTGGAACAACACCAAAGGCCACCGTCGAAAGCTTCAGAATTCCGGCGAGAGGCACAAACTCCGGCGAGAGGAAGATTTGAGGATTTCAGCTTGATTTGTGCATGAATCTGATCCCAATCCTCTTCCTTTTATAGCCACAGATCATGTGGACACCGCGATGGTCTAAACGAGACGTGGCGAGGCTAAATCGGCGCCTTGTCAGACGTCTCCGACGACCAACAGATAATGACCCCTGGGTAATCACGGCGGGCACCGTAATTTTGCCTACGGCGGGCCGCGGCGGGCGCCGTAATTACGGCGGTCGCCGTTCTTCGGGTCTTTGCGCCCAGCTGGAAGGCGAGGGCACTGTTGCCTCGAGCCTTTCGCGGCGGTCGCCGCCTTACCTACGGCGGTCGCCGCCACTGTGGCATTGCCCTTCTCAGCTTTTGGATGACAACAACTTTAACCCGGGATAAAAATTATCATATGCGAACGCGTATAAACATTCGAAGCACGTTGTCTGTATTTTATTTCACTGAGAAAAATAATACAGATACAGAGCACATTACAGAATGTCTCAAGCTACCTGAATTAAATCCGACGTACACAACGGGTAATCGGGAAAAATCCAAAATTCCCAAAATAGCCTTACAAAAATACGGGGTATCACATCTCCTCCCCCTTAAAAGAAGTTTCGACCCCGAAACTTAGGTCGAAAATAACTCGGGAAAATGCCTGAGTATATCTGACTCGGTTTCCCACGTCTCCCAAGTAACTTCTTCGGTCCCTGACTTGGACCACATCACTCGTACCAACGGCACGATCTTGTTGCGCAAACGCTTCTCCCGACGCTCCAAAATGCGCACGGGCATCTCCTCATAAGTACCATTAGCTTGAATCTCGATGTCCTCATAACTCAGCACATGAGACTCATCTGGCACATACTTCCTGAGTAGAGATACGTGGAACACATTATGAACTGGATGAGCCGATGGCGGCAACGCCAAGCGGTATGCTAGAGATCCCACTCTATCCAGAATCTCGAATGGTCCTATATAGCGAGGGTTAAGCTACCCACGCTTACCAAATCTGAAAACTCCTTTGGATGGCGATACCTTGACAAAAACCTTGTCACCGACCTCGAACTCGACAGTCCTGCGCTTCCAATCTGCGTAGGACTTCTATCGACTCTGAGCGGTCAACATCCTTTGTTTGATCAAAGCAATGTCTGAGGCCGTCCTTTCGACCAACTCTGATCCAAGCAGAATTTTGTCGGCATTATCATCCCAACAAATCAGAGATGTGCATCTGCGACCATACAAAGCTTTAAACAGAGCCATCTTGATTGTAGCATGCCAGCTATTGTTGTACGTGAGCTCAATCAGACTCAAGCTGTCCTCCCAGCTAGTCGGACGATCGAGTACACAAGCTCTAAGCATATCCTCCAGGGTCTGGATGGTCCTTTCAGACTGGCCATCTGTCTGAGGATGAAACGCGGTGCTGAACCTCAACTCGGTTCCCATAGCCTTATGAAGTTCCTGCCAAAACCTTGACATGAAACGGCCATCTCGGTCCGATACAATGGTCTTAGGAATGCCATGTAAGCAGACAACCTCCTTCTGGTAGACTTTTGCTAACTTCTGGGTTTCCCATGTGGTCTTGATGGCTATGAAATGAGCACTCTTCGTAAGCCTATCCACAATTATCCAGATAGCATCCCTCTGACTTCGAGTCTTTGGTAGCCCAGTGACGAAGTCCATGGCGATGTCCTCCCATTTCCATTCTGGCACTGGGAGAGGTAGCAACTCACCACCTGGCCTGCGGTGTTCGATCTTGACCTTCTGGCAAGTTAAACACTTTGCCACAAAGTCTGCTACGTCCCACTTCATGTTTGGCCGCCAAAACTTCTTCTTGAGGTCCTTGTACATCTTGCTAGAGCCAGGATGCACAGAATAAGCAGATGAATGAGCTTCTCTCATCACCAACTGACGAAGACCTTCTGTGTCAGGCACACATATCCGATCCTGAAACCAAAGTGATCCATCATCCTGAACCACAAAACTGAGAGCTTTCCCATCCATCACTTCACTGCTTAACTTCACCAAGATGATGTCATCGACTTGCTTTTCTTTGATCTGGTCCAACAGTGTAGCCTGAATTTCCATCATACTCAGGTACCCTCTACGCTGGTCATACAAGACTTCAATGTCGCATGACTCTTGGTTTAGCTTGGTCTGAGCAGTAAGTTAAGCAACTACAGTCTCATGCGTTGTCTTCCCGCTTAGTGCATCAGCTACTACATTAGCCTTGCCCGGATGATACAGCAACTCCATGTCATAGTCTTTGAGCAACTCTAGCCAGCGGCGTTGTCTCATATTTAGCTCCTTTTGAGTAAATATATACTTGAGACTTTTGTGGTGAGTGAAGACTTGGCATCTTATACCGTAGAGGTAATGCCTCCAAATCTTTAGCGCAAAGACAACCGCTGCTAACTCAAGATCATGGGTCAGATAGTTTTCTTCGTAAGTCTTGAGTTGTCTAGATGCGTAAGAAATAACTCTGCCTTTCTGCATCAGTACACAACCCAAACCACACTTTGAAGCATCACTATAGACCACATAATCGTCATTCCCCTCTGGGAGTGCTAACACGGGTGCCGAGGTCAGCCGTCGCTTCAACTCCTGGAAACTGGCCTCGCACTTGTCATTCCAGACAAACTTCTTGTGGACCTTGCGGAGTAGATTGGTCATAGGTAGAGCGATCTTTGAAAATCCTTCTACGAACCTTCTATAATACCCGGCAAGTCCAAGAAAACTACGCACCTCCTTCACATTCTGGGGCTGTGTCCATTTAGCCACCGCTTCAATCTTTTGGGGATCAACCATAACCCCATTTTTATTGATTACATGGCCTAAGAAAGCCACTTCCTTTATCCAGAATTCACATTTAGACAATTTAGCAAAAAACTGATGTTGTCTAAGGATTGACAAGGCAATCCACAGATGTTCCTCGTGGACTTCTTCATCCGGAGAATAGATCAGAATGTCATCGATGAAGACCACCACAAACTTATCCAAGTACTGGTGAAAACATCGATTCATCAAATCCATAAAGACAGCTGGAGCAATTGTAATCCCAAAAGGCATCACTACAAACTCGTAATGACCATATATATTCCTAAACGCAGTTCTAGGAATGTCCTGCTCACGAATCCTGAGCTGGTGATATCCAAATCTCAAGTCGATCTTGGAGAAAACCTTTGCTCCCTGCAACTGGTCCAACAAGTCATCAATCCTAGGCATAGGATACTTGTTCTTGATCGTCACCTTGTTCAACTCTCGGTAGTCGATACAAAGTCGGAACGATCCGTCCTTCTTTTTGACGAATAATACCGGAGCACCCCACGGCGATACACTCGGCCTGACATAACCTTTGTCAAGGAGATCTTCAAGTTGATTCTTCAACTCTTGCATCTCAGCTGGAGCCATCCGATATGGTGATTTGGAAATTGGTGCCGTACCAGGCTCAAGATCAATTGAAAACTCTACGTCACGGTTCGGGGGTAATCCAGGAATTTCTTCCGGAAAGACATCCGAAAACTCCCTAACTATAGGAATATCAAGAACCTCAGGTCCATCCTTCGCAAGCGAATCCAAGTAGCAAAGGTACCCGATACATCCTTGTCGTAGTAGCTTAAACGCAGCCATCGCATTGATCAGCTTGCCGTTATCAGCGTCATTTCGACCTTTGAACTTGCACACGAACTGGCCCCCAAATGACACCGTCACCGTTCTTGAACTGAAGTCGATCACCGCCTTGTGACGCGTCAGCCAATCCATACCGAGAATAATGTCGTATGGAGCCATGGCTATGCAGATTAAATCTGCCTCGAATTCCTTACCCTGAATGGTAATCGGAAAGTCGGACAGATGCTTGGTTCCCACCAAACGTTCTCCATTAGGAAGATTAACGACGAAAGGGTCGCACGAATCATTGCACACTAAATCTAACTTGCTAACACAGCTATCCGAAATAAAGGAATGCGTAGCACCAGAATCAAACAGAATGCACACTGAAGTAGAGTGAAGGTATAGAGTACCTTGAGCAATTGGGGCGTTGGGTCCATCTGCTTCACGCATCTCGTACAAGCGTTGGCCCTGACTTCCAGAAACAGCTGGGGTCTTTCCCCTGTTCTGAGCAGTCGTCTGCACTGAAGGGCTAGGAGTCTCGGCAGGCTTAAACCTAGGTCGGTTGCTCTGATGAACTGACCCTTGCTGCGACTCTACTCCCTTCTGCTTCCCCTGCTTGCAGAACTTTTGCAGATGACCATCACGTCCACACCCAAAGCACGACCTCTTATCCTTCTGACACTCATTGCTCTTGTGCCCAGCCGTACCATAGTTATAACACTGAACTGAACTCCGGGTCTGCCCTGACTGCTGAGTCGATCCTCCTTGCATCATCTCCGTCTTAGCTCGGCCGGACTTGGCAAAGTTAGACGGTGGCACAGGGCGCTTAAAACCACCTCCTTGGTTCTGGTTCTGCATCGACTTCTGTCGGTTACGCCTCTTGGTCGACTCCTCAAGAGTTACCTCCAGCTTATAGGCACAATCCATATACTGCTCCAAGGTAGAGCGTGTGTGGTGCACCATTAATGGCTTGATATCCGGGCTCATCCACTCGTGGAAGTACCAGATCTTTTGGGCCTCGCTGGTGATCTCGGCAGTGGCGTACTGTAAAAGATGATTGAACTTAGACGCTAACTCGGTCACTTTTAGACCATCCGTCTTTGGGTACAAGAACTCTTTATGCTTCTCCTCTCTCATAGCATGAGAGAAAAAGCGATCAACCATCTTGGTCTTGAACATCGACCAAGTCAACACTGGGCTCTCAGCCAAACCTGTGTTTTCCCACCACTCGCTAGCCTCCTCCTTCAGCTGAAGAGAAGCGATATGGACCTTCTCGGCCTCAGTACACTCTATGTTCCGAAACAGCCTCTCCATATGGGAGAACCAATGAGTCACTGCTACTGGCTCTCCTTTCCCGTTATAGCAATCGGGCCTCATGGAAGTGATGGTCTTAAGAGCACGACCATAGTTGTCTCTAGCCCTGACGGCATTCTCCTAAACCACATGGTTTATGGGTTCCACAACATCAGGAACCGCTGCGTTAGTAGGCACTTCTTACGCTTGAGGCGCACTGGGTCTCAATACGTCTGCAATTGCCTGCATCACAATCCCGCGAATCGCCTCAACAGCTGTGGCATCAAACAGTGCCGGCGCTTGGGTCTGATCTTGACCTTCACGCCTCTGCTGGACGCGAGACTCTGACTCGTGCTCATCCTGAAAACCTCTTCCTGCTGGCCTGGGATCTTGACTAGTCCCAGCACCGGCTCGAATCGAGTTTCTCGTGCTTCTTGGGTTCACCATCTGTTTACCGATCCAATTCCAAGCATTCAATAAATTAATATTATGCAACCTACTTATGCAATATACCAACGTAAAGAAATTACTCAGAATAGATCAACTTGGCATTTTATAGATGAACCTTCGAATTGTTACACAAGCTACACATAAGTCTATCATCCGAGCGCTAGGACAACATTGCTCGAAGATATAAGTGTTTCTCAGAGTACTTGCCGCAATACTGAAATATTACACATAGTACAAACTTGGAATGCTAAGAAACGAAACTACTGCGATAGGCAACGCCAATTCTCATCAAGGCGTTCCAAAAGGTCTCCCATAAGACTGGCTACTCGTGCACGGTCTCTTCGCACTAGGCTCACCATCGAGCTCTGGCGATGGGTTTCGCACCCGGCTTGACCCTGAAGCACATGGTCCTATATCAGTCATGGTAAGGTATGGGTCGTCCATGACTGGTCCTCCTATCCCAGCTCTTCTCTGAGTACTAGCGATCAGCTCATCCCATTGACACTCCTGTTCTGCAGAGAATACCTCGCTCTGGCGGAGGATCTCCTGCAGCTCGGATTCTGACCTACTTCTTCTTGGAGTAGGGATAGGCTGAGATTCCCTAACACTTCTCCTAATACCGTACTCGGTATACAGTGCCTCCCAATCAGCTTTTGACATGGGTACGTACTCTGGTACTGGTGGCAACTCTTGCATAGGTGGTAACTCTGTACTGGGGTGAATAAATTGTATCTCCGTTTCCTGACTATCCACCAGCAAGTGTCTCAAGTCATCGGACTCCTGGTTTTGTCCGCTGAGGTCCATCTCGGTATCCTCCTCGGGATCATCCTCGATGGGGTCCTCTTCCTCTTCTTCCTCTTTGGGGTCATCCTCTATGGGGT
This sequence comes from Rheum nobile, assembly GCA_027886185.1. NCBI lineage: Eukaryota > Viridiplantae > Streptophyta > Magnoliopsida > Caryophyllales > Polygonaceae > Rheum > Rheum nobile. The sequence continues at coordinate 5,637,123 of WOAB01000490.1, read as the reverse complement.
CCTTTTCTTCATCTTCCTCCTCGCTCCCTTCAATAATCATATCCATCAGGTAATCGTCATGGTAGTACCCTCTCGCGTACCTCGACGATTCATCTCCTTGCATTGCTTCCTCCCTTGGTGGCTCTACTGGTGCTGTCACAGGAACTACAATATTCCTTGACACCAGGACTACCGACTCAGGAAGCACATGCTTGATCTCCTCAGATGGGCTGCTCGGGCCTCCAACCTCGAAGCATCTCTGGGGTATAGGGAAGTCTAGCCTCTCGGTAGACGGTGAATCCATCTCGGCATCTTCCGACCCCTTCTTTAGAGATATACATGCACCCATCTCCTATAGGATAGCGATGAAGGAATTTGTCTTTCTAGACATAGAAGCAAGCTTACTATATCAGACTATCTAGAAGACATGACTATGAACGGTGTTTTTAAATTCTTTTTACTTTGAAAATTCAGAGCCCTTTTAAAGCATTTTCAAAAATGGATAAATGGTTTATAAAAATCCTAAACCCGTTTTAAAACCTTTGGCTCTGATACCACAACTGTAACACCCCCAAAACTTAACCCTTTTGGAAAGGTATTACCGCCAGTGACCCCAGTGTTCCTTACCGAGATCACCCAAGGCTTTACCATTTAAATACAATTTATGAAATACAAATGATACATAATGATCAAAGCATTCAATTCCAAAACATAACATTGTCAAGGAAACAAGAGTTACGGGATTACAACCCAATCCCGAATAGGCTAACACAGAGATTAAACCAAAAACAGCGGATGTCTTAGAAAGTACATTACAACCAAAGTCATTGTCCAAAAGATCTCAACCTGATTAAAGAAATAATTAAAACGTTCAAAAACCACCGTCGACTCCATAGTCCTTCTATTCTTCTGAGCTACTTTCGATCTAATGTGCCGAATCGAACGGATGACACCAGCCCACATGCAGAGAACAAAGTTCGTGGGTTAGTCTACTTGAATAGACTAGCAAGGGTACAAAGCAGAATGGTTCGAAGCAGTCGTATTAGGTTAGACTCATCGCTTCTCGAATAATAATCGATGACGATAGTCAACCATCATACTCCTACTGGAATAGACAAGAGGTATGCACAAGAGAAGATTTTGGAAGACTGAACCTTCACAGAAATTGACTCGAAAAGAAGACTCCAACGGAAATGAGTCTTTAAGGAAGTATGACAAATCTGAAATGTTACAGAATCATACAATAATGATTTAAAAGTTGACTGAGATGCTTCGGTTCACGACCAACCTCATCGCATACAGCGAATCCAGATTGGAAAGAGAACGTACTATGATTAAAGTCAAGACGAGTTTTTCCTAGCTGTACTATAACTTAGCTGCACTACTCGCCCAAGGCTTATTAATTATGTGCGTCAGAGTAGCACTTATCTGATTTATGTTTCAAAAACATACACCACGTTATTAGACTTTTACATGTGTACCCCATCATTGAGACGACACATCTTAGTATACGTTTCGTCGAGAGTGACGTATACCGGAAGGTTTGTGACACCAGCTAAGTGTCCTGTCTCTACACACTTGTGAAAGAGACCGATCATGATCTTAGAATAGTACCAGATGGAGATGAGCCACCCCGATACCAGATTATAAAGAAACGACTGGACAGAGTCCGAGTAACGTTCCTATCTAACAGTGCTAACTAAACAGTTACAGCACAATAACAGTTATAGGATAAATCCACATAAAGGCCCGAAAGGCGATCACAGATAATAGAATTGTTGTAATAGATATACAACCTATTATATGATTTTCAAAACAGTTTATCAAAACCATTTCCAGACAAACAGAGTATTCATTCCAAATTAATTACTCAGATAAACTACTGATAATTAATGTAAATATGGAACGAATGAGCAAGAGCGAACCGCCACTTGCCTTAATCCGCAAAATAGCCTAACGATGACAACTGGATTCCGGGCTCGACACGGGTATAGCTCCGACAGCACAACAACCTTCGAGTCGACCCATAAAAGGAACCCTAAGTTAGATCCGACATAACCACAGTACGAATCTAAAAACGACGAAAGAGAACAAAAGGAAAGACGCCACGACCACAACCAACCAAGCCAAAGCCACGAAGGCATTCTGGGCACTGGCGGCGGTCGCTGTTCTTGGCGGCGGTTGCCGTGAAGAACTAAGACGACAGAATGGCGAGAAAACTCACCCCAAATCACGATCGACTCGGCCTCCTTCGACTTGTTTGGGTTCTGACCTCCAAAGGCAACCACAAGCTTCTCGAAGGGCTACTGGAACAACACCAAAGGCCACCGTCGAAAGCTTCAGAATTCCGGCGAGAGGCACAAACTCCGACGAGAGGAAGATTTTAGGATTTCAGCTTGATTTGTCCATGAATCTGATCCCAATCCTCTTCCTTTCTTAGCCACAGATCATGTGGACACCGCGATGGTCTAAACGAGTCATGGCGAGGCTAAATCGGCGCCTTGTCAGACGTCTCCGGCGACCAACGGATAATGACCCCTGGGTAATCACGGGTACAAAGCAGATGAATGGAGGGTTATTGTCAAGAGATATCATTCAAGGCATCCATCCCATAAGCCACACTCCTAATTACTCTTGGCCATGTGAAGAGTTTTTGCTTTGCTTCTAAATCTCCAATGTAAAGCTAGTCTTGCTTGTTGTTTAGATAGATTAGGTTAAGTATTTTTGGAAAACGTTTGAGTGATTCAAACAAATTATAAGTGTTTCCTTTTTTTCGGTTGGTGGGTATATCCAATCCCATTCTTGTGGATTCAAAAACCAAGGGTCGATTTCTTTTGGGTGGGTTTATCTCAACCGATTTTGATTCTCTTTTAATCACTTTTGGTGCGTTTATCCAGGAGTGATTGATTGCCTATCCGTTCTTGTGAATTTATCAAGAACAACCAAGTCAATTCCTTTGGTGTGTTCATCCTTAGGCGTTGATTTGTCTTTCAAGTTCCTTTGGTGCGTTTATCCAATTGAACGTCGACTTCCTATCTTGTTAAAGTTCTTCAATAAAAGGATATTGTGTCTCAGTTTGCCACCATTTCAATTCAGCCAAGATACTTGAAATTTTGTAATTCTTGAAGATTTCTACAAAAAAGGACTTCTTTGACACCGACGCGAGAAAACAACGATCCGATTGTCATCATTGATATTATTCCATCCAATTAGAGGCTTGTAGGATAAGTCTTTGTTCCAAAAGAAACATCTGTTAATTTTATCAAGTTCGTTATGTATGCTTGTTGGAAGCATAAAACTTTGCATTAGAAAATTTGGCATGGTCTCCAGGCTCGATTTGATTAGTATCGTTCTTCATGCTTGGGAAAAGGAGTTTGCCTTCCACTTAGTTGTGTTTTTGATTTAAGGATAACATCCTCGAAAGTATTGAGTTCACCATTTCGTTAATAATCGGACATCAAAGATACTATTCCAGACAAGTCATATTTGAAATTGTGAGGATTCCTTGTATCTGTTGTTTTTTCAGGTAAGTTACTTTTTGTGTAACTTGGAAAGAGGATTTGTAGAGATTAACCTTCTATCCCGAGATTGGGCAATAAACATCAATAATTTGCTTAATTTCCATACGATTGTGATGGTTTGATTTTGAGAAGATCATAAAATCATCAACAAATGCCAGCTATGGAATTCTTGATATTTGTCAGTTGAGTTAGAAACCCAACGATTTTTTTCACGATCTGATGCTTTTTGAAATCTTTTTGCAAAGATTCCTGCTCCAAGAATAAAAAGGAATGGTGATAGTGGGTCTCCTTGTCTTAGTCCTCTTTCAGGATTGAAGATTTCGACAGACCCATTATTCACCAATGCCAAGAAAAAAACTGTTGAGATGCATTTGTGATAGCAGGCTTAAGTCGTATCACCTAATCAATCAAATAAAATCCTAGCAAAACCTAAACAAGTAGTTAGGGTAAGCAGGGGTCGAATCCACAGAGAGGAAGGGATTAATCTATGTGTTATTCACATGCAATAGTAACAAGAAGGGGGAGTTGTAGGTTGGTTGGTCACAATTAAGTCAAACACAGCAAAGTATATGATGAAAATATCAAAGAGAGAAAACACTTAGCCAAGTAATGTCCACATAAGTCATTCAAAGGTTGTTCCTTGATTATGCCCTATCTTCCTATTCGGTTATTCATGTCCTGATCTTGTGTAGATTAATAGGGAAACCATCCCTAAGAACCCTTACCAATGAATAACCCTAGCACCACTAGTGATTCAACCCAAAGGCAGTAATGAACATAAGAATTAACCAGGATACACATAACACCTCAACCAGAAGCATTCAACATGTAATCAATTCCCTATATAGATAAATTCCACAGTGATAGATAAGAATCTATGCTCGCTACTCGAACTAGAGTGTTAGCCCAACAGTTCCCTAGTATTAGCAATATGAATGAAAGCAATAAACCTAGGTGATCAATCTAGATAAACCAACAAACATCCAAATAAGAATTTGCTCAGGAGAAAAGATATAACTCAATAGGATAAGATAGATATGAACAAAACCTCACAACCAGATGAATAAACTTATGCTTCCATTACCGGACTAAGCAAAAGTGCTTAGCCTTCCATAGTCTTGAGAAAACAACGATGATGTAAAAAACTAAAACCTGATATGAGAGTCTCTCCTTTTAAAACCTAAAACTAAGAGAGTATATATAGGTGAGCTTAACAAATGACCTAGCCCAACTGAAAATAGAAAACGAAAATAATTAAAATGAAATAAAGAAATCATGAAAGATAAATTCAGGAAATCCCGAAGTAAGTCTGCCGTGATGACCCGCGATCACGGGTAATGGACCGCAATCGCGGTTGCTTGTAGCTCCGCGCTCTTCGCATTCTTCCGCGCCTGCAGAAATATCTCGAATGCCCCGAAGTCCCGCGATCGCGGCACCCTTGCCCGCGGTCGCGGTTAATGCTCGGCCTTCACTCCTTGGCTTCGCCTCCGAACCTCTCGTCTTCATTTCCTTGGCATCTTCTTTTGGTGGCTTCCTTCCTCAGTGTCTCCTATGATATCCAAAATAGCTCATACAACTCCAAAAACACCAGACTTCGCCCCCAAACGCCATGCACAAGAATGTGTCTAAATCTACCCGAGTGGTACCAATAAAACCCTCTAATAACTCTTAGTTAAGCCCTACAAAGTAGTGCTTATCAATTTGCTAATCCAGTTTATGAATGTTTTATGAAAGCCAAATTTATGGAGAACTTGAAGAATAAATTTTCACTCAATTCTGTCATAAGCTTTTTCCATGTCTAATTTGATGGCGATATGGTCTTCAGATCCTTTCCTAGATTTAAAGGATCAAAAAATTTCGTGAGCAGTAAGAATCTTGTATTGGATTACTTTATTTTCAACAAAAGCACCCTGAAGAAGGTGGATCAATTTCTCCATTGTTTTTTAGTCTGTCTGTAAGGACTTTGGATATAATTTTATAGATTGTTGAGCAAAGACTGATCGGTCGATAACAGTTTGTAGAATTCGGGTTGTCCCATTTGGGGATAAGGGTAATAAATGTATGGTTGATATAGTTTAACATTTTCCCCAAAAGGAAAAAAAGCTTTAAACTGCTTGTATTACTAAGGGCCCAACAATATCCCAAATTTTTTGATAAAATCCAGCTGCCATACCATCTAGACCAGGAGATTTGTCTTGTCCAATAACAGATGTTGCATGTTTAGTTTCTTCGTGGGTTACTTGTTTAGTTAGTTCCGTGTTATCTGCCTGAGTTATTTTCGTCTGAATTAGGTCAAGTGTCTTTGTAGGATACCATCATTAATAGCTGGGCTTTTGAATCTATTAATGAAGTCATTACAAATGTCATTTCTAATGTTTTCTTCTTCTATAATGGTTGCTCCCTCCTGTGTTCGAATTTCTTTTATAATTTTCCTATTTCATCTTCCCATGCAAGTTTTATGGAAGTAGTTTGAGTTTGTATCACTAAATTTTATATGTTTGGTCTTTGCTTGTTGATTCTAGTATATTTATTGTAAGTTAAAGAGTTGTTCTTTTTTTGTTAAGAGCCTTGTTTTTTTTACTGCTAAGATACTATTCTCATAAATACATATGACCTTTTGTATTATTCTCAGTTTCTCCTCAATTTTATGAAGTTGAGTGAATAGATTTTCAAAAGTGATCTTATTCCATTCTTTTTGTGTTGTTTTAGAAGTTGTGTTTTCTTAACTAGGTCATACATCCTCAATCCATGGTATCATGTACACCACGCTTGTTTAACCACATTACGAAAGTCTTTGTAGGTCATCCAGATCTTCTCAAATTTAAATGGTTGGTTTTTGAATTGGGTATAATAGGCAATGATAAGATGTAGTAAATGTATAATGTTTGGTTGTTAAGTCTGGATACCACTATAAGATTTGGTATTGCACCAACGTTCTATCCATCTTTCTCAGAAATACCCTTGCTATCGGTTTTTCGGGCGGGATTTGTGTTATGTGGAAAACATATCAACCAACGAATGAATTTACTTGAAATGGATAGAATACACTCCAAATTAATCTCCCTAAGATATATAAACATGACGAATAATGATAAACTCAAACTCATTTTTGCTTATGCTCCACCTTATGATTCTGCAAAGAACTCTTTTTGGAATGAAATTATATCATTCATCCAATATAGCCTTGTTCCCGATATCCTCATGGGAGACCTGAATGAAATTCTAGATCCTTTTGAAAAATCGGGTGGCACACAGGCTTACAATACTAGATGTAATAGATTGAGATATGTGAAAAATGAATGCGAATTACTGGACATACCTACTCACTCGAACCAGTTTACTTGGAGGAAAAATAAAACATAGATTAACAAAAAGATTCAGTATCGATCCAAAGAATTTTCCATCTAATACCTTTGCAATTCCATGTTTTGATCATCATAAAAAAACCTTTATAGATATTAGAACGTCTAGTCATAGTTGTATCATGCATTTTAATTTTATTTCCAACTGTGATCCTTTCACAAAGGCAAAGCATGTTGTATTTTTGGTGTTGTTTCATTTGTTTACATTGTGGTGTAGTGTTTAGTAATTCCCTCCATTTATGTGGTCTTTAGAATGAGTACTAAATTTTGAATATTTTTGTCCTTAAAATGGCCTTGAGCCAAAAAAAAGTAAATATTAATTTGGGGTTTGCACCAACATAGTCTTTAGATGTATTTGATAGATTTGTACCGGATAAGATATGGTTTAAATGGTATGTTTGGTCGGATAACTTCTTAGAGAGAATTCCTTGATACCATCCTCTTTGCTCCTCATTGATAGCATTATGGTTCCAAAATTCAATAAAGTTGTGTTCCATAATTTTATTGCTACAAATTGTGGATCCCTTTTGAGACGAATTAAAGCTAACGCTATTCTTATTCAAAGAAACAAGACTAAGTTTAAACGCTAACACATGTAAATATGAGTTGTTGCTTTTGTTTTTGTCCAAAGTTTTAACTCCACTACTCTTGGTATCCTCTACCATAGTGAAGCTGGTGTATTGATCAAATATCAAGTATGTCAGTTGTTCTTTGTGACCTGTGAAGTCTTTAGTGCACATATCAGTTGTCCAAGTACAACACAATGGTTCAAAAGGCACCTCTGTTCTATATGTTTGATAGTTCAAGAAATGAATTATAAAAATATGCATACAATTAATCATGAAGTATAAGCTGAAAAGATTTTGTAGTTGTTATCCGTAGTTGTAGTTGTGCAGGGGTACATGTTTGTGGACTCTATTTTGTGCACTTTGAGTGTGGCATTCTTTTTGTTTTTTAATCCTTTGAATCTGCAAAAGGAAACAAGGGAACACAACAATACTAGGTCCATTATGTAAATTAGTATTCCAACAAGTGCTTAAGTTATAAGGTTCCATCAGTGTGTAATAGATATTAAAGACATTAGTCCCAGACAAAAACAAAGGGCAGCTTGAGAAATTATGAAAGGGTGAGCTCAGCTCAAAAGGGTTCAAGTAATCAAAAAGCATAATGTTGCAATGATAGTTAATAATAATCAAATGATGATCATTAGTAAGAAGGACATGACACACATAGTACATTACAACCATCCATTCATATTCATGGTTTTGGATTACATAGACGCAAACCAGATGGCAGAAACAAACCCATGGATTTAGATTACATAAAAGTAAGGGATATTTAAAGGCATTCCTCAAGGCAGTCAAACACATAAGGCAAAAAGTTGTACACATGATTCAATTTTTCAGTAGGATAGGCAGTTATACAGATAAGAAACAAAATTCCAAGATGATGCAACATAAACATAATTAGGTCTTCACTTTTTTAGTGCCCTTCTGACCATAGAAAGCGGTGTCATCCTCACAATCAATATCTTTACGCTTACTAGAATCAGAGTTTGAAGGAATGGGATGGATCTCAACATTTTTGTTGTCATAAGACATTTGGATCTCACCAGTGTGGGCATTGGTGAAAGAATGTAAAGACTCAGCATCCTCCATCCCCCAAACTTTAATGGGGTCATCAGTGGTAAGTTTCAAGTTATCCCTGTGAGGAGGAAATGAAATCATGATCTCGTTTTCATCAATAAGACCATCATTCTCTAGGAGGTCAGCAAGATTCTGCCCAATCATCAATTGAATGTCTTCATTGTCTTATGCAAAGACATGAATTGTGGGTGCCCTTAGGTTCACCCACAGGTTATCATCATTAGGGTGGGGCAAAACAAAATGAGGGGTGAGGTCAGCAGGAAGGGGTTCAGATTTGGTCACAAAAGAATGTTGAGGATGGTTTTAGAGGTTTTAGGTTGGGAGCTAGGTTCAGTGGGAAGGGTAGGAAAGGCAGAGTCAGAAGCCTCCTCTTTCATAGAGTGATAGAGAATGGTAAAACCATTATTTCTAGGTGTGAGAACAAGAGAATGTATGGTAGAGGTGGTAGGGTTAAGGTTCTTACCTTTTTCCGGTAGGAGACTTCTTTCCATAGATCAGTAGAAGTAATTTTTCCTCCTCCAGAAGTGTTAGAGGCAGAAGCCATACTAAGCTTCTGGAAGTTGATTTGGATAGATTGAGGCTTGAAACTTCTCAAGAGACAATTATCAAAGTTGTGATCCATATCCCCACAACCTTCTAGGAACTCCTCAAACAAAATTATATACTCTTGTGCCTCCTCTTCTTCATTGAGTACCACAAGAATATTTTTTTGTATGAAAAGTTGAAACATCAACATTGATGCAGAGGTGAGCGAATCTCACTCTTTGTTTTCTTCCAGTGAAGGGATCCACTTTTATGAGGGAGCCAAGATGGTTCATTGCTATGATGGTAAGGAGGGTATCAAAACTGATGTATTCAATAGGAGGTTTAGAGATGCTAATCCACATATCAAATGTGGAGATAGACTCATAGAAGGGATCAAATTTAAAGGTACATGGTTTCAAGAGGAGCAATTTACCCAAAACATGATAAGGCCTGCCATCCCACACCTTTTTCTAATCAATGGGGTTGGCAAAACGCAGCTCAAACCAAAGGTTAGGCCTCTCAATAATGTCAAGGGAGCCCTGTACAAATTTCCAATTATTTTTAAGCTTAGCTTTGAGTTTAGGGAATTCAATCACCAATAACATACCCCATCAAAGAAGATTCTTTGAGCTTAAGGATATTCTCTCTCACCACAGATTAGCGGATGAAGAAGAGTTTCATGTCAATAGATGGTTTCTACACCAGAGGGTGCTTGGGAGGAGGGAGTAGGGTCATATGTGTTTTCATGAATGGGTTGGGAGTGAGAGCAGGGAGCTGCTCATTTCTTTCGGTTACCACAACTTGTCGGTCATCATTTCGACCAACTCCATCAAGGCCGACTCATCACGTTGCGTCCTTGCCAGATCTGGGCCGGTTTCACCATCTTGAAGCCATTGCCAACCGTTCGAACCTCAACTTTGGAGAAGAAGACTCGTTACAAGATCTAGATCCACTCATCCAAGCATCCTTGACATACATCGAGGTCAAGGATGCATCAATTGGTATCAGAGCCAAGGATCTTGTAAGTCATCTACTCTCTAGTTCACAAAGTTCACTTCGTCATTCCATAAAATCCATTCTGCCATTGTCAAAATCTTTAGATTTCGCCATCTTTGCCATTTTTCATCTAGGAAAAACACAAACAATTTTTTTGCCATAACCGAATCAATCATATTCCTAAACTGTAGGATCAGATCGGCATCTTCGAGACAAGTTCTTGACCGATTCAAAGGCTCCACAAATCTCGCAACCAATCCCTAAAATCATGCAATAATTTGTTAATTGATTTGATGTCGATTTTGTTGCTTGGTTAGTGTTTAATAGATTTGCATGTTTAGTGGGATAGTGAGCATCAATTTCGTGATTTACTGTCTTAGTTTGTGATCCACAATATCTCTTTTCTCTTTCTCCTATGCAAATCACTCAACTAATTGTGTTTATTTCCTAAATCAAGTCTTGACCTTATCCCTTACTGTTTGACTTTCAAAAAATTAAAAGAGACAAGTCAATCAGATATTAATAAAAATTCAAAGTCAAATTAAAAAAATAAAAAACTTCAACAAAAGCCAAAAGAAGGTAAGGTTGAAGCATCTCCTCGCCTAAGGTCAAGGTTCCATTATGTATGTTACTTGCTTACTACTTGTGCATATCAACTTTTCACTTTCTTTCTTAAGTCTTTGCATATTAATTGGCTTATTATTGTGTGATTAGCCTTTGCTTGCTTGCAACCACCCTCACTGCTTGCCTAAACTTAGACAACCAAAGTGAAATGTGTGTGCTTGAGGTAGTGCCTTGCTTGATTGTTGTGCATTTGATATCACTTGCGCTATTTGATCCTCGCGCATGTCCCCTATTCAAATAGGTACCATGTCCACCAGTAACACAAGTGACCCAGCTGAACAAGAGGCAGACGAACCCACGGTGAGCAACGTGAGCTCATTGAGTTGCGGCGTCGAGTGGCCGAACTGGAGGCCCAAAGGCAAAATACCACGCCAGAACTGCACATCCACCCTTCCGTTCAACAACAAGCGAATGCGGCAAGTGAGTTGGCCAAACGCCAAGAAAAAGGAAAGGGACCCATGCCTACGACTTCCCACCCGCCACCGCTACAACGCCTCAACTCCATCACTGAGAGTCGGTGGGGCACCGATCATCATGATCGCTATGAACCCCGCCCAAGCCCGCGCCATACCACCGATGATGACTATGTCGCGTTTGAAGAGGAGCACCGGTATTATGACTACACCTCGGGACCACATCCTTTTGTGGACACCGACAATTGTCACAAGAGATGGGAGCAAATTGAGTGCAATGAACAATGACTACAAGAGAATACCGCACGTCGTCGTCAAGGCACGCGTAGCAACCCTGAGCGTCGCGGCCACTTTGAAGGCACTTTGGGTAGGGATGTGCCCTACCACATCGACTTCGCACGTCGCGCATAGCGTGTCACCCCGGTCCAATTCCAGGAGTTTGATGATGAGGATTATGACCTTGCCGGCGACCCCAACCTTGGCAACTTCCATCCTCCACTTGGTGATCCAGTCGAGAGTTAACAATTTCCAACCGACTATATTCCGCCAATGATTGACATCGGCGGACGTGGCTATGGGCCCTATGGTGTCGATCCCTATGAAGACCATGATGACCGAGGCCAGTGCCACGCGCTAGCAGATCGCGGCTATGGGCATTGTGAGGCCGACAAGTGGCCACATCGGCAACGGCACCATCGACGCCAACATGAGGAGCGCGATGCCTATGACATTAGGCGCCACCCATATGATGATTACTGGCGCTATGATGACCGTGTTCCCAATGCTTGGCGCTATGAGGCCCGACGCCCCGTGGCCCCCAACTTTGGCGCTCGCCGCGACATCAAGGTAAAAATTGACCATTTTGCGGTGACTATGATCCCTCTATTTTCCTTGATTGGGTGTAGGCTATGGAGTATGCTCTCTAAAATTGCCAATATGAAGAGCACGAAAAGGTGGAGATTGCCACGCTCCACTTCACCGACGCCGCGCGCACTTGGTGGCATCGCCTTATGAAGGATCGCTTGCGGCGCAACCTTCCACCCATTGAGCAATGGCACCAGTTGGTGTTCGTAATGACAAGGAAATATGTGCCCGAGGACTACAAGAACCGCATGCATATGGATATTGCTCTAGCTCGCCAAGGCACCATGACTCCCCTCGATTTTTTCTCAAGGTTAGAGGACATGTATTACAAGGCATGCGTGAGTGTTTCCCCTTTAACCCTACACACCAAGTTTTTGAGTGGCCTCAACACATCTATCCGGGATCAACTTGAGATCCTTTCCATCAAGGACCTCAACTCTCTCACACATACGACAATGCAGCTTCACAACCAACTCATGCGTAAGAAGCGCGAGCCATGGTCCACCACCGGACCCTGGAGGTATGATTCTAGACCCTTTAATTCGGCTTTGCCTACTGATATGCATTCGTCTTTGCAGCCTTACAAGAGCTCGGGCCCCGCGGCCAAACCGCCTCTTATGACACCCGCAGCGGCGCGCGCCTCCCGTGCAAGCGCAACGCGTGGATTGCGCCCGCAACCAGGTGTGCTTCAAGTGCAGTGGACGCGGTGACATGCAGCGTGACTGCCCCAACTCCAAGAAGGTCTTGTTCACCCAAGCCAACAGCTACGAGTCCTATGACGATGAGCCCCTAGAGAATGAAGCCTTCGAGGAGAAAGTGGAGGACGAAGATGACGACGCCTATGCGTGTGCCCCGGCCGACCTGCATGTCGGCACTCCCCTCAGCCTTGTTACGAGGCGCGTGCTCACGGTGAAAGAAGGCGACCTCATAGACCAACGGGAGAACCTCTTCCACACTCAGTGCGTGGTCCAAACCGCATCCTTGAGTGTCATAATTGACGGTGAAAGTTGCTACAACATCGCCGATGAGAAGGTCGTCAATCACTTCAACCTCGCCACCACACCTCATCCACAACCTTATGGCCTTCAATGGATTTCAGAGAGCAAAGGCAATGTTTTCACTCGCCAGTGTTTGATTTCTTTTTCTATTGGCCAGTTTAGGGACACTGTTTTGTGTGATGTTATTGCAATGGATGCTACCCATTTACTCTTAGGGCGTCCTTGGCAATTTGATAGACACGCGCTACATGATGGGTATTTAAACACTTATGTGCTTACTTACCATGGCAAGCGCGTCACTCTATTGCCAATGACATCCCAAGAAATTTTGCAAGACCAGGTGGAAAGGAATAAGCAAAAGGCCTTAGAGGCCTTGGCCGCCGCTCCAGGCAACACGGCTCCGCGTAACAGTGCACCCCATGCCCCCTCGCAGCATGCCACACACCTCCACAACAATCATGATGCTCCACGAAGCTCTGTGTCACCC